>JARKIP010000022.1:35322500-36572500 GCA_029990175.1 Petunia secreta
AACTTGTCATAGTAGACATTTCTTGTATGCGAATGAATATGTTTACTATTTCTTTCTCATTCATAGCGGTTTGCACCTTGGCAGCTTATGCTCTCCACCTAGTAGCATATTCCCTGAACGTCTCTGTCGGTTTCTTTTTTAAGTTTTCTAAATAGAAACAATCTGGTATCGTTTCGGTATTGTACCCAAATGTTTCTACAAAGTCTGCTGCCATATATTCCCAACCGAACCATGTGTCTAGTTTCTGTTTAGAAAACCAATTTAAAGTATCTCCAGTTAGGCTTCTGATGAATAGCTTTACTCGTACTTTCTTGTTTTCCTATGCTCCAATCAACTTGTCACAATATGTTCTCAGATGTGACATAGGATCGCCAGGCCATTGAACAAGTCGAACTTTGGTATCTTGTATCCGTCAGGTAATTTCAAAGTAGGATATATACACAAATCTTCATAATCTAGGCCCTTAGTGGTTTTTCCCAACTCAAACTTCTTAAAGGCTGTCTCCAGCTTACGAACTTTCTCTTTTGTCCCATCATCATTGGCTTCATACTCCGCCCATTCGTAGTTTTCATGGTCTTTCACAGGCAAAGTGAGTTGTTTGGTTTCAGCAGTGAACATGGGACTGTAAGGTCACTGATTTGTGATATTAATGTAAGGTAAGTTGTGTTTGGGTAAGTAGGATGTGCAGGGAGTGGTACTTGATAGGTAGTTGGTGGTGCTTGATAGGTGGTAGGTAGGATTGCTTGTGTTACACCCCATATGTCTAAAGTGACGTATATCATTCTAATGATATGTTAAGAATGATTTAAGTGATTTTAAAGTCATAATATTACCATATAAGATGTTTATATGTTGAATATAAAGTTTGGGAAAAGTCGGATTTAAGTTGCGGAAAAACCGACCAAGAAATTGCCTTGTAACGAAGCTTTTTCAACAATTAATTTCGTGTGTTATATGAAGCCTTTTGGGGACATATCATATATCAAATTGCAGGTCTTGGAGTATAGTTTCCAACACTTGTAACGGTTTGTTCATACAACTTATAGATAAAAAGATATGAGCATTAGAAATCAGGCCAGAAAAAGGGACATAAGCGCAAAAGAGGACTAAAACTGAAATGTTTCAAGTATAAAAGGAAAAATCCTCCTCCATCTCGTCATTTCCAGAAACTTAGTGATAGAAGCAGTGTGCTCTTGGGTGCTAAAGATATTTTGATGGTTTTGAAGAAAGAACATCGATCTTAACTCGAAATTGAAGACGGATTGCGTCAAAACGCTCTACGCGATTAAGGTAACGTTATGCTATGTTCAATTTTGTTTATAGTTTGAGTTTTAGAGTTACTTCATGGCTAAGTAAAGTGTCTAAATGCTATATTATAGCTTGTTTAAGCTTTAGAAGGTGTGGAATTCAAAGTAAACAAGGTTTAGAAGCAAGAAACATCAAAGGTATGTAAGACTAAACCTTTCTTTTGGCAAGGCATGTATCTTTTAGCTTATGAAGCTTTTCTTAGTTCTAAACTTAGTGTTTCTTGTGAGAAACTTGTATGGTATCAAGGAAACCTTGTATATACTTAATTTGGTACTGAAATCCAAGGTGAAAGACGTCCGAGTCAGCAAAACAAAACGTTTCAAAATCCAGAATATTGTTTTGATCTTTGGACAGTTGTTGGTATATTGATCACAACTCCTTGTAAAAAATTGATATTTAGATTCTTTAAGCATCCCCAGAACCCTAAGACATATATTTACAATTTTCATGCAGACCATGAAGTCTATATCTTTTATCTACACTCTGAAAACTAGGTTGAAAATCAGGACAGTGGTACTGTCCAGACATTCTATCTTCGGATTTGTTATGTCATCCAGTTGTCTCATTTTGTTATCCGTTTAACATGTTTATGTTATCAGTTTATCCGAGTATCCATTTCCGTGTATAGTATAGTACTGGTTCTGTTTTTTTGCGGATCATCCAGTTTCTGGGGAAACTCTACCGAAATTTTTATAGAAATTCAAAGAGTTAGACAAATTCTAAGTTTCAGGTTGTGTCTATAATTCCATCCAAAGTTTTCTTATCATTCCTTCGAGTCCATATATATTGTTGCCACATGTGTTATGCCTCATACATGCTTATGCTTATGTTGTGATCATGTTATGTGTGACTTGGAGTCCCCCATAGAGGCTGGACATTGGACACACAGTCCGGTCGCGTGTGATACTACCCGTCTGGGGGATACAGCCCCTCTGGTTCAGGCGAGAGTTGAAACACCTAGTGTGACCGGGTGTCATTCAAACACTCTGACCAGAGAGACTAGATATTACTGTCTTGGGGGGGGGGATATAGCTCATAACACCCACCAGGTTTGTTATATACGCGTATATAGCCACATTATGCACTGCATGATTATACATGAGGCTAGTTCAGTTTTTCAGTTACCAGATTTGGGGGGATACAGCCCATAACACCAGACAGGTACTAGTTCAGATCTTCAGTTACCTGATTTGGGGGGATATAACCCATAACACCTGACAAGTACCAGTTCAGATAACAGTTCAGTTTTAGCTTAGTACCAGTTATTAGTTCTCAGTTTTCAGCCACCAGTTCTTAGCGCCAGGATCAGTTGACAGTTATCATTTCCAGTTTCTAGTTACCTGTTACCGGTCATATTACAGTTATTTATCAGTATAGTTCATCTCAGTCTTCAGTTTCAGATTCAGCTAGACTTCAGTTTATATTTAGATCATGTTTAGTACGTTCTTCAGATTTCCAGCTATATTGCTATGCTCCAGCTCATATTTACATATTTATATTCCAGCCTTACAGTTTCATTCAGTTATAATATATTATATGCTCATGCTTACATACTTGGTACATATCGTACTCACGCCCTTTTTTGGGGCGCTGTGTTTCATGTCGCGCAGGTGAAGATAGATCAATGCTTGGACCATATTAGTAGGCCATCTATCAGCTATTGGAGTTACTCCACTTACTCCCGGAGTTACTTATCTTTTGGTATGTGTACGGTCAGCCAGTTTGGGTATGGCGGGGCCTTGTCCCGTCCTTTGTATATTCAGATCAGCATTCTTAGAGGCCTGTAGATATGTCCCTGTGTGGTTCTGACAGTATGTTAGCTTGTCAGCATTTTGCATTGCATAATTCTTATTAATTAGGTTTATGATTATTCTGTTTATCAGTTATATTCATGGTTAGAAGATTATCAGCAGGATTAGTGATGATCGACACTTAGTGTTGGTCATCCGTCGCGGCCCTAGGTTGGGTCGTGACAAAAGTGGTACCAGAGCAGTTCAGTCCTAGGGTATCTACAGGCCGTGTCTAGCAGAGGCTTGTTCAGGAGTATGTTGCGCGGCATACTTTTGAACAGGAGGCTACAAGGCACTTCAGGACAGTTGTCTTTCTTTCTTCTCTAGATCGTGCGATAGAGCCATGATTATAGAATTCAGCCCTCTAACAATAGTGTTTTCAGCTAAGCGATGCCGACGAATAAACTAACAGCTGCCAGAAGGGCAAGGCCATTGTTGGCCAGGGTATTAGTAGAGTGTCACCTGAGGTGGATGAGAGTGAGGAGTTCAGACCTGAGGCTCCATCTGAGGCCTCACAGATCCCTTCAGTTCAGGGCGATATTAGAGGGACTGCAGCTGTCATACCTCCAGCTCCTCAGCCTGATAGTCAAGGGCACGAAGTGAGGGATGCCATCAGATTATTGACCAGTGTTGTAGTTGCTCAGAATAGAAAGCATAGTGCAGATGCCCAGGGAGATACTGGATCCAGGATCAGGGATTTTATCTAACTAGAGCCTCCAGTCTTTACTGGATCCCGTACAGGAGAGGACCCTCAGGATTTTCTTGTGAGGATAGCCAGGGTGTTGAGGGTCATGCACGCGTCAGAGACAGAGTCAGTAGAATTGGCTGCATTCAGATTGCATGACCTAGTAGCAGGGTGGTATCAGACATGGGAGCTATCTAGAGGGCCAGATGCTACTCCCGCGACTTGGAAGTAATTCTCAGATGCCTTCCTTCACCAGTATATGCCCATAGAAACACAGAGAGCCGTGCCAATCAGTTCCTGACCTTGAGACAGGAAAGTTTGAGTGTAGAAGAGTATAATTATCTCTTTAATTCTTTAGAAAGGTTTGCCCCCACTATGGTAGCGAGTATTGGAGGATATAATTCACAGGTATGTAGTGGGACTTGGTCCACACCTCGTAAACGAGTGCATGACGGTTACTACGCAGTCAGGTATGAACGTATCACGCATTAACTTTATCACTTGAGGAGAGGAAGTAGAAATAGAGAGCCGACAAGGATAGAGGGTTGCCTAAGAGGGACAGATTGTTTGGTTCATTAACAGAGACATCCGGAGCGAGTAGGCACCAGAGTGTTAGACAGCCACCAGCTAGTTCCAGAGTCTCGTGGCTTTAGATCTGATAGACCTTCTCAGTCCAGATCTACTCACACATCACTGACTTCAAGATTTAAGCGTCGTGGTACTTCTATACCGGCCAGTCAGACATATCCCAGATGTTCGGATTGTGGTAGACGCCACTTGGGTCCATGTCAGTTAGGAGTTGATACTTGTTATATTTGTCGCGAGGCAGGCCATTTCATGAGAAATTGCCCGACTAGGGGTGGTTGTTGTACAGCCCAGCCAGCTAGATCAGCAGTTGCTTCCTTAGCACCAGCACGCCATCAGGGGCATGTTCTTCAGAATGGCACCTGCATAACAAAAAGAACTTAAAGAGCAACTGAAGGATTGTTAGATAAAGGCCTCATCAGAACCGGTATTTCCTCGTGGGGAGCCTCGGTATTACTTGTGAAAAAGAAAGATGGCTCTCTACGCATGTGCATAGATTATAAACAGCTAAATAAAGTCACAATATGGAATAAATACCCTCTGCCCAAGATTGATGATTTGTTCGACCAGCTCCAGTGTGCCAAGTGCTTCTCAAAGATAGATTTGCGATCACGCTACCATCAGGTTAGAGTAAGAGAATCTGATATACCTAAAACTGCATTTAGGACTAGGTATGGCCATTATGAGTTTTTAGTGATGTCGTTTGGACTCACTAATGCCCCTGCAGTATTTATGGATCTGATGAACAGCGTATTCATGCCTTATCCAGATTTAATTGTGATTATATTTATTGATGATATTCTCTTCTATTCAAAGTCAGAATGAGAGCATGTGGAGCACCTACGCACAGTATTGGGTACGCTTCGGAACCAACAATTATATGTTAAGTTTTCAAAGTGTGAATTCTGGCTTGATTAAGTGGCATTTCTTGGCAATATAGTTTCAGCAGAAGGAATTAAAGTAGATGGCCAGAAGATCGAGGCTGTGAAGAATTGGCCCAGACCTACGACGCCAACTGAAGTACGTAGTCTTCTGGGGTTGGCAGGTTATTACAGAATGTTCGTAGAGGGTTTTTCCTCCATTGCAGCTCCACTGACCAAATGGACACAGAAAATAGCCAAATTTCAGTGGTGTGACTCTTGCGAGCACAACTTCCAAGAACTAAAGAACGAGTTGATGACGGCTCTAGTACTTACACTTTAAGAGGGATCTGAGGGCTTTATCATTTACTATGCTGCTTCTCGAATCGATGTGGGTTGTTGATTAACGCAACACAAAAGAGTAATTGCTTATGCTTCCAGCCAGCTGAAAAAACACGATCAGAACTACCCTACTGATGATTTAGAGGTTGCAGCAGTCATTCATGCATTGAATAATTGGAGACATTATTTGCACGGCGTTCATGTTGATATTTATACAGATCACAAGAGCCTCCAATATGTATTTAAGCAGAAGGAGCTAAACCTACGACAGAAGCGGTGGCTAGAGTTGTTGAAGGACTACGACATGGACATTCTTTATCATCCGGGTAAAGCGAATGTTGTTGCCGATGCCCTTAGTTGTAAGTCCATGGGTAATTTATCTTAATTACAACCACAGAAAAGAAACTTAGCTCATGCACTTACCAGTTAGGCAGTTTAGGAATCAAATTAACAGATTCAGATGATGCAGAAATTACAATTATAACACAGCCACTACTTGTCTAGTAACAGAACTAAAACAACACCAGTATGAGAATCCTGTTCTAGTTGAATACAAACAGATAGCCAGAAGAAAACTGAAATTACCATACAGGTTACTAGTGACGGGGTTCTTAGGTATAAAGATAGACTTTGTGTTCCTGATGATGTTGATTTACATGGATAGATTATGACTAAGGCACACTATTCCAGGTACATTGTTTATCCAGGTTCGACTGAGATGTATGATGACCTTAAGAAGATTTATTGGTGGGACGGAATGAAGTGTGACATAGCAGAATTTGTGGCTCAGTGTCCTAACTGCCAGCAGGTTAAGGTCGAGCATAAAAAACCTAGTGGCTTTTTATAGGAAATCGAGATTCCATCATGGAAATAGGAAGCAGCGAATATGGACTTCATTACAGGCTTGCCCCGTACGCGGAGCAGATATAACTCTATTTGGGTTATAGTTGACAGGCTTACTAAATTAGCTCATTCCTTGCCTGTTAGAACTACATATACAGTAGAGGATTATGCTAGACTTTAAATTAGAGAGATAGTGCGCCTACATGGTATTCCAGTATCTATCATTTCAGACAGGGGTGCACAGTTTACAGCAAATTTCTGGGGATTATTCCAGACAGGCTTAGGGACACAGGTGAATATAAGTACACCATTTCATCCACAGACAAACGGACAGGCTCAACGAACCATTCAGACATTAGAAGATATGCTTAGAGCTTGCGTGTTAGATTTTAGAGGCAGTTGGAGTGATCATCTACCGTTGATAGAGTTTGCATATAATAATAGCTATCATTCTAGCATACAGATGGCGCCATATGAAGCTTTGTATCGGCGCAAATGCAAGTCTCCTATAGGATGGTTCGAGGTTGGCGAGTCTCAATTGATAGGTCCAGATTTAATCCAACAAGCCGTTGATAAAGTCAAGTTGATCAGGGAAAGATTATTAGCAGCACAGAGCAGACAGAAGTCCTTTGCAGATAATCAACGTCGAGATTTAGAATTTCAGATTGGCGATTGGGTATTCCTGAAAGTATCATCTATGAAAGGCGTTATGAGATTTGGAAAAAAGGGGAAGCTTAGCCCTAGATTTATTGGTCCATATCAGGTTATCAGGCGAGTTGGGCGTGTAGCCTACGAGTTAGACCTTCCAGCAGACCTTCAGGAGGTACATCCAGTATTCCATGTTTCTATGCTCAGAAAATGTGTTGGAGATCCTTCTAAAGTTGTACCAATAGATGATGTTCAGATCACAGAGCAGTTGACTAATAAGGAGGTGCCAGTTGCAATTTAAAGAGGCAGATTCGTCGACTAAGGACGAAAGACATTCATTCAGTTAAGGTGCTATGGCGAAACAATAACGTAGAAGAAATCACTTGGGAAGCTAAACAACATATTAGAGCCAAGTATCCACATCTCTTAATTACTTCAAGTATGTAACAGATTGTTGCTTAATGCTTCTACATACTTCATTTAACATTCGAGGACGAATGTTCCTAACGGGGGAAGATTGTTACACCCCGTATGTCTAAAGTGACGTATATCATTCTAATGATATGTTAAGAATGATTTAAGTGAGTTTAAAGTCATAATATTACCATATAAGATGTTTATCTATTGAATATAAAGTTTGGGAAAAGTCGGATTTAAGTTGCGGAAAAACCGACCAAGGAATTGCCTTGTAACGAAGCTTTTTCAACAATTAATTTCGTGTGTTATATGAAGCCTTTTGGGGACATATCATATATCAAATTGAAGGTCTTGGAGTATAGTTTCCAACAGTTGTAACGGTTTGTTCATACAACTTATAGATAAAAATATAGAGCGTTAGAAATCAGGCCAGAAAAAGGGACATAAGCACAAAAGAGGACTAAAACTGAAATGTTTCAAGTATAAAAGGAAAAATCCTCCTCCATCTCGTCATTTCCAGAAACTTAGTAATAGAAGCAGTGTGCTCTTGGGTGCTAAAGACATTTTGATGGTTTTGAAGAAAGAACATCGATCTTAACTCGAAATTGAAGACGGATTGCGTCAAAACGCTCTACGCGATTAAGGTAACGTTATGCTACCTTCAATTTCGTTTATAGTTTGAGTTTTAGAGTTAAGTGCGTAAATGCTATATTATAGCTTGTTTAAGATTTAGAAGGTGTGGAATTCAAAGGAAACAAGGTTTAGAAGCAAGAAACATCAAAGGTATGCAAGACTAAACCTTTCTTTTGGCAAGGCATGTATCTTTTAGCTTATGAAGCTTTTCTTAGTTCTAAACTTAGTGTTTCTTGTGAGAAACTTGTATGGTATCAAGGAAACCTTGTATATACTTAATTTGGTACTGAAATCCAAGGTGAAAGACGTCCGAGTCAGCAAGACAAAACGTTTCAAAATCAAGAACATTGTTTTGATCTTTGGACAGTTGTTAGTATATTGATCACAACTCCTTGTAAAAAATTGATATTTAGATTCTTTAAGAATCCCCAGAACCCTAAGACATATATCTACAACTTTCATGCAGACCATGAAGTCTATATCTTTCATCTATACTCTGAAAACTAGGTTGAAAATCAGGACAGTGGTGTTGTCCAGACATTCTATCTGCGGATTTGTTATGTCATCCAGTTGTCTCATCTTGTTATCCGTTTAACATGTTTATGTTATCAGTTTATCCAGGTATCCATTCCCGTGTATAGTATAGTACTGGTTCTATTTTTTTGCGGATCATCCAGTTTCTGGGAAACTCTACCGAAATTTTTATAGAAATTCAAAGAGTTAGACAAATTCTAAGTTTCAGGTTGTGTCTATAATTCCATCCAAAGTTTTCTTATCATTCCTTCGAGTCCATATATATTGTTGCCACATGTGTTATGCCTCATACATGCTTATGCTTATGTTGTGATCATGTTATGTGTGATTTGGAGTCCCCCATAGAGGGTGGACATTGGACACACAGTCCGGTCGCGTGTGATACTACCCGTCTGGGGGATACAGCCCCTCTGGTTCAGGCGGGAGTTGAAACACCTAGTGTGACCGGGTGTCATTCACACACTCTGACCAGAGAGACTAGATATTACTGTCTGGGGTGGATATAGCCCATAACACCCACCAGGTTTGTTATATACGCGTATATAGCCACATTATGCACTGCATGATTATACATGAGGCTAGTTCAGTTTTTCAGTTACCTGATTTGGGGGGATACAGCCCATAACACCAGACAGGTACTAGTTCAAATCTTCAGTTACCTGATTTGGGGGGATATAGCCCATAACACCAGACAGGTACCAGTTCAGATAACAGTTCAGTTTTAGCTCAATACCAGTTATCAGTTCTCAGTTTTCAGCCACCAGTTCTTAGCGCCAGGATCAGTTGACAGTTATCATTTCCAGTTTCTAGTTACCAGTTATCGGTCATATTACAGTTATTTATCAGTATAGTTCATCTTAGTCTTCAGTTTCAGATTCAGCTAGACTTCAGTTTATATTCAGATCATGTTTAGTACGTTCTTCAGATTTCCAGCTATATTGCTATGCTCCAGCTCATATTTACATATTTATATTCCAGCCTTACAGTTTCATTCAGCTATAATATATTATATGCTCATGCTTACATACTTGGTACATATCGTACTCACGCCCTTTTTTGGGGCGCTGCGTTTCATGCCGCGCAGGTGAAGAAAGATCAATGCTTGGACCATATTAGTAGGCCATCTATCAGCTATTGGAGTTACTCCACTTACTCCCGGAGTTACTTATCTTTTGGTATGTGTACGGTCAGCCAGTTTGGGTATGGCGGGGCCTTGTCCCGTCCTTTGTATATTCAGATCAGCATTCTAAGAGGCCTGTAGATATGTCCCTGTGTGGTTCTGTCAGTATGTTAGCTTGTCAACATTTTGCATTGCATAATTCTTATCAATTAGGTTTATGGTTATTCTGTTTATCAGTGATATTCATGGTTAGAAGATTATCAGCAGGATTAGTGATGATCAACTCTTAGTGTTGGTCATCCGTCGCGGTCCTAGGTTGGGTCGTGACAAAAGTGGTATCAGAGCAGTTTAGTCCTAGGGTATCTACAGGCCGTGTCTAACAGAGGCTTGTTCAGGAGTATGTTGCGCGCCATACTTTTGAACAGGAGGCTACAAGGCACTTCAGGATAGTTATCTTTCTTTCTTCTCTAGATCGTGCGATAGAGCCATGATTATAGAATTCAGCCCTCTAACAATAGTGTTTTTAGCTAAGCGATGCCGCCGAATAAACTAACAGCTGCCAGAAGGGCAAGGCCGTTGTTGGCCAGGGTATTAGTAGAGTGCCACCTGAGGTGGATGAGAGTGAGGAGTTCAGACCTGAGGCTCCATCTGAGGCCTCACAGATCCCTTCAGTTCAAGGCGATATTAGAGGGACTGCAGCTGTCATACCTCCAGCTCCTCAGCCTGATAGTCAAGGGCACGAAGTGAGGGATGCCATCAGATTATTGACCAGTGTTGTAGTTGCTCAGAATAGAAAGCATAGTGCAGATGCCCAGGGAGATACTGGATCCAGGATCAGGGATTTTATCCGACTAGAGCCTCCAGTCTTTACTGGATCCCGTACAGGAGAGGACCCTCAGGATTTTCTTATGAGGATAGCCAGGGTGTTGAGGGTCATGCACGCGTCAGAGATAGAGTCAGTAGAATTGGCTGCATTCAGATTGCATGACCTAGCAGCAGGGTGGTATCCGACATGGGAGCTATCTAGAGGGCCAGATGCTACTCCCGCGACTTGGAAGTAATTCTCAGATGCCTTCCTTCACCAGTATATGCCCATAGAAACACAGAGAGCCGTGCCAATCAGTTCCTGACCTTGAGACAGGAAAGTTTGAGTGTAGAAGAGTATAATTATCTCTTTAATTCTTTAGAAAGGTTTGCCCCCACTATGGTAGAGAGTATTGGAGGATATAATTCACAGGTATGTAGTGGGACTCGGTCCACACCTCGTGAACGAGTGCATGATGGTTGCTACGCAGTCAGGTATGAACGTATCACGCATTAACTTTATCACTTGAGGAGAGGAAGTAGAAATAGAGAGCCGACAAGGATAGAGGGTTACCTAAGAGGGACAGATTGTTTGGTTCATTAACAGAGACATCCGGAGCGAGTAGGCACCAGAGTGTTAGACAGCCACCAGCTAGTTCCGGAGTCTCGTGGCTTTAGATCTGATAGACCTTCTCAGTTCAGATCTACTCACACATCACTGACTTCAAGATTTAAGCGTCGTGGTACTTCTATACCGGCCAGTCAGACATATCCCAGATGTTCGGATTGTGGTAGACGCCACTTGGGTCCATGTCAGTTAGGAGTTGATACTTGTTATATTTGTCGCGAGGCAGGCCATTTCATGAGAAATTGCCCGACTAGGGGTGGTTGTTGTACAGCCCAGCCAGCTAGATCAGCAGTTGCTTCCTCAGCACCAGCACGCCATCAGGGGCATGTTCTTCAGAATGGCACCTGCACAGCAAAAAGAACTTAAAGAGCAACTGAAGGATTATTAGATAAAGGCCTCATCAGAACCGGTATTTCCTCATGGGGAGCCTCGGTATTACTTGTGAAAAAGAAAGATGGCTCTCTACGCATGTGCATAGATTATAAACAGCTAAATAAAGTCACAATATGGAATAAATACCCCCTGCCCAAGATTGATGATTTGTTCGACCAGCTCCAGTGTGCCAAGTGCTTCTCAAAGATAGATTTGCGATCACGCTACCATCAGGTTAGAGTTAGAGAATCTGATATACCTAAGACTGCATTTAGGACTAGGTATGGCCATTATGAGTTTTTAGTGATGTCGTTTGGACTCACTAATGCCCCTGCAGTATTTATGGATCTGATGAAATCATGCCTTATCCAGATTTATTTATGATTATATTTATTGATGATATTCTCTTCTATTCAAAGTCAGAATGAGAGCATGTGGAGCACCTACGCACAGTATTGGGTACTCTTCGGAACCAACAATTATATGTTAAGTTTTCAAAGTGTGAATTCTGGCTTGATTAAGTGGCATTTCTTGGCAATATAGTTTCAGCAGAAGGAATTAAAGTAGATGGCCAGAAGATCGAGGCTGTGAAGAATTGGCCCAGACCTACGACGCCAACTGAAGTACGTAGTCGTCTGGGGTTGGCAGGTTATTACAGAATGTTCGTAGAGGGTTTTTCCTCCATTGCAGCTCCACTGACCAAATGGACACAGAAAATAGCCAAATTTCAGTGGCGTGACTCTTGCGAGCACAACTTCCAAGAACTAAAGAACGAGTTGATGACGGCTCCAGTACTTACACTTTAAGAGGGATCTGAGGGCTTTATCATTTACTATGCTGCTTCTCGAATCGATGTGGGTTGTGTATTAACGCAACACAAAAGAGTAATTGCTTATGCTTCCAACCAGCTAAAAAAACACGATCAGAACTACCCTACTGATGATTTAGAGCTTGCAGCAGTCATTCATGCATTGAATAATTGGAGACATTATTTGCACGGCGTTCATGTTGATATTTATACAGACCACAAGAGCCTCCAATATGTATTTAAGCAGAAGGAGCTAAACCTACGACAGAAGCGGTGGCTAGAGTTGTTGAAGGTCTACGACATGGACATTCTTTATCATCCGGGTAAAGCGAATGTTGTTGCCGATGCCCTTAGTTGTAAGTCCATGGGTATTACAACCACAGAAAAGAAACTTAGCTCATGCACTTACCAGTTAGGCAGTTTAGGAATCAAATTAACAGATTCAGATGATGCAGAAATTACAATTATAACACAGCCACTACTTGTCTAGTAACAGAACTAAAACAGCACCAGTATGAGAATCCTGTTCTAGTTGAATACAAACAGATAGCCAGAAGAAAACTAAAATTACCATACAGGTTACTAGTGACGGGGTTCTTAGGTATAAAGATAGACTTTGTGTTCCTGATGATGTTGATTTACATGGACAGATTATGACTAAGGCACACTATTCCAGGTACATTGTTTATCCAGGTTCGACTGAGATGTATGATGATCTTAAGAAGATTTATTGGTGGGACGAAATGAAGTGTGACATAGCAGAATTTGTGGCTCAGTGTCCTAACTGCCAGCAGGTTAAGGTCGAGCATCAAAAACCTAGTGGCTTTTTATAGGAAATCGAGATTCCATCATGGAAATAGGAAGCAGCGAATATGGACTTCATTACAGGCTTGCCCCGTACGCAGAGCAGATATAACTCTATTTGGGTTATAGTTGACAGGCTTACTAAATTAGCTCATTCCTTGCCTGTTAGAACTACATATACAGCAGAGGATTATGCTAGACTTTATATCAGAGAGATAGTGCGCCTACATGGTATTCCAGTATCTATCATTTCAGACAGGGGTGCACAGTTTACAGCAAATTTCTGGGGATTATTCCAGACAGGCTTAGGGACACAGGTGAATCTAAGTACACCATTTCATCCACAGACAAACGGACAGGCTCAACGAACCATTCAGACATTAGAAGATATGCTTAGAGCTTGCGTGTTAGATTTTAGAGGCAGTTGGAGTGATCATCTACCGTTGATAGAGTTTGCATATAATAATAGCTATCATTCTAGCATACAGATGGCGCCATATGAAGCTTTGTATCGGCGCAAATGCAAGTATCCTATAGGATGGTTCGAGGTTGGCGAGTCTCAATTGATAGGTCCAGATTCAATCCAACAAGCCGTTGATAAAGTCAAGTTGATCAGGGAAAGATTATTAGCAGCACAGAGCAGACAGAAGTCCTTTGCAGATAATCGACGTCGAGATTTAGAATTTCAGATTGGCGATTGGGTATTCCTGAAAGTATCATCTATGAAAGGCGTTATGAGATTTGGAAAAAAGGGGAAGCTTAGCCCTAGATTTATTGGTCCATATCAGGTTATCAGGCGAGTTGGGAGTGTAGCCTACGAGTTAGACCTTCCAGCAGACCTTCAGGAGGTACATCCAGTATTCCATGTTTCTATGCTCAGAAAATGTGTTGGAGATCCTTCTAAAGTTGTACCAATAGATGATGTTCAGATCACAGAGCAGTTGACTAATAAGGAGGTGCCAGTTGCAATTTAAAGAGGCAGATTCGTCGACTAAGGACGAAAGACATTCATTCAGTTAAGGTGCTATGGCGAAACAATAGCGTAGAAGAAATCAATTGGGAAGCTAAAGAATATATTAGAGCCAAGTATCCACATCTCTTAATTACTTCAAGTATGTAACAGATTGTTGCTTAATGCTTCTACATACTTCATTTAACATTCGAGGACGAATGTTCCTAACGGGGGAAGATTGTTACACCCCGTATAACTAAAGTGACGTATATCATTCTAATGATATGTTAAGAATGATTTAAGTGAGTTTAAAGTCATAATATTAACATATAAGATGTTTATATGTTGAATATAAAGTTTGGGAAAAGTCAGATTTAAGTTGCGGAAAAACCGACCAAGGAATTGCCTTGTAACGAAGCTTTTTCAACAATTAATTTCGTGTGTTATATGAAGCCTTTTGGGGACATATCATATATCAAATTGAAGGTCTTGGAGTATAGTTTCCAACACTTGTAAGGGTTTGATCATACAACTTATAGATAAAAAGATATGAGAGTTAGAAATCAGGCCAGAAAAGGGGACATAAGCACAAAAGAGGACTAAAACTGAAATGTTTCAAGTATAAAAGGAAAAATCCTCCTCCATCTCGTCATTTACAGAAACTTAGTAATAGAAGCAGTGTGCTCTTGGGTGGTAAAGACATTTTGATGGTTTTGAAGAAAGAACATCGATCTTAACTCGAAATTGAAGACGGATTGCGTCAAAACGCTCTACGCAATTAAGGTAACGTTATGCTACCTTCAATTTCGTTTATAGTTTGAGTTTTACAGTTAAGTGCGTAAATGATATATTATAGCTTGTTTAAGATTTAGAAGGTGTGGAATTCAAAGGAAACAAGGTTTAGAAGCAAGAAACATCAAAGGTATGCAAGACTAAACCTTTCTTTTGGCAAGGCATGTATCTTTTAGCTTATGAAGCTTTTCTTAGTTCTAAACTTAGTGTTTCTTGTGAGAAACTTGTATGGTATCAAGGAAACCTTGTATATACTTAATTTGGTACTGAAATCCAAGGTGAAAGACGTCCGAGTCAGCAAGACAAAACGTTTCAAAATCCAGAACATTGTTTTGATCTTTGGACAGTTGTTAGTATATTGATCACAACTCCTTGTAAAAAATTGATATTTAGATTCTTTAAGAATCTCCAGAACCCTAAGACATATATCTACAACTTTCATGCAGACCATGAAGTCTATATCTTTCATCTACACTCTGAAAACTAGGTTGAAAATCAGGACAGTGGTGCTGTCCAGACATTCTATCTGCGGATTTGTTATGTCATCCAGTTTTCTCATCTTGTTATCCGTTTAACATGTTTATGTTATCAGTTTATCCGGGTATCCATTCCCGTGTATAGTATAGTCTGGTTCTGTTTTTTTGCGGATCATCCAGTTTCTGGGGAAACTCTACCGAAATTTTTATAGAAATTCAAAGAGTTAGACTAATTCTAAGTTTCAGGTTGTGTCTATAATTCCATCCAAAGTTTTCTTATCATTCCTTCGAGTCCATATATATTGTTGCCACATGTGTTATGCCTCATACATGCTTATGCTTATGTTGTGATCATGTTATGTGTGATTTGGAGTCCCCCATAGAGGGTGGACATTGGACACACAGTCCGGTCGCGTGTGATACTACCCGTCTGGGGGATACAGCCCCTCTGGTTCAGGCGGGAGTTGAAACACCTAGTGTGACCGGGTGTCATTCACACACTCTGACCAAAGAGACTAGATATTACTGTCTGAGGGGGATATAGCCCATAACACCCACCAGGTTTGTTATATACGCGTATATAGCCACATTATGCACTGCATGATTATACATGAGGCTAGTTCAGTTTTTCAGTTACCTGATTTGGGGGGATACAGCCCATAACACCAGACAGGTACTAGTTCAGATGTTCAGTTACTTGATTTGGGGGGATATAGCCCATAACACCAGACAGGTACCAGTTCAGATAACAGTTGATGTTTGGCGTTTTATGCCTATATTTCCTTAATATTTCCTCACGTTTTAGTACCTTATTCGCTTGTTTTATAGCTTGTGACTGTGGTTTTACACTGATTTTATGTCGTGCGTGTGTAGGTTGTTACGCAGTGTATTTGGAGCTTTTAGGAGCATGATTGAGCAAGAAAAGATTTGATTTTGATTGAGGATTGGATCGAGCACACGAGGGCACAACACGAAACGAGAAAAGGAGAAACGAAACAGAAAAATAGCCTGGCGCTGCAGGAGGCGCGCCGCGCCGCCCACCGCGCCCAGCCTCCTGCGCGTTTTTCCATGCGGCGCAGGCTTGTAGCGGCCAACTTTTGACGTCTTCTGTCCAACCTCACTATTCAGTTTTAGCTCAGTACCAGTTATCAGTTCTCAGTTTTCAGCCACCAGTTCTTAGCGCCAGGATCAGTTGACAGTTATCATTTCCAGTTTCTAGTTACCAGTTAGCGGTCATATTACAGTTATTTATCAGTATAGTTCATCTCAGTCTTCAGTTTCAGATTCAGCTAGACTTCAGTTTATATTCAGATCATGTTTAGTACGTTCTTCAGATTTCCAGCTATATTGCTATGCTCCAGCTCATATTTACATATTTATATTCCAGCCTTACAGTTTCATTCAGCTATAATATATTATATGCTCATGCTTACATACTTGGTACATATCGTACTCACGCCCTTTTTTGGGGCGCTGCGTTTCATGCCGCGCAGGTGCAGATAGATCAATGCTTGGACCATATTAGTAGGCCATCTATCAGCTATTCGAGTCACTCCACTTACTCCCGGAGTTGCTTATCTTTTGGTATGTGTACGGTCAGCCAGTTTGGGTAGAGCGGGGCCTTGTCCCGTCCTTTGTATATTCAGTTCAGCATTCTTAGAGGCATGTAGATATGTCCCTGTGTGGTTCTGTCAGTATGTTAGCTTGTCAGCATTTTGCATTGCATAATTCTTATCAATTAGGTTTATGCTTATTCTGTTTATCAGTTATATTCATGGTTAGAAGATTATCAGCAGGATTAGTGATGATCGACACTTAGTGTTGGTCATCCGTCGCGGCCCTAGGTTGGGTCGTGACAGCTTGGTAAGTAGCAGTTGGTGCTATTTGGTAGATAGCGGGTGGTGTTTTCTGGTAAGTAGCAGGTGGTGCTACTTGGTATGTGGCAGGTACACTGGTCATTGTCAGTTTCTATTCAAGTTCATTAATTCTTTATTCTAAAGTAGCAACATGTTCATCATATCCAACCGGAGCAAGCTTGCGGGATTTCCCACTGGTCCCAATATTATCGTTACTAAGAGTAGCGTTATTCAACTCGGACATAATATTTCGTCTTCATCTTCTTCTAGTTTGTGAGAGTGGAGGAGTTATAACTGGGCCTTTTGCTCTCGTCCGATACTGATGCTCGGCCAGAATGCACAAGTCAACCTCAGGAGTGAGAGTAAAACTTTCACATGAAAACAATAAGTTAGTTTCGAGATAATAATTACCAAATGTAAAACATATCACTCCTTATAATGCAAGGGACCTCTCTTGTAACAGAGGTAGGCCTAACAGGATCGACACACATAATGTGCGTGATAGGCGGCGCCCTGTGATGACGCTTTTGGACGAAGCTGGCTAATGGACTTTAACATACCAAGGATTTTAAGCCTTCCTAATTTTGATTATAGTATTTAAAATCGAACGTGCATTTTGCGTTATCCCATTTGCTCTCATAACCCAAAAAAATGAATGGTAAATAATTTTATTAAATAATTGATTTTGTTGTATAATGCAAAACTAACATATTCTCTTTTTAGATAAATAGGAATAAATAAGTGATCTTGTTGTATTAAAATTAGAAGAAATTAATTTTAAGTCTATGATTTTGTTTACATAAAAATAGAAAAAATTAATTTCGTTCATGACCCAAAAATAATTTTATAAAATAATTGGTTTTGTTATACGATTTTAGGTAAATAGAAATAAATAATGGACTTTGTTACATAAATGTGAAAAAATGAAATTAATCTAAAGTCTATGTTCTCTTTGAACTTCCAAGTCTTCGTGACTTGTGACAACCTATAACGAGAAAAAACAATTAGACGCCCCCTTTTTACGAGAACAAATAGTCTACATTAGACACGTTCAACTTTAAATAAATGCACACGTAACACATTCAAACGTCCCTTAGGGTCGAACCCATTTGGTTCATTCGAATATGGTGAACTAGTAGACTTACACACGAGCCGAAGTCAAATTTTTCCTAAATATGACATGATACATGATATCTAAACAGAGTGTAACAAAGAGTTGGGAAATCTAGAAAAGAACATGGTTCAACCAGACGGACAACCAAGGGGTGGGAATGTTTAGAATTGTTGGCTGTACCACGGACCAACTAGATTCTAACCGTTCCTCCTAAAGCATTTTTTGAGAGTAAAACGACTGTGAGATCCACGTAATCGTTTGTGTGTGTGCAAGTGTCAATTTTGCAGGAGTGGAGGAGTATAAATGGAATGCAACAAATAATTCAATGATAAACTAAATATCATGTTATCAAAAAATTAAAGAATATAAAAAATTATAAATCTGCAAACAGAAAAAAGTTAGTATTGAATACAAAATAATCAAAGCAAAAATAAACCCAACATAAAAATCGTAATGGTTAGAACATTTAATTCCCAGCGGAGTCGCCATTCTGTCGCACCCCACTTAAAAGTAAGTGGTTTCCGACTTGGGTAAATCGTTTGGAGTTGGAGTTTTGGAGTCACCACCTAATAAATTTTCTAGGCGTATTAGGTCACCTAAAAGTATTTTTAATTAACTTTGAATAATAACTCCGGGTAGGTCTACTAGTCAGAGATTCGGGTAAGTGTTCAAGTTAACCTAGAAGGAAGGAGTTAGGCACCTCCTAAGTTCCACAAATATGGTTCCCGGCCGATTTCTATATTCGGTTTTAACATATTGCTTATAAAAGGATAAAAATAGAATAAAATAAACAAAAAGGATATAGGATGCAAAATAAATAAATAGGTAGTTTTATACATTTGCATAAGTCATCTGAAATAATAATTATGTTGCACAAATAGCCACAAATTAAATAATTGAACAATAAGTAACTAATTAAACATTTGAATAAACAACCCTAGGTTTTATTATCCTATTTGGATTTGAACTCAGCTTTTACCAGAGGAGATAATTTCAGAATCCCCTATCATATATAGCTTGGGTATTTTCCATTATCTCTGAAGGGTTTAATTTACCCTTAACCCCCATACCCTCTTTAAGTGTTTAACTAAAATGCAACGCTAACATTTTACGGCCTAAAGCTTGGCTAACACCCCAATTAATATCTCGGAGGCCATTCAGGCTACTAATATAAATATCTAGACTCCTAATTTTATTAACACCCCAAGTCTAGACATCTAGGCACCAAATTACAAAGTACGGTCATGCAAATAAAACACATAATTTGAAACATGTAACAATGATATTAACTAAAGAAAATAGACCTCCAAATTAACATATAAACTTTCAACTCAAGTCTACTATGCTATTCTGCAATTTCAGAACTTAAACTTTGCAGAAACAGACCACTTTTAGAACAGTCTTGCATTTTTAGCCTTTAGCAAAAAATAAAGCGTATGTTGTTGTGTTCCAAAAAATCAGGTTTTTAGAAGTAATATGATTTCAAATGAACCTGCAGTTTTAGTCCTTTGCAAAAAATAGTGTAATTCCAATATATTAAAATTGCACAAACAGTCCATATTGCAATTAAACTTTCAGTTTTAAACCGGTGAACATACTGATGCAGTTTTCCAGAAAATCATTTTGCAAAAATAGTCTACTTATCAACCTATACTAGGACTTTGACCCTTTTAACACACGAAAAACAAAAAGAGGGTTAGAAGGTCCCCTACTTAGCCAACGGGTTGCTTACAGCAACAACACACTACTACAACCTGTCCTAAACAACTAGATTGTACCTTATAGTGCTCAATACAAACTAAGCAACCTAATGAATACACGATTCAATAGTTTTCAAATTCTAATATATAAAACAATATATTTAAAAGAACAACAGAGGGAAAAGAGTAAGAGAGGACCTTTATTCCTTCATCTTTCCAAGTCCATCTTTAAACCAATATGGGCATTTTACCTATAAACAGAATAGTACAGAGTGATATAGCATATGCTATCCTAGATTGGTCTAAATACAGACCATAGGCTGCAGTAAAAAGGGGTCAGAAGTAGGGCTTAAAACAGCCCTCAACATCACAACTACACAGAGAAGAAACAAGTTGAACAACTAGCCATAGCAAACAAATTATATACACTCAATATTATGCAAAGTCATGATATTAAAAGCCATTCACTTATTTCCATAATGGTATCTTTGTGATGTCTAACTACCTGGTATACCAACAAGCTAAGCAACAGTCTCGAATAGCAACTTGAGAGTAAAAGAGGGCAGTTTTTAGTGCTTTTCAATGGAATATAAAAACATAACACATAAATCTTCTTCTAGGAGTATTCTCAGCATGCAAAAGCAAAAGAAGAGGTGTTTAAAGGGTGAATCTGTGTGTGGGAGTGTTTTTCAGTGTGTAGAAGTGAGAAACTGAAGATGTTGAAGGTGTATTTAGAATATCCAAGTGTGTCTTAGGTGCTGAAAAGTAATTCCTATTTATAGTGTAAGGGAAAGGGCTGGTTTCAATCCAAGTTATATGGAAAATCATCTAAATAAGGCAAAAGAAATAATATTTGTCAATCTGATATGAATCCTAACGACTATAAATCTAAATAAGAAAGTTTAACCATCTATTTTCAAAAGGCCTATCAGTCAGCCCCAACCATGCTATCAACCAATTATAAGGAGGGAAAGAATGTTCACAATCTCCATTTGAAATTAGAGAAGGATCTGATTCAGCAAATCAACGGAGCGAGAAAGGGAAGTATGTGTGCAAACAATCAGCCCAAAAATGAGAAAAGGAAAGAGTTTTGTGAACATAGACACGATGCAAGAAGAGGTTCGAGACAGTATGCCCTTTTTCTATGAAAAGATTAGCACTCTTCACAAAAAAGGAAGAAGAAAGAAAGCCAAATGGTAGACTCCTAGTTCAGGAATCCAATAGAACATACAACGTGTATGCATGTGCAATAAACAGGGAGCATAGACATGTTATACATTACTAGGCCGAAGAAAAAATTTCTATACAATAGTTCAATCAAACGGGCACTTACCAATGCAAATCTACTAATTTGAAATAATTCGAGCAATCAACTTCCACGAATTACACCAAACTTTAACTAGTTAACATAATTAAATTAGTTTAATTTTAATTTTAAACACTTTAACATATAATCATGGGATAAAATCATGGATAAAATTAATAGGCATGTGATCCAAGAATAAGCATGTCATTCAGAACTTCATAAGAAACATAGAAGAAAATTAAAAGAAAAATGGAAGATGTTACCGAGTTTGGTGTAGGGTCGGGTCGGGTCGGTTGTGTCTGACCGGATCAGTTTCTGTTCGTTTTCAACATTTCACGTCTGAATCATTGATTACTTGCCTTGTTCGTGTGTATTCCATCTTGAACCTAGACAAAGAAGGGTCCAAGTACGTCCTTCACATATCCATTTTATCACTCATTTTCTTCAAATCAGTCCAAGTTCATCCCTCCAAAATCATACCCCCTCCCCCAAATCACTCCTAATTCCCCAATCTCTCCCTCATCGCCTTTAATTCCTTCCCACTTTTGAAACGGAATCCCTAAAAATTGGGATAATTACCCAACAACTCTCTCTCAATTTTGGGTACAAATCTCTCCCTTGTTTTGCACCATTGACACTCTATATACAGGTCAAGACATACCCTCTTCTCCCAATCATCTTCTTCATACCCACCATTACACAGTGCACAATATCTAGTAGTATACACACCCCACACCCACCATCACAATACACAACTCTTCCTCACTATACATAGATCACATACACGATACACCATCATCCTCCCCTTCCATCACCACACATCAAGATCAGAAACCCCATACACATTACACTCTACCATTACACGTACACCACTACTCTTGACTTTTCCTAACTCCCCACACACCCACAAAATGAGTAGAAATAACACAACACACATAGAGATCTAGAAACAGAACAAACAATGCATATATACGCATCATTACAGCACCAACAATACGAGCAATCGCCATACAAAAATCACACACCCATAATACTAGCCATCGCAGCACACAATACCCACAATGCAAAAATCATTACACTACCACCATACACAGATCTGAAACAGAGATGGGATACAGGGGGAACGGGTTTAAACAGATCGGAGAGAGGGGTGGAAAGAAACTGCTAGCAGCAACGCCGTGGGGCTCGCCGAAAACCCAACACTGGCGGTCGCTCCCTTTATTTTCGTTTCCGCGCCATCGCTTCATCATTGATTTCACCTGAGTAGTAGTGACGCCCCTGCTCGTTCGCCGAGAAATCAGGTTGGAGTCGCTCCTATGCCTTTCTTTGTTTGTGGTCCCTTCAATGTACTGGCTCAATATGTTTAAAGTGGGGATTAGGACAATGTTTTGGTTCTGTTATGAGATGGTTCAATCCAATCTGCTGGAGCTCTTGATGTACCACCGCTTTGGTCTCGCCGGACTTTGTTTCGTCGACCTTCTTTTTATGTTTCTGCTGAAGTTTTGTCTTCGTAGTTTAATTTTAGTTCTCTGCTTATTAAAGATATATACATTGAGTACAGGACAGTCTTCCCCACAAAGGATTTTAAACTGCTGGAGTTGGTCCTGGTCATGTTGAAACATTATGTTTCGGGCTATGAAAAATATTTTATTTGAGGCCGACGGATGGATTTGAACAGATACTAAGGCCAGTTGTTAACACAAAATTTTGTCCCGGAATTTTCAATTAACGTCTAATTATTTTTAAAATACGGTTAATTTTTAGGATAAATTAAGTTAATAATTTTAAGGGAAAAGGGCCATAATTGTTCTTCATTTTAAGTCCTGACCTATTTACGCAATACGCATTTTTTATTTTTCTAGCCCAATTCTAAAAAACGTCATCCTCACCCTTATAAATCCTAAAACCCTAAACCCCCTCACTATTCATCATCATCTTCCTTCTACAACTACACCCTAAAAAAATAAGAAAAAACTCCATTTTACACCAACACACAGATCGGGTAACAAAAAACCCCTCATCATCTCTATTATTAGTTTATATACACCCCCACACATTGATTGTATAGGATACATATCCCCATCGCAGTACAAAAGAAACAAATTGGGGTTGGGGAATTATGAGCAGTGGAAAACAGAGAGGGAACAATTTGAAACTCACACACCACCAGAAATTTCCCATCTTCGGGGTCCTTATTCTCGACGTTTTCCTCCGTATATGATCAATTTTTGATTGGAATCGAAAAGATGAGTGGGTGGAGTCGAAGTGACGCCGCCAAGACGTGTCTGGCGTCGCTCCTCCTCCTCCGTTTAACTGTGGTTCGGCTCGCTGCTATCCCTTTTCTCACCGGAAATAATGGTGGAACTGGTGTTGTAACTTGGTCTTAGCCGGAAATTCTATCTCTTTTTCCATCATTTTTGTCTGATCTGCCATTGAAACTAAAAAGGGACGGCGGAGTCGCAGCGATGTCGCTAAGGCAGATGGGTGTCGCTCCTCCCCTGTCACTGTATTGTTGTTTCGATTCACACCATTGACGGCGAGGTCTGATATTTTCTCATCGGGTCTTCGTTGTTCTTCCAGTTTTGCCGATAGCCTCGACCTCTGGTGGATAATATTTTGGCTGATATTTTACTATTGGTTTTTCCTGGAAATCGGCGTTCCGTCATTGATTCCTATTTGTCTATGTTGATTAATTCTTTACTGGTCCATTGACTTTCTCTTTGTGAGAATTTCTGATTGCTAACTATTATTTTACAGTGGGCCGTTTACTTTGCACTGATTGCTGTTCCTGAGATTATTTGACCAATTGTTCTGATGACCTAAGACGTTGACGGTGAACTAGACTTCATTGAATTGGATAATTACAGATTACTAACCTCTAATTGCATTATCGTTGAATCACTTCTATTGGTTTCTATCGATGGGAATGATACTACACTTCAGAAGGCCTATGAAAATATGTATATGTACTTGAGGCTTATGGGCTGATATTGAATTGATACTACCCCGGCCAATGACGTTTGGAAGCCAATGAGTCCCGTCCCGTTACGTATAAAACGTCCCTTACTTGCCCCTTTTCGAAAACAAAATAAGCGATGATGAATGTATGAATTTAATGCAAAGCAAGTTGTGAATAGAGTGATGGGTTTAGTACTTGGCATGACAACCGATCCGGGCTCCGTGTTTGCAGCCGTACCAACATCCCGAGCCTTTACTCGATGCGCCATACAAACCTGAGCCTAAATTGTACGAAATAAAACCCCATTACTATTATTATTATTATTATTATTATTATTATTATTATTATTATTATTATTATTATATATTTTATCATTAGTATTATTGTTACTTTATTACTTTATTATCATTATTTTATTTTTCATTAGTTATTACACTTTATTATCGTACTGATCTAATTTTATTTTCATAATTTTTTTCGAGGTACATTTTGGTACGAACAACTTGGGGACGAGTTTGGCTAACTCACAAATGGGATAGTCCATTGCATTGGAGTTATTTGGGATTTCATTAAGCTCAAGCACTCAAGAAATAAGACTTTAGTAATTTTAAGAAAATTCAAGGCTCCCGCGAGTTGATCAGTTTCCCGGGTTCTATCTTTAACTTTGCCTTCCTTTCCTTAGGGATATTTATGTAAATAAATATATAAAATATATATTTATCAATAATATTTGATTGTTTGTATATTGCTTTACTTTACATTCATTACCTGTTATTTTGATGTCGTTATTTAATTCATTGCAAAAATTGGAGTCATTTTAGCAAATGCTTGCAAGTAAAAAAATATTTTTTGCAAATAAACTTTTATTCAATTGATTATTATTATTATTATTATTATTATTATTATTATTATTATTATTATTATTAATACTATTTTTAAATAATTTTTTCACAAGAAAAGAACACTTGTAAATATTTGGAAGCCTGTCGGATTAACCGTATTTTACTGAATTTCGAAAGTGCCATAAAAACCTTCTTTTGAAATTAACAAAACCTCTTACTTAGAATCTCTGAAAAGACTGCTTTATTCCAAAAACGGAATTTTTGCACGCATTTGCTAATTTGGTTCCCTGTTTTCCTTCAATTGGGTGGCGACTCCAAAAACTCCAAAAGAGTTAGTTCATTCAGTTGATATTCCTAAATTTAGCCTTTTGGAGTTATTTTTTGGAGGTTAAACAGCATGGCGACTCCGCTGGGGAGCAATAAAGGTTTGGACCATAAAGGTTTCCAATTATTTGCAACTAGCATGCTTAATTTAATTTACTTTATTATATCTGTTTGTTTGTGTGCCGCGAAAAGCATGTTACTACACCCTTATTTGTGCACATATATAAACTGGCATTCCGTTCATATTTCCCCCACTCCTGGGAACCTCTTGCATTCTCACTCAAATATCCGCGAGGTGCGCCCATGTGCACCCGCACTTTCTTACACTAAAGAACCCTATGAAGAGTTGGTATACCGGCGGTTGTCGTGGGAGTAATTTGACTGCGAGACTGCTTGCCATTCACCTGTTAGCCTCAACCGTTAACCCACTCTTAGACGGAGATTTAGGAGCATGCATGCATTTACACCTTAGTCTGGACCCGGTCCTTAGTACTGCCTCCATAGTTAGGAAACCACCCTTGCGTCAACGGGTTTTGAAACCCAACGACAATGCATATTATGTGTTATGTGATAATGAATCCTCAGTCCTAGCCATGTTTTGAGCATAATCAGGTTTAGAATTTTGTCTCCTATTTTATCTTTTAGATTAGAAAATGGAAGAATTTAGCAGAATCTATGTGGTCATAGCAGTCCACAAAGAATTTGAGATCATGGTGCAGATTTTTGTGAACAAAACGGAATTGAAGTCCAGGGAAAGTTAGGCGGATTTGGTTGGTTTATGTTTTGAAGATGGTCTGGTATGGTGAGATCTAAGAGGTGAAGCCCCTGGTGTCTTTAAAAGATTAGTGGGGTCTCTCTTGTGAAGACATGTGTGTGTGCAGGTTTACGTTGACTGACTAGGTACAACTTTATGAAAATTGAAGTATGCTTGTCGCATACTAGGAGAGTGAAGCCGCTGTTTCTTTGAATGACCAGTGGGGCCCCTTCTTGAAGATCAGTGAGGTCTTGGCTACCTAGGAAAGTGAGAGGCTTGATTAAAGCCGAAGACCAGTGAGGAGCCCTATGAACAAGGTCTGTGAACCTTGCAAAACCTAGGAAGCTGAGAGGCTTGTCCAAAGCCAAGGACCACTGAGGTTTTATTTGCAAAAGGTCAATTGGAACCTATTATGATTTGCAGTCTGGTATTGTGAAGGCAGTTGAAACTTTCACTCCTGGATGTTGTAAAATAATTGGGAGTTGTGCTTGAAGGAGTGTGGATGTTTGCAAAAGGTATGGAGGATTGTTTAAAGTTTTAGGCATTTGGGTTTAGAATTTTGTGCAGATGTTGTGGAGGGCATGAGCTATGTTGGAATTTCGAGTTGATACCAACTTTTGGAAGTTCGTTGGGATAACAGAATTGCAGTGTCAAGGTAGAGAGATGGTTGTTATCAATTTTTAGTATTATTTATTGCTTACTCTAAATCTGAATTGCTCAGAACTGGCATGGACTATTTTTCGTTACCACTTGTTTGCGCGATTAGGCTTACCTTTAGCACAAAGAGGCACCTTACAGGGTAGAACGCGTTTGCATATTTATTTACGCTCAACTACTTGTGACTGTCACATGTTAATTGCTTGCATTGCTTTATTTTCTCAAAATGCGTTAAATACTAGGTGTTGCTGGCTTGTGTGCAATCTTATGAATGACATGCAAACTAACATAGTTAACCTTTGAGGTTTCTTTATTTTGTTTATTTCTCTCGCAGAAGTTTGATTTGTAAAGTGGTTGACCATGCAAATCACGAAAGATTCAAGATCTGATTAATGGTAGATGCTCTAGCTCGTGAACGATACAGTAACAGAAGCTAATGACATTGTTTGAAAGGACTTGGCGATTGAACTTAGTAGCATTATTTTCAATTTTAATTCAGATTCAGGCCCTGAATTGTGTTGTACTTTTAAAGGTTGTGTTAATTTGAATCAACTCATTTTGAATTTATTAAAGTTGAAATAAAATGCATCGCATTCTTATTATATTATTTACGCTTGCGTTTATACTTGTTTCTGTTTCAAAATTAAAATTGATAAACCTGCCAAAGCTTTGCTTGTGACGTATGGCAAATCAACTGAACAGTTTGAAAACGACGCACTGAAAAGTTATTGTCTGCGCTCTTTGGATATCGCACAACTGTTAGAACTTCAATTGGGGCTGCTTTATTTGTTGGTATATGGCGTTGAAGCAGTGTTATTCGTATAAATAAAATTTCCTTCTTTGAGAATCCTTCAAGAAGATGATTGGAAGGATGCAGAATGCGTAAAGAGTATTTAATGCTTACTGATAAGACGCATGTCAAAATATAATCAGTAATGCATTTAGCCAGAAATTATAGTGGATGGACTATTAAACCAGGGCAATTTGCATGCAGAATGACGCACGGTATGACTCTCAAGGAGGGATACGTAGGCTTCCCCATCGGACTCGACCCTTTAGCATTTAAATTTTAATTTTCCCCCAAGAGGGACAACTGGGGCAATTTTTTGCAAAACAAGTTGGAGATGCGAAAGATAATAACTGGGGCTGAATTTTGCAAGAAACAGCGTTGGTTATTAAAGATGAATTGGAAAGAACTCTGTGATCGGCTAAGCGAACAGTGCAAAGTCTAAGATAAAGGACATTTAGTTCGTTTTAAAATATGTTACAAGTTTAAGTCAAGAAAAAATTTTCAAAATGCATCTTTAACTTCATTTGCATGCTTATTTCACTTGCTATATTGCATTAAAATATTTTATCCTGCCTCTATTTTTCAAAAATCTATGCTATTTGAGTTCACGAGCTAAGTTTTTAAACGCAATTCACAAATCCAAGTCCTATGAAGACGAGAAAGCAACAAGATCAAGATCAATTCAGCACAAATCAAATGCTTCCCCCTCCCTCCCCAAAACTAACAATTTTTCTTACAGAGCAGGAACATAAAAACTTGTAATCAAAGGATCATTTGCACGATGGATGAACAATTTATTGAACGCGCTGCAGATTGCCGAACGGGCTGTATTTCACTTTCAAAGTTGCCTTGCAGATTGCGTCGCATTGCCTTTTTCATGACTTAAAGCGTTATGCTTTGCCATGAGTTATTGCCGAACGGGCTGTATTTCTACCTCTATGATTTTCATTCCCAAATAAACAACGAAGCCGAGGCATGCATTGTGTTTTCAAATCACGCCAAAATAAGCATTTCTTTATTTTTAATTAACAATCCACTCAAGGCCATCATTGCCCGATTGTCTCGCCAATTGATTTATCAAATGGCTATTGCACTGATTATATTTCCGCACTACTTTGCTTTGCACTTGCTTTAAATTCTGTCTTTATATTTGCTTTAAATTAATGCCTTGCTTTACTTTTTCAGGTCAACCATTAGTTTCTTGAAGATTATTCGCCTTGTCGCATATGCAGCGCAAAACTATTTCTTTCTTTTTCATTATAGCCTTTGCTTTTTTTATATCACTCGTTTTCCAATGCATTTACTTAGAATTTGCAGGAATTGAACATCATATTCAAAATGAACTGAAGGCAGAATTCGACGCTTCGCATCACTATCAATACAAGCAACACGACCCAGCTTTGCTTATTTGTTTTGCATTATCTTTCCTTAATTAATCCAATTTGCAACTTTATTTCGCAGGCTGCTATCAAATTTAGGCTCATTCACCTTATAATCGAATGGTTTGGGCTCGTTCGCCTTATAGATGAATATTTTGGGCCCGTTCGCCTTAAAAATGAACAATCCGGGTTCATCCACCCGTAAATCGGATATGGAGATTTAACGTCAAGTCATTTTGGAATATTGGATGCTTCAAGACTGGACGTCTCATTTGCTTTATCAAATGATTGGAGCACAGCTCAAGATCACATTGCAGATTGCCACTAGATAATTAAAGCATTAAGCTTTATCACGGGTTATTGCCGAAAGGCAGAATTTCTATATCCTATAATTCTTGCAAATTGTTAAAAGCAGTTTCATTTCTATTCCACTATGAGAACATTAACTAAAATTCTATCGTTGTGATTTGCAGATATTGCTAAGTTTGAAAAAGCACGTGCATTAATGAATTTTGTGTCTTTTGCTTTATCTTATGATTTGGGCTCGTTCATCTTATAATTGAACGTTTTGGGCTCGTTCGCCTTATGAATGAACGTTTTGGGCCCGTTCACCTTATAAATGAACAATTTGGATTCATCCACCTGTAAATAGGATATGCAGGTTTATTTCAAGTTGCATTGGGAGGCTGGAGGCTTCGTAACCAGATGCCTCATTGCTTTATCAAGTGATTGGAGCATAGTACAAGATTGCATTGTAAACTGCCTCTTCATGAATAAAAGCATTATGCTTATCATGGTTTGTTTCCGAACAGGCGGCATTTCTATCTTTATGATCCGTATTTCAAAATAAACATTATTCTGAAACTTGCATAGATGATAGAGAAAGACAAGTCGGCTGAAGCACCACTGTCGGAGTGTTTTGCGATGTCTGTTGTCTTGCAATATTGGCATGTTATATTTAAAGTAGATTGATAGTCTAAAACAAGTCGACTAGAGCACCACTTTCGGAGTGTTTCGCGATGCCGGTTATCTTGCAATATTGGCATGTTATAAGTAGATTGATAATCTAAGACAACTCGGTTGAAGCACCACTTTCGGAGTGTTTCGCGATGTCGGTTGTCTTGCAATATTGGCATGTTATATTTAAAGTAGCTTGATAGTCTAAGACAAGTCGGCTTGAGGCACCACTTGCGAAGTGTCTCGCGATGTCGATTGTCTTGAAATTTGGCATATTATATTTGAAGTAGGGGATAATGATAGACAAGTCAACTTGAGGCACCACATTCAAGTGTCTCGCGATGTTGGTTCTCTTGCAATATTGGCATGTTATATTTGAAGTGGATGATAAAGATATAGAAATCAGCTTGAGACATCATGTCTCGTTAGTCAACTTATCTTATGAAAGCCTTGCATTTTACAATTCGTTCTCACTTTACTTATTGTTTTGCTTTACTGTTTCAGAATAATGATCAGCCTAGAGGTTTCCCGGGCGGAGCGCCTCATCCGTTGATCGAAAGAAGAACTTATTGATGATATCACAACCCGTATTTATAATTTTATGTTATCATTTTATTTGTTTCTTATTCCAATTACCACAGTTTATTAGTTGTTGCTCACTTACCGTTTGTTGAGATTATTACAGGATTTTTAGCAGCACCGCAGCAGCGTTTGGAGCATAACATGGAACTTTTCTTAGTGGTGAACTGGGAAAATCGTTGATATGAGCTAGAATCATCAACGAAGACCTGAAGAATCGCACCTGCAGAAGTCATCAACCCTAGAGGTAAGTCTCTTGTTAACCCTAGAGTCTGAGGTTTGAGATTGAAGACAAGATGGCTCATTTATCGAGATGCAATGGAAGCTATGTCCGTGTAAACCCCTTTTTATGGGTGTGTCGTCGACCACATCTTCATAACTTGGGTGATTACAAGCCATTTTTCCCCTGCTTGAGTAGTCGTTACTATCTCGTCTTTGATTTTAAAATCGCGTCGAACTATATATGGCCTGATTCTCTTTCAGCCCGAGATATGTAGGGAACTCGAAAACCGGGGTTCGGTCATGTCCATAAGCCTCGCATTTTGATCCTAGAAATCAGAGTGTTGGCTTTACCGTGACAAAATTGGCTTTCACGTCAGCTTTCTTTACCCTGAAAACTCTTTCATCCTTTTCGGTTAATGAGGGGCAGCTGTTGACACCCAATTTTGTCCCGAAATTTTCAATTAGTGTCTAATTATTTTTAAAATAAGGTTAATTTTTAGGATAAATTAAGTTCATAATTTTAAGGGAAAAGGGCCATAATTGTTCTGCATTTTAAGTCCTGGCCTATTTACGCAATACGCATTTCCCATTTTTCTAGCTCAATTCTAAAAAACCACATCCTCACCCCTATAAATCCTAAAACCTTAAACCCCCTCACTATTCATCATCATCTTTCTTCTAAAACTACACCCTACAAAAATCAGATTTAAAAAAAACACCATTTTACGCCAACACACAAATCGAGTAACAAAAAACCCCTCATCGTCTCTAATATTTGCCTATATACACCCCCACACACTGATTGAATAGGATACATATCCCCATCGCATTACAAAAGAAACAGATAGGGGTTGGGGAATTGTGAGCAGTGGAAAACAGAGAGGGGAACAATTTGAAACACACAGACCACCAGAAATTTCCCGTCGTCGGGGTCCCTATTCTCGACGTTTTCCTCCGTATATGATCAATTTGTGATTGGAATCGAAAAGATGAGTGGGTGGAGTTGCAGTGACGCCGCCAAGGCGGGTCTGGCATCACTCCTCCTCCTCCGCTTCACTGTGGTTCGGCTCGCTGCTATCCCTTTTCTCACCGGAAATAATAGTGAAGCTGGTGTTGTTACTTGGTCTTAGCCGGAAATTTTATCTCTGTTTCCATCATTTTTGTCTGATATGCTATTGAAACTAAAAGGGGACGGCGGAGTCGCAGCGATGCCGCAAAGGCAGATGGGTGTCGCTCCTCCCCCGTCACTATTTTATTGTTTCGATTCACACCATTGACATCAAGGTTTGATATTTTCTCATCGGGTCTTCGTTGTTCTTCCATTTTTGCCGATAGCCTCGACCTCTGGTGGATTATTTTCCGGCTGATATTTTACTGTTGGTTTTGCCTGGAAATCGGCGTTCCGTCATTAATTCCTATTTGTCTATGTTGATTAATTCTTTACTGGTCCATTGACTTTCTCTTTGTGAGAATTTCTGATTGCTAACTATTTTTTTACAGTGGGCCGTTTACTTTGCACAGACTTCTGTTCTTGAGGTTTTTTGACCAATTGTTCTGATGACCTAAGCATTGACGGTGAACTAGACTTCATTGAATTGGATAATTACAGATTGCTAACCTCTAGTTGCATTATCGTTGAATCACTTCTATAGGTTTCTGTCGATGGGAATGATACTACACTTCAGAAGGCCTATGAAAATATGTATATGTACTTGAGGCTTATGGGCTGATATTGAATTGATACTATACCGACCAATGACGTTTGGAGGCCAATGAGTCCCGTCGCGTTACGTATAAAACGTCCCTTACGTGCCCCTTTACAAAAACAAAATAGACGATGATGAATGTATGAATTTAATGCAAAGCTTGTCGTGAATAGAGTGATGAGTTTGGTACTTGGTATGGCAACCGACCCGGGCACCGTGTTTGCAGCCGTAAACATCCCGAGTCTCTACTCGATGCGCTATACAAACCTGAGCCTAAATTTTACAAAATAAAACCCCATTACTATTATTATTATTAATATTATATATTTTATTATTATTATTATTACTTTATTATTATTATTATTATTATTATTATTATTTTATTTTCATTAGTTATTACACTTTATTATCGTACTAATCTAATTTCATAATTTTTTGCGAGGTACATTTTGGTACGAACAACTTGTGGACGAGTTTGGCTAACTCACAAATGTGATAGTCCATTGTGTTGGAATCATTTGGGATTGAATTAGAGCTCAAGCATTCAATAAATAAGACTTTAGAAATTTTAAAAAATTAAAGGCTCCCGCGAGTTGATCAATTTCCCGGGTTCTATCTTTAACTTTTTTTTTTTTAGCGAATATCACTAGGCAGGGTGCCAAATGACTAGTTTTATAAATAATAAAAACCTCAAAGAGGACAATACAAAGTAAGGAGGGCCAAACTATACCTTACATCATCCTATCAAGATGAGACCTCGCTCCTAGTACGAATGCAAAAAATAAGAACTAGCAAGAACCAAATAAAGTATGATCATCACAGAGTTTATAACACTTTGTGATGATATTACATATGAAAATACTAAAATAATAAATAATATAAAAGCTATAAAGAAAGTGGAATCCTGCAATCCACACTTCCTTCTACAAGTGATGAAATGGAATATGTAGAAAGGCCCTACTATACTAACTTGAAAAATGATATATGTGGCTCTCTATCGCGATCATATATGCTATCCATCATTACTTCGACTTCTTGGACTTTTTGGATTTTGATTTTGTACTTCTCGCGGGTTGCACCCTAGTTGGCTCTAATTGGCTCCTTTCCCTCCTAACTTTCTTTAGGGCGTTATCATGAATAGCCCTAGGTGACAAATCTCCTTCTCTAGCCACAATGCTAAAATTATGTGCAGTGGATTCTTCCTCAAATTCCTCTTCTTCAAACAAATCCTCATCCTCCACCAAATAATTTCTTTGAGGAGCCCCTTCTTCAATTGATGCCATTTGCCGTGCCAAAATACCCCTCGTATCATTCAAATCCATTCGCTTAATAAGCTCATCATCCGTGGGTAAACACTTTGAGTGTGGGACAAGGTGCATTAAGGATTTAGGCACAAAAGATGGAGCATTTATGTTCAAAAAAGACTTACCAAAATTAGGAGAAGCACTCTTACACAACCTTCAAGTTGAGCCGTTGGTATAAGATCTTTCCCAAAGAATTTTGGCTTAGCCACACTCTCAATTTCCAAATTCTTACTCTCCTCAAGTGAAGGAATAGTATGAGCCTGCTTGTTTTCCACACAAATTCCATGGCTCAAAGGCTCATCTTCAAGTGAAGTGATATGTCGCTGCTTAGATGAATCACATGCGTGATCTGCTGTATTTAATGGATATTTAACTTTGCCTTCCTTTCCTTAGGGATATTTATGTAAATAAATGTATAAAATATTTATTTATCAATAATATTTGATTGTTTGTATATTGCTTTACTTTATGTTCATTAACTTTTATTTTGAAGTCGTTATTTAATTTATTGCAAAAATTGGGGCCATTTTAGCAAATGCGTGCAAGTAAATTTTTTTTTTTTTTTTGCAAATAAGCTTTTATTCAATTGATTATTATTATTACTATTATTATTATTATTATTATTACTATTCTTAAATAATTCTTTCACAATAAAAGCGTACTTGTAAATATTTGGAAACCTGTCGGATTAACCGTATTTTATGGAATTTCGAAAGTGTCTCAAAAACCTTCTTTCGAAATTAACAAAACCTCTTACTTAGAGTCTCTGAAAAGACTGCATTTTTCCAAAAATTGAGTTTTTGCACGCATTTGCTAATTTGGTTCCCTGTTTTTCTTAAATTGGGTGGTGACTTCAAAAACTCCAAATGAATTAGTCCATTCAGTTGATATCCTAAATTTAGCCTTTCGGGGTTTCTTTTTTGGAGGCTCAACACCAGTGACGTTTGGAGGCCAAAACAATCCCGTCCCGATACAATAGTCCCTTACGATTTTGTCCTCCAAAAAATAAATAGGTGATGACGATATTTAAATACTTTTCAAAGTAAGTGATAGTAGAGTGGTGGGATTGGAGGTACTTGGCATTGCAAACCGGCCCGGGCTCCGTGTTTGCAGCCATATCAACATCCCTAAGCTTTATTTGATATCAAAACACTGATCTGAGCCTAAACTTTTACAAAATCCATCTTTTCTTATTATTATTATTATTATTATTATTATTATTATTATTATTATTATTATTATTATTATTATTATTATTATTATTATTATTATTATTATTGTATTATTATAATTATTATTAATTATCATACTAATTCTTTTTTTTCCATATTTTTGTGAGGTACATTCAGGCGTAATTCGTTAATGACGACCCAACTCAAGAAGACAAAATATTTTAGAAATATTACATTATTCAATCTTATTTTTTTACGATCCTTACTAATTTGTTGTTTTTATTTGCAAGGTACATTTGGATGAACAATCTTGAAGATGACGCTCTAGAAAATGCTCTTACTCTAATTTACTATTTCATTCTTGCAATTTTAATTGTTTATTGATTTGTTTTGATATAGTAACTAATTTGTTTTATTTTTGCAAGGTGTAATTCTCCAAGGAAGAAGTCAATTAGTGAATTTGAATTTTTCATTCAATCTTAATTATTATGTTGTACTTAAAATGTAGTCATTTGTCTAGTTTTAATTAGTTAGTTTATATGCTTAGACACTTTTAATGTTTAGAATCCCAATTATTTAGTCCGGTCGGTAACCACATTTGGTGGAGCCTGAGAGGTGTCTAACACCTTCCTCTCGAGTTAACTTGATCCCTTACTTAGAATTTTTAGTTCGTAGACTAAGTTTCAGAGTTAATTATAAAATTGGATAGAAACAAAGTAGGTGCCCTTATACGCCTAGTTAAAAAATACGTTAGGTGGCGACTCCAAGTCTTTACCCGTGAGTTCCAATAAGTCGAGCCCTATTTTGACCTTTAATCTATTTGGGGAAAAATGGGTGTCGACAGAATGGTGATTCCGCTGAGGAAATTAAGGTTCTGACCACAACAGATTTTGAATTAGGATTCTTATTTTATTTTCTTGTCATTATTTTTCGAGACTAACTTATCTTCTTTTCCTATTTGCAGGATTAAGGTTCACCTTTAGATTTTCAATTTTTGGCATTTGTTTCTTTAAATTGCTTGATTATATTCACTTTGTAATTGTTTATTCCATTTTTCACTTCCTCCACTCCTGGAATATTTACACTTGCACACACCACGAACGATTGCGTGGACCCCACGGTCGTTCCATCATAAAAGAACACTTTAGGAAAAGTACACAAAATTAGCTAACTAGCGAAGCTGTTGGCGGTTTGCGTCCTTTCAACTTCTAAGATGTCCGCTTGGGAGAAACCTTGTCTAGAAAAACCCACTCTCCGATATGGAAATGAATTACGCTGCTTGCTTCAACGATTCTTCAAATCCTCCACGAGTTTTTTAAATCCTCTATTTAATGGTTTCGTCTGTAACTTTATTTGCATTTTATATTATCTTGCATAATTATTTTATACCATGGGACTAACTTTATCTGCATTTTATATTATCTTGCATAATTATTTTAAACTCCGGGACCAACCTGTTTCTTTCATTTTTCTTTTTGTTCTTTATTAGAATTATTTTATGAACTATTTTAACATGTGCATCCATTATTCAAAACTTGCACATTTTTTTTAGAAAACATGTTCTTTCCTTTCAAAACTTATGCATTTTTAAACTTGTGCATACAGCTCACACCTCCTGCCACTCCTGGCAATAGCAAAATTGTGCGTTGAAAAACGTGGTAGTTACGACCGCCTATTTCCTCACAAAAATTCCTTTAGGGGGAATAACTTGGAATCTATTTGGTCCGTGATGTTTCCGCTCCCAAGTTGTCTGCTTGGGAAGATAATAATACCTGGTCCAGCTATCTCCATTCCTTAGTAGCAATGCTAGAAATCATGCATCATGACATATCTTGTTCTAAAGTCCGATAAGCCGACATGTTCAAACAATTCGAACAGATTTTTGACCCGCAAAGAGCGTTGAACACGATCTATTTGCATATACATAGGGGATCGAACGTGCAAATGTGGACTGCTTATTGGCATTGTTCTGCATTCAGTGTCATTCAAAGGCACAAAGTTTACCTAATAGGCGTCAAAAGACCAAATTGGATCAGAAATGATTGCTTATTCATAAAGAGTCAGAATTATTCTGTAATCAATGCCATTCAAAGGCATGAAGGTAACCTAAGAGGCATTAAAAGCCCAAAATGGATCAGAAATGACTGTTTATTCATAAAAAAATCAAAATTATTCTGTATTCAATGCCATTCAAAGGCACAAAGGTAATTTAAGAGGCATTAAAAGCCCAAATTTAATTAAAAACAACCGTTTATTCCCAAAAGATTCAAATTACTCTGCAATAAATGCTATTCAAAGGCTTAAATGGTAACCAAAGAGGCATTAAAAGTCCAATTTGAAGCAAAAATGACCGCTTGATAGATGGGATGACACATAATGCACATTTATCCTTTAAGCATTTTATAAAGACTTGACATCCTTGACATGTCAAAATTCCATCAGCAACTTCCGTCTAAAGTGTCTAAAGGGTTCTCAACCCACAACGACACATCTCTTCATATTCTCTGTTGCATTGTTTTCAAAAGCTTGTGCCGCACGTTGATCTGCTCGCAATAAAGCGAATGTTAGGTATTTTTCTTCTCCTTTTTCCTATCATCCTTCACCTTTTCTAAAAGATCTCGGCTAATAGAATATTTGACATGGTTGCTGGAATCCCTCAGTTGCTCAGAGATTGGTGGGGAAACCTAAGCATAAATCAAAAAGACCGAGTAAAAATGGTGTTGGGGAATATGATTTCACTAATGGAGCACACTGCAGTGAAAGGGATGATAGAAGCAACAGTACACTATTGGGATACAGACCGAGCAGTTTTTCACTTCGGAAGTATAGAGTTGACACCCTTGCTTGAAGAAATAGGTGGGTTAACTTAATTACCATTTGAAAGTGAGGAAATCTTGATGCCTAAGAACAATTCACCCGAGGAATTCTTCGAAATGGTTGGGCTTAAGCCTGAATTATGCACAGACAGTGTGAGACAATTATGAATTTCCTTGAATTCCCTCTACATCAAACTCGGGTACGAAGAAGCATTTCAAGAATCCGAAGATTATTTCAGCATAAACAAGGCGGATTGGCAAGAGCGGAGGGTACTTGCTTTTGTCACCTATTTTAGGGACAATCATGTTTCCAAAAAATAAAGGACGAGTGGATGTTTGCATGGTTTCAATAGTTGATTCCCTACTCAAAGAAATTAACAAGAAATACACATTGGTACCTATGATCGTCGCAGAAATGAACTGTGCTTTAGAAAGATGAAAGAAAGGCGTGGGGTTTTCCTAATGTTGCAATTTACTATTACAAATTTTGTTGATGGAACATGTGCAAAAGATGAACTGCACAGACCAAGCCTTCCATTCCACACCAAGGGAGGACTATATCTTGACTCATACCGCCGGCATGGACAACGCTCTTGGGAAGTGGGACCGGCAAGTAACTACTAAAGGTTGGCACCATATACTCTGTCAATTGACATCCGAAAATATACAATAGATGTTTGATTACTTTCCCAGCGCTACAGTGATCACACGGTCGAAAATACACCCGTTTCTCATTTTAGTGGGCTTTAGAGGAGTTTAAGACAAGCAGGGAGAAAGCAGATTGTACCCCAAATGACAGACATCAGAAGTTTCAAAGCAAATATTGACATGATATTAGAACTTTGGAAAGAAAGGCGATGAATGGGATTCAAGACTATTGGACGAGACAGGTTTGACACAGGCTATGATGAAGACTATCCCGACTGGCTTAGGAAAGACATAGTAATGGCAGTTCAACCAAGAGCAACAACAAAAAGGAAAAGAAATGCTGATGAGTTAGAAATCGAGTGCAAGAAGCTACGGAAACAACTGGCATGGGCACGAGGGAAAATAGCAAAGAAGCAAAGAACAAAGACAAAGGAAAATAGCGCAGTAAGGCAGAGCTCCTGACATAACGCATAGAGTATATCGGTGTATGGACTAGCAAAGGAATGAACGCTGTGGCTGACAAAAGAATAGAGGAGAAAGGAAGTATGTTTTGGGAAATATGGAAGAACTTCACATTTGACATATCCCGACTCTTAACTGATGCAAACAGCATCATTTTTCAAGGAGACTCATCTGAGGCAAGCTTGTCCGAGGGAGACTCGTCCGAAGAAAAAGAAGAAGAATCTTCTAGGGATGGATCAGCGTCAAAGATGCTCAGCTGGCCATGATCTAATCTCCTAGAAATGTTTTCCACCTTTTGCACTATTTCAATATCGGCCAATGTAAAAGAAATCCAATAAATGCAATATTATTTTTTAGGCTCCGCATTTTGTTAGCAAACGAAATGATGCACGTGGCATGAAGCGCTTTTCAAATCATCGTGCGTAAAACGGTCCTTTGCATTATAGGATGCTTTTCTTATTTGATATATGCGCATTGCATGAATATATCTGTTGCCCTAAGTCTCTTTCTACCCTCGGTGAATCCCTTCCCAAATCCAATCTCCAACCAAGGCAGGCATCTCATCTCCCTACTCTACGCCCAAATCCTGATATCTAAAATATTTTACAAGTCCAACTATCTCTAACTCACTATCAAACCCAAAACCTACTATCCAAAAGGTTGGCTCGAGTCGAACACTATGGCAGAAGTTATGGTTAGACAAAGTGCATTTGTTGTTAATTGGTCAAAACAAGAAGGGTTTGTTAAAGCATGCACTATGCACATGGAGCGGAATATTAGCGGACAAGAGATATATTGGTTAAACTCAAAGGCACACCCGCTTTACCACAAGACCTTTTGACACCAATATCCATGGATCATTTTTGTTGCTCTAGTCTACACAATCACACCACCTGCAATACATGACTGTGATCCAAAGCATTTTCTAACTTGCTCCTATCATGATCAAAATAGCAGTCAAAGGACCATTGGAAGATAATATTGGAAAGACAGAAGCGTAGCAAAGACTTGCGTACGACAACCGAAAAACAGGCAAATCAATTCAACTTGAAAAGGGAGGCAAATACACAATGACAAAGCTCTCATCATATGACAAACCTGGGAACTCCCTAAGCATTTGGAGAGCATATCTCTACCCACTAGCAAAGATAAAACAGGAGGATGAACTTATTTGAGACACTTACAAGAGCAAGGGTTGCTTTGATATAAAAGCACAAACGAATAGACTTTTGGAGCAATTTCGGTCGAAGGCTTTATTGGGGTGATATGAATTCTCATGACGACAACTATAACAGAACGCAACAATCTATGAGTTCACATGATACATAGACAACATACATCGAGTTCAGCAGCTCAGCAATAAGATATTATCCAACAAGGAAAGTTGGTGCCAGGACTATATTGCAGCAGTTGGTTGACAAGTATGAAAGACGTTGAGTATCTCTTTCAAAGACACATAGGCATCATGACAGATAAAATTTTCAAGGAAAGATGATAAATGCACTCAAGATCTTGGTGTTCGACAAAACCAACCTCCCTTTCTATTGCACAACACAACTTATCCTTTACACAACATCTTTATCACTGACATTCAACTCCTCATCTCCCGCTTATACAAGCATCGGTCATTTAACCAAAATCCTTGGCTTGACTGCTCCATAAAGCATTCGAGAAATCTTTCAAAATCTCTATAAACTTTGTCATACTCTACACAAAAAAACAACCCTCCAAGACTTTCAACAACAACCTTATTAGGCTCAACACAATCAAGGACATACAAAAAGAAAAAACCTTACGGCTTTACTCCTTTTGCTCAGTCAAAAGATATTGTACCCAACAAGCAAACTACTCCCTAGATACCCATTCCTAAAGTTGATCCAACAAGATCTACCCTCGTCACTTACATATTTAATACCATAACACCACAAGATATCAAAAATTAAAATACAAACTTTAGAGTCTAATTTACAAAAGCAAGCCGATGGTACGTCAAGAACCAACAAAGGAAAAATCCAACTCCGAAACCACAAACACTCCTTCTACTAAAGCCAATCCATCAAAGTTAGCTATATGACTTTCGAAAAGAAAAGCATGAAACATGAAGACACTCCATCACAATCTAAGACAAATATAATTTTGGACAACCTCAAAATCCGGCCAAATCCAAATATCAAGACCTCAGTCTGGGCATGCAAGTATCCATACAATCATAGTCATTGATATACCCAATCGCCATACTAAAGGACGAGTACATATTCTAGCTGATACATTGGTGTTCAGTGCAACACAACCACCCTCTTTTGGTGATCTGTCATAGGTAATAAACTAGGGCAAATTTTTTTAGAATCCCCTCAAAAATTCCAAAAGGCGCAAGCTTGATGCTGGGGCAGAAAATTTTGAGATCTCCTCAAAAATTTCAAGAAAGGAATTATAAAAGCAAAACGATAACCTTCTTAGCTCATTGCATGACATAACAAGGGAATTTTATTTGTTTCACTTTACTTTACTTTTGTTTGCAAGGTACACAGTCCGACGTAACAGGCAAGCATCTCCCGACGAGAAGCATTCAGTGCTTCTTTGCTATGCTTTACTTTTATTTTTGCAAGGTATACAACCCAAAGGGTAGACAACCCAATGAAAAAAGTATACGGCAAAAGGTAGACATCCTAAAGGGTAAACAACCTGGTAAAAGGAATGACATTACAAAGGGTAGACAGCCTGGAGGGTAGAAAGACCGATAAGAAAAATTAGCATGACAAAGTGTAGACAGCCCAGAAGGTAGATAACCCGATGAGAAAGATTGGCATGACAAAGGGTAGACAGCCCGATGAAAAGCATGGCATAGCATGGGGTAGACGGTGCAGAGGGTAGACAGCCCGATGAAAAGAATGGTAGCAAGCTTGGCAAGACAAAGATAGACAGCCCGGAAAGTAGACAACCCGATGAAAAGAGTGGTAGAAAACTTGGCATGACAAAGGGTAGAAAGCCCGGAGAGTAGTCAGTCCGATGAAAAGAGTGGTAGAAAGCTTGGCATGACAAAGGGTTGACAGCCCGGAGGGTAGACAGCCCAATGAAAAGAGTTGTAGAAAGCTTGGCATGACAAAGAGTAGATTGCCCTGAGGGTAGACAGCCTAATGAAAAGAATGGTACAAAGCTTGGCACGAAAAAAGGTAGACAACCTGGAAGGTAGACAGCCTGGTGAAAGGAATGGCATGACAAAGGGTAGACAGCTTAGAGGATAAAAAGCCCGGTAAAAAGAATGGCATGACATGGGATAGAAAGCCCAGAGGGTAGATAGCCCGACGAATGAATGAAGTGACAAAAATTAGACAGTCTGGTCAAAGGAATGGCATGACATGGAGTAGACAGCTTAGAGGGTAGACAGTCCGATTAAAAGAATGGAATGGCAAAAAGGTAGACAACCTGGAGGGTAGACAGCCCGGTGAAAGGAATTGCATGACATGGGGTAGATAGCCCAGAGGGTAGACAACCGGATGAAAAGAATGCCATGGCAAAGGGGTAGACAGCCAAGAGGGTAGACAGCTCAGTGAAAGGAATGGTATGACAAAAGGGGGTAGACACCCCAGAGTGTAGACAGCCCGATGAAACAATGGCATGGCAAAGGGGTAGACAGCCCAGATGGTAGACATCCCAATGAAAGGAATGGCGTGACAAAGGGTATGCAACCAAATGAAAGAATGATAAGATAGCCCGATGAAAAGAATGGTAGACAGCCTGGCATGACAAAAGGTGTGCAGCCAAATGATAGAATGATAGATAGCCCTGCATGAAAAGATACACAGCTCAATGCAAAAAGGGGGTATATATCCGAATATGACAAGCACACATTTAAATGATGAAAAATTTTAGCAAGACGATATAACAAATAGGAAAGCCTATTCATGCATTTACATACATATTATTTTGCAAAACTCACTTTTATCGCACAACATACAATCCGGCATTGCACTGCCAAGACGATCCAACGACAGCCCGGCGCGACAAAGCAATTATCTCCTGACAAGAGGCTGTAGCGAATGAATATCCCCAGAGCAGAAGCATAAATTTCCTTACACTCAAAGCACCTGAAAAAAGACTAGACAACTACATGACAAAGGAGAGCCCAACTCAACAGGGAAGTTTACTTTATCTTTATCTTTATATCTATTTGCATTTATCTTGATTTTTCTGTAGGGCACTCCTCGATCTCTCGTCAAACCCCTGCGCCATACTCTCACACCTGCTCCTAAAATCACTATCGCACGCAGAATTGTGCAACCAAAAAACCTCAAATACATATAAAGCATCATCTCAAAACCTAATTCAAGAAGCCTGACCTTACAAACAATGCTTTTGCTACGCCTGCAAACTATCTATTCTGTCGAGTTCCCAAAGGGCTCATATCTGTATTTCCCTACCTACACAAGTGATTTACCTAATCTCTTATTCCTGATTAGATGTTAGTTTGTGTTCCTTCCTATTCAAGCTTATCTGTGTCAATCGTGCGTGCTCTCGTGCTTTGTCGTACCCATTTGTTTGAATCGTGCACACTTATAAAGCTCGCCCCTCAAATGTTTCCCAGCCCAGTCAAGGAAATATTGAAGGCAAGATTACTCATTTATTGAGATGAAGTGGAAACTATGTACATATAAACTTCTCTTTATGGGTATGTTGCGCGCCACATTTTCATAACTAGGATGATTATAAGCCTCTTTTCCCACGCTCGATCTATTGATGTTATCTCATCTTCGATAGTGCCTCGCTTTATTTTTCATTTATCTCGCCAAAAGGCAAAACACATTAAAATGTAAACTTCGCATACTCTGACAAGTTACTGCTGACATCTAAAATCGTTCGTCATAAACATCTCACACAGGCAACATACCATTCTAGAACTACACACGGCCTAATTCTCGTGAAACCCGAGATATGTAGGCAACTAAAAGATTGGGATTCGGCCCAAAAAACTCCAAAAACTCCCATTTTCCTTTTCAATATTCTACCCGCCATGGTGACAAAATTGGCTACTTCATCAACTATCTTTGCCCGATATTTTTTTTCATCATCTCCGGGCAAAGAGGGGCAGCCGTGGACACCCAAATTTGTCCCTCCTTTTTCTGAAATTAACTATATTTAATCTAAATGTGCAACGTTGACTGTTTAGTGAAATTTTGATTAGAAGACATGCATTTATGTGTGTTATCACTTATTTATATATTATATATTTAACTGCGTCATATTATGCAATCTCATCATTTTAGGATATTTGTTATATATGTGTCAGATTATGGTAATTTGCGCAAACCACTACATTTACAATACTTAATAATTATTTGTAGTTATTTATACTCAATTAATTTAATTTGACCCTAATTGTTCTTTATGTGTGTTATTTTCTTTATATAATATATATACACTTATATTTTAATAGTTAAAATATGTCCAATTAAAATACATCCATTCCACTTTTCAATATTCATATTTGAATTCTTTTAAATTGTTATAAATATTTTTTCCATCTTGAACCTGGACAAAGAAGGGTCCAAGTACTTCCTTTACATATCCATTTTATCACTCTTTTTGATTAAATCAGTCTAAGTTCATCCCTCCAAAATCATACCCCCAAAATCACTCCTAATTCTCTAATCTCTGCCTCATCCCCTTTAATTCCTCCCCACTTTTGGAATGGAATCCCTAAAAATTGGGATAATTACCCAACAGTTCTCTCTTAATTTTTTGTACAAATCGCTCCCTTGTTTTACACCATTGACACCACATATACGGGTCAAGATAGACCCTCTTCTCCCCCTCATCTTCTTCATACCCACCATTACACAGTGCATGATATCCAGTAGTATACACACCCCACACCCACCATCACAATACACAACTCTTCCTCATCATACATAGATCACATACACGATACACCATCATCCTCCCCTTCCATCACCACACATCAAGATCAAAAACCCCATACACATTACACTCTACCATACACATACACCACTACTCTTGTATTTTCCTCACTCCCTACACACCCACAAAACAAGCAGAAATAACACAACACACATAGAGATCCAGAAACAAGAACAAACAATACATACATACGCATCATTACAGCACCAACAATACCAGCAATCACCATACAAAAATCATGCACCCACAATACCAGCCATTGCATCACACAGTACCCATAATAAAAAAATCATTACACTACCACCACACACCGATTTGAGAAAAAAGGGGATATAGGGGGAACAGGTTTAAGTAGATCGGAGAGAGGGGTGGAAAGAAACTTGTAGCAGCGATGCCGTGGGGCTCGCCGGAAACCCAACACGGGCGGTCGCTCCCTTTCTTTTTGTTTCCTCGCCATCGCTGTGTCATTGGTTTCACCGGAGTAGTCGTAATGCCCCTGCTCGCTCGCCGAAAAATCAGGCCGTAGTCACTCCTCTGCCTTTCTTCGTCTGTGGTCCCTTCAACGTACTGGCTCAATATGTTTAAACTTGGGATTAGGACGATGTTTTGGTTATGTTCTGAGATGTTTCAATCCAATCTGCTGGAGCTCTTGATGTACCACCGCTTTGGTCTCGCCGGACTTTGTTTCGTTGACCTTCTTTTTAAGTTTCTGCTGAAGTTTTGCTTTCGTTGTTTAATTTTAGTTCTCTGCTTATTAAACATATATACACTGATGAACTTTTTAAGTACAGGATAGTCTTGCCCACAAAGGATTTCAAACGGCTGGAATTGGTCCTGGTCATGTTGAAACATTGCGCTTCGGGCTATGAAGAATATTTTATTTGAGGCCTACAGACAGATTTGAATAGATACTAAAGCTAATGACGTTTGGAGGCGAAAACAGTCTCATCCCGATACAACAGTCTCTTACGATTGTCCCTCCAAAAAACAAATAAGCGATGACAATATTTAAATACTTTGCAAAGGTAGTGATAGAAGAGTGGTAGGATTGGAGGTACTTGGCATGGAAAACTGGCTCGGGCTTCGTGTTTGTAGCTGTATCAACATCCCTAACTTCTATTTGATTGCAATACACTGTTCTGAGCCTAAACTTTTACAAAATCCATATTTTCTTATTTTTTTTATTTTTATTAATATTAGTATCATTGTTATTGTTTTTTATTATTATTATTATTATTATTATTATTATTATTATTATTATTATTATTATTTTATTATTATTATTATTAACTATCGTACTAATTCCTTTTTTTCATATTTTTGCAAGGTACATTCAGGCGTAATTCATTAATGACGACCCAATTCGAGAAGACAAAATATTTTAGAACTATTACATTATTCAATCTTTTTTTTTTTTTACAATCCTTACTAATTTGTTGTTTTATTTGCAAGGTACATTTGGATGAACAATCTTGAAGACGATGCTCTAGAAAATGCTCCTAATCTAATTTACTATTTCATTCTTGCAATTTTAATTATTTATTGATTTGTCTTGATATATTAACTAATTTATTTTATTTTTACGAGGTGTAATTCTCCAAGAAAGAAGTCACTTAGTAAATTTAAATCTTTCATCCAATCTTAATTGTTATGTTGTACTTAAAATGTAGTCACTTGTCTAGTTTTAATTAGTTAGTTTATTTGCTTAGCTACTTTTAATTGTTTACAAAAATCCAACTATTTAGTCCGGCCGGTAACCACATTTGGTGGGGCCTGAAAGGTGTCTAACACCTTCCTCTCGAATTAACTTGAACCCTTACCTAGAATTTCTGGTTCATAGACTAAGTTTTGGAGTTAATTATAAAATTGGCTAGAAACAAAGTAGGTGCCCTAATACGCCTAGTTAAAAAATATGTTAGGTGGCGACTCCAAGTCTTTACCCGTGAGTTCCAATATATCGAGCCCTATTTCAAACTTTAACCGGTTCCGAAAAAATGGGTGTCGACATGGAGCCTATTCGATCAGGAGGGGATCAAACCCGTGCTAATCGCACAATTACATTATAGAACAGAATTATGTCAAAATCATTTGGTACTCCACAGAAAACAAAAGAAAGAATATATATATATATATATATAATATATATATGATAAAGCTCTCAGACCTTTAACTGTTTCAGTTGCTTTATATGTTTTATGCTTTTATGGTTTAAAGAATTTTATACAATGCATATCATGTTCCTTTTAAATGTCTCATTCCTGCTTTAGTGAGAGGTTGTTGAGACAGTACAATGGATGGTAGTGTCATTCTCATATAGGAACCTAAGTTCGCCTGTGGTGCAACATACCGAACGTAGGAACCAGTGTTGTTGATACTCAGGCTAAAGGTTATGATTCCCCCTCACTTCTGTGGTATTGGTGAGCTCAACTTTTGTTCATGGAGTACTTTTTTCTTTTGGGTCGGCAATATTTATTTATTTATTTCTTTGAGAACTTGCCAAGAAAATCGTGTCCTGAGCGGTGCATAGGTTTATCAGTATAGGCTTCATAGACAGTCTATATTTGGGGTTGTGGTCTAGTCTTACATTATTTTACATTGAAAAAGAATAAAGATGCATTGCTACCTGTACAACATATTTCCAGAGAAGTTTTATTATTTTCAGAATATTTTTGCTACTATTTTTCAGAATATATATTTAAGCGAATTGTTTGAGTTGCATGTCCAAGAGTCAATTCGCAAGATGAGAGGGGGAAGAGTGACTGGGCCTGAGGAGATACCAGTGGAGTTTTGGAAGAGTGTAGATAGAGCAAGTTTAACCTTGCAGACAGAGTTGTTTGATGTCATCCTGAAGACGGCAAAGATGCCTGAAGTATGGGGGTGGAGTACTATGATTCTGTTGTACAAGAACAAGGTAGATGTTCAAAATTGCAACAATTATAGGGGTATCAAACTATTAAGTCATACCATGAAAGTGTGGGAGAGGGTGGTTGAGAAGAGGATGAGGAGGAAGGTATCTATTTCTGAGAACCAATTCGGCTTCATGCCTGGGTGATCGACTACGAAAGCCATCCACCTTCAGAGGAGGTTGATTGAGCAGTATAGGGTAAGAAAAAGGACTTACATATAGTGTTCATTGACATAGAGAAAGCTTATGACAAAGTCCCAAAATAGGTATTGTGGAGATACCTGGAATCTAGAGATGTACTAGTGGCATATATCAGCACGATTAAAGACATGTACGATGGAGCCAAGACATGTGTGAGAATAGTTGGAAGTGACCTGATCACTTCCCAGTTGACATAGGATTACATCAGAGGTCATCACTTAGTCCGTTCTTATTCGCTCTACGTGATGGATGAATTGACACGGAACATTCAAGGGAGGTTCCATGGTATATGTTATTTGCAGACGATATAGTTTTGATTGATGAGAGTCGTGGCGGAGTTAATGATAAGATGGAGGTTTGAGGACATACCCTAGAGTCCAAAGATTTTAGGCTGAGCAGAACGAAAACATAATATATGGAGTGCAAGTTTAGTGATACATGTGCAGGCAAAAATACGCCACCTATTATTACGAGGATCTGAGTACAACTGGCGAGACTAGAGTTATCCTACAAGTCACCGGGCACTGGGGATATACGCCCGCTCCTAGAGCCAACGATCATTTAGGCAATTTGGTCACAGGGCGCAAGACACACATCCCGTCGGCTAGTTTTATAGTCTCCTAGTTAAGATTTAGTATACCACCGCCATCTAGCGCAACTGGTAAAGTCTATAGGATAACATCCTACAGATAATAAACAAGGGATCGATTCACCACGAGAGCACAATCGTACACACAACTCACAATTCGCCATCAACTTCGGCTACTCTCAAGGAATAGATTTACTTTGCTTTCTCCATTATTTTTTTCTTATTTACTTGTCTTTATTTTCATCGTATTTACTTACTTTTCCATCATAATTTTGCTGTATTGCTTGTGACCTCATTCATAGTTAATTGCTTAATCCAGACGTAAAAATTTAGGCATAAACAGTTTGGCGCCCACCGTTGGGCCCAGGAAATTATAGGTATTCTACGAAGGAAAAGGCGCAATTATGTCTGACGACGACAACAGCGTTACAAAGAACACCGCAAATGGAGTGGATGAATCAGCTAAGGATCTTGACGATCCCAGCGTCCAATTAAAGGATTTAGCTGAGCAGCCAAAAGATCCTCCTCAACAGCCATCCTATGTCGCCAGTAATGAAGGGATGAACCGCCTATTGGAAGGTAATCCTGAGTTCAGAACTTTCATAACTAATCTCCTCAAAAACTATGATGGAACAGGCGGAACAAAACTCCAACAACGTAATCGAGGGGGTATCTCGCAAACTAGGCACGATGTTTACAGGATTGTTTTAGAGGCCAGCGTCTCCACGAGAGCCAATGCCTCTGAACAATTCACCAACATCTGTGCCTAGCTGAAGGATTAACATGGATGCTGATCGAGGAGGGTCATCGACAATCAACAATCAGGATCTTAAGAGAGCCCCTGTTATTTAGGATCTCATAGAGGAGATGAAGGCCATCCATGACCGGATTGGTAACGTGTCGGGTGCTTCATCCTAAGTTACCACCATAGATAAGAAGAAGTTGTACAAACATGGTTACAAGGCAACTACTGCACCGATCCACATACCAAAGCACTTCAGCTTACCGGATAACGTTAAGTATGACGGAACGACTGATCCAGATGAGTATATTGCTGCGTACTACATGGCTGTATATAACGTTAAGTATGACGGAACGACTGATCCAGATGAGTATATTGCTGCGTACTACATGGCTGTATAGAGTAACGAGATTACTGAAGAAGAAATCCAGTCTGCTCTAGTGAAGAGGTTTGGCTCAACTCTGACCAAAGGTGCCCTTACTTGGTACACCCAGTTACCAATGGGTTCGATCGAATCATTCACTCATATGCAGGATTTATTCAAGAAAGTGCATTTCGGTACCTGCAAGCAGGAGAAGCGCATGGAGGATATCTTTGAGATCCGACAGCGAGACAACAAGCGTTTCAAAGATTATCTCGATAGGTTTTAGAGGGAACACATAGAGCTCCCACCAGTTCCGACAATATTTCTGTGGTAGCCTTTGGCAAAAGTTTGAATGCAAAGGGATCCCTGGCTACCAGAAATCTCCAATGGAATCTGACTCAGCACCCTATGTTAACATGGAACGCCATGCACTAGAGGTACACTGAGAAGCTTCGGCTAGAACCCAGGGAGTCTTCTGCTCCCGTGGAAGTCTGACCGACTATCCTAGACGTCATCCGCCAAGGAAAGAAATGGGAATACATGGAGGAACCTTGAATGGGGGACAAAGGAGAGTGAAACAAGAAAGATAGGAGGGATGATTTTCCGTAGCCGCCAGACAGATAGGGAACGTCAAGGTCACTATCCAAGGGATCTCTCAACGTGGAGTGGGTTCCTAATCGATTCAAAGAATTGGGTCTGCGAGTCAACGCCGTAGAATTTGTGAGAGATCATATGAAGAATGCTCAAATCTATAGGTCAGCAACTTGAGAGCAGAACCTGGTAGGAGGAACAAGGAGCTTTACTGCCATTTTTATAGGGACCACGGGCATGACACGACTGGGTGCGGAGCGTTGATTTTAGAGGTCATGAATTTGCTAAAGAAAGGATAGCTCAAGGACCTGCTCACTGATAAGGGAAAGTAGACCTTCAACAGAAGCGAGAACAGGATGAATTGCTCTGCCCAATCCTAAGAGGTCTATCAATGTGATAATAAGGGGACCAACGTTGCTCAGGGGCTCAGAGAATATCTTGGCAGCACCCAACCAGGGTTTCGCCCGAGATGAGACGATTCTGTTCAGCGAGGAGGACAACATCGACTACAGGACCCCGCACCGTGACGCCCTGGTCATAACACATAGGATGGAAGACACAGACGTGAAACATGTATTGGTCGACGCCAGTAGTGCCATAAACCTCATCAGATGCGATGTACTGAAGGCGATGGGTGTTGAGGATAGAATCATGTCGAGCATCTACACGCTCGCAAGCTTTAATAATTCTCGTGAGAAGGTTGTAGGCGAAGTTACCTTAACCACCCGCTTCCCAGGGATCGATTATGTTTCATCCTTTCAGGTAATCAAGGGAGGCGTTCCCTACAATACGATTGTCGGGCGACCGTGGATTCATCAAGCCAAAGCAGTACTGTTGTTGCTCCCAAACGCACACACAAGTATACGTGGTCGACAAGTAATAAAGTGATAAATCGAGTATCGTTCCCACGAGGACTATTCAGACTGAATTCTAGCAAAGAATTTATATAAACTATTCAGGGATCTTTTTCCAATAGTGAGGATTTTATTAACTAAAGAACAGTAATTAAATGGTAGAAGTGAATTCAAGCAGTGGAGCAAAACTTTGTTGTTATCAGTAATAAGGAGACGGTCCAGGGTCAGAGTTACAAACAATCCAGTTGAGTTTTCCAATTGATTCCACTTCTCAAATCCTGGGTTACTAACTAACAGATTAAATGTACCCGTGAAAACCTTTCGATTCTTCACGGTCTATGCAGGCTACTCCAATCCCTATATGTCTATGGGTTGAATCACGTGCACGCATTAACGAATTCTGTAATTAGTTAAACTAGACGAGCAAGTATATGTCTATCCTACTCACAAATTGGTTCCCCGATGCCCGAGTTCACAAATTAGTTCTATTCTTTCTTACTACGTAATTAAATTCCCTCTTTCGAGTTCAATCTAAAAACCATAGATAATGCATAATAATCGGGCCCTGACAATTACACAAGTGAAATCAAGAAAGAATAAGCAACCCGTTATGGGATTCAATTAATGGAAATCAATCTTCAAACATCAACTTTCATGTAATACTCTAACCCTAGAGCAATATATTTAGCTACACATACTCATAATAACAACACAAGGATTTGATGAAATAATGAAATAATGATGTAATAGATTAATGGAAGGAAGAAAAACCCTTGTTCAAGATGTTATGAGCTCTCCAATTTTGCTCCAAAGTAAGAACTCCTCTCAAAAACTAAGTAAAAGAGTATTTATAAGGTTTACAAACACCTAGTAATAAGTTAGACCCAAGCCTAGAGGAAATAGGAAGTAAAAATCCGCACAAGGGACGGTATAACGGGCGCCCCGCGCCTCGTAACGCGCAAACCAAGACAGAAGGCGCCAAACTTTGGGCGCTTTTGCCCCGCACCACGTGAGAAATCGCGCCACAGACTGGGCGCTTTGCCTGGCGTGGCGCGCCACCTGTGGCGCCAGTGCAATTTCCTGTTTCCTTGCTCCTTTGCTCGCTTCGTGTCGTGCCTTCGTGTGCTCGATCCAATACTCAATCAAAATCCAATCTTTTCTTGCTCGATCATGCTCTTTAAAGCTCCAATTGCACTGCATAACAACCTACATACACACGACATAAAATCAGTGCAAAACCACATTCATAAACTATAAAACGAGCGAATAACAAGCTCAAACATGCGGAAATATTAAGGAAACGTTGGCATATAATGCCAAACATCAATTGTCCACCTGGCATTGGAAACTGAAGTATCCTTCTCAATGGGGGATAAAAGAAGTGAATGGTGATCAGGAGGTATCAAGGGAATGCTATACGGCCTCTATCCTTGGAGAAGCTTTCATCGAGCAAGTGGTCGAGGTGAACATTCTAAAAGACCTTGAAGCCGAAATCAACCAAGACTACGATTCAAATGATATGGTTGATTGACGTCTTTCCGGGGGGGGGGGGGGGGGGGGGAGGGGAGGAGTAGGGATAATTGGAAGTACTTTTCTTTTTAGAATTTACTTAGCACATTAGTCTCGCTCTCAAATTATAGAATTTTATACTTTTTTGGACATGTTACAGATCTTCACCCACAACATCCTAGGCTTTGCGCCTTTACTAATAAAACTATTATCTTACTTAGTCATTTTTATTCATTTATTTAGATCCATCTACAATCCAACTATTCATAGCCCCGGCCGCATACAAGTTGTAGTAATACACACATTCCATGAGAAAAGTAGGGGACACTACTCGCATAGAGTTAGACCACGTCTAACACAGCCACCAGACATTAATCGAGCGTTGATATCATTAAATCAATAATTGTACCTACACGCCGATGGGGACGCCTGTCCGCGTAGTGCCAGAAAGTCTTAAATACTCGAGTAACTAAGCGAAGACGTTTTGCCATACACGAAAGCACAATCGTACACACAACTTACGTTTCGCCATCAACTTCGGCTACTCTTAAGGAATAAGATTTACTTTTCTTTCTCCATTATTTCTTGCTTATTTACTTGTCTTTATTTTCATTGTATTTATTTACTTTTCTGTTGTAGTTTACCGTATTGCTTGTGACCTCATTCATAATTAATTATTTAACATAGACGTATATATTTAGGCATAAATAATACATCTCAAGATTTAGAGGTGGAAGTGATGCTTGATTCTCAGGTCATTCCTCATAAGAGAAGCTTCAAGTATCTTGGCTCAATCATTCAAGGTAATGGAAAGATTGATGATGATGTCGCCCATCGTATAGGGGCAGGTTGGATGAAGTGGAGACTCGCATCTGGTGTGCTATGCGATAAGAGAGTGGCACCTAGACTCAAAGGTAAGTTCTATAGTGCGATCGTTAGACTAACTATGTTTTACGGTGCAGAGCGTTGGACAGTTAAGACCACGCACATTCTGAGGATGAGCATAGCAGAGATGAGAATGCTGAGATGGATGTGTGCACATACGAGGTTGGAGAAGATTAAGAATGAGTCCATTTGTGACAAGGTGGGAGTGGCCTCAGTGGTGGAGAAGATGCGAAAAGCGAGGCTGCGATGGTTTGACCATGTGAAGAGAAGGAGCACAGATGCTCCAGTGAGGAGGTGCGAAAGGTAGGAGGTGTTGGGTTTTCAAAGAGGTAGAGGTAGACCAAAGAAGAATCGGGGCGACGTGATTCGACAGGACATGGCTCACCTCCAGATCACCGTAGACATGACCCTTGAAAGGAAAGTATGGAGGTTGAGAATTTGGGTAGAAGGATAGATAATAGGTGTTTGATTGTTGACATATTATCCTTTTATTCATCTACATAGTAGTTCTATCTTGTTTTGTGTCCTTTTACTATTAGTGTTCTCTGTTCGTTCTGGTTGTTGTACATACTTGTTGACCATAGTTTGATATTCTTATACATAGTTGTTTGCGCTGGTTGTTGTAGTTTTATGTGAGTACATGAGCTATCATGATGATTCCTACCTTGTTTGTTTTCTAACATGTTTTAAAAATATTTTGGTTTGTTTTAAAAGATTTTTAAAAATACTTTTCCTTGCCGAGGGTCTATCGGAAACAGCCTCTCCCCCTTTGTGGGGGTAAGTTCTGCGTACATCTCACCCTCCCAGACCCCACGTGTGGATATTACTGGGTATATTGTTGTTTTTATTGTTTGTATTGCATGTACTTTCAGCATTGAAATAAAATAGACAGGAATGGATAGTTCGACTCAATTAAGCTTAGGTACCGGGTGCCGACCACAGCTCATTCAAAAAATGAGTCGTGACAAACTTGGTATAGAGTAGCATGTTTAGAGTATCCTAGGGGTCTATGAAGTCATGCCCGTAAATTCTTGTTTATGGATATAAAGTGTGCTATACTTATGAATAGGAGGCTGCTTACATTTAATAAAATTCTCTTCGTCCTTCTCTAGATCGTGCAATAAAGACTACCTCTAAGAAATTTTCTAATGCTTTTGTTCTCCCAATTCGTAGAAATGGCTCGTACCCTAAGCTCTAACACCGAGGCTCAACCTGCCGTTGAAGAAAGTATTGCATCTATTGTGACTCAGGAAAGTGCTAAGGAAAAAAGAAGGTTAGACCTGCTAATAAAGCTCAAGTGCCCCAAGATGAACAAGAAGGAGAGGTAGAGCAGGTTGAGCAAAATGAGCAAGCTACTCATGATCGAGTGCCACCCTCAAGGGCAGTTCAGGCTCTAATGGTTATGCTTCCAGAGATGGGTCGGGTGCTTAGCGCTATTGGAAGTACAATGGATATGTTTCAGACCTTCGTTGGTCAACCAAAACCACCGGAGATATAGCAGTCCCGAGCTATCCAAGGTGGATAAATTTATAAGTTAAACCCTCCATTGTTCACGTCATACCCGATTTTGGACTCAACTCGGAGCGAGTCAGATTTTGGATTTGACTGGGTAACTCGTTTTAGTTCAAGAGTTGGAGTCGCCACCTAATATGGATTTCTAAGGTGTATTACGTCACCTAAATGTCTAAGGTCGAGTTCTTTATTAAACTAGTCTAGTTTCAGAGATTCAATGGGTAAGAAGTCCAAATGACTCGGGGAAGAAGGTGTTAGGTACTTTTCCAAGTCCCACGAAAAGTGGTTCCCGTCCGAGTCTATATATTTTGGGATGTCTTATGCAAATATGTGTTATCATATACATATGTCAACTTAAAAGGTCGAATTCTCAATCAATCTATATACTAAGTCTAATTTAGACAAGTCTAATAGCATATGCACAATTGGATTTCACATACGGCCTAATTCCGTGCCTAATCACATTTATGGCCTCTAATATAAAAGCCTAATTGAAAAATATGATTAAATCTGCAAAGAGTATTAAAATACAGCTTATCTATACAATTTTCAGCATCTAAGTTATGTTTGCATAAATGGGCAGTTTTGCAAGAATGAAAATTTCACAAAATAGTTTCAGATTTTGTCAAAAGCCAAATGGGGATTGTTTTTAGAACAAAATATTAGCCATTTAGGGTCGGTGTGACATGTCGTTAATTGTCGAGCCCTAACCTTAATGGCTTTTTGATGTAGGGGTCAGATTTAGAAATATATATAGGTGAGTGGGCTGTTTTCAAAAATGAATTTCATAAAAGAACATAAATGCAAATAAAGGGGTGTCACACGTAAATATAGGATTAGGCATGCAAATACATGAGTAATTAATAGTATTAGGCTTTAGAAAACACTTGTACAGTTGTATAGTTGACCCCATCACTTATACCCCCCATACACTTTTAGATTAGTGTACAAGAGGTTAAAATAGGTTAAAGTCAGTTTACACACGTAAGAGGCCATGTTTTAAAAAAATTACAGGGCCTGTATTATTTATGCAAAAACAGGGCAGTTCGAACTTTAGAGAAAATGTCCAGATTTTGTCACAAATTACACAAATAGACCCTGTTGTATGAATTTTCCAAATTTTCAGCAATTAAACACTCTGACGTATGAATTGAGCTGAGATACTATGATCATGTTTTTTCCAAACTGTTACTGAAACGAAAGAGTGAAAAACATGTCCAGATTTTAGTTAAAACTTGTGAATCTATGTTCTAGTATGATGATGATGCACACACAGAGGAGAGGGAGTTTAGGAAGGCCCTGGGTGGCCATAGGCATGGCTTTTACCATGGAACCTGTCTTACAGAATACAAGCAGGGGCCCCAAAATTATACACTAGTTGGGATAATTTCTAAGGGGAAACACACAGTTAGAAGAGAGGACCAGATAATGCCCTTTATGAACTGGATAGAGGCCTGTTTAGGCCATGATCTTCAAAGGCTAAAAACATGTAAATAACTTTGGTATGACCCTGAGGCCATCCACATAGAGACTGCAATAAAGGATTAGTATGGGCAAAGAAAAAGGCCCCGAGCAGTAGACACAGAGAGCTGAAATACGCAGTAGGTTTCATAGTACATGCAGTTCAAGTAGGAGAACAAACTAGGAAGTATGCCATGTATCTTTTACCTTATGATCAGATCAGAAACAAACAGAGGGGAAGCAGTGCAAGTAATGTCGGGTTGTTTTTCCAAAAGAAGGGGAAGAGTCTTCCGCAGTGCCTTCTTCCTTCTTTCTTTCAGTTTCCCTCTAAGTCTTTCGTTAGTGTGACATGTGTAAGAAGTTGTGTGTGTAGTGAGTGTGTGGAGTGCCAAAGTCCAGAACTCGTGTGTTAAGTGAATGACAGAACAGGTTTTTATAGGTGTGGGGAAGGGCAACGTTTAAATTCAAACGAAGTATCACATAAGACAAAAATATTGTCTCCTAAAATTGAAAGGATTCTCTTAGGTATTCCCTTCCAAATATAGCTTAATCAGGGTCTTAATTTAAGTTAAATCAAATAAACATAATCCTAAGTACACCAATTCCCTACCCCTTAATCCTAATTAAAGTCCAGGTTCAAGATCAGTAGGCTTAACAGGCTTTGAACTAGTTTCAGGCTCGACAATCTTTACCAAATTCAAACAGGTTCTAATTGATACCATATCAATCATGGAATTAATTTCCTCTTTCAGTTTTCCATCAAAGAAGCTAACCAGGATCCTTTAATTATGTGAATCAAATTACTATTAAAGTTTAAAATCCAAAGTTACTGATTTCTTTAGCAATGCCCCAATCAATCCTTGACTGATGTTCTACCTGTTATAAGAGAAGTTTAGGGTCCAGATTTTATGCTTAAATAATCGTGCTTATATGAAATTTAATATTTTAATCAAGGCAACCAAATGAGTAGGTCACATGACACATAAGGGCAGTCATAGCCATTGTCGTGATTTCTACAAGCTGCATATACATTGATTTTAGGCATTCAGAAGGTTCAGAATAATGACAAATTTATCAGTGAGTTTAAAAATAATGATCGCATAACTTTGTCCTAATCAGTGGTCATGTAGAAATTGTTTAGTCAAGCATGCAAATATGTAATCATCTAGCAAATTGACCAAATCAAACATGGTATCACATAGGGTTTCAAGCAATAAAAAAAGGAAATAATTACCCATTTTAGATCTAACTAGTTCCAACACGTTTCAATCAAGTACTTCCTTTTTCAGGCTTTGTTTTCCCTCTAAAATGTACATAGGGTCTTTACCTTAATGTGTCTCTACCATTGTCTTAGTTTTCCGGTGACAGTGACAGAAATCGATGAAGGGTCGATTTCGACTTTCATCAAACAATGACAAACCCATGGGGGTTTTGTAGAGGAGAGTGAGAGGATCATTGTGATGTTCTTTGTTTTTGATTTTGCTGGATTAATCGACTGGAAATCGCTATAGGCAGCGGCGATTAGGTTTTCGTAAAGAGAGAGAGGAGAGGTCGTGCGGCTGAGTGTGTGAGAGAAAAATGAGAAGAGGTTCTAGGGTGGAGAGAGTAATTAAAAAAGGAGGTTAGATATTAGCCGTTGGATGGGACAAATGGAGGGTTGAGATCGAACCACCTAGGCTTGATGTGGAGATGAGGTGGAATTTTCGTGTTAAAATAGGGAGAGTGTGAGGTGTATATGCTGAGGGTATAAAAGTGTATAAAATGTATATAAAAATACTTTTAAAATTGTATATAGAAAATCGAATGTGAGGGTTAAATGATTAAGAAAACTTATTATTTTAGGTTTTAAGACAATTTAGGCAATTTTGTTAAAATGGGAATAATTACGAGGAACTGCAGCGAGGCGTGCAAATTTTGTAAAATGGTGATCACTTGTGCAAATGCCTTTTAAAAATGGCCTAACTGGCGTGCGTGTGTGAAGTAGTGACTCAGGATAGAAGTGAGTGTAGGGTAATTGTGTGGTTATCATTGCAATTTTGTCGGAATAATGGCTATTTAAACATGAGGGATAAAATTAGGTGTCAAAATCTGCCCCACTTTGCCCGGGGATGATGAAAGAGTCTTCGGGTAAAGATTTTGACAAAACGACTAATTTTGTCAGGTCTCTAGAGGAGCGCTTATGTCTTACCGGAATTGTCGAGGCATTAGGTCGCAATGTTCGCATTGCCAGAGCGTATATCCTGCAATAAAGGTTAGTCTGCAAAATAATGTGTGTATAAGTGAATGTAGAACGTACCTTCCCATTGGGCTGGATTGTCTTTCCAAGATTCTTTACCATACACAGGTGTGTCTGCTATGCCTGACTGTGCGTCCTTTGCTGTGCCAAGTGTTAGATTCGGCATCGGGCTGTGTACCCTCAGTCGATGCATTGGGCTGTGTACCCTCCACAAGGGATTAAAATTACATAATCGACATCGGACTGTGTAACCTCAGTCGACGCCTCGGGCTGTGTACCCTCATCTAATTTAAAATGACAAATCGACATCAGGCTGTGTACCCATAGTCGACGCCTCGGCCTGTGTACCCTCAGCTAATTTAAATGACAAATCGACATTGGGCTGTGTACCCTCAGTCGACACTTCGGGCTGTGTACCCTCAGCTAACTTAAAATGACAAATCGACATCAGGCTGTGTACCCTCAATCGATGCCTCAGGCTGTGTACCCTCAGCTAATTTAAAATGACAAATTGATATCGGGCTGTGTACCCTCAATCGACGCTTCGGGTTGTGTACCCTCATCTAATTTAAAATGATAAATAGGCATCGGGTTGTGTACCCTCAGTCGACGCCTCGGGCTGTGTACCCTCGGCTAATTTAAATAACAAATCGACATCCGGCTGTGTACCCTCAGTCGACGCTTCGGGTTGTGTACCTTCAGCTAATTTAAAATGACAAATCGACATCGGGCTGTGTACCGTCAGTCGACGCCTCATGCTGTGTACCCTCAGCTAATTTAAAATGACAAATCGATATCGGGCTGTATACCCTCAGTCGACGCTTCGGGCTGTGTACCCTCAACTAATTTAGAATGACAAATTGACATCGGGCTGTGTACCCTCAGTCGACGGCTCGGGCTGTGTACCCTCAGCTACATTAAATGTAGTAAGATAAATTGGGTAACCTTTGTCGAAACATGTTTGTCATGTGTTTCTGAGTTGCGTATATTTGTGCCTGCATCCAAAGAAAGATTGGTGACTTTTGCGGGGTAGTTTTGTTTGTGCGTTCTTGGCTTGCTTCGCGCTTGCTTCCCCCGAGTGCCGGGACCTTGGCCAAACTGGTAGGGATATGCATAAAGTAGTAAATAATGCAAGTATTTTTTGGAAAACTTTGATGAGAAGAAAATGAAACAAAATATTTCATCCCATTGAGTCACGAATCGTGTTGTGCAGAGTCATAGTTGTTGCTCTTCATGCTGCTACCTTATCTCCACAGCTTTGGGCGACCCCTTCCTCTTTTTTATCGTTTCAAGCATTCTGCCCCAGTTTGTATTTGAAATTATTGAGAGCATTTTTGAGAGGGTCTCAAAAATTTCTGCCCAGTTTCGATTATATTTGTTCTTTAGGAATTTTTGAGAGTTCCTCAACAATTCTGCCCAGTGTCGGCGTTATGGGACAATGAAATTTTGTATTTATGCGACCGAACCTTGGGTAGGTTGCCTACATATCTCACTTGGGGAATCAGGTTGTAACATATTTCCAGATTACATGATGTACTGCAGAATAATGAAGCCACTAACTAACGCAAGCTCTTATACATAGTATCTTTTGACGGCGTCTGAGTTGATTGGTTTTGGCCAAAATTCTCTATCCATTTCTGCTAGTATCAATGCTCCTCCATTCAGAACTCGGTGAACCATGTACGACTCTTGCCAATTTGGTGCAAATTTGTCCTTTGTTCCTCTTGATTGGGGAATATCTTCTTCAACACTAATTGCCCAGATTCGAAGGATCTCTCTCGAATTTTCTTGTTGAATGCTTTAGCCATTCTCCTCTGATATAATTGTCTGTGACATACCGCATTCAGTCTTTTGCCGTCGATGAAGGCCAATGGCTCCATTCTTCATTTGATCCATTCGGCGTCTTTTCAACTGTGCCTCTTGGATGATTCTCAGAGATGGTATCTCAACTTCTGCTGGTATCACTGCCTCGGTGCCATACACCACCAAGTAAGGAGTAGCCCCTGTTGACGTCCTCACTGTGGTGCGATGCCCTAACAGAGCATAAGGTAAGTTCTCATGCCATTGCTTGGAATTGTCTGCCATCTTGCGAAATATCTTCTTTATGTTCTTGTTAGCTGACTCGACCACACCATTCATTTGAGGTCAATATGTGGTTGAATTGTGGTGTTTGATCTTGAAAACCTCACAGGTTGCTTTCATTAGGTCGCTATTGAGACTGGACCCATTGTCAGTAATGATGGATTCGGGTATGGGGGTGGTGAAGGGAGAGCCCCAATTGGTAGAAAAAAACCCACAACCCCTTGGGGTTATCCTGCACTTGGAAGAAGAAGTAGAAAAAGGAATAAATATAGTGATAATTTGATTCTTCGTCGCCGTAGTAAATAGGAGAGAAAATCGAATTTAATTCTTCGTTTTTACAAAAACTTTACAAAAAAAAAAAAATAGGAGTAAGCTTGTGATGCCGAACCGACAGATCATCTTATCACGGACAAAGTTTGACACCACTTTCTTTGTCACTGACTTGTATAATGCAGCTTCTACCCATTTGGTAAAATAATCGATGGCTACCAATATGAAATGATGTCCATTGGAAGCAGCTGGCTCGATGGGTCCTATGACATCCATTCCCCAGGTAGCGAAAGGCTAGGGTGATCCCATGACATTCAATTCATTAGGAGGCATTCGAATCATATCTCCGTGGATTTGGCATTGATGACATTTCTTTGCGTGCCTTATGCAATCGTGCTCCATTGTCATCCAGAAATAGCCGGCCCTCAAAATCTTCTTTGCAAGCACGAAGCTGTTCATATGTGGGCCGCACGTCCCATAATGTATTTCCTCTAACAACCTAGTAGCTTCTTTGGCATCCACACATCTCAGCAATCCCAGATCAGGTGTCCTTTTGTATAGGACTTCTCCATTGAAAAAGAAACCATTTGCTAACCTCCTCAACGTCTTCTTTTGGAGACTCGGTGCATCCTTTGGGTAAATGCCGTCTTTGAGGAACCCTTAATATCGTAGAAACAAGGTTGTCCGTCTGATTCTTCTTGTACATGAGAACAATATGCTGGCTCCTTCCTCACCGCCATGGGTATTGAGTCAAAGTAGTTCTTCTCGGGATGTTTGATCATGGAATATATGGTGGCCAAAGCATCCACGAATTGATTTTGCAGCCTAGGTTCGTGCCGGAACTCTATCATAGTGAACCTTTGCTTCAGCTCTTTTATGCACTCGAGGTATGGCAATATTTTGGAGTTCTTTGTTGTCCATTCTCCTCGGACTTGATGAATCAACAAGTTAGAATCTCCAATCGCTAGCAGCTCTTGTATGTTCATGTCTACCGCAATTCTAAGACCCAAAATGCAAGCGTCATACTCCACCTTGTTGTTGGTGCAAGGGAACCGTAGTTTGGCTGTGATAGGATAGTGTTGGCTAGTCTCCGAAATTAACACTGCTCCAATACCGACCCCTTTGAAATTGACTGCTCCATCGAAGAATAGTCTCCAACCATAGTCTCCAACCATCATACCCCTCTGTAGTATCCTCTCCTACGAACATGACTTCTTCATCGGGGAAATAAGTATGCAGAGGTTCATAATCATCTCCCACTGGAATTTCGGCCATATGATCAGCGAAGTCTTGAGCTTTTACCGCCTTTTAAGTGACAAAAGTAATGGCGAATTCACTGAGCAACATTTTCCACTTAGCCAATTTTCCAGTAGGCATTGGTTTTTGGAAGATATACTTGAGAGGGTCCATCCTTGATATCAGCAATATTGAGTAGGATGTCAAGTAGTGCCTCAGCTTTTGTGCTATCAAGCCAGCGCATAGCATGTGCATTTTAGTAATGTGTACTTGGCTTAGTAGGGATTGAATTTCTTACTCAGATAGTATATCGCTTGCTCCTTTCTTCCAGTTGAGTCCTGTTGCCCCCAACACGCAACCAAATACTGAATCTACCACAGATAGGTACAAGATCAAAAGTCGCCCAGGCTTGGTGGAACCAGCACAGGTGGGTAAGAAAAGTACTCCTTTGTCTGATCAAATGCTTTTTGACAGTCCTCCGTCCACACGATTGCTGCGTCTTTCTTCAGTAGCTTAATGATTGGCTCGCAGATGATAGTGGATTGTGCTATGAACCGGCTGATGCAGTTGAGCCTTCCCAGGAAGCTCATGACCTCTTTCTTGCTCTTTGGTGGCGGTAATTCTTTGATGGCTTTGATCTTGGACGGGTCTAGCTCAATGCCTCTTCTACTGACGATAAAACCAAGAAGCTTCCCTGCCGGAACACCAAAAGCACACTTTGCCGGATTTAACTTCAGATTATATTTATGCAAGCGATTGAAAAACTTGCGCAAATTGTCAAGGTGCTCTGAGCTCTTTTTTGACTTTATGATCACATCATCTACATAGACTTAAATTGCTTTGTGCATCAAGTCATGGAACATAGTGATTATTGCCCTCATGTAAATTGCCCCAGCATTCTTCAACCTAAATGGCATAACTTTGTAGTAAAAAGTTCCCCAAGATGTAGTGAAGGCTGTCTTCTCAGCATCTTCCTCATCCATGAGCACTTGATGATAGCCGGCAAAATAATCTATACCAGGAATATCAATGAACCCGATTATTGCAATTGCTCAGGATGAAAGAATGTAGTTCATGTTTCGCGCAATTGTCAATCAGGATGTGAATATTTGACAAAGATAAATCATCTTCTTGGCTTGCTCTATTCAGATCTCTGTAGTCCACACGAACTTTGAGTTTACCATCTTTCTTCGGCACTGGGACAATGTTAGCTAACCAAGTTGGGTATTTGACTGTCTTCAAAATTCCTGCACTGAGTTGTTTGGTTATCTCTTTCCCAATCTTCAGCAAAACTAACGACTTGAAAGTTCAGATTTTTTGTTTGACTGGTGGAAAGCCCGGATTGATAGGTAATTTTTGAGCTACCACATCCGTGCTTATGCCAGTCATGTCATCATACTACTAGGCAAATACATCCTCATATTCCTTAAGAAACTCGGTATACCGCTTTTTATCTTCGGTGGTGAGGTGCACACTGATCCTTGTCTCTTTTAAGGTTTCTTCACCACCCAGATTTATCACCTTAGTTTCTTCTAGATTTGGCTTAGGCTTGTTTTCAAATCTTTCATTTTCCTCTTGTGTGGTCTCATCAAAATCATCATAATCAAACTCAGTTTCATCAAGCTCCATTGCTGTCGTAGACTCAATGGGATTATTAATTTGAATGCAAGGTCCACGGTAAGCTCGGGACCGGTTGCTGATCCAGTTGTTCAATACAGCTCTAGATTCAACTTTTGTCAGCCCAGGAGGTTCAATATGCTCTTCTAGGATCACACAGCAGTCTTCATCAGATATGAACAGTTTTTGCACTCCGGCCAGCAGGTCCTCTTCAGCATCAGCTATCTTTGGTTCAACTCCTTGCGTTGCAGATACCTCCCCCTTTCGGCCTTCCAGGAATCCAGACGAGACAAAAATATGTAGGAGAGTCTTGGTGCTTTTCTTGTAGAACTTGAAGTCCAGTGATGCTTCTTCCATGCTTTTCTCATAAGTCACAATGTACCCTAAGCCAGTTTTCTCATTGTCGGACCTCATCACAATTCGAAATGGCTCAATCATGCCATCCAGGTTCTTGCCCAGACCTTTACCAGGTTCAAAACCTTGCTTTATCATGATGCCAGCAACCCAGTCTCCAGGCTATTTTGCAGGTTGTGGGAGTACATATGGCTCATCAATCTCCACCTCCACAGGTTTGAGTGTTTAGGTAGCCACACTTGCTTTCCCTTTGTTTCCTCAGAGATACGCTTCCAATTGGGACGATCATTAGGTAAGTACATCGGTCGCTTCTCTGTCTTAACCGGTAAGGTTTCACAAATTTCATGTGAGGGCACACCGCAATCAGATATGACTGGTTCCCATACTAAAATTCTTCCTTCATTGCCTTTGCCTCGACCATCCCAATAAGAACTATAAAAGCTTTTCTTCCTTTCTTCAACCCCAGGCGATGTGTTGACCAATTTGGGAGCGAAATGTGCAGTATAACCTCCCTGGACTGTGTTTGTGAAGTTCCAACTCTTGTTGTAGTTTTTGCGACGTCCTCCTCGAGCACCTTGTACTGCTCCCACGAGCTCTACAGTATAGAAAGTCTGCCCATCAGGAACATTCCCTTCGATTGCTGTTATAGTTTGTTCATTGTAAATGGAGTTATTCCCTTTACCGAAAACCACAACCTCTTTGTGGTCCCACTCGAACTTCACTGTCTGATGTAGTATAGAAGGCACTGCTCTAGCCATGTGAATCCAAGGTCTCCCCAGCAACAGGTTGTAAGAAGCGGAGATGTCCATGACATGAAACTCAGCATTGAACTCCACGGGACCGACCATGATGGTTAAGTCGATCTCCCCAATGGTGCTTCTTTGTGATACATCAAACGATTTTACTTTCATGTCGCTCTCTTTTATCTTGCTTTGATCAATTCTCATTCTTTACATAGCGATGAATGGGCATATCTTCAAATCAGAACCTCCGTCGATCAAAACTCTTCTTACAAACCAGTTTTTGCATTTGATAGTAATGTGCAAAGCTTTGTTGTGACTCAACCCTTCAGGTGGCAGCTCATCTTCATGAAAAGCGATTCGGTTCACTACTAGAAAAAGAGTATTTTGCGTCTCATTTTGGAGACGGAATTCCCTCTCTAAAAGGAGTTTAGAGAGGAAATTCCGTTTCTGCGCGACCTTCGCTATTTGGCGCGTCATTGGTCATGCTGGAGAGGGAATTTCGTCTCCAATTCAAAAAGTAACTGCAATCACTGGTTGTGTCAGTAAGAGTTTAGAGACGGAATTCTCTCTATAGCAAAATAATTAATTTACTGCTTGGAGAGGGAATTCCGTCTCCATCATTATTTATAGAAATTATTTTTATTGTTTAGAGACGGAATTCCCTCTCCAGAAAAATAATTTGATACATAAGTTTTTGGTTGACCCACACATTAATTTCAAATTAAGTTAGTTTTCATCAAAAGGTAGAAAAGTCTTCCATCCTTAAGTTTTCCTGGTGAATATGAATTAGCCAGATAAAAAAGTAGTTCATGCCTAATTTATGTGATTTAGGAAGTTACTCACCATGGTAAACAGTCCCAAAACCTCCATCTCCAAGTATTCGAGAAGAATTAAAATTATTTGTGGCTTCTTCAAGTTCTGAATAAGAGAACACCGCGACACCGAAGTATATACTGCCTTCCTCAACGTCATGTTTAAAAATATCTGATAATTTCTTTGTTGAGAGCAAGTGTGATGGACTATATTTCCTCTTCTTGTACCACCAGATAAAGTATATAGGTAAGCAAGACAACACCAATCCCACTCCACCAAAAACTGCAAGAGAGAAGTCAGTAATCATGGTCTTTGAAAAGGAAAAAAAGACAAGAAAAGCAAGGAGAAGGAATTGTCCCTCATCTCCACTATCCATACATTTTGTGTAACCTAACGAACTAAATTCTCTAATTTATGTTTCTTTATTGCTAGAGAATGGCTTTGAGCTTATACCACAGTAAAGATGAAACTTTAGGGAAAATAATTTAAAATTATGTAACAATATAGTATAGCTTCTATTATTTATTTATTTTTAGCTACATGTGCCCATAATCAACCTCACCTTACTTCTTCTCGCTGCATTTCCATCTGAAAAGAGGGGACAATGTTAAGAAATATATTGTTTATACGTGACATGAAACAAGAAAGGGACTTAAGAATTATGAACTTGAACTTGAAAATATAAATTAAGGGGATACGGGATTGGGGTGGGGAAAATGGGGAGGGGAAAATGGGGAAGATGGAATACTTACTTGATACAATGGTGTTGCAATGGTAGGGAATGGGCTACAGTACATTATGGAGAGGGAGGGAGAGAAATTTTTTAGAGTTGTAAAAAATGTGGAGTCCGCTGAAATAAAAATATAATTATAGAATTGTTAGGGTTGGAGAGGGAATTTCGTCTCCAATAAAAAAGTCAAAAAAATTGTCAGGTGATTGGCGGCGGAATTCCATCTCCATCACCTGACACCATTTTTACTTTTTGACTGGAGAAGGAATTCCGTCTCCAAACTTTTTAAATTTAATTTATTTTAACCGCAAAACATTGATTGGAGAGGTAAGTCACTCGTTAACTGATTGGAGAGTGAATTTTCTCTCCAACCATTTTGTAGCTTTTTACTCTTTTTCTAGTAGTGGTTGGGCTCCATGACTTGCCCGACCATGCTGGCCAGATTCTCAACTGAGGTGTCCACCGGAACATATGCTTTATCTAGCACTTCCATCAGAGCATTTTGGTGGCTCTCCGACTTGAGGAGTAAAGCTAAGACAGAGATTTGTGCGGGGACCTTGCCCAAGTGTTCAACCAGGGAGTATTCTTTTGCTTGTACTTTCTTCCACAATTCTTCGGACTCCTCTTTGCTGATGCCTCGTCTACCTCGAACAAGATGCTCGGGAGTATAAATCCTCCCACTCCTAGACATTTCTTGTGCAGCAATAGTCTCAACTGTTGATTTCCCTTTCTTCTCCATTTCGTAATCCCATGGTACCGCCTTGTCACTGTACGGGGGAACTACGTCAACATAGAACTTTTGAGCTATTTCTACCTCGATGGGCTTTGGTGCTGTAGCGGCTTGAGCAACAGAAGCAAGCGCTGGTATGTCTCCCTTTGCTTTGAAAATGGTTCCTTCCAAGTTACATTCTTCATCGAAATCAATCAAATTCACCCTATTGTCCCTATGGTTAGGCAGGGGATTGTTGTGCTCATTTGGAGTTTTCAAGTGGATCACCTTTTGATCGATCATGTCTTGTATCTTGTCTATCAGGGCATAGAACTTTTCAGTATCATGACCAGGTCCTCCAGAATGATAGGCACAGGTTTTGGTTTGGTCAAAGTAGGGTGTCATCCTATCAGGCATTTTGAATGGTACGGGTTGTATGTGGCTAGCTGCTTTGAGTCTCTCGAACAACTGAATGTGGGATTCAGCCAATGGGGGTATAGTTTGTTTTGGGTCTTGGATTGTTGTTGGCATGAGGCCTTTGCAGATAGGCATTGGTGTTTCGGTAGTTAGGGCTTTGTGGGTATGGCGGTCTTTGTGGTGGTGGGTTTTGGAACAAGGGTTCAGTATTGTAGACTGGGTAAGTGGATGTGGGTTGAATGTATGGGTATGATGGAGGAGGTGTTTGGTATTAGTGGTTGTGGGTAGGAGAATGATCGAGTGATGCAGCCACGAAGGAGACATCATCATTCTTCTTTCTTGAGGTAGTGGTGTTACCAGTTTGTAGGACTTTGTTGGTGGCTTGTAGTGCAGCCAAGCTAACGATCCTACCAGTCTTCAATCAATCTTCAACCATATCTCTAAGCTTGATCAAGTCTCCAAACTTCTTGTCTTCCAAATTCTACACCTTGCCAAAGTAGACGTCTTCTTGTATGCGGATGAATGTTTCCACTATCTCTGCATCCTCCATAGGAGGTTGGACTTTAGCAACTTCGGCTCTCCACCTAGTTGCAAATTCTCTGAAGGTCTCACTGGGCTTCTTCTTCAACTTCTCCAAATAGAACCGATCCGGGATGGCATCAGTGTTGTGCCCAAAACTGTTAACGAAGTCTCCAGCCATTGCTTCCCCACTCATCCACTTTTTTGTTTGTTGTTTTGAGTACCATACCAGCGCATCTCCGGTCAGACTACGGTTGAACAGTTGCATGCGGATCTATTCATCATGTCCAACTCCAACCAACTTATCACAATAAGATCTTAAATGAGCCATCGGATCACCACTGACGTGGAACATATTGAACTTGGGTGTCTTATAGCCTTCGGGCAGCTTCAACTCAGGGTACAAGCAGAGGTCCTCATAAGCTAACCCTCGGGTCCCTTTGGTGCCGTGGAACTGCTTGAACTTCTCTACCAGCCATTGGACTTGCTCCTTGGTGTTGTCTGAGTCTTTCTTTGTCCATGCATATAGGTCATGATCTTCGGTGGGGGATGCCATGGTTTTTGTTTCAACAGTGAAGGGAGGTAGGTTTTTTTGCTGTGCTTTTGGTGGTGCGGTATAGGTAGGGTAAGGAATGTCTTTTTCAGGGAATATTGGATCTTTGCCGTGAGGGCGGGTGGTTTTGTTTGGTTCAATGATCTCATCACCACGGGTAAGAGGAACCCTATTGCAGCGCGACCAGAAGGCACAAACCAAACTTTTAGGGACTGACACATCAAAAATAAAGAAAAGAATGTGAGTATACGTTTGTTTTGATAAAATCGCGTCCTATTATGCAAGGGACCTTTTTTGTGCCAGAGGTAGGCCTATCGAAGATTCAAAGTAATGTTTTCACCGAACATATCATTTTGTTTGCGTAAACATAATCAACACAAGCCTTAAAACCCAGAATAATAAAATTTTATTTGATTTGCTTGGCTTTATTACAACCACTAATTTAAGACAACGACTCGACTAAAAAGAAAATAAAGACAAAAAGAAAAGACGACTTGAGTTAAGACGACCAGACCATGTGCAAAGCAAAGAAGTTTTAAAACAAGCATCAGTTCCAACATCTTCTTTCTCCTTCTTCTCTTTGGCTTCTTCCTTATGGGTGGAGGAGCGGCGAACATCTTCATCAGATCCTTCCCAGCTTGCATGTCACCTAGAGCCTTTGTGAAGAATTCACAGATTTCTATTCCTATTGCTTCCTTTTCTTCTAACTGCACTGACTTAAAATACTCTCCCCATCCCTTGAGAAAATCTTGTAGATTCCCAGCAGCTTGCCTCGCCGCCATGACTTTGCCTGTCCAATACTTAAGTTCATCTCCTTTGATTTGGTCCTTGTATTGCCTCCTCATCTCCCTCTCTTGAGTTACCCTTAATTCTTTCTTACTTTGGTCGAACTCGTGTCGCAGCTTCTGTATTTTTCAGTGACACTCGGAGCTTTGGTTTTCCTTTTCAGCGTAGTCTTTGATCGAAACCTTTCTCTATCTTCACTGAGCCAGTGAGGATAAGCTAGAGTAGCCGCATGGTTCATCCTGCTGTCTCGGCCTCGAAAAAACTGCATAGTAAGTCTTCTTTCCCATATTGTCAGTATAGTACCAACCATCGGATGCTCAATGTCCTTTATGTCAACGTTGAAGCTTCTCCCTTCAGTCAATTGCGGAGTTTGTTGGGTCATCCCTAATTGCCGGAGGATCCTTAGAGGAACATAATGGTGAGTTCCTTGGAATCCAATCAATGTCAAGAAAGTGATGTCTTTACCTTGCACGGAAAAAATAAAACCAACGCAGTTTTCCATTACCTATTGTACCTCTGGCAACTCTTCAAACTTGGTGTACCATCCTTGCATGTTTGCGGGGTCCTCCCATGCCGTTGTTCCAACTATGCGTGTGCTATGTGAGCGGATACCTCCTTTCCATGACAGTTTTGGTGCTATCGGGCTGATAGGGACACTGTGCAAATGCTCTATCAACCACATTTGTAGCAAAAGATTGCACCTTTCGAAAAAGTCACCTCCTCTTCTACATTTGGTTAGAGCCCTATAAACTTCTCCCAAAATCATTGGAACCAAGCTTACTTGACGCTTGTGAGCGCCTTTTCGTAATCCCTGTACCACTCTTCCCAACCTTATGTCGATCTTTCCTTCCTTCTCGGGGAAAACCATGCTTCCCAGAAAAGTAACGATAAAAGCATTTGATTCAGTCCACTCCTAATCTTGAATTTCCCATGCCCCAGTCCAATCATGCCTAAGAGTTGGATCTCCAAATCTAGGATGCAAGTACTCCAAGGTGACTTTTCCATCATGCACTTCCTCGACATATGGATCATAAGGAGTGCCCAACAGTTCAATGAACTCCTTAGGGTCCACGTCTCGGAGATAATCATAGTCTCGGGTCCAGGCTCTAACCCTGCTAGTCCTCCAAATTCCTCCAACATTGATGCCAATTCCAAACCATTGAAATGAAACACCGCCCTTTTATAGTCCCAGAAATGTGTAGCAGCTTCGACTAAACCCGACATGGCAGTGTAGGCCTTGAGAGCCACCAGTTCTCCCAACACCTTTTGAACATGAACCTTTCTAACAGCAGCCAGATCTTCCCACCAGAGTCTGATCAAGTGAGGAGGTCGGGAAATAATCTCGAATTGAAGTGTACCTCTCGAAGCCATAGTCTAAAAACAAAATAAGAAAAGGTACAGACAAAAACATTCTAATATTCTTGATCATGTTTATACAAACGACCAATATTTTGTGCAAACATTTCTTCGAATCAATGCAAAGATGCAATTTTGTCATTTTTTCGGGTTAAGAACCCTTTCGACATTTGGACGTAGGCTTACTAATGGACTATTACGTGCCAAGGACGTACAGCCTTCCTAAGTTTTTTATGATGCAAAGAAAATAAATACGCATTTTGTTGTCAATTATTCTCATAAATTCCCAAATCGATTTTGAAATTCGGTACATGATAAAAATACAAAAGAAATGAAAATGACACTTTGACTAGGCAACACGCTCCTAATCCAGCCTAGCTCTCTTCACTTCTCGTGTAATCTCTTTGACTTCTTCCATAGCTTTGGTCAGGTATCCCTTAGCCGCCACTAAGTGTAAATTGTGTACCTCTGCACACTCCGAATTCAATTGTTCAAGCTTCGTCTCTAACATCTCTATCTTTTCCTCCAACTCTAAGGTACGTTTTCTCCACACTTCGATCTATTCTTTGTTTTCTTTGTCCATCTTAACAGCTTTCAACATGAATTCTCGATATCGAATTTGGGCTTCCACCTCATGATCTCTGATGTCATTCCCTCGACTCGGCCCCACTACCACATTTCCTTTTATGCTAGAGCGTAACCAACTTTTATAGTTTGGTTCGCATCCAGCATTGTATCGGTCTGATGCTAGTGATTCTTCTCCCATGACTTGTCTTCCTACCCAAGATTTTCTAATGCTCTTAACTTTTGGAACAACATCTTCAGTGTAATCAAACTGATAGGCTTTTGTGTCTGGTATCAATGGTATGATTTTCTTCCTCCCCGCTTGCCTCATCACCCTCAATGGTTGATTGGGTTGGAGACCTCTCAATCCCATAAGTATCACAATAGGTGCCTTCTCAGAATTAATGATGAAGTCTGACGAAGGAAACCAAATGAACATCAACTGAGTTGAATCCTCCGTTATATTTTCAATCAACTTTACCCATTTCTCTGTGCTACTTGGCTGCTTGAACTTTGGAACCCCGTATCGTTCTCCAACCAAATAGTTGCAACCAGTTGGCTTAGACAATGCTTGCACGCCTCTCGCTTTCCTCAAATGTTCCTTGAACCACGCTTGTAGTAAAAGATTGCAACCTTGGAAATAGTTTGCTCCTCTCTTGCAACAACCTAAAAGCCCGATAAATGTCTGCCACTATCATAGGAGCTATAGTATAATGATAACCATCAATTCCATTAAATACCACATCGACAACCATGACAAGCCTCTAACATTTGTCGTGACTCGAGCTTTCAGGGAATACCATTACTCCTAAGAAACAAATAGTAAATGCAAGTGGTCTAGCTCTCCTCCAATCATTGTAGGACTTGAACTCACTCTTATGGTCATCGAATGCACCCAAATACCCAAACCAGTTGTAAAAGTGGGAAAAAGGTATTTTTTTTTGTTGTAAAAATTCTACATTCACGCTTGCCACCATCCTTAATTTATTACGAAACTCCTCAGCGGTGGGGACACTAGGTGCTAGAATGCGACCCTCTTTCCAACGATGTTTGTCTAACCCCGAGTGTGATACGAACCCTCCTATTTCTTCCAGCAAAGGCGTTAACTCAACATCTCCAAATCTAAAGACATTTAGTTTTTCATCCCAAAATGACAACGACGCTTCAATCATTTCTCTACATGGCTCCATTTCTAATAAGAAGACCGAATGACCCATATGTTGACGTACTTCAGTTTGCTCGCCCAATGACAAATTATTCCACCAACTAGTTAACAAAAGAGGTGCGCCCATAGTCATTCCAAAACGGTGAAACTTTTGACTCATTGTGACTTATAAAGAAAGAAAAAGTTGAGGATTAAAATTCCCCTCCCCTTTAAGAATAATTGGACAAATCAAAATGCATTTTTACTTTCGTCTCACTTTTCTTTTCACTCTTTTTTTCCCTCTGAAATGCACACTAGCATGTCCAAACGTCCCTTGAGGGTTAAAACCTGTCAAGTAATTTGGACAAGTTGAAAACTAGCCGGCTCACGGGTAGCCTTCCTACAGCATGATGCATTCTCATTACACTCAAAGAATGGTGTGATTCTAGACATGGTTCCCCAAGGCGGACGGTAAAGGGGTGGGACCATTTGAAATTGTTGGTTGTACCACGGACCAACTATATTCCAAAATGTCCCTCCTAAAAGGTTTTTTGTGCTAAAACGACCGTGGGATCCACTTAATCACCCGTGTGTGTGCAAAGTGTCGTTTTTCAGGAGTGGGGGAGTATGAGTGAAACATGCCAAGATTACATCAAATTTCAAATTCATACAGATAAATAAACAAAAGGAGAAAGAAAAAACAAAAAAAGAAACCGAGTTAGTAAAATCATAATAATATGAATAACAAGATGATAATCAATTAAATCCCAAAATTAAATACTCATTATGGTTAGGACTTTGAATATCCCCAGCGGAGTCGTTATTCTGTCATACCCGATTATGGACTCAACTCGGAGCGAGTCAGATTTCGGATTTGACTGGATAACTCGTTTGAGTTCAAGAGTTGGAGTCGCCACCTAATATGAATTTTTAAGGTGTATTAGGTCACCAAAATGTCTAAGGTCGAGTTCTTTATTAGACTAGTCTAGTTTCAGATATTCAATGGGTGAAGAAGGTGTTAGGACTTCCCCAAGTCCCACGAAAAGTGGTTCCCGTCCGAGTCTATATATTTTGGGATGTCTTATGCAAATCATATGCATATTACTAACTTAAAAGGTCGAATTCTCAATCAATCTATATACTAAGTCTATTTTAGACAAGTCTAAATAGCATATGCACAATTTGATTTCACATACGGCCTAATTCCATGCCTAATCGCGTTTATAGCCACTAATATACAAGCCTAATCGAAAAATATGGTTAAATCTGCAAAGAGTATTAAAATACAGCTTATCTATACAATTTTCAGCATCTAAGTTATATTTGCATAAATGAGCAGTTTTGTAAGAATAGGAAATTTCACAAAATAGTTTCAGATTTTGTCAAAAGCCAAATGAGGATTGTTTTTAGAACAAAATATTAGCCATTTAGGGTCGGTGTGACATGTCGTTAATTGTCGAGCCCTAACCTTAATGGCTTTTTGATGTAGGGGTCAGATTTAGAAATATATATAGGTGAGTGGGCTGTTTTCGAAAATGAATTTCATAAAAGAACATAAATGCAAATAAAGGGGTGTCACACGTAAATATAGGATTAGGCATGCAAATACATGAGTAATTAATAGTATTAGGCTTTAGAAAACACTTGTACAGTTGTATAGTTGACCCCATCACTTATACCCCCCATATACTTTTAGATTAGTGTACAAGAGTTTAAAATAGGTTAAAGTCAGTTTACACACGTAAGAGGCCATGTTTTAAAAAAATTTCAGGGCCTGTATTATTTATGCAAAAAACAGGGCAGTTCGAACTTTAGATAAAATGTCCAAATTTTGTCACACATTACACAAATAGACCCTGTTGTATGAATTTTCCAAATTTTCAGCAATTAAACACTCTGACGTACGAATTGAGCTGAGATACTATGATCATGTTTTTTCCAAACTGTTACTGAAACGAAAGAGTGAAAAACATGTCCAGATTTTAGTTAAAACATGTGAATCTATGTTCTAGTATGATGATGATGCACACACAGAGGAGAGGGAGTTTAGGAAGGCCCTGGGTGGCCATAGGCATGGCTTTTACCATGGAACCTGTCTTACAGAATACAAGCAGGGGTCCCAAAATTATACACTAGTTGGGACAATTTCTAAGGGGAAACACGCCGTTAGAAGAGAGGACCAGATAATGCCCTTATGAACTGGATAGAGGCCTGCTTAGGCCATGATTTTCAAAGGCTAAAAATCTGTAAATAACTTTGGTATGACCCTGAGGCCATCCACACAAAGACTGCAATAAAGGATTAGTATGGGCAAAAGAAAAGGCCCCAAGCAGTAGACACAGAGAGGTGAAATACGCAGTAGGTTTCATAATACAAGCAGTTCAAGTAGGACAACAAACTAGGGAGTATGCCATGTATCTTTTACCTTATGATCAGATCAGAAACAAACAGAGGGGAAGCAGTGCAAGTAATGTCGGGTTGTTTTTCCAAAAGAAGGGGAAGATTCTTCCGCAGTGCCTTCTTCCTTCTTTCTTTCAGTTTCCCTCTAAGTCTTTCGTTAGTGTGACATGTGTAAGAAGTTGTGTGTACAGTGAGTGTGTGGAGTGCCAAAGTCCAGAACTCGTGTGTTAAGTGAATGACAGAACAGGTTTTTATAGGTGTGGGGAAGGGCAACGTTTAAATTCAAACGAAGTATCACATAAGACAAAAATATTGTCTCCTAAAATTGAAAGGATTCTCTTAGGTATTCCCTTCCAAATATAGCTTAATTAGGGTCTTAATTTAAGTTAAATCAAATAAACATAATCCTAAGTACACCAATTCCTTACACCTTAATCCTAATTAAAGTCCAGGTTCAAAATCAGTAGGCTTAACTGGCTTTGAACTAGTTTTAGGCTCGACAATCTTTACCAAATTCAAACAGGTTCTAATTGATACCATATCAATCATGGAATTTATTTCCTCCTCCAGTTTTACATCAAAGAAACTAAAATCAAATTACTATCCACGTTTAAAATCCAAAGTTACTGATTTCTTTAGCAATGTCCCAATCAATCCTTGACTGATATTCTACCAGTTATAAGAGAAGTTTAGGGTCTAGATTTCATGCTTAAACAATCGTGCTTATATGAAATTCAATATTTCAATCAGGGCAATCAATTGAGTAGGTCACAGGACACATAGGGTAGTCATAGCCATTCTTGTGATTTCTACAAGCTATGTATACATTGATTTTAGGCATTCAGAAGGTTCACAATAATGTCAAATTTATCAGTGAGTTTAAAAATAATGATCCCATAACTGTCCCAATCAGCTGTCATGTAGCAATCGTTTAGTCAAGCATGCAAATATGTAATCATCTAGTAAATTGAACCAAATCAAACATGGTGTCACATAGAGTTTCAAGCAATAAGAAAAGGAAAGAATTACCCGTCTTAGATCAAACCAGTTCCAACACGTTTCAATCAAGTACTTCCTCTTTCAGGCTTAATTGTCCCTCTAAAATGTAGAAAAGGTCTTTACCTTAACCTGTCTCGACCATTGTCTTAGTTTTCCGATGACAGTTACGGAAGTCGATGAGGGGTCGATTTCAACTTTCATCAAACAGTGACAAACCCATTTGGGTTTTGTAAAGGAGAGTGAGAGGATCATTGTGATATGATTTGTTTTCGATTTCGCTGGCTGAATCGACCGGAAATCGCTATAGACAGCGGCGATTAGGTTTTCGTCAATAGAGAGAGAGGAGAGGTCGTGCGGCTGAGTGTGTGAGAGGAAAATGAGAATGGGTTCTAGGGTTTTGGGGTGGAGAGTGTAATTTAAAAAGACAGTTAAATATTAGTCGTTGGATAGGACAAATGGAGGGTTGAGATCGAACCACGTAGGCTTGACGTGGAGATGAGGTGGATTTTTCATGTAAAAATAGGGAGAGTGTGAGGTGTATATGCTGAGGGTATAAAAGTGTATATACTATATATAAATACGTATAAATTACATATAAACGGTGTATAAAATGTTGATAAAAATACTTATAAAATTGTATAAAATAAGAAAATCGACTGTGAGAGTTAAATGATTAAGAAAACTTATTATTTTAGGTTTTAAGACAATTTAGACTATTTTGTTAAAATTGGAATATCTACGAGGAACTGCAGCGAGGCGTGCAAATTTTGTAAAATGGCGATCACTTGTGCAAATGCCTTTTAATAATGGCCTAACTGGCGTGCGTGTGTGAAGTAGTGGCTCAGGGTAGGAGTGAGTATAGGGTAATTATGTGGTTATCAATGCAATTTTGTCTGAATAATGGCTATTAAAACAGGAGGGACAAAATTAGGTGTCAACATTTCAATAGTAGCAAAGCTATTGAATATCCGATGTTATGGTTAGAGGGTGTCCAGAAAGCCCTCCGAGTTTAGAATGTTTTTGATAGTGATGTTGTTGAATTGGCTGCCTATCATCTCAGGGATGTAGCTGGAGCTTGGTTTGAAATGTAGGATAGAGAAAGAGACGAAGAAGATGGTTCATCTTAGAAAGAATTTGATGAGGCCTTTATAGCTAACTTCATACCAGAAGAAGATAAAAAAGCTATAAAAACATAGTTTGAGCAACTCAAGCAAGGGACAAAGAGCGTACAAAAGTATCACATAGAATTTATTAGTTTGGCCAAGTATGCTCCTCACATGATCCAAACAAAAAGAGCAAAGATCTGCAAGTTTGTCAAAGGTTTTGGTATCCACATCAAGGACACCACATCAATGATGGGGATGACAGATTTCTCTTTAGTTGTGGGTTTTGCTTAGAATTTATAAAAAGATAAGCAACAAAGGAGAGAAGAAAAAGAGCACAACAAGAAGGTCCGCATAACGGGGGAGTTTAGTGGTTCAGCTAGTGGAGCAAGAAGAGCTTTCTTCAACAAGGGGTCATTTGCACCAACAAAGTCCACTCTCATCATTTATGTGGTAGGTCATCTTTCAAAACAACCTGGAGCTACGAGAACAAATCTGACACAACCCAAAATTCAGGATATGATATGCGGGCAATCGACATCCTTCCCTAGTCCTGTCGAGCGAACCTTATTTAACTAAGATAAATAATGAAATAAACTCGAAAAGACATACTATAGAGCTCAAAAGGGGACACACACACACATGCACACACACACACGCGCACATATATATATATATATATATATATATATATGCATGCGCGCGTGTGTGTGTGTGTGCGTGTGTGAGTATATATGCACACACACATACACACATACGCCTACGAGCTACCAAAAAGAATGCAACTAAGTCCAGACATTTATGAACACAAAAGAAAATATATACATCTTCCAAATTGAACAAAATGAGTGTTACATAACCAATCTAGCTGGCGCCATCACATACAAAATTTGGCTCAACACAGATAGCTGGAACGTCCTCACTCCTCAATCATGCATCAGGCTAGGTCCTGGAACATTTGTCGAAATGAGAAGACTAAAATGAAATAGATAGGGAATGAGTAAAAAAACTCAATAAGTGAGGGTTAGCTATCTACCATGGAGAGTCGATCAACTAGCAAAAGAGAATCAGAGAATCAATAACCAGAAGTAGATAATCAAATGCACATATAAGTCAATGCATACAACCACATATAGCAAGAAATCTCATGTAATGAATGAAACATAATGCACTGGTATTACATATGCCCAAATGAATGAAGCGGAATCCTCCTACTCCTAGGGAAGAATCCTCCTACCCTCAATTTGATATGAAATGAATGGAGTGGAATCCTCCTACTCCTAGGGAGAAATCCTCATACCATCAATATGATATCACAACACGCAATGAGAGAATATGGAAAGAAGATGGATTTCAAGGCTACCATGTAGTAAGTACGCCCTATCAGCTACTACATGTAAAGATTACGTGAATAGGATATCTGCTGGCCAAAGGCCATAAAAAACTGGATATTATCACTTGCCTCAACTTAGTGGTAAAATCAGCTACTTAAAAATTTGTTTCCCATTCCAAAGCCTCTCGAAACTATTTTTCTATGGATATTATCACTTACCTATAAGTGCTGACCCAATGAAAAACAAATAATAACACAGCCATATTAAGAAATTACCAAATTAGGTTTAGGCTTGGCTTAGCTGAATATCCCTAAAAGATATATTTTGGACACCACATGGTACCATGGTACCAATTATACTATTCGATTGAAATAATAGCTTAATTTCCCCCTAATTCCTAAATAATCAAAGTACAGGGTTCCAAGCCCAAATTGAAAGAATTCCGCAACCCAAACCTTCAATTAACACTATATAAAAGTTTAGAGATATTACCTAGACAATTAGAATGAAGTGGTACCATGATATCGCCTCACATCGACCTTATATTGGAAAATTGGATAAAAAATAATTTTTGCCGACACCTGGGGTATTTTTATGCCCCGACAGAGCACTATTGTGCTACTGCAGTCGCGATCGCGCCTTAACAATGCATTGTTGTGCTGAAGAGTGGCGATCGTGCAAGGAAGGCTGGCAAACCATTGCTGTCGTGCTAGAGCCAATGACATCGCGCATGCTTAGAATCTGCAGCATGACCACACTGGCCGGTGTTGCATTTTGTGTCCGAACGGGATCCAATGCTGCTCTGAATAATCCCAAACTTTGGACACAAGTTCCAAAACACTTTAATGACTTACTCGCGAACTTGGATCTCAAAATGGATCTCTAATACGCATTACGAGGGTTAAGTGGAAGGAGGAAAAACTTCGACTTGCATAATATATATAAAAACTATCCGAACGACCTAAGATTTCACTTCTGAAAGTTCACACAGGTCACAAATGACCATATGAATCTAACGACACTTTTCGGATTTCGATACCAAAAATCATAATTTGGCTTTGCCGATATTAAAGAACAAAAATGTCTTCCTAGACACACCAGATGAGGTCATATTCAGCTCAAACATTACAAATAGATCCCAATGGACCTTACAGAGCTTTTAAGGCGGTCATCTCGCCAACCGTATTCCTAACTCATAAAATGACTGGTCAAGGTCGTTTCATTCTCCGCCACTTAGACTCTTGTTCATCCTCGAAGAGCCGGAGTCCACAGCAATCACACTTAACCAGGAGAATGATTGAATGAGCCTTTGACAACAAATTAAAGACACCATTAAGTTATCACTAAAAAAAAAAATCATAAATTGGCTATAAGAACCCTTAAATTTAGAGGTCTAGATAGTACCTGAATCATCAAAGACGTGGGGATTCCTCTCTCGTATGCTCGATTTGAGCTCCTAAGTGTCCTCCTCATCAAGACGATTGTGCCATGACAACTTTACCATCAGAATCTCCTTAGAACAAAGCTTCATGACATCTCTATCAATAATAGCAGTTGGAGACTCCTCAAAAGCTAGATTTACATATAGTTAAGCAGGATCTACCTCAGTTACCTCGGAAGGATCCTAGATACACTTCTGGAGCATCGATACATGAAAGACTAGATGAACTAACATAGATTTTGGAAAATCAATCTGATAAGCCACCTTACCTATATGCTTCTCAATCCTGAATAGACAAATGAACCTCGGAATCAGCTTCTGTTTTGACCCAAATCACTTTACAACCCGAATCGGCAAAACTTTCAAGAATACCATGTCACCGACCTTGAAATTTAACTCATGATTGCATCTGCTCGAATAGGATATCTGCCTACTCTAAGCGATTTGAAGATGATCCTGAATAATACGAACCGCATCCACAGTCTAACGTACCATATCTGAACCCAATACTTTGATATCAAGAGACTCGAAAAAGTCAATCGGAGAACGACATCAACTGCCATAGAATACCTCGAGTAGAGCCATCTCAATAGAAGAATGATAGCTATTATATTAAGAAAATTCCACGAAGGCCAAATAATCATCCTAATGGCCTCCGAAGTCTAAAAAATAACTCTCAACATATTCTCCAAAATATGTATAGTCCGCTCAGAAATACCAACAGTCTGCAGATGGAGGATGGAATATGGTGCTGAGCTGAACCTGACTACCGAATTCACTCTTGAAAGCCTTCCTGAACTGAGAAGTGAACTGGGGACCTCGATCAAATATAATAGACAGAGGAGTGCCATGCAATCGAACCACCTGCTCGATGAAGATCCAAGCAAAATTTTTAGTTGAGTCAATCGTCTTCACTGGAATGAAATGAGCAGATTTCGCCAGTCTATCAACAATTATCTAGACTGAATTATGACGCCACAAGATCTTCGAAAGACCAACTACGAAATCCATACTGATCCGCTCTCACTTCCATTAGGAATGGGTAATGCCTAAGCCAAACTTGCAGCTCTTCTATGCTCGTACTTAACTTGCTGACAATACAAGCTTCAAGACAGATGATCGAACAGACCCTTCTTCATCCCCTTCCACCCAATACAGTTCTCGAAGGTCCTGATACCTTTTAGTTATCCTAGGATGGATAAAATATCGCAATCTATGAGCCTCGGTACAAGTATTTAATGATGTTGATGGTAAAATGAGACATTAAGAAACGTCAACATATAAAGCCAACTCAACATTCGGCCAATCCTATAAAGCCATAGCCAAGTTCCATCAAGTGGCGGTTACTTAAACATCTCTACTATAGGAGCTGAGGCATTGCATATCAGTAGCAAAACAAGGGGAATTTTCTATCCCTTTCACATTTTATTCTTCGGAAAAGTGTCAAATATACCCCTCTACTATGAAATATTGTTTAACTTGGTCCTTCTTTATACTATCCGATTAAAAATACCCCTACCGTCACACTTTGGTTCAAAAATGTCCGTAGAAATAACTGTTGGGACACGTGGCGGCTGCAGAAATAAAACACTCATTTTTCATTTTTCATTGTAATAGTTCAAGTTCAAGTTCATGTTCTGAGATCTTAGAATTAGATACAAGAGCCTGTCCCTTTAGAGAAGCATTAATTTCTTCAAATTCAGTATTTGCTTCTTCAAGGTTCTTGCATCTAGTTTTCAGGTTAAACAAAGCAACAGATAGATTATCTTTCTCAGACTCTACCTTTTCATAGCCCTCAATTAAGCTACAGTTGTTATGTGAGTATGTATGTAATTTTTCTTTCAATCTAGAGAAACATACCTGAACTGAGGGAGCCACTTCCTCTCTATCGGTTGCCATAAGAGCAGCTTACTTCTTCTGACTATATCCATTGTACAACTCCTTCAGTTTATCCCAGATTTCCTTGGCAGATTTGCAATCCATCACCTTAGCTAGTACATCAAAAGTCATTCCATTCATGAGATGCAACATAGCTTTGGCATTTGCTTGAAGCCAGTCCAAGTCTTGTGGGTACAGTTCTTCTACCAGTTTTGGAATCAGGGATCCATTTGCATCTCTCTTCACAGGGACATGAGGTCCTCGTTTTACGATCAACGAAAGGCTGTAGTCCATGGCCTGAAGAAATACTTTCATTTGCTTCCTCTATCTTTTATAATTAATTCCATCAAATAGGGGAGGTCTTTCCTTCTCTTATTTTAGGTGAACCAGCCCCATCTGAGTCTTGACCTGTTAGTCCTTTCAACGCTAGAGGGGATTCATCCTCAGATTTCTTTTTTCCATCAGACTCACTATCAGTTGGTCCCAGGTTGCATAAAAAGCTTCTTTCTTCTTCCTTCTTTCTGCTCTAAAGTTGGGTGGACGTCTAACTTTCCTTTTGTCCTTGTCGCTGTCCTAGGAAGAATCCTTCTCCTTCTCCTTGGTGGCTCTATTTTTCATCCACTCAACTTCCCACATTGGCCAATCCACAACAGCATGGTCCTTCTTGAAGCATTTAAAGCACCTTGAGTAGTTTGGACTATCAACTATGTTTAATCTCCCAGCATTAACTTTGGTGTATCTCTTGAACCCCTTAAACTTACCCAAGTTGAAATTCTTTATGAGAGCACTGACCATAGCTTCTTCAACTGATTGTAAGTCCACATACTCTTCAGGTTCCTCAGTTGTCTCAAGTGCGAGGGTCTTGTCCTTCTTAGTCACTGATTAGTTCTTCGACTCCTTCATTATTTCATGAGTCATCAAACTACCCACTAGTTCTTCTAACTTGATATATTTCAGTGGTTTTGATTCAATTATAGCAGTCATATTTGGTTCCCAAGCGCCAGGAAGAACATTCAGCACTTTATCAACCATTTCAACTTCTAAAAGTTCCATCTCCAGAGATCTCATCTCATTTGTGATGATGGTCAGCCTTATCATCATATCCTGTATTGACTCTTTTTCACCCATTGTGAATAGCTCGAATTGTCTTTTTAGCATTCTTCTTTTTGAGTCCTTGACTTCAGTGGTTCCTTCACGAGCAACTTCCAAGGCATCCCAGATTTCTTTAGCAGTCTTGTAACATGAAAACCCTGTTGAACTCTTCAAGACATAGTCCGCAGATTACAAGCCTCTTGGCCTTGTGATTCTTTTCTATCATCTTATAATCAGCATCATTATACTCAGATCTTTCCTTTGGTTCAGTACGAGCAGCAACTCCTTCACCAACAATTTTGTTAGGAGTCAGATTTCCTTCAAAAACTATTATGCATAGTTGATAGTCTTCTGCACAGATATAATTCTCCATTCTATTCTTCTACCAAGCGTAGTATTGCTCATTGATCTATGGCGACTTTAGAACCGATTGTCCTTCAGTAATTGTAGGTGGTGCACTCATGATTTGATCATTCTCAAGGTGTTAATCGAAAATGAGAAGACCTGCTCTGATACCACTTGTTATACTTTAAGCACCTCCTATGGACACTAGAAGGGGTTGAATAGTGTCCTCCGATTTTAGCCCAAGAACCTGATTCTTAATCGCAAAAAAACATGTTCTTGAGTTGTTGCCTCCACGAAAAACACAACCACAAAAGTAAACAATAATCTGAAAGACACAGTATTTTTACGTGGAAAACTCCTTGCCAAGGGAGAAAAACCACGACCCACACTCTTGGATTTTGAAATCACTTCACTAACACAAAGAGCAAGTTTTAGATTACAAACTCTGTAACCAAGGGGCTACACTCTAGACCTTAATCACTGAAAAAAGCTAAACTCTAGTTTTACAAAGTAATCACTCAAAGTTCACCTATTAAAATGGCTTCTAATATAAGTAGATAGGTAACACAATCAAAACATAAAAAACTGTGATAACTACAATCAAGAACCTAAATGGATTCACTGCTGAAGCTCTTAATTCTTCACTGGTTGTCATCAACAGTTATGTCACTTTAAGAGTTATTGAATTCGCCTTATATTTGCTCTGAACTCTCGTGGTGAATAACTGAGATCGGCTGCCTCAATTACTTGCTTTTATATGGGCTTTAGAACCCTACCAGTATTTCACTAGGAAACCTCGTAAACATAGAAAGTCAAGATTTCCATGTGATACATTTTTTGTTCAGCACTAACTCTTGTTCACACTTCAATGAGACAGCCCCGCCACAACCACTTTTAGCTGACTAGGATGCGTATAAGTTTATGAGCCACTACTCCCAGTTCTGCATGGATTTGCATTCCACAAAATCTTTTCGATCACTCGTTCCCTTCTCACCAAGGACTAAGTTCTTCTTCAAATCACTAAGTCCTTCGTTTATCATCCTACAAAACTTCTAGCTTAACACTCTTTGATCCTAAACATAGCTCCAATCGACGAACCTCACATTACCAAATAACTACAACAACCATCAATTCATGTAATTAATCCCAAAGTTCCAATCTTTTACTTAATTCAGGAACTTAGGTTCAACTTTAACTTTCTATATTTTGAGAAAATTACCCATTAATTTGATCTACTAAGATGCTAGGTTTTAGTGGCTCTGTTCGAGGAAAAACTTATCTTGGTTGTAGCTTGATGATATGTTTTGATCAAGAAGCTCCAAGAATGAGCATAATACTATCCTTCTATTTTTTTCTTTAAGAACGTGAATTGGACTTATGGTTTAGCTAGGTGTATTTGTTTTCTTTTAGGCCCACCGATAAAAATCAAAAGAATTTGACTTAGATTCCTTTTTTTTAAAAAAAAATTATTTGTTATTATTTTATAAAACACTTTAGGTCAAAAGAATAAATGGAAAAGGGTCAAATATACCCCTCTACTATGAAGTATATTGTTTAACTCGATCCTTCGTTATCCTATCCGATTAAAAATACCCCTACCGTCATACTTTGATTCAATAATGCCCCGGAGATAACGGCCGGGACACGTGGCACTCGTTGAGGCCAAAACCCATCCTCCTCTTTTTTTCCATTATCCAACATGTCTCCTCTTATAAACCTTAAACCAAATTAACACACCTGATTCATTTTAAAAATCCAATTCATTGATATAACCCATAATAATCCCAAGAAATTTGAAGAGAGATATTACATGTTCTATCAATAAAAAATTCATCCATCAGTGGATAAGGTTTTTTGAATCAAAAAAATTAAATGTTCACAAAACTTAGTCAATTACCGAGCGAAAAAAATCAGAGACAGCAGCAGTAATCAGAAAAGTTTTTCAATGGTCCTAGCAATGAAGAGCAGGCGACCCTCTTTCTTGAATCCACTATATACATCGCAACTTCAAGTCCCTCAAAAAGAACTCTTCTCGTCAAAGATGAGCCACCAATAAGTACTAATTGGTAAGTAAACTCAAATTGAAAAAAGCACTCCTCTAATACCACAAAATTCATTGAATTCCGATCCAATTCTCCTCAAATCGAATTTATAAATTTTGCGTTCTTGTCTTCACAAAACCTCTCTAATCAATACCAGTAATGAAAGAAATAACTGAAAATGTAACGGGTACTCATGGAAGTTTCCAAGTTACTTTCAATAGTGGAATTGCAACTACGGCAGCCTGACTTTTTCATTGGTTGTGCAATAATGGTTGCTGTAGGTTTTGTAGTTGAGGAGTAATTTTTAATTTGGATAATTTGAACTAAAGCTATTGGTGGAAGTGGAACATCAACAAATAATAATGAAGTAAAAGAAGTTTTTCAAAAAATTTAAAATTATGGAAGACCAATTAATGAGACCTTTGCAACAATGAATCCAATGATCCTAGATAGAAGAAGACATGAAGGTTGTTAGTTTTTAATTTGGTGGAAGAGTATATTTAATTGGAGGTGAATGGGTCGGTGTTGGATTAAAATTATGGATTGGTTATTACTTGTTGGGGGCATTATACTTGAGGTAAGCAGGTGATCAGTGAGGTTCAAACTTTTCTCGAGAATGAGCTTAAAAGAACAAATGAGATTCTTTGTCAGGAAATTGAAAAGAACATAGTTCTTAGAGAAAGAGCTGAAAAGGCTGACTATGAACTCACCAGATTAACCAAGCGGTACAAATCTTCAGAGAAAATAAATTGGGTTCATGAAAACAAAGTTCAAGGAAAGAAAGGTCTAGGCTATAGGAAACCACTGCCTCCCTATAATCCCAAAAGCAAATATGTAGGTCTACCTTGCAACATGCTTTGTACCTTTTGTGGTAACATAGGTCACTTGAAAGAAAATTGCGTAAAAATGAGCAAGGCCAAATCTAAAAATAAAAAATTTACTTTACCTGATTGTGCTAAGAAGGACTTGATTCATCCATTCTCTCATAAGAAGGGACCCAAGCTTGTCTAGGATCCTAAATCTAACCCTTGATTGGTTTTGCATGCTAGAGTAAGAGGGAACAACCCAAGCTGGATTCTAGATAGTGGGTGTTCAAGGCATATGACAGGAGACAGAAGAAACTTTCTCTCACTCGCAACATTTCAAGGAGGCAGTGTAGCCTTCGGAGGAGGAAAGAGTGGTCAAATTGTTGGCATAGGAAAAGTTGGGAGATCCTTAGATCATGCTATTGAAAATTTATATTGTGTTGATGGTCTCACGCACAATCTACTTCTCAACTATGTGACAGAGTAAATGAAGTTAGCTTTTTATCTGTGGGATGTATCGTGAAGAACCTACAAAAGTGGGGAAGTGTTCATGGAAGGAAAGAGAGTGAACAATGTCTACAAGGCATCATTGGGATAGCTTCCTGAGAACAATTTGATTTGTTTAAATGTTCAAGAGAGTCATTTACAGCTATGGCACGAAAAGATTGGGGCATGCTAGTCTTTCATAGCTTAACAAGCTAGCATCGAAGGAACTGGTTCATGGATTACCTACAAAGAAGTTTGAAGAGATTAAGATGTGTGATGCCTGTGTCAGGGGGAAACATGTGAGATCATCTTTCAAGTCAAAGAAAGTGGTGACTACTTCAAAACCACTCGAGCTGATTCAGATGGACTTATATGGATTGATGTAAGTCAGAAGCACAGTGGGAAAGAGGTTCATGTTTGTGATAATTGATGATTACTTGAGGTATACATGGACTTTGTTCCTAGCATCCAAAGATGAAGCATTTGACAGTTTCGAAGAATGGACTGGGATCATGCAGAAAAGATTAAGCTTGGAATTGATAATCATCAGATCAGATCATGGCACAAAATTTGAAAATGCTAATTTCTATGAGTACTGTATCAAATATAGTATTGATCACAATTTCTCAACACCAAGAACTCCACAGCAAAATGGAGTTGTACAGAGGAAGAACATATCTATGGAAGATGTGGAAAGAACCATGTTATTATCAAGTGGTCTTGCAATAAATTTTTAGGCTGAAGCAGTCAACACAGCATGTTATTTGTTGAACAGGTGTTCCATAAGAGCTAACAAGACCCCCAATGAACTTCTAAGAGGAAGAAAGCCAAATATTACTCACTTGAGGCCATTTGGGTGCAAGTGTTTTGTACACAATAATGGTAAGGAGGCTCTAGGTAAATTTGATGCAAGAAGTGATGAAGAAATCTTCATGGGATATTCCACTCAGAGTAAAGCTTAAAAAGTGTTCAACAAAAGAACTCAGACACTTGAGGAAAGCATGCATATGGTGTTTGATGAGTTAGACAAAGCAGTTACTGAGAAGGAAGGGGATGATCAGGCTATAGGTCTTGTACGAGAAGACCTTGCTGAAAGCTTGGAGAATCCAGAAGGAAAGAAAGAATCAGGTGATGAAAAAGAAGAATTGACTTAGGGGGAACAAGGAGTCAATATGTCAGGGGGAACGACTGACCAAGATAATGAACCAACTGAGGAAGAAGGACCTACTCAAAATACAGCTGCAGATTGTTCCTACCAAATACAACCAAGACCTTGGAAGTATAAAAGCTCATATCCTTTAGAAAATGTGTTATCTGAGTTGGATGCTGGGATTCTGACTATCTCTGTGTTGAAGAACTTCTGTACGTTCTTTGCTTTCCTATCCTCTATGGAACCAAGGAATGAAAAGGAAGCTCTTGAGGATCCAGACTGGGTAACAACAATGCAGAAGGAGCTACATCAATTCGAGAGGAGCAAGGTGTGGCATCTGGTTCTGACACCTAAGGAAAGATCAATCATTGGAACCAAATTCGTGTTCAGAAATAAATTGGATGAACATGACATAGTTACCAGGAACAAAGCCAGGTTGATAACTCAGGGTTACATCCAAGAGGAAAGAATTGACTATGATGAGGCTTTTGCACCACTGGCTAGGATGGAAGCCATAAGAATGTTGATTGGCTTTCCTACATATATGGAATTTATACTATATCAGATGGATGTAAAGAGAGCATTCTTAAATGGCTATCTGCATGAGGAAGTATATGTGGTCCAGCCATCTGGGTTCTTGACCAGTGATTTTTCTGATCATGTATACAAACTTGATAAGGCTCTCTATGGTCTGAAACAAGCACCCAGATCTTGGTATGAGAGGCTATCAGGTTTCTTGCTCAAAAATGGTTTTTCTAGAGGAAAAATTGACAACACATTGTTCTTGAAAAAGAAAGGAAAGGACTTATTGGTGGTCCAAGTTTATGTTGATGATATCATATTTGGAGCCACTGATGAGGACTTGTGTAAAGGATTTACTGAGTTGATAGGTAGTGAGTTCGAAATGAGCATGATGGGAGAACTCAACTTCTTCTTTGGGTTGCAGATAAAACAAACTCCTAAAGGAACCATGATTCATCAACAGAAGTATGTCAAGGAGCTGCTGAAGTAATTTAATATGGAAGGAGCTAGAGAAATGACAACCCCCATCGCTCCTGGAACAAAGCTGGATATGGACGAACTAGGTCCTTCCACAAATGAGACTAAGTATAGAGGAATTATAGGTTCTCTCATCTATCTCACAGCTAGCCGACCTGATATTGTGTACGGTGTAGGACTTTGTGCAAGATTTCAATCCAAGCTAAAGGAATCACATTTAACTGCTGTGAAAAGAATTCTAAGATACTTGAAAGGAACTCAGGATTTATATCTGTGGTACCCAAGGGGTGGTACCTTTGAGTTGATTGGATCTGCACATGCTGATTATGCAATTCATCTGGTGGATAGAAAAAGCTCTTCAGGAATGACACACTTTCTAGGTCCTTGTTTGGTTTCTTGGGATACAAAGAAGCAGAACTTAGTAGCCCTCTCTACTGCTGAGACTGAATATTTGTTGCTGCATCCTGTTGTTCTCAGATGCTATGGATCAAACACCAACTGGAGGATTTTGGAATCAAATGCGGAGCTGTTCCTGTTAATACAACTGCTATGAATATTGCCAAGAACCCAATCCAGCATAAGAGAACCAAGCACATCGATATTAGACATCGATATGAATTCATGCAGGACTGGAGATCAAATTGCTGGCATTTTCACAAAGGCGTTGAATAAAGTTCAATTTGAGAGGAACACGTTGGAGTTGGGGATGACCAAAATACATTGATGACCCAACATGTGATTCCCAAGGTTTGGCTAATTAAGTGTCTATTACTCTATTTGTGAATATAGTTTTTATAGTACAGTCCAAAATTATACTTTGATAAATATACTTGTTCAACTAAGTGCTATTTGAGTGATCTAATGAGCTCCCAGGGAAGAACCAACTGAGTACGTAGAAGGAACCATGTCCAGGTACATCTATGTAGCTATATATGTTAAGTACTATGATTGATATTGAATTCTTCTTGAACGTACATCTTGATAACCTTCCATAATTGTGTAACCGCCTTATTTTATGGAAAATTCCTTTTTAGTTACACTTTCAAAGTTCAATCCTACCCCACTTAAACTAGGAGACTTGATGAAAATTCTCCTATAACAGTCACATCAACACTTTCTCGATTTCCCAAGAACTCAAAAAGGTGTTCTGCTTTTAATGTCATCATCATCCCCTACTTTATTTATTACCGTAGCTTCTCCTTCATCTTCGCTAAAACCTTTTTCAAGAATTCACTACAATGTCTCAAGCACAGTCCTCTTTTGCCTCACCGACAAAAACATCGGAGACCCAAACCTCCAAGAAACCTTCTCTCAAATCCCCGCCCACTACCTTGGCTGAAAGAATCATAAGAGCATGATCGAAGATTCATAAGAAGGTTGGGAAAAAGATATCCAGGAAAACAACCTCAAAACCCTCTGCTCTTGTGACTGCACCTGTGGTTGCTGACATGCAATCAGTTGAGGAAAGGCCTAACTCAACCAAGACTACTACTACTGCTTTAGACCTCAAATTTAGCCCTGAGAAACTGAATACTGAAATGCTAGTAACTGATATGGATAAAATTGTAAGAAAGGTGGAGTTTGGTAGTGCAACTGATAGGGGAAAAATGTAGAGATGCTGGAGGGGAATGTTGTGGGAGAAACCATTGAATCTAGACCTAGAACTCATGTCTCTAGTGTAGTTGAAGGAATTGCTGAGGTAGATGCTGTGAAAAACATACTGGAAAAACTGAGAGAGAAGGAATCAGTTGAGTCTAAAAAGGGCCCAATTGATGAACTTAGTTCAGAGGCTTCTACCTTAGAGATAGCACAGGTCGAGGTTATCTTGGGTGGTCCAGTTGGGGGAGGACGAAGTTCTGCTAAGATTGTCAAGGAACTTGAGAAAAAATCTGGTTCTTCCACAGTTCCTCATGCAATTAATGATGCAGAACTAGATTGGATTGATTCAGAGGAAACGAAAGAAAAGGAGACTCAGATAGAAGATTCAAGTGCTGGGGAGGTAGAGAAAATTCAAAAGAAAAATAGTAAAAGAAAATTTGGTGAAGAAGATGAAAAATTGTTAAAGGAAGAAGAGGAGGAAGAAGTAGTGTTTGTGAGTGAAACAAAGGTTGTGAGAGAAAAGAAGAGAAGACTAGTTAAAGGAGGAAAAGCAGTGTCTCAGAATGGACTAATTGATGAGAGTGAGGATGAGGACTCTCAGACTAGTGGTAAGACTGTGAAGGAGCCTGGTGTTTCTGCAGCCCTTAGGAAGGTAGCAACAAGGTCTGCACTGAGCAACAGCTTGAAAATTTGGAAGGATATTCTCTAAAGCAGAAACAAACAGGGGTTGAGAAAAAGCTGGTAACTGATGATAAGGAGGATAGTGATGAGGATAGGGACTATGTGGAACCCAGTGATTCTGACGCTGACAGTGAAGAGGACACAAAGAAAAATAAAAAGAAAACCCAGAATGATGTAGACAAGGTCGCATTTTTTGGTAGGCATCAGGTGCTAGCTGGTAGCATTTGGTGTGATCTAGAGGAGCTTGAGATGAAGGACTTGGTCAGGAAGGTGAAAGACCAAGGGTGGTTGAAGCTTTTCACAGAGGAGGATAGGTGTATGTATGTTGATGGCGTGAGGGAGTTTTATGTGAACTGTCGTATAGCTGGGAGGAGAGTATTCTCAGTAGTGAAGGGTGTAGAGCTGGAGTTTGGTAGAGAAGTGTTGTGAGTCATCCTTTATGTGCCTGCTGAAATCTATTGCAGGTATGTAAGGTTAAAATGGCCAAAGAGAACTGATAAGGTTACTCCTCTAGATGTTGTGAAGAAGTTCACTAGTAATCCCATGCTGACACCTAATTTTGTCCCTCCTGTCTCACTAGCCGTTATTCATACAAAATTGCACTAATAACCACATAATTACCACACACCCACTCCTATTCCAAGTCACTACTTCACACACGCACACCAATTAGGCTATTTTTAAAGGCATTTGCACAAACGATTATGATTTTACAAAGTTTGCACGTTCCGTTACAATTTCTTGTAATTATTTCTATTTTTTAATAAAATTGCCTAAATTATTTTTAAAACCTAAAATAATAGGTTTTCATAATTATTTAACCCTCACAATTAATTTTCTAATTTTTATACAAAATTTTCATGCATTTATATGTATTTTATACCCATTTATACACAATATATACACTTTTATAAACAATATATACATATATATACGTACACACATGCACCTCAACATTTTTGTACACCTCAAACCCACTTACACACATCATCACCTACGTGGCAACATCTCAACCGTCCACGAGTTCGATCCAACGGCTAATATCCTAGTTTCCATTTTTAATTACATACCCGACCGCCAAACCCTTAACACCCTTTCATTTTCCCCCTTTGTCAGCCGCCCCTACTCTCATTTCTCTCTCTCCGCGATACGCTAAGCCATCACTGTTCATGGAGATTTCCTGCCATTTCCACCGGCAGAATTCGAAGAAAATTGCATCATCGTGTTCCTCTTCTTATCCGCTACAAACCCCTATGCTTTCGTTACTATTTAGACAAAGGTCAAAATTGACATCTCGTCGACAGAAGTTTTCCGTTTCCAGAAAAGACTCTGGCCATGCCTAAGCAGAACTTATGGTATCATCGTTGCTAAAGGAGGAGGGAAATCCCTCATGCGAACTTGATTGAGACGGGTCAAGATTTACCCGACCTCAATGGAAACTGGTAACACTAACCCCTTTTTCCGTGTTCTTTCTTCCTTTTTGATTTTCCCTCGATCGTATGTGATTGACATGCCTAAATTTCCCTCATTCTTTTTATGAATTAACATGCTCATATGCAATGTGATTATTTGAAATTTATGTGGTCCTTAATGGCTACTTAATCACTAATTTAATTAGGCATTGTTTGTTAATTGGTTTTTCCAGGATCTTGTGCGAGCATAAGTTAAGTTTCATGCCTTTTTTTTACTAGTTTTAAAACCTAAAACTTATGCCTATTCTAAAACCGATCAAGTGCATTGAATTGGCTTAATTATCTATGCTTCAATGCATATATCTTTTGAATGATGCATGGAAATTTGACTCAATTAACCAAAGGGTCCTGATTAGTTTAAAATTTTGATAGAAAACCGGAAAGGAAAATTTATTTATTAATTGATAGGTTATCAATTAGAACCTGTGGGAATTTGATAAAGATTTTTCGAGTCTAAAACCAATTGAATACACTAATTTTGAATCTAGACCCCATTAGGTGTAAATAGGAGAAACTATATCGGGTTTAAGGTCTGATTTGCCTTAGATTTAGGGATTGATTAAACTATATTTGGTAAGCATACTTATTTGAATCCTTTTAATTAAGGGAAGCAGTATTTTCTTGGCTTCTTGGTATCCAGCCCATTTACACTTATATCCTCACCCTACAACTATATAAACTAGTCTTCTTGGCGTAGAACACACAGTTCTAATACATAGAAACATATAAAGTTCAATACACTTCACAGGCATACACAATTTCTACACTTAAAGTACTACATACTGCTCTATTCTCTGATTGTCTTTCAAAAATTATTGGAAGACCTCTGCTCTCTTTTTGCTTCCTGATTCTTCCTTCGCAAGCACTTAACACTGCCTGCATCTTACTTATTTGTTCACTACTATTGATGAAAAGGTATACCTCTACTCTACTCATTTGTTTGTTTATGTTCCATAACCTGTTTTGTGCCTAGTCTTGGCATTGCTCTCCTTATATGTTTGTTTTCATGTCTCTAAACTACCTATGTTTGCATGAGCTTTGTCACTATGCATTTTGGTTCTAGGCTTTCTCCAACCCCTGTTAACACTTATGCAGTCTGTTGGGTTGGTCTAAAAGGCCATACCAGTGTTCGTAACTGCAGGGCACCGAATGAGCGCATCTCAGTGGCTGCTCCATGTTTTTATGGATCCTTAAAGCATGACCTTTGAGACTATGAACCACCTGGAATTTTTTAACTTGATGTTTAAAGAACAGGGCTTTTATACATGCTTTCCCCTCTCTAGTTTTCCCTTATGTGTATATTTGTTAGGATTCTCCCTGTTGTGTTTTCTTAAAAAAGGTTATACAGTCATGAGACGGTGTAATTGGCTACTCAGGGGTCGTATCGCACTCTCTCCTTTATGTGATTGCATTATACCTAGAAAATAGAAGCCTTTGCGTTGATTAACTGATAATTGGGACTAATCTCATTTTGTGCGATAATTTAAATTTGGCCTGACCATGTTTAACTGAAACTCTCACATGTAAAACTTGGACATTCTGATAACAGGACTATTTTTATACACCTAGTCGACTGATTTCAACGTATCTGATCTTTAAAATCAAAAATTCGAAACAGTTTTTATGCTTAACCTGTTGAAATATGTGATTTTTTTTACAAACAGGGGCTTATGACGTGATAATTGCCTAAATCTGAATTATTTGCGTAAAACCAAAGACTGCCCCTTTGTGCAACGTAGCTGGGCCCAAAAACCCTTCTCAAATCTAGCCCATTAATGTGTGTAATCAAAACTTTTAACTCCTATACACTAATCTAATAATGTATAGGAGTGTATAGAGTATTGGGGTCAATCATACAAACACTTATACGTATTTTCTAAGGTTTGATATAAGTATTACCATGTACTTGCATGCCTATATATATATATATATATATATATATATATATATATATATATATAGGCATGCAAGTACATGGTAATATATATATACACGTGTGACAACCCCTTTTTTGTGCACTTGTGTGTTCCATGATTGTTTTTTCAAAAACAGCCTCTCTTATACCTATATTTTCCACAATTGTCCCCAAAAACAAAATAGTCATTAAGGTTAGGACTCGAAAATTAATGTCAAGTCACGCCGATCCTAAATGGCTAACATTTTATTTCGAAAATAACCTCAACTTGTTTTCTAACCAATTCTGAACTGTTTCATCAAAACTGGCCCTTTTTCAAAATTGGTTATTCTTGCAAATTATAAATGGATACTGAAAATTGCATAAGTAGACTGATTTGAGTTAATTCTTTACAATATTAGCCTATCCGTATATATATATGTTTACCTATTTGAGGATAAATGCGCGATTAGGCATAGGGCTTAGGCCGCTCTAGCAAATCTAAAAGCCCAATTGCATATACATGTTGCCCTTATACACTATTTTGCACGAATAGATTTAGTTCCATAATTAATTGTGAATTTGACTCTTTAAGTTAGTAATGTATATTACGAATGTGATAACATTTACGACTTGTTTAGACATCCCAAAAAATAGAAACTTGGGCGGGAACTACTTTTTGTGGGACTTGGGGAAGTGCCTAACACCTTCTTCCCTGAGTCACTTAAACTTCTTACTTTCGAATCTCTAAAACTGAACCTACTTAACACAAGACCCGACCTTAGACGTTTAGGTGACTTAATACATCTTAGAAATCCATATTAGGTGGCACTCAAATGAGTTACCCAGTCAAACCCGAATCTTGACTCACTCTGAGTTGAGTTTAAAATGGGGTATGATAGAACGACGACTCCACTGGGGATACTCAAAGTCCTAACCATAACGAGTCTTTATTTTTGGGATTTTCATTGCTTATTATCTTGTTGTTACTGTTACTATTATTTTATTAACTTGGGTTCTTCTTTTTCCTCTTTTATTCATGTATTTATCTATATTTGAAAATTGATATTATATTGGCATATTTCACTCATATTCCTCCACTCCTGGAAAATGATACTTTGCACACACGCGGGCGATTACGTGGATCTCACGGTCGCTCCACCTCAAAAAAATCCTTTAGAAGGGACGTTTATAATATAGTTGGTCCATGGTATAACCAACAATTTCAAATAATCTCACCCCTTGGTCGTCCACTTTGGGGAACGATGTCTAGAATTATACCACTCTTGGAATATAATGTGCATGCATCATGCCATAGGAAGGGCTCCCCATGAACCGACTAGTCTTCAACTTGTCCAAACAACTTGACGGGTTTCTAACCACGAAAGAACGTTTGGACATGCTTATGTACATTTGAGAGGAAAAAAGAAAGAAAAGAAAAGAAAAAAAAAAGGGAGAGAAAAGAAAGAGAGACAAAAATAAATACGCATTTTGTTTTGTCCAATTGTTCTCAAAAGGGGAGGAGAATTTAATCATTTATTTTCTTTTTTTTAGGTCATCATGAGTCAAAAGTTTTGCCGTTTTGGGATGACTATGGGCGCACCTCTTTTGTTAACTAATTGGTGGAGTAATTTGTCCTTGGCCGAATAAACCGAAGTACGCCAATATTTGGGCCATTTGGTTTCTCTGTTAGAAATGGAACCATGTAGGGAAATGATTGAAGCGTCGATGTCATTCTGGTATGAAGAATTGAATGTGTTTAGATTTGGGGACGTCGAGTTAATACTTTTACGGGAAGAGATAGGAGGATTCATATCATACTCGGGGTTAGACAAACACCGTTGGCAGGGGAATCGCATTTTGGCTCCCAACGTCCCTACACCTAAGGAGTTCCGTGACAAATTAGGGATGGTGACAAGTGCGAACTTGGAATTTTTACAACAAAAAAAATACCTTTTTCCGATTTCTACAACAGGTTTGGGTATTTGAGTGCATTCGACGACCGTAAGAAATAGTTCAAATCGTACAATGACCGGAGGAGAGCTAGACCATTTGCATTTGTTGTTTGTTTCCTAGGAACAATAGTGTTTCCTGAAAGCTCGAATCACGATATATGTTCGAGGCTTGTCATGGTTACTGATGGTGTTTAATATGATTGTTGGTTATCATTGCATTATAGTCCCTATGATAGTGACAGACATTGATCGGGCTTTGGGATGTTGTAAAAGAGGAGCAAAATATTTTCAAAGTTGCAATCTTTTACTACAAGTGTGGTTCAAGGCGAATTTGAGGGAAGTGAAAGTTGCGCAAGAATTATCCAAGCCAACTGGTTCCAACTACTTGGTCAGAGAACGGTACAGAGTTCAAAAATTCAAGCAGCCGAGCAACACAGAGAAATGGGTAAGGTTGTTTGAAAGCATAACAGAGGATTCAATTCAATGGATGTTCACTTGGTTTCATTCATCAGATTTCACCATTAGCTCTGAGAAGGCATCTTTTGTGATACTTATGGGATTGTGAGGTCTCCAGAACTATCAACCACTAAGGGTGATCAGGCAAGCGAGGAGAAAGAAAATCATCCCACTCATACCAGACACGAAGGCCTACCAGTTCGATTATACTAAAGACATTGTTCCATAAGTCAAAAGGATTAGAAAATAGGTAGACAAGTCATGGGGAAGGAGTCACTAGCGTCAGACAGATACAACGCTGGATGTGAACCAAATTACAACTGTTTCCGTTCTAACACAAAGGGAAATGTGATAATAGGGCCGAGTCAAGGGAATGACATAAAGGACCGAGAGGCGGAAGCTCAAATTCAATACCGAGATTCAATGTTGAAAGCTGTTAAAATGGAAAAAGAAAATAAAGAAGAGATCGAAGTGTGGAGGAAGCGCACATTAGAGTTGGAAGGAAAGGTAGAGGCGTTAGGGATGAAGCTAGAACAATGGAACTCGGACTGTGCTGAGGTACACATCTTACATTTAATCGCAGCCAAGGGATAGGTAACCAAAGCTATGGAAGAAGTTAAGGAGTTTGCCCGAGAAGCAAAGAGCCAGGCTGGAGGAGGATCGTGTTGCTTAGTCGAGTGTCATTTTCATTTCTTTTGTATTTTTATATTTCCAAAGTCATCATGTATTGAATTTCAAAATTATTTTGGGGAGTCTATGGACACAATTGGCAACAAAATGCGTATTTATTTTCCTTGCATCATGATAAACCTAGGAAGGCTAGACGACCTTGGCACGTCATAGTCCATTAGTAAACGTATTCCAAATATCTTAAGTTTTCTCAACCCAGAAAAGACAAAACTGCATCCTTGGATTGATTCAAAGAAACGTTTGTGCAAAGTATTGATTGCTTGCCTGAGTGTGATCAAGACTATAAGATTGTTTTGATTTTTTCTTTTTCTATTTTGTTTTCAGACTATGGCTGCAAGAGGTACACTTTAATTCGAAATTGTTTCCCAAGCTCCTCATTTGATCAGACTCTGGTGGGAAGATTTTGCTGCCGTCAGTAAGCTTCATGTTCAAAAGGGTGTGGGGGAAACTAGTAGCTCTAAAGGCTTACACTGCTATGCCTGGTTTGGTCGAGGCTGCTACACATTTCTGGGATTACAAAAGGGCGGTATTTTGTTTAAATGGTTTGGAGTTGGCACCAATGCTGTAAGAGTTTGGAGGACAAGCTGGGTTAGAACCTGGGCCCGAAACCATGATTTTTTCTAAGACGTGGACCCTAAGGAGTTCATTGAGCTGTTGCACGCTCCTTATAATTCATACGTCGAGGGAGTACATGATGGAAAGCTCACTTTGGAATATCTATATTCTAGATTTAGAGATCCAACTCTTAGGCACGATTGGACTGGGGCATGAGAAATTCAAAACTAGGAATGGACTGAATCTACTGCTTTCATCGTTGCTTTTCTGTGAAGTATGGTCTTGCCCGAGAGAGAAGGAAAGATCGACATAAGGCTGGGAAGGTAGTTGAAGGGTTACGCAAAAGTGCTCACAAGCGCCAAGTTAGTTTAGTTCTAATGATTGTGGGAGAAATTTATAGGGCTCTAACCAAATGTAGAAGAGTAGGAGATTTCTTTGAGGGGTGCAACCTTTTGCTGCAAATATGGTTGATAGAACACTTACACAGTGTCCCCATCAATCCAACAGTACCAAGGGCATCAAGGGATGAGGGCATTCGCTCACATATCACCCGCATGGCTGGAACGACGGTATGGGAAGACCCTGCAAACATGCGAGGATGTAACACCAAGTTTGAGGAGTTACAAGGAGTGCAATGGGTAATTGAAAAATGTTCTCGTTTCATTGTTTCCATTCAAGGACAAGATACCACTTTCCTGATGTTGATGGGATTGCGAGGAACTCATAACTATGTTCCTCTAAGAATTCTCTGACAAGTAGGGATTACACAACAAACTCCTCAATTGGCAAAAAGAAGAAGTTTCAACGTTGACACAAAAGACATTGAATATCTGATGGTTGGTACAATATTGACAATGTAGGAAGGAAGGGTTACTGTGCAATTTTGCCGAGGCCGGGACAGCAGGGTGAACCCTGTTGCTATTTTGACCTATCCTCAGTGGCTCAGTTAGAGAGAAGTTCCGATCAAAGACCACGCTGAAAAGGAAGGCCGAAGCTCCAAGTGTCGCTGAGAAGTACAAAAAACTACGGTACAAGTTCGACCAAAATAAGAAAGAGTTAAGGGTTACACAATAGAGGGAGATGAGAAGGCAATACAAGTTAATGATCAAAGGGAATGAGCTTAAGTATAGGAGAAGCCAAACCATGGCAGCAAGGCAAGCTGCTGAGAATCTGCAAGACCTGCTCAAAGGATGGGTAGATTACTTCAAATCTGTGTCGTTGGCAGAAAAGAAAACAATAGGGATAGAAATCTGCGAGTTCTTCACAAAGGCTTTGGGTGATATGCAAGCTGGGAAAAACCTGATGGAGATATTCGTTACCCCCTCACCAACAAACCTGGTAAACAATCATAAGGAAGAAACTGAAGGAAAGAAAGAGGAAGAAGATGCAAGCCGATGCTTGATTCAAGAACCTTTTTGCTTGGCACATAGTCCAGTCGTTTTTCTTTTATCTTTTCCATTTAGTCAAGTCGTTGTCTCAAAATTAGTAATTGTAATAAAGCCAAGCAAATCAAATAAAATTTCGTTATTTTTGGGTTTTAAGACTTGTATTGATTACGCTTAAGCAAACAAAACGATGTATTGGGCACAAACATTACTTTGAATCTTCGATAGGCCTACCTCTGGCGCAAAAAAGGTCCCCTGCATAATAGGACATGAATTTATTAATGCTAACATTTACTCACGTTATTTTCTTTGTTTTTATTATTTTAATCCCAAGTCCCTGAAGTTTGGTTTGTGCATTCTGGCCGCACCGCAGTACCGGTTGAGATCCAAAGGATCAATTCCAACACCTACCCCTTTATCTATAAGGACAAGGACGAGACGCAATATCTAGGCTGAGTTTGACAAAGCTGGAAATGGAACCCCCCAAAAACAAGATGTGATCGCCTATAATGATTATGCTAAGCTGGAGCAAAGGCTGTTTGAGTTGGAGAATAGGATTCCTCTTGTCCAGCTGATGGAACCACTGATCCAAACAAAACCGCCCGCCCTCACAGAAAAGATCCATTGTTCCCCGAGAAAGACATTCCATACCCCACTTACGTTTCACCACCAAAAGCACCGCAAAACAACCTACCTCTATTCACCGTTGAAACCAAAACTGTTGCATCACCCACCAAAGATCATGACATGTACGCATGGACAAGGGAAGACTCAGACAACACCAAAGAGCAAGTCAAGTGGCTGGTGGAAAAATTCAAGCAACTCCAAGGCACCAAAGAAACTAGAGGAGTAGCTTATGAAGATCTCTGCATGTACCCTAACTTGAAACTGCCCGATGGTTACAAGACACCCAAGTTCAACATGTTCGATGGCAGTGGCGATCCGATGGTACACTTAAGTTCTTACGGTGACAAGCTGGTCAGAGTTGGACGTGACGAGAAAATTCACTTGCAACTGTTCAACCATAGTCTGACCAGAGATGCACTGGTATGGTACTCAAAACAACAAACAAAGAAGTGGATAAGTTAGGAAGCAATGGCTAGAGATTTTGTCGATAGTTTTGGGAACAACACTGATGCCATGCCAGATTGATTCTATTTGGAGAAGCTGAAAAAGAAGTTTATTGAGACCTTTAGGGAGTTTGCAACTAGGTGGAGACCTTTGAGGACATGGAGATAGTGGCAACTTTCATCCGCATACAAGAGGATGTTTACTTTGCAAGATGTTGAACATGCAAGACAAGAAGTTTGGAGATTTGATCAAGATTGGAGACATGGTCAAAGATGGTTTGAAAAATGATAGGATTGTTAGCTTGGCCGCACTACATGCCACTAACAAAGCACTACAAACCGGTAGCACAAGGGCATCAAAGAAGAAGAAGGATGGCGTTTCCTTCGTTATTGCATCACTTGACCATTCTCCCACCCACAACCATTACTACCAAACACCACCTCCATCATACCCATATATTCCACCCACATCCATTTATCCAGTCTCCATGTTCCAAAACCTACCACCACAAAGTCCTAACTACAGAAATACCAACACATACCCACCAAGACCTCACGCAAACAACAACACATGAATCAAAAGAAACTATACCCCACTAGCTAAATTCCGCACTCAGTTATTTGAAAGACTCAAAGCAGCTAGCCACATACAACCAGTCCCATTCAAAATACCTGATAGAATGTCACCCTACTTCGACCAAACAAAAACCTATGCCTCTCACTCTGGAGGACCTGGTCATGATACCGAAAAGTGCTATGCTCTGAGAGATAAAGTACAAGGCATGATCGATCAAAAGGTGATCCACTTGAAAACCCCAAATGTGCACAATAACCCTTCGCCTAACCATGGGGATAATAGGGTGAATTTGATCGAGCTGGATGAGGAATGCAACCTAAAAGGGACCATTTTCAAGGCAAAGGAGGCTACACCCGCATCTACTTCTGCTGCCCAAGTGGCTAAAGCACCAGAGCCCATTGAAGTAAAGATGGCTCCAAAATTCTACGTTGACGTAGTTCCCCCTACAGTGACAAAGTAGTGCCATGGGATTATGAAGCAGAGAAGAAGGATAAGTCAACAATTGAGACCTTCGCTGCACAAGGAATGACTAGGAGTGGGAGGATCTATACTTGTGAGTATCTTGTTCGAGGTAGACAAGGCACCAGCGAGGAGTCCGAGGAACTGTGGAAGAAAGTTCAAGAAAAAGAATACTCTGTGGTTGAACATTTGGGCAAGACTCCTGCACAAATCTCTGTTCTAGCTTTACTTCTCAAGTCAGAGAGCCATCGAAAAATCTTGATAAATGTACTAGATCAAGGATCGATCCTCACTAACATCAAATATTTATTCAAATACTAAAAGATTCACAAAAATCGATTAAAATGCACGTAAAGTGATTCAATCTCACTTCATGATAGCAACACTCCCAACCACTGCACCACCAAGACCCTTTAGTTTATGCAGTGTCACACTTCATTTTTGTAGCAATATACTGTAGTTTTTTCATTTATATATATATACAGTCGGTAAAAATTTTCGATGAAGCAGTGTCCCGTGACCCCCCTACCCCTAAGGTAGTTTCGCCCCTGCCGACTACTCATAATCTTTTTGAGTCATCTTGAAGAATAATTCTAGACACGAGTTCACCAGACAACCATATTCGTTTCACTAGTCAATAACACAATCACACGTAAATAACACGAATTGTATTGAAATTTCTACAGTATAAGGTCGTACCTTGTACAGACAATTATTCCTGCTGTTTTTGGTGAAGTATCTTCAATGGAAAAACACCAGGAACTTAGGGTATTGAGAGAAGGAAGAAGATGAAGAAGAAACTGATATTTTTTACGTTAGGAAAAAAGTGTCAGGGAAAAAAGGAACTCCTCCTTTTTATCTGAAAAATACAACGTTTCATAAAAGTTGTATCTTTTCCCTTTTTCCTCTTTATTACTACTACTAATAATAATTAATAAATATATAATTAATTATATATATAATATCAATTAATTATTTTGAAATTGATTAAATTGACCCACATGGGTGACCCGATCCAATTTCCTTCGCTTCTTAACAGTTTTCAATATTCTAAGTAGGCTTTTTTTGTACGTGCATCATGAGATTTGCAAAGATAATTCTTTTCTTACAACCAAATCATGATTCATCCATGCAACTAGTGATTTTTGGCAAAAGCATGTTGAGTTGGACATAAGTACAACTAATATTTTGATGAACCATGCTATTGTTAATTCTTTCTTCTCTGTCGACAAAAGATAGAAGAATTTGAATTTAATCAGTGAGTTAGGAGTGCAGTAATCCTCAAATCGTTGATCTTTGATGAGAAGATCCGATCATTGAATTGAATTTCTTGTAGATAAACTGATGTTCGGGTAAAGTAGTATGTATTTTATTATATTTAATCCCTAATTGTGGTATTTTTTTTAAGTATGTTTTCATTGTTAAAATATATTTTAAGCTGAATTTGCTGTTTTGACGTGTAGGAATATATATTTATGGAAAACAAGTGATTTGAAGTTAAAAGTGTAAAGAAATCTGGGCTTTGAAGTTTGAGCATATCCCGAACATAAAAAAAAATCAAGTTTGAAAGAGCTGAAGAAGGTGAATTGATGCTAAAATTCAAATTCTTGGTCTGAAAATTTGAAAAATTAAAAATCACACCTGGTCTAGTGCCACGCAAAAAAAATCATGATCTCGTGGTACACAAGTACCACACCATATTTGGTAAAATTTGTACCAGCAGGAGGCAAAAACAAATCTACTCAAAGATGACTTGGCAGAAGATGGAAGTCGTAACCATGGGTGGAAATGTTGAGTAGGAAAATAATGGACGTCAATCTGCCCCGGATACTGTTGGCAAAATATAATTGGTATTCCAAAATATTTCTAACAAGTGGCTATGGAACATACTAAGGTGTCTTAATGCATGAAGTCTTTTGGCCAAGTGGCTAGGCTTTAGAAAAGTATTCTTATGCATGTAATATTATCAACACATGGTAATGAATGTAGAAATTTGGATCATGCATGGAGAATTCTATACAAGTGTCTAAGAGGAACTTGACAAGTGTCTTCCACTTGTCATGAGAAGGAGATGTCTTTTTGCCTATAAATACCTACTAGTTTCATACAAATTTGACAACCAAGAAAGATAATTATTAGCTTATTTCCTAACTCTTTTCTTAGACACTTTTCTTATTAATCATTACTACCTACTATACTAAACCATAGCCCCAACATCCTTCTTGTGCTATCATTTACAAATTATACCAATTGTTTCTCCGTACTAGACTTGTTGGCACTACTAGAAATTATCAATTTTGCGTCACAGTTTGGAGACGGAATTCCCTCTCTAAAAGGAGTTTGGAGACGGAATTCCGTCTCTGCGCGTCGTTGGCCAACTTCCGTCTCCAATTCAAAAAATGACTGACGCACTGACACATGCGTGGAGACGGAATTCCCTCTCCATTTAATGCTTGGAGAGGGAATTCTGTCTTTAACATGAAGTGTATATACCTTATTTTTATTATTTAGAGATGGAATTCCTTCTCCAGGCATATAATTAAAAATTATTTTTATTGTTTAGAGACCGAATTCCTCTCCAGTAAAATATTTAAAAATTATTTTTGTTGTTTAGAGACGGAATTCCGTCTCTAACTATATTAATCCTGCTAACTAAAAACATTAGAAATTCGCTACAAAGCAACCAAAAACCAGAAACCACCTGTTTAACATAAAACAAAGCCACCACAGCCAATTAAACAATTCTACATACATGTTTGATCATTAAGCATTCAACACAAATAAAAACTAAAGTATTTAATTAGTAATATGTTCACAAACTTAACAAACCATGAGACTAATCCGCCCCTTGGGAGGAGCCACTGCCTTGCTCCTTATCCCTCCAAATCTTTGCCACAATTTCCTGTAATTTCTTCACATTCTCACGATCTTCCAACCGTTGCCTTTCACTATCTAGTAGCCTTTGCTCCATTTCCGCCAATTTAGAGCGCAAATCATCATCCACAGCTTGTGGTGCAGGTGAAGAAGAAGAAGAGCAATTAGCATTGACAATACCTACACGAGAAGGCTTCTTGTACCTCGAAGGACCAAGGCCATAGGCTCGATTTTTGCTAGTATAGCCACCACCCGCCTGAACGAACATTGCATTTTCTTCTTCCTGGGTGGGTTTAGGAAAGCCTTCAACGACCTGTGACCCTTGGCTCTCAAGCCTGGTGTAGAGCTTTGTAGTTTTCCTAAAACACAAGACACGACTAGAATAATTAATTAAAGAATAATTTAAAATAAAATAAAATTATTTATGATATCTCACCTCTAGTTCTTGTGCACGTGGCTCGACCCATCCCACCTCATTTTCTTGTTCGTCATATAAATAATGGAACAAACGGAAAAATTCATAATCACTAACTTTTCCATGTACCGCTTCCTACACAATGCAAATGTGTTAATGCTAAATCAAAATGGTGTTAAGTTTTTAATTTAAATAAAAATTAGATTGACTTACATATCGTGCCCGATGGGTGGCCAAACTAACTGAACCACAAGTGTGCTTCGATCCTCCCTTTGCGGATGCTCTGTTTTTCTTAGCCTGCTCGCTCTGGGCTAAGAATTCAGGTGTTTCCCAATAAATTTTGAGTTTATCCCAATTCTGTTGATAAATCCATTTGGGAACTTTACCCCCTTTGCCTGTATTTTGATAAGGAATAACTTAGTCTTTTAGCCGCCTTTTTCTCAAAAACTGCTCAGATTTCATCATCATATATAGCATCCCACGAACACTTGTGCTGAAACAGTAACAATATAATAAGTAAAAACTAATAAAATACATTGAATAATCAAATGAAAAAAGCTTCAAAAGTATAATTAATACCGCAAAAGCTTCAAACATGCGGTTTCTAACTTGTATTGGCACATTTCCCCACGACGGCCAACCATCAATAAAGTGTGGTGTCATAAATTCAACAAGAAGTTTCACTGCCTTGTCCGATGGAATAAACCTGCATTAAATTTAACATACAAAATTATGTTGATAAATATATATTGCATTTAATTCAAAATTTTATAATTTAAGGGTTAATGAATAAATCTTACCCTTCTTTGCTGTCAGGCATGATAATCAACCTACCAGACTCATCGAGAGATCCAATACTACCAAGCAACTGAACTGTAGCACTAGTACGCTTTTTCTTACCCTTTCACGCTGTAGTGGTGACAGATGGAGAGGACTCTGGCTGAGTCTCTGGTACGGGTGTACTCGAACTAGGGCATGCCGATGATGATGCAGATGGAACAGTACTCGAAATGGAAGGTGTAGCAGATGGCAAACTATGTGGATGCATACTAGGAGTAGGTATCATCATCAGCTGTGAAGGGCCCGGTGCGCCGAATGACTGAAATATAGGGGCCCGTACATGCACAGACTGAGGGGATGTGCCTACTATAGGCATGGAATGGAAAGAGGGACCAGCAGGCTAGCCAAACTGATAGTGTGGCCCCGTATGTGGCATGGTCTGTGCAGATATACTAGGGGCCTGTGGCTGATGCAATAGTGGGGTACTAGGGAGACCAGCGAAAAATGTACTCGGATAATTACCTAACTGTGAGAGCAAGGCAGAGGTAGGGGTCAATGCCGGAAGTGGAGAAGTAGTATGACCTGTGGAAGTATGGCCACCAGGGGTCCTAGGTCCTTTCCTACCTCGAGATGCCATATCTGCAAATTAATATTAAATTCAATAGAATTAGATATTTAATCCTCCTTTCGTTTCAATATAATAACTTGTGTGAATACTGAATACATGAAAAATAATAACTGAATAATACAAACCTAAGTATCTTATGAAAAAAAATATTGTATGCACACAAGATGTAAATTTGATTACATAAAAATTACTTTTATAAGCCATAGTAATTGAATACTATAGAAGATAAAATAAAAAAAATATTACGCAAAATATTAGTCACAAATACCACAAACAACCAATATAATGCACAAATATTCAACTACTAACATCAATCATCATCGCTTCCTTCTAGTTCATCAAGCAATTCATCCTCAGTTGATTCATTTTCATCTATGTACTCCCCTTCTTCATTTCCCAAAGACATTTCCATGGTTTGTTTGAGCACCGACATATCAAATTCTTCAAAATAATCCACACCCTGATGCAACTCGTCGGGTAATTCTTCATCTACAATTTCTTGAACAGTTGAAATGTCATTTTGGTAAGGAACGTACAACCCACCAATTTGCTTTTGCCTTGTTCTTCAGTTTATTTTTGCACTTTGGATAAGGAACGTAGTACACTTGTTTCACATTTTGAGCAATGATAAATGGATCATAATGTGCATACGTTCTTTTGTGATTGATTTCAACACACTTATTTCCCAAACGAAGAAGTCATGTTCGTAAGGGAAGACATCATAGAGTAATACGATGGTTGGAGATTGTTCTTTGTTGGAGCGGTGAATTTAAAAGGATTCAGCATTGGAGCAGTACTGGTTTCCGAGACTAAGCAACATTATCCTATCACGGCTAAACTGAGGTTTTCTTGCACCAACAACATGGCAGAATATGAAGCTTGCATCCCGGGCCTTAGAATGGCGGTAGACAAGAACATACAAGATCTGCTGGCAATTGGGGACTCTGACTTATTGATTCACCAAGTCCGAAGAGTATGGACGACAAAAAATTCCAAAATACTGTTGTACCTCGAGTGCATAAAAGAGCTGAAGCAAAGGTTCACCAAAATACAGTTCCGGCATGTTCGCAGACGCTTTGGCCACCATATCTTCCATGATCAAATATCCTGACAAGAATTACATTGACTCTATCTATGGCAGTGAGGAAAAAATCGGCATATTGCTATCATGTGGAGGAAGAATTGGATGGCCTTGGTTCTATAATATTAAAAGATTTCTCCAAGATGGCACTTACCCAAAAGATATGACAAACCTCCAAAAGAATACATTGAGGAGATTGGCAAATGATTTCTTTTTGAATGGCAAAGTCTTATACAAAAGATTGCCTGATCTAGGATTGCTGAGATGCGTGGATGCCAAAGAGGCTACGAGATTGTTAAAAGAAATACATTTTGGGATGTATGGCCCACACCTGAATGGTTTTGTGCTCGCAAAGAAGATCTTAAGAGCTGGATATTTCTGGATGACGATGGAGCATGATTGCATAAAGCGCGTAAAGAGATTTCATCAATGCCAAGTCCATGGACACAAGATTCAAGTACCTCCCAGCGAGTTAAATGTTATGGGATCAACCTGGCCCTTTGTTGTCTGGGGAATAGATGTCATAGGACCCATCGAACCTGCCGCTTCGCACAGACACCGTTTCATATTGGTGGCTATTGACTACTTCACCAAATTGGTGGAAGCTGCATCATACAAGTCAGTGATAAAGAAAGTGGTGGCAAATTTCGTTCTTGACAAGATGATCTCTAGATTTGGCATGCCCGAATCAATCATCACTGACAATGGGTCTAACCTCAATAGTGACTTGATTAAAGCAACCTATGAAGACTTCAAGATCAAGCACCGTAATTCCACTGCATATAGACCTCAAATGAATGGAGCAGCTGAGGCAGCCAACAAGAACATCAAGAAAATACTGTGCAAGATGACCGAAAACTCAAAACAATGGCACGAGAACTTACCCTATACATTGTTATGGTACTACACCACAGTGAGAACATCAGCAGGAGCCACTCCTTACATGTTAGTGTATGGCACCGAAGGCGTGATACCAGCAGAGGTCGAGATACCATCTCTAAGGATCATTCAAGAGGCACAATTTAAAGACGCTGAATGGGTCAAGGAGAGGATGGAACAGTTAGCACTAATCGATGGCAAGAGAATGAATGCAATATGTCATGGGCAGTTATATCAGAAGAGGATGACTAAAGCATTTAACAAGAAAGTTCGAGAAAGGTCTTTCAAACCTGGACAGCTAATGTTGAAGAAGATATTCCCTAATCAGGAAGAGGCAAGAGGCAAGTTTGCATCGAACTGGCAAGGGCCATACATGGTCCACCGAGTTCTAACTGGAGGAGCACTAATACTAGCAGAGATGGACGGAGAACTTTGGCCAAAACCAATCAATGCAGACGCTGTCAAAAGATACTATGTCTAAAAGCTTGCATTAGTTAATGGTTTTACTATTCTGAAATATATCATGTAATCTGGAACTACGTTACGACCTGATTCCCCAAGTGGGATACGTAGGAAACCTACCCAAGGTCCGGTCGCATAAATACAAAAAATTCATTTTTCCCATGAAACAGACACCGGGGCAGAATTTTTGAGGAACTCTTAATAGTTTCGAAAGGACAAATAAGAATTGACACTGGGTAGAAATTTTTGAGACCCTCTCAAAAATTTGGGTCTCAAAAATTTCAAAATAAATAAACTGGGGCAGAATTTAGAGGCCACCCTCAAAATTCATTTAATGGAGAAACTTGGAATAACCTGAGGAACAATGACCATGATCTTACACAATGCGGTTTGCGATTCAATGGAATAAAGTACTTTCTTCTTATAAAATCTTTTTCAAAAATATTTGCATTATTAATTTCTTAATGCACCACAATCTGTTGCTCCTTTTTATTTTGGTATACCTTGATACTGAATACTGAGTTTCTTGTATTCCATACCAAAACCGGGATACATCTCATAAAAGCGCATTTGTTTATGTAACTTAGGGATAAAAATTGCATACATTTCCATCTTCATCTTTGCAAAATCTTCATCCCCACTGAAAATAGAATCATATACATCTATTCTGTGGTATTTTAAGGAATAAACTCTCGACCAATAATATGTGTTAGAGTTAAGATCATTGGGATCATCTGACGGCTTCCTAATTCGCATAAAAAAAATTTCCACCTGCCTCCATGCTATGCCGCAACGATTAGAATTCCCACTCACACACTCGTACAGGTTATTCGCGGTAGCTCCAGGAAATTCAGCCATGTCAATATGAAAATTAATCTTCTCTAAATCCTCCAATTTCAAATCCTTTATTCCCAAAACAACTTGTTCCTTAGGACATTTTGTTTTCCTTTGTTGACCACCTTTCTTTTTTCCTCCTAGGTTCTTCCTCTTCTCTTCTTCAAAAGCTTGTTTCCCTTTCAAGTGTTCTTCTATTCTCTCCATCTTCTCTTTCAATCTCTTGTTCTTTTCTTCCTCTAGCATTCTATCGAAATAGTCTATCCCATTCTCATAAAACAACAACTCTACAATAAAGTCAAAAATCCAAATCTATCGTTGTGAACATCATTGAGTAGTTAGCAGAATGATAGACATGCTTCTTCCTCAAGTAGTACAGTAAGACATCAACATGCTACTTGATATAAAAATATAATAAATAGAATAAAATTAGATGTCAACAAACATAATAAAACTAAAAAAATACAGAACCAACAGAAAAATAAGTTGTAAACAACCTCACTGGTAAGAGAATATATTCTAAGTGCAATCTCCCTAAACCACATTTTGCTCCTCACTGAAAAATTGTATAACTTGACTGGGTTCTTAACAGAGATGTCTGCAAGTTTCTCAATATGAGGATACTCGTTCCTGAAAAAGGTACACAAAATCAACATCACCAAAATATCAATTTACCAATATAATCTATAAAATTCTTTAACTCAAAAGATAAAAACAAGAAAAAAAGTGATCACTTACGGTGCAAGCTTTCAATTTTTACAGCTCGCTTTCACGCCTTTTTCAACCATTCGCTAAAAAAAACCAAACTATTAGAAAGGGAGTGAGTTTATGAAAAGGGCATACACGTCTATAATTAGTCTTCCAATCACTCTTTCTCTTTGGCTTAAAGGGCCTGAATGGAGATAATAAATGGCGGCTAAGCATCCAACCCTGTGTCCCCTACCTAGTATATGTTCTCTTCTGCATTATTGGATTGGTTGTATACCATAACAGCCAAGTCTATTCCTTGTTCTTGTTTTACTGAAGACTTGCTCACAGATTCAGCACAACACCCTTCCATTTTTTCGCAAAAATTAAATGTTCAGGTGTTTTTATTGCCGAATTCAAAACAGGCTCTTGCTGTATTGCTACAACAAATGCATCAGCAAGTGCCGTAAGTTTTGAATTATCTTTATCAATTGAAGCCAGCTCTGTACCACCCTTAGTTAGTTTTGGATCAATATCCATAGAAGCTGGACCAAGACTATCAATCACAGGTTTAGTCTCCTCTTGTGATGGTTGGGAGAAGCCAAGTGAAAATGAAGGTCCTTCTAAGAGAACAATATTCAAGATGCTACCGCTTCCCTCAACAGACTTTTCATAACCTTTCACTTTGGGAGGAGATTCAATTTCAAGAGAAGCATCATTATCACGATCATTTCTTTTCCTATCATACGTTTTCAAGGGTGTCTTCAATTCATAATCTGCATCTCCTTCTTTGCGACCTTGTTGAGAACCTTCTTAAGAGCCTTCTTGAGAATCTTCTGGTGTCCAAAGAAGACCAGCTCTCGAAAGATCATGGAGACGCTCAACTTCAAGTTGTCGAATATCAGCACTGTGACTGCATTGATTGACAACGTTTTCATTCCCAGATTTGCCATTATTTTTTTGTGTAAAATAGACAAGAACACACATTACATTTACTCTGTTTTATTAATAGGACAACACACAAATATTGAATGAACAATCGCATTATTTTTTGCTATGGGGGATGGACCATAAACTAATGTAAATAATTGAAAAAGAGAGTACTATGCAAGATAATTTCTCTTACCAGAAGATGTTGAAGAAACTTGATTAAAAGCAATTGATTTGTATGCTGATTTTGTTGAGAATTTTATTGGGAATCTTGTTCAAAATAATAGAAATACTATTCAACACTGAAACAATTCACAACTTACTATAGGGGAATGCATAAATATAACAAAAAACACAAAATTAACTATAAAAAGATTTTTACTACTAGTGTCCAGCTTTTGAAAGATCATGGAGACGCTCGACTTCGAGTCATCGAATCTCAACACTGTCACTGTGTTGTTTGACAATGTCTTCATTTCCAGATATTCCATTATTTTTTTCTATAATTATAAATAAACAGATATTTAATAGAGTACAGTACTTAAACTAGGACAGAACCTTCTAATAGAAAGAGTTACAATATTTTGTGATGGGACAAGACACAATGTTGACTGAACAAAATCACAGCATTTTATTCTTAGGCGTGGACCATAAGTTGATGTAAACAATAAATAAAGGCAACTGAGCAAGATATTTTCTCTTACCAACAGGTATTGAATAACCTTGACTCAGCAACCTAAACTGGTTGAGAACCTTCTTGGAAATTTTGTTTAGAACCTTTATAAAAAAGATAAATACCAACACTGATATAATACTTGAGGACTTTGGCATAATCTTGTTATGAAAATAAAATAGCAATACTATTTTTGTTATGAATATAACAAAAAATACAAAAATAAACATAAAAAGACTTTTACATACCTACTGGTGTAAAATAGGAACGGATGCAGCAAGTTCATCAAGAGATTTAAGTTCAGCTTGAATCTTATCATCGAGACTCCATTTAGCATCTTCATTCCCACAATTACCATTATTTGTTTCTATAACAATAGATAACCAAATATATTACATCTCTTAATAAAAAAAAATCAATTCAAAAGACGTAGTGCCTCATAAAAAATTTTCCAGGACGGAATTTAATGGCTCTCTTTTAAAGAATCTTTACCTTTTGCTTGATCAGTGTTGTCACAAACATCAACTTTGTTTTTCTGTAAAACATCCACAATAATTTTTCCCTCCCCCACCACCAACCTCGCACCGATCTGATGTCTCAATTGGATATGATGATTGTTTAAAGAAACTATCCCGAAACTCTGAATAGTTAAAATCACCAACAAATTGAGTTCTTTCACTTCTACTTCTGGTGTCTGATTTACTCGCAGAAACACCACACTCTTCACCTACATCAATTGTTTTAGATTTTGCAACAAGAATCATTAATGCATCAAACTTTAAATTAACATGATCCATAATCCTCATCTCTGATACAAGAATGCCGCGCTTAGTACTTGTTTCCAAGGCATTGATCATTTTGCTCGAATCAGGTAAATGAGCTTTAAGATTAGTTATCAACTTTTGATAAAAATTATAACAAAGATGTTCACATGACAAAAGGGTAAACCCAAAATAAAAAGAAAGAAATCAAAGAAAAAACCAAACAAAAAATCTCACATTTACAACATCATTCACATTGATAGATCTTGTCGTTGAACTTGTCTTTGAAGTTGATTTTGAGGCTAACTTTGAATTATATTCATCATTTATTGGTTTCACTCCAGCCGTCTCCCAAAACTATTATAATAAAAAATTCATTTAAAAAATAAAAACAAAACCAACATAGGGTACAAAAGAAAATAAGCAAACAAAAGGCAATTACTAGTTAACTCACCTGTTCACTATGAAAGTAGTCATCACATAAGGTAGCGTAGTACGGAAAATTAGTTAACGTGTTATGGAGTATCAGAGGTTTGGTCTTATCACGAATAGCAAAATGCTGCTTGAAGACAGCAAATACCTCTTCCATCCAGCAGCAAAATAGGAAAGGCATACCAAGAAAACTAAAAGTAGTCACATCAGATTTTGGCTTTATGACAGACTGCAAATGCGGTATCAAGGAACAACATATCTCAGTACCCCACTGATAAGACCTATTAAACTTATCATCGCCAATAATTATCATATGTTGATCCTCCACTACTCTAGTTGTAGGGCAACCCAATAAAACATAGGTAAGCAAATAAAGCTCAGCTAGTTTGACAGCATCATTTTGATCTAATGGAATATCAGGTTGCACAGATGAGACTCTTTTTGCATTATCATTGTTGTCATCATCACCTTCACCTTTACTATTATCCTTAACCTTACAATTGCGCTTATGCGTCTCTTCTGAATTCTCTCTCACAGCATCATCTTCATCAGATGGAACATCCAATTGTCCACCTAACAGATAATTTGATTTTCATTGTTACAATCATCATCTTCATATTTATCCTTTCCCTTACCTTTATGCTTACGCTTAACATTGCCCTTAGCCTTACCCTTACCCTTTGAATTCTTTCTCACATAGCGAGAATGACGCTCAATCAAATCAACCAAGTCTTGTAACTTTAAACTCCACCTACTGTCCTTTTTATTACAACCCTCTTCATGATCCCTAAAATAATTGTCCTTCTATCTATTCATTCTTAGCCTCAAAATACTTATATCTACACTACTGGAAATATTAAGATCACTAACTGCATGAAAATCGGCAGCTGTAAAATCTACTTCTTCACCAAAAACAGTAAAACTAATCTTACTGCTATCTGAAGAAGGTATTTGAGACTGCAGAAAATAATTTTATAATCCTCCCAGAATATCCTGGATCTTCAATAAGCATAAACTTGCCGAAAGGCCCTTTCTTCAATTTCTCCAGGTGTTGGGCTAACAATAACCCTTCAAGTGATCCATTATACTCTGTGTTACCTTTCCACTGACAATTACGATTTTTTCATTCTGCAAATAGGACCAGCATACCCTCGTAGATTGACAAATCTATCATACACTCGTCGTTTGACAAATTCTCCACACATGTAAGGTCAAAACAAAAATTAACCCTTATATGCTTGCACCTAAAATACAATCACAGAATTTTATACTAACGGCCCAAGTGCTTCATATATAGTCATGGGGCACACTTGGTAAATGAACACAACAAGTCTCAGGGGTTTGTGCTGGGACAAAGGAGTATCCCAGCATGTGGTCCTAGTATAAAAACATGGGACACACTTGGTAAAGGCACACACCAAGTCCCAAGGGTTTGTGCTGGGATAAAGGAGTATCCCAACATGGGGTCCTAGTATAAAAACATGGGGCACACCTGCTAATGCATACACCAAGTCCCAGGGGTTTGTGCTGGGACAAAGAGGTATCCCAGCATGGGTTCCCAGTATAAAAACATGGGTCACACTTGCTTATGCACACACCAAGTCCTAGAAATTTATATTGGGACAAAGGGGAATCCCAGCATAGGCTCCTAATATAAAAATATGGGGCACACCTGCTTATGCATACACCAAGTCCCAGAATTTTATGCTGGGACAAAAGGGTATCCCAGCATGGTGTCCTGGTATAAAAAAATGGGGCACACCTAGTAAAATGCACACACCAAGTCCCAAGAGTTTGTGCTGGGACAAGGGAGTATCCCAGCATAGGCTCCCACTATAAAAACATGGGGCACACCTGCTTATGCACACACCAAGTCTCAGAATTTTATGCTAGGACAAATGGGTATCGCAGCATAGGGTCCCAGTATAAAAACATGGGGCATGTTGACACCTAATTTTGTCCCTCCTATTTTCAAAATCAACCGTTCTTCAATTTTACACACGCTTATGTATCCATTATCTTCAAATTATCTTCTCATACTGGCCTGGCAATTTTTACCCTCCTACCTCGTCTATTATCTTCAAATTATCTTCTCATACTGGCCTGGTAATTGAGGCCATTTTCAAAAGCATCATCTCAAACCATAGCTATTTTTATAATTTTATACAATTTTTTCTATTTTTTGACAAAATTATACAAAATTGTTTTAAACATCAAAATTATGATTTTTGTGCATTTTAACCTTCCTAACATTTTAAAAGTGATTCCCTAATTTTCCTATATTTTTTAGTCCATTGTACACTATTTTTATACCTATTTATACACCAAATATACAATATATATGCATAAATACATATATACGTGTATTACACATAATATATTACATATAAGCCTTTTTTACACGTCACTTGCCTACGTGGCATGATCCTGGCCATCCACGACATTAATCCAATGGCCAGGAATCAGATTTCCATTTTTTATCACTTTGCACCCCAAAAAACCCCAAATTTTCACATTTTCCCCACGCCCCTGTCCCCGACTCTCTCTCTCTCTCCTCTCTTGGCGATTTCAATCGCCACCACTGTCGATGGCCATTCCGGCCAAATCAGCCGGTGAAAATTGGGGAACCTGGTGTAGTCGTGTTCCCCTCGTCGTCCGTAACACACCCCCCACACTTTTGATGGGGTTTGGAGGAGGGCAAATGTAACCCTATGTTGACTAAATCACCACCGCCGGGAAACACCTCCGGCGGGGCTCCGTTTGTTTCGGGATAACATGAACGCTGAGAAAGGGTGAGTTTTCTTCCTTGTGAACCTTATTAGAAGCGGCTCGACTTGACCCGACCTATTCAAGTCTTAACTGGTACCCCTCTTTACCCCCTGTTTTCCCTTTGTTTTTAATTGTTCCGATGTGACTTGTGACTTTAGACTTAGACTTGCCTAGTTTATTCAATATTTTATCATGCTTTGTTATGATTTCTCGAATCAATTAAGGCTAAGAATTAATAAATGATAGTTTCTGCTCATAATGCTAATTTAGACACTGGTGCTGAGTTTGATATAACCACGATTAGCATTAGATTATTTTTAAGATGGTTAAGCTGGAAACCCTTTTGTTTTCTTGGAATCTTTGCTTGCTTTTGTTTGTCACAGTGAGCCTAGAGAATGCTTGATCCTGCGCGTTTGTATGCCTGAATTTGAAATGGACAATCTGATTTGGCCTGTTTAGGTTTTTGAAAATGATTTGGTTGAATCTTTTGATTGAAATCTATAATGGGGAGTTGTTATAATATCTTTTGAAATCTGATGAATTGTTTTCAATTTTTAAACCTGTTAACGGATTAATCTTGAACCAGGACTGTGTTAAGTGTGAAAAGGGGGAGTCCTGTTTAGTTTAGGATTAAGGTTACCCTAAAACAAAGGGCCTGATGGGTTTATTCTTGGCAAGTCCACCTAAGGGTATCTTTTAAACTTGGAAGGAATACTTTTCCCTCCCTTTCTGATTTTCTAACAGGCTTTGATCATGGGAAATCGATTCCCTCGGATTAGTAGCATAATCTTTCCTTTCCTTCTTTAAAATTTTACCTTTTTACATCAAAATTTGAGTTATTAAAGACCTTAGACTAGGCCTATATAAACGGCTCTCCTCCTCGATTGAACAACAAGTTCTTGACACTGAAAAATCAAGAGATACACTAACACACTTAGCAAAAGAAATCTGCATAATTTTCCTGGCATCCATCTCTCTTTGCTCACTTGTTTTCTTTGGAGGATTATTGTTTGCTGCTGATTCTACATCTTTTTCTCTTGTCTGCATTCCATCCCACAACCTAGAGGTACTCATCCTCATTCTCTCTTATTTCTGCATATATGTGTGTGTGTTATAACCATGCTCTGTTAAAACCCCTGGTATGCATACTATGCTTTGATTCTGTATATCTTAAGTAACATCTTCATCTTTGTCTAATACTGCCAAGATGTAATCAGCAGCTATGATGTTTTCCTTTAGTGTCTCTGTGTGCGTGCATGTTCTCTTAGCATGATCTTGCCCCATCCTTTCTTCCTTTAGATCATTGGTATGACCTGTCTCTACTGTGTACTTTTGTGAATCACAGCAACCTTACAAAAGGTACACTTGACTGCACCTATTCCTGGCAGACCTCTCTTTTGGCTCAGGTCTCTCCCCCTTCCCCTTTCCCTGGTTAATTTTCTGTTTGCAGGTTACTTAAAGAGCCATAATTGGCCAAGCTATGACGTGATACCCTTTAGGGCTTGAAAGGGTCAGGGTCTGGATTTTTTTTAAGACTATTCTAGGGTTGGGGTGATGAGATTTTGAACCTGTGACTGTTTACTAGGTTTAACTTGAAACTCTGGGGAACTGGACAATTGCTTTGTGTCTCTCCCCTTAGAAACTGTCCCATCTTTGTACATTGTTAGGATCTCCTGTATGTACTCTTTAAAACAGGTATTCACAGTTTACAAACGCTGCATATGGCCACCCATGGGCCAATTCCTAACTCCTACTCTTATGTGTTTGCATCATGATAGGATTTAATCATTTTGAATAAGTTCAACACGCTCACAGAACCATAATGAATTATTTACAGCTTCAGTTAACATGTCTTGAACAGATTTCTTAAAACAAAACTTGAGCGCATGCTTATTTTTTATTAAAGTCTGAAAATTAACTTGACAGGGGCTATTTGTGTTGTTTGAGCCTAAACTGACTATTTCTGAAAAACAGAACCAACTCTTTTTTGTATAAGTAACCTGGGCCCAATGACATTTTCAAAACAGGCCCTTTTTATATGCTTAAACTGTTTCCATTTTGTGGAAATAGTCTAGGCCCAGTAAACCTTTAAAAATGGCATGTATATGTTTTCGAATTGCCTTAACACTCTGATACACTAATCTAATAGTGTATAAGGGTGTATAATGCTTTGGGGTCACTTGTACACTTTAAAAGACTTTTCTAAAATATAATTATCACTTAGACCATATATTTGCATGTCTACTACTTATATGTATATTGTTACGTGCGACAGCCCCCCTTACCTGCATTTATGTGCTTTTTTTCATGAACCCGCTTTCAAAAATGGCCCCCTTGCCTATATATATCTTCCAAAACTTGACCCCTACACAAAAAAGGCCACTAAGGTTAGGGCTCGACAATTAATGACGAGTCACACCGACCCCAAATGAGCCAACATTTTATTTTCAAAACAAACCCCTTTCGATTTCTTATTAAATATGAAATTATTTGTGAAATAGGCTATGTATGCAAAATATTCTTTTCAAAGCGTGTAAACTACATATGTAAGATGAAGTGGAATACCCATTTATGTTATAACCTTTGTGTACGATTAGGCTTGTGACATAAGAGGCCGTAAACGCGATTAGGCTTAAACATAGGTCGAAAGTTATTTGTATGTATGTGTGTAAGCATGATATACCCTCAATTAAAATTTCCAAGTTAGTATACACTGTTTACATCCCAAAATTAAGACACGGCCGGTAACCAGTTTTTGTGGGGCTCGGGGAAGTGCCTAACATCTTCTTCCCTGAGTTATTTGGACTTCTTACCCACATAGAATCTCTGAAATAGATTAGTAGACCTATTGAACTTGACCTTAGACACTTAGGTGACCTAATACGCCTTAGAAATTATATTAGGTGGCGATTCCAAAACATCTAAAGTCAAACGAGTTACCCAGTCAAATCCGAAACTCGACTCGCCTCGAGTTGAGTCCAGAATCAGGTATGACAGAATGGCAACTCCGCTGGGGATGCTCAAAGTCCTAACCACAACGAGCCTTTACTTTTGGGATTTATTTAATTATTATCTTATTATTCATTATTATTATTATTGTACTAACTTGGTTTCCTTTTTTGTTTTTTCTTTCTTTTACTTTATTTATTTATTGTATTATTTATGTAACATTTTGCATACTCCACTCATACTCCCCCACTCCTGGAAAATGACACTTCACACACACACATGGAAATTACGTGGATCCCACGGTCGCTTCACCACAAAAACACCTTTTAACAGGGACATGTTGGAATATAGTTGGTCCGTGGTACAACCAACAATTTCAAATGATCCCACTCCTTGGTCGTCCGCCTTGGGGAACCGTGTCTAGAATCACACCACTCTTCTATTGTAATGAGCATGCATAATGCCGTAGGAGGGGCTCCCCGTGAGCCGACTAGTTCTCAACTTGTCCAAACTACCTAAACGGGTTTTCAGACCCCAAAGGGACGTTTGGACATGATTATGTGCATTTGAGAGAAAAGAAAAGAAAAGTAAAACAAAGTGAGACGAGAACAAAAATGTATTTTGATTTGTTTAATTATTCTCAAAAGGGGCGGGGTTTTAAATTTTATTTCTTCTTTATTTTTAGGTCACAATGAATCAAACGTTTCGTCGTTCTGGAATGACTACGGGTGCACCTCCTTTGTTAACTGGTTGGTGGAACAACCTGTCACTAAGAGAGCAAACCGAAGTACGTCCACACTTGGGTCATTTGGTGTCACTGTTATAAATGGAACCATGTAGGGAGATGATCGAAGCAGCAGTGCTATTTTGGGATGAAGAATTGAACGTGTTTAGGTTTGGGGACATTGAATTAACACCTTTGTTGGAAGAAATAGGGGATTTTGTGTCACGCTCGGGGTTAGACAAACATCGTTGGCAAGGAGGTCGCGTACTAGCACCTAGCATCCCCACAGCTGACGAGTTTCGTAAGAAGTTAGGGATGGTAGCAAGTGTTGATGTTGGATTTTTACAAGAAGGAGTTTGAGTCCTATGGTGATTGGAAGAGGGCTAGGCGACTTGCATTTGCTATTGGTTTCTTGGGAATGATGATTTTCCCTGAGAGTTCAAGTCACGACATATGTTCAAGACATGTCATGGTTGCTGATGCAGTGTTCAACGGAATTGAAGGTTATCGTTATAATATACCATAGTTCCTATGATAGTAGTAGACATTTATCGAGCTCTGGGGTGTTGCAAGAGAAGAGCGAGAAACATCCAAGGGTGTAATCTTTTACTACAAGCATGGTTCAAAGAATATTTAGGGAAAGCAAGAGGTGCACAAGCACTGTCCAAACTAACTTGTTGCAACTACTTGATTGGGGAACGGTATGGGATTCCAAAACACAAACAGCCAAGCAGCACAGAGAAGTGGGTAAAATTGTTCGAAGACAAAATGGAGGACTCAATCCAGTGGATGTTCACTTGCTTTCCTTCATTAAATTTCATCATTAGTTCTGAGAAGGCATCATTTGTGATACTTATGGGGTTAAGAGGCCTCCAACCCTATCAACCACTAAGACTAATGAGGCAAGCAGGAAGGAAGCAAATCATACCATTGATACCGAACACGAAAGATTATCAGTTTGACTCACTGAAGATGTTGTTCCAAGGGTCAAGAGAATTAGGAAGTCATGGAAAGGAAGGCAAGTCATGGAAGAAGCGTTGCTAGTACCTGATAGATACCACGCTGGATGCGAACCAAACTACAAAAGCTGGTTACGCTCTAGTATGAAGGGAAATGTGGTAGTGGGGCCAAGTCGTGGAAATAACATAAGAGATCGTGAGGCAGAGGCTCAAATTGGTACCGGGAGTTCATGATTAAAGTAGTCGAGATGGATAAGGAAAAAAAAGAAGAAGAGATCGAAGTGTGGAAGAAGCGTTCATTAGAACTAGAGGAAAAGATAGAGGCATTGGAAACATAACTTGAGCGATGGAACTCAGAGTGTGCAGAGGTAGACATCCTACACCTGGTAGCTGCCAAAGGATACTTAACCAAGGCTATGGAAGAAGTCAAGGAGATTACAGGAGAAGCAAAGAGGGCCAAGATGGAAAAGGAGCGTGCTGCCTAGTCAAAGTGTTTTTTTAATTCTCTTGTACTTTACCTTTTTCAAAGTTATCATGAACTGATTTTCAAATTTTGGGGAATTAATGAGAATAATTGACTAACAAAATGCGTATTCATTTCCTTTGCATAATGACAAACCTAGGAAGGCTATACGTCCATGGCACGTAATAATCCATTAGTAAACCTACACCAAATGTCAAAAGACTTTTTAACCCGAAAAGTGACGAATTGCATCTCTGTATTGATTCGAAGAAACGTTTGCACAAAGCATTGATTGTCTGTTTAAGTATGATCAAAACTACAAGGATGTTTTGTTCTTTACCTTGTCTTGTTTTATTTTCAAACTATGGCTGCAAAGGGTACTTTCCAATTTGAGATCGTTTCCCGACCTCCTCACTAGATCAAACTTTGGTGGGAAGATTTGGCCATTGTCAGCAAAGCTCACGTTCAAAAGATGCTGGGAGAATTGGTAGCTCTCAAAAACTACACTGCCAGGACTGGTTTGGTTGAAGCTGCTACGCATTTCTGGGACTACAAAAGGGCTGTGTTTCACTTAAATGGTTTCGAGTTGGCACCGATGTTGGAAGAATTTGGAGGACTAGCAGGGTTAGAGCCTGGACCCGAAACCATGATTTACCCTCGAGAGGTAGAGCCTAGGGAGTTCGTGGAACTGCTGGGAGCCACTTATGATCCATATACCGAGGGAGTGGCCGATGGAAAAGTCACGTTGGAATACTTTCACTCTAGGTTTGGGGATCCGACACTTAGACACGAATGGAATGGGGCATGGGAAGTCCAAGATTGAGAATGGACTGAATCCAATGCTTTCATCATTGCTTTTCTTGGAAGCATTGTTTTCCCCGAGAAAGGAGGCAAGATTGACATAAGGCTAGGGAGAGTAGTAGGGGGCTGCACAAAGGTGCCTTCAAACGTCAAATAAGCTTGGTTCTGATGATTTTAGGAGAAGTTTATAGGGCTTTAACCAAATGTAGGAGAGGTGGGGACTTTTTCGAAGGTTGCAATTTGTGGCTGGAAATCTGGTTGATAGAGCATTTGCACAGTGTCCCCGTCAGTCTGGTGGCACCAAAACCATCTTGGAACGGAGTGATCTGTTCACATAGCACTCGTATGGCTGGAACAGTAGCATGGGAATACCCTACAAACATGGAAGGTTGGTACGCCAAGCTTGAGGAATTACAAGAGGTACAATGGGTGATTGAACATTGTGCTGGCTTCGTTGTCTCCATACAAGGTCAAGACATCACCTTCTTGACGTTGATTGGATTCCGAGGAACTCATCACTATGTTCCTCTAAGGATCCTTTGGCAAGTGGGCATGACACAACAAACTCCTCAGTTGACCGAGGGAAGAAGTTTCAATGTCGATATAAAGGACATCGAACATCCGATGGTTCTCACCATATTGATGATGTGGGAGAAAAGGCTTACTATGCAGTTTTGTCGTGGTCGAGATAGCAGGGTAAACCCCACAGCTACCCTGGCTTACCCTCAATGGCTCAGTGAAGATAAGGCAAAGTATCGATCCAAGACTACACTAAAAAGGAAGGTCAAAGCTCCAAATGCTGTTGAAAAATACAAGAAGCTGAAACAAGAGTTTAACCAAAGAAAGAAGGAGTTAAGGGTGACACAAGGAAGAGAGATGAGGAGACAATACAAAGATAAGATCAATGGGGACGAACTCAAGTATTGGAACGGCAAGGTCATGACTGCAAGGCAAGCTGCTGGGAATTTATAAGATTTGCTCAAAGGATGGGGAGAGTATTTTAAGTCTGTACCATTGGAAGAGAAGGAAGTAAGAGGATTAAAAATCTGCGAGTTCCTCGTAAAAGCTCTGGGTGACATGGAGGCTGGGAAAGACCTGCTGGAAACATTTGCTGATCCTCCGCTCATTAGTCTTGCTCACAAACCCAAGGAGGAAGCCAAAGAAAAGAAGGAAGATGCCGGAGTTGATGTTTGAACCTGAAGTCTCTTTGCTTGGCGCCTAGTCTAGTCGTATCGTTGTCTTGTCCTTTCTTTATTTTCGTTTTCATCTTAAATCGAGTCATTAGTGGTTGTAATAAAGCCAAGCAAAATAAATAAAATTTCGTTATTTTTGGGTTTTTAGACTGGTGATGATCATGTTTATTCAAACGAAATGATGTGTTTGGTGCAAACGTTACTTCGAATCCGCGATAGGCCCATCTCTGGCACAAAAGAGGTCCCATGCATGATAGGACGCGATTTTATTCAAACTAACGTATACTTACATTTTTTCTTCTTATTTTTGATGTGTCTGTCCCCAAGTCCCTGAAAGTCTGGTATTTGCATTCTGGCCGCACCACAATACAGGTTGAGGTCCAAAGGATCAATCCCAATATGTCCCCCTTTACCTACAAGGACAAGGACGAGACAAAATATCATGGCTGAGTTCGACAAAGTTGGAAATGGAACTCCTGAGAAGCAAGGCATGGTCGCCTATGAAAGCTACGCTAAATTGGAACAAAGGCTGCTTGAGTTGGAGAATAGGACCCCTCTAGCCCGTACTGATGAGATCACTGAACCAAACCCAACTGCTCGCCCTCACGGCTCCACTTTACCCTGAAAGAGACATTCCTTACCCTGCCCATACTGCACCACCAAAAGCACCATAAAACAACATACCCTCCTTCACAGTTGAAACCAAAACCATCGCATCACCCACCAAAGATCATGAGATGTACGCATGGACTAAGGAGGACCCAGACAATACCAAGGAGCAAGTCCCATGGCTGCTAGAGAAGTTTAGGCAACTCCAAGACAATAAGGGAACTCGAGGGCTGGCTTATGAGGACATCTGCCTGTATCCCGGCTTGAAACTACATGAAGGCTACAAGATGCCTAAGTTCAACATGTTCGATGGTAGTGGAGACCCAATGGCTCATTTAAGATCATACTTGTGACAAGCTGATTGGGGTTGGACATGACGAAAAGATTCGCATACAGCTGTTCAACCGCATTCTGATTGGAGATGCACTAGTATGGTACTCTAAGCCACAAACAAAGAAGTGGACAAACTGGGAAGCAATAGCTGGGGACTTTGTTGACAGTTTTGGGCATAATACTGACACTATGCCCGATCGGTTCTATTTAGAAAAATTGAAGAAGAAGCCACGGAGACTTTTAGAGAGTTCGCAACTAGATGGAGGGCTGAAGCCGCCAAAGTCCAACCTCCCATGGAAGACGCTGAGATAGTGGCGACTTTCATCTGCATATAAGAAGATGTCTATTTTGACAAAATGTTGAATCTGCAAGATAAGAAGTTTGGAGAGTTGATGAAGATTGGTGATATGGTCGAAAATGGACTAAAGACTGGAAGGATTGTTAATATGGCCGTACTACAAGCCGCTAAAAAAGCCCTACAAGCTGGCAGCACTACTACCTCAAGAAAGAAGAAGGACGACGTCTCCTTCGTGGCCGCATCACTTGAACACTCCCCTACTCACAACCACTACTACCAAACACCTCCTCCCTCCTACCCATACATACCACCCGCATCCACCTACCCAGTCTATAACACCCAGCCCATGTACCAAAACCCACCACCACAAAGACCAACCTTACCACAAAGTCCCAACTACCGAAACACCAACACCTATTCACCAAGGCCTTATGCCAATAAGACCCCAAGACCCAAAAGGAACTACACCCTATTGGCTGAATCTCTCACTCAGTTGTTCGAGAGACTCAAAGTAGCTGGTCATATACAACATGTGACATTCAAAATGCCCGATAGAATGACACCTTATTTTGATCAAACCAAAACCTGTGCCTATCACTCTGGAAGACCTGGTCACGATACTGAGAAGTGCTACGCCTTGAGGGATAAAATACAAGATTTGATCAACAAAAAGGTGATACACTTGAAGACTCCGAATGTGCTCAACAATCCTTTGCCTAATCATGGAGACAGTAGGGTGAACCTGATCGAGTTGGATGAGGAATGCAACTTAGAAGGGACTATCGTTAAAGCTAAAGAGAAGGTACCAGCAACCGCATCAGTTGTTCAAGCCGCTACAGCACCAAAGCCCATTGAGGTGGAAGTGGCTCCCAAATTCTATGTAGATGTGGTTCCCCCATACAACGACAACGCGGTACCATGGGATTATGAAAAGGAGAAAAAGAACAAATCCGTAGTTGAGAAAGTTGCTACACAAGGGATGACTAGGAGTGGGAGGATTTACACTCCCGAGCATCTTGTTCAAGAAAGACGAGGCATTAGCGAGGAAGAGTCCGAGGGACTATGGATGAAAGTACAAGCAAAGGAGTACTCTGTAGTTGAGCACTTGGGCAAAAATCCAGCACAAATCTTTGTTTTGGCTCTGCTCCTCAAATCGGAGAGCCACCGAAGCGCTTTGATGAAGGTATCGGACGAAGCACATGTTCCAGTGGACACTTCAGTTGAGAACCTGGCTAGCATGGTTGGACAAGTCATGGAGGCCAACCGAATCGCCTTTCACGGAGATGAGCTACCACCTGAAGGGTTGAATCACAACAAAGCTTTGCATGTCACTGTTAAGTACAAAGACTGGTTCGTAGGAAGAGTTCTGATCGACGCAGGTTCCGGTCTGAACATATGCCCGTTCATCACTCTGAAAAGAATGGGGATCGACTAAAGCAAGATAATGGAGAGCGACATGAAAGTTAAGGCGTTTGATGGGTCGCAAAGAAGCACCATTGGGGAGATCGACCTAACTATCATGGTTGCTCATGTGGAGTTCATTGCTGAGTTCCATGTCATGGACATCCTTGCTTCCTACAATCTGCTACTAGGGAGGCCCTGGGTCCATATGGCTGGTGCAGTGCCTTCTACCTTGCACCAAACTGTGAAGTTCGAATGGGATCACAAAGAGGTGGTAGTGTTGGGTGAGGGGAACAATTCTATCTACAATGAGCAAACCATACCAGCGATTGAAGGAGATACTCCTGATAAGCGGACATTCTATACTGTAGAACTTGTGGGAGCAATACAAGGCACTCGAGAAGGACGTCACAAGAACTACAATTCAAGTTGGAATCCCACAGGCCCGGTCCAAGGAGGTTACACTGCACATTTTGCTCCCAAGATGGTCAACACACCGCCTGGGGTGGAAGGAAGAAAGAAGAACTTTTACAGTGCTTATTGGGATAGCCGAGGCAAAGGCTACGAAGGAAGGAATTGGGTCTGGAGCCAGCCATGTCTGATTGGGGAGTGCACTCACGCATATTTCATGAAACCCTACCAGCTAAGACCGAGAAGCGGCCAATGTACTCACCCAATGCTCGTCCCAATTGGGAACGCATCTCTGAAGAAACAAAGGGAAAGCAAGTGTGGATACCCAAAGAACCTGAACCTATGGAGGTGGTGATTGAAGAGCCATATGTACTCCCACAGCCTGCAAGGTGGCCCGGAGACTGGGTCGTAGGCATTATGATCAAGCATAGCTATGAACCGGGTAAGGGTTTGGGCAAGAACTTGGATGGTATGGTCGAGCCAATTAGAATTGTGATGAGGCCCGACAACGAAAAGGCTTTCATAGGGTACATTGTGACTTATGAAAAGAGCATGGAAGAAGCGTCACTAGATTTCAATTTCTACAAGAAAAGCACTAAGACGCTCTTGCATATCTGCGTCTCATCTGGATACTTGGATGGTTGAAAAAGGGAGGTGTCCGCAGCACAAGGAGTGGAGCCGAAAGTATATGATGCTGAAGAGGACCTGCTGGCAGGAATACAAAATATATTCATAGCTGATGAAGACTGTTGTGTGATCCTGGAAGAACATATTGAAACTCCTGGACTGACAAAGGCTGAATCTGGAGCAGCACTGAACAATTGGATCAGCAACCAGGCCCGAGCTTACCGTGGACCTTGGTAGAGCTGAGGGGATAAAATTTATTTTTATGCTTTCTAAAATAAAACCCGACTCTAAGTCGTGGAGTTTGCATTTTTCCTTTCCTGTCGCACATGTTTCCCTACAAACTTTGTTTTGCAAGGATTCATACATAAAATCTCGCATTATTTCTTGTTTAACTCTTTGCTTTAATCCTTTAATTTTGCAATATCTTACATTTTCATCATTCATACTAATAATCCCCTTGAGACTACAACCGCAACGTGTAATGAAACAATGGGGCTTGGAGAAGCTAGATGTCACGACCCAACTTAGGGCCGCGACGGATGACCAACACTAAGTGTCGATCATCACTAATCCTACTGATAATATGCTAACCATTATAACTGATAAACAGAATAAGCATAAACCTAGCTAATAAGGAGTATGCAATGCAAATAGCTGACAAGGCTAACATAAGCTGACATACATAACATACTGACTGCACCACACAAGGACATATCTACAGGCCTCTAAGAGTGATGAACTGAATATACAAAGGACGAGATAAGGCCCCGCCATACCCAAGCTGGCTGACTGTACACATACCAAAAGATAAGTAACTCCGGGAGTAAGCGGAGTGACTCCAATAGCTGATAGATTGCCTACTAACATGGTCCAAGCGTTGATCTATCTGCACCTGCACGGCATGAAATGCAGCGCCCCAGAAAAGGGCGTGAGTACGATATGTACCAAGTATGTAAGCATGAGCATATAATATATTATAGCTGAATGAAACTGTAAGGCTGGAATATAACTATGTAAATATGAGCTGGAGCATAGCAATATAGCTGGAAATCTGAAAAACGTACTAAACATGATCGGAATATAAACTGAAGTCTAGCTGAATTTGAAACTGAAGACTGAAGACTAAGCTGAACTATACTGATACATAACTGTAATATGACTGATAGCTGGTTACTAGAAACTGGAACTGATAACTGTCAACTGATACTGACGCTAAGAACTGGTGGCTGATAACTGAGAACTGATAACTGTCAACTGATACTGACGCTAAGAACTGGTGGCTGATAACTGAGAACTGATAACTGTCAACAGATACTGACGCTAAAGCTGAACTGTTATCTGAACTGGTACCTGTCTGGTGTTATGGACTATATCCCCCCAAATCAGGTAACTGAACATCTGAACTAGTACCTGTCTGGTGTTATGGGCTGTATCCCCCAAAATCAGGTAACTGAAAACCGGAACTAGCCTCATGTATAATCATGCAGTGCATATTGTGGCTATATACGCATATATAACAAACCTGGTGGGTGTTATGGGCTATATCCCCCCCAGCCAGTAATATCTAGTCTCTCTGGTCAGAGTGTGTGAATGACACCCGGTCACACTAGGTGTTTCAACTCCTGCCTGAACCAGAGGGGCTGTATCCCCCAGACGGGTAGTATCACACGTGACCGGATTGTGTGTCTAATGTCCAGCCTTTATGGGGGACTCCAAATCACACATAACATGATCACAATATAAGCATAAGCATGTATGAGGCATAACACATGTGGCAACAATATATATGGACTCAAAGGAATGATAAGAAAACTCTGGATGGAATTGTAGACACAACCTGAAACTTAGAATTTGTCTAACTCTTTGATTTTTATAAAAATTTCGGCAGAGTTTCCACTGAAACTGGATAATACGCAAAAACAGAACCAGCACTATACTATACACGGGAATGGATACCCGGATAAACTGATAACATAAACAAATTAACTGGAAAACAAGATGAGAGTGGCGTAACAATTCCACGGATGTACAGAATTTCTAGACAGTACCAGCGTCCTGTATTGCATCATAGTTTTGAGGGTGCAGATAAAAGTTATAGACCTCATGGTCTTCATGAAAGTTGTAGATATATGTATTAGGATTCTGGAGATTCTTAAATCATCTTAATATCAATTTTTTATAAGGAGTTATGATCAATATACTAACAATTGTCCAAAGTTCAAAACAATTTTCCAGATTTTGAAACGTTTTGCCTTTCTGATTTGGACATCTTTCACCTTGCATTTTAGTACCAAATTAAGTATATACAAGGTTTCCTTGGTACCATACAAGTTTCTCACAAGAAAAACTAAGTTTAAAACTAATAAAAGCTTCAAAATCTAAAAGATACATGCCTTGCCAAAAGAAAGGTTTAGCCTTACATACCTTTGATATTTCTAGCTTCTAAACTTCGTTTCCTTTGAATTCCACACCTTCTAAAGCTTAAACAAGCTATAAAATAGAATTTAGATACTTTACTTAGCTATGAAGTAATTCTAAAACTCAAACTATAGACGAAATTGAAGGTAGCATAATGTTACCCTAATCGCGTAGAGCGTTTTGACGCAATCCGTCTTCCGTTTCGTGTCAAAATTGATGTTCTATCTTCAAAATCATAAAAAAATGGATTCAAACTGAAAAAGCTCTATTTATATCATGGTTTTACTGGAAATGTCGAGAGAGAGAGAGAGATTTCTCTTTTATAATAAAAACATTTCATTTCTAGCCCTCTTTTGCGCTTATGTCCCTTTTTCTGGTCTGACTTCTGACGCTCATATCTTTTTATCTATAAGTTATATGAGCAAACAGTTAAAAGTGTTGGAAATTATACTCCAAGACCTTCAATTTGGTATATGATATGTCCCCAAAAGACCTCATATAACACACAAAATTAATTGCTGAAAAAGCTCCGTTAAAAGGAAAATCCTTAGTCGGTTTTTCCGCAACTTAAATCTGATTTTTTCCAACCTTTATATTCAACATATAAAAGTCATATATGGTCCAATTATGACTTTAAGATCACTTAAATCATTCTTAACATGTCATTAGAACGATATACGTCACTTTAGACATACGGGGCGTAACAATATACCCCCGTTAGGAACATTCGTCCTCGAATGTTAAATGAAGTATGTAGAAGCATTAAACAATGATTTGTTACATACTTGAAGTAATGAAGAGATGTGCATATTTGGCTCTCATGTCATTTTCAGCTTACCGAATAATTTCTTCTACATTATATCTTTGCTATAACATCTTAACTAAAGAAATATCTTTCGTCCTTAGTCGACGAATCTATCTATCTAAAATTGCAACTGGCATCTCTTCATAAGTCAACTGCTTTGTGATCTGAACATCATCTACTGGTGCAACTCTAGAAGGATCTCCAACACATTTTCTGAGCATAGAAACATGGAATACTGGATGTACCTCCTGAAGGACTGCTGGAAGGTCTAACTCGTAGGCTACACGCCCAATTCGCATGATAACCTGATATGGACCAATAAATCTAGGGCTAAGCTTCCCCTTCTTTCCAAATCTCATAACATTTTTCATAGGTGATACTTTCAGGAATACCTAATCGCCAATATGAAATTCTAAATCTCAATGTCGATTATCTGCATAGGACTTCTGTCTGCTCTGCACTACTAATAATATTTCCCTGATCAACTTGACTTTATCAATTACTTGTTGGATTAAGTCTGGACCTATCAACTGAGATTCGCCAACCTTGAACCATCATATAGAAAACCTGCATTTGTGCCCATACAAAGCTTCATATGGCACCATCTGTATGTTAGAATGATAGCTATTATTATATGCAAACTCTATCAACAGTAGGTGACCATTCCAGCTGCCTCTAAAATCTAACACGTAAGCTCTAAGCATATTTTCTAATGTCTGAATGGTCCGCTCAGCCTGTCTGTCTGTCTATGGATGAAATATTGTACTCAGATACACCTGTGTCCCTAAACCTGTCTGGAACGATCTATAGAAATTAGCTGTAAACTGGTGCGCCCCCGTCTGAAATAATAAATACTGGAATACCATGTAGGCGCACTATCTCTCTGATATAAAGTCTGGCATAATCCTCTGCTGTATATGTAGTTCTAACAGGAAAGAAATGAGCTTATTTAGTAAGCCTGTCAACTATAACCCAAATAGAGTCATATCTGCTCCGCATACGGGGAAAGCCTGTAATGAAGTCCATATTCACTGCTTCCCATTTCTATGATGGAATCTCGACTTCCTGTAACAAGCCACTAGGTTTTTTTTTTATGCTCGACTTTAACCTGCTGGCAGTTAGCACACTGAGCCACAAATTCTGCTATGTCACGCTTCATTTCGTCTCAACAATAAATCTGCTTAAGATCATGGTAAATCTTAGTCGAATTAGGATGAACAGTGTATCTAGAATAATGTGCATCTGTCATAATCTGTCCACATAAATCTGCAACATCAGGAACACAAAGTCTATCTTTATATATAAGAACCCTGTCACTAGTAACCTATATAATAATTTTGGTTTTCTTCTGGCTATCTGCCTGTATTGAACTAGAACTGGATCCTCATACTGGCGCTGCTTTACTTATGTCACTAGGCAAGTAGTGATTGCGTTCTGAACTGTAACTCTTGCGTCCTCTGAATCTATTAATCTGACATCCATGCTGGCCAACTGGTAGAGTGTATGAGCTAACTTTATTTTCTCTGGTTGTAAATAAGATAGACTACCCATAGGCTTGCGATTAAGGGAATCAACAACAACGTTCGCTTTACCCGGATGATAAAGAATGTCCATGTCATAGTCCTTCAGCAACTCTAGCCACCACCTCTATCATAGGGTTAGCTCCTTTTGCTTAAATATGTACTGGAGGCTCTTGTGATCCGTATAAATATCAACATGAACACCGTAAAAATAATGTCTCCAAATCTTCAATGCATGAATGACTGCTGAAAGCTCAAGATCATGGATGAGGTAGTTCTGATCGTGCTTTTTCAGCTGCCTAGAAGCATAAGCAATTACTCTTCCATGCTGCATCAAACACAACGAAGACCAATTCGAGAAGCATCACAGTAAATGACATAGCCCACAGATCCCTCTGGAAGTGTAAGTACTGGAGCTGTTATCAACCTGTTCTTTAGTTCTTGGAAGCTGTGCTCGCAAGAATTAGACCACTCAAATTTAGCTGATTTCTTTGTCAATTTGTTCAGTGGAGCTGCAATGGAGGAAAAACCCTCTATAAACTTTCTGTAATAACCTGCCAAACCCAGAAAACTACGTACTTCAGTTGGCGTCGTAGGCATGGGCCAATTCTTCACAGCCTAGATCTTCTGGTCATCTATTTTAATTCTTTATGCTGAAACTATGTGGCCAAGAAATGCCACTGAATCTATCTAGAATTTACACTTTGAGAACTTAGCATATAATTGTTGGTCCCGATGAGTACCCAATACTGTGCGTAGGTGCTCCGGATGCTCTGATTCAGCCTTTGAATAGATGAGAATATCATCAATAAATATAATCACAAATAAATATAAATAAGGCCTGAATACGCTGTCCATTAGATCCATAAATACTGCAAAGGCATTAGTGAGTCCAAACAACATCACTAAAAACTCATAATGGCCATTCCTAGTCCTGAATGCAGTCTTAGGTATCAGATTTTCTAACTCTAACCTGATGGTAGCCTGATCGCAAATCTATATTCGAGAAGCACTTGGCACCCTGGAGCTTGTCAAACTAGATATCAATCCTGGGCAGAGAGTATTTATTCTTAATAATGACTTTATTCAGCTGTCTGTAATCTATGCACATGCGTAGAGAGCCATCTTTCTTTTTTTTCAATAGCATCGAGGCTCCCCACGGGGAAATGCTGGGTCTGATGAGGCCTTTATCTAACAAATCCTTCAATTGCTCCTTAAATTCTTTCTGTTATACAGGTGCCATCCTGAAGAACATGCCCCTGATGGCGTGCTGATGCTGAGCAAGCAACTGGTGATCTAGCTGGCTGGGCTGTACAACTGCCACCCCTAGGCGGGCAACCTTTCATGAAATAGCTGCCTCGCGAAAAATATAACAAGTATCAACTCCTAACTGACATGGACCCAAGTGGCGTCTACCACAATCCGAACATCTGGGATATGTCTGACTGGCCGGTATAGAAGTACCACGACACTTTAATCTTGAAGTCAGTGATGTGTGACTAGATCTGGACTGATGAAGTCTATCAGATCTCAGGCCACGGGACTCTTGAGGTATACTAGCTGGTGGCTGTGTAACACTCTGCTACCTACTCGCTCCGGATGTCTCTCTAAACGAACCAGAAAATCTGCCCCTCTTGTCTAGCGCTTTATCCCTGTCGGCTCTCTATTTCTGCTTCCTCTCCTCAAGTAACAAAGCAAATGCCTGAATGTTATATTCATACATGACTGCATAGCAACTGTCATACGCTCGTTCACTAGGTGTGGAGCTAGTCCCACTATATACCTGTGAATTCTATCCTCCATACTCACTACCACCGTAGGGGCAAACCATGCTAAAGAACTAAAGCAATAATTATACTCTTCTACACTCAAACTTCCCTGTCTCAAGGTCAGGAACTGATTAGCACGGGCTCCCTATGTCTCTATAGGCATATACTGATAAAGGAAGGTATTTGAGAATTCCTTCCAAGTCGTGGGAGTAGCATCAGGCCGTCTAGATAGCTCCCATGTCTGGTACCACCCTGCTGCTAGGTCATGCAATCTGAATGCAGCCAACTCTACTAACTCTGTGTCTGACACGTGCATAACCCTCAACACTCTAGCTATAAAATCCTGAGGGTCTTCTCCTGTACGGGATCCGGTAAAGACTGTAGGCTCTAGCCTGATAAAATCATTGATCCTGGATCCAACATCTCCCTGGGCATCTGCACTGTGTTGTCTAGTCTGAGCAATTACAACACTAGTCGATAATCTGATGGCATCCCTCATTTCCTGCCCCTGACTATCAGGCTAAGAAGGTGGAGGTATAGTAGCTGCAGTACCTCTAATATCACCCTGAACTGATAGGATCTGTGAGGCCTCGGATGGAGCCTCAGGTCTGGACTCCTCACTCTCATCCACCTTAGGTGGCACTCTACGAATACCCTGGCCGGCAATAACCTTGCCCTTCTGGGCAGCTGTTAGTTTCTTTGGCGGCATCGCTTTGCTGAAATTACTATTGTTAGAGGGCTGAATTCTATAATCATGGCTCTATCGCACGATCTAGAGAAGAAAGAAAGACAACTGTCCTGAAGTGCCTTCTAGCCTCCTGTTCAAAAGTATGGCGCGCAACATACTCCTAAACAAGACTCTACTAGACACGGCCTGTAGACACCCTAGGACTGAACTGCTCTGATACCACATTTGTCACGACCCAACTTAGGGCCGCGACGGATGACCAACACTAAGTGTCGATCATCACTAATCCTACTGATAATATGCTAACCATTATAACTGATAAACAGAATAAGCATAAACCTAGCTAATAAGGAGTATGCAATGCAAATAGCTGACAAGGCTAACATAAGCTGACATACATAACATACTGACTGCACCACACAAGGACATATCTACAGGCCTCTAAGAGTGATGAACTGAATATACAAAGGACGAGATAAGGCCCGGCCATACCCAAGTTGGCTGACTGTACACATACCAAAAGATAAGTAACTCCGGGAGTAAGCGGAGTGACTCCAATAGCTGATAGATGGCCTACTAACATGGTCCAAGCGTTGATCTATCTGCACCTGCGCGGCATGAAATGCAGCGCCCCAGAAAAGGGCGTGAGTACGATATGTACCAAGTATGTAAGCATGAGCATATAATATATTATAGCTGAATGAAACTGTAAGGCTGGAATATAACTATGTAAATACGAGCTGGAGCATAGCAATATAGCTGGAAATCTGAAAAACGTACTAAACATGATCGGAATATAAACTGAAGTCTAGCTGAATTTGAAACTGAAGACTGAAGACTGAGCTGAACTATACTGATACATAACTGTAATATGACTGATAGCTGGTTACTAGAAACTGGAACTGATAACTGTCAACTGATACTGACGCTAAGAACTGGTGGCTGATAACTGAGAACTGATAACTGTCAACTGATACTGACGCTAAGAACTGGTGGCTGATAACTGAGAACTGATAACTGTCAACTGATGCTGACGGTAAAGCTGAACTGTTATCTGAACTGGTACCTGTCTGGTGTTATGGGCTATATCCCCCCAAATCAGGTAACTGAACATCTGAACTAGTACCTGTCTGGTGTTATGGGCTGTATCCCCCAAAATCAGGTAACTGAAAACCGGAACTAGCCTCATGTATAATCATGCAGTGCATATTGTGGCTATATACGCATATAAAACAAACCTGGTGGGTGTTATGGGCTATATCCCCCCCAGCCAGTAATATCTAGTCTCTCTGGTCAGAGTGTGTGAATGACACCCAGTCACACTAGGTGTTTCAACTCCCGCCTGAACCAGAGGGGCTGTATCCCCCAGACGGGTAGTATCACACGCGACCGGACTGTGTGTCCAATGTCCAGCCTCTATGGGGGACTCCAAATCACACATAACATGATCACAATATAAGCATAAGCATGTATGAGGCATAACACATGTGGAAACAATATATATGGACTCAAAGGAATGATAAGAAAACTCTGGATGGAATTGTAGATACAACCTGAAACTTAGAATTTGTCTAACTCTTTGATTTTTATAAAAATTTCGGCAGAGTTTCCACTGAAACTGGATGATATGCAAAAACAGAACCAGCACTATACTATACACGGGAATGGATACCCGGATAAACTGATAGCATAAACAAATTAACTGGAAAACAAGATGAGAGTGGCGTAACAATTCCACGGATGTACAGAATTTCTAGACAGTACCAGCGTCCTGTATTGCATCATAGTTTTGAGGGTGCAGATAAAAGTTATAGACCTCATGGTCTTCATGAAAGTTGTAGATATATGTATTAGGATTCTGGAGATTCTTAAATCATTTTAATATCAATTTTGTATAAGGAATTATGATCAATATACTAACAATTGTCCAAAGTTCAAAAAAAATTTCCAGATTTTGAAACGTTTTGCCTTTCTGATTTGGACGTCTTTCACCTTGGATTTTAGTACCAAATTAAGTATATACAAGGTTTCCTTGGTACCATACAAGTTTCTCACAAGAAAAACTAAGTTTAAAACTAATAAAAGCTTCAAAATCTAAAAGATACATGCCTTGCCAAAAGAAAGGTTTAGCCTTAAATACCTTTGATGTTTCTACCTTCTAAACTTCGTTTCCTTTGAATTCCACACCTTCTAAAGCTTAAACAAGCTATAAAATAGAATTTAGATACTTTACATAGCTATGAATTAATTCTAAAACTCAAACTATAGACGAAATTGAAGGTAGCATAATGTTACCCTAATCGCGTAGAGCGTTTTGACGCAATCCTTCTTCCGTTTCGTGTCAAAATTGATGTTCTATCTTCAAAATCATAAAAAAATGGATTCATACTGAAAAAGCTCTGTTTATATCATGGTTTTACTGGAAATGTCGAGAGAGAGAGAGAGAGAGAGAGAGAGAGAGAGATTTTTCTTTTATAATAAAAACATTTCATTTCTAGCCCTCTTTTGCGCTTATGTCCCTTTTTCTGGTCTGACTTCTGGCGCTCATATATTTTTATCTATAGGTTATATGAGCAAATCGTTAAAAGTGTTAGAAACTACACTCCAAGACCTTCAATTTGGTATATGATATGTCTCCAAAAGACCTCATATAACACACAAAATTAATTGCTGAAAAAGCTCCGTTAAAAGGAAAATCCTTAGTCGGTTTTTCCGCAACTTAAATCTGATTTTTTCCAACCTTTATATTCAACATATAAAAGTCATATATGGTCCAATTATGACTTTAAGATCACTTAAATCATTCTTAACATGTCATTAGAACGATATACGTCACTTTAGACATACGGGGCGTAACACTAGAGCTGATTATGATGATTCTGATGGGACTACACAAGAAGAATTTGAAAGATTTGAAAACAAACCTAAGTCAAACCTTGAGGAGACCGAGGTAATAAACTTAGGAGATGAGGAAATTATGAAAGAGACAAGGATCAGTGTGCATCTCAATGCCGAGGATAAAAAGCGATATACTGAGTTTCTTAAAGAATATGAGGACGTATTCTCCTGGTCATATGATGACATGACCGGCATAAGCACGGATGTGGTAGCTCAAAAATTACCTATCAATCCGAGCTTTCCACCAGTCAAACAAAAGATCCGAACTTTCAAGTCATCGGTGCTGTTAAAGATAGGGGAGGAAGTGACCAAGCAGCTCAATGCAAGGATTCTGAGAACAGTCAAATATCCAACCTGGCTGGCTAACGTTGTTCCGGTGCCGAAGAAGGATGGGAAACAATGAGTGTGCGTGGATTATAGAGATTTGAATATAGCAAGTCCGAAGGATGATTTTCCTCTGCCAAACATACATATCTTAATCGATAATAGTGCGAAACATGAGCTGCAATCCTTCGTGGACTGTTTCGCTAGTTATCATCAAGTTCTCATGGTCGAAGAGGACGCCGAGAAGACAGCATTCACTACATCTTGGGGAACTTATTGCTACAAGGTTATGCCATTTGGATTAAAGAATGCTGGGGCAACTTATATGAGGGCTATGACAACTATGTTCCATGATCTGATGCACAAAGAGATCGAAGTCTATGTGGATGACGTGATCATCAAATCAAAGAAAAGTTTAGAGCATCTTGACAACTTGTGCAAGTTCTTCAACCGCTTGCGAAAGTACAATCTGAAGCTAAATCCGGCAAAGTGTGCTTTTTGTATTCCGGCAGGGAAGCTCCTGGGTTTCATCGTCAGTAGAAGGGGTATCGAGTTGGATCCGTCCAAGATCAAAGCCATTAAAGAATTGCCACCGCCAAAAAGCAAGAAAGAAGTCATAAGTTTCTTAGGGAGGCTAAACTACATCACCCGTTTTATAGCACAATCCACCGTCATCTGTGAGTCAATCATCAAGCTGCTGAAGAAAGATGTAGTAATAGAATGGACGGAGGATTGCCAAAAAGCATTTGATCGTATAAAGGAGTACTTGTCTTGCCCGCCTGTGCTGGTACCGCCTGAGCCTAGGCGACCTTTGATTTTGTATTTGTCCGTGGTAGACTCGGCCTTTGGTTGTGTATTGGGACAACATGATTCAACTGGGAGGAAGGAGCAAGCCATATACTATCTAAGCAAGAAATTCACTCCTTATGAAGCCAAGTACACACTGCTGGAATGCACGTGCTGCGCGCTAACATGGATAGCACAGAAGTTGAGACACTACTTGACATCCTACTCAACATTGCTGATATCAAGGATGGACCCTCTCAAATACATTTTCCAAAAACCAATGCCTACTGGAAAGCTGGCTAAATGGAAAATGCTACTCAGCGAGTTTGACATCACTTTTGTCACTCAAAAAGCGATGAAAGCTCAAGCCTTGGCTGATCACATGGCCAAGAACCCGGTGGGAGATGGCTATGAGCCCTTGCGCACTTACTTCCTTGATGAAGAAGTCATGTTCGTAGGAGAAGAGATCACCGAAGAATATGACGGTTGGAGGTTATTCTTTAATAGAGCGGTCAATTTGAAAGGAGACGGCATTAGAGCGGTATTAGTTTCCGAGACTGGACAACACTATCCTATCACAGCCAAGCTGAGGTTCCCTTGCACCAACAACATAGCGGAGTATGAGGCTTGCATCTTGGGACTTAGATTGGCAGTGGATATGAACATACAAGAGCTACTGGAAATCGAAGATTCTGACTTACTGATTCATCAAGTTTGAGGAGAATGGACAGCAAAGAATCTGAAGATATTGCCATACCTGAAGTGCATAAAGAAGTTAAAGCAAAGATTCACCAAGATAGAGTTCCGACATGTACCTAGGCTGCAAAATGAGTTCGCGGACGCTTTGGCTACCATATCTGCCATGATTAAGCATCCCGACAAGAACTACATTAATCCAATACCCATGACAGTGAGGAAGCAACCAGCTTACTGTTATCACGTGGAAGAAGAGTCAGATGGACAGCCTTGTTTCTATGACATCAAAGGATTCCTCAAAGACGGAAATTATCTAAAGAACGCAACAAGCCTCCAAAAGAAGACACTGAGGAGGTTAGCAAATGGTTTCTTTCTGAATAGAGAAGTTTTGTACAAAAGGATACCTGATCTAGGTTTGGTGAGATGTGTAGACGCAAAAGAAGCTGCTAAATTGATAGAAGAAATACACTCTGGGGCTTGTGGCCCACACATGAATGGTTTTGTACTTGCAAAGAAGACTTTGAGGGCTGGTTATTTCTGGATGACAATAGAGCATGACTGCATAAAGCACGCGAAGAAATGCCATCAATGCCAAGTCCATGGAGATATGATTTGAGTGCCTCCCAACGAGTTGAACGTTATAGGATCGCCCTAGCCTTTCGCCGCCTGGGGGATGGATGTCATAGGACCTATTGAGCCAGCCGTTTCCAATGGGCATCGCTTCATATTGGTAGACATTGACTATTTTACCAGGTGGGTGGAAGCTGCATCGTACAAGTCAGTAACAAAGAAGGTGGTATCGAACTTTGTCCATGATAAGATGATCTGCCGATTTGGCATCCCTGAATCCATCGTCACAGACAATGGGTCCAACCTCAACAGTGACCTAATGAAAGCAACATGTGAGGTTTTCAAGATCAAACATCATAATTCCACTGCATACAGACCTCAAATGAATGGAGCAGTCGAGGCAGCAATAAAAACATCAAGAGGATATTGCGCAAAATGACAGGCACCTCAAAGCAATGGCACGAGAATCTACCATATGCCCTGTTAGGGTATCGCACCACAATGAGAACATCAACAGGCGCTACTTCCTATTTGTTGGTATATGGCACTGAAGCAGTGATACCCACAGAGATTGAGATACCATCTTTGAGAATCGTCCAAGAGACACAGTTAAAAAATGCTGAATGGATCAAAGGGAGAATATAGCAGTTGGCCCTCATGGATGGCAAGAGATTGAATGCAATATGTCATGGGAAATTATATCAGAGGAGGATGGCCAATGCATTCAGCAAGAAATTTTGAGAAAGATTCTTTGAACCTGGGCAATTGGTTCTAAAGAAGATATTTCTGAATCAAGAAGAAGCAAGAGGCAAGTTTGCACCCAATTGGCAAGGACCGTACATGGTTCACTGAGTTTTGAATGGAGGAGCATTGATACTGGCAGAGATGGATGGAGAAGTCTGGCCGAAAACAATCAACTCAGATGCTGTCAAGAGACACTATGTATAGGGATTTGTACTGAATAGGGATTTCCCCTTTCTGCAATGCATTATGTAATCTGAACTACGTCACGACCTGATTCCCCAAGTGGGATACGTAGGAAACCTATTCAAGGTTCGGTCGCATAAATACAAAAATTTTATTTTCCCATGAAGCAAACACTGGGGCAGAATTTTTGAGGAACTCTCCCTCTCAAAAATTCCCAAAGGACAAACATAGTTGACACTTGGGCAGAAATTTTGAGAACCTCTCAAAATTTTCAAATGCAAACTGGGGCAGAACTTTGAGGGTGCCCCCAAAATTCATTTGGAACAGCATAAAGGACAACAACTTGGGCTTTACACAACGCGACTTGTGACTCAATGGGATAAAATACTTTATTTCATTTCCTTTCTTATAAAAGTTTTCTCAAAATCATTTGCACTATAAACTATTTTATGCATATCCTTGTCAGTTCGACCAAGATCCCAGCAATCGTGGACAACAAACGCAAAGCAAGCCAAGAATGCACAAACCAAACTACCTCGTACAACTCATCAATCTTTCTTTGGATGCAGGCACGAAAGATACTCAATTCCGCAATGCACGACAAAGATAATCTTCAGCAAAGGTTTGTCATCTTAAATTACTGAGGGCATACAACCCGAGGCGTCGATTGAGGGTACACAGCGCGATATCGATTTGTCATTTAAATTAGCTGAGGGCATACAACCCGAGGCATCGGTTGAGGGTACACAGCCTGATACCAATCTGTCATTTAAATTAGCTGAGGGCATACAATCCGAGGCGTCGGTGGAGGGTACACAACCCAATATCGATCTGTCATTTAAATTAGCTGAGGACATACAACCCGAGGCGTCGATTAAGGGTACGTAGCTCGATATCGATTTGTCATTTTAAGTTAGCTGAGGGCACAGAACCCGAAGCGTCGGTTGAGGGTGCACAACCCGATACCGATCTGTTATTTAAATTAGCTGAGGGCATACAACCTGAGGCATCAATTGAGGGTACACAACCCAATATCGATTTGTCATTTAAATTAGCTGAGGGAACACAACCCGAAGCATCGGTTGAGGGTACACAACCCGATACCGATCTGTCATTTAAATTAGCTGAGGGCATATAACCCGAGGCGTCGATTGAGGGTACACAGCCCGATATCGATTTGTTATTTTAAGTTAGCTGAGGGCACACAACCCGAAGCATCGGTTGAGGGTACACAGCCCGATACTGATCTGTCATTTAAATTAGCTGAGGGCATACAACCCGAGGCGTCGATTGAGGGTACACAGCCCGACATCGATTTATCATTAAAATTAGCTAAGGGCATACAACCCGAAGCGTCGATTGAGGGTACACAGCCCGATGTTGATTTGTCATTTTAAATAGTTGATGGCACACAACCCGAAGCGTCAATTGAGGGTACACATCCCGATATCAATTTGTCATTTTATTTCTTTGCGGAGGGTACACAGCCCAATGCACCGACGGAGGGCATACAACCTGATGTCGAAATCTAACACTTGACAGCAAAAGACAGGCAATCTTAGCATGGAAGACACAATCTCATATTGCAAAAATCCTGGAAAGACAATCTAGCCCATCGGGAAGGTACCTTTTATATATATACATTATGTTGCAAACACATTTTTATTGTAGGAAACACACTCTGAGCAAAACATCTTAGCCTGACACTGTACATCCTTTTAAGTCATAGGCTCTTCTATAGTCATGACAACATTGGCCGCACTGTCAACGTCTTTGCCCGAAGATTCTTTCATCATCCCCGACAAAGATGGGCAGCTGTTGAAACCCAATTTTGTCTTTCAAAATCAACCGTTCTTGAATTTTACACGCGCTTGTGTATCCATTCCTACCTCGTCTAGTATCATCAAATTATCTTCTCATACTGGCCTGGCAATTGAGGCCATTTTAAAAAGCATCATCTCAAACCATAGCTATTTTTATAATTTTCTACAATTATTTTTATTTTTTGACAAAATTATGCAAAATTGTTTTAAACCTCAAAATTACGATTTTTGTTCATTTTAACCTTCCTAACATTTTAAAAGGGATTCCCTAATTTTTTTATATTTTTTAGTCCATTTTACACTATTTCTATACCTATTTATACACCAAATACATAATATATATGCATAAATACATATATACATGTATTACATATAAGCCATTTTTTACACGTCACCTGCCTATGTGGCATGCTCCTGGCCGTCCACGATATTAATCTAACGACCAGGAATCAAATTTCTATTTTTTATCACTTTGCACCCCCAAAACCCCAAATATTTCCCATTTTCCCCAAGCCCCTGTCCCCGACGCTCTCTTTCTCTCACTCCTCTCTTGGTGATTACAATCGCCACCACTGTCGATGGCCATTCCGGCCAAATCAGCTGGTGAAAATTGGGAAACTGGTGTAGTCGTGTTCCCCTCGTCGTCCGCAACACAACCTACACACTTTTGATGGGGTTTGGACGAGGACAAATATAACCCTATGTTGACTAAATCGCCACCGCCGGGAATTACCTCCGGTGGCTCCGTTTGTTTCGGGATAACATGAACGCTAAGAAAGGGTGAGTTTTCTTCCTTGTGAACCTAATTAGAAGCGGGTCGACTTGACCCGACCCGATTCAAGTCTTAATTTGTACCCCTCTTTATCCCCCTATTTTCCCTTTGTTTTCAATTGTTCCTACGTGACTCTAGACCTAGACTTGCCTATTTTGTTCAATATTTTATCATGCTTTGTTATGATTTCTCGAATCAATTAAGGTTAAGAATTAATAAATGATAGTTTCTGCTCATAATGTTAATTTAGACACTGGTGCTGAGTTTGATATAACCACGATTAGCATTAGATTGTGTCTAAGATGGTTAAGCTGGAAACCCTTTTGTTTGCTTGGAATCTTTGCTTGCTTTTGTCTGTAACAGTGTGCCTAGCCTTTACGTTACAAAATGCTTGATCCTGTGCGTTTGTATGCCTGAATATGAAATGGACAATCTGATTGGGCCTGTTTAGGTATTTGAAAATGATTTCGTTGAATCTTTTGATTGAAATCTATAATGGGGAGTTGTTATAATATCTTTTGAAATCTGATGAATTATTTTCAATTTTTAAACCTATTAACGGATTAATCTTGAACTTGGGCTATGTTAAGTGTGAAAAGGGGGAATCCTGTTTAGTTTAGGATTAAGGTTACCCTAAAACTAAGGGACTGATTGGTTTATTCTTGGCAAGTCCACCTAAGGGTATCTTTAAAACTTGGATGGAATACTTTTCCCTCCCTTTCTGATTTTCTAACAGGCTTTGATCATGGGAAATTGATTCCCTCGGATTAATAGTATAATATTTCCTTTCCTTTCATTTCATTCTTTAAAATTGTATCTTTTTACATCAAAATTTGAGTTGTTAAAGACCCTAGACTAGGCCTATATGAACGGCTCTCCTCCTCGACTGAAGAACAAGTTCTGGACACTGAAAAATCGAGAGATACACTAACACACTTAGCAAAAGAAACCTGGATAGTTTTCCTGGCATCCTTCTCTCTTTGCTCACTTTTTTTCTTTAGAGTATTATTGCTTGCTGCTGATTCTACATCTTTTTCTCTTGTCTGCATTCCATCCCATGACCTAGAGGTACTCATCCTCATTCTCTCTTATTTCTGCATATATGTGTGTGTGTTATAACCATGCTCTGTTAAAACCCCTGGTATGCATACTATGCTTTGATTCTGTATATCTTAAGTAACATCTTCATCTTTGTCTAATACTGCCAAGATGTAATCAGCAGTTATGATGTTTTCCTTTAGTGTCTCTGTGTGCGTGCATGTTCTCTTAACATGATCTTGCCCCATCCTTTCTTCCTTTAGATCATTGGTATGACCTGTCTGTACTGTGTACTTTTGTGAATCACAGCAACCTTACAAAAGGTGCACTTGACTGCACCTATTCCTGGCAGACCTCTCTTTTGCCTCAGGTCTCTCCCCCTTCCCCTTTCCCTGGTTAATTTTCTGTTTGCAGGTTACTTAAAGAGCCATAATTGGCCAAGCTATGACGTGATACCCTTTAGGGCTTGAAAGGGTCAGGGTCTAGATTCTTTTTAAGACTATTCTAGGGTTGGGGTGATGAGACTTTGAACCTGTGACTGTTTACTGGGTTTAACCTGAAACTCTGGGGAACTGGACAATTGCTTTGTGTCTCTCCCCTTAGAAACTGTCCCATCTTTGTACATTCTTAGGATTTCCTGTATGTACTCTTTAAAACAGGGATTCATAGTTTACAAACGCTGCATATGGCCACCCAGGGGCCAATTCCTAACTCCTACTCTTATGTGTTTGAATCATGATAGGATTTAATCATTTTGAATAAGTTCAACACGCTCACAGAACCACAATGAATTATTTACAGCTTTAGTTAACATGTCTTTAACAGATTTCTTAAAATAGAACTTGAGCGCATGCTTATTTTTTATTAAAGTCTGAAAATTAACTTGACATGGGCTATTTGTGTTGTTTGAGCCTAAACTGACTATTTCTGAAAAACAGAACCAACTCTTTTGTATAAGCAACCTGGGCCCAATGACGCTTTCAAAACAGGCCCTTTTTATATGCTTAAACTATTTCCGTTTTGTGCAAATAGTCTAGGACCAATAAACCTTTCAAAAATGGCTTGTATATGTTTTCGAAGTGCCTTAACACTCTGATACACTAATCTAATAGTGTATAAGGCTGTATAATGCTTTGGGGTCACTTGTACACTTTAAAAGAGTTTTCTAAAATAGAATTATCACTTAGACCATATATTTGCATGTCTACTACTTATATGTATATTGTTACGTTCGACAGCCCCCCTTATCTGCATTTATGTGCTTTTTTTCATGAACCCGCTTTCAAAAATGGCCCCTTTGCCTATACATATCTTCCAAAACTTGACCCCTACACAAAAAAGGCCACTAAGGTTAGGGCTCGACAATTAATGACGAGTCACACCGACCCCAAATGAGCCAATATTTTATTTTCAAAACAAACCCCTTTCGATTTCTTATTAAATATGAAATTATTTGCAAAATAGGGTGTGTATGCAAAATATTCTTTTCAAAGCGTGTAAACTACATATGTAAGTTGAAATGGAATACCCATTTATGTTATAACCTTTGTTTACGATTAGGCTTGTGACATAAGAGGCCGTAAACGCGATTAGGCTTGAACATAGGTCGAAAATTATTTGTATGTATGTGTGTAAGCATGATATACCCTCAATTAAAATTTCCAATTTAGTATACACTGTTTACATCCCAAAATTAAGACACGGCCGGTAACCAGTTTTTGTGGGGTTCGGGGAAGTGCCTAACACCTTCTTCCTTGAGTTATTTGGACTTCTTACCACATAGAATCTCTGAAATAGATTAGTAGACCTATTGAACTTGACCTTAGACACTTAGGTGACCTAATACGCCTTAGAAATTATATTAGGTGGCGATTCCAGAACATCTAAACTCAAACGAGTTACCCAGTCAAATTCGAAACTCGACTCGCCTCGAGTTGAGTCCAGAATCGGGTATGACAGAATGGCAACTCCGCTGGGGATGCTCAAAGTCCTAACCACAACGAGCCTTTACTTTTGTGATTTATTTAATTATTATCTTATTATTCATTATTATTATTATTGTACTAACTTGGTTTCCTTTTTTGTTTTTTCTTTCTTTTACTTTATTTATTTATTGTATTATTTATGTGACATTTTGCATACTCCACTCATACTCCCCCACTCCTGGGAAACGACACTTCACACACACACGGAAATTACGTGGATCCCACGGTCGCTTCACCACCAAAACACCTTTTAACAGGGACATGTTGGAATATAGTTTGTCCGTGGTACAACCAACAATTTCAAATGATCTCACTCCTTGGTCGTTCGTCTTCGGGAACCGTGTCTACAATCACACCAGTCTTCTATTGTAATGAGCATGCATAATGCCGTAGGAGGGGCTCCCCGTGAGCCGACTAGTTCTCAACTTGTCCAAACTACCTAAACGGGTTTTCAGACCCCAAAGGGACGTTTGGACATGATTATGTGCATTTGAGAGAAAAGAAAAGAAAAGTAAAACAAAGTGAGACGAGAACAAAAATGTATTTTGATTTGTTCAATTATTCTCAAAAGGGGCGAGGTTTTAAATTTTATTTCTTCTTTATTTTTAAGTCACAATGAATCAAACGTTTCGTCGTTTTGGAATGACTACGGGTGCACCTCCTTTGTTAACTGGTTGGTGGAACAACCCGTCACTAGGAGAGCAAACCGAAGTACGTCAAACTTGGGTCATTTGGTGTCACTGTTAGAAATGGAACCATGTAGGGAGATGATCGTAGCAGCAGTGCCGTTTTGGGATGAAGAATTGAACGTGTTTAGGTTGGGGACATTGAATTAACACCTTTGTTGGAAGAAACAGGAGGTTTTGTGTCACACTCGGGGTTAGACAAACATCGAGTTGAGTCCAGAATCGGGTATGACAAGGCACACTTGCTTATGCACACACCAAGTCCCAGAATTTTGTGCTAGGAGAAAAGGGTATCCCAGCATGGGCTCCCAGTATATAGTCATGGGACAAAAGGGTTGCACTAAAAAGAAGATCCGGCATTTTCAATGCAATCCAAAGCTTATATGTAGATGGAATCCAACATATTTTTCGCAAAAATCATAACACTAAAGTTTATTCAATGTTTATATTAACAAATGGTTTATCTTCAAATTCTACCTAGTCGCACTGGGTGAAGCACAAAAATACACGAACAAAAAAAACCTAAAATAATACAACTTTATCAAAGACACATGAAAAAGATGAAAAAATAAATGGTTACCTTAGAAGCACAAAGTAAATAGTTATTCAAGTAAAATACACGACTTGAATCTCTCAAAGTAATAGCGTTTTGTGCGCTTTTTACTAAAAGAGAATGATTTCAGAAAAGTGAAGTTACACTAATGAACCCCTCGAATAAGTCCAATAATATTCTAAGGGTAAAAGTGTATTTTTAAAAAAAAAATAAAACGGCGTCGTTTAAGCATAAAATTAAAAAAAACACAACCGGTGGCTATTCTTCAGCGAATTTACGCACGAAGGCTATTGCTCAGTAGTGCGTACAAAAGTGGCCTCCACACGAAATTTTTACCACATAAGTTTAGTTTTGGGGCTGATTTTAAGTAATTTCATATCTACATTTTTGTGTTTAAAATGGTTTTGAGTTTTGTTGTTAGCCCAATAGGCCCAATACCTACTTAGTCCAAGCCCATGGGGCTGTCCCTTCAATAGGAAAGCTGGCTTTCAGTTTTTAGGGGACAAGTAGGGTGGTTGAAGTATTGTCAAAAAGGAGCTAAAAAGGTTGGAATGGACATGTATTCAAGTAGTGGGCACTCCACCCCCTTTGCTTTGAAAATTTCAGCATAAATAAAATATAAAGGGACCTTAGATTTTGATACACACTTTGAAAAAGACACTCTTTGGAGGGAAAAAAAGAGAGAGAGAGAGAGAGAACACACACACAAAACACACAAGCTGAAAAAAATTTTAAAAAAAAAAGGAAGAAGAAAGCAATAACAAAATATTTGAGAGAAAAATAAGTAAGTTTAGTAGGAAGATTTAGAACCAAAAGGCTTTACATCAAAGGTCTTTTGGAGCATAAACCTTGTTGTTTAAAGGTTTAATAGAGGTTTTTTAAAGGGCTTTCCGGTTTGCTTTTACTGCATTTGACAGCTTATTTTGGTTGGTTTGGGGTCGTCATTGTTGAGCTCTAAGGCCTTGTATCATAGGTAAACACATGAACCTCATTTATTTTAATTCTACCATGAAATGATAAAAAAATCAGCATGCTTAGAGGTCCAAAAAATGTGTATTTGATTATATGTATGTTTGTTCTGGCTAAATATTTAATGACTGGCTGTTTGTTGAACATATGGAATATATGGTGTTTGACATGTCTACTTTTAATCATGTACAATATTTGAGCTATGCATATAAAAGGCCATGGACAAAAACTTTAAGTTTAAACATTTGCAGAGATAACCTCATTTTTGCCATAATTAATAATCTGATCATTTTTACAAAAATAGCCACTGATGTGCAATATGTAAACTAGGAAAGATCAGAAAGTGAAAAAAAAATTGAGGATATTTTATAAATCAATAGTCAAAAGGAAAATGGGCTGCAAGATAGGGTCTAAGCACTTTTAACCTTGCGAAGGGACAATTTTAAAAAGTAACCGAATGAATGGACTGGTCTTGCAAATGCTTTAAAGCCACCTAATAATGAACAGTCGATTTGCAAAAATATGCTACCGGAAGCAATGGTTTGCCAAAATGCCCTCACTAACAGATGTTTAGCAAAAATTCCCTCATTAGTTTAATGAAACTTTCTTCGGACGAAAATACCCCTACAAACCAATAAAAAGACGCGCCCCAGTCCCTCCTCTTCCTTTTCTCCATTCACGCGATCAATAAAACCATAAAACCCCATTCTTTTTAGAGATTGCTCTGTTATGAGAAGATTCAACGTAAGATTTCTTCAAGTTGCAAGGGTAAAGTTCTCTGCAACTATTGCCAAGAGTTTAAGTTCTGCTGCAAAGTGAAACTTACACTGAAAAATCTCTAAAGTATTGGCAATAGCCAAGACTTTAAACTCTACTGCAATGGGAGACTTGTAGAGACTTCTTGCCTATTGCCAAGACTTTAAGCCCTGTTTCCATGGTCTCTACAACTACAGAAAAAGTCTCTACAACTATTGCCAATAGCCAACACTTTAAATTCCAGCGGAAGGGGCAACTTGTACAAATAGTCTCTGCAAGTATTGAAAATTGCCCAGACTTTAAACTCTAGTGGAAGGAGCAACTTGTACAAATAGTCTCTGCTAGTATTGGCAATTGCCACAACTTTTACCTATATTGCAGTACAAAACTTGCAGAGAAAGTCTCTGCAACTCTTGGCAATACCGAAGACTTAAAGTTCTGGCAAGGGGGACCTTACACTAAAAATCTCTAAGAGTATTGAAAATTGCCAAGATTTCTACCTCTACTGCAGTGAACAAATTGGAGACAAAGTCTCTGCAACTCTTGGCAATAGCCAAGACTCTAAGTTCTGGTGGAAGCGACAACTTACACGGAATATCTCTGCAAGTATTGGCAATAGCCAAGACTTTAAACTCTACTGCAATAAGTAACTTGCAGAGAAAGTATATGCAACTCTTGGTAATGGTCAAGATTTTAAGCTCTAAGAAAAACATGAATATCTAGTAGCCATAGACAATAAAAGCCTTCAAATCACTGGAATCAAGCAAACACAAGAAAAAAAATCCAAAATTTCTAGCACACAAAGAAGAAAGAAGGAGGCCAGGAATGGGGAAAGAGAGAAGGATTTCAGCGTGAATTAAACAAGTTGGGGGAAAAATAGTCCTTTCATAAAGGGGTATGATGTGGAGGGAATTTACTTAAAACATTTATAAGTGGGGGCAATTAGGTAAGACCATGTCCTATTGAGGGCACTGGGTGAAATTTTTTGATAATGAACTGCCTCCTTTTAATTTTGACAAGCATCATTTTTTTTTTTTTTTTGATAAAACAATCAAGTTTTACAGGCAGCCACAGTTTACTAGAAGTGATTCATGTTTAATTAAATTGTTTAAGCATTATTTGCTTCTAATCAATGTAAAATTTTTTAAAAATAATATAGAACAAATCATCAAAGTTTCGATGAAGTATTATTATTTATAATCAAAGCATGATTTAACTAACGGCAAAAATATAACAACCATATATTTCTTAAATTAATTTGCGACTATAAAGCAAATAAGCTTGGCACAGGACTCGAGAGTGCCTAATACCTTCCCGAGAGTCAACTGAGAACCTCACCCGAATTTTTGACGCAGACCACTAGACGAGTCATAAGTGTTTCTAAGGTACCTTTTGGTGACTTGGCACACCTTTAACTTGTCAAGTAGCGACTCTGAGTTCTCTAAAATATTTTTTGTACACTGAAAACACCAGTCACTGCCTTTTTAAAAATACATTTCATTTAATTATGTTTGTGTGCAGAAAAAAGAGGGCATGAAAAACATGAATTCTAAAGGAGAGGGTGAAGAGAAAGTTGAGAAGGTAGAACTCATAATTGTTAAAAATGCCCCAAATTTGCTTCTTGGAATGGATTCTTAAAAATACAATCCAATTCAGGCCCAATAGATTGGGTCTTACCCCACTTGAGTCCATTACTCCAATAATAGTTATTCATGCCAAGAAAAAAAATCAAGAAATAGATTAATACTCTAACATTTCAAAATAAACACTACAAGAAAGTAATATACAATGCCCTTAAAAATTAAACAAGCAAACTGATAAATTAAAGTAATTTACCTTAAAGCAATCTAATCTACTAAATTTGACTATAGAGATAAACAAGATGGCATAAAGAAAGAATACGAATTTTCGTCAAATATTCAATATTTATCATGAAATAGGAAGCTTAACACCTTTTACCCAATTGAGTTTTCAAGATTTAACTCCTCGTTCAGCATATACAGTTTGGATATAAGGGAGAAAGACTTAAACAAGAGGCCAAATAGGCACAATACAAACATTGGATGGCCTAACTTATAAAACCCCAAAGAAGAATACATTACAGACTGCATCTAGACCTCTATTCTACCGCTCTAAACCCCTTAAGACAGATTAGAGTTGCTACCACAAGAGGCTTCCAGGTGGTGAATTGAATACTCTACTAAAACAATGAATTATAGCCCCTTTACAAGGCTTCACACCTACCAGAAACTGAAAGAGCTTATTGTTTCTTCATTTAAGAAGCTTGGACTGCTTTCATCTTTTGCATATACAGACAACACCCTTCCAACTTTCAACATTTTAAACAATAGTAATGAACAGCCTTATATATATCACCCTCACTAGGCGTTATTTTTAAAAATAAAAAAAAATTAAATCAGAAAACAAGCCTCCACTTATAAACTAATAGCATTCCATCAACACGAATCGGAAAATTGAACATTACACTATAAAATACCATGAATTTTTAAGATGGAAATTCAAAATAAGAGGAAATAGAACTAAAGAAAAAAAAACTAGGAATAGTTGGGACCAGAGCTAAATTTGAAGAAAGGACCACACTTTAAACTCTTGAAACTACTCCAGGACTTAGAACTTTAAATACTAAGGTATGGTGCATATGGAACTGGTACATTTGGAGGACTAAGAAAGGACTGAATAAGAGAAAGAAAAAACTGGACTAGGGAAGTAACTATGATCACTAGAATATGCCTAGGAAAAGTAGGTTATTAGCTTGAATAATAGGGAAAAAAATAAAAGAGAACTTGGAAAGAAAAACTTAACAGATCCTAGAGTTATTCTACCCAAAACAACTAATACAATTACACTGAATTTGCTACCGAATCAACTTCATTTCAACTTTCAAGAACTTCCCCAAATAGCAAGAAACGTAGGCAAAATAATGCAAGAAGGAGTTCCAGCCTAAACTTCTTTTAACACCCCCAATATTCTAGCTTCAGATTCAGAGGTTAAACACATGAACAACATAGCTTGACAAGAAAACTAGGAGCTTTACAACACCTAAAGACCGAACTTGTGATGCAAGATTAAACTCAAAAAATAAGAATAAGGATAGAAACTAGACACACGATGATCTATCAAGACTATAAGTATGAACTAGTGTACTTAGAGCACCTAAGCTAAACGAACAATCCTAAAGACAACTAGGACTTGCAAATTGATCGATCAAGTGTTGGAACAAGTTCAAATTCGATCCATACCGAAAATGGAAAGTTCACGTAATGGGGTTTCAAAGAGCATAAAGTTGTTTTTTTTTCTATGTTCTGAATGTTAAGAAGTGAATAAAAAGGCCTAATACTTAAGCTTATATAGGTTCAGCTCTAATTTCCTAAAATGCCAATGTAAAAGCCACAGGCTGGCTATATTTAAAGTGATCATGCAGGACCAATAAAGTGTCATTCACCTAACTAGAACTGTCTATGCAAAAATAACAAGTAGGAGCTCATTGAGTACACCACGTTGCTGCCCGAAACACTAAGCTCCCCAACACTAAAGAATGAGCTTGTTGAGTAGCTCGTTGACCTCTCTAAGTCTCGGCCTCAACATGCATCAATCGCCCCTCCTTCTCCAATGCTAACCAAAGTGTCTCTTGTCGCCTCTAACATGTTGCCCACTTCTTTCATGCTTGCACAATCATAGCTCTTCATCACCATCAAGTGGATATCATGAAGATCCTTAACTTGACTCCTCGCGAATGGTCTTGAAGGCACGAACTTAGCTTGATCATGCTGGATGGCATCATTCTCCTCTTCTTGAGAAGATTTTTTCCTCGAAATCGAGTCATCATCATCTCTCAACACAAGGAGTTAAGTCAGAGCTTGGGAAGGATTTTTTCTTAAAACCCTAATCTTGTTTTTCGTGCCTAGAGTTAGAGTTTCTAGTTTAGTATTTTAATTTTTATTTTTATTACAAAAAAAATGTTGAGTTCTTGGTGATTTTGCTGTGTGTTTGGTGCTTCAAGCCCTAGGGTTTGAAGTTCTTGATTAGATTCTTCATTTTTTCCATGAATTCTTGGGGTTCTTGAAGTTTTTGATTGATCTTGAACAAATCTTGAAATTCTAAGATGAATAGATAGCAATCTTGAAAGTGTTCTTGAAGTTCTTGATGTTGTTGAACCTAGCAGTTCAATTTTCTTGAGTTTCTTGAAACCCTTGATTGTGTGTATTGATTCGGTATTGATTCTTGAAGAGTATCACATGTTTTTTAGGGTAAGGAGACTGAAAATTCACCTTTTTTTGGGTGTTAGTAAAAATTTCAACCGTGCAGTAGTGGCTTCATGGCTAGCTTTGAGTTACTGAATTGTTATAACGTTTATACTTGAATTCTTGAGGATTCTTGAGTTTCTCTTGAACAATATTAGGAGTTCTTAATTGAGTTCTTGAAAAATCTGAAACGTTGAGTTCTTGATGTGTTATTGGTAGAAATCTTGAGAGTTCTTGATCAAGTTGAAAATTTTAGAGTAGTAGCACTTAATTCAGCCTTGATTCTTTTGTTTTTGACGCGTTCTTGGACAATCTTTGCGAGTTCTTAATTTAATTCTTGAGAGTTCTTGACAAAGTCTTGAAGAAGTAGAGGCAACAACTAGAGTTGCGTGTAATACCTTGTTCTTGGTGAGTTCTTGAATAAATTCTTGAATTTTCTTGAATCAATTGGTAGTGTTCTTGATTTGAAAAGATTGTAGGCTGATTGATCATTGGAAACTCTTGAAAATATACTTGTTTGTTGTTGATTAGCACGTTGCATACAGAGGAGAAAAAGTCTTGTTCTTTATTCTTGTAGCGTATTCTTGGTTGAAGCCTGTGACGTTCTTGAATTGTTTTATAGTGTTCTTGATCTGAAATGTTTTGGGCTGAATTAATCCTTGAAAACACTTGATTCTACACCATAAAGGTGAAAGAAAATGTTGATAATTAAGCGACAAAAGAGGACAAAAATTTGTTGCATTGTTAGAGAAGAAAGGAGTAAAACTATTCTTAGTTTAGGTGGAAAAGCTGATCCATTCAAAAAATGAGAAGTATATCCCATTCTACTAAGGAGAGTGGCTGAAAATTGGGTAAAAAGGAGTAGGAAAATGTAGGAATTGAGAGAAAAATAAAGGGGAGATCGGCTAAACTTGTTAGGAAGAAAGAGAAAAACTTAGTCCAAAGTTGAGGTGGAAAATGACTCCTATTCAAAAAAAAATGGAAAGTTTACCTATTTTAAAAAGAAGGAAATTAGTTTTTTCTTAGGGATTGGAGTAGGGCAAAGCTTTGAAACATAAGGATAAGGGAAGGAAAATTCAGCTAAGGTAGTTGGAAAAACTAGTAAAAGTTCTCCAAAGTTGAATTGGAAAATGAAGTAGGAGAGCAAATACTATTCAAGGGGGGACTAGTTGGACGTTTTTCCTAAGGGGGAAAGGGGTAGTTTCTTCGAGGAATTTCCTTTTCCTTGTTGAATGAATTCTAGTTTGTACTCTTGGGGTGTTTTCTTACTTTATGCTATACTAACTCTTGAGCTTTTAGGAATTCGTGCTTGCTGAAATTTTTCAAACTCTAGTAGAACTTTCTTGGCTTCAAGTTCTTACTTTAAAAGAGAAATCCATCCATAATCATATAAACTTCATTCCAAACCAACACTTGGACATAGTAGTTGGTGATACTAGCACTGTGGTTTGTAAGAGATAACGAAAGCTTTAGGTGGGGTTATTTGGTGTGTGAAATGGAAAGAGTGTTGAGTGCCACCACTAAAGGTGAGGGAGTGCAAGTGAGGTTATTTATACTAACCTTCCCCTTCCTTGTTGTCTTAATATGTCTTTTGCAGGCACACTAAGCAATAAGGGAGGTATGGTTGGCTATGGAGAAAGGATGGACGAAAGAAGTTTTTACTACACTCTCGAGGTGACTAAGGCTGAAGTAAAGAGAGTGGAAGGTCGAGTTGGTAGTGTTGCTACTTATGGTCATTCAGGTTCTTACTTGGAAGAAACTAGGCAACACGATAGATTGAGTAGGTTTAACATTGCATTATCCCTTCATTAGTTGAGATGTTAAGTATACCATGCTATAAATTGAAGCATCTCTATAAATATAATGGAGTGTGTGTTTTGTAGGAAGCCAAAGTGCTCATATCTAGAAGGGATTATAAGGAGTTTGTTTGGTCTGATGCATATCCTTTGTGTTCTTGTGATGGTTAGCTAGGTGCACCCTGGTTGCTGACATGACCCGAATTCTCAGCTAGGCCGTGCGGGCACCCGACTACCTCCCCTAGACCTGTCGGGCGAACCTATCGACAAACTCAATCTATATATGACATAAAACTGACTTAAAGGAGAATGAAGCTAACTTCAAATGTAAAATACCTCTAGAAGATATATATACATAAGATGAACAAAATGTACAAGTTTTCAGAACAAATACAGATAACTACCCCAAATAGAGGTCTAGAGGTTTCCATAAAATCAGATATCTACGAAGTCAAAAGAATATATACATACTCCGAAGGAAGAAAAATAGGATAACACTATAGTATCGGCAGCTGGCGGCCTCAAGGAACAAGCTGGCTCACCATAGACAGCTGAGAACATCCCGACTCCTCATCGCGTTGCTGGCTAGGTCCTGGAGAGGAATCTGCCGAACAAAAAGACAACACAAGAGTAGATATGGAGTGACTCATAAGGACTCAGTAAGTGGGGTTGGCTAGCCACCTCCAAGAACAGATAAACTGGCCAGGGAAAAGAGAGAAGCAAATAAGTAGAAATATATAAACAACCAGAGGCATATATTACAAGCACAAACCACATATCAACCAGTCACATAATGCTCAACAATCTATGCAATGAAGATGAGATGAATGCATTATGATGCAATGGGGTGATATGTGCCAAATGAATAGAGCAGAATCCTCCTACACTAGGGCGGAATCCTCCTACCCTCAATATAATGCAAGGAGCAGAATCCTCCTGCTCCTAGGGCGGAATCCTCCCACTCTCAATATGATGCAAAGAGCAGAATCCTCCTGCTCCTAGGGAGGAATTCTCCTGCCCTCAGATGATATAACCCAGATATCAAGAAACAAAATCAGAAAATACATAACAAGGTTGTGGCGTAATAAGTACGCCCTATCAGCAGCTATTCATGTAAAGAACACTTGAATAGATTATCCAAAAGGCCGAAGGCCTTCAAAGATGCGGATTAAATCACTTAACCTCTAATCCTAGGCCGATAATGCTACTCTGCAACCTCCTTTCCTGCCCAACGTCCCTTAGAAATATCCCTCTCTGAGAAAAATAAGTTCAAACGCACATAAGTGCCAAAAGATGAACATTTAACGTTTTGACGGAGAAAAAGAAAAATTACCAATATATCCTTGGGCCGGGCTTAGCCGAAACCTGTAAAATATATATTTTCGGACTCCTCGTAATCCCACGAGTTCAATGGTATCATTGATTTTTATATTCGAATTCAATTTTATCAAATTTTCCTAATTTCATAAATTTTAGGGTCCTAACTCAGTTTTCAATTCAATTTCAAAACATCCTAGCTAAGAATCATGAATTAACGCAAGTTAATATTATAGGAATGATACCTAAAGAATTCTCATGATTTGGTGCCCAAAATTCTCCTTGGAACTGATTACATTAAGCTGGTTATTGAAAAAATTGAAAATGGGCTGAAATGGCCCTTTTACACTATAAACAAGTTGCTTACTGTGCAGCTTCCGCACTAGAAACTGTTGTGCTGGTTTTGGGTCCAAACGGGACCCTACGAAGCTCATAATGACCGTAAATTTTTCACACAAGTTATACTAGACTTTTGAGACATGCTCACAAAAACAGAACTCGAATCGGATTTTCAGAACTCAAGATACGGCTCCCACGGAAAGAGCTCAATTTTTTAACTTCTGAATTTTAGCGAAACTGACTGAACGACCTTGCAAGTCACTTCCAAAAGTTTTTGCATGTCATAAATGACCATAGAAACCTAACGCAATTTTCAGATTTTGAATCGAAATTCATTTGCTCAAGTCGAGCTCGAAAACCTCTTTTAAGCTTTACCGACAACTGAAACAGAAACCTTCTCAAAAAAATCCTACCAAACGAGGTCCGAATCAGCTCAAATTTTATAGACAAGTCCTAATGGACATAATGGAGCTTTTAAGACTGTGACATACTAATTGGAGTCCTAATTCTTAGAACAACTACTTAAGGTCGTTTCAGTTGCACAATAAGAGGTTTAAATATAGTGCTAAGGAGGATGTGTACTATTTAGTAATGCGTCAAAGGGTTTATGACTTTGTGCCTCGAGGAAGAATAGTTGAGGCATCGATTGGTGAACATCCTTGGCCTAATAAAAAAGGAAGTGAGGTGAGAAATACAGAAAGGGTACAAACAAGAAGTCTTATAAGCACAAGAATAAGTGGGATAAGTGTAGCAAGTAAAGGGTTGACAACTGTCAACAAGGTGAGCCTGAAACCGCATGACTCTAAGTCAAGTGGTTCACCTAAGAAGAAGAAGAAGGCGTCAAGTGATAATTCTCTAAGTCCTAGATTTCGAGTTGATGTAAAGAGTCCACTAACTCCAGCTAAGGGTATTCTTGGGACACATCCCAATTCGCCCAAACATGAGAGACAAAATATTGAGAGGAGTAAGGGAGTGACCGGTGACAACTCTCGAGTGGAAAAAAGAGAGGATGTGTTGAGTGATGCGAGTGGGTTTTCACCTCAATCAAAACTTGACTTTGAAAGAAAAATAAGAGGGAAAAAGAATAATTGAGAGTGAGGGAACCCCTTATTCTAATGCTAACTCTTCATCTTCTTCTTCTACTTATTTTAACTATGGTACAGTGATTCTTTGAGGCAAACTGATGGAGCTTCAATCATGCTCTAAGGTGGAAAAGCAAGGTGATGAAGATTTTCATTGTGAGCTACAAGGTAGAGGGGCTTTTAGAGACACTTCAAATACTTTGAGTGACCAAGGCAGCAACTTGAGTGTAAGTGATAGCATATCACTTTTTGAGTTTAATAATTCCTTGTCTCATGCTAGTGATGCTAATAATCTACTAGTTGTTGATTTGGATGAATATAATGTGCTTGCAGCCAGTATGGGGTCTAGTGGTCATCTTGTGTGTGAGAATGAGTCACTAATTGAGGAAGTTTGTAAGTCACATGATGATGTGAACTATTGGTTCATGAACCTCTTTTTAGTGATGAAACTATTGTTGATGAAAATGTAGTTGGTCATGTCAGTGAATTTTACTATGACACACCACCCGTATTTGATAGAGTGAAAGATGAATTATTTGATCATCTTATTCTTTCTTTTGATAACATATTTGATGTTGGTGGTTTTTCGTGTCTTAGTGAGGTTGATACTTGTTCCGACGAGTCCCTAGTGAATGAAATGGATAGGGTTTTACAAAATGACTCCTTAGATGATGATGAATCTGGTTTTGATACTTCACCATTGTTAGGTGGTGAGCTTGAGAAGCTTGCTTTTACTAACCCTTTGTTTGAGGGCATTTCTAATTGGGGTGATGACTTGTATCGAACCAGAGTAGAGAGTGGGCGAGAACCTCTTTGGTGTAATAAGAATAATCCCTTGGATGAACTTCCAGCTGTTGACTGTGATGGTACATCTTCGATTTTTCCTAATCTTGATTGTGTTGGATGTGGTGATGAAGAAGCCGTTATTGAGGACTTTTTGAGACTATTGAGGGGGATTTTCTTAAAGGCGAATATGAAGGTGAGGAGATTGAGTAAGAGTGGTCCCAAGAAGGGGAGTGGGGTAGTTGATGTTAGTAGCAGTGTGAATTACTTTACTTACTCCATTCCATATGTTGATTACAACTTAGGCATTAAGCATGCCAAAACCGTTATATCAAATTTTAAGAATCATGCATTTGGGGTTTGGTGTGTTGGTCCTAAACTTAGGGATAGTAGGTTCTTTTCTTGTTTGAGTTTATACACTTCAAGTCCTATTGATCTCTTAATTGGTTGTGTTTCAGTGCATTTTATTGTTGAGCCAAGTACTTGTTATTTCTTCTAGGGATTTGAACGTTATCATAGTCATAGATACTTGGCTCTATCATTAGAGTGTTTGTTATTCGCAGCATGAACTAACCTTTGCTAAGTTACCTACTCGTGCAGTAGTATGTTGTGGTTGTGTTTGCTTTTGCTTACATGTCTTGATGGTGTGATTTCGAGGATGAAATCCTTTCAAGAAGGGGAGGACGATGCAGTCCAAACTAAGACAAGATGTGTTCGTGCCTTCTAGACCATTTATGAGGAGTCAAGCTAAGGAGAAGCTTCATGATGTCCACCTGGTGGTGATGAAAAGTCATGATGGTGCGAGCATGGAGGAAGCGTGCAGCATGTTAGTGAATCCAAGGTGCATGTTGGTGAGCTTGGGAGAAAGGGAGGTGTTCCAAGGCACTTGAGTCCGAGGCTTGGAGGAGCTAGCGAGCTAGCTAGCAAGCTAATTTTGGGTGTCACTTTATGTTGGATATTTGGCAGATTCTTGGTGCTCGCTCAACGAGCTCCTAGTTCTTATTTTACATAGATAGTCCATAGTAGGATAATGGCATTTTAATGGCCCCGCATGATCACTTTAAATTTAGCCACTCTGAGGCTTTTACGTTGACATAATAGGCAATTAGGCTACAACTATATAAGCGATTGCCTTAGGCATTTTTCATCAGTTTTTTTAGAATATTAGAAAACATGCGTGTTTGCCTTGTAGAAGCTCTAAAGCTTCATCGTTTATCTCCTCCACTTAGAATTCATGGAAATCATCCCTAGCAGGATTCCATCTATTGGTTCAAGTTTCCCATCCCTCTTGGATTAATCTTTCATCTTTATTATATGTTTTAATCCTTTCTTTCTTCTAATTTTTGTCTTCCTAGTCTATCTTTCTTGTTTGATTGTTGAATTCTCAATTCATCTTGTTTGCTTATTCTACTTGCATCAGCTTGAACTTCAAGAAATGAAGACAAGACAACATATTTTGGTGAACAAGAGCTCAATTTGGCTTTAATTGCTTTCCCCTATATTCCTTTAAAATTTAACTCCCAACTTGAATAAAGCACTAGCACATTTATCTTAAACTAACAGAGATCAACTTAACCAATCCTTTCCACTGAAAATAACCGTGATACCTATGTAAAGATTCAGTTTTTCCTTGCTAACAACCATATTACTCAGTTTGAACATATTTTAAAACGCAACAAAAGGAAAAGGCAGCTTCTTTGCAGGCAAAATATTTTTTAAGACTCTCTTATACATTTTACATAAGTTAACATCAACTTATTTAAGCTTCCAATGATTGTCGGATACTTTCACATGTAGGTTTTAAATATGAACTAATGAAATAATACTTGAACAAACATTTAAACAATTTGATTACACTATACAAGCAGTAAGAAATAAATACATAAATAAAAAGGAAAACTGACATGTTTATAGCAGCAAAATAAAGCAAAGTTCCGGATTTTTGCCAACACGTTCAACAAGAAAATAACTAAAAAAAAATAATTGAATCACCAATGACCAGTGACTATGAAAATTTTAAACTAAAATGCCAAAAAAGTTAGGGTGTCTTGAATTCTCCAGACTCCCTTTGTACTCCAAATTCCCAACCCCTTTTTCCACTATTTTGAGTATTTTTAGGGTTCTAAGGGGGTTCAGAAAACTCCTAAAATTTGATGTGGGATAGTCCCACTTTTAGATGTAAATCAGAAAGAAAGAAAAATGAAAAGTACCTAAAAATGTGATCCAATGGATGTGAAATCAAAACGCCTTTGATCTGAATCGCCAGAAACATAGATCGTACTTACTTTCCTCTCATTCGTCCAGCAAAAAGTAGAAATAGTACGACCATTTCTCATTTGTTGGAAGAATGAGGAGAAAGGAAGACAAAGACGACGTTGCTTAGGTGGAAAGTTAACCACTACTGACAGAAGATTTATTGGCGTGTAGGAGGATTAGGGTTTATAGAGAGGAGAATTAGAAGAGGGGCGGCTAGTGATTGTTTTCTAGGGTTTAAGAATTTGGGAAATAATTTGTATTTCGAGTATAGGGGTATAGGTAGGTTTAGATGTTAAGCGAGAATTACATAAGTAGGTTAAAATTAAGGGTGCATATTGCGTATTTAGCCTTTAATCAAAATTTCAGTTGCTTCTTTTTCTAATTTCAAAATTAGCCTGATTTACAAGCCTTCAATAGTAAATTATTAGTTTTTAAAAACAGAAATCGGGATAAAATTGGATCTCAATATTGAATGAGTGAATTTATTTTGTATTCTCGACATGTAGTATATATAGAGATCAAAAAACCAACTAAGATTAGGAAAGATAAAAGAATATTCCCCAAGTAAATAAGGAAAACATCTCTTTTACTTTTTCTTGTAGATCTTTAACTTTTATGTCTTTGACTCCTTCCAAAATTAGAATAATACACTAATGGCTTTTCCATAAAGTCTTCAATCATTTTTCGCCTTGGAAACTACCTCACTAGGGTTTCTTTGCAAATTCCTAATCTAGTTTGAATTGAAACACTTCTCCTCTTGATTCTTTTCCATTCCTGCTTTGACTGGGACTGTGTGCTTGCATCTTTTCAATATAGGATGAACCTAGTCCAGCACTAGTTCCTCTATTTGTCAATCATCAAAATTAAACTTCAACAAATTCTCTTTTCTTGATGATGACAAAAAAAGTTACCCAGCGGAATGACTTCATGTATAGAACAAACAACATCCACGACATATATAATTAAACAAGTATGAGAAAAATATTTCAATTATGAAATTGGGTGATGCAATATAACTTATGAAAGATAGAAACAATGATACAAATCAACAATCAAAAAACAAGATAGATTTGGAAGAACAGAAGTTAGAAGAAAGAATAGAACTAGCATTCAATATATGATAGTTTTATTCTTAGGAAGAGATGAAACCTGAACCAAGCATTGGAATCATGCTAGTGATGATCTCCATGGGTTCCAACTGTTAAGATGATAAACGAAGCTAGAGAGTTTCTACAAAAAAAGCAACGCCTATTTTTTCTATTCAATTTATTCTGAAAAACCAAAGGACTAGGCTTATATAGGTTCAACCAAATCGCCTAGAATACCAACAAAATAGCCCCTAATTTGCTAAATTTAAAGTGACCACGCAGGGCCAATAAAGTGACATCGAATGTAACTAGCCTATCTATGCAACGTAAGATAAAAAAGCTCGCTCAGAGCAACAACATTCTGACCGTGCCTTCCAAGCATCTAAACGCCAAAAATCATCTCGTCCCCTAGCTCGTTGGGCTCTTCAACTTTTGGCCTCAACTTCCAAGCAATGCCCCTCCATATTCCACGCTTGCTACCTTTCTCGTTGACCCTTGCAACATGATGCCCGCTCCTCCAAAGCTCACGAACATGTCTGGTCTCAATTTGGACTGCATCATCCTCCCCTTCTTGAAAAGATTTCGTCCTCGTAATCACCCCATCAAACCGTGCAAGCAAAGAAAAAACACAACCACAACATCTTATTGTAAGGAACGATTAGCTTAATCAAGATTAGAACATGATGTGCGAAAAATACACTCTTATGATATGGTCAAGCTCTTATGACTCTCATGAAGTCCAAATCCCCAAAATGGACAATAAGTTCTTAGTCATCAAAGTAACATACCCAAAGCAACAATAAACAAAGAGATCAATAGGCCGTAAAACGTGCAATCTCAAACAACCAAGGAACCTATTATCTCTAAGTTCATGACTATCATACCAAACCCCCAATGTATTTCTCTTACAATTTGGTATCATAGCTTTGGCATGCTTACTATCTAAGGTGTGATCAACATATGGGGTAGAGTGAGTAAAATAGTTCAACCTAGTACTGACATCAACTACTCCACTCTCCTTCTTAGGTTCACTCTTACTCACACCAAGAGATGCCTTCTCAATAGACAAACTCTCAGGAAAGACTTGAATAATGGCTTCTTCATCATCACAGCCCACACAATCAAGATTAGGACTACTCGAAGATGTGCCATCACTTCAACACCAAGGTCACTCTTCCAACTTGGAAATTCAAGTAAAGGATTATCCACATAGTCAAATTCCCTACACCATAGAGGTTCAATCCCATACTCTACTCTAGTTTGATACAAGTCATCTCCTACATTAAAAATGCCCTTAAATAAAAGGTTAGTAAAAGCAAGCATCTCAAGATCATTATCTAATTAGTGTGAAGTATCAAAACCAAATCCATCATCATCTAAGGACTCCTCAAAATACAGAATCTCAATACATCTTTATACTAGAATCTCATGGTAATCATCCCTAGTAGACTATTACCAACACTCACACAAGACAAGGAATTATTAAGCTCAAAGAGAGATAAGCCTTCACTTATACTCAAGTTGCTTCCTTGATCACTCGAAGCACTTGAAGTGTCATGACGAGCTCTTTCACCATGTAGCTCACTCTGAAGATCTTCATCACTTTGTCTTACTACCTTAGAAAATGATTAAGGCTCCATCGGCTTGCCTCCAAAAATTCTTTCACAATAGCTAAAACAAGTAGAAGAAGACAAAGAGTAGCATTAAAACAAGAGGTGCCCTCACTCTCAATTATTCTTTTTCCCTCTCTCTTCTCTCTGATTTTTCTTTCAAGATCGAGTTTTGATTGAGCTGACAACCCACTCACATCACTCCACACAACCTCTCTTTTTTCCACTCGAGAGTTGTCACCAGTCGCTCCCTTACTCCTCTCAGTCTTTTATCTCTTATGTTCGGGCGAGTCAGGATAAATCCCATGAATGCCCTTAGCCGGAGTAGGAAGACTCTTCACATCAACCTGAAATTGTGGACTTAGAGAACTATTTGTTGATGTCATCTTCTTCTTAGGTGAACCACTTGACTTTGAGTCATGCTGTTGCGGGCTCACCTTTTTGGTGGTTCTCTCCTCACTTTCCTTTTGATTAGGCCAAGATTGTTCACTAGTCGATGCCTTAACTCTCCTCCCCCTAGGCACAAAGTCATAAATTCTTTGATTCATTCCCAAACAGTAGATATCCTCCTTAGCACTATATTGAAACTTATTATTGTGAAACCATGGTGCACCTAACCAAACATCATAGGAATGCAAAGGATATACATCACACAACACAAACTCCTTATAATCCCCTTTAGAGATGAGCACTCTGGCTTCCTCAGAGACCCACACTCCATTATATTCATAAGGATGTTTCAATTTATAGCATGATATCCTTAGTTTCTCTACCAATGAAGGGCTAATGCAATTAGCATAAGTACCATTAACTTTTAGAAAAAATCCTCCAAGCCCATCAACTTTAATGTCAAACCTACTCAATCCATGGTTGCGCCTATTTTTGCCCAAGTAGTAGCCAGAAGGGCCATGAGTAGTAGGGCTACCAACTCGGGTTCCTTTTAACTCCCTTTTAATAGAAATATCACCAAAGAAGCTTTCACTTCCCGTCACTCTTCCAACAGTATTCACGTTATTGAATGTCGGGGAAGGAGTCTTATACCTTGATGCACTCGAACCTTGGGATTGATCATGAGTAGTAAGACTATTAACTCGAGCTTCCACTCCCTTTATCTCAATCCTCATTCTCCTTATTTCGGCTAAGAGGTCAGTCTTAGTCACCTCGGGAGTGTAGTAAAAACTCTTATCATCCGACCTATTTCCATAGCTAACCATACCTCCCTTATTGCTCTATGTACCTACAAAAGATATATTAAGAAAATAGGGAATGTTAGTATAAACAGCCTCACTTTCTCTCCCTCACTTTTAGTGGTGGCAGTCACACTCTTTAGAGTTCACACTCCAAATATCCCTACCCAAAGATTTCCCATTACCTCTTGGGAACCATAGTTCAAAATCACCAACTAGTATGTCCAAGTATTGGTTCGAAAAGGAGTTTATATGACCCTATGGATGGATGGCTCTTTTGAAGTAAGAACTTGAAGTCAAGAAAGTTCTGTGAAAGTTTAAAAAAAATTTCAGCAAGCACGAATTTCCTAAATGCTCAAGAGCTAATATTAAACTGAGCAGAAGAATTACTCAAGAAATACTAACTAGACGTTATTAAGACAATCAAATAAGGAAATCCTAGGAAAAGTAATTCCCAACCCCTTAGGAAAAACGTTCAAGCCTTCTCTTTGTGGAATGGAATAGGTTTTCTCCCTACTTTGTTTTCCAAATCAATTTTGGACAAGTTTTTCCTCCTACTTTGTTTTCCAATTCAACTTTGGACAACTTTCCCCTATTTTCTCAACTCCTGCACGTTTTTCCTTCTCCCTTTTATTAAATTTTAAGCCAAAACTCCTTAATAGAATAGGCTATGCTTATCCTTTTTTGAATGGAATATTTTTTCCACCTAAACTAGGATTAAGTTATCCATATTTCCCTAATAATGCAGCCATCTCTTCCTTCCTTTTTTTTTCAAATCCAGCAAGTTAATTCAACACCCAAAACATGTATTATGCTATGGTTTTCGAGGATCAATCAGACCACTTATAATTTTATTCAAAAATAATAAGTTGTTGTCCAAGAACTTCAAAGAAATTAATCAAATCATACGAAGAAAAACCTAGAACTTGTTAATTCTTTTTTCCTACTTCTCCCGCATTGCAATTTGTTCAAGACTCTTCAACAACTCAATCAAGACTCTTCAAGAACCTTACTACAAGTTGTTCCTACCCTTCAAACGAAACAAACTTTCAAGAATTCAACCAAGAAACTAGTACTCGACCAAGAACAAGGCTGAAATTTTAAGAAACAATTCAAGATTGTTATCAACTTAACATAGGGTTTCAATAATGGTTCAAAAACAACCAAGAATTTCAAGAGTTCCAAACCCTAGGCGTGAATCTCACAAAACACGGTTGAAACTTCAAGCCCTAGCCGTGATTCATAAACTATATGGCTGAAATACTCAGGACAATAACAACACGGCCAAACCCTAGCTTTTCTTCTTCTTTTATTTAGTTTTTTAAATTAAAAATAAAATATAAGAATACTAAACTAGAAACCATAATTCTAGAAATGAAGAACATGATTGGTGTTGTAAGAACAATCATTTTCTAAGCTTTGATACCAACTGATGTAATATAACTTATGAAAGATAGAAACAAGGATACGAATCAACAATCAAAGAAGATGATAGATTGGAAAGAACAGAAATTAGAAGAAAGAATGGAACTAACATTCAATATATGAAAGTTTTATTCCTAGGAAGAGAAGAAACCTGAACCAAGTATTGGAATCATGCTAGTGATGATCTCCATGGATTCCAAGTGTTAAGATGATAACGAAGCTAGAGAGCTTCTAAAAAAAAGGCAACACCTATTTTTTCTATTCTCTGTATTCTGAAAACTAATGAAAAACGCTAAGGACTAGGCATATATAGGTTCAACCAAACACCTAGAATGTCAACAAAATAGCCCCTAATTAGCAAAATTTAAAGTGACCACGCAGGGCCAATAAACTCCATCGTATGTAACTAGCCTATCTATGTAATGTAACATAAAAGAGCTCATTAGTTGCTCATTAAGAGCAACAACATTCTGTCCGTGCCTTCCAAGCATCTCAAGGCCCAAAATAAGCTCATCTCCTAGCTCGTTGAGCTCTTCAACTTTTGACCTCAACTACCAAGCTTTGCCTCTCCATCTTCCATGCTTGCTAGCTTGCTCATTGACTCTTGCAATATGTTGCCTGCTCCTCCAAGGCTCACGATCATGTCTGGTCTCAGTTTGGAGTGCATCACTGGGTCATAACCATAACCCCCAACATTTCTTCTTCCCCTTTTCGGTATCATAAAAAAGATCAAATACAATCCTTACTAAGGAAATAATATCGACTTTGTAGCCTATGAAGGCAACAAGTCAATCACATGAAAACCCTGTCACACAACAATGTAAGATACCACATTTGTTTTAAATGAAGATAGAATTAAGCAGTAAAAACCAAGTGAAATGATCCAAAACACATTCATCCAATGAAAACAAAAATAAAAACCATTGTCTGAACAGGCTAACCACAAAAGAAAATGAAAAACTAGGTGATAGAAAAGGGAACTGGTTCAAGTATTAGAGGTGGAAGGAAGGGAGATGTTAGAATTGGCAAGCAGCTTGGCAATATTCCTTGAATGTTGTTGCCTCTTCAAGCCTTGCATTCTCACCAAACATCCTAACAATCTCCATGGCTTGATGATCCACTTACCTTCTGAAAGCCTCCAACCTCCTGTTTGCACAAGGATCTACCACTTCAACTTCGTCAGCACCTACATTGATAGGTTCCTCGACAGGAGTTAAGAATGTTTCTCCCAAACTTGTCTATATGATTTGGTTCAGTACATATGTCTAATGGAACGCCAAAGTGTTCCATGACGTCTGTCAGAAGAAACCCATATGCCATAGCATAATTTCTTTTGTCCACATCCATCATCCTTCTAATGTGACTAATCACCTAGAAGGTTGATGGGAACCTCGCTGTCCAACAGGTTCATATAGGTTAACTCTAAAAGGTCTGCCTTACTATAATGCTTAGACTTGTGCAGCAGGTTCTTCAAAACAAGCTCAAATAGAAATTAAAAAACAGGGAGCTAACATTTTCTTCTTCTCCTGTATAGTCCGTGGAAACTTCGGCTTGCTTGCAAGTTTCTGAGAAAATTCTAGAGAAGAAACTCTATCCGATCATGCAGGCAACCCATTCCTCATGTAGTCATAGTTCCCTTTAGCAGGTACGTTCAAAATCTCACCCAGCTTGGTTTCATCAAACTAGATCCTCAACCCACTAAGTGAAATCTTCACCATACTATCCTTGACAGAACAATTTGCATAAAACTCTCTCAAGAGAGTAAAGCCTTCGTGACTCCTCATGAAACAAGTTCGTCCACCCTTGGACTTCCAACTTCTCCACCAGTTGCACTGTCCCATATTCCTCAACGTCTATGAGGATTCTGCCTTTCACAATAGAAATAGCTTTGAACCAAGCCACTTTATCATCCTTCTTATTCTTATCCTCCTCCTCAAATGATTCATCATGATCTTTTATGATTTTTTTCTAGCACTAGCTCATGCCTTCTTCATATCGACATAGTTCTCTTTTTAGTTTGGACTTTTCATCCCTACTAGAACCTTTAGCAGTGGGCCTTCTAGAAATTCTTGAACGACCATCCTTCCCGCCCTTCTCAATGACACCATTCTACTCACTTTTCTCAAAATCACTTCCTTTACTGTCACCAACCTTCTATCCATTGCCTCTAACTAGCATCCTCTTTTTCACAAACTTAGGGGACCGTGAAACGACCTCGGTTAGTCGTTTCGTATGTTAGGACTCTGATTGGCGTGCCGATAATTTTAAAATATTCGTAAGGACCATTGAGGCTTATCTGTAAAATTTGAGCTAAATCAGACCTTGTTTGGTAGGCATCGGAAGAAGGTTTCAGTTTTTATTGACGTTAAATATTAAAAAGAGATTTTTGAGCTCGGTTTTGGCGAATGAGTTCCGATTCAAAATCCGAAAGTGCCGTTAGGTTCGTATGATTATTTATGACTTTTGTGAACTTTCTAAAGTGAATTTCGACGTTGTTCTGCTAGTTTCCGCTAAAATGCCGAAAGTTAAATAATTTGATTTTTTTTCCATTTAATTTTCATATTGAGTTTCGGGAGTTCGATTTGAGATCCGACTTAGTAAGTGTGTTACATATATTTTGTATAACTTGTATGCAAAAGTTGGAATTATTTTGAGTATCATAGGGTACCGTTTTAATTTTTGAAAAAAAAAATTATAAAAAAAAAAAGGAAAAAGGACAAAACAATATAAAGGGAGGCGGTGGGCTAAGGATATCATATCCTTAGCCAACATTTCATAGAGAAACAATTGAAACAGAAACAAAAAAAATGATTCAGAAGAAATCAAAATAGAAAAACGCAATGAGATAGGAAAAATGCAAGAAAATGAGAAAAGAGCCGGAGAAAAGATAGAATTTTCACCCCCGAAATATTTAGGTAATGATCTTCATGCATTATTTGAGTTTATTACGTGTGTTTGAATATTTTTTAATGGTAAAACTTGAAATATTAGACATCGTTTTAATAAGTTCAATAAATAGTTTAAAGGGTCAAATGGACCCGATAATGGAATTGATTATATATTCGTACTCAGTGAGTTATGGGCAACATATAAATGTAATTTATTTAGGGTTTCGTTATGTGACCATAAACCCTGTACATAGGCCTGGCCTGCGTATTGCGTATGCGAATAGGGTATCAGGTTCCTAACCGGATTGCCCTAAGATGTGAGGAATGAAGCCTTTAGTCTAATTTGATATATTTTTCTGCTTATTGAATAGAGTGGAATCATTTGGCAATGAAACCAAAGGATAAAGCGGTTGTTGATTAGCAATGCTAACTTTTGGAAGAGGTAAGTGTTTATATCCATTTCTTTGGAGGCACTTGGCCTCGTGGATTTTCTACCACATGTTCCTTACGTGTGCAGCTGCCGATAGGCGTACTCATTATGCCTTAGCTTTGGATTTACATTGTATATTATATGTTATGTCATGTTGTTGGTATTGCATTAAGGATCTGAGCGTTGTACCATGGCTGTGAGTTGGCATCTACTTCCCGGCTGTCGATGAGAGTCCCGCGCCGGTGAAGGGTTATTATTGCATTATATTACATTCATATGCATTACATTGCATATCATATCGGGTGCAGGAGTATTCCGGCCCAGTAGAGTGCAGGAGTATTCCGCCTCTATTTCACATTTTATCGGGTGCAGGGGTATTCCGGCCCAGGAGAGTGTAGGAGTATTCCGCCTCTAGTTTATATTATATCGGGTGCAGGAGTATTCTGCCCCAGTAGAGTGCAGGAGTATTCCGCTCCGGTTGGTTATCAGATTGGATTCCCCTCGAATGCAGGAGTATTCCGCTTCGGGATGGGAAGACGGGCACATGTGACCCTTTGCATCATATTTCATTTCATCTCATTTCATTTCATTTCATACCATAGTGTAGACTTGTGGTACACAACTACTGTTCTGCTTCTACGTGCATTGCTTATTTGCTTATATATTTCTGGCTCGTATTCTGGGTTGCAGGGATTGGGTTGCACGCCACAACGTTATAAATATATGGATCGGGTTGCACGCCGCAATGATATAAATATATAGATCGGGTTGCACGCCGCAATGGTATAAATATATGGATCGGGTTGCACGCCGTAATAGGATGTATTTCTGATTGTTGATGTGTTCGGGATGCCTATATGTTTTGGTTATCTTACGTTCCTGGTTGTTGATGAGTTTGTCATTCCATACGTGTTTCTAGTTATTATCTGGCTCTGCCTTTTTATAATTCAAATAAGAGGAATTTTGTTTATCTGTTTCTCCTCCCTGGCTAGCTATCATATTCTTAGAGGTGGCTAGTCTGCCCCACTTATTGAGTCCTTTTGACTCACCCTTGTTTGTTGTTTGTTCTTGTCTATTTATTTCGTTTCGGCAGGTTCGCTCCAGGATTGAGTTCGCCACGTTGTTCAGGAGCGAAGACGACTTCAGCTGTCAGGGTGAGCCATCTTTTATTCCAGATAGCCACCAGTTTATTGTTAATTATTTCAGCTGTATTTTTCTCCCTTCATGAGGTATCTGTCTTCTTTTATACTCTTAGATGTCTAGTCTAGATAGCCCTAAACCTAGTATGTGGGTAGTCAGCTGTAATTTCTTTTTTATTACAGCTTGGAGGTATCATTATGTTTGTATTTTTTCTAAGTCTTGCTTTTATTTATAAATTGAATTATATTTATTTTCCTAATTTAATTGATAAGGGTTCGCCTGACGGGTCTAGGGAAGGATGTCGAGTGCCCGCACGGCCTAACCGGATTCCGGGTCGTGTCAGACCGCCCACAATAAGTTCTACTTTTGATTTTATCTTGGTTTCCTAAACCAGCACTACCTCTTCACCATCATCAGAATTCATCTAGTTCTTATGACTAGGAAGATCTCAATCCATATGCTTGTAAACCCTAGGATCTTTTAACCTAGTGGGCTCCTCTACAGCTAGGAAGATCACAATCATACGATGCCAACCTTTTCTCCTGATCACCCCCATAGTCCAGTCAAGTTCTGTAATCAAAACCCACGAGGTCATTGGTCAAACCAGGTGCTTCCAATGAGACATTGACGCTTTAGCAGAATCAATACCCACACATTTTCCTTTTTTTTCTTCTTTACACAGTGCCACTGAGGGGACAACCTTTGAACTAAGTTTATTGACTAGGACCTCAGATGGTTCCTCATTCCTTCCAATATCATCTACTTTTTCCTCTTGTATTATTACTATCCCTTTTCTTGACACGACACGATCTCCCGGCAAGGCCGTACAGGCACCCGACATCCTTCCCTAAACCCGTCGGGCGAATCCTATCTAAATATTTCAATAGCAAACCCCAAAACAACCTTCAAACGATAAACAAGACTTAGAAAAATAATTATAAATCTTATATATATAAGTTTTACCAAAGAAATTACAGCTTCCTACCTATTGTACTAGGTTTAGGGCTTTCCAGACCGATATCTAAGAATACAAATAAAGTATATACATCTCCTGAAAGGAGCAAAATAGAACTGAGATAATAAACATAAAATTGGTGGCCATCCTGAACAAAAGTTGGCTCACCCTGATAGTCGAGGTCGTCTTCGCTCCTCAATCACGTTGGCAAACTCAATCCTGGAGCAAACTTGACGAAACGAAAAAAAAAAGACAAAAAACAAACAAAGGGTCAGTCGAAAGGACTCCGTAAATGGGGGTTGGCTAGCCAACTCGAAGAAACAGATAAGCTAGCTAGGGAGAAGAGAAGCAAATAAGCCAAATTCATCATATTTCAATTATAAAGATAGCAGAGCCATATAATATCCAGAACACATAAGCAACCAGACGCTTGTGAACACTTGGGAACACATAAACAACCAGAACATAGACCAAACAAGCACTATATACTTAATAATATATACCACGCTAGGGAAGACATAAGAATAGTAAACAAGTATCTAGTAATAACCACAGGGTGTAATCTTACATTTCTCAACAAACCTACTTGGAATCATATATATATAGCCGACTACTAGCACAACCACCAGTACACACCCACCTTCTCTTAAGAAGCTATAGATCAAGCACATAAGTCATACATGGTATTATGTTAAATACAAGCACATATACATGCTTTCTCAGCTGACAAACCAATCCAGTTAACTATGAGGTTGAGGCGAACAACCCGATCCCAGATACTCATAGTACTGCGGTGTGCAGGCCGTTCCCTGTTAACTATGATAATGTGGCGTACAGCCTGAGTCCGTATAATCATAGTGCTACGGCATGCAGTCCATTCCTAAATAAACTATGACTATTGTCGTGCACAGCCCGATCGGTCAAGTCATAGTGTCACGGCGTGCGAGCCGCCCGTTATATCACAATAGTCAATTCATTAACCAGAACGTAAAGCAACACACAGACATATAAAATAAATAGCTCTCAGTATCAATGTCATAGCAAATTAAGATCACTAACCATCCTCTAGGATAAAAACATATGCATATTAATAGGTAACCCCTTAGTAGACGTTTACTAACTCTTTAGAATTCCCTCAATAAGAATTACCTCATATTCAAAGCTCAACAGTTGATACCCTCAGCTTAATAAAGAGTTTCTATCCCCCGGAAGGTCGCCACCATACCCATAGAACTCTTGCCATCACATAATATTCCAATCATAGCCTAGCAATTCATATAACCTTTTAAACATCCTAGTCTTGACCCCACCTCGAGCCTAACCCAATATATTAAAACATAAGGCAAGCAAACTTCAATTGCACATAACAAGTTGACAAACTAGAGGGCAAAGTTTCCATATATACGATATTACAAAATTACAACCTAACAACATAACATGAAAATTATAAGCAAAGTTTTAGCGTGTACGCCATATCGGTAGCTACGCACATGAAGAATATGTGCGTAGGACATCCATGCAGGCCAAAGGCCAACAAAGAAAGGATGTAACCAGGGCGGAGCCAGAAATTAACGGAAGGGGGTTTAAAAAATATTAGAATGTTACATTTGGGATTCGAACTCGTGATCTAAAATTAATTTTTGAACCCCTTCACCACTTATTATCAATCTCCCTTGTATTAAGGGGGTTCAATAGCGTGTATATTACCAAAAAAGTTCGTTTTTACCCTATTTATGCAATGTAATTATTCGATGACTGAACCCCCTTCCCAATGCCTAGCTCCGCCCCTGGATGTAACCACTTACCTTTTAATCTCGGGCCGACTCAACTATCGATCAAACTCCTTTCCTTCACGACGCCTCTCAGAACCACTTTCCTCTAAGCCAAAGAAGAGAATTTGAATAAATAAGAGCTCACAATTTGATTCCTTAGTTACTAGCAAGAGTTGGAAGGAAATTACGAAAATTCCCATAGGTCGAGCTTAGTCGAACGCCCATAATTTTATACTTTCGGACTCTTTATACTTTCACGAGTCCATATATGCTATTAGATTACATTTTCGAGTTCAATTCGACAATTTTCTCCAATTTCATAAGTCTAGGGTTCTAACCAACTTGCTTTCCCAAGCTAAATCCAACAATTCATGATCCAAATCAATGAATTAACATAATAGAAGGGATTAGAATAACTACCTAATAATATAGGCGGATTTGGTTCTTAATTTAACCTTGGAACAGCTTGGAATTGAGAGAGAAACAAAAACAGCCAACATGGGTCTTTTATACCCCTGAAACAGTGTGTTCGCGCCACCCAGAACGTCATCGAACCAGCCCTTCATCGTGATCACGTACCAAGGATGCAGTCACGATTGAAGGCTGCAAAACCAAGCGCGCACGCACGCGATCGCATAGGCTGCACCAGAAGGTGCAGAATTCTACACCAGCACCTGATGGTGCTGTGATTTGGGTCTGAATGTGACCCTACAAGGCTCGGAATGACCTCAATTTTTGTACACAAGTTATACAACACTTGTATGACATGCTCATAAAAATGAATCTCAAAATGGATCTCCATAACTCAAGATATGGGTCCCATGGAAAGAGGACAATGTTTTGACTTTCGGGCCATTAGTGGAAACTATCCGAACGACCTCGGATTTCACTTCCGAAAGTTCCCACGGGTCAAAAATTACAATACAACCTAATTCAACTTTTGGATTTAAAATCAGAGCTCATTTACTTAAATCGAGCTCGGAAACCTCTTTTAGGCTTTACCGACAACCGAAACGGAAACTTTCTCAAAAAACCTACCAAACAAGGTTCGAATCAGCTCCAATTTTGCAGAACAAGTCCTAATGGACCTTATTGAGCTTTTAAGACTTCCGTCACATCAATCAAAATCTTAACTCCCAAAACCACTGATCGAGGTCGTTTTATTTACGGATCAAGTAGGGTTAAGAAAATAAAAAATCTTCCCCAAGAAAATAAAGAAACAACCTCTTTTAAAATTTTCCTTGCAGATCCTTAACTCCACTGACTCCTATCACAATTAGAATAACACATTGATGAATTTTCCTTCAAGTTTTCAATCCTTTACCGCCTTAGAAAATTCTGTAGCTAGGGTTTCTTCGCAATTTCTAATCCAGTTCAAACTGTAAGACTGGTTCTCTTGGTTCTTTTTCTGTGGAATCTAGTTACGATTATAAGGCTGCTTCGCTTGGTTCTTTTTCCCTTCCTGCTTGGACTGGGACTCTCTGTTTGCATCTTTTCATTATAGGATGAACATGGTCCAACACGAGCTGTTTTGTTTATCAAACATCAAAACCAAGCGTCAATGCTTGATTAAGGCTTGCATATAGCCATGGGTACACTCCAGTAGACATATTTTTCTTTTCTTTTTTTAGATAAATTGGGCCACCCATCGGGTGTTTCATATATAGAAATTCAAATTACAAAAGTTAGGGGAGCCCAACAAAAAGAAGCTCCTTGAGGTCTAAGGCTACATACTGTTAGTTTAGCCTAGACCTGGATATATACATTCAACTTACAAAAAAATTAGCCTCATCCTATCTACTTATTAAGATTGGCAATTGCCATTTGTCAAGTTGACACGGCCCTTTAGCGCTTGTATGAAGCTGTTGAAAGTCATTATAATATTTGGGTTCGTTCAGAGTTGTAGCATACTTGCCAAAGCATCCGCAACTTGATTCGCTTTCCTATAACAATGTGAAACATCCACATTTGCTTGGTCTAAAATATGTGTAGTATCGTCAATAATTCTCTTCAACTTAACATTGCTAGTGCTTTTTTTTTCCAGCATTTCAACAATTAACATGGAGTCAAGTCGTAACTCAAAATTGGTAATTCCTTGTTGCGAACACCATTGTGCACCTGTCCTAGTCGCTGAGGCCTCTGCTATGTTGTTACTACAGCAATGTATTGGCACTGCAAATGCCATAATCAAGTCCCCACAATATTGGCACTGCAAATGCCATAATCAAGTCCCCACAATCATTCCTTAAGATACCTCCAACTCCTGCCTTTTTTCCTCTCTCCATGTAACTGCCATCGATATTCAATTTGAGCTTTCCCGTTTCAGGCATTTCCCATGTGACTGGAATGACCTTCTGAACATGTTTGAGATTTTCTACACAATCACTGAGTTTAGACCAAGGACATGTTACCTCATACTTCGGGAAGGTCGCCCTCAAAGCTGCTTGAATGTTCCAAAAAATGTTATGCTCTATACTGCTTAACAAAAACTTTTTTTGATTTCTATATTTACAAGAACATCTGCTTTTCCAAATTTCCCATACAATAATTACAGGAGTAATCTGCAACATGTATTTCTCGATTGCATTTTTAGCCTTCACATCCCACTATTTGAAAAAAAGATCTCTAATAGGTGTTCCCTGCAATTTAAGTCCAAAAGGATCCCCAAACATTTTCCATAGATGTGTAGCAGACTGGCTATTGATAAACACATGTTGTATTGATTCACATCTTGCATTTACACAACACACGCATTTAGACACCAGGTGCAAACCAAATCTCAAAAGAACTTCATCAAATCGTAACTTATTCTGCATCAATCTCCATGCCAGGAAGGATATCTTAGCAGGAAGATTTTTGTTCCAAACATTATTTAAAATCTTATTTTTAGACTTGCTTTTTCTGATGCACTGCAATGCTGAGCTATTGCTGAATCTTCCATCTTCTGTTGGATCCCATATGGCATAATCATCTCTTGTCTGATCCATACTCTCAACAGTTAAGATATGCTAGACCACATTATGAGGAAGAGCTTCTCCTAGTTTCTGTATATACTATTTTCCATCACGTATGAAATTTTTAACACTCGGTTTAGCAGATCCTGTGGTTGTACAAGTATTAGATAGTGGCCCTTTACCTGTCCAGTTATCCCACCAAAAGCTGTTATTTCCTCTATTAATTTTCCACCATATATGAGCTTCTGCTTTCTTTTTCACCTTCATCAGATTGCTCCAGACATGTGATGATCTACATGTTCTTTTGAGAGCAACGGGATGTCCTCTCGATCAGTACTTTGCCTTTAGGAAGTCTGTCTATAGAGTTTGCTGAGTCCTAAAGTTCCACCATCTTTTAACAGCAAATGCATCTCCAATATCTTCAAGATTTCTTATGCCGATACCACCTTTCTCTTTAGGATAGCAAAGATTACCATGAACTCCAGTGATACTTGGACTTGTCATTGTTGGCTCCCCAAAAGAAATTTACAAAGTACTTCTCCATCAGCTTGTAAGTGGCTCTAGGTGGGTTAAGTGCAGCAAGAGTATAAGTAGGAATAGCCTGCAAAATATGTTTAACTAAAGTTAGTTTTTCTCCATGTGACAATAATTTTCCTTGCCATCCATTGAGTCTCTTAAAGATCTTAGTTACCATCCCATCAAAGTTTCCCACTCTCTTTCTTTGCACATAAATGGGACATCCCAAATATGTGAATGGAAAATCTTTATTCATGAAACCAGTAGCTATCCTCATTCTATTGATTCTAGAAGGAGATGTTTTAGAATCTGTTAGAAAGAAACTCTTGTCTTGGTTCACCAATTGGCCTGAAGCTGCTTCACAAAGTTTGACCACCCTTATCACATGATTAATAGATTTTTTATTTCCAGCAGAGAAAATAACTATGTCATCTACATACGAGAGGTGAGTTACCAGAGGCCCTCTAGAGGTCATAGAGAAGGGAGTAAAGCTTCTTTCATTTTTCAGATTGTTGAGCATCCTCGAAAATACTTCAGCAGCTAGTATAAAGAGAGAAGGGGAGAGAGGGTCCCCTTGTTTAAGACCTTATGATGATGTGAAAAATCCTTTCATGGTACCATTTATAATTATTGAGTACCAGACATCCGAGACCAATCTCCATACCATGTCAATCCAGTGTTCATTAAACCCATATTTCCTCAAGACTGAAGTGAGAATAGGTCATGATAGTCTATCATAAGCCTTTGCCATGTCTAGTTTGATGACTATATCCCCCCCCCCCCCTTTATTATTTTGTGAGATTCCTTGGACAATTTCTTGGGCCATCAACACATTCTCAGTTATTGATCTTCCAGGAATGTAACCACTTTGATTTTTCTGGTATTAAGTTTTGAAGCAATGGATTTAGCCTAAGTGATAGAATCTTAGAAATGATCTTGCAAGAGAAATTGGAAAGGCTAATTGGTCTCAGTTGTGAGAAATTGCTTGGAGAATCAACTTTAGGAATCAAAGCAAGACGTGTGATTGAAAAACTTAGGAAGGTTACCAACAATGAAAAAGAAACTTACAAAGTTAGTGACATCTTCTTTAATAATTCCCCAACATTTTTGATAAAATATGCCATTATAACCATCCGGGCCTGTTGAACTGACTGAGCTCATACTAAAAATAGCATTTCTCACCTCATCCTCTTCTGGTATAGATGTCAAAAAACAATTATATGCTTCTGATAAAAGCTTAGAAATGCATTCAAGCACCCTTATGTCTTCTTCAGGTAGCTTGAGATTGAAGAGCTTCTGAAAATGTTTAATAGCAGCTTTTAAAAAAATTTCATCCCCTTGAATCCACTTGTCTTTATGATTCTTTATTTTATGTAATTTCATTTTTCTCCTTCTATCTCTAATGACACTATGAAAATATTTGCTAATTTTTTCCCCTTCCTCAAACCATTTCAATTGAGCCTTCTGTTTCAAAATAGAATGTTGCATTGCAAGCCACTTAATGTACTCAGCATGAGCCTTGTTAAGTTTCTGCCTAGTGTCCTCATCATTACTCACCAATTCCTGCGCTTCCAACCTGTGGACCTCTGATTCCCATTCAGCTACTTTCAAATATATATCACCAACAACCTCTCTCGACTAAGAGCTCAGCTTCTTACCAAGAGTATTGAGCTTTTTCTGCAATATCCATATAGGTTTTTCTTAACATGTTCACTCCATACCCGCTCTACCAGCTCATAGAAACCATTTTTTTCTACCCAAAAATTTAGAAACATAAAGTACTTGATGATATTTTGTCGATTGGAAAAACACTTCATGAGTAAAGGTTTGTGATCGGACCCTGTCTTCACAAGATGCCTCACACTGTTATTTTGAAACTTTTGAAACCAAACATCATTAACAAAGATTCTGACAAGTCTTTTCCAAATTCTCTTTCCCGGCCTCATATTATTACACCAAGTATACTTCCCCCCAACATAACCAACATCAGTAAGTTCCCAATTGTTCATACAAGTTGCGAAGTCAAAACTTCTACTAGCTCTATACGGTCTGCCACCAAGTTTCTCTTCAGGGGATAAGATTGAATTAAAATCTCCTCCCACACACCAAGGACCATTGATTAGAGCACTGGTAGTCTCCAAGCTTTGCCAATGTTCCTTCCTTTCCAAGGATGAACACTTCGCATAGACTAAAGAAACAAATACTCCTTGATCATCATTGGCATACTTGATATGTAAAGTTACTTGCTGGTCATTGTTTGTAATAATGAAAGTTTGATAGTTCAGTGTCCAAAAGCACCATATTTTACCGTTACCATTAGAAAAACACTGAGGGAATCCCAGGAAAGTCCTGTACCGATCAATTTTTTCTTTCTGCACAAACGGCTCCATAATAGCAACAAACTCAACCTTGTTTATTGCAATTAAGTGTTTTAATCTATGTATAGCTTTTTTACACCTCACTCCTCTTATATTCCAAAATAGGGCACTGATCATGGAACACAATTTAAAAAAAGTTTGATATCCCCTTCTTCGGTTCAAGCACAATTTTGTTTCTGCTCCGTCTTCCTTTCTTTCTTTTTCTGTCTCTTCTTCTTCTCATTGGAGAAAGTCCTTCCTTTTCTATGATGTTTCTTGTTCTTTCATTATCAGGGTCATCCGGATCATCTTCTGATTGATTTGTTGTAGCAAAAGCCTCAATAAGACTATTAACCACCCCCTCTTCACTATCGATGGAGTCATTAGTCACCTGTTGCTCTTTGTTATTTATACTCAGGTCTACCACTAAATTAATTGCCTTGTGATTTCTGATCTCAGTACCAACATTTGATGATTCAATACTTGTCACTTCAAATCTTTGTGTACTACTTTTCTTTTGGTAATTCCTGCTATTTTGATCTTCTTCTAAATTCTCTAGTGACTTGTCTTGAGGAACATTGCTTGTAATTTCCTGATGTTCATATTCAGTACCTCTTTTTTCAACCTCCACAATTTGTTTTTCCTTCCTCTTGTTCAAATCATGATCCTGCTTGTTTCTTTTCCCAATGCTATTGTCCCCCACAATGTTACATGAGTTTGTAGCAGATGCTAGGTGGTCAATTTCGTTGCTTTTGTCCTTCTTTGTACTAGTTTTGAATGTCACTTTGGTCCACTTCTTTGGCATCTTTTTTATCTTTTTCTCTTTCTTCTTTTTTGTTCTTTCTACTGGAGAAAAATTGTTAGAATTCTCTGGTAGTGTTTCTTGATCCTTTTGTATTTCCTTGCCTTTATTTATTGTAGTTATTTATATCTGGTTAGTTATATCAAATCCAAATGTATCAGCATTAGTTCTATCCATTCTTTTCTTAACTTCTACATTTTCTTCATCGATTTGCATCTGTGGATAAACACCTAGAGCTTTCCTTTCTGCTTCTTGAGCTTCAAGAATTCTTTTTTCTCCAACACCCTACAATTCATATTGGAGTGTCTCAATTTTTTGCAATGCCTGCAATATTTTGGGATGCCCTCATACTCAAGCTTATGAACAGAACCTTTCAAAGGAAATTCCTCATCTTCCATTCCAACCCATATAGTGTTAGGTAGTAGTTTAAGAAGGTCAATCTCTACTCTAACTTTAGCCATACTTGGGCGAGTTCGATTTCTAGTAGCAATGTCAAGTTCTAATGGAGTACCAATAGAACTTAGGATTTTTTTTTTAAGATAATGCCAATTATGCATATGAAAGGGAGTTTTGGAAGCAATACCCAAACTGGTACAACTGGGAAAGCATTCCCTTATCTGAACTTGGTGCACGAGATTCAACAACCGAAGCTACTGGTAGTCCCGAGGGGGCGGCATCCTCCTATAATAGTTAGAGGGCTTGGGGGTATATATACTATAAAAATTGATGATGGTTTATCATCATCAGAACTAAGATCAGTCTAGGTCGAGATGAATGGAAAGTACCATTCAAACAAAGGGTGCATTGCCTCTTTGAGTGAAGAAGAGAGGGGCTACTTCAAGTAGATTCCTCCGAAACTTAGACTGCATGTGCTTAGCTTAGGACTGACTGAATATCTATATGGTTCTTCCTCCTTTCATTGCTCCCATCGGCCGTTTGAAAAGGCAGAAGAAAGAAAGCCCGAACGAAAGAAAGCTGACCAGGAGTGAACCTTAGGGAAGATAAGGGAAGACCGCCTGAGCGAAGCGACCGAAGGAACTTGACTTATCCGAACTGCCTTTAAAGACCGGCCATTATCGGACTCTTCTTATGCTTTTTTTTCACCGGGCTTGGACCATGTCTCCCGAACAATCTCAGTTCCGCCTCCAAAGAGTATAAAGAAGCGGAGTGTCACCCCAAAAACTAGACGCACGCATCAAAACGTTCTGCCAAAAGCCCTTTCATCCTAATCTCATCTACTGAAAAGGGGGCCGGGCGTAGCACGTTCTTTTTTGGGACACAGCCAAGACTACATTTCTGAAGCCACATCTGCATCCCATCAATTTCTATAACCCTCTTGAACCAAACAGCATTGAAGTCCTCTTCATTTATGAAATCTATGAAAACATTATAGTTATCATAAACCCCAATCTTGGCATCTCCATTCACTGATATGTGTTCCTTGAAATTCGATCTAATTTTGTCAATTTGTGGTCGAGATTTCAAGATTGACCCACAATTGTTAATCGAAATTCTGCCGCCATAACTCCATAGTAGTCTTTGGATTTAAAGATGGCCGCTGTCATACTATTGTGTGTTGTAGTTCTTGCAAAAACAGCTTGTTGTTCTTGGCAGCTGAATTTTACTATTAAACTTTGAGCTCCTAGTACCGATGTCGCATAAGAAGTTGTCATCGGAATTCCTCCTATAGTAAGAGTCGTCTCAGTTGGGCAATTGGTTTGATGGGTCGGATGCGCCAAATCGATGCCGTCCGGCGGTTCCATTAGGTGGAGCGTGGAGGTCACTTGCTCGTTATGTTTCTACAGGTTATATATGGATAGCTAACTTTGTTTCATAAACTGGTAGACATATCTCTATATGCACAAGAGCTACTAATCCTGTTAGTAGTCGATACCCTATTGTATGCTAATATTATTCATGATTGTAGGTGCTTGATCAGCTAGTTGGTCGACCCTTCCATCAAGCATGTTCGTATAGGGAACAAAACATATTGCAAACCATTTGGCCAAGAATGGATGCAATAACATGGACGGGAGTCACAATCATTGGTTCTTGACCATCCACCATGCTAGATCTTAAACTACACAAGACAACAACCTTCCATCTCCGAAGTGTTTTCCTTAATCTTACATTATTATTTTTCTTGACTGTCCACCTTGCTAGATCTTAAACTAGACAAGACAAAAACCTTCCATCTCCGAAGCGTTTTCCTTAATCTTACATTATTATTATTTTTTCATATGCTTTTTGTAACGGTTAAGTAGCAGCCTCGCCCAGAAATTTTTCTCTTTTCATGTTGATTATAATGTCTAAGATTGTACAAATGCATGACAAGCACGACAGACCCTGTTTCGTGTGACGCAGTTTGATATATAATATAACTGTTGACACCCAATTTTGTCCCTCCTGTTTCAATAGCCATTTTCGGATAAAATTGCACTGATAATCATACTATCTTCACTTTGACCCCTATTCAAAATGTTTATTTCACACAAGCACGCCAATTAGATAATTTTTAAAAACACCAACACATATTACGGCTATTTAAAAAATGTGCACGTTCAATTACGAATTTTGCAATTACCCATATTTTCAATAAAATTGTTCAAAATTATTTTAAATCTCATGATGATATTTTCTACATCTCTTTAATCAATTTAGCATTTTTAAAATTAATTTTGCAATTTTCTACAGGTTTATACATATTTTATACACATTTTTATACAATACACTATATATACACCTATACACTTATACACCTCACACCCCACCACTTATACACATCAGCTCCACATCGCGCCTGCGTGGCTTCATTTTTGTGGTCCAATTGGCTAATCTAACTGCCAAAGAACCCCTTTCTATTTTTCACTACTCCCCAAACCCTAATACCCTAATTCATTTCCCTCTTTTCCCTTCAAAAATACACGCCCCCCCCCCCCCCCAACTCCTTTCTCGCCCAAAAACCTAACGCCACCACTGTCGAAGTCGATTCCAACCACCTCCGGCCACCAAAAACCATCAAAACCTATATTTTCTTATTCCTCTCACTATCCGCAACAAAACTCCCATGGAAATTTCCCCATAACAGTGAAGGTCAAAACCCAACCCAACCCTACCCCGACCTTTACCTCTGTTGCCAGAAAAGGGAACTTCGACGAGCATTTGGTAAAACCTGAGCATTACTATCCTAGTGGAGGGGAAAAAACCCTTGTGCATACACGATCAAAAGTGGATCAAAAGTGACCCGATTCCAATTTAAAAAAATGGGTAATCCTTTCCTTTTTACTGATTCTTGAACTGTTATGTGATACCATTGCTTTGAACTATTTGTATGCCTGGATTAGATACATTCATGGCTTATGTTCCATGTCATCTTTATTAGGATTAGGCCTTAGCATCCATGACAGTTTGTTCATTCTTTTTTTGCAATGAATTTAGCCTCTTATTCTGATAAAATACATGATCACATTATTTGCCTAGTTTGAAACCTGAATGGTGATCTGCTTAATATGATTAGAAGGATCCTAGTTTGTTCAATTTGAAGTCTTTGATTGACATTAGAATGGAAAGTTGTTTTGATGATTAATACAGCATCAATTTGAGTTTGATTGGAATCTGTTAAGGTAATCAAGAGGATTCCAAACCCAAATTGGCTTAGAACATTCTTGTACACTGATCATTGAACTTGGACTTGATTATTGTTAAGGGGAAGGATTATACTTGGACAGAATCATGATCGACCCTAATTGTTTTATATTTGGAAAATGTACCAGGGTTTCCCTTTTAATTTTGGAAAACTATCTCCCTTTGCCTTTTTTTTTTTTTTTTTTTACTTTGCTTGTTTGAATTGTAAAACCTACCCCTCACACCTATATAAACTAGTTCTATTCCTCATCTTAACACACAAAAATAGAGAGAACACAATAAACACACTAAAACAACAAGGCACGACTGAAAAGCACTTTTTTTTTCTTCTGATAATCACTCTAAAAAAGCTCTCACTATTCTCTCGTAGTCTAACTACTGAAAGAGAAGTCTTGATACCATATGTGAAGGTTTCTAGTTTGTTGCACCCTCATTAGTGTTATTCTGTCTGTTTGTCCAAAGTAGCTATCAAAGATAATCTCTTCTTCTGCATCCTATAGACATGTGAAGCATAATCTGTGGTGCTATGCTATGTGTTGTCTGTCAGGGCCTCTCTCTTGGCCATTAACATTGTGTGCAGGTTCCTCTTGGGATAGTCTTAGGGCTATACTATGTTTGCCTTTGCAGGGATGTTAAAACTCTGTGGGAAAGGGTATAGAAAGCTTTGTAATGCTAACAAGTTTGTGCAGGAAAGGGAGTCCAAAGGGCTATGGATTAGCCAAAGCAGAGCATAGGCTAGCAAGCTTATGTAGTGCACTGGCATGTTTTTTGTTGTTGTTGTTTGTTACAATATGGATTCTCCCTACTTGCCTATGTATTTATTCGTTTCCCTGCATGTATATAAGTATGTGTGATAATCATTCGGCTACACAGGGGCCTCTCTTTACATTTCATCCTTGTGTGTATGCATCATGCTTAATTAAAACGAGTAACCTTGCATAAAAATCAAGTTTAAAAGATAACTGAAAGTTTGAATCAGCATGTCTGCAATTGTATTACAACTTAAACTCAACCTTACAGTGTTCGATTGAAGTTCTCGTATGCAAAATTTGAAAATTTTGATAACAGGAGCTATATGTGTAACGACTGATTTAACTGAACTTCTTTATGCTAATATCCAACTGCCCCTTTTGCATTTATAATCCAGGCTCAACCCTTACCTTTAAAAATTGGCCTGCCTGCGCGATAAAACTGATTTCATCCTCTATACACTAGTATGAGCTTATATAGGTCGATTATACCTATACTTATATAAATTTTCGGAAAAGTTTAACTATTATCGCCTAACAGAATTATTGCATGCCTATATAATGTGCAAACAGCCCCTACCTGCATTTGTATGCTTTAAGTACCCTTTTTTTAAAAACAGTCTATTCCTATACATATTTTTTAAAATTCGACCACAAAAACAAGAAGCCATTAAGGTTAGTATTTGACAATTGATGTCGAAACACGCCGACCCCGAATGGCTAATATTTTTTTGACATTTTAACCACAAGTTGGTTTTGGTGTCATTTTAAAAATTATTTTCCAAAAACCTGCCTACTTTTGCAACTAACCCAATTACTGAATTTGCATAGATAAATCGTCTGTGAATATTTCTTGCGAATCTAGTCACTGAATCGGTAGATATAATTGACTGGCCAAACGTGCGATTAGGGAGTGGGCCTAGGCCGTATGCATAAAATTCTGAATAGACCATATATATATCACTGTCCAACTTAACATTTGCGTAAACGACTCTTTTGCATGTTTAGAAAATGACTCTAGCATTGAAATTGCACCTTTATACTTGAAATTAGTCCCTTCCAGTCTTATTATACTTTCAATATCCCAAAATTAAAACTCGGGCGGAAACCACCTTTCGTGGGACTCGGGAAGTGCCTAACACCTTCTTCCCGAGTCACTAGGACTTCTTACCCTTATAATCTCTGTAAATACGACTCCAGAGTTAAATCAAGACCCTTAGACATTTTAGGTGACCTAATACACCTTAGACAACTTATTAGATGGCGACTGCAAAACCGACTCAACTGAGTCACTTAGTCAAACCCGAACCTTGACTCATTCCGAGTTAGGGAAAAAGGGGGTGCAACAATAACTACCGGAAAAGGGTCAATTTTACCCCCCTCAATTATAGGAAATAGAGCAATTATACCTTTTGTTTGATTTTGGTAACAAAAATACCTCTTCCGTCAGCCAAATAAGGTCAAATTTACGCTCAAAACTAACAGATTTTCATTAGAAAAGTAATTAGTCTTCAAATAGTCTAATTAGATGAGTAAATTGTCACATCTTAAGCAATGACAACACATTTATCTCCACTCTTACGACCCCACCCCCATCATCGATCTCATTCGCAAAGGCCAATGGGTCGAGCAAAAAAGACGATGACACAACGGCACAGCTACGAAATTAACTTGTGATTTTGACAACAGACACACATCAAAGCAGTGGCGTAGTAGTGGCAAAGGAAGGTTTCGGTTGCTGAATTTGGGTGCTTAAGAAACTTATCCTCACCGGTATTTAATGAATACTGCCGGAGACCTCACAGTGGCAGTGAACGACAACGGTAAGTTTGATAATTAATGCATGCACCATTCAGTCAACAGAACTCTAGAGCAAAAAATAGAGTCAAACTTTGAAATTTATCTCTGCCGAGTAACTACATTTCATCCGCTTCATTCCGTGTTTGATTAATGTTGGCATAGAAAATTCCAAGATAGTCAATGACTTAAAAGTTATCTTTTTTCCTAAATGAACTTCCCATAAGCTTAGGTAAATACTTTGCTGAATCATACTTGTTAGAAAAGTACTAGTAACACGCAGAGTACATTGAAAAAAATGGCTATGGGCTTGTGGAAACTCTTCCTGAGAAAAGTGATTCCTAACTTTCGGGAACACCAAAAAATGGTCTTATTCTAATACAACAAGCATTCTACCCGTTATCTGAAAGCAGCAGCTTGACAACAGAACAATGTTAAGAACATAAAATTTTAATCTTCAAAAGATTTATTATTTCATATGAATATGTCTTTTCAAGCAAATACGTCCAGAACAGGCTAAAGGGAGATGCGAAATTGTCACTGGTAAAATAGCCATCTTAAGATGGTCTTAGACCGAGAGAAAGTTCTTTGAGAAACTGATAAAAAAAAATTTAGCTATTACTTTACAACGTTGGAGATTAGAATGAGAGGAGATGAGTTTTAGGCAATCTAATGATATTCTGTTAGTTAGGAGAGTATAAGCGGCCTTATTTGGCTGACAGAAGGATATTTTTGATGCCAAAATCAAACAAAGGTATAATTACCCGATCTTCATATAGTTGGGGGGGGGGGGGGGGGGGTAAATTGACCCTTTTCCGTATAACTACTTACTTTCGGAGACAAACAAAAAATAAAGGAAGAAATTTTCTTCGCTAATTAACTGTCCCTTCCTCTTATTTTGTAACGGTTATGCCACAAAAGAATTTGTTCATTATATATTGGGCTTGAACAAGATCCATTCCCAGCTTGGATGGACTTCTTTTCCTTTATGGTTGTTTGTCTTGTAATATAACTCACCTACTTGTCAGCGCCACATATATAGCTGTCTTGTTATAATGTGGTTCAACTTGGATCATAATTCATAAATACAGGTGACATTTTTTAAAGATAATGTGTGTGTGTGTGTGTATATATATATAAAAGACCAGGCTACCGCTGAGCTTTGTCTTGTCATAATGCAGATGCAAATCTGATAATTCTCCATATTAAAGATGGGTGAACTAGCTCATTTTTTGCCAGAAGATAATGTGAGAAAGATGAAGAATTGAATCAAATACCACAGGAAATGCTAAAGACTTTTACTTTGACACCACATTATAAACAAGTATACTATACGAATATCTCATAAAGAATCAAACGTCACTCATATCTCAAGGCAAGGGCTGGTTTTCAGTAATACAAACTATAGAAAGAAAACTCAGCAATTCTCATGCCCACTACTATGTCATTCAAAAATAAAACAATTCCCACCATCAACACCAAGTAATAATCTTTTGAAGAGAAAAAAACTTGTTCCTTGTACACCTATACTAAAACGGTCACAAGGAAGCTCCTGAAGGAATGAAATGAAGTTTCAAGATAGCATTGATGCTACACGCAAAGAAACAAGACGTTTCATATCGATCAATGATCCACCTTCAAGCTTTATTTGGCTGACAAGAACCAAGCGTATATAGTTCCTGTTCAAACAAAATGGAGCAGAAGTAAATAAATACACTTTATCTAACATCAAATGTTGCTAGGCAAACTTCAATGGCTTATAAAAAGTAAAAGGAGGTTACCTCGGAGTAACGGACATGATCCTTATGCAAATTAGAAGTTTTCACAATAGTCTCCCACTTGGTACCATCAGCCTTGGACTTCTGATTTTGCTTCTTAGAGAATGGGGTCCTCAGAGGAATCGAAGGCAGTGTGCGCCAAAGCCAAGATTCGGAGGGAGATTTAGGTAATGGTGGTGGTAAAGGAGATTGCAAGTAGGTAATGTTAGAATCTTTTGAGTCATCTGCATGTTGGTTATTTTCATTTTCTGAACCTAAATTTCCGTAAGGATGTACTTTCGAAGACTCTAAAGCTCCAGATACTGGATCAAGATTTTGCTTTAGTTTCAAAGATACCTGATCAGCAGGGCCTCTAAGTGTTGACATGCCCATGGAAGAAGCTTCCACCAAAACAAGGGAATCCTTTTCAGCAACCCGTTTGCTCTCTTTCTCTGAAACATTCCGGTCCTTGGCACCTTGAGTACGAGCAGTGGAAGCCACTTTTACAAGGGCTCTACTGCTTTCAACCAATTTCTTCATATTCTTATCAGAGGAGCTCATTAATCCCTTGGGGTTTGGAGAAGCAGCATTAGGGGCTGAAATTTGCACATTATCTACAGAATCTATGTACACTGTTTTCTCAACTACTTCACTTGGTGAATCAGAAAATCGCCCTATGCCCATCCCCTGTGGCGTTTTTTCTTTGACACTGTAGCAACCTTTCCGAAATGAGTCAAATCGACTAGCCCAAAGACTCTCCATGTCCTTTGGCACACCAAGAAACCTTGAACCCTCATTGAATGGAGATGGGGGTGCTACATTTCGATATGGAGATATAGCCCCACTTCTCGAATGCCTACCAGGAGAGATTCCAACTAGCTTACATGAATCCTTAGGGTTATACAGCTGGCCCGACAAACTTCTATTATCAGCTCTGTACAGCTCGCGAGACAGTACACCAGAATGGAATCTTTGCTTATTTATGGTATCACAAGCATTCTGCAAAGAACCTAATTGTTAAAATCAAACACAAAACTTAAAAATTTTACGATAGCAAAAGAAACTGGGGAAAACTATGATTATTACCTTGTCAAGAGGTCCACTATAAGCTTTTCTAGTTAATCTCTTGACATCGTGAGCATAAGATGTTGGACTCTGCGGGGTCTTTGGTTTCATTCCTGAAATTCGCTTTACTGCTTGCGCAGACAGTACAGGAGCATGTGTCTTCACTTTCAGTCCAGGCAGTGGATTTAAGAGGCACAAAGAATTCTTCACACAAATCCGAGGTAAAAATTTCCACCCTTTACTTGGCTTTTTGTGCTGATTCTCAGACACATCATCTTCTGTTTCAGTTCCATCCTCCTCAGCGTAGCTGCTATAATATGAGACAGGGTTAGACTCCAATGGCTTAACTAAAGGCTTTCTTTTCACAGGGACTAGCTTTTCTATTGGCTTCGGTTGTTCACAAGAAACTGAGACTTGCTTTTTCTGAACATACTGAGGCGTCTCTATAACAACAGCTTTTGCTGCAGGCAAGAATCGACTCATCATAAAGTCTCTAGTTTGGGAGTCAATAGAAAAGGTTCCGGATGGTTTTGAATCTGAACTTTGATGTCCGCTCAAACCACTGATACTGCAGTTGAAAGATAATGATTCGGTAGGTGACAGTGATTCAGGAGCATCAGAATAGGCATCATCATCACTATCTCTATCAGATTTCCCTCTTGTATATATACTTTCCGCTAGGCTATCCAGTAGAGCTGCATGATCAATCCAAGGAAGTCCATCGGCTGGAGACTTGTAAATATTCTGACTACGAGGCCTTTCACCCGAATAGAAACGCACGGTCTCTGGCAATCTTCCTGGGGGTAGCCTAGGACTACTCGAGCGCTCCACTCGCAGGTTAGCTCGGGATTCATTATCACCTTTTGGTCTTCCAGGGATCTGTTCCCACACAAATGGAACAGCTGCTGGCTTAGTCACTTCACTCAATTCCCAATTTGATCTTTTCACAGGAAGTGATTGCTGTCGATTCGGTGGTGCCTTATCTACCATCTTTTTATTTGCTCTCTCATGAGGGGCTAAAGATGATGGATTTTTCCTCACTGATAGAAGTGGTGCATTAAAGTCCAGCTGATTTTTCGCCATTAGTCTTTGCAACCGTAAAAATATCTGTTTCCTTTCCCCTCCGAAACAAAATTAGCAATCAACTTGGCGTATTTGACTTCCAAAATCTTCAAGCAATCACTACAAAAAATGAAATCAAGAAATCAGAATAAAGTTCCAAGAAAGAAAGCTGATGAGGTTGGAAAGTACACTGAGCACTTCAGATTCACAACCGCACTAACTAGAAGTAAGTGAAACTACGAATAGGATAATGAATAGAAGGAATCAAAGCAATATGGGAAATGAAAATACTATGTCCCAATGGAGTCTATATGGATCATATGTTTTAACAAAGAAAAAGAAATGAATAATTCTACAATTGCCAACAAAATATAGAAAAAGGAAAAAAGAATGCAGAAGGGAATCCAAATCCAAGGATAACTATGCAAGTACACTGAGAATGGGGGCTGCTAATTAACAATTAAATCAAAAGAAGTGCAGAGAAACAGAGAAATCATAAACCAAGAACCTCTTGTAACTCATACCCAGTGTAATACCACCACCAAGTGGGGTTTGGAATGGTGGGTTGTACACTGACCTTACTCCTACCTTGTGAGAGGTAGAGATTATTTTCAATATACCCTCGGCTTAACTTAATAGAAATCACGCAAACACATATAAAATCTTGTCACTTAGCCATTCCAGATATGGGCAGAGAGATATGTTACATTATCTTTTGGCAAGTATGGGCATCAAAGCAATTAAAAAAAACATAATTATAATTACCACTATACACTTCCAAGAACCAAGTGAAGAACACCATACAATGTATCAAAACAGAAAGATAATACCAGTTCCAAGAACTTGTATTAAAAGTTGAAAACTTTACCAAAAATGTTGAAGAAAATGAAGACCCAAGAACAGAATAATAATGTTCATATACCTTGTAAGGGATTAAAGGGAGTTTAGTGAAATGTGTCCTTGATTGATGGCATGAGTTGAGGAGTAAAACAAGTGCAAAAAGGGAACAAATTGGAGAGAGAATGAAAATGCAAGAATGGTAAGTCTTTGCTTGCTTGTGCTTTTTTGCTTTTTAGAGTGGGGGTATCCCCATAGAAGAGGGGTGGGGCTGAAACTTGAAAGTGATAATATTTCTTCAATGGTTCACATAAAACGTGGAAAGGGGATCACATTGACAGTTAATATAACCTAACCATAACGGCCTTAAATTTTTTTCGGCTGCTCAGTTTATCACTTTGTCAACTTAATTTTATTAGGTACACTCAAGAGTGTAAGTTGGTAAAAGGAACAAAATCTTAGCTACTGTTTGGATATAGATTTGGTTGAAACTTGGGAATTTGAGTATTTGGAGTTGAGTTGAAAAATAATTTTTGAAACTTGAAGTTGTGTTTGGACATAAAATTTACTTGAAAAAATAGTTGAAGTTTTGTGAGTAATTTTTCAAATTTCTCAAAAATTGCCCAAAAACAACCTTTGAGCACTTTTTGAGTTTTTGGGACTTTTTGGAAGAAGTATTGATGAAATAGCATAAATAAATAGTTTTTCTCCCAAAAACTCCCAAAAAATGTCCCCAGAAATTATAAACAAACGGGGGCTAAATAATGTGGTAGAAGGGACATAACTGATTAAGAACTTAAAAACAACTTTTCTTCACTCTATTTTACCCTAAAGTTTTAGTTCTTACACTTTTGTCCTCACATATATAAAAAAAAATTACCAAATTAGGGAAAGATTTCTCTCTCCGTTTATTCCCTCCTTTCTCTCTCTCTCCTCTCTTCTCCCTCGCGGCCTGAAAACACCATAGCTGTTGCGCATCTTCTTTCTTCAATCTCTCTTCGTTTTTTATATTATTCTTGCATTCCAACTCTCTCAAACACAAAATATTGTCAGATCGAAATCCTTTTCGGTTAATTAAGTATTATTTACTCTAATTAAAAAATAATTTGGGGAAAATACGTTGCAATTCTTTGAATAACAATTTTTGGTTGGCATTACTTTTTTTTTGTTTGCTTGACGTTGAAATTCTTTGAATAACGTTTAGTGGTTGGGCATTACTTCAAATTGGAAAGCTTGACGTTGAAATTCTTTGAATAACGTTTAGTAGTTGGGCATTACTTCAAACTGGAAAGCTTGACAAGTCTCATATCTCTTGTAAGTATAAACCTCCGTCTTCTAATCTCTACTATTCTAATTTTTGTAAAAACTCAGGTTTTTAAACAGTATGTTGTTGTTTTGAAATATCTTACCATGACGATCGCACCATCCTATAGATTGTTCTACAAATGCTCGTACGATGTAGTCACAATTATGGAACATTGTGTTAGATGCTCAGGACAATCATTTTGATGTTCCTGTTGTGCTATTCAGAGTTACGGAACATAATTTTAGTTGTCCGAATCATCTTACAGTATATTCAGTAAATGTTATTCATAATGTTGGAATATTTTATAGATGGTCGGAACTGATGTATAGATGTTCCACATTGGTATGCTTGTATTCTTACACATCCTTTAATATGTTCGGATCTGTTTTTGGATGTTTCAGTATCCTTTGCTGCCTGGACCATATTTGATGAATGTTTATCCTATCTTGCAGATATTGTTAAAGTAATGGGGGACATACTACTAGGAGTTGATTATCTCGGTGAATGGGTGGAGCGCTCGAAATGCTATGCTTGGATTCCTAAAGTGAAAGAGACAAAACCTATCCTTGTGAGTAAGAATGTTACATATGATGAACTTGTCAACAAAATTATACGCAGTTGCACCTAATTTCCAAAAAAATTAGAAAATAAATAAATATCTAGTGAATGTCTAGTGCCTTGTACAGTGTCACTGTCAATCTCTCTTGGAGCCTGGCTTGAGATCTCTCTCTAAATTTCCAAATAAATAAATAAATAAAATATTTCAAAAAATCTCTAAATTTAATAGAAGAACGTCACACTGATGTTCAACGCACCTAATTGGATGTTTAACTAACTTTGTCATTCTGGTTGTAGTCATTTTCTTCTTTCCTCGGTTCTTCTTTGCATGGAGCTTCCTGGACAACAATATATGCCTCTTTGGTCACTGCTGCTGCTTCTCCTTCCTTGACGACGACGCTACAAAATTAGCAAGGGACAGCTGGATCGCATCAAGCTTCTGATCTAGTCCATGTCGCCATTGAAGGCAGTCATGGCACTTGCAGCTGCAGACACTAGGCTGCACATTCTCAGGTTCTCTCCTCCTCGAGCTTTCTCCAACTTCAAACAAACCCCTACCACTAAAAACACCACCAGTAAAACGACCAGCCCATACCACCAATGTCATCATCAACTTGTGTTCCACATCTACCAACTTCTCCACTACCAAATTCTTCACCAACTTGTCCTTCTCTAGGACTATCAATTACCTCTCTTGGAGGGGTCCTAGGGCAATTCCTAAAAACTGTCACTCGATCACTACCAACTATCGAGCTAGCCCCCTCCAACATCACAACAAGCTCATCAATTACCTCATCTCCCCCATCAACAAACGGCTCAATATTCTGAAAGATATCATCTTCCATCTCTGCATCGATAGGGTCAATGAAAGGGTGCACCATCTACATACCATAAATATTTGTTAAGAATACAATGTTGAAGAGAAATAAACCTTCACATCACAAAGAGTGATCATAACATCCTTATTACTGTTCGACACTTAACATCAGTAAAAAAATGGAACATCATATCTTACGTGATCGAACGTCTTAAATGATGTTCTTACCATTAATAGCAATGATTTTCACGACATTGCAGATGTTCCAACATTTAGAAAATTGTAGGTCAAGTACTTACCGGCTTTGCAACATTCTCAAACAGCCTTCGGGAGTCTCTTTCATTCTTTTCAGTGATCCACATGTGCATCCTTGGCATGGTCCTCTCCTTGGAAAAATCCCTGGGACGAAGCGCAGGTATTGCTTCAAATACCCAACCCACAAATACCTAAGAAAACCCATAGAGATTGTAATTTGGCCCGTCCTTAGCCTTGCTAGATGCACGGTCAGCCATGGGCTTCGTCAGGTACTCAATAGTTAGCTCGAAGTTTTTTCGCCCCCAAGGATACTTTACAAATTCATTTGGAAGATATGCAAGGCAGACCACTAATTCCTCAATACCATTTTTTATTTGTCCTTGGCACACAATATTGAGTGAACAAACCAAGCCATGGTAAGCTCAAACTTGTACCGTTCAGGAACTTCCTCATTTTCTATCAAACACAGCAACTGGGGACCATTAATTGCCCTTGTTTTCCCATCCTCCCATTCCGTTGAAATATACTCCCACATCTCTCTGCCGTCTCTTTCATCGTAGCCTCCCATTGGACACTTGGATAGGCTTGGCATCTCAGCTTTGTCATCAAAGCAAACTCTTGGAGGCCAAAACGAACAGACACTCCATTGAAATTAAACCAAGCTTCTTTTTCTTTATTGCACAAAACTCTTCTTAATAGAAGATTGTGCACCACTTGGTTGGAAATGATGCCTCCTCCGGCAAGTCCAAGAAATGGCCAAAGATACTGTTTTTGAACTTGTCATACAAACCACTAGTACGCAGCACAATCCTAAAATCACGCATTTGTCCAATAAGCGACGAACGGACAGTTATCTTGGACTGAAAATGCTCATGATCATTCAAGAAAGTCTTCAGCACCATTGGTGGAATGACACTAGTAACGTACTCAGGCTGCACAATGTTTTGAAATTTATTAGTTTAAGGAATCACCACGGTAGCAAGAACATAATATCAGATGCATAAAACATCCCTTGAGATGTTCCAAAGAACTACAAGAAAATACTTTGAACATTTTTAAAGATGTTCTGATCATGTAAGCGAATGTTCTCATATCACATAACAAAATATTGAACATCATAAAGTAAAGTGAAGAACAACTTCATGTATGTTCTAGACAACAACTTTACCTCTCTTGGTGGCTCTACAGAATCAGTTCCCACATCGTGTACGAACTTGCTCCGACCTTCTCCTTCGCTTCTCTCAAATTCAAGTTCAACCTCTTCTTCTTCCCTACCATTCCTACCTCCTTCACCAGCTTGAACATCTACAACCTCTATAACTTCTTCTACACCACCTACAGGTTCTCCACCATCACACTCCATATTATCTACTACTTCTTGAACATTTGCAACTCCTGCAAATTCTTCAATAAGATTATTTACAAGCCTTCCCATATCCTCTTCTTCTTCCATATTTAGAAGGCTCTCTTTTTTATTTCCCTCTTCATCCCACTCATCATCGCGAAATAGTGCTTCTATTTTCTCTGATAAATTACCATCATCTTGCTCCCTGACAGCTTCTTGTGGCCCTATATTTACATCATAGTCTAACTCCTCCTCTTCGTCCTCTAACATAATTCTCCTCTTCCTAGGAGGTTGTTTACTAGGAGAAGGAGTAGTCTCATTCTCTTAATTGGAGAACAGAAAATCATTCCACGCGTAGAAACCATTGTAGCTGCAAATCACAAGTATATTCATTAATTAAAAATGTTCAAACATGCAAATATGTATGTGTGAAACATAATATACATATGTTTTATCAAACCCTAATTTTTTAGAAAGGAAATTTAATTCAAGTAAAACATCATTAAACAATATTTTTTCAACCTTTAGCATATTTATTTTATAAAACCCTAATTTATTTTAACAAAAATCATCTAAAATGCATCAGCAACTTCAAACATCCTATCACACATTTAGAATACTGTCTCACGATGTTTGACAGTGCGAAGGAGTATGGTCTTAACATGGTAATATAACATAAACATGCAAAAGCTTCACTATTTGTACAAGAACATAGCACTATTTGACGAAAAAATCAACAAAAACAAAGATTTTCACGAGAACTTCATTCCAGTACCAGTAAAAAGGCATTAAAACCATCGGTTTTTCAAAAGAGCAAAAAATAAACCTCGTTTCACTTGAAAAACATCAATATTGTTCAAAATTTACCTTTAGTTGTTACCGGAGAAATGTAGATGGTCGGCGACGATGATGTTCAGAAGGTTGCGTAGAAAACTTTAGAAGATGACTTGAGAAGTGTGTAAAAAGATTTTGGAGTTCGATGTTTGAAATGATTACTAATTTGTTCAGTTTCCCACCTTCTGATTAAAAGTTTTGGGGATTGTTAATTCAGTCCCAAAAGTTTTTAATGAAGGTCCCAAAGTTTTATTGTTTCTAATCTAGCCCCTGTTTTAAAGTTAAACGCGCGTGTTTTGTTACGCTCCACACGCGTCCCTTTTTGTTAAATAAAGACTTCAGAGGGTCTTTTGCCCCAATCTTCTCTACTAACTACTCTCCGTCCACCGGGAAAACATTGGATCCGAGTTTAATAAAGACATGATGACTTTTAAAATTTATAATTTAAAATAAGTTATTAAATATTCGTGTGGCTAAAATTATCTCATCAACGGTAAAGTGAGAAGTTTAAAGTTAAATCGTTTTCAAGTTTAAATGGACTAACAAGAAAATTGTATCATTCTTTTTTATACAGATGGAGTAGTAAATTGTAACTACTTTTGATTTTTTTTCTTTTGGTACTGCTGATTTTTTCCACAAGAAGTCAATGTTAGGTTTTTTTTTTTTAACCTAGTCCATTACGTAAAATTTACTCCAATACACGATCATATACATTCCCGCTTCCAAAATGATGTTGTTTTAATTATGTATATAAATTGTTGATAAAGTATTTCAATACATACAGTTAACAAGGTGATGGACAGTTCAACAAGAGTATCAGTGGCTGGGATTCCAACTCGTCATCAAAGTAATTATTGTAACTTTTTATTTCATTTTGCGTTTTCGAATAATTCAAATTTTACATTGAAATACAATCATGTTTTTAGAAGTTATAGTTTTCATGGCAAAACTTCTGGAGTGGAGAGCAGTACTAAATTTCGTAATGTCTATTCATGCATGTGATCTTGAACTTGAAATGACAATTGTGGATAGAGTACTTAATGAGTGGTGTGATTTATAGTAGCAGCTTATTTTATATAACTCTAATTAATTTGTTAGTATTAATTGGTTTTGGAGCTTCTCCATTAATTAGCTCTTAGTAATTCTTATAGCATCGTAACAAAATAAAGATCCCGCTACACATAAGGTCGATCCGCTAAATAATTGGCCTTAGCCGAAAAGAAGTTTGCAATACTGTATATGCTAATGCCAAAATATGTTGTCAAACATAAATAAAGATTAAACATGCAGACAAATTTAATTAAACGGAGTGTTGCATGAGTTGAGTTATAAACCTCCGGTCAAGGAAGATATTGACATAACGAAGTACTGTAAACTGTTCAACCGCGAAAAGGTTGCTACTTGAATAAATTGATGTATATGTCTCTTCTTTTGTTTTTTTACTTCTTTTATTTCAGCTTTCCAACCCCACCTCCACCCCATCCACAAAGAAAAGCTCTATAGATGACCCTGTACTTCTAGTCTTTTGTGATTTTCATAGTCTTGAAACAGATTTATTCTTATTTGAATAAACTCTCGCCTGAGTTCGTAAATTTCTAACTAATCGTCCTCACTGAAAGCATTGAATATCACTCACTAATTTGTCTTCTTAGGTAACGAGATTCCAATGATTTAAGTCCCAAAAACACAAAACAAAAGTAGCCCCTATGGAAAAGTAGCATTGAATAATATCACTCACTCAATTTTTGCATTTAAGTTATGCTTTTAGACTATATGGTGGTTGTGTAACAAATTTTTAACAATTTCTTGGTCTAAATTCCCAACAACTTTTGCAAAAGCTTTTAAGAAACTGACAGTTGGGCCCCTATGAAAAGTAAAATCTTCAAACTAATTTTTGTAGATATTTTCGAATGTTTGCTTCACCTCGCATGTGAAGACTAATCCATCGTATTTTATATATCTGATGACTTTGGTTGTCTGCTATAATTGACTATGTTAATCCAAAGGCATTTATTTATTGTTATTATTATTTTTGTACGGTTAATTAAGAACGGTTTGTCTGTTGGTCAGACTTAAGAAAATGAACATAAAGGTAAAAGACAAACAATGTCACCTCCATTTTTGCCCCTAAATAGACGGTTGGCATCTTTCGAGAAAAGACACAATTAGTATTAGTTACACAGACATAATCACCGAATATTCAGTATGTTCACTGATTTGTTGGATTTAGCTTTTGTAGTTTTGTAATTTAGACCTCACTCTAGGATCAAGTTCACCCCTAGAGCCCTTCTTTTCCTTTAATATTCGAGAAAAGTGAAGCTGAGAAAACAAATGTGAAAGAAAGTAAGAGCGATATCTATCTCTGGTAGCTTTGTGGAATCTGCCTAAAATCGCGCCATTGTTTTGCTGGTTACTTTATTGACTTGCTAATATTTTTTAATCGAATTAATAAGCTTTAGCCCATTAAAGATTGGTGAATTAATAAGTTTCCAGCAAGTGGACCTGGTGATAATATTGTAACATAATATTGTATTAAATTGTTTCTAGGTGGACGTGGTAAAGCTTCCAGTAAGACAGTAACTAAACCGGTATTTGTTTCTACAATTTTGCAAACAACAACGGATGAAATTGTGCTTGTACTTGTTAGCTTTTTGTTATTTTTATTGCTGGAGACTAGTCCCCTATTTTGTGTTGCCTCCTCAAGAAGCCATAAAATTTCTGTATTTCACTATAATTGAAAAAATTTAGAAGCAGCCTCTATATATTGTGTGATCTGTAGACCTTATACAATAAAACCAAAACAAAATTGAGAAAAACCGGAAAATAAAATCAGAATAAAAAGAACCGACTTATGTTGTATTGATTTGATTTTTAAATTTCAAAAATCGACATAGTTGATTGGATTTGATACTAATAAAAATAAACCAAAATCTACCGACCTATGTACATCCCTACTTGTCACAATCTAAAAAACAAAAAAAAAAAAAACAAAAAAATTATAGTTACTCTAATACAACATGTTCTCCGCATTTTCTACTCGCCTAAAATTTTTGACAAGACTGGAAGTACAAACAACAAAAAAGAGCAAGTTAAATGCATTAACTTTGTAGAACGAAAGGGTCTAATTTTAGAATTCAATTTGAAGGAGGTCCCCCCTTTACCATAATCAATGTTAGGCTAATCAAATATAAAGATGATTGATAGCCCATGTGAGGTTGTCTTGTGTTTTAAGGACTTCACAATCAATCCTTGTGAAAAAGGATGATTGCATTTATGCCTCTTTTCGTGTTTCCCATCTCAAGCAATCCTTTCGTTACTGGCTACTCCTTGAAAATGGATTCAAGCATTAAACTTGGGCCACAATAGTTAGGCAGCTACCACTCCCATAATCTATTTTCAACGGCCTAAGAAAGCGAAAAATTGATGACTAGCCAATTTTGCACACGTTAAATGAGTTCCATCCACAGTTTCAAAATTCATTGAGAAATAGCCAATAAAACACTCGCGTACATTCAGGCTACTGCCGCATATATTGAATTTACTAAACTACCCTTAAAAACCTACAGCTCAACAATAAATACAAAATAACGCGTGGAAAAAAACAGAACAAAGCATACATTACTTCTCTCAACTCTCCAGATCATCGTCTCTCTCCCGGAACTTTCAAATTCAAACTGTAAAAGCTAATTGCAGGTGCGGTTCCACAGTTTCTCCGACGTTTCTGTGCTGAATTTGAATTATTTTACATAAATATATCTGTTTTCGTGATTATAATCTGAATTTGTTTTTCTGAAACGCGAATTTACTGTTATATATAATTAATATGAATCTGAATTAAGTTCATAAGAGTATGCAGCACCTAGAATTGTATTGCGTTTAAGCAAAAGCTTCAAAATGGCCTGATATCCCCAGCATATTGTGATGGGACCTTGCTTCAGCGTAACACTAACCTCCAGCATTTAATGCTGGGGGATTAATGTTGAAGCAATGTCCCATTAGAAATATCCTGTTGTCCAACACTAATTGCTGGGGCTTAGTGTTACGTTGAAGCAAAAGCCCTGTTATAAATATCCTGTAGCTATGATTACATTTTAGCTTAGCACTTCAATATGGCCTGATATCCCCAGGATATTGTGATGGGACCTTCGTTCAACGTAACACTAACCTCCAGCATTTAGTGATGGGTATTACTGGTGAAGCAATGTCCCATTAGAAAATATCCTGTATTCCAACACTAAATTCTGGGGCTTAGTGTTACTTTAGAGCAAAGCCCCATTATAATATCCTGTAGCTGTGCTATATTAGGATATAAACTTGCACTTCAAAATGGCGTGATATCCCCAGGATATTGTGATGGGACTTTGCTTCAACTTAACACTAAACCCCAGCATTTAATGCTGGGATTTCTGTTGAAGCAATGTCCCATTAGAAAATATCCTGTATTCCAACGCTAAAAATGCTGGGGCTTAGTATTACGTTGAAGCAAAGCCCCATTATAATATCCTGTAGCTGTGCTATATTAGGATATAAACTTGCACTTCAAAATGGCGTGATATCCCCAGGATATTGTGATGGGACCTTCCTTCAACCTACAGCATTTAATGTTGTGGATTAGTGCTGAAGCAATGTCCCATTAAAAAATATCCCCAGCACAAAATGCTGGGGTTTAGTGTTAAGTTGAAGCAAAGTCCCATTACAATATCCTGTAGCTATGCTATATTTTAGCATATAGAGCTGCACTTCAAAAATCCCCCTCCACCCTGTATAATTAGCAATTAAACTATGGAAATGTATATTTATCTTATAGGTTAGCAGTTCTTAAGCTTTCATTATTAAGCTACAATTACAGTATTTTACCGTGTGGATTTCTTTGTAACTTAGTTTAGTATTTTTACTGTCTTTTATAACTACAGGTGATGGCTAAACAGTGTATTGTTCTTGCATTCAATGGGAAATGGACACCAGATTATAAGTACATAGATCATGAGACAAGGATTTTTCTACATAGTGAAACAGATACTTTTGAAGATTTCAGAAGAAACCTTTGGAAAAAGATAGATTTAGACGAAGAACATTGTGAGGCATTCATATGGTTTGATATGGAACTTGGAACAAGCAAAGGTGTCCCTATAAAAAATACCGATGATTTAATCAGCTGTTTACACTTGATGAAGAACAATTCCGAGTATAGGAGTAGACGTTTCATAGTTGACATTACATAACGAACTCCACAGTCTGAGAGAGTTGATTACACTGAAGGCCAAATGATAATGCAAATAGACAACGATGATGCTTTTGAAGTGATAGTTTTGACACCTCCATCTGTGGAAGCTGTAGCAGTAGATCAACAGTTAATGCATGCTGAAAACACAGAACAACAGCTTGTAAATATTGAACTTCCTGAGCCATCAAGTGCTGGAAAAAAGAGAAAGATGTATTCAAGGAAGAAAATAAGAGAATCTCCTCGTCCAATACTAAAAGAAAATGCAGATTTGGACGACATCAAGGTTGGATCAATTTTTTTAAACAAACAGTGTATCACTAAATGTTTCCAGACAACTGCAATTGCACACCATTTTGAATTCAAGGTTGTGAGATCAAGCACAACGAGATATTCACTGGCATGCATGAATGAAAAATGTGAGTGGACTGTTCGATCTTCCAGAATTAAACAATCCACGCTGTTCAAAATACTGAAGTTTGAGAAGAATCACACTTGCTCGGTGGATGATAGAAAAAGAGACCAAAAACATGCTACGTCAAAGATTGTTCGAGATGAGATAGTTGAGAATCTAAGAGACGATAATTATCCTGTTAAGCCTAATTTTGTTGTTGCAGAGATTAGAAGGAAAATGGGAGTTGTAATCTCTTATAATAAGGCATGGCGTGCTATAAAAGAAGGAGAGTCTTTAATTAGAGGGATGCCTGAGGAGAACTTTCAGAAGTTACCAGCATATTTATATGTGCTAAAAGACATCAATCCAGGCTCACATGTTGCTCTTCAAAGAGATGATGAGAACAGGTAAAAAAAAAAAAGTGTACTTATATATTTTTGTGTAGAATTCCAGTAATGCCAATTAAAAAAATCCTGAGACTGCAGTGTTATTTGTTGGATTCCCGTCACAAAAATGCTGTGATGTCGTCATTATGTATAAGTGGGGTTCCAGTACTAAAACCTGAGACTCAAAAATTTTAACATGAATTTTACTGATAACACTGCAATTCTATTATCCAGGTTCAAATATATGTTTTTTGCTTGTGCGGCATCTATCAAAGGCTGGAAACATTGTAGACCTGTGATAGTTGTCGATGGAACATTCCTTAAGGGGAGATATTCAGGCACACTATTGGTTGCAGTGACGAAAGATGCAAATAACCAAATTTTCCCACTTGCCTTTGGTGTTGTCGACTCAGAAAATAATCTGGCATACAATTGGTTCTTTAGACAGTTGCGCATTGCATTTGGTTGCCGTGAGAATTTACTGTTCCTTTCAGATCGTAATCCTGCAATTGCAAATAGGATTGCAAATGTATATCCTGAATGTGCCCATGGTATCTGTGTATATCATCTGGAAAAGAACCTTAACAAAAGGAACGTGAGTCCTGCAGTGATAAGTATATTCAATAGTGCATGTTGTGTCTACACGATTGCAGAGTTTAAAACAGACATGAATCAAATGAAGGAAACGGATAGGGCAACCTATGATTACCTCATGGAAGAACCACCAGAGAGATGGACTAGAGCTTGCTGTCGAAATCGAAGATATGACATGATGACATCAAATATTGTGGAATCAATGAATAATGCTCTGTTACATGCTCGGGGGAAATCAATACTGTCAATGGTGGACAACATAATGAACAAGCTACAGACCTGGTTTTATGAGAGACGGAAGAGTGCGCAGGATATTTTCTTTGCAACATCAAAATGGACAGATGATGAATTGAAAAAAAAAATAAAAAAAGCATATAGAATGAATGTGAGTATATCAACTAATACAGTTATTTTGGGATGTCATTTGCATTATGTCAATGATAATTCATGAAGTCCCGGATTTTGTGCTGGGACTACATGGTATGCAAAAGCGGGGGATCCAGTAATTTGCAGCATCATATGTGTTATGCTAGTCAAGTGATCTTATACATTACATTTTTACAGGTTGACCGGACTGCGGATCAAAGCTTTAAGGTAACAGATGAAGGGAGAGAATTCATTGTTTGTTTGAAGAAAAAAGAATGTCAATGCCTCAAGTTCCAGATGGATGAAATGCCTTGTGAACATGCACTTGCTGCTATAGACAGAGTGCACCTAAACAAATCGGATTATTGCTCTATATGGTATAAAAGAGAAACATGGTTAAAACAGTATGAAGCGGAAATCAACACTGTTGGACATGAAGAATCATGGGTTGTACCTGATAGCATTAAAGTAGAGATAACAAAACCCCCAGATTTTAAAGTTAAGGCAGGTAGAAGACAGGAGAAAAGATTTGTCTCGACTGCAGAATATGTAAGACAAACGGGGAAACACTGTGGGATATGTAGAAAGCGTGGACACAACCTCATCATCATCTTCACACAATATGCATGCCATTCCATTTATATTTGGCAGCCTCTGCTTCCAACTTTTTGGAAAGATCTAAAAAGAATAATATTTCACAGTTAATAAAAAAATCACAAAACACTAAAAAAAATAAATGAAAAAAATAAAAAATACTTTGGTCATTTCTTTTAACATACAAAATCATCTCTATGAAAATAAGATGATGTGATTTTCTTGTCGAAACTTCCTAGTTCCTCCACACGATTCTCTTCATCTGCCATATCTTCTTTTCAAAAAAAACTTTACAGTTTATAAGAGGAGATGAAATCTCAAAAAACTTTGTACTTTGCTTTAACTACAAAGGGTTATTTATAGTAAAAAAGTGAGTAACTGTTAGTCAGTCGGCATGTATTTTTGGCAAAAATACATTAAATGTAGTCAAAGAAATTATATTTTCTATGGACTTTACAGTTTCTATAGGTTATCAATTTTCAACAAATATTGTCTAACTTAAATTACTATCACGAAATTTAATAAATATTAATTAAAATATAAAAAACGGCTCTCACATAAATTAGTCCCCCCCAGTACTTGTGCTGGAGTCATACTGTTATGAAGGTGAAAATGACAGCATTTTGATCTGGGGTCGTATACTCATAATTGTAAATCCCCCCAGTACTTTTGCTGGACCTATATTGTTATGCAGTTGAAATATAACAGCATTTTCATATGGGGGCTGCTATTAAATTAATTCAAGAATCACGAAGTTTAATAATATTTATTCATACATTCATCCCCCCCCAGTACTTTTGCTGGAGCTATATTGTTATGCAGTTGAAAAATTACAGCATTTTGATATGGGGTCCTATGCTAATGACTGTAGACTAGTTGGAAATTATAGACTAATAATTAAAAATGACAACATAGAAACTTCACATAAAACTTCATAACAACTATAAGTTGATATGTATTTATAGAATAAATTCAATAATGTAATAACAGATGCAACTTATAATTGAAAAGGCACCATTACATAATATTTGTGATGTTGTTTACTGAACAATCACAATTCAAAAAACAACAGTTATATTACACATATATAACTGCCCCAAAAACTCAGATATTGTTTACCAAAAACTCAGATATTGAACTAAAACACAAAATATATGCTATCTTATTTCAAGCATCTTCAACAGTAGAGCCAGAACTAGAACTAGAACTAGAACTTGAACTTAAAGGTTCTAGTTCAGGCTGCCATATACGAACATTTAAAACCACACGATCTAAAGATTCCAGAACCCTAAAATGTAACGTACTTCCTACTCCAAGATTGTTAGTGCGAACAAACTCCCTCCATCCATTACAAAGTTTTCTCTGTCTTCTCACTTTTAGGTAGTTCATCTGGAAATGAATACCACGACAAATAAGAGTGGCTGGAACATCACGTCTGGGAAGCCTAATTGCCAACCATACTGGCAAAATCTACAAAACAAAACAAAAGAAGAAATGCAAACTTTTATAATAACATCAAACTAAAACAACACTTTAAAAAAATGCTATGATTAACTCACAAATTGATCTAATTCAGCATCCAATTCACTTAACACTGCTTCGACGACTGTTCCCATCTTATTTATGAAAAATGTTCTCTAATATGCTGGGTATAGATTATTTATCTAATATTAACTTTTGTCCAGCTCTTATGGTCAAAGAATCGATTAAAAATATCACAATAAATGTAGTAAAAAATGGTAGGTTTGTTTGGTTTTCCCTAATAAAGTCCTGACTTTTCGAATCCCAATGTAGCTGGTATTTCTGTATTTTTAGACCAAAAACCACCACTTAAAAAAACCTGGGTCTGCTTATATATTTACCATAACGTCCCAGTGTAAAGACTGGGTGAAGTCTGCAAAGCATAACAAGACCAACAAACAAATAACACTTTAAAAAAAAATGGTGTGATTAACTTACAAATTGATCTAATTCAGCATCCAATTCATTCAACACTGCTTCAACGACCGTTCCCATCTTAAAAATACAAAAATATTTGCCTCTTCTATTCAGTAACAAAGTAGTCTATTTATATTAAAATAATTGTACAAGAAAACTTCTCAATTATACTGTATTGTCCTTGTGCTTTTGGATGATAGTAAAGATTCTTCATTCTTTATATAAAAGCTGCACATTGCTTGTTCTTTTCCTTTACGATGCAGTGGAAAAAGTGCATTGGAAAAATAAAAATAAAAACTCAAATATCCGCAGCAAAAACATCTGGGGCGTCCATGTGCCTTAAAATACTAGCCCCAGGATAAACATCTGGGAGGCAGTGTGATCCATGCGCCTTGTTTTACTACTCACGGCAAAAACATCTTAGCAATCCCCCAGCATATTAGATAACATTTTTCACACAAAACAAACACAAACTTACAGGCATTTTAATTAACATTATCATAAAACACAAAAGAAGTATCCTCAAAGTACAAGAAAAGATAAATTACACTTGCAGATGCAACCATTAAAAACATAACATTTATAGAGGCCTGACTTCATTTATCTTAACTAACGGCAACTTAACCTAGTTATGATCAAATTTTACTTTGAACATCTGCGCAGATTAACACCAAAAAAGGAACTCAGACGCTAGGATTTGAAATATAATTCTGACTTCTGAAAACCTCATTAAAACAGCGAATACCAACGTCATTCATATAAGCAAGACTTGAGACCAAAAATGATCATCAAGCCTTCATCAGTCGGACAAAAACAGAAGTAGTCAAAATATACATTTGTCCACAAATTAGCAATATTCAAAATTAACAGCATCCAGTAAATTTACAAGGAGGACCAGATGAGGCCTTAGTCATCATTTGGGCCGGGATCTCGACCTGATGCACTAGCTCCATCAGTCGGATCCCCACCCAAATCTTCATCTTCGTTATCCTCACTGCCTTCATCATCCTCTTCATCATCGTCATCGTCGGCTTCTACCTCCATGCCCAAGGCTTGCTTGACACTGACGATAGCCGCTATGGTCTGATCAAGGACTGAGTCAACATTAATTTGGCCGCGCTGCATTTGGATGAGCAGTTTCTTCTTGGCTTCGAGGGCTTCCAGTTTGGAGTCGATTGTATAACGATCCCTCAAATTCGCCAACTCCTTCGTCAACAGCTCTTGGGTCCTCACAGATTCCTCAGCCCGATTCTTGGCTTCTTGCAGTTCTCCTCGAGCAGCCCGAGATTCAGCTTCAGCCTTGTTCATGTTTCTCAACATTAGGTCAGAAGTGCTACGGATGCTTTCCAAGGTAACTTCTTTCATATTAAGCTCATGGGCAAGCTGAGAAATCTGGCGACCTTGTTCATCCATCCTGGTTTTCAGATCCTCGAATGATAGTGCAAACCTTTCCTTCTCATCGAGAAGACGGTCCTTCTCCTCGAGGAGGGCGTGTATCTTGTCGTTGGCCTCAGTGTTTGATTTCTCCAACCTGTCTATCTTATCCTCAAAGAAGCCACGCCTCCCCTCCAGGACCCGCTTCTCCCTGATCAGAGCTTGTTTCTCCTCTTCTAGGGCCTGCTTGTCCTGGAGAGCCTTCAAAAGATCTTTCTTCAAGCCAAGGACTTGTTCCTGGTTGTTCAACCTAGAGCGGAACATGAGCTCGGCAGCCATCATACTTGCCTGGCAACAAAATGAAAATATGCAGGTAATCAGAACTAAGGACTTAATAGGAATAAAGAAGTAAAGAGGGAAACATTACCCGAGTAGTATCTTCAGCAATTGCGTAAGCTAGCTGCTCGTCGCTCATGCTACGCATGTTCCACTCCTCGCGAGGACCGATCAGGTTAGACGTCACTTTAACCAAGTGGCCAGGCTTCGCCAGAAAATTTGTATCCGGAGAGATAGTGAAGTCACACTCCCTCATACACGGCCTGGGCTCCCTCGCTTGTTCAGAAGGGTACTGGGGACCGAATTTGTGACGAATACCCTTAACAAAGTACGCCCCAGTCTTTCCTCCTAACGATACTCGCCTGGTAAGCTTTGTGCGAGAGACCTCAACGTCACCTGTTTCCTCGGGGTCCAGAGTGTCGCACTCTTGCAGATAAACTGGTGCCACCCCTTCACCGGCCAAATTCATCATGTCCTCGTAATAAAAGACCTGAGGTTCAGCCTCCCCCTCAGCTTTCCTCCACTCATCAACCCCCTCATCTTTCTCCTCCTCTTTTTCCTCAGCCTCCTCTCTCATCGGCTCTTTGCCAGGGCGCCTGTGGCTGGCTTGCTCAGGCTCGCCTTGTTGACTACCAACCCGTTCAGGCTCATTCAGCTTTGGGTCCTCAGGGAAGAAGGCAAAACCTTCGTGCATTCTTTCTTCCCCCATTTCCCCAGCTCTATCCCCTTCCCCATCATCAACTCGGGGACTCTCCTCGAAGGCATAAGAAGAAGTCTCTACATCCTTCCTCTTATCACCCCGAAGAGGTGCCCTCCTCCTCCGAGTCAAGCTCACATCGAGAGCCTCTGAATCAGAAATATCGAATATCACAGGCCCATCAGATTCAGGGGCGGCCGCCGAGCTTTTAACACTCTCCTGCCCAGCCTTGGGCGTATCAGCAGCAGCAGCATTGGTTTCAATTGTCTTTTCAGAAGACTGAGGAGTCTTGCGAGCTGTCCTCGTCTTCTTCTTGGGTTTACTCTTTTCAGAGTCAGATTGCTTTCTCTTCAACCTCGCAAGGACCTCCTCACCACCTTCCCTGGCCTTAACAGCTGCAGCAGTTTGGAGGATGGCAGCTGCCTCCTCGTTGATCTCGGCCACGGGGTCAACAGTCTCCTCCACAGGAGGAGGAGCAGGAAAGTAATTACCACTAGCACCTAAACCTGGGAATAAAGTCATATTAATACCACAGTGAGTTCAACATAAATTAGCAGGAAGTTGGGTAATCAGCTTACCATGGGTGCTAGGGTTCGACAATTTCTTTTCAGAAGTATAGTGGGACCACTGCCTCTGCTCGTGGGTGAAAGCTGCCAAAATGGGTTCAACCCAAGCAGACAACTCCTCCTCGGAAATCAGACCGTCGTAAGGAATCTTGTCAGCTAACCAATAAAGAGTAAAGGTCAGAAGGTGCAAATACGTAACTCAGAGAGTATTTAATACAAAGACTCAGGGACTTACGAGTTTTGTTCCACACCTCGCGGAGATTAGTTTTGCTGCCACGTGTGAGGAGTTTGGACTGCACATAAACATACCTATGCATCCAACCCCTATCCCCTGTATCTCCAGAATTATGCACTAAAGCTTTTCTTCCTCTCATACGGGCATTGATATACCCGTCTCTTGCAACCTGAAGGCTATACAAAGAGATAAAATGCTTAAACTCAAAATCTTGCTCAGTCTCATCGGCAAACCATTGTAGCAGAGAAATGATTCTATAAATGCTCGGGCACAGCTGCCCCGGGCAGATAAGGTAGTATTTACAAATGTCCTCTATAACAGGATGCAATGGCAGCGTATGGCCTATTGTGAATGGATACGTGGATATGGCCGTCCAACCAGTTCTCACAGAAGTAATATTCTCCGTTGGGTAGGGACAGGAAACTGTAACATCATCGTCCCAGCCGCAATCTTCCTTAACCCTATGCAAGAGGTCGAGAGTAATTGAACTCTTAAACCGGCTTGAAGGCCACGACCTTATATTGCCATAATGACTGAACGAGCCGACTGAACAATCATTTTCAAGGTTTCCCCAAACTTTCGGGATCACATCAGCAACCAAAGTTGAAGAACTCGTGGATTGACCACCTGCTGCTGAGGAAGTACTAGCCGCAGCATCCATATTCAGACTTTTCTTGGCTTTTGGAGACAATTGGATTAGAAGATTGGAAGAGTTTTTGCGTTTTAGAAATTGTTAGAAAGGTGTTTTGAAGCTTTGAAGGTTTGGATGAAATATGTAATGGAGTAAAAGGTTTTCAAGCTGGTGAAAATCATATTTACTGAAAAAGCGACTGTTGCGTGCTTCGAGACTGCAGGAGTAATGATGAAAACCGTCATTTCGGTTCCTATTCTTTTAACGGCTGGATTTTCCAAATGGGTCACAGCATTTTGTCCTGGAGTCTATGATTCTTTGTTATGCACAGTCCCATGTTTTAGAACTGGGACACAGCACTTGTTAAACACAAGGGTCACATCATTTGGTGCTGGGGTTTATGATGCTTGTTATGCACAGTCACATGTTTTAGAACTGGGACACAACCACTTGTTAAACACAAGGGTCACGGCATTTTGTCCTGGGGTCTATGGTGCTTTGTTATGCACAGTCCCATGATTTAGAACTGGGACACAGCACTTGTTAAACACAAGGGTCACAGCATTTGGTGCTGGGGTTTATGATGCTTGTTATGCACAGTCACATGTTTTAGAACTGGGACACAACCACTTGTTAAACACAAGGGTCACGACATTTTGTCCTGGGGTCTATGGTGCTTTGTTATGCACAGTCCCATGATTTAGAACTGGGACACAAGCACTTGTTAAACACAAAGGTCACAGCATTTGGTGCTGGGGCCTATGATGCTTTGTTATGCACAATCCCATGTTTTTGTACTGGGGGATTAAAGTATTTAGCATTCCTATTTATATAGTTCCCAAGCTAATAAATAATAACAAACAAACAACATATTAACTATACATACTTCAAAAAATGTGTACACTGCATTGTTTATAAAAAAGATTAATAAAGATTCAAAGAAGAGGCAGCCTTCCATGTTCACAAGCTAGCTTCTCATCATGCTCTCCATAATCATCATTCAATTTCTCTGGTGGAGTTTCATAGCCTTCATCTCTTTTTGATTTTCCATGCGACAGTAGATTAACAGCAACCATTCTCCTGTAAATACTAATGGCTTCTACTCCCCATTCCTGTTTAAACAAATCCTGTCCAAGCATGAGTAGATCTGTAAACCTTGTTACAAAAAGACCACAGTCTGTATCTCCTAATTGTTTTGGTGCTGCTTGATAAACAATATCAAGTTTCTTGTACGTCGTACCAAAATTAGGATATTCTGTATGAAAATCCATCTCTTTTAGTAGCTTAGGTATAGCAATTGCATACATTGCCATCTTGATCTTCACAAAATCTTCATCCCCGTCAAAAACCGAATCATAGACATCTATTCTATGATCTTTTATAGAATAAACTCCCAACCAATAATGAGTGCAAGACATGTAATCATTAGGATCAACTGAAGTCTTCCTAATTGGCATAAAAACTTTTTCGACTTGACCCCATGCTATACCACATTCATTAGAAGACCCATTCACACACTCAAGTAGGCTATTCTGTGCAGTTCCTTCATACTGTGCTAGGTAGAAATCTAACTCAATCTTCTCTAAATCGTCCAATGTCAAGTCATGAATTCCAAAAACAACTTTTGCTGGAGGATCATATTTTTTTTTCTTTTGTTGAGCACGAGTCCTTTTTGCTCCTTTCTTTTGTTGGGCCTTCATTTTTTCAAAATTTTCTTTGTTCTTCCACTCTTCTTCCATTCTATCCTTCTTCTCTTTTATTCTCCTGGTCTTCTCTTCCTTTGCCATATTTTCAAAATAGGATTCAACCTTCGAAAAGAACAACGACTCTACAAAAAAATCAAAATTCAAGTCTGTCGTTGTGAACAGCGCTGAGTAGTTTGTGAAATGATATACATGTTTCTTCCTCAGATAGTACAGTATAACATCAACATGCTGCATGAAAAAAAAAATCACAAACCACAAAAAAAAAAAAAAAAAAAAATTAGTTAACAAATATATATATAAAACACTACAGAACCAATAATAAAAAAAAGTTGTAGAAAACCTCATTGGTAAGTGGATATCGTCTATCTGCAATCTCTCTAAACCACATTTTGCTCTTCACTGAAACACTATACAATTTAATTTTATTCTGTGAATTGATGTCTGCAATTTTGTCATCATAAAGATCATCACCCCTGAAAAAGTTAAACACAAACAACATAAAGAATACAAATTTACTAATATAATCTACAACACCGTGTAACTTAAAATACACAATAACTAAAAAAAATAAAATAAAATAACTTACACTTTAGAGACGCTGTTTTTATCAGTCACTTTCAAGCCTTGCTTCAACCATTTATCAAAAATTGCCAAACAATTAGACGTGGCATTGACAGTATGAAAAGGGCATACACGCCTATAAGAAGGCTTTCAATCACACTTTTCCTTTGGATGAAAAGGCCTGAATGGAGATAATAAGTGGCGGCTAATCTTACGAACCCTATGTCCCCTGCCTAACAGCTCTCCTCCTTCTGGATGATTTGATGGTTTCTCTGGCAAAACAGCTAAATCCATAACTTCCTCCTTTTTCACTGAACACTGCATTGCTGACTGTTGTTTAGATGAACACACATCTGCATAATTACTTGCACAGACATTTGTTCCAGCAACCTTCCTTGGCTGTTCAGGTGTTTTCATGGCTGAATCCAAAGCAGACTCTTGCTCCAGTACTACAACAGATGCATCAGCAAGTGTCGTAAGTTTTGAATTGTCTTTCTCTATTAATGCCAATTCTGTACCACCCTTACTTTCTGAGCGATCGATATCCATAGAATCATGCCTGACACTATCAATCACTGCTGCAGTCTCTTGCGATGGCTGTGTCAAGCCAATTGAAAATGAAGGTGCATCTATGCAACCAATATTCATGATGCTTTTGCTTGCATCAGCCAAATTTTCACCAATTTTAGGTTTGAGGGGAGATGCAATTTCAGGAGAAGCATCATTATCACGTTTCTTCCTTTTCTTGCTGGAAAATGCTTTCAAACCCTTTTTTGGAGACAAATGCTCAACACCTTTTTTAAGATCTTCTTTAGAACCTTCTTGGGAACCTTCTTGAGAACCTTTATAAATAAAGATAATATATCACACATTTGCGAACAATAAGAACACAAAATAACTATAAAAAGACGATTACATACCTTCTGGTGTAAAAACAAGACCAGCTATGCAAAGCTCGCTGACAGCCCTAACTTCAAGTCGAACCTCAGCACTGTGACTGCGTTGATTGACAACATCTTCCTTATCAGCTTCAACATTTGTTGCTTCTGTAAATGGAACAAGACACACTATTCATTGACCAACCAACAGGGTATTTTATGCTGGAGTGTGGACCATGCAAAATATGCAACATATTTTCGCATACCAGGAGTCAAAAACATTTGGTTATCAGCAAGCTTAATTGGTTGACAACCTTCTTGAGAACTTTCTTGAGAGACTTCAAAACAAGATAATTTGTTACACATTTTCAACAACAAAAATAGGAACACTATTTATTATATAAAAATTACTTTTACATACCTACTGGTGTCCAAATACCAGTTTCAACAAGATGCTTTAATTCATTAATTTGTTCTACAACCACAGCACTTTTCCCAGATTCACCATTATTACCTTCTGTAAAAATAAATAAGCACAATACATTACATTTCTCTATAGAAAACAGAAGTGTCAAAACACACATATTTAAAATACATTTCCATTACTATAGACTTCCCAGACATTGGTGCTGGGGCACAAATACTTCATATGAAAAAGTCACAGTATTTTGTGCTGTACATATAGTGCTTTGTTATAGAAAATCCCATAATTTAGAACTGGGACACAAGTACTTGTTAAACAAAGAGTCCCAGTATTTTATTATCTGGGACATTAGCATATCATAAAAACACAGTATTAGTGCATAATATGTTGGTTCAATCTACCAACAAATTTTTTTCTTCTTACCATTCAGTGTGGGATAAATTGTTTCATCACGAAGCTGAACATCTGTTGGATTCAAAGATACATCATCGTCTTTAGATGGACACTTGTCCAATAAATCAGATGAAGGATTCTGTTTATCTGCATATACAAAAAATAAAAAATCATTACATTAAACAAAAAAATTTCCTTTTATTTAAATTACGACAATACAGAATACTTTATTTGACTACCATGACTTTGTTGATGATGGTCTGAATTTGATGGCGCCTTTTCTAAACCATCTGTACCTTTTGCTTCATCAATAGGGTCACTTGTATCAGCTTTGTAATGCTCTAAAACATCCACAATCATTTGATCACTTGCATCTATTAAAGGAGCTGCAATACCATGATCACTTTGTACACTACCACCAAGCTCTGCCTGATTAAATGTTTCTTTGAAAAAACTATTGCGACCATCTGAATAAATCAAATTATCAACAAAATGACTCTTTTTATTTCTACTCCTGGTGTCTGATTTACTTACAGACACACCACAGTTTTCTCCGAGATCACTTGTTTTTTTGCAACAAGAAGCAGTAATGCATCAAACTTTGCATTCAACTTATCTGTAATCCTCTTCTCCATGTCAGCAAGATCTTTCTTTACACTATTTTCTGAGGAATTGATCATATGTTGAATCTTGCTCTCAGTAGGTAAGTTTACTTTGAGATTAGCTGTCAATCTCTGGTAAAAGAAAAAACATTAAAACCACATAAGAAAAAAAATTAAAAGACAAAACCCACGAAGAATTTCACCTTTACAACTTCATTCATGTCAATAGATTCTGCTGTTGAACTAGTCTTTGAAGATGACTTTGAGGGTGATTTTGAAGTTGAAGCATGTTTAGATTTATGCCTTATTGGTCTCACTGAGGCATCCTCCCAAAACTATTAAAAAGTACATTTCAAAACCAACAAAAAAGTAAAACAAATAAATAACAAACAAAAGCAAGTACTCATAAAACTCACCTGTTCATTATGAAAGTAGTCATCACACAAGACATTGTATTGAGGGGTAAAAGTACATGTGTAACGAAGCATCACAGGTTTGATCCTAGGGCGAACAGTAAAATACTGCCTGAACACAGGGAACACCTCTGGCACCCAGCAACAGAATAGGAAGGGCATACCAGGAAACAAATAAGTAGAAGAACCTGGCTTTATGATTGATTGCAAATGGTGTACCATTTGACGATATATCTCAGTACCCCACTGATAACAGCTATGCACCTCTTCATTATCAATAATAATCATATGTTGATCATCCACTACTCTAGGTAATGGCCGGCCCAATAAAACAGAATTAAGCAAATATAGCTCGGCTAGTTTAACAGCATCATCTTGCTCTAATGGAACATCCAATCGTGCAGCAGACACTCTATTCAGATTGCCCTTGCTCTTTGGAGCCACTCTCACATAACTAGAATGATGTTCAATCAAATCAAGCAAGTCATATAACTTTAAAGTCCACTTGCTGTCCTTTTTATTAACATCGTCTTCAGGATTCCTGAAATACTTCTCTTTTAATCTACTCTTTGAAAGCTTAAAAATACTTATATCTACAATACTGGAAATATTAAGACCACTAACTACATGAAAATCATCAGCTGTGAAATCCACTATATCACCAAAAACTTTAAAGCTAAGCTTAGTGTTGTCTGAAGAAACTATTTGAGACTGGAGAAAACAATTTATAAGCCTCCCAGAATATTTAGCATCTTCCAAAAGCATAAACTTGCCGAATGGCCCTTTCTTCAGTTTCTCCAGGTAATCCGCAGACAGCAACCCTTCGATTAATCCACGATACTCTGTGTCACCTTTCCACTGGCAATCACGATTTTTCCACTGCGCAAATGGAAGCAATATACCATCGTCGTTTGGCAGATTATCCGTAACCTCATCACTTGGTATAATCTCCATTGCTGTAACATTAGCACATGTATTAAAATAAAAACAAAGGAAAATTAACACATATATGCTGGGGGTACAAGTAGTTTATCTGCACAGTCACAGTATTTGGGATGCTGGGGGTACAAGTGGTTCATGTGCAAGGTCGCAGTATTTGTGCTGGGGGAGAGCTTGGTAGCCCAACCCCTCCCCCCAGACATTGGTGCTGGGAGCACAAGTAGTTCATGTGCATGGTCACAGCATTTGGTGCTGGGGCCTATTATGCTTTGTTATGCAAAGTCCCATGTTTTAGAACTGGGACACAAGCACTTAATAAACAAATGGGTCACAGCATTTTGTCCTGGAGTCTATGATGCTTTGTTATGCACAGTCCCATGTTTTAGAACTGGGACACAGAACTTTTTAAATACAAGGGTCACAGCATTTGGTGCTGGGGTCTATGATGCTTTGTTATGCACAGTCACATGTTTTAGAACTGGGACACAACCACTTGTTAAACACAAGGGTCACGGCATTTTGTTATGGGGTCTATGATGCTTTGTTATGCACAGTCCCATGATTTAGAACTGGGACACAAGCACTTGTTAAACACAAAGGTCACAGCATTTGGTGCTGGGGCCTATGATGCTTTGTTATGCACAGTCCCATGTTTTTGTACTGGGGGAGAGCTTGGTGGCCCACCCGCTCCCCCAGACATTAGTGCTGGGTACACAAGCACTTGTTAAACAGAGTCGCAGTATATACTTCTGGGGCAAAGGGTTTGACAAAAAAAAAAAAACCGTTGCCCCCTTTCTAAAAAATAACCCACCATTTACAATGGACAAGTACCTCTTAAAAACACACAGTCCCAGTTTTTTATCATGGGCAACAGCCTATCCACAACAGAAGGTCACAGTATATAGTTCTGGGGACAATGGGTTTCACAGAAACAAAGCGTTCCCCTTAAAAAAACCCTACCATTTTAAAGGAAATCAAAAGCTTATACTGTACTCCAATGAAAATCTAAACATTGTTCGAAACAAAATCAAAACCTAAATAACCCATATACACGTACAAAAATGAAAAAAAAAAAACAATACGAAGTAAACACAGTTACCTTAATATACGAAGTAAACACAGTTACCTTACACACAAAGCTTCAAAATCTCAAAAATAAGAAATTGCCGTATTTCGAAAGAGAGTTCGTATAGTTTGATAGAGTTCAAAAGTCACAGTATTAAACAGAGAAACAAAAACACCGAATAAGTTAAAAATAAGGAAGGTTAAAACCGGAATTTCCAAAATGTGTAAAACGACGTCGTCATACTATTATTTTTAAAAAACGCGTCTAGTGGTTAATTCTCAGCGAATTTATAAACAGAGGCTACGCATCACAAAGCGGGTGCCAAAGTGGCTTCCCCGCGAAATTTTTACCCTAAGAAATTGGGAAACCCATGTCAGGTCACATCTTTGCAGTTATTAATAAACTCAAAATGTTTATTATAGTCAATCTTCCCCCATCAAAAGTAGCACGTCGGTTAGTCGTTTGATTTGGACTTAATCATTAGGCATGCCAGTCTAAAATTAAGTAGTAGAGTAATTAATATTCTTAACCTTTTCTAATAAAGATCTATAAGTTGGATAAATATTGAACGAAGGAGGGCAGCTAAATTGACGAAGAAAAGTATTAAAGGAAGCGATTATCGCACACCGTCTACGACTCAAATTATATTACGTTGAACTGTTTTCAGAGTTTTAAAAATCAGTTGTTACGAAGGAAGAAATAGTGAAAGCAATAAAATTTCACACTCATTGTGTAGCTAGGAGGGAATGCAAAGTGTAAGTTGGCGGGAATTGTTGGAAGTGAAAGTTGGCGGGAATTGTTGTAAGTTAGAGGAGAGTATTTACAAATACACATTGAGCAACATGAGGATTTAAATCACTTTTTCCTCTATTTCAAATTGTATTTTGTAAAACTATTGTGAAATCAGTTCAAGTACTGGACAATGGACATTGCGGGACACCACAATTTGTTAAGCAATTTTTGGGCATGAAGTAGCTACAACTTCCGTCCCAATTTAGGTATCTTATTTTTCTCTTTGCTATGTTCCAAATAAAGTGCTTATAATTATATTTAGTAAGTTAGACAATTAAACATCATAAATGATAAGCTCAAAACCACAAAATTCAAAAGACATTTTAGTACATTAAACATATTTTTAATTTAGAATCACAAAGTTGAAAAGTTTCTTTATATTTTTTAAACTTTATGTCTCGTCAAACTAACACACTCAAATTGAAACAAATGAGTATACTTTTGCATGCAACGACCGTCGTTAATTATACTCCTATTTATCTTCCGATCATTGATTTAGGTTGTCTGGTTCGAATTATATATTCTTTTTAAAAAACTTACCGTATAAAACTTCATGTTACTTACTACTTATTCAAAATTGATTTTAGTATAAAGTAATGCATAATTATATATAATATCTAGTGTGTTAAATATAGAGTTTGGCTTCAGGTATACTCATCATATTATGTTGTAGTTGTACTACAAATTTCGCTATAACTTATACCAAAATTTATGATTATTCTATAGGAGACAAAATGTCGGATAAAAATGAGTATTAGCAATATATAGATAAAAATATTTAAAGATAAAAATGCTCTTAAATTATGTAATTCCATATCAATCTCTATACTCCATCTGTCTCATTTATGTATATCACTTTAGCTCAAATAAATTATCCTAAAATAAGTTCCATTTGATAAACTGATGCAAAATTATTTATTGCTTTCAATCTTATCCTTGCTATTAAGAAGATAAAAACAAAATAGTAACTTTACTTTTCAGTACAATGAGAAAAACAAAGAATAAATAAGGGTAATTATAAATTAGATTGTCTATCGAAAACAGCCTCTCCACCTCGGTGGAGGTAAGGTCTGCGTACATCTCACCCTTCCCAGACCCAACTTGTGGGATTTACTGGGTATGTTGTTGTTGTTATAAATTAGATATCACACTTTATTAAAAAATTCCTAAAAATAGCTAAAGTGAAACTAAAAATGGGTCGGAGCAATCATTGTTAATTGCATACTAATCTCTATATGTTATAAATTCATTTATTTGTGTGAATGACCATTACTCACCATTATTTAATTGTAACATATGGTTTACTACCCCCACTTTCTTCTACTTAATTCCTCCCTACTAAGTGACCACTAATTCCTTATTAAGTCACTACTTAATTCTTATAACCTTTGGGTTGATTTGTAACCTATGTATTTGTATCCTATAAATAGAGCACATTCGGCTCTATGGAAAACACACTCGAATACTTGGAAGATAATAAGAAAAGTTCTTCCTTTCCTCTCTATATTTCTTGTTTATACCTTGTAGTATTTCCTTTATTTTACAACATGTTATCAGCACAAATCTCTAACCACACTTTCAAATTCAATTTTCATCTTTATCTTGTCGCACTGTATCCTTTGATCTTATTGTTGGAATGGAGGAATTCGCTTATGGTCACCCAACAAGTGAAGGAAAAAGACCCAAGTGAGTTTTGTAATCTACATTCTACTTTTTGCTTTTGCGTCGAGGTACGCCAACACTCTTTATATGTCTTTTATTCACTGTCAACTTATCCTATATCTTGGCAAAAGAAAATATGCATTGAAGATAAGTTTCTTTAAATATGCTATAATTGGAATGTTGTGACAGTAATAGATGTGATATAGCTAAAAAAAAATTATGTGATCTATGATGTTAAGTGGTAATAGGTTCATATAGTGACAAGTGTTAGAATGGATAAGAAATTGGTGAATATTTTTGCCAAAATAAAGTAAGAAGGATTCAAGAAATTTTAATTACATACTATATTGATTTCAAAGTTCATTGTTTCAACCCATTATATTTAATATTTTTCTTGTCCAAGTCTTTTGTGGTATAATTTATTAAGTTGCAGATATTGAACTCGTAGAACTTTGTTGGCAAGGTGCTAGTAAAGGTTAGTAAAGCTTGTATGATTTTTGATTAATAAATCTAAAGTACTAACAATTTGACGCAATGCGGAGGAACGACTTTCATGCCTATAAGGCTAAACCATCAAAAGCAGCAATATCTTTTTAGCCTTCTTATCAGCAAATTTCTTTATGTCTATAATTAACCACTACAATGGTATTACTTTTAAAGAATTACTATTATTAGTGATGACGACATTTTAGAGAAATTATTCTCTGTATCATCATGCCTTGAATTTATCTATGAAGGAAAAATATTTTGAAAAGGACAAAGATTATATGAAACATTATGAAATTGATTTATGACTATGGCTCTAGGTCTAATATGCCATTGCCCAATATGCCATTGTTAAGGGCAAGACATTATATTTGAGTCGTGGTGCACTATGATGGTTAAGACATTGGGTTGAGGTCCCAGTGCACCATATTGATGACTGAGAATAATAATATGATTTTAATAAAAATCATGAAGCCCGTCCATCAGATATGCTCCATTCCTAACATGAATGTGGGAGCAACATATGCACCATTCTCTAAGGTGAATGTGGGAGCGGGACATGCTCCATTCCCTGAGCTAAATGTAGTAGCAATACATAATATGCCTGAAAGAAGGCAAATTATCATTATGTCTGAAAGAAGACACAACATAATATGCCTGAAAGAAGGCAAAATATATTTACGTCTGAAAGAAGACGCAATATTTTATGTCTGAAAGAAGGCAAATAATTTTATGTCTAAAAGACGATAAACTAATTATCATGATAGAAACCATGGACGTGGACGTGGCAAGGGATGAAAAAATAGTTATCATTGTGAAATAAATAAGAGAACAATAAGGGATCTCAAAAAGTAACCGTTCAAACGGTAAATATAATAATGCCTTCAATGTATCATATGAGCATGAGGCAAGTCCAGATGATTATGGTCCATTCCTTGCAGTGAATGAGACAATTCATTAAAAAAAAAATTATGAATATAGACCCATTCACCGAAGTGAATGTGGCAATATGTAATAAAATATCAAAATTCGCCTCCAGAAGAGGTTCGAGAAAGATGAATATGGACGTGTCCATGCGTGATTGATAAAGTACCACAACTCACCTCTATAAAAGGTTCGACTATAATAATTCTATTATTTATTGTGGCATAAATGGTCATTGCTTTCGTACAGAATGTACGCCATAATTATGTATTATTATGAATTACATAAGAGCAAATGAAGCAAGAAATTGATCTTGCCTATAATGATTTTACCATGAGAAAAATAATATGATTTTCTCCTTGAAATGAGATATTCACCATATGGTTGGTGTAATAAAATATATGGTAGTACCAAGCTATTTGAGTGCTCCAGAAGAGCCAAAGTATTAATACATGGAGGAATGAGATTGATTAAATATTTATTGTAGTATGTCTCGAAAGAAGCTTGTTAAGTTTCAAATACATTTGCCAAAAAGGCTAAGAGACTAAATTTAATGGAAAGATATGAATATCTTTATATTACTACAAGAATGTCGGGTGAGATATATGTGCTTGAAAAGCTCCCCGCCTCTTCCTCGAGTATGTACTACTCAAAATATAAGTGTGGTAAAATTATATGTGCATGCCACAATAAACTTTTAATTTATTGTTACAATGCTCATGCTATAGTAAATTTCTAGTTTACTAGATGAATAAATTTATAAGTTGACATGATGGTTTGAGCATCCCGGTTCAAATATGATGCACAAAGTATATAAATGAAAATTCGCATGGGTATATACTGAAGAATCAAGATTCTTCAAGAATTCTTTTTGTGTTGTTTGTTCTCAAGATAAATAAATTATTCGACCAACTAAATTTGGGATCAGGATCCCCGCACTTCTGGAATGTATAAAAAGTGATTATGGGCTCGTTCACCTGCCATGTGGACCATATAATTGTTATAAATAGATGCATCTATGATAAGGTCACATGTGCGTTTTATTACAAACCCGCAATGTTACTTACGAGGTTAAGTATTCGCTAAAATAAATCTTATTATGAGCAGATTTCCAGATTATGCAATCAAGACAAGTTATCTTGATAATATTGGCAAGCAAGTTTAGCAGATTCATATATTGAAAGCCTCCAATTTCTAAACCATGCATATGAGAATAATGCTACCTAAATCAGGTATGAGATATGGTATATCTATAAAGCAGCACTTGTGCACGACATGCCACCAATGAATTTTCTTCATAATTGGTTCAGGGTCAAGAACCAAATATTTTCCATCTAATAATTGTAATGTGCCATTTGTTATCAATTGCTCCACCAAAATGCACAAAGATGGATCTCATATAAGGTTGAGAATGAATGTTAGTTTGGCTAATATTAGGGGGAGAAATTAATGCAGCTGAGGAATAAATAAATTAAATTGTCATTTGATTATGATCCTCATATAAAGATAATGCAAGTCACTGCCAGATGCATTACTGACCCAAAGAAAAATATTATATTCCAGTTGCTAATGCTCCTGATGTCATGGTGAGACAATCTTTTTATGTAAATGAGTCTAAGACACGCCTCAAGCGTGGTATACCATTCGGTTCCAAAGGTAAAAGTCCTTGAAAAAGGAAATTAGCAAATATTTGAGATGATCAAATATGGAGGCGGGGCTCTAGAAGAGTCCACGACATAACACTTCATAAAACCTCCTCAGGAGAGGTTCAGGTACCTGAAAATTTATGAATGTGAAGAGATCTCAATATGTTATGTCGGATTGGGAACCGAGATATGTAATTATCGTCGACGATATCTTACGTATATTATACAGCTCAATATTATATGATTGTGAGGATCTTGAGCGTAAGTCTGTTTGGAATACAGGCATGAAATTATTGGCCAAAATAGAAAAACGCATTCAAGCAAAAATTGGCTTTACTCGGGTGACGTGAAGTTTTTGGACCTATAGTCCAAACACCTGAAGGTGCAAAGCCAGTGATGTACAAAAATATTTTTGTGCAAAAATATTGATAATAATAAGTCGTTAAATATAAAGTACGACTTGAAGCACAAAGATCTAACATTGATTGTATGGAGCTATATTTTCCTTTGGTAGATGCAATCACCTTCAGGTATGTTGTATGTCTGGCAGTGCATGAAAGACTTGATATGCGTATGAATGTTGCAACAGCCTTTTATATGGCTCATTGAGCAACAATATATTTATCCTTGAAGGATTCAAAATCCTTGAAGCATGTAATGGTTCTTGAGAAGCCTATTCAATGAAGCTTCATAAATATTTATACGGATTAAAACAATCCGGCCACATGTGGTAAAATTGTATTTGCGAGCTTCTTGATATTGAAATATTATATTTTAAAACAATTGATGCGTTGAAATATCTTACCAAATATACTCCACTGGTTATAGCTTTTGTTATAAGCTTATTGGTAAGATTTAGTTCTTCCTCAATGCGAAGATATAAGAAGAATACATGGTATCTACTTGATCCACAAAGCCCGATATTAACTTGGTATTTTTTTTGTTGTGGTAGAATACATATATTATGGTATTTTATAAAATCAATTGTTGCTACATCTTCAATTTATGAAGATAATAGCCATGCTTAAAGCTATGCGACAATATTGGTGACTGAGATCAAGGACTCAACATATTCAGCAACAATGCGTGGCATTTCTTTGAAGACGAGGATCCCAGTAATATTATATGAAATATTGCATGGATAGTTCAGCTAAAAGGAAGATACAACTGAGGAGACAAATATTCAACAAGATTCCTTTTCAGTCGTGATCTTCAAAAGAATGATGAAGTTAATGCTGAAGAATTCACTCCAGTGATAGTTTGGCGGATCTATCCACTAAGTCATTGCCAATGTCAACATTTGAGAAGTTGATTTACAAGATTGGAATGTGTCGTCTTCAAGATATTGAATGATGTTTTCATCAGGGGGAGTAAAGTACGCGCTGCACTCTTTTTCCCTTAACAAGGTTTTATCCCACTTGGGTTTTACTTGTAAGGTTTTTAATGAGGCAGCTCTAAAGGCGTATTACAGGATGTGTGTACTCTTTTTCCTTCACTAGGCTTTTTTCCATCGGATTTTTCCTAGTAAGGTTTTAACGAGACACATTATCTTCTAAATGGTCATCCAAGGGGGAGTGTTATAAATTCATTTATTTGTGTGAATTACCATTACTAACCATTATTCAATTGTAACATATGGTTTATTACCCCACTTTCTTCTACTTAAATCCTCCCTACTAAGTGACCACTAATTCCTTATTAAGTCACTACTTAATTCTTATAACCTTTGGGTTGATTTGTAACCTATGTATTTGTATCCTATAAATAGAGCACATTTGGCTCTATGGAAGACACACTTGAATACTTGGAAGATAATAAGAAAAGTTCTTTCTTTCTTCTCTATATTTCTTGTTTATACCTTGTAGTATTTCCTTTATTTTACAACACCATATTATTATTTATCGATTAATAATTATTACTTTATAACCAATTTACTAAATCATAAACCAAATAAACCTAGAGTTTGAGAATTTAGATAACTAAGAACCATAATTTTTTATACATTAAATTAGGAGCACCATAATTTAATATTTGCCGGTCAACTATTGCCACTTTTTAAAAAGAATAATAATTTTTTTTAATTTTGGAAAAAATTTAACTTAATCTTCCTATTTTATTTTCAATGAGACAATTTTATAACCATATAACATTATATGCACATTTAAGATTACAAATTTAAAGAAGTTCTATTTTTTTGCCCTTAAATGTTGCCACATAGGTGTAACAAAGGAAGTAAAAAAGAATAAGCAGTACTAATAAAGGATAACAATATTTAAACGCGAGATAAAACAATTAATTTTTTTTATTTATTTAAGAAAGTGAAGTCGAGAGGCCGGAAGTGTATTTTTCTTTTCTATATCTCTCTTTATATATAAGAAAGACTTGAAGCTCCTATTGGTCGTCCTGCCATGGACGATTTTGGAATTCTGTCTTTATGGTGCTTTGTTTGTACTATACATAGAGCACGTGCTGTTGTACCCTTTTGGAATTTTGGGCAATACACAATTGTTTGTTCATAATGTCTCATGCATCCTATGAAATTATGGCTGAAAGAAGGGGTATGATTGATATTTTCTCAAATTTTGCCGTTACTTTTCCTAAATGTCCTCATCTTTTTTAAAAATTACTACGCCAGTTGGCACCTTCTTAGCCTCATCACGTATATAGCATCTGACACAATATGGCTTGAACACTAGGACAACCAGCCGGGGACCTACGGATTCTCCAATTTTATTCCAATTCCAATCTAATGAGTTATCTTTATTCAAGAGTGTTAATACCATTTTGCAGTGGTGAAGTTGGCAGGTGGGTATACTTCAGTATACCTTTTCCGTTCCCAATTTGTTTAATTAAAGGAAGCCACTTAGGGGTCGTTCTGCTGTAGGAGTATTTTACGCGGGTATTAACTATTAATGCGGGTATTAATAATATAGGTATTAATAATGTGTGTATTAATAATATGGGTATTGATAATGCGGGTATTAGTTATGTGGGGTTTAAAAAAATGGGTATTAGTCATGCATATATTATAACGTAGGGATTATTTGTTGAATCACTGATATATTACAAATTAACAAACAATATTATTATTTAAAATATTTATTTACTCCTTAAATAAAATTTTAAAATATCGTTATTATTATGAGGGTTAATTTTGTCATTTTAAATTATAATACCTGCATTATTAATACCCACGTTATTAATACCACATTCTACTCCGCATAAAATAATACATAGATTCCCGCATTAATAATGCGGGTATTAGTAATGCGGAATATACAAAAACACAACCAAACGTTGCACTAATTTTATGCGGGTATTAAAATTTCACAGAAAATCAATCGAACGCTGCGCTAAATTAGCGCGGTATTTTGTGCGGGTATTAACTTAGGGAGGGAGCAACCGAACGATCCCTTAGTCTTCTACTATCAATAATGATGAACACTTTCCTATGGTGTACACTTTGTTTATTTTGCATGGATTCATATAATAATTTGTTTGCATAAAAAATGTATTGTCTGGAAGATACTTACACTGATTATTTGTTTTTTAATTTAGAGGTACAACAAACTACTAACGAAAAATATATAATTTTTGTGCGAGATAGACACTTCTACCATTGTTGTTACAATATTAATTTCCGTAAGAAAAAATCTTACAAAAATAACCCTTCAGTAAATTCGCATATTGGCTGCTGTGACTGTTAACACAATTTTTTGTTCTTTGTTTTCTCTCTACGTGATTCTATGTTTCAAATTTGTCTTTGTTCTTATATAATTAAATATTGCAATTCTCAAAGACATTTTAGCCCTTTATGTCTTCCGTGCATATTCCTTAGGAGTATTATAGACCTTTATATTTAAATATTAATTGTAAATCCACAATTACATTCTTCATACTCTAATTGACAAAGCTTTACATACCATTTAGTTTTGTTTTACCTAAGTGAAAAAGGATATATCTATTGCATGAAATTATGACATACTCACAAAATAATCAAGGAGAATGCAATTTCTGTGTTGCATGTGTGCAGAACTCCAAATTATTATAGCAAATGATGTGCAATATATAGTAAAATTGCTTATTTCGTGCAATTTCATCTTTAAAGGTCCAATATCTATTATCTTGAAAAAATATCATTTACAGTTAATAAAAGTCTCAGCTAAAATCATTAAAAAAATTCATGATCCATGTAGAATTTCCTTGGCAATTCGGCAGGAGGTGCCATCTTCTAGCAATAAAGAGGTAAAAGTTTTTTAGGAGTGCCAAAACTTAAACAATAAATTGGAGTATCTTACTTAGATAAATCTCCCTCTTGAGCTTGGGCCCGGCCATCCCGGGCTCACCACCACTAGTAGTATATAGAAACGGCTTAAAGCAGGCAGAACTGGATTGTCATCCCTGCTTTCCGTGAAATGTCTTTTCTGCCCTTACTACAATTGCTTATCAGGGTTGCCTTTTTGGTAAATAATGCAACCTTGGAGAACAATCCAGACACAAAAACAAGCTGGGCTGGTTTTATTTTACCGGTGGGACCCAAGAGAGCTTATGAGTTAAGACGTTTACATTTAGCTCTATTTTTATGCAATGCTACTGTGCGGGCTCCACCAAAAGTGTTGCCAGTTGTGAAAAAGCTTTTTTATCTTTTCTCCTTTGTGTTAATGACTGTAACACGGAAATAGTTAGGGATGAACATAGGTCGGTTTAATTTGGTTTTTCAATTTATTAAATCAAACTAATTATGTCGGTCGGTGTCTTTTATGGTATTTGAAATATTTTTTTAGGATGACTTGTAGATTGTACTAGGATATCAATGTTTAGCGAGATAGAAGAAGATGATTTTAAAAGATAGGGATATCTAATACACATTGATTTAGGAGATTTATCGAGATTATGAAAGTAGTATTTTTTTAAAATAAACTATAGAAATATAGTATTAAATTCTCAAAAATTGTATTAGTGAGAATATTTTAAAGTGTTGGGAACATAATAAATTGAACGGAAAAGAGTCATATTTACCCCTCTACTATCAGAAATTAGTTATAATTCACCTCCATTATACTATTTATTACTATCTACCCCTGCCGTTACCCTTTTTAATATTTATACCCCTGAATCTAACGGAACTCTAGACTTAGCTTCTCAGTTGCTACGTGGCGCTCATCTAAGAGGGCTATCCATTTAACTCACGCCCACCCAATTCCCAATTCGGATACATCCGACCAAATTCATATCTAACTTTTATTCTTTCCTCCTCCATCCAACTTCCAAAAGAAACAAAAATTCAACTTCCACTAATTTACAAAATAAAAATCTAGCATATTTTACAGAGTATATGAATTTGAATAATTTTATAATTTTTATGAGATACAAATAAACTATAAGGCCTTAATTAACTTTTAAATAATTAAAAAATCACAATTTGTGAAAATTAAGGGTGAATATTAAATAAATTTTATTACTACTATAATTTATAAAATTAATTCTTCATAGATAAATATAAAATTTCTCCCACATTGCAAAAATATTAAAGTATAGTAACTTTGAGAGATAAAAATAAGACATAAAGACTAATAACAAGTGATGATATAAAACTCGACTATGCACTTTCAGATTAAATATACAGTTGATACTCACCCTCATGAAATTCTCAATTTTAATCACCCTTGTGTTTCATTTTTATATCTTTCACTCAATTTCTTAATATCTATAGATGAATATAACTTGCATAAATCAATTTTTATAGAAAGTTATAGGTGAATATTCTTAATTAGGGAATTAGATGGATGATTTGCATAAGTTCTATTGGGCGAGCTCTGAACGTGGGGCACAAGGCGTGCTGTGGGCGTACACCCGGGCGCTTAAGACATAAGTCTCACGAATCTAAGCCCCGCCCATGAGCCTCAGAGTGCTTGCAAGCACCTGCCTTTTAAAGAACAAAAAAAAAAATCAGAATATAAACAGAAGCAACGATGGAAGATAAGCTAAGAGAAAAAAATGAGATTGAGGCTCATATCTCATCTAAAATTTTTTTGAAGCTCAGATATTTACTTTATGCTCAGGCAAAGAATGTTCCCCACAACGCTATGGCTTTTCGGATTTGGTCGAATATGATTCTTTGGCATAAATTTGGTGAAAAAGGAAAATTATGAAATTTATTGACAAAGATAAACAACATACTTCGAGTAGCTAAACGAAAAATAACCATTAATACCAACAAACTCCTTAATTTTTCTATGGCATACATGCAAGGCTGCAACTACTATAAGTTTCGAAGTCCATTTTTTCTTCATTGTTTTTTACCAACCAACAGTTACTATGTCTTCTATTGTAACATGAACAAGACAAGCCAACTTTTATTTATACACACTTTTGATTATAGCTTTTTCATTTTTCACTCGGTTTTTTATTTTTGTCTCGGTTGAAATTTATCAAAATTGACCCAAATCTCACTTCGTTAACTTGATTTTTGGATTTTAGAAATTGTTGTTTATAATGCTCATTGCAACTTCAAGTAGCAGAGAAGTAATATCATGGTCATGAAGAAAAAGTTTTTTTTTTTTTTAATTTTTCCAACTGCTAGAGAAGGTGAAATTAAAGAAATTTTCAAGGATGTTAGGATATTGTAGAAGTAGAAGTTGCATTAATCTATCTTCATCTCTTGAATTTTAGTTAAGTTTGTTTATGTTCTATCGTGTTCAGTTTTTTCATAGTAGCCACCGACCAATGGGTGTAATTTTTTAAGAAAGCTTGAGAAGGTAAATGACTACGGGGTTCGGGTTACGAGTTAGCCCTCAAAATATGTGTTTTAAATTTTTTATTTTTCTAAGAGGGAAATATGGGGGATAATGTATTTTTTGAGTATTTAATTAGGACGGGTCGTTTGGGTCATATTTAGTTGGAAATGGGTTATTTGATTTGGGTAAGGATTAAATGGGTTGGTTGGCTGGATGGCTGCCACGTGGGGGGTTTCACGTTAGGTATTCTTGTCTTCATCTCCTTTTCCATGTACTTTATATTTTAGCCATTTTGGTTTTGAGCTTGAATGAAATGATTACTTATTAGTGCATATGATGAATATTTTATTCTCTTGAATATACATGTTCAATACATGAGTTACTAATTAAGTGTCTTGATTCATGTACTAAATATAGCTTATCAAATGGTAAAACAGGACATTAGTGCAAAATGGTCATAAAATAAAACTGCAATACAAATTTAAGGGAAAGTAGAAAAACGGAGGGCGAATTGCAAAAATATGCTACCGGAAGCAATGGTTTGCCAAATTGCCCTCACTAACAGATGTTTAGTAAAAATACCCTCATTAGTTTAGTGAAACTTTTTCGGACCAAAATACCCCCTACAAACCGATAAAAAAATGTGCATTGTCCATCCCCTTCCTTTTCACTATTCACGCGATCACAGCAACCCTAAAGACCCATTCCTTTCAAAAATTGCTCCATTCAAACAAAGGTTCACTGTAAAATTTCTTCAAATTGCTATTAAATTTTACTAACAGTTTGATTAATTTCTTTATAATTTCATTTATATTATGCTTAACTTTGATTAGAATTCTATATAAACCAAATGAGATATGGTTTTTGTTCATAATAATCAAAAAACACATAATATTAGATTGATTACAGTAATTGTAATATGCACTTTCATAAAAAAAAAATCTACCAATTCTGGAAAAGTCTTGGCTTATTGACAGTAATTTAAGGTCTGGTGCAATGGGAGGCTTGTACAAAATTATTGCCTATTGCCAAGACTTTCAACCCTATTGCAATGAGGGGCTACAGCCAAGACTTGCAGCTCTAATGCAATGGGATCCTTGTAGACACTTCTTCCCTATTGCCAAGACTTGTAGCTCTGGTGTAATAAGCACATAGCAGAGACTTCTTGGCTGTTGCCAAGACTTTCAGACCTGTTGTTATGGGGGACTTGCAGACAAATTAGTCTCTGCAAGTCTTGGCTATTGCCAAGAGCTGCAACTCTGGTGGAATAAGCACATAGGAGAAACTTCTTAGCTATTGCCAAGACTTTCAGACTGTTGCTATGAGGGGCATGCACACAAAATCTCTGCAAGTCTTGGCTATTGCCAAGAGTTGCTGCTCTGGTGCAATAGGCACCTAGGAGATACTTCTTGCCTATTGCCAACACTTAAAGACTGTTACTATGGGAGGCTTGCAGACAAAGTCTCTCCAAGTCTTGGCTATTGCCAAGAGTTGCAGCTCTGGTGCAATAGGCACCTAAGAGAGACTTCTTTGCAAGACCTTAAGCCTAGAAAAAGGCAACACTTTTACCGATGATCCTTCTTCTATTAAAGCATATTATTTATCTTGATTATGTGCAGGATTACCACTATGGCGACTCGCTGCATTTATATAGATTGTAATGGGAATTTGGATGCAAACAGAAAATACATCAACCATGATATAAAGTTGATACATGTCGAAGACGGTATAACCTACCAGGCATTTGAAAAAGAAATTTGTAATGCTCTGAGCATCAGCACTGATGAAAGTGAAGCAAAGATAAGGTTTGACACGAGTCTTGAAACGTGCAGAGGCATGATGGTAACAAATGATCAAGAACTTATGACTTGCATGTATCTGCTGAAGAATTATGACAATTTCAGAAATTCCCGTTTCATAATAGAAGTTATTAAAGTGAATGACATGTCAAGTAACAACACCATCACCACCACCACCACCACCACCACAAATACATGCGAATTCTTTGTGAATGAAGCTGACCATAGCATGGTGTTGCATCAAAAGGAAGGGCAGTTGTTGATTATAAATATTTTTAAAAATCAAACGTGATTGGAAAGTTAATATTATCAATAAACTGAACTTTTGGCTATAGCCAAGACTTTACACTCATACAGATAACCAATTCAATTTAACTTGACGCAAAGTCTTGGCAAAGGGTAAGACTTCCTACTGAAACTTATTTATCGACTTTAATATTAGAAATAATTAAGTTTCCTTGAAGTCTTGCCATAGACAATAGTATTGACAACTAAACTTCCACCAAGTCTTGGCAAAAACATTACCAGCACAACCCTCCACGAATTATTTATCAATTTTAAATTAATTATATAATATCAGACTTTGAATTAATTAACTAGAATTTAAGTCTTGCCTATTGGCAAGACTTTCCATCTAATCCCTTCACCCCACAACAACTAAAAAGCCTTGAAGTCTTGCAATTGCTAACACTTCCATCTCATCCAATTCAAAACAACTCCAGTCTTTAAAATAACAAAAATATCAAACATCCAAGTGTACTTGTTTACATAAACATAAAAACAGAGTAAATATGAAACACACGTAATTAAAACTACTCATCAGCTTTCTGTAACTCTTTTGCAGTAGTAAAAGTCTTATTTAGACTACTACACGGATCATCTTGCGACGGAGATAACAAACGAAAATTTGGAAATTCATCGCCCACATTACATTTTTGCCTCTTCCTGGAACCTTCATCAGAAAATCTTAGTTGACTTATAAAATCATCCACCATATTAAATGTACATGATCATGATCAGAAGATTCAATATCCATTACCTGCAAAATTTAAAAAAAATAACAATGACAACACATAATAACAAAATAATGAAACAATAATGAAAAGACCATATCCAAAAATACTACATAAATTTGCCGAAAACTCCACCTTTCAACAACGTCAATTGCCGCTCCGTCAAAAATTCACTAACCAAACTACTATACTTCACATCACCACCCCAAGAACCTTTAGCATCAAATCAGTGCTCAAACTTAAAATTTTGATCTCCTTCCTATAGGAACAAAAGATAAAATATGCATATTCAACAAATAAAATTACAAAAATAGTATGATAACAAAACAACAAGTAAAGACAAGGAAACATTCATTACGAAGTGCCATCATGAACTCATGATTAATATGCAGAAAAATTCCTATGTCATTACCATAATTCAAAGTCACCAGGCCAAAAGCAAAGACAACTGAAAAACACAGCAACATCTACAGAATGCATGACTGATGAAAAGAGCAAACTACAGAAAAAAGTCTCTACAACTAATGACAATAGCCAACACTTTAAACTCTAGTGGTAGGGGTAACTTGTAGAACTAGTCTTTACAATTATTGGCAATTGCCAACACTTTTACCTATACTGCAGTGACAAACTTGCAGAGAAAGTCTCTGAAACTCTTGATGATAGCCAAGATTTTAAATTCTGATGGAAGGGGGACCTTACATTGAAAATTTCTAAAAGTATTGGCAATTGGCAAGACTTTTACTTCTACTGCAATGAACAACTTGCAGACAGAGTCTTTGCAACTCTTGGCAATATTCAAGACTCTTAGTTCTGCTGGAAGCGACAACTTATACGAAATATCTCTGCAAATATTGGCAATAGCCAAGACTTTAAAAATTAATGCAATAAACAACTTGAAGAAAAATTCTATGCAACTCTTGGCCATGGCCAAGACTTTAAGCTCTAAACAATGAGCAACAACAAAATCTAATAGCTATACCACTAAAAATCTTCAAATCACCGTAATCAACCAAAAACAAGCGAAGCTCAAACTTAATTCAACGATCATCCATCTAAATGCAAAACAAACTAACAGATAAATATAAACAATAAGTATAAAAATAAATTACCAGAAAAAATAAATACAGATAAATCATTAGCGAAATAAAAATTACATTTTAAAAAAAATAATAGAACAAACATAAGATAAACATACGAAAAAGAGAGAAAAACAAATCCGTAAATCTCCAGCACACAAAGAAGAAACAAGGAAAGAAACTGGGAAAGAGAGAAATGAATGCGTTCAATGTGAATTAGGTTTAGTCAGGGGCAAAAGAGTCCTTTCCCAGAGGGGTGGATGATGTGGAGGGCATTTAGTTAAAAAATTTCTAAGTGGGGGCTATTAGGTAAGACCACCTTTTATTGAGGGTACTAGGTGAAATTTTTTGAAAACGGAAGGTTGACAGAGTTGTAGGGCTTATTTGCAAAAATATGATACGAAAAGCTTTGGTTTGCCAAAATATCCTCACTAATAGATGTTTAGCAAAAAAGCTCTCATTAGTTTAATGAACTTTTTTCGGACCAAAATACCCCTACAAACCAATAAAAAGACGCGCCCCAGTCCCTCCCCTTCCTTTTCTCCATTCACGCTATCAAGAAAACCATAAAACCCAATTCCTTTTACAGATTGCTTTGTTTAAGAGAAGATTCAACGTAGGATTTCTTCAAGTTGCAAGCGTAAAGTTCTCTGCAACTATTGCCAAGAGTTTAAGCTCTGGTGCAATCAGCACCCTACATAAACTTCTTACCTATTGCCAAGACTCTATGGCCTGTTGCAAGTGCCAACTTGCAGAGAAAGTCTCTGCAACCCTTGGCTTATAGCTAAGAGTTTAAGCTCTGGTGCAATGGGCACCTGGGAGAGACTTCTTGGCAACTTTAAGCCCTATTGCACTGGCCAACTTTAGGAAAAAAATCTCTGCAAGTCTTGGCAATAGCCAAGACTTTATGTTCTGCTGCAAAGGGAAACTTACACTAAAAATCTCTAAAGTATTGGCAATAGCCAAGACTTTAAACTCTACTGCAGTGGGAGGCTTGTAGAGACTTCTTGCCTATTGCCAAGACTTTAAGCCATGTTGCCATGGTCTCTACAGCTATAGAAAAAGCCTCTACAACTATTGCCAATAGCCAACACTATAAACTCCAGCGGAAGGGGCAACTTGTACAAATAGTCTCTGCAAGTATTGATAATTGGTAGGTTTTTAAACTCTAGTGGAAGGAGCAACTTGTACAAATAGTCTCTGCAAGTATTAGCAATTGCCAAGAGTTTTACCTATACTGCAGTGCAAAACTTGCAGAGAAAGTCTCTGCAACTCTTGAGAATAGCCAAGACTTTAAGTTCTGCTGCAAGGGGTACCTAACACTAAAAATCTCTAAGAGTATTGGCAATTGCCAAGACTTCTACCTCTACTGCAGTGAACAAGTTGGAGACAAAGTCTCTGCAACTCTTGGCAATAGCCAAGTCTCTAAGTTCTGGTAGAAACGACAACTTAAACGGAACATCTCTGCAAGTATTGGCAATAGCCAAGATTTTAAACTCTACTGCAATAAGCACCTTGCAGAGAAAGTCTATGCAACTCTTGGCCATGGTCAAGATTTTAAGCTCTATGCAAAACATGAATATCTAATAGTCATAGGCAATAAAAACCTTCAAATCACTGGAATCAAGCAAACACAAGAAAAAGTTCCAAATTTTCAGCACACAAAGAAGAAAGAAGGAGGCCAGGAATGGGGAAAGAGAGAAGGAAATATGTTCAGCATGAATTAAACAAGTTGGGGCAAAATAGTCCTTTCATAAGAGGGGGGTATGATGTGGAGGACATTTACTTAAAACATTTGTAAGTGGGGGAAATTAGGTAAGACCATGTCTTATTGAGGGCACTAGGTGAAATTTTTTGGAGTTGTAGCACTGCAAACTCGCCTCAAATAGTTTTGAAATTAGCCCCTTTTGAGTTTAAGCCATGATTATTTATCAAAGAGAGTAAGCCAGCTCAATTTAAACAATGGACCCTTTAATCCCTAATTGTTTAATAAAGAGCTATCTTTTAAAATGTTTAAAGTTAAAGAGGCTATATAAGTATGTAGGTCAGCCACGCCTCTAACATAACGGCCCTTTAATCCAGGGGAATTTTTAAAAATAGGCAGCCCACTACCCAAAATTACAAACAGGAGGCCATATTTTTTTCATGCATAGCACCCATCCCTAAAATTACAAATTTTAGCACTCCTTCATAAAAAAATACCCTAGCTACCAAATTTTCCCTTTCCTAGCCACTAAGCTACCGGCAAATACCTTCCCCCGCCAATAGTGTCATTACTTTTTTGTATTTTACTGAATTTATGTTGTTTATTGCGTCAAAATCATTGCTTTGGACAAGTTTATACACACAAATCTCCCTCTAAAAATTAAATTATACATGAATATACATATATAAATATGTAGCAATGAGAGAAATACAAAAATATACACAAAAAATGTAAAAAGTTATATAAACATCCTTAATATACAGATTTATTCACTCGCATATACACACTTATACAAATTTATACAATTTTATACACGTGTATAAATTTGTATAAAATTGTATAAACTTGCAGCAGTCTGCTATTTCAGAAAAGGGTGACAACTCAGGTAAGATTCGGAAATATGGGCCATTTTTGGTAATTTTCATCTTTTGCTTGTCTTTTAGTGTAATTATCCATTTAATCTAACTAGGAGGGAATTGTGTACATATGCCAATTTAATAAATGTATTTTGTTAGTAGCCCTCATAACTTCAAGGACAAATAATAATTTAAGTAAGTTAAAGACACACTCAATGCTTAGACTCATTTAACAAAAGATAAAATGCCGAAAGTTTACACGGGGCTCACTATATTAGGAGATTCGAACGGACAACGTGTCCATGGATAATTTCTGATAGAGTTTTCGTCAATGAACGGACGATGTTTAAATAAATCAAAGCATAATAAATGCTCAAATATTTACATGAAAACTCAATTAAGTTGGAAGATTTCGCCTGAGGAAGGTGCTTGCGAGTTTATATTCAACCGAGTCTTCATTTGTTGAAAATGCGACTTTAACTTAAAATCAAAGCGTAGTAAAAATCCGATGTTCACATGGAACTCACTTATATCGAAATTCGAGTGTCCGGGGTTAATTTCCGATAGAGTTTTTCATCAATGAACAAGTAACAATATAATTTTAAAAAAAATTAAAGCGTAACAAACAATATGGCATTATACAACAAACAGAATTTATAAGAGTCTAAATGCATCAATAAAGTAACTGTGCTTGGCACAGAACTCGAGGGTGTCTAACACCTTCCCGAGAGTCAACCGAGATCCTTACCCAGGACTCTGACGCAGACCATTTACGAGTCATTAATGTTCCAAGGTACCACTTCGATTTTTTGGCACACCTTTAACTTGTCAAGTGGCGACTCCGAAATTTCTTAATTATTTGTGTACCTTAAAATACCTAAGTCACTACCTATTTTTTTAAAAAAATTTTAGGACGTGAAACATATAATATGTGCATTCATCGCATATGCGCCAAGAAAAGGAAGGGTGAGGGAGGAGTGGAAAGTTTGGACAGTTATGATCTCAATGCAAATAAAAGAAGCTATCCGAGTTTTAATTATTTAAAATGTTGTAGTGGAGTCTTTATTGCTCCAATTAAGGAGCTAATTACTATCTACTAATAAAAGTTCTTATTTATGGACTCCACGGATATGATAATCACTACTCGGATAATTAAATATAATAGCATATATCGTAAAATATAGGCATGATCAACTCTCTGTGTTTCAATAAAAAGTTTGGTTATAAAAAGTTCACTAACTTAGAATAACGTTTATGCTAATTAATAAAAAATTAATGTGTTTATTTTCTGTTTAGAAGTGTATGTAGGGTGTTAATTGCACCAGAGTTTAAACTCTTGGCAATAGTTGCAGAGAACTTTACGCTTGCAACTTGAAGAAATCTTACATTGAATCTTCTCTTGAACAGAGCAATCTGTAAAAGGAATTGAGTTTTATGGTTTTCTTGATAGCATGAATGGAGAAAAAGAAGGGGAGGGATTGGGCGCGTCTTTTTATTGGTTTGTAGGGTTATTTTGGTCCGAAAAAAGTTCATTAAACTAATGAGGGCATTTTTGCTAAACATCTGTTGGTGAGGACATTTTGGCAAACTAAAACTTTCTGTATCATATTTTTGCAAATAAGCCCTACAACTCTGTCAACCTTCCGTTTTTCTATTTTCCCTTAAATTTAGAGTGCATTTTTATTTTAGTAAAAATTTTGTCCAGCAGCCATTTTTAACACTGGTATTTAGTTTGAGGCCACTATTTTCTTTGGTCTTACACTGGAGGCCATTTTTGGGCCTTTACTAAATAAATATTGACTTAAGTTCTGATAATTGACTGAAGTTCAGTCCATACGGCCCCTGGACTGAAGTTCCATCTTTAAGGACTGAGCTTCAGTCCATATGGCCATGGATTGAACTTCAGTCCATGGTATGGCCATGGACTGAAGTTCCATCTTTAAGGATTGAACTTCAGTCCATATGGCCCTGGACTGAAGTTCCATCTTAAGGACTGGACTGAACTTAAGCCCATATGGTCCTGGATTGAAGTTCAATCTTTAAGGACTGAACTTCAATCCGGCCTCTGGACTGAAGTTCTATCTCTTTAAGCAAAAGTGGCCACAAACTAATTGTTTTGGTATTAGTGGCCTGTGCCCAAAGATCAGTGGCAAAAGTGGTCTTTCGTGCACTTTCCCCTTTATTTTATGACCATTTTGCACTAGTGTCCTGTTTCGCCATTTGATAAGCTATATTTAGTATATGAATCAAGACACCTAATTAGTAACTCATGAATTTTCGTCTCTTAATATTGAACATGTTTATTCAAAAGAATAAAATATTCATCAAACTTTATGCACTAATAATTAATCATTTCAATCAAGCTCAAAACCAAAATGGCTAAAATATAAAGTACATGGAAAAGGAGATGAAGACAAGAATACCTAACGTGAAATCCAGGAGCGAAGTGCACCAAAGGCCACTTTTGACAGTGGTCTTTGATTTGAGGCCACTTTTTTATTAGTTTTACATAAGAGGCCACTTTTTGGAACTTCAATTCTTTTGGGTTGAACTTCACACAAGTTCAGCTCACAAGGATTGAAGTTCAACTTCAGTCCACCACAAGGATGGAAGTTCAACTTCAGCCCACAAGGGTTGAAGTTTACGCATCTATACCTAAAAGTTCAGCCCTTACAGGTTGAAGTTGAAACTTCATAATTTAGGCATGAAGTTCAACCCACAAGGTTTGAACTTCAGCCCACAAAGATTGAAGTTCCAAAAAGTGGCATCTCATGTAAGACCAAAAAAAAAAGTGGCTTCAAACTAAATACCAGTGACAAAACTGGCCTGTAGGTAAAAATTTTACGAAATCCAGCGTACAAATTAGATCCACCAACCAAAGAGCAGCCCAACTAGTAACCAACCGCAGCAACGACAACGAAAAAACCAAAACCATTGAACTCAAACTCAAAAAAACTCTACTCAAGACTCAATTTCCTCTCTTTTGTTTGTTTTCTTTCTATTTATTTTTCTCCACTTACTCTCTAATTTCAGATCGAATTTGTGCTTCTTTTTTCTAGAGTAGTGTTTTTTTAGATGATGAAGTATTTTTTTTTTTTTGATTCAGAACTTCATTGCAGTAATGGATCATGTCTCCTAATGAGTGAAGACCTCACTTTATAGCTGAAAAATCAGCCATGCCTTCACTCCAAAGCCCCAAAATTTTTGCCTTTTGTCAAATAAAACAAACAAGACATGCTTTTGTAATTAATGTAAAGATGATATGGGTGGAGTGCGGCAGAGGTGGAGTGTTGTCACCACCCCTACCACTTTGATTCTCTTTGACTAACTCAACAAAAGCAGATATATATATTTTTGTTTTTGAATTCACAAATAGCCACTAAAGATTTAAACTATTTAAAGCTTATCCAACTAACTAGAATTAAAACATACATATTACAACAATATCACAATTTAAAATATAGGAATTATAAACAAAGAATATGTTTTTTTTGGTTGATAATTTTCATATTTTTATTAGTAAAAAATTTTAGCTACAACAAAGGATTGAAATTCTTGAAAAATTTGGCGAAAATCCTAGAAAGTTAGCTTGGCTATTTCGAGCTATTTTTGACTTTTTGTCCCAAAATTAGATGATTACAATATGTATTAAATATTCAAATATATATTCATCCATTTTGTTGTATATATTTTGAATACACATATTATATGTATTAAATATTCCTAGATATTCATCCCTTTTGTCGTATATATTTTGAATAAATATATTATATATATATATTAAATATTCATAGATATTCATCCTTTTGTCGTATGTATTATGAATACACATATTATATGCATTAAATATTCATACGTTTAATGATGTATTTTTCATTTTATTGTGAACATGACCGCCTGATTTTTGTTAGCTCTCTGAATCTCCAATGGGCGGACTGCCCCTCTGCAGAGGTAGACCACCCACTCTGCTGGACAAGGCCACTGGGCGGAGCACCTAGTTGGGGTGGGCAGACTGCCTACCCCTGATGCAAGCCAATCCGAATTTTCTATCTTTTTGTGTGTAATTCAAACTATGGCCTTAAGTGGCTTCTATTGTTTAAACCCACTTAGGGGTATTTTTGGCTTTTTATTTCATGTATGTAGAAGACTATTAGAGTCTTCAATTGGTCTTGAACTCATTTACCTTACCTTTGAATACAAAAACACATGAGAATTCTCTCAATTGTAAACCTTGATTTTGGCTTCATTTCAATTGGAAAAAACGGAATTGAACTTCAATCCGCTCCGATCAATCTATTTGCAAGAACATCGTGATTCTTGAGGATAGGTGCATAGCGTAGGTGATTCTTGACAATCGTTTGGGGTGTAACGAAACATCGTTCTTCGTTGCTACTTGGACAATCATGTGAGTCTCGTCTCGTTTTTATCTCTTTTCCGATTTCGTAATTTACCCTACATCAGTTGGTATCAGAGCGAGGCTAGGGTTACGTTCCTACAAACCCTCGTCCTACTCTTCGTGCCTTTTATCTTTGTTTCTTTTTGTTTTTCATGTTCTTATTCTTGTTAAATTGAAAAAGAAGAAAAAAATTCAAAAACAAAAAAATCATAAAAAATTGCTAGTTGTTCTTAGTTATGGAGATTTCTTTGGTGTTGGATATCGGGGATTATATGTTAGCATATTTCAGTTGATTGGGTACCCACACAACACGTTTTAAGATTGTGAATCAAAATCTTGAAAATAAAATCTCCAAAAGTTGAAAAACCCTAGAATTTGTTCAAAATTTCTTGATTTAGATTTGTGTTGATTGAAAGTTGTTATAAATCATTGGGGACCGCTTGTAGTTGTTGAAAACACAATGGAGAACCTTTGAATTGGGTAAACACCTTGAAAGCCTTGGAAAATTGGGTGCCAAAAACCAAGAACACGAAGTTGGAACTGTGCTGTAAAACCCAGTAAGCGGACCACCCACTCCTATAGATGGACCACCCAATTTTTAATCAGCTCTCTGAATTTTGCATAGGCGGACCGCCCACTCCTGGAAGGGGTGTCCGGGTAGTCGTTTCGTAGTTTTTCGTATCTTGTTTGCTTCCGTTACTTCCGGTTAGTACTTTGAGAGTAATTCTCCTACTCAATTAGTACTAATTCATTGAGCGCTTAGGATATCCGTGCGTGTTTGTGGTTGACAAATTTCCAATTAGACTCGTAGAGTTTCTTTGGCTCAAGTGCTCACTTATAAAGCCGAACGCCCATAAAGTCCCATTAACTCCACTCTTTCCGAAGAGCATTTGGAACTTGGAATTGTTTGGTTGTTGTGGAGATTTTTCAACTCCGAGGAAGACTTTTGGAATCAAGCACGAGTGAACCTACCCCCAAACTTGAGTGTACCCGAGTGATATTCAAAAGTGAGGGAGTGCATGAGGACTTATACTCTAATCTCTTTGCTTGTTTTTGATTGCTTGTAGGTACATGGCAGAAGAAAAGGCAAAGGATACTGTTGAGGTCCCAACAAATATGTTGGCTAGTCTCTTGGCCGAGGTGAAGGCTCTAAACCTAAAAATGGAGACCTTTGAAAGAGAAAGGACCCGGAGTGTCCACAAAGATGCCGGGGAAGGCACAAGTGATGGCTCAACCGTGAGACTGGATTAATTTGCAGAGCTAGCTCGTCAATAACGATTGAAAGACGAGGCTCTTGTTCGTGAAAGATTGTTGGGCAATCCCCAAGGTGATGTCCCACTCATGAGGCCCCGAAAAAACATAGCACCCCTTGAGCAAGTTGTTGAGGCTCAAGAAGGGGAGGGCCCCAGACTTGGTGACAACTATGATGATTTTGATGCTCTCTATCCAGATAGGAGGGCAATGAATAGAGGCCGGGAAATAGATAGAGGTCGTGGGCAAGGTCGTGGACTTCCAAGGGCTTATGTGGGGAGGAACTTGAGGCGCGAGTATGATGAAGTTGATGACTACATGGGGGTCAACTGGAACCAACCCGTGGGGATCGTGACAGCAACCAGGGCTATCTACCGGCCTGGTCCGGTCCGATTACGGTGCGCCTTGGCCGGTCCAGTATTAATGTAAAAAAAAAAAATCGCAATCAGCCCGGTACCGGTCCAGTCTAACGGTGTATTTGCACAATGCCGGGTCGGAACCGGTACCGGCAAGGGGGACCGGTCCGGTTCCGATCGGGTACCGGTTCGGTTCGTGTATTTTTTTTTACTTAATTTTTTGATTCTTTGAAATAGATAAAAAAATATGGTAGACCAAATAAACAACACAAAAACACACATTTTATTCAATAATACGACAATACATTAAGTTGGAAATGCATAATTAAAGACTTAAAGACTTAAAATGACATACTAGAAAATAAAAACTAGAAATTAGAAAAATACATAAATCCTCAACTTCATCGATTCAATTGTCGCGCTCGCGCAGATATATTCCACAACCACGAGCTGCCTATTTGGGGCTATAGTGGTTTTGCAAGTGAGTCTAAAAGTACACTTAGCAGTGCCAGTATCATTATTTTTCGTGATAAATTTCCAAACTTCGGATCTTCCAGTTCTTGGGTTGGAGGGACCTTCAGTAGTAGCACCTTGAGCTTGAGTAGGAGTATTTGCATTTGCAGCCATTTTGATAGAAAATTTTTAAAATAGCCTTTGATAGAAAATTTTAGAGAGAAATGAATAGAAAATATTGAATTGTAATTAATTTGATGAAATAAGGGAGTATTTATAGGAAAAATAGGTGGGGGGAGGGCTATTGGGGCGTTTATGGGGGTGGGGGAGGGAAAAATAGTCGTTTATGGCCGTTGCCAATGGCTATTTTTCAAAAGGGAGCTGAAATTTTTGTGCTGGGCCGGTCCGGTCCGGCCCGGTATGGATATTTTTTTTGGTTATCTTTTTGTTTTTAATTTGAAAGTAGTTTTTGAATTTTAAATTAAGTATATGACTAAATAAAAAATAATAAACACTTATAAATTGATAGCAAGGCATATAACTTGCTTTTTTATGTAGTTATTACTTATTATACTACTAGTATTAAGTATTTAGTATTTTAGTATTTAGTATTTAAGTATTAAATTGCAAAAGTATAATTGAGAATATATAAAACAATGATAACTTAATAGCAAGACATAACACTTGTTATTTTTTCAAACTTAATACTTAAGTTAGTAGTATTTAGTATTTTAGTATTTACTATTTAGTATTTAGTATTAACTAGTTAGTATAAAAGTATTGATCAATTGCAAAAAGGTATAACAAAGGATAGTTGAGAATATAACAAAGGATGATAACTTAATAGCAAGACATAACACTTGTTATTTTTTCAAAATAAATACTAAGTATTTAGTATTTAGTATTTAGTATTTACTAGTTAGTATTTAAGTATTGAATTGCAAAAAGGTATAACAAAGGATAATTGAGAATATAACAAAGGATTATAACTTAATAGCAAGGCGTAATGCATTTTATTGAATAATTTTTTTTTTTTTTTTTTTTTGCAAAGTACATAGTTCATACTAGTTACTACATAGATATTAAATTGCAAAACTACATATTAATAAAAAAAACTTCTCATTTTCTGGATTATTTCTTCTGGCACCTCTGGAGGAACCGGTGGCAAAGATTCATCTTCTTCATAATCATTTTCATTGTCCATACTTCCGTCACCTGATAAAATTTCGGTTGCTGCTTCTGCTACTTCATCTTCTTCAGCAAATCCAAAATTTCTTCACTCCGATCTAGTCCAATCTCTGAATAATACGGCCGTCTCCATTGCTTCTTCCTTCAACGAATGTCTATGATCTCCAATTTGTAATCTTCCTTGGCTAAACGTGCTTTCTGAAGCAACTGATGATGCTTGAATTGTTAGAATATCCCGCGCCATTTTTGCTAAAACTGAAAACTGTGCTTGTTGATCCTTCCAAAATTGCAGTAGTTGATCGCTTCCAAAATACCAATTTCCAATTTCAAGCTCGTTGAACCCTCCGCTACTCGATTGCCTGCTAGAAAGCCTTTGATTAAAGCTGGAAAAACTTCCCAATCCGGCTGCAGCTCTTTTACTCGCCTGCGTAGAACTTGATCCAGCTCCACTTGGCACACTTGGAACAACATTATCAGCTGCACTCCTATATCTTTCATAAATCCGTTGGCAATCTACAATTTCCCGCGTACAAGCTGTTTCTACACTTGGTGTTTCTTCATCAGTAATTCTTAAACTCCGATAAATTTCTCTAATAAGCATTTCGGTATTAAACCGTTTAAAACAAGGATGTAATACACAAGCAATGCAATAAAGTGGTGGAGTAGGAAAAAAATATTTTTTAAATTTTTCAATCATTGCTTCTACGTCTTGTTCATAACCAGACCCTAATCTATAATCGTTAAGTAATTTTGCTATTCCAGCTATAAAATACAACATGGTAGTAACTGTAGGATAATATTGACCGGAAAATTCTTTAGTAGCATAAAAAAACTTTTCTAAAAAAAGAAGAAGACGCTCAACAAGTTTCTAATCAGATTCTTCTAGGTGATACTCTACAGCCACTTCGCCATTAAAATAACTAGTTATAGCCGCTCGTAAAGTATAAACAACAGACAAAGAGTCATATACAGTGTTCCACCTAGTTGAAACTTCCTTAGGAACTCTTCTAGGCTGCAAACCTTCTTTCATACACTCTACCTGAAAGTCCCACCATTTATCCGGTTTTTTAGATTTAAAAATATAACTAATTGCGAGTCAAACCTTCATAATAGTAGGATCAAATAACTGAAGGCCATCTTTTACAACTAAATTATATATATGACATGCACATCTAACATGAAACAAATTTTCATAAGGGGGATGCAATGCGGGTCTTAACTTACCAATAGCAAAATCATTGTTTGGAATATTTATCAAGAGTTATACTTAAAATTTTGTCACTAGTAAAATACGCCTTACAAATATCAGAAACTTCTCTCTTAATAAATATTCCCGTGTGTAGTTCATCGACAGCGCAATATGCTAAAATTCTTTTTTGCATTACCCAGTTAGGATCTATCCAATGACAAGTAAGTGTTAAATAGTTATACCCATTAACACCATGACCCAAATCAGTAGTAAGACAAACTCTACAATCAAAGTGATAAAATATATATCATAAATATTGTCTATATTCATTTTAAAATTTTATAATATCACTTCTAACCGTAGTTTTTGGAAAACCTTGAAAAGATGGATTATATACGGTTTGAATATAACGAACAAAACCGTGACAAGAAGCAAATGTAAAAGGTAAGCACTCTACTGCAATCATTTTTGCCATTTGTTCCCTATCTTTCTTCTTATCATAATGCATAAGCCCCCCGTCACTGGCTTAATTTCCTGTTGAACTCCACTACCTTGCGATGGAGCCATTCTGTTTCCTGATTGAGTGCTACCCGGCCTCTTTTCCCATTCATCCTTATGATTGTTTTCCAAGTGTGTTCTCAACTTCCCTGTCCCACCATGATGCTTGCCGGTTTTAAAACCCCAAACCTTTTTACAAAGATTACATTTAGCGGTCTGAGCCGGAATATTTTTAGTCATAAATTTCCACACATCTAATCTATCAGGTCGTACCGCTGGTTCTCTACTAGGAGGCATAGGTGGTAATTCAGATTCAGTTTCTTCAGGTTCACCATGAAATTGACTAGTAGGTGTTTCATCATCTAAATTAACCCCTTCGGTATTTTCTTGATATCGTGTCTCTAACATATCATTATCTAGTGGTACCTAAAAATCTACATCATGATAAAATTGCGTGTCATCTTCCTGAGTAAAATCATCTATATGAGAAGGAGCGCTAGAACTACCAATTGGTCTTCTACCTAAAGCACGACTACGTCTATCATCCCCCCCTCGGTTAGTAGCACGTGATCTACGACCGCTACCCGTACGCCCAGTAATTGATCTCCACAGTCCAGACATTATTATAATTTATAAGTAAAGCAAACAATAAATTACTAAAATATGCTAGAAACAATATTGCACAAAAATTAAAATAGATAATAAGAAGTAAGAACGAGTTTACTTGATGTCGTGAACTTAGAATGTAGAACTTAGGAAGTGAAAGTTGAAACTTGACCGGAACCGCACCGAATAATTTTTTATTTCACCCCAAATATTCTTTTGTAATGCAATTTAGCACTTTAACCATTTTTGCGAGAGCAAATTTGAATTATTTAGCAAATAGCCTTTGTAGAAATAAGAGAGATTTAGAGAGAATATTAGAGAAATTGTGAATAAATTATTGAAAAATGGTGGTATTTATAGAAAAAATAGGTTGGGAGGGGGGTATGGGGGGGCCTGGGGGGGTGGGGAGCAAATATGGCCGTTTTTGGCCGTTGGGCCAACGGCTGTGGGTGAAAGAGTCGTTGCCCAATGGCTATTTTTGCACCCAAAGAGCCCAGTTTTTTTTTTCTGGTCCGGTTCCGGTCCAAAAATATCCGGTCTAGTCGACTCAAATGGGGGGTGACGGGTCGGGGGACGAGCCGTGCCAATTTATTTTAATTGGTCCAGTTTGCGCCGGTCTGCACCGGTCCAGTACGATGCAAACCGGACCGTTGGACAGCCTTAACAGCAACCTCAATAGTGTGAAGATCACTATCCCACCTTTCAAAGGGACTAGTGATCCGAAAAAATTCTTAGAGTAGAAGGTTCAAATGGAGCGGGTGTTTGACACAAATGATATGTCCGAGGAAAAGAAAGTCGATTATGCCATCGCTTCTTTTAAGTCTTATGCTTCCACTTGGTGGGAATCCGTTAAGAGGTCAAGAAGAAAAGTTGGGATGCCAATGAACATTACTTGGGAAGAATTGAAAGAGGTGATGAGTACCAAATATGACACCCAAGTATAGACAAGAACAACTCAAGAGGCTTTATGAGTTGAAATAAGGCTTCAAATCGGTTGATGAGTACTTCAATGAGTTTGAGAAGAACCGAATGACCCTTGACATGGAAATGGAAGATGAGGAGCAAGCTATCATCCGATTCAAGAATGGTTTGAGCCGAGAGATTGCTTCTCAATTGAGGCTACACATCTTTCATTCTCTTCAAGATGTTTGTGATGCCACGATTGAAGCCGGAAAGTGGCTTAAGGAAGAGAAAGCTCCTCGATTTAGGAGTACTACTTCTACTCCAATGACTCGATCCAAAGAATGGAAGATCCCAAACACAAGTGGTGCAAGTGGGAGTCGTGATGTGAAGAAGCCTTTTGAGAAGGCTACCCCGAGAAGCGACTTCAAAGAAGTTGGATGTAACTCTAAAACTCAATTAAATACTTCTTCTTCTTCTTCTTCTTCTTCTTCTTCTTCTTCTTCTTCTTCTTCTTCTTCTTCTTCTTCTTTTTCTTCTTCTTCTTTCCAATGCCACAAGTGCAAGGGTTATGGCCACTTTACCAAAGAATGCCCCACCCGAAAAATAATGATAGTCATGGATGATGGGTTGGTGTATGAGGAGGAGAGTGAGCCCGAGGGTGATGTTGTTGAGGAGAATGAGGTAGTTGAGGGAGAAGAGAGAGCGGCGGAGGGTGATGATCCTAATATGTTTCTAGTGGTACGTCGTAGTTTGAGTGACATGGTGAGTGAGGAGAAGTAGGATGAGCAATGAGAGAACTTGTTCCATGCTAGGTGTAGAATGAGGGGATAAGTGTGCTCCATGATTATTGACTCGAGTAGTTGTGCAAATATGGTGAGCCAATCTTTAGTCTCACAATTGAAATTGCGTACCCTTAAATACACAAGCCCCTACCATTTGCAATGGTTGAGCGAGTGTGAGGAATTGAAGGTGGTGAAGCAAGTCTTGATAAAGTTCAAGATTGGGAACTATCAAGATGAGCACATGTTTGATGTGGTGCCAATGCAAGCTTGCAACCTCTTGTTTGGCAAGCCTTGGCAATATGACAAACATGTGGTTCATGATGGCCAAGACAAGCAAGTGAGTTATGACTATAGGCGCATGAGAGAGTTGAAGGAAGCGGCTAAAGCCAAGTCCCCCATGGTGACTAAGTGTTTGGCCGAGACTCCATCATGTTCTACCGGTGGCATTTGTGCCATGATGCAACCGGGTGGGTACTTGAGAGGTAATGATAGCACCAAAATGCTCATTTGCCTAGTGCACAAAGGTATGGTTCTAAACTCCGATTGTGATTATTCTTCTAATCCTAACTCTTTGCCTAGTGCTATTGAGAATGTTTTGAAGGTATTTGAGGACATGTTCCCGGAAGAGATGCCAAGTGGTCTTCCTCCATTAAAGGAAATTGAGCACCAAATTGATTTTATCCCGGGGTCCCAAATCCCAAACAAGCCGGCCTATAGGAGCAATTTTGAGGATAAAAAAGAGTTCAAAAGCAAGTGGATGAGTTGCTCAACAAAGGCCTGGTTCGTGAAAGCTTGAGTCCATGCGCCGTACCGATCATTCTTGTGCCAAAGAAGGACAGGACATGGAAGATGTGTATTGATTGCCGTGCGGTCAACAAGATAACGGTAAAGTATTGTCATCCCATTCCTAGACTTGATGACATGCTTGATGATTTGAGTGGTTCTAGTAGCTTTTCTAAGATAGATCTTAGGTCCGGCTACCATCAAATCCGGATGAAACCGGGTGATGAGTGGAAAACCGCATTCAAGACCAAGTTTGGTCTCTATGAATGGTTGATGATGCCTTTTGGCCTCTCTAACACACCTAGCACTTTTACGAAGTTGATGAACCATGTCTTGAAGCCGTTTATCAACAAATTTGTGGTTGTCTATTTTGATGATATTTTGATATATAGCAAATCAATAGATGATCATGTGGGTCACTTGAGTCAAGTTCCTAAAGTGCTAAGAGCCGAGAAGCTCTATGCCAACTTTAAAAAGTGTGCCTTTTCTATTGAAAATGTTGTCTTTCTTGGGTTTGTTGTTAGTGCAAATGGTGTAGAGGTTGATGAGTCCAAAGTTGAAGCCATTAGAGATTGGCCTACTCCTACTACCGTTTCTCATGTTAGGAGTTTCCATAGCCTTGCTAGTTTCTATAGGCGCTTTGTTAGGGACTTTAACACTATTGTCGCACCACTCACCGAGTTGGTGAAGAAAGACAAGGCCTTTGTGTGGGGGGGAGCCTCAAGAGAAGGCTTTCCAAGAGTTGAAAAGTAGGTTGAGTACTGCCCTTTTGTTGTAATTGCCGAACTTCGAGAAGGCTTTTGAGGTTGAATGTGATGCCTCGGGGGTGGGTATTAGGGGTGTTCTCATGCAAGAAGGGAAACCCATTGCCTACATTAGTGAAAAGTTGAAGGGTGCAACCTTGAATAACTCCACGTATAACAAGGAGTTGTATGCCCTTGTGAGAGCTCTAGCTCATTAGAAACACTATCTATGGCCTAGGGAATTTGTGATCAAGAGCGACCATGAGTCACTCAAGCATCTTAGAGGCCAAGAGAAGTTGAACAAAAGGCATGCCAAATGGATGGAGTTCATTGAGTTTTTCCTTATATAATTCATTACAAGAAGGGAATGGACAATGTTGTAGCCGATTCACTTTCTAGGAAGTTCGCTCTTGCTACCACTTTTGCTTCTAGGCTTATGGGTTTTGAAAGTATAAAATCATTGTATGAACATGACCCAAAGCTCAAGAGCATTCATGATGCTCTAGTGAGTGGGAAGAGGGTGGAGAAACACCAATGGGTAGACTGCTATATTTTCAAGAATGGGAGAGTGTGTGTCTCCGAGTCTTCTTGGCGAGAATTGCTAGTACGTGAAGCACATTGTGGAGGCTTGATGGGTCACTTTGGGAGGGATAAGAATTTGGCCATCCTTATGGAGCAATTCTATTGGCCTAAAATGGGGTTGCATGTTGAGCAGCTATGCAATGCTTGTTTAGATTGCAAGCACGCCAAGTCTAAGTCGAATCCCTATGGCTTGTATACTCCTTTGCCTATTCCTACTAGCCCGTGGATGAATATTTCTATGGATTTCGTTATGGGATTGCCACGGTCTAGAGGTGGACATGATAACATTTATGTTGTCGTGGATAGGTTCTCCAAAATGGCTCACTTTATTCCTTGCAAAAAGAGTAGCGACGCACAACATGTAGTTTCTTTGTTCTTTGATAATGTGTTAAAGTTACATGGAGTGCCTCAAACCATTGTGAGTGATAGGGGCACTAATTTCCTAAGCTATTTTCGGAGGTGTTTGTGGGGTGCCCTTGGCACCAAATTGTTGTTCTCTACGTCCCACCACCCTCTAACGGATGGTCAAACCGAGGTGGTGAACCGAACCTTAGGGTCTTTTCTTAGAGCTATAACCCGAGGTAAGGCCGGTACCTGGGTGGAGAAGTTACCTCTCATGGTGTTTGTATATAAATGTACTTTACATAGAATGATTGGCATGACTCCATTTGAGTGCATTTATGGTTTTAATCCTTTGATTCCACTTGATTTTACCTCTTTGCCAAGGAAGATGGTTGTTAATTTTGAAGGTAAAAATCGAGCTAAGGCTTTGATTGAACTCCATGCTAAGGCAAAGAAGAACTTGGAGGAAGTTTATGAAAAAGGTGGTCTCCAAGAAGAACAAGGGGAGAAAGAAGGTGGAACTCAAGAAGGGAGATTGGGTTTGGGTGCACTTCCGGAAGGAAAGATTCCAAAACCTTAGGAAGTGGAAGTTGGCACCCCGGGGAGATGGCCCATTCCAAGTGTTATCCAAGATAAAAAATAATGCCTATGTAATTGATTTACCCGGTGAGTACAATGTTTCAAATACTTTCAATGTTAGTGACTTGGCTCCTTGTGATGCCGTGGAGGATGACGCCGTGGAGGATGACGCCTTAATTTTGAGGACGAAATCTTCTCAAGAAGGTGAGGATGATCCGGGGCAAACCACCACGAGGCCCTTTACTAGAAGCCAACCCAAAGCAGTCCATGATACTCACCTTCACTTGGTATGGAAAGGCTTGGACGTGGAAGATGGGAGCTCCGGAACCACCTTGAAGATCATGTATTGGAGCACCATGGAAGGAGGACCATCTAGGTCATACGTAGAGGCTCAAGAGACAAAAATTGAGGCACCTCAAGAGGCTTCAGGAAGAGGCGGACCTCCTACTCAAAAGGGCGGACCACCTGATTTTTGTTAGCTCTCTGGATCTCCAATGGGCGGACCGCCCACTCTGCTGGACAAGGCCACTGGGCGGAGTGCCTACTTGGGGTGGGCGGACCGCCTACCCCTGATGCAAGCCAATCCGAATTTCCTATCTTTTTGTGTGTAATTTCAACTATGGCCCTAAGTGGCTTCTATTATTTAAACCCACTTAGGGGTATTTTAGGCTTTTATTTCATGTATATAGAAGACTATAAGAGTCTTCAATTGGTCTTGAACTCATTTACCTTACCTTTGACTACAAAAACACATGAGAATTCTCTCAATTGTAAACCTTGATTTTGACTTGATTTCAATTGGAAGAATCGGAATTGAACTTCAATCCGCTCCGATCATTCTATTTGCAAGAACCTCGTGATTCTTGAGGATAGTTGCATAGCGTAGGTGATTCTTGACAATCGTTCGGGGTGTAACGAAACATCATTTTTCGTTGCTACTTGAACAATCGTGTGAGTCTCGTCTCGTTTTTATCTCTTTTCCGCTTTCGTAGTTTACCCTACATCATATATGTTGTTGTTGACGTAGAGTCTGGTGGTGGAAATCGTCAGTACAAAGTCTTTTTCACATGAATCTTTGAATGAAAATTTTCATGATTTTTACATTGTATGAATTAAACTTGTTAGACAGTGATTCTAAATGGGAAAAGAGAGACAGACAAATGAACTCATATTTGAATGGTATAGATTACCTCCACTAAGTAGAAACAAACATAACCTAATTCATCAGTGCAATGATTCTCGTGCCTTTGAGATCTTCGTAGTTGAATATTGAGATCTTCTACCATTGCAACTCCCGATGACTTAAAGTAAAAGCTGCTCGGATGTCCGATAAGAGTGTGGATCTAGAGGTCAAATTCTTTGAGGTCTAAATTCTAAAGATTTAAGAATATGGATCTTAATATGAATACGGGTGCAACGTTTCGGCTAAAAATAATTCAAATAAATAAGAATAGAGTTATAATTCGACCCTACACTTTTTGTTGCTAAAAATGCAAAGTAAAATTATATATCACCTATAACGACAACTTAGTGCACTAGACTTTTCCTTTGTTCCTCATTTATTATGTGTTGAACTAATGGGGGAATAGATTTAGTTATAAGTAACATTAGACAAGTGACACTACTCACAAGGAGCTCTAGACTACCAGTCGTCTTGCAGCTTATACAACTACAAGCTTCTATTTGTTGACTGATTGGTAGCATTTATAAGGGCAATCTTCTCCTAAACTACATAAATAACGTAAGATAGCAACAAAAATATCACAAAATCATATATCCATTGTTTAATTACTATTCCTGCTAAATGGAAAAGCCTCAAAAGTCTCACCTCTTCCTTCTAGTTATACTTTTCTTTATCTTAGCTGCATTATCATGTCAAGTTTCTTCTTTTGCTAGTGATTTCCTAATACTAGACAGACCAAACGAATTTCTTTCAGATGAAAGACTTTTCAAACTTTTCCAGGATTGGAAAAAGAAGCACGAGAAACGTTACAACCATGAAAAAGAAGAAGAGTTGAGGTTGGAAAATTTTAAAAGTAATTTGAAGTATATAATGGACAAGAACTCAAAGAGAACGTCAGATTCTGACCATTTAGTTGGTTTGACCAACTTTGCTGATATGAGTAATGAAGAGTTCAGGGAAATTCATACTTCAAAAATTAAGATACCCTTTAACAAGAAAATGACTATTCAGTTGAAAACTTTGGAGAGGAAGCATTCAATGACTTCTTGTGAAGCTCCATCTGCTTTAGATTGGAGGAAACATGGGATTGTCACTGCTGTTAAAAATCAAGGAAATTGTGGTAAGCATTTTTTTTCTTTTACCTTTTTCTTGTTATTTAAGTATTACCTAGCCATGCACAATATTTCGCCCCTGATTAGGGAAAAAAAACCCTCTCTTTCTCTTCTATTCTTTTAGTGTTATATGACAATTTTAGTTATTTGTTGTTATAAGTACTACTCTTTATTTCATTTTCTGTTGTACTATTTCTTTATTAGCTTGTTAAAAAAGAATTACAGATTTTAACATTTAAAAGCAATTCAACTTTACACTTTTATTTGATGTTGAATCATGAATGATATACTTTTATAGCTATTTAACCTAAAAATCGACTTAATAAATTGAACAATCAAATTTGTTTTGTTAGGACACAAACAATATAATCGTATCAAAATTTATACGAAAATAGCAGAAAGGGCGTAATAATATTAGAGCAGTTGAAGTTAAGTAAATAAAACAACTTATATGTGTGCGAGTGGAGAACAACTTTTGGCCGCAGAACTTAATCGTAAATAAGTACTAAATATGTAAAAGAAAGAGAAAGTGAGCATTTGTATTGATCTGAGAATTATAGTCATCGTTATCAGATGATCTTCATGAGGGAATGAGGAGAGGCTTATATAGCGATTGCATGCCTTAATTGTGTACATTTAATGAGAATCAATATTTATTTCTTCTTCAGGGGCATCAAAATTTTTTTTTTCTCTCTTCTTTTTCCCCCCAAAATTCAAACCCAAAAAAGAGGGGCGCGTAGACTGCAACTGCTCCTTCATGGAGCCCCCCGGCCGTCGCTATTCCGGCACGTCCGACCACCCAGATAACCCACCTTACTATTTCAGACACACTACAAAATAACCAAGAAGATAAATCATTTGCTGAAGTAACAGGAGCTCCTTTACCTACTAACCAAATAACAACTCGTCACCCATCTCTTTCTGTTCAAGCAAGAAAGACCCAACACAATGGAATGCCGGCAGTGATATTCAAATCGAAGGATTACTACGGAGTCATGGTGGAGGAATGCAAGCTAACAATAGTAGGAAGATTCCTTCAAATCCGGCCACAGATAGAAAAAATCAGATCTGCATTCACAGAAAGCTTTCCGCTGAAAGCTACAGTCAAAATTGGAGTATTCGATAACTATAATGTTTTCATAGACTTCAAGAACTACGAAGATTTCAATCAGGCATATTTCAAAAGGGTTGTAGAAATAGAAGGTAAACAAATGTGGCTCTCAAGGTGGACTCCAAATTGGAAACCAGAGGAAGATATTCCTATAGCTCCAGTATGGGTTCTTCTTCCGGGTTTACCTTTCCATTTACACTCATGGAATTATGTCAAGCAGATAGTCAGCTCTATTGGAAGTCCACTTGCAATGGATGCAGCAACCAGGGGAAGAACCAGACCGAGCATGGCCAAGGTAAGAGTAGAAATTGATCTCCTTAAACCTTTACCGGACTCAGTTTGGGTAGGACTAGAAGACGATGACTCTCCTTAAAAAGGATTTGCCCAAAAATTAGAGTTTGAGGGCATTCCAAAATACTGTAGACACTGTAAGATCCTAGGACATTCTCAAAGCAATTGTAGAGTCTTGGAGAGGAAAAGAATTTCAGAAGAGGTTGAATTAGAGGAAAAAAATGAAGAGAATGTCAAAATGAATCAGAACAAAGAGCCATCAACTAGTGGATTAAAAGATGAAGAAGGAGAACAACAAGAATCAGAAGAAGAGATACTAATTAAAATCTCTAAGAATGCAAAGGCAAAGGAAAGAAAGAAGATCAGAAGGAAATATGAAGCAGTACTAAGAGTAAAAAAAAGAGTCAATATTGTGGATCCCCCTGTGATTATTCAAGAGATGGCAGATGAATCAATCCCAACAACAGGTGAACTAGACAAACAAGAAGAAGGGCATAAGTCCAGAAAAGGCAAAGAAAAGATTAGGGAGGAAGGGACGGCATCTCACATGGCATCTACCCCTAGCCAGGGTCCATTGCAGATCCACAACTCTTTTCAAGAACTGGAATTTGATAAAGAGGGGGAAAACATTGAATCAAAGCAATCTTTAGAACCATGGAGCCCAAATCAGAGTTACACACAAAGGAAATCAATGTATGAAAATCAGGAAAATGAGACAAGTGACCAAATTTCAAATAGCTCGGATGAAGAGGAGGATAAAAATACAAGGTTCAGGAATGAAGAATCCAAACAGACAAAGGACACAGACTAAGTGGATATGGTCCCTGACAGTTTAGACATTGAAGTGAGGCAAGCAAAGGAAGTCTCGGCAGAGGCCATAGTCCAAAATGAATTCAACAAAGTGGTGGAAAAAAGGGGGTCTTTCCCCAAGGCCTCACAGAGGTACCAAGAAAAAGATCATGAAACTCAAGAATCCAGTCATACCTTTGCCACTTTCAAAGGCAAGGGGAAAGACAAACAAAAAACTCACTCTTTGATATTCCAATGATTAATACAATCAATTGGAATATAAGGGGTATGGGGTCTAAAGGGGCTTTAGACAGGCTCAAAAAACTTGTTAGAATACACAAGTTTTCCTTTATTGCCATACAGGAACCTTTTGCAGACAAAGATCAAATTGAATTTTACAAAAGAAGCATTGGATTCCAGAATGCAGTTGCCAACAGTAGTGGAAAAATATGGTGTTTTTGGGATAACAATGTAGATTGGTCAATTGTTCATGATCACAGACAACATATAACCCTTCAAGTACAACACAATCTGTCTGAACAACCTATGTGGGTGACAGTAGTGTATGCAAAGACCAGAGCTCACAAGAGAATAGAATTATGGAATAGTTTGAGGGAGATGAATGCACAAATAAATGGTCCCTGGTCAATTCTAGGGGATTTCAATATCATAATGCATGCAGAGGAGAACAAAGGAGGAAGAGCACACAGAATAAGCAAAAGTTTTGACTTTATATCATGTATGGGTGACTGTGGAATGGTGGATGCTGGATACACTGGGATCCCATTTACATGGTCCAATGGAAGAAGCAAGACTAAAAGAGTGAGTCAAAGACTGGACAGAATGTTATACAATGATGAATGGTCCAATCTGTTCTCTGTGGTATGAGTGAGGCACTTAGCAAAGACTGGGTCAAATCATAGGCCTCTTTTGATAAGCTGTCAGGCTGTTGAAGATCAAAGTATAAAGTACTTCAGATTTCTTGACTGGTGGGCTGAGCAAGCAGAGTTCCAACGAATAGTAAAACAGTCATGGGATGAGGATGTTCATGGTAATCCATTTTGGGTAATGCAAAAAAAATTGAAAAGGCTGGAATCATGCTTGAGTAGATGGTCAAAAGAAGACATTGGAAACTTCTTTGATAATGTCAGCAAGTGGAAAAAAGTTGTAGAAGAAAAAGAAGTCTCCTATGAACAAGATGACAGTGATGAGAATAGAATTCAGCTTCATGCAGCATATGCAAATCACACTAGATGGCTTAAACTGCAGACATCCTTCCTGAAACAAAAAGCCAGAGTCAGATGGGAAATAGAAGGAGATGAGAACTCTAAGTTCTTTCATAGTGTGATTAGACAAAGGAAAAAAAGCGCATACATTCACAGGATTCAAAATGAAGAGGGCCATTGGGTGAAAGGGAATGTGCAGATATCCAATGCAGCAATTGAGCATTATGAAAAAATGTTCACACAAGAGCATCAGTTCCTGGACTCAAATCTTATTGACAGAATAGAGAAGGTAGTGACAGCAGAAGAGAAACAGATGCTGACTTGTTTCCCTTCCTCAGAAGAAGTCAGAGAGGCAGTGTGGTCGCTAGATCCTGGCAGTGCTGCAGGGCCAGATGGCTTCAGTGGAAGATTCTATCAGGTATGCTGGGAGTTTATTTCCTCTGACCTGTGTAAAATGGTGAATCACTTTTTTGGAGGAGCTAGACTTCCAAAAATTTTCACTCATCCATGTTTGGTGCTCATACCTAAAGTTGAGTCTCCAAAATCTTTCTCCCAACTAAGACCAATAAGCCTAAGTAACTTTTCTAGTAAGATAATCTCTAAGATCCTTACTAAAAGGTTATCTAGTGTTCTCCCTAAGTTGGTGTCTGAAAATCAGTCGGGCTTCACTCAAGGTAGATCAATCACTGAAAACATTCTCCTAGCTCAAGAAATTGTTCAAGGAATCAATTCACAAAACAAAGGAGGTAATGCAATCCTGAAGCTGGACATGTCTAAAGCCTATGATAGGCTCTCCTGGCTCTTTCTCACATCAGTCCTCAGACATATGGGGTTTTCAGAAATTTTTATAGACATTGTGTTCAGGATTATTTCAAATATGTGGTATGCTGTAATCATTAATGGGGGAAGATTTGGTTTCTTCAAGTCAACAAGGGGATTGAGGCAAGGAGATTCTCTATCTCCAGGGCTCTTCATTCTAGCAGCAGAAGCACTATCCAAAGCCTTGAACAGTCTACACCAAAAGGAGAGATATGTAGGCTTCTCCATGAATCCTAAGGGGCCACAGATAAATCATTTGTGCTATGCAGATGACCTTCTAATCTTTACTTCAGGAGACAAGAGGTCACTCAGGATGGTCATGAGCACTTTGCACCAATATGAGAAGGCTTCTGGTCAGCTTCTAAATGCTGAAAAGAGTGTCTTTCTAACAGTTGCTAACTGTCCAGAGCACAGAAGAGAGAGAATTCACAGGATCACGGGCTTTTCTCATCAACATTTTCCATTCAAGTACTTGGGTTCCCCATATAGAGTTAGCCTCAAAGGTTGTTAATAAGATCCAGTCCTGGCAAGGCAAATTGATTTTATCAGGAGGAAGGGCAATTCTGATCAAGCATGTCCTCCAATCCCAAGCTTTTCACACACTTGCAGCCTTAGCACCCCCAAAGTCCATTCTGAAGCAAATAGAGAAGTACTTCTCTGATTTCTTTTGGGGGCAGTCAGAAGGAAAAAGAAATCCATTGGAGCTCCTGGGCAAAGATGTGCTATCCTACAGAAGAAGGAGGAGTCGGTTTCAAGAGATTAGCATATATTTGCAAGGCTTTTGCAGCTAAAAGATGGTGGAGATTCAGGAATGATAACAAATTGTGGTCCAAATTTTTGAGAGGTAAGTATTGTCAAAGGTCTCATTGTGTAGCCAAGAAATCTACTGGTAAGCAGTCAAGCATATGGACTGATTTGTTAAGGATTAGACCGCTGGTGGAGCCAAATGTCCTATGGAAAGTCAATGAAGCTGGCATAGACTTTTGGTGGGATAAGTGGTTGAAATCAGGGCCTTTGAGCTAAGATCTATCCAGGAGTGAATCTGGGCAAACTAAGTGTAGAGGATTGCATTGAAGCAGGTTGTTGGGACTCTGAATTCATCAAAAAGCTGGTTCCTAAAAGCTATGTGGCAGAAATTTTGGAAGTAAAGATAGGAGACAAGCAAGTCAAGGATCAGCAGGTTTGGACCCCAACTAGGATGGTCAGTTCTCATGTGCCTCGGCTTACCAGCTGCTGAGAAAGAAGAAAGAACACCAAGTGAGCTGGAAGAGAGTATGGATGAAGGGAATGCCATTCAAAAAATCTTTCTTGCTATGGAGAGCTATCAAAAGGAAACTTCCAGTGGACTCAGTGGTGATTCAGTTTGGCCAAGCCATTGTATCAAGGTGCTCTTGCTGCAGCAGTCCAAAAGAAGAGACAATAGACCATATACTTGTCCAGAGTCAGGCTGCAATTCAACTGTGGGAAAAGTTTGGCTCATAAATGGGTATCAGGATGAATAATCAGAATCTACTTGCAATGCTGAACTCTTGGTGGGAGCACAATTCTTTGAACAAGGCAAAAAGAGTAGCTACCCAAGCTATCCCTATATTGATTTGTTGGGAGCTGTGGAAGTCAAGATGTGGAGCTAGATATGGAAAGGGCAAGACTAATCTGTACAAGATGTGCAGGGAAATTACATTTCACCTGAGCATTCTTTTTGACAAAAACAAAATTCAGATTGTTGAAAGATACTCATGGAGTCAGCTCAGCAAAGAAATGGAGTAGATCAGATCTCAGATTACATGCATTCCAGTTAAATGGGATCCTCCAGAGGAGCAATGGGCAAAACTAAACTCAGATGGTAGCAGCAATAGTGCAAACAAGACTGCAGGAATTGGAGGTGTAGTTGGAAATAGTGATGGAGCATTGATCATGGCTTACTCAGCTTCACTGAAATTCTGCACCAACAACAAAGCTGAAGTTCAAGCTGCACTGTATGGACTAAGATGGTGTGCTCAAAACATAACAAGAAGGATAATTCTAGAAATGGACTCCTTGCTAGTAGTCAACATGCTGTCAGGAGTTTTCAAATATGGATGGGAAATTCAGGATGAATTGGAGGAAATGAAAAGGATAATCCTGAGCAGAGGATACAAAGTAGTACACTGTTATAGAGAAGCCAATACACTGGCAGACTCCCTTGCAAAACATGGAGGAATCATGCAACAAGAACATATCTATTCAAGTAGTAGCCAGCTTCCTATTGAAGCCATTGGAGCATACAGAATGGACAGAGCAGGATTAAGAAACTTCAGGATCAGAGTAAGCAGAACAGGAATATCAAGACTATGGGGATGGGCACAAGAATCAGGCAGTAGTGTCTAGTTAATCTAGTCTCACTAGGAGAAAATGTACAAAGTTTTTGGATCTTAACATTGTGTATAGGGCTGTTTATCAACTCTAACTTGATCAACCAGGAGGTAAGGTTTATGCCCCCCTCCTTCAGGTGTCCCTTCTTTTGTTTATTAATATACAAGGTAGGGGTCAATGCCTAACCCCATAATTAAAATTAAAAAAATATATTTATTTCTTCTAATCGTAACTGATGGAACTATGATTGTGTGAATAAACAATGGCAGCAGTTGTCTTATAATATTCTTCCTCTAATGACGATTGAGTGCTCGTTAAACATCCTGAAGAATTATAGTCGAAGTTTGAATAGCTGTGACTAAGTGTCTGGGTTCAACTTGTCCTTGCGGGTCACCGAATATTCTACGCCACACGTCATGCCATGATGTCATGTAAGATTTTATCCAATACAATAACCACATATAAATTTTATGGAATATGAATACAAGTCTTAAAAATCTTTCTTTCTTTTTAAACTTCGTTTTTAATCAAAATACGTCACGTAATTTCTATAAACCAATAATAATATATATATTATTATTGTTATAATAATAATAATAATAATTATCTAGAAACTAAGGTCGAAATTAAGTGAGGGAATGAAACCCCAACAACATCTCATCCAGCATGCCTAGAAATGCTAGAAGGCACGAAATCATGCCATGTAAAACAAGATCCTTGGTTAAATATCATATTGATTAAACCATTAATTACCAAAATCATCAGTTACCAAAATAGATGGAAATTTTGTGCCAAATTGTCACTTCTGGTGCCTCTGCTACAACTTTGATCTTAGTAAGAAAAGTCATACGAAAATGACCCCCGTTAGAAAAAGTTGTTGGCAATCATCGGGGCTTTGCTAATTGAAAGATCTGGCGACCGCTCGGAACTTTTGTATGAGGGCCATTTTCGTAATACTTTACTTATGGGGGTCAAAATCTCTGACGGGGCGCCAGAAGATGTCCTATTTCTATAAATTATCTATGTAGAAGTGAGAAATAGAGACCATCCAGTTTTTAGACAAGAGATGACGAATACGGTAGATAATATCATTATTTTGACGAGTTACATACCTTCCACACTGCATCACATCCTACACTAGAATTATCAATTTGCAAGGCAACTCGATGCCACCATCTATTTCAGGCTTCTTGCGGACCTGTGGATCTCCCCAAAGCACCACCTTGACGAATATTAGACACTTCTGATCCTCCATATGCTTCAGTGAACACCAAGAAGTGACACAAACTCTAACCATATTATCTAGAACCGCTACGTTTAATCAACGAAAAGATGCTTATTTTGCAAAAAGGACATTATAACGCAAAATGCAGATACTCCAACAGGTGTACTCAAAGAAAATTCTCCAATCTTTGCTCATAACTTCATTAATTTAGATATTACATTAGTAGTAAACCAGCGCATGGATTGAAGAGAAAAGAAATGAGACATGTCCTCTATAGCAAGAATACGACTCCAAACAGTCTGGCATAAATACAGTCAAGCAAATAAATGCGACACAACTTCATCCCCACTCCACAAGCCATAGAGGTACCCTCTAAAAGGTAAGATCGCGACACTATGTTTCATAATTTGTAAGAATTTTACCTTTAACACAACCAAAAGAAAACTCGAATATTTTCATGCTTACACCAGCCGCAGATTAATTTCCAAATTTTATCATGCAAAAGATGGTCAAAATTAGTAAGAACATTGTATATTGAAGCAACGTGAAGGAGCTATTAACGATTATCTTCCCAAAAAAAAATCATCATTTCTAAACTATTGACAAGGAGGCAGAAAATTACCAAGTAACTTCACTATTCATTGAAGGACATAATGAGAAAGAAGCTGAAAGTTCAAGTCTCCATTATGTCCAACAAAATGCAATAATCTCCTATACAAAATATGACCAGGATTAGAAGTATCAACAACCTCAATAATAAGCTTATCCATCAACCAGATGTCATACAAAAAAGAACAAGTTTACCATTGAAAATTGATCAACCAATAATGCGGCGGACCAATGTCCAAAGCTTGCACATATGATTCCATAAAGTTGTACCACGGGAAGAAGGAAAAAAGCAAAGTAGGAGACTTACTTTTGATCCCATGCTTTCTTTCTAATCGAGACCCATAAAGCATTAGGTGCCAAGACGTCCCTTCTGTGTTTTTTTTTCCTTGAATGGAGCTGGTCTCAAAATTAACAAGGTGCACTTTGGGAGAATCTCCATAAACTTGGATTTAAACTCCCTTGAAGTCATTTGTATTTGGGAGCATATCGTTGGAAAGACAATAACTTCATTTACTTTGGATAGCGTATGGTTCCCATATAAGAAATAAAGAGTGAAATCAAATAGTTAAACCTGCAAATTTTGGATGCAGTTTGTTAGGATTTTTTTACCTAAATTTAAAATATTAACTCATCATGTCGAAGGAATAGAATCCTAAAAGGATTTAAACTCCTCTATGGCCTTATCCATAGATAGTACTCCCTCTGTGCCACTTTGTTTGTCATACTTACCTTATTTGTCTGTCCAAAAAGATTGTCATATTTTTAAATTTAGCAATAATTCAATTCTAAAGTTACTTTTTGACTCATTAATTGTCACACAAATATGCAAGACTTATTTTAGACCACAAGTTTTAAAAGTCTTCCTTACTTTATTAAATTTTATCCCAAGTCAAACTACGATAAACAAATTGGGACGGAGGGAGTAGTATTTTTAATCTCCTCCGTCAATTTATGACCAAATTATAATAACTATTTTTTTTTAACTTTTTTGATGTCCAATTTATTGTCATACAATAGTTTGTTCTGTTAGCTTCCGCATACACCATGTTATTTTGATACCAATATAATTCATGGTCTTTCTTGGTCTAATAAGTCTAGAATTAGCAGAACTCGAGTTAACTCTACATAATATTTTCAGGATGTTGTTGGGCATTTTCTGCATGTGGAGCTATGGAGGGAATAAATGCATTAGTTACTGGTGAACTCATAAGCCTTTCAGCTCAAGAACTTGTTAATTGCGATTCAACTGATTATGGTTGTGATGGTGGCTACATGGACTCTGCTTTTGAATGGGTGATCAACAATGGTGGCATTGATTCAGCTTCTGATTATCCCTATACTGCAATTCAAGGCACTTGCAATATCACCAAGGTATAAAATGATTCACTTTCTTCTTACTCTGAAACCACTCTTACGCATACAATATATTGTATCGTAAAATAATCTTTATCATTTTTGTTTAACAGGAGAAGACTAAGATTGTTACAATTGATGGATACCAAGATGTTGCACAAGAGGAAAGTGCCCTTCTTTGTGCTGCTGCGCAACAACCTGTTAGTGTTGGCATAGATGGCTCTAGCTTGGATTTCCAACTATATACAGGGGTAACTCTAATCTATTTATCATTTTAAATACTGTCCTTTTCCCTCTCAATATCATGAAAGTAAAATTTTAGCCCCTTTTTTATATGCTATCGCTGTTCTAGCTCCGTTAATTATACGATGTTGCACCTAATAACAGTTAAGCTATATAAAGTGTGAATTTATCTATTTTGCCTTTTTTTCTTTCTCCGAATTATTTAGTGTGGTGGTGAGATTTGAACATAGGACTCTTGCGTGATTGGATACCTCGTTAAATTAATGTTGTGACCATCTTATTTAAAAGCTTAAAATATTAGAGGGAGCAAACGTTAATTACTACTACTATTGAATAATTATACTGTGTCTCAAACAATGCGATCTTTTGATGCAGGGAATTTATGATGGAGATTGTTCTAGCAATCCAAATGATGTCGACCATGCAGTAGTAATAGTAGGATATGGTTCTGAAGGAGATGACGAATATTGGATTATCAAGAATTCATGGGGTACATCTTGGGGAATGGAGGGGTATGCATATATAAAAAGGAACACTGATTTGTCATATGGTGTTTGTGCCATTAACTCAATTGCTTCATATCCAACGAAAGAATCGTCTTCTTCGTCGCCTCCTTATCCATCTCCAGCCCTTCCCCCACCTCCACCGCCTTCTCCATCACCAAGTGAATGTGGAGACTACTATTTCTGTTCAATAGGCCAAACATGTTGCTGTGAGTTAGAGTTGTTTGGAGTCTGCTTCATTCAGGGTTGCTGTCCTTATGAAAATGGTGTTTGCTGTGACAAATCAGAATACTGCTGCCCAAGTGGCTATTCTGTTTGTTCTGTTAACCAAGGCATGTGCCTCAAGGTATGACTTCTATTACATTACACTTGAAAATGCACAAGATAGTATCGATGTTAATTTGGGATGTGAAAAGAAAAGGCCTATGTGTTTTGAATCTTAAATGACTACTAACTTGGTTCATGCATCATTTTCCTTTTTGCAGGAGTATGGCGACTATCTTGGTGTTGCAGCAAAGAAGAGAAGAATAGCCAAGTACAAGTTATCATGGAGTACTAGTACAAAATTAACAATGGAAATGGACCAACATCTGCAGTGGAAGAGGAATGAATTTTTAGAAATGCTGAAGGTAACATCTATTGTTGATACTAAAGAAGACTCTTAGATTGTCGAATGGTTCCAGGTACTAAAGGCTAGGACTTATAGATGGTTCTTGCTTATGAAACCATGAATAATTACTTCATGAATCTTTGCTTGTTTCTAAATGATAGTACTATTTTCTTGATATTAGGATTGAATAGCGAGTCTGTGACACCTTTAATGTCTTAGTAGTTAGTAGCTCCTCAAAGTAGAACTCTACAAAGTGAATTCATAAATGTAATAATGTATATGGATGCTGTTTGAATGTCATTACGTTTAGGTTATTTTGTGAAAATATGGTGATGTTGTAAGAGCTACCCTTTTAACCCTGATTCCTACCAAAGCAGTATGTTTCTTTCTCTATATATAGTACGGAGTATTAATTATCATATACATAAATGATTGTTTTTCACTCCAACATGCTAAAAATTAATTGCTCTGCCATTGATCCCCCAATTATAATTAGCAGAGTTTTGACTCTACAAGGAGTGACAATATATAACGCTCCAAACGGATTTGGAAAGATTATAAAGTATCGTAATGCTAATGCCTTGATATTACGTCTTGAATAGTATGTGCAATATGCCCGATACATCCCGTGCATACCATACTCTTTAGATTGTCTGTCCTTTGTCTAGACAAACTACTACTATTATATTCAGATAGTCAAGGAATTTTTATGCAATTTGGGGATCACGTCGACTCCATGATAGATGGAACATCCTAAACATCAAATTTTCTTGAATTGTGCAAAGTATTAGTATTATTTTCTTAAACTTCCTTATGTTTTTGCTTAGGAAGAACTTTGTGAAGGAAGTTATACACAATAGTGCAACATCCAGTCTCAATGCACTGTTATCTTGGCACAAGCAAGATCAATCAAGCAATTGTTGTTGTGGTTCTGAGAAGTTGATCCATCAACAATCTGTACCTGACAACAAGATTAACCCGATTGACGCTCTTTAAGAGTGCCCATTGGCTTTGTGAAAATTATTTCTTTCAGCCTATGTTGCTCGGATTCTCTATAAAACACGCCGTATCCTCCAAATACAGATCATTTTTGGAGGATCCAACAAGGGTTACTGCAACATTTTTCGAGGATCTAAGTAACATATATTTCTTTTAGCGCATTGCAGCCAACTGATTCCTCTTCCATTGAAGAGTTTGGTCGATCTGTTCTATTCTGTTAAAATTACCAACTTGAGTAGGATGCATGCTTTGATTTATTTGAATAATTAATTGAGAAAATCTAGAATAATTAGTTTAAATTTTGAATTTTAAATATTTGTTAGAGTTGTTAGGTAGTTGAGCTATTGTAGCTATTTTGAATACTTAGGTGCTGAATTTTTTATTGAAGTTTGGCTATAAATAGCCTCAACTTGAATAAGAATAGCAGAGACAATTTCAATCCCATTTTCAATCTTAGTTTTTGTTGTTCCATATTTTTAACAAAAACCAACATATTCTCTTAGTACCACTACTCCATGGTAGCTTGAACTTGGCCATTCTTCTCTTCTTTGCAGCAACTCCAATAGTGTCTCCATAGTCCTACAAAAAGGGAAGAAAATGTTAAGGCTAAGAAGCCATTTTCCCAAATCATTTAATAGTTGCTTTAAACCAAAAGTTTCAGTTATACCCTTCAGATTAAGTCATACCTTGTGGCAGAGGCCTTCTAAAACATCACAATATGGAAAGTCACTTGGGCAGCAATAGTATGATCCCTCACAGCAAACACCATTTTCAATAGGACAGCATCCATGAACTAAGCACATGCCGTAGAAATGCAACTGACAGCAGCATGTTTGATCTTCTCGACAATAATATAAGCCGTCTTCACATTCATTTGGTTTTAGAGAAGGCGGTGTAGGAGGGGATGGTGGTGGAGGTGGTGCAATAGCTGGAGAGGAAGACGATTCTTTCTTTGGATATGAAAAACCAGAAACTTTACAAGATAATGCAACTAAGATTAAAAAAAAGAGAGAAAACAAGAAGGAAAAGGTGGGATTTTTTTTGTTTTTCCCATTTTTTAGTAGCACAATCCAATAGATGAATATGAGATTCTTCTGATTTTATAAACCATTGTGAAACACACGTAGACTTCATAGTTTGGAGTATATTTTGTTTGATTGAGAAATAATGAAAATCTTTAAAGCTATAAAGATCCCGTTTGGATGAGCTTAAAAGTGGCTTATAAGCCTATTAATATATATATTTGGTAATTTAAAAAAATTTGGACTTATAAGTCATAAGTGGCTTAAAAGGTACTTTTTGAGAAATTAGGATAAAAGTGGCTTTTAAATCACATTTTAACTTATAAGTGATCCACGCTCAATCCTACACCATTAATGGTGAAGGGCGGTCGTCAAAGTATAATACCCGATGTGAGTCGGGGTCGATTTCCCAAGGGAACTAGCACGTTAAGTGAGAGAGTTGTAAATAGATATTCAAATGAGGTTTAGTGTTGAGTCCTAGAAGTATGATTTGTTTTATGAAAACTATGATTAATTCTAAAGTGTAAGCAATTTAACGAGTAAGTTGTTCGATATTACTAGACTAGGGGTGCCACCAACTAATAGTGTTTTCCAACTAACGGGTGTCTTTACTTCACTTTCCCAACACAAGTATAATTATGGTCGAGCATTCCAATCGTGATCTCTAGAATCCTTCCGGCCTAAGAGAGATCTTTCACAACCCACTCGTCAAAGCCTTAGTTGAATGCTTAAAGCACTACTCAATGACCCGAGGAAAGGAGACCTCTTCCGAGCGTAACTCCTTTTAGATGAGTTAGTCTATATCAATAGCCTATCAACTCAAATCCTCGCCAACTCCACTATTCTACACTAGTTAATCTCTTCCGAGTCTTTAACTAGCAATGTAGACAAGAAATCCCAAATATCATGGATTTTGGAATTTTGATGTTATTGTAATGGGGAGTTGGATAATTGTTACTTATGTTATAGTTAGTGAAATAGAACAACACCCATTAATTTTCTATCACAATAGCATAGTTACACCCCTAGTTATGAGTTTAGCTACTCATAACTAGGGTTTGAATCATAGTAATAAAGATGTAATGAAAAGATGAAATCATGTTGGACATAAGTTTGAATTGATATATGGAATCAAGATTCAAAGTTACAAGATTAGAAGCTTACAAAATGATGTTAAACCTCTACTTGGCTCTCAAAATCGCCTCAAACTCAATGCCAAACGTAATAATAGAATTCCCTATTCAAAACTTAGATTAAGCTATTTATACAAGCAGGGAGAATTTGCACAGCACAGTGGAGTAGGCGGCCAGCCTACTTTAGTAAGCGGTCAGCCTACTTTAGTAGGCGGCCAGCCCCTTTTTTGGTCAGTCTCTGGATCTTCACTGTAGGCGCCCCGCCTCTGTAAAGTAGGCGCCCCGCCTCTTTTTTGATCACTCTCTGGATTTTCTGTAGGCGCCCCGCCTCTTTTTTTTCTCATTCTCTGGATTTTCAGTAGGCGCCCCCCACCTCTGTAAAGTAGGCGGGGCGCCTCTTTCTGGCTTCAACTTTTCCAATTCTTTCTTGATGTCCTTTTCTTTCACACTTTGGCTCGAATTCTTGATCTCTAGCTTCAATCTTCAACGAGTATCCTTGTGAATTCATTATAACCTGAAACTAAGCGATTCATGACGTCAATAACACAAAATGTCGCTTTTGGATTCAAAAACGCAAGTTTAGCGTAGTCTTTAAGTTGGTAAAATACCAACTTATCAACTCCCCCAAACTTAAGTCTTTGCTTGTCCTCAAGCAACTCAAAATCACGAGACCAAAGCTTGCTCCATTTTAAGCTTGACACCAAGGTATGTTCCATATTTCGAATTCCACAAACAATATTATTTTAATTATTTTTGTTTTTGCATTAATGAATTAGTTGGTACTAACTAGTCACACATACCAAAATGAACAATTGACAAGCAACAATGCACTTCATTCGGACTATGGCAAAAAGGAAACTCACGAGCCTTTAAAGTTATCTCAAGGTTATCGGCTTGCTCCGATTGTTCATGAGCCTCAATATGCATTCAAACCCCTTGCTCAAAAGTTACTTGCTTCCTTACGACGAAGAATGGAGTCCGTCACTCACAAAAAGTTTTAAAACCAAATTTGGACTCCAAGAAATTGAACTCTCACTCTCATAAAGAAATGCTCGTGTGTGCTTCTCAAAAATTCAAAGACTTGCTCTTCTTGTACTTCTCCACTAACGTAGGGCCACTTGACTCGGGATCAATTAGGACTTGACATGGTTGCAATGTAGGCTTTTGGTTTTAAGGTGTGGTAGATTTGGCTAATTAGTGACTAACACCTCCATAGTACTACATCATTTTGATCTCTTTTGTGCAACCTTTCTTTCCCTTAGGCTCATCCTATTTTTTTTTTTTTTTTTTTTTTGAAGATGGTGCCAATTAATCCCTTCTTTATTCACACTTTTCTTTTCTTTTCCTTTCTTTTCTTTTCTTTTCTTTTGTATCTACTTCCTTCCATTTTCACTTTCTTTTGTTTCTCTTTTCTTCTTTCTTTTATGCACTTCAATTCGACATTCACCATGGGATTCCAAGCTTTTACCATCTCCCCCAAACTTAGGTTTTAGCCTAAGTTGCACGTTTTTCAATGCACACATGGAGGTTAGGGGTTAAAAAGAGGGTTGGTGCCTTAGCACACAAGAATTGGCTCGGTTTTCAATTTAGTGACTGCCAAATGAAAGGTTAAGGCTCAGAGGGGTTAACTGGGGTAAATGCGTACGGGTAGGCCATTTGGGATAGTAGCGGTCCAAAGAAAGCCTAAAATCATATCTCGAGTCAAGTTTCACCTAGGATTTCGTCTCAAAGCACATTAAGAGCAAGTTCCAAACTTACAAGTCACACACACAAGCTTATTATTCAAGAGCTCACCACACTTGCAAGTAATCTTTCAAGTTCAAGGTCTAAACACACACTAAGGACACTCACTCACAAAGCATAAGATGGTTCAAATTTTAAACCACGCCAACAACACAATTGAGTTAACTAGAGAACCTCGTGGTCTACAACTCATGCCATGCCATTCAAAATATACATTCATTTGTCAAAGTTGCCATAACAGTAATGTAACAATAGGTGGTACCACATAATCCATTAATATATTTTCAAAAGGTTTTATGTACAAACTTGGTTCAAAAAGAACCTCCGGAAAGAACCAAGTGAAGAAAACCGGAGGCTTATTTGAAAATTAAAAAAGTCAAACATAACATAACTACTAGCTATACTAAACAAGTGCGTGTATATAAAGATGGTCCGAATTGTATATGGATATCATTAAACACAGGGCACTATCCAAAATACATATACGAATTCGGACCCCTCCCCCAACTAAAAACTCTAGCATCGACCCCGCATGCTAAGTCAAACAAAGTAAAGTGCGAAGGGGGGTAGAAGGGAACTCCCTGTATGCTCAAGCAACGCCCTTCCCTTTGCCCGCTACAGGGGCAAGTGAGGGCCCAGCTGGTGGTGCCTGTCGTCTCTCTGCTGTTCGGCGGGCTGACTCAATAGATCTCCGTGTAGCAATGTCAACCTGCATCTCCTCAGGCAACAGGGTGAGGTCACCAACAGTCCCTGAGACTGGATCAAGAGCATCATCCTCAATATCGAAGTCCATGGCCTCAGTAGCCTCAATGTCCTCGAGTAAGTCCTCGTCTTCTTGTTGCTGAGCTTTCTTTGACTGTTTGGTTGGAGGCTTAGAGGCCTTTGAACTAGACGCTCGGTGTGCAACTGAAGACGGCTGTGGTGGTAGTGAAGAGGATACCAAAGGAGCCAGAGCAGTTGGAGCAACAGTAGAGCCAAGTGGAGCAGCTGGAGCAACAGTAGAGCTAAGTGGAGCAGTTGTAGTAGCAACTGGGGCAGTGGCCTTAGCAGAACCCCGTCGAACATAAGTAGCAACTGGGGCAGTGGGGATGACCGGGCCCTTAGGCTGGGGCTGTGGAGGGGCTGAACTCTGTGGACTGATAACCCCTCCGGCAGGTACACCTAACGCCTTGCTAACCTTCTTGTCTAACATAGAGTAATGGGTAGCAAGGTCAGACAATGAGGCCTTTATGGCACGAACATCCTGTGAGTGAGCTTGAAGGGCCAATGTGTTAGCTTCCACAGCTCTGGTGTGGTTCTCAATAGTCTTGGAATGAGCCGTCAAGACTCGAACCAACTCACTAAGCTGCTCAGTAGAGACCTCAGGGGGTGGAGGTGGTGGTGGGGGCTGCACCTGTGGTAAGTTGGAAATAAGAGCCCGAAGCTCATCCAACTGGGTACCAAGATCATGCACATCCGCGGGGAGAGTGCTAGTGCCAATACCTGAAGTAAAGGGGCTCGCCTCATGCTGAGGGGCTGCCTCAGAAGTGGGTGGTACATCAGCATGATCATCAGAAAGAACAGTACCTGAGGAAGCCTTTGGCGGGGAGTCCTTGAAAGCATACCAATAGAAGGCAGATTTAGGAGGCGATTTCAAGTCCCCTGGTTGCTCTGGGCAACCACATTTCAGCAAATAATCAGTCAATGTAGAGGGGAATGCCAGGTTATCCTTCTCAGATTTCACCACTTCTCGCATGTGTTTAAGCATCTCCGCTCCCAAGTTTACTTTGATACCTTTCATCAAACAACCAATCATTACGGCTCTCTTCAAAGTTAACTTGTTATCCTGACTAGTTGGCCGCACTCGTGATATAACAATGTATTGCCAACCCTTTGCTTCAAAATTAAGGTCGGCCCTCACAATTTGAATTCCCACCTTTTTCCATTCCGGGTTCGCCTTCCTACCAATGATCGGTACCAGCCACTCTCTTTGCTCTTCCCGGGAAAGTTTCAATTTTTTTACATGTTGGGATGGATTTAAATGTGGAAGATCCAAGTGTGCATTTAATGCTCGTGCAGAAATATCAACATACCTACCTCGGCAATACACTCTGTTGCTCCTCTTTGCCGTGGCAGCTAGATTGGCATAGAACTCCGCGACCAATTGCTCATTTGACTCCCTTAACGGTTTCTTCAAAGCTGCCTCCCACCCGGTTGCTACATACCGGTTGTAAATGTCGGGATTCTTGACATCCACATCCTTCATGCTAATAACCCTTTCCGGATTGACTCGCTGATTTTGAAACCGTTTCACATAGAATCTGAGTGCCTTTCTTGAACAGAACTTGAATTTCATCTCCTCGTTCATATCCTCTTCACTTGACACCTCCGCTAGGGCCTCCGGTTGCCCATCTTCCTCCTCCTCTACCTCTTGAGTTTGCTCCTCCTCTATCCCTTGTGCTTGTTCTTCTTCGACTTGTTCCTGTACCAGTTGCATAGGAGGGGCAGTTTCTTGCCTTGTTTTCTTTCTCAATTCACTTCTTGATTGTGTAGCCAAGTTGACCAATGGTACATCGTCCCGTGTGTCATCATCAAGAGGAGGAGGTGGGGCTTCCGGCTTCCTTTTTACTGTTTTCTTGCCCATGGTACCTGTGGAAGCATAGAAGAATGATCATGAGTTACAATTAAAAGCTTTGGAAAAGGCAAGGGAATAGACAAACACCACAAGGCACAGTGCAACAGTCAGCTAGCAAACAGGCGCCCCGCCTCTGTAAACAGGTGGTGCGCCTGTTTCAGTTTCAGAACAGCCCAAACAGTGGCATGGCAGCACACAGGGAGTCTACATAGGGTACACAGATGCAGGCCAAACAGAGCAGTAGATCATGTAGTTCATAGCAGCGTAAACACTCAGTTACGTCTATGGAAATTGCAATTGATAGCATAACCCAGAACACACAATTGGGGGTAAAAACAGAGCAACAAAGCAGGGGGTTTACACCAACATTTCAGGCAGCCAAGGTTGCTTCCACACTCTCATGGGTTGTGCAATTCAAGTGGTGTGGTTGTCAAGCATAAATTCAAACTACGTGACTCAATGGGAGAATCACCAAATTCACCAAAATCACCAGAACTAACTCAAGTTTACAACTCAAGGAATTAAACTAGTAGCCCGTTTCATGATGCCCATTTGTGCACAAACTAGAAGGATTTTCAAGCATTTTCAATAACGACCGAGCTATCGGAGTTTTAAATGCTCACATGATCCAAACTACTACTCCAAATTCTTGACCTCAATTTCCAACAACTATAGCAAGCTCAAGCATAGGTTGTAGCATTCAAGTTCATTACTTTATGCAATTCCAATTTCAAGCGCATATGAACACGTTTCAAAAATGCATGCTTCCCCCAACTAATGGCTCGACAAATGCGAGTTTTCAAAGCATCACAATGGCATTCCCAACACTCTAAATAATTCAAGAGACCAATTATTAGGAAGTTCAAGCCCTGGGTTCAAAATTTCACCAAAATTCCCAATTTTCAAACCGAAACCCTAACTTTCTCAATTTACCAACTTCAATATGTATCATTTAAGCTCAAGGAACAATTTTTTTATACTAAAGTAGCCTAGATGAACTGCTCCTATAACCACAAATATTGCTTCACAAAGTTAAAGAAATTTAAAGCAAAAATTAAAAGAAATTGCACACATACCCGAATTTAAGCAAGAGTGAAGATAAAGGGTGATGATGGAGTGATTTGTGATGGATGAAGTTGATTTTTATGGAGTGGGGTGATGATTTTCGGCCAAAGGGTCTTGGGGTTTTGCTCAATTTGTGTTTTAAATTGAGAAAGGAGGTGGTCCGCCTATTTTTAAGCTTAAACCCGACGGGTCGGGTTTCATGGGAAAAAGGGGCGGTCCGCCTCTCCTTTATGGGCGGTGCGCCTACTTTATGCTGCGATTCTAATACAATGTAAGCTTACCTGGGCGGTCCGCCTACTTAGGTGGGCGGTCCGCCTATTATGCACAGCAGGATTTCTTGAAATTCCCCTTGGCGTACTTCCTTCACTTCCTCGTTCCGCACTTCACTCAACTCGGGTACCTGCACATGTAACAACTAATTATGCTAAAAACATGGGTTGCCTCCCAAGAAGCGCCTAATTTAACGTCGCGGCACGACGGTTTTGGCTTTTCCTCCTCAAGGTTCATCAAGGTAAATGCACGCCACTTCACCCACCTCGGCGTCGCATCCCAAATAGTGTTTCACTCTATGCCCATTAACCCGGAAAGTTCTTCCGCCTTCTCTTGATTGCAAATCGACGGAACCATAAGGGGTAACTCCTACCACCTTAAAAGGCCCCTTCCACTTTGACTTGAGCTTGCCCGGGAATAACTTCAACCGGGTGTCGAACAACAACACGACATCTCCTTCTTTGAATGTCCGGTTCCAAATCCTAGAATCATGGAGCATTTTCATTTTCTCCTTGTAGATCATTGCATTCTCATAGGCTAGGAACCGGAATTCATCAAGCTCGTGCAAATTTGAGATTCTTGCATTGGCGGCATCATTCCAATCCATGTTCAATTTCTTCAATGCCCATAGGGCTTTGTGTTCAAGTTCCACCGGTAAATGGCAAGCTTTTCCGAACACCAACTTGAATGGAGACATCCCAATTGGAGTTTTGTATGCGGTTCGGTAAGCCCATAGAGCTTCATCAAGCTTCCTTGCCCAATCGGTTCTATTTGCATTAACCGTCTTGGCAAGAATATTCTTTACTTCCCGGTTTGAAACCTCGACTTGGCCACTTGTTTGGGGGTGATAGGGAGTTGCAACCTTGTGTTTCACTCTATATTTTTGAAGGAGGTTTGAGAAGGCACGGTTGCAAAAGTGACTCCCACCGTCACTAATGATTGCCCTTGGAGTACCAAATCTTGTAAAGATGTTCTTTTTCAAGAAATTCAATACACTCTTGGCTTCATTGTTGGGGAGCGCAACCGCTTCCACCCACTTGGACACATAGTCAACCGCCACCAAGATGTATTTGTTGCCATAGGAGCTCACAAAGGGCCCCATGAAGTCAATCCCCCATACATCAAACAATTCAACTTCCACAATGGGATTCATTGGCATTTCATGCTTTCTCGAAATTCCCCCCATCCGTTGGCATTGATCACAATTCTTGACCCAAGCATGGGCATCCTTGTGCAAGGTTGGCCAAAAGAAACCACATTGTAGCACCTTAGCCGCCGTCCTAACTCCACCATGATGTCCGCCGTAAGGCGAAGAATGACACCCATTCATAATGGCCTCTTGCTCGGACTCGGCAACACACCGTCGGATGATTCCATCAACACACACCCTAAAGAGATAGGGCTCATCCCAATAATAGAACCTTGCATCTTTTGCCAACTTCTTCTTTTGATAAAACGTGAAGTCTTCGGGGTAAACTCCCCCAACTATGAAGTTGGCTAAGTCGCCATACCAAGGGATTGGTTCCCAAGACACTGCCAAGATCCTTTCATCTGGAAAGGTATCATCTATCTCCATTTCTTCCTTCGGGCGACCTTCTTCCTCTAACCGTGACAAATGATCCGCCACTTGGTTCTCGGTCCCCTTTCTATCTATCACCTCAATGTCAAACTCTTGAAGAAGTAACACCCAACGAATGAGTCTTGCCTTGGAATCCTTCTTTGCCATCAAGTACCGGATAGCGGAGTGGTCGGTATGGACAATTGTTCTCGACCCCACCAAATATGCTCGGAATTTCTCAAAGGCGAAAACTATTGCTAGAAGCTCCTTTTCCGTCACCGTGTAATTCATTTGAGCTCCATTCATCGTTTTACTTGCGTAGTAGATAGAATGAAACATCTTCTCCACTCTTTGACCTAGCACGGCTCCCAAAGCCACATCACTAGCGTCACACATGAGCTCAAATGGGAGCTCCCAATTAGGACTCACAATTACCGGTGCGGTTGTCAACCTCTTCTTCACTTCTTCAAAAGCCTCTAAGCAAGCTTTGTCAAACACGAACTTGGCATCCTTCTCCAAAAGTTTGCACATAGGATTCACAACTTTGGAGAAGTCCTTGATAAAGTGGCGATAAAATCCCGCATGCCCCAAGAAACTTCGGACACCCTTCACGGTCATTGGAGGTGGGAGTTTGGAAATCACCTCAATCTTCACTTGATCTACTTCGATGCCTCTTTTAGAGACTTTGTGTCCCAACACTATGCCTTCTTGCACTAAGAAATGACATTTCTCCCAATTGAGCACAAGCCTTGTTTCTTCGCATCTCTCTAGCACCCTTTCCAAGTTTGACAAGCAATCATCGAATGAATCTCCAACTACCGAGAAGTCATCCATGAAAACCTCAAGAAAATTCTCCACCATATCGTGAAAAAGAGCTAGCATGCACCTTTGGAATGTGGCGGGGGCATTACAAAGACCAAATGGCATTTTGCGGAATGCAAAGGTGCCATAGGGGCAAGTGAAAGTGGTCTTGTCTTGATCCTCGGCCTCAATGGATATTTGGTTATAGCCGGAGTACCCATCCAAGAAACAATAGTAAGCACGACCCGCCAACCGATCAAGCATTTGATCAATGAATGGCAAAGGGAAATGGTCCTTCCTTGTAGCGGTGTTGAGCTTTCGATAATCCATACACACTCTCCATCCGGTTACGGGTCTAGTTGCAATGGACTCACCCTTGTCATTTAGAATCACCGTCATACCCCCCTTCTTGGGCACACATTGCACGGGTGACACCCACTTGCTATCGGAAAATGGAACTATCACACCCGCATCTAGCCATTTGATGATTTCTTTCTTCACTACCTCTTGCATAGGAGGATTCAATCTCCTTTGGTGTTCTACACTTGGCCGACACCCTTCTTCAAGCAAGATCTTATGAGTGCATACCCCCGGATCAATAACCCTTATATCAGCCAAGGTCCATCCTATAGCCTTAATCCTCCTCTTCACCACTTCAACAAGTTGGGATTCTTGAGTTTTGGTCAAATGAGATGAGATGATTATGGGTAGAGTGGAGTTGGGACCAAGGAAGGTGTATCTCAAATGGGATGGCAAGACTTTCAATTCAAGTTTCGGTGGTTCTTCGATGGATGGTTTTGTTGGTGGTGTTTCTCGGTTCTCAAGGTCTAGGGATAGCTTTTTAGGTACATAGGGTTTTGATCCAAGGCCTTCCAATGCCTTCACTACCTCCGCTACACTCTCTTTATTTTCTACATCCATGTTCCATATTACCGCCGCCAACGTGTCTTCTTGACTAGCTAAAACACTCTCCTTTTCTACTAGGGCATCAACCACGACATCAACATAAGAACAAGTCGCGTCATTATCCATTGGTTGTTTCAAGGCCTTGCAAATATGAAAAACGGCCTTCTCTCCATTGAACCTAAAAGTAAGTTCACCTCTCTCCACGTCGCAAAGAGCTCTCCCGGTTGCCAAGAATGGTCTCCCAAGAATGATGGGTACTTCAAAATCTACGGGGCAATCAAGAATCACAAAATCCGCCGGGAAGACGAATTTGTCCACCTTCACCAACACATTGTCAATAATTCCAATCGGACTCTTCATTGAGCGATCGGCCATTTGTAAGTTCACGGTTGTTGGTCTAGGTGCCTTGGTGTCCAATGTTTTATACACCGCATATGGCATTAAGTTGATACTTGCACCTAGGTCACACAAAGCTTTCTCAAAGTGTCTTCCACCAATTGTGCATGGAATGGTAAAAGCCCCGGGATCTTCCATCTTTGGAGCTATGTGTTTTGACACAATTGCACTCACTTGATGCGTCACCTTGATTGTCTCGAAATCTCCATACATCTTCTTGGTCACCAAATCTTTCATGAATTTAGCAATGTTGGGCATTTGTCCCAATGCATCAACCAATGGAATATTGATTGAAGTGCTTGCAATTTTCTCCCATATCTTCTTGGCATGTGTGATTTCTCTTTGCTTGTTATTCTTTTGTGGGAATGGAAGGGGAATTTTTGGAAAGGAGCTTGGAATGGAAAGGCTTTCTTTGGGTGGTGGAGTTTTCTTTGGTTTAGCTTTTTGGGTAGTGGTGTTTTGGGGTGTAGGCTTGGGAATTTCTTGAACATCATCATCATTGTCTTGTACAAACACCTCACCTTGCCCTTCTTCTTCTTGCAACACTTCATCCCCAATAGCATCATTAGAATGTTCCTCGGCACCCTCATCATTGCCTTGCATGTTCCACCTTTCATTATCATCGCTCTTGGCCTTTTGATAATCATATTCATTGCCGCTTCGAGTCTTTATTGCCATGACTTGATCTTTTCCGCTCTTCTTGGGATTTACTACCGTGTCGCTTGGTAGCGTACCATGCGGCCTTTGGTTGACTTGGTGAGCCAATTGACTCATTCGTGATTCAAGCTCCTTGATTGATGTTGTATGGGATGTTATGGTTTCCTTTATGCCTTGTTGATTTTGAAGCATTTGACTCATCATTTCTTCCAATTTTGTGGTAGTCTTTGCTTCTTGATCATTTTGCTTAAACGGAGGTCTTGGAGCATATTGTTGAGAAGAACCGGCTCCTCTCCCCTCTTGGTTGTTACTCCAACTACCTCTTCCTTGACTTGGCCTCCATTGCCCTTGTTGTTGATAGGCTTGTTGATATGGTTGTTGGTAGGGTTGTTGATAAGGTCTTTGATAACCACCTTGATCATACCCTCTTTGCCCTTGGTAATTGCTCACATAATTTACCTCTTCTCCTTCTTGCATTTGATAGCATTGTTCCGGATAGTATCCTTCTTGCCCATGTTGGAGAAGGGTCATAGGAACACCTCCGGGAGTAACATAACCCATTGGGGCTACTTGATGCCCGGCATTTGTAGTGTGGATATTTTCCACCTTGTGCACTTTCTTTTCATTGGCTTCCCTATCGGCCTTTGCGTTCTTGTTCATGAGGTCCACCGATGTCAATATCCTTGCCATCTTCTCATCTTGGGCTTCAAGTCTTTCTAGCATCATTGGACTAATCCCAACTTCTCTTCCCGGGTTCTTAGCTCTTGATTGCCATTCTTGAGAGCGCTTTGTCACCTTGTCTAGGATATCTTTTACTTCTTCGTACCTCTTGTCCATGGTGACACCATCACACAAGGTGTCCAAGGCGGATTGGTTCATCTTGTTCAAACCTTGGTAGAAGCTTTGCAACAACATGTTCCCATTGAAACCATGATTGGGACACCGGAGCAACCCATCTTGGAAAGCTTCCCAAGCCTCGGTCAAAGAGTCGGATGTCTCTTGCTCAAACATGTAGATTTTATCTCTCAACGCCGCTTGCTTCCCTTTTGGTGAAAACTTCCCAAGAAATTGTTTTACCAACTCTTGCCAAGTGAAGATGGAATTTCTCGGCAACTTGTTCAACCACTCTTTAGCTTTTCCGGTGAGAGAGTAATGGAACACTCTCAGCCTCAATGATTCTTCCGACACCCTTGCCGACTTGTAGAGATTACAAGTTTGCACAAAATTCCTCAAGTGATCATTTGCATCTTCATTTTTACTACCACCAAAGCACCCATGTTGTTCAAGACCTTGAAGAATTACATTTGGGATGCTAAAGCTAGCATTGCCATGAATAGGGGGAGGAACTATGGCACTTGCAAAACATTCATATCAATTTCTTCCTCAACCTCCTCATCATCTTCATAGTCTCTCATCTCTTGTTGATAGTTCCGAGCACCTCTAGCATACTCTTGTTGATAGTCTCGAGCATCTCTACCATACTCTTGGTTCCGGTTGACATTGCGAGCATTAACTCTATTGGCATTACCCCCTAGGTTGACATTTGCTCTACCTTCACGGTTTACACCTCGACCCCCTTGGTTCACACCTCGGCCGCCTCGGTTTGTATTGTTGCCACCCCGATTAGCATTACCCGCAACACCTTCATTTCCGCCAAGATTTTCTTCTTCATTTGCTTGGACCCCCGCATTTGCTTGGCCAAAAGGGTTGTCATCATGAGGGTTCACATTCTCCACTTGAGGGTCATTAGCTTCCTCTTGTATCTCGTCTTCATCCACTTGTTCAACATGGAATGGATAGCCCTCTTGGTTGAGTTCTACGTGGAACTCTTCATCATATTGCTCTTCATAACCTTGCGGATCCCCATGCTCAATCCTACACCATTAATGGTGAAGGGCGGTCGTCAAAGTATAATACCCGATGTGAGTCGGGGTCGATTTCCCAAGGGAACTAGCACGTTAAGTGAGAGAGTTGTAAATAGATATTCAAATGAGGTTTAGTGTTGAGTCCTAGAAGTATGATTTGTTTTATGAAAACTATGATTAATTCTAAAGTGTAAGCAATTTAACGAGTAAGTTGTTCGATATTACTAGACTAGGGGTGCAACCAACTAATAGTGTTTTCCAACTAACGGGTGTCTTTACTTCACTTTCCCAACACAAGTATAATTATGGTCGAGCATTCCAATCGTGATCTCTAGAATCCTTCCGGCCTAAGAGAGATCTTTCACAACCCACTCGTCAAAGCCTTAGTTGAATGCTTAAAGCACTACTCAATGACCCGAGGAAAGGAGACCTCTTCCGAGCGTAACTCCTTTTAGATGAGTTAGTCTATATCAATAGCCTATCAACTCAAATCCTCGCCAACTCCACTATTCTACACTAGTTAATCTCTTCCGAGTCTTTAACTAGCAATGTAGACAAGAAATCCCAAATATCATGGATTTTGGAATTTTGATGTTATTGTAATGGGGAGTTGGATAATTGTTACTTATGTTATAGTTAGTGAAATAGAACAACACCCATTAATTTTCTATCACAATAGCATAGTTACACCCCTAGTTATGAGTTTAGCTACTCATAACTAGGGTTTGAATCATAGTAATAAAGATGTAATGAAAAGATGAAATCATGTTGGACATAAGTTTGAATTGATATATGGAATCAAGATTCAAAGTTACAAGATTAGAAGCTTACAAAATGATGTTAAACCTCTACTTGGCTCTCAAAATCGCCTCAAACTCAATGCCAAACGTAATAATAGAATTCCCTATTCAAAACTTAGATTAAGCTATTTATACAAGCAGGGAGAATTTGCACAGCACAGTGGAGTAGGCGGCCAGCCTACTTTAGTAGGCGGTCAGCCTACTTTAGTAGGCGGCCAGCCCCTTTTTTGGTCAGTCTCTGGATCTTCACTGTAGGCGCCCCGCCTCTTTTTTGATCACTCTCTGGATTTTATGTAGGCGCCCCGCCTCTGTAAAGTAGGCGCCCCGCCTCTTTTTTTTCTCATTCTCCGGATTTTCAGTAGGCGCCCCACCTCTGTAAAGTAGGCGGGGCGCCTCTTTCTTGCTTCAACTTTTCCAATTCTTTCTTGATGTCCTTTTCTTTCACACTTTGGCTCGAATTCTTGCTCTCTAGCTTCAATCTTCAACGAGTATCCTTGTGAATTCATTATAACCTGAAACTAAGCGATTCATGACGTCAATAACACAAAATGTCGCTTTTGGATTCAAAAACGTAAGTTTAGCGTAGTCTTTAAGTTGGTAAAATACCAACTTATCAACAAGCCACTTAAAATAAGCTGCTTATTAAGTCCACCAAAGAGGCTCAAAGTAGTATGTTGATATTTCTTTCTACACGATGGTGGAAGACGTTTATATCGTTTTCGGTGCTTCAAAACTTTTCGCGTCCACCCGTTAACTATCAATTATCGACAAGTCGATCGGATAATCAGCCAACCATTTTTCGATGATAAAAGTATTCCCTACAACTTAATTAACTAGAATCATGCGTTTTGTGTATTAATTTTACTAACTATTAATTTGTTTACAAGTAGTTACCTCTACTTGAAAAGTAGATGATATATCTATGTTTCATGCCATATTTTTGTAAGGCATATCTATTTTTGCTCACTTCTATGTGGGTCAAAATATGCCACCCATAACTACGGGGATACAAGTCCAGCTGACGAGATTAGACTTAGCTTATAAGTCATCGGGCGTAGAGGATACACATTTGCTCTTCAAGCCACGACCGCTCAGTCGGCGCAGACATAGGATGCGAGTTATATATCCCGCCGCATTAGAGTTTACAGTCTCCTAGTTATGATTTCATATATACCACTGCCTTAAGTTTACAGGTTGTACTTTACCATGATTAGGACTGGGTAAATCTCTAATATAAATATGTCTCCTTACATTGTATTGTACATCAAGCGATTCACACAGAATCTGGCTATTCTCAACGAATAAAACTCTTACTTTCTTGTCTATTATTTTTCTCTAAGTTTTACTTACTTTTCCTGCGTATTTACTATATTGCTTGTATCCTTCTAATAAATATAATTGTTTTATCTGAACGACCAAATTTAGGCCTAAATAGTTTGGTACCCACCGTGGGGCCTAGGCAATTGTAGGTTTTTACGAAGGAAAAAGTGCAGCCATGTCAGAAGACAACGACAACGTTCCCAAGAACACTATCGATGCAGCAGACGATTCCGTAAAGGATCCCATCAATCTTAGCGGACAAGCGAAAGGTTCTGCCAAGGATCCAATTCTTGTAGCCAACGATGGGGAAGACGACCTGCCACACGGAGATAACTCTAGGCTTACAGTATTCCTCATTTGTCTCTTCAAAATCCAAGAAGAACAGACAGAGCAAAACTCGGCCAACATGGCCGAAGCCATGGCCCAGAAGTTAGGAGCCGATGTCTCTGTGAGGACCAGCCCTCGAAAACGAGTCACCAACATCCGTGCCCAATCAAAGACTCAATAATATGGACGCCGCCCCTGGCAGTTCCACAACAGTCAACAACCAAGATTTCAAAGGAACACCTATCATTCAGGACATCCTAAAGGAGATGAAGGTCGTCCACAATCGGATTGATAACGTGCATGGTGCTCCACCTCAAGCATGCATTTAAAGCAAGTGATGAACCGGTCCGCGTACTAAAGTACTTCCGCCTGCCGGATAACTTTAAATGCGGCGGAACCATTGATCCGGACGAGCAGATTGCAGCTTATTATACAGCCGTCAAAAGCAACGAGATTAGTGAAGAAGAAACTCAATTCGCTGTGGTGAAGAGGTTCGACTCGACCTTAATTAAATGTGCCCTCGTTTGGTTCACTCAGCTACCAATGGGTTCAATTGAGTCATTCACTCATATGCAGGATTTGTTCAAGAAGGCGCACTTTGGAGCCGGTAAGCGGGAGAGCGGATGGAAGACATCTTTGAGATCCGTCAACGCGACGACAAGCTACTAAAGGATTACCTCACTCCAACAAATTTGGTCTAAGACCACATTAATTTTAGACAACACGTGAAAAGCGCGGCCAAAAATATCTATGAGAACGTTTTTCAAGGGGTGGCTTTAGACTAGAACTTTTGGCTACAGTATTTAGGCAACGCTGGAGAAGTGTTGTTCATTCATAATCATAAAGGGCACGCTTTCAAAATGTTGCCAAAGCGAAAACCATTTAGGCACACTTTTTCACATGTAATGGAACACTTTATACGGGTACTTATTAATATTAGAAAAAACAAGATGATAAGGGTAGTTCTATTGTGTACCCTAAAATTTTTAAAAATTTTCCCCCAAAACTTCCCTCCTAAATATTTGTCAAAATTTCGAATATTTCGTTCTAAAAAGTCTCCTAAAACTTTTGGGGGGTAACGGAACCCTCTCGTTCTTCTTCACGAATAGTGCCCCATAAAAGTAGAAAAATCGTAAAACTTGCATATACTTTCAGTCGATTTCGTTACTCCATTTCAGTAGTAGGAGAATCATCAAATGCGGATTTGGAAAGAATAGCTTTCGAGATTCTCATCGTCACATAACTTCACTGTCGAGAAACCAGATAAAATTAGTTTTTTCTTTTGTGGTTTACTGAAGTAATGAAATTGAAGTAGAAGTGATTGTTGTGAAATTTGCTCTTTATCCTTTATATTCCGCGTGAAATGCCCTACGTTGACATCATTGTAATAGCGTAGCAAACAATAAACATCCTCTAATTATTCAAGAATTAGCATGTTTCATCTTACTGTCAAGATAAATATGCATAATATAACACCCCACGTGAAACTCATGTGACACCACCAAAGCCTCCAAGTTGCAGCTTGCTACTACATAATGGTCAATCTTCGTCTTCGTTAAGCTGGTTAAGCCAACCGAACCATCATTCTCTCCTAGTAACAGCACTTTGTCTTTCTTCTCCCCTTTTAACACCACTTGTTTTTCCCAAAAAACACAGAGCTGGTAATGCAATCCAAGCTGGAAATAGGAGATATCTTAAGCTAGTACTATAATTTAGTTGATGAATTGGGAAATATATTAGCACTACTAGATGAAATAGTTGCACAAGGCGTTGGATCAAAATTTCTTGCAGTTTCAAGAAAATCTTTTGCTAAAGTATCAGGGTCATAACAATCAGCTATTAGCTAAATTTCATTGCGTGAATAAAGAACTCATGACCAAAAACTAACTTTTCTTGTTAGCTTTTACTTTCTCTAAGAGCAAGAGTGAATGGACAAAAATGAAGGCAGAAACTACATCATAGGCACATGTGTATAAGTTGTACAGTACAATATGAATTTTCAGTCTTTATATGCTTCAGGCAGATCTATTCGAGATTTTTATTATGTTCCATCTTCTACTCTACTGTAGTTTCTCTTGTACTTGTAATTCTTGTGAATTACCTTGGCTCCTAATTTGTCTACCAACTACATTTTGCAGGACATATGACAGAGGGCCGGGCTTTTGGGAAGTGTATATATGAATATGAATACTTTATCCTAGATTAAAGTCTGCATAACTTTCATTCTTTTTGAGTTTTCATTAAACTTGGCTAGCTTTCCAACTACTGTTCTCTCTTAAAATGCTTTAGTGTATTCCAATGGCATGACTGCATCCTCTTCCCTATTTTCTGCTTCGTTAAATAGATTTTGTTGCATTAGTTGCCTATAATTATATGCTCGATGAAACAGAAAGCGGAGTCTTTAAGTTTTCATTTGGAGCTGACTTGCAATTTTATTACCTTTTAATTGTGTTTATTGTTCTCTGCAGCAAGCTGTGCGTGTGGTAAGTCCATTCTTGGAGCCTGATAATGATTTAAAGTTCTGCATGTGAACATATTACAACTCTTGTTTACTTTAATATATGAATGCATGAACTGGAATCTAGATTCAAGGGAAAACTCATATTGGAAGCAGAGCGCCCTATGTTATCTTGAATGCACTTTCACTTTCCCTATGTATCCTATGCTTAAATATTACAAATGTTGATCTCGGCATGTTATAATTTATATATGCATGATGTTGGGAGTTCTCATATAACCGATCCCAACTATTATGAAATTGGGGATCTCATTATTGTATAATCTTGTTGGTCTTGTTGTTAGTCTAAGGTTTCTGATTGACCTTTTCAGCAGTTGCACAGGAATTCTCATTAAGGCAAACACCAATTTCCTTGAGAAACATCGAGGTGAGTGTCTGAATGCAATATACTTCTGTATGCCTCTTGTACATCGCAACTCCATTATCTCATTCTCGGTGAAAACAAGATTTCTCATTGCATGGTATTTTATACTGATTCACTCATGTTTTCATAATTGAAACAGTTACATTAGTTCTTTTTTTTTAATGAATTGTGTACCTCTTAACAGTCTTTGATCCTTTTAATAGCATTATACCCGCAAGGGTAGCTGAGTTGGTTGGGTGAGTGGTTTGCGAGCTATTGCACAAGGAGCGGGATTTACCTAGAGCGCACCAAAAGGTATCAGCAGCGTGTTCCCTAGTTTACAAGAAAAATAGCATTGTTGCCATTGACATGGTTAAACTTTCGGGAAAAAGTTCTCCCAGGATTGTGAATTCACCAAAAAGAATCAAATCCATATTGTTGTTGACTGAGTTCCCACTGCTAAACACACCATAGGTTGATGTTCATGGGACTTGAGTTGGAGAAGCTTTTAAATATACGTCCTTACTCCTACTCATTGGTGGTAATCATTCTTCAGTGGTAGAAATATATTAACACCATAAGAGAAGTGCTTTGGTATAATTAGACTTGCATTGTAATAGAAGTTGTGCAGTGGTAGAATTAGACGTGCATTATAATGTAAGTAAAGCATCTCCCTCAATGATGAAAATCTGCAGTACATGCCTCTTTTCCATGATAAATGATTCCAGATATGTTATTCTGGGGCTATTGCCTACATAATTATCAGATTTAGTATTACATAACGTAACCCGTTTTCCCTTCAAATATGTTTTTGGATCTGTGTCTTTCACGGGTATAATACTTATCTGCTATTTCTTCATTTTCATTGACTTTGAACTTTCAGCTCATATGGCTTCAGAGGAACATTTCAGATCCTGGCCAGGTTTCTAGGAGAACATAAACTAAATTCTTATGACTAATTTTGCAAATATAAGCACAGCCTATTTTATGCGTCTCTCTTACGTCTGTAAAATTTTGATTGTGAAAATTGCCAAAGCTATATATGATGTTGAGGAGGCAACATATACTGCCTTTGGCATCATTCTGGACCACAAGGTAAAAAAGCTAACTCAGGCTCTCTCCCTCTCATGGATTATTTTGTTCTGCATGACTTAGTTTTCAATGGCTTGGGTCCTCAATTAATGCAGATGATTAAACCAGGGACTCGGGCATCATTTATAAAATTCCTCCAACTTTTGATGGCTCATCACCCTTCTAAGAGGTTAGCTTCTACATTCAGTGTTTTGTGAATTGTTAAAGCATATCCTGCCTTTCCTTTACTTGCAAAAATTGGATATTTTATGACTTTGATAATCTGTGTCCATCAAGTGTCCGTCATTACTTGTACAAACAGGAACAAGCTAGTTGATTTTCATTTTATTTCGTATGAGAAAACTATGCATGAAATTGTCACTTGAGCTTCCACTTGTATACAGTTGGTTTTTACCTAACTTTAAATTTCATTTGAATATATAGGAAAATTCGAATGATTCTCTTGGAATGGTGGCAAAAAGTGAAGAACCATTGGAAGTTAATGATGAAGGCAATGTAACAATTAGAATGGCTATTAGTAGGGGTATTCACGGTTTGATTAAAAATCGATTCGAACCAAAAATCAAATCAAACCGACTAAAATAACTGATACGTTCTTGAATATGGTTTGATTTGGTATTCAAATTTTAAAAACCGATATTATTTGGTGTAGTTTGGTTTTCATGAAAAATAATCGAAGAAATAATCAAACTGAATTAACAAATTATATATATTAATATATTATTTTTTATAATATAACTTAAGTATTTTATATATTTTTTAATAAATTTTGTAGTAGGTTAAATGTTATTAGATTTTACTTTTTTGACTAATTTTTAAGTACATTTTAACAAGAAACCAATTCATTTAATCAAAGAAGTGGCTAACTTTTAAGTCTATTTTAAAAACAAGCTAACTCATTTAGTCTAACGAGTCCAATTCATTCAATAAACTTATAGTTATATTAAATTCGGTAAAATCGGACTCACAGACACATAGATGCACTGATAAAGTTTAAAGGTAAAGCAAGACTAGTTTTGACATCGTCTTTTCAGTAACCATTGCATGTTCAACTTGATATATGAGGCATGACATATCGAAAGTAGAAACAATATGTAAATATAAGTTTGTTTTAATTCTTTCTTTTGTTCTTAATATTTATTTTCAATTACTCCAGGATTTGCTGTAGTGGCAAGAGTGCAACTTTTTAAATGTAGTTAGGTTAAAATTTCAAGTTGCTCAAAATACTATAAGATTAAAAGCATACTTGTAATTCTCTTTTTGTCGTTCGTTTTTAGGAAAAATTTTCTTCATTTATTTTTTTAGGAAAAGTTCTTTTTATCATTCTTATTATTTTCATTATTATTTTGTTTCTCAAAATCCGAACAAACCGAGCCAAACCGATGGATATAACTTTTATTGGTTTGGTTTGATTATAAGAATTGAAAAATCGATTATATTGGTTTGGTTTGGTTATAAGAATTGAAAAACCGATTATGTTGGTTTGGTTATGGTTTTAATCAAAACCCAACCAAACCAAACCAAACCGTGAACACCCTGGCTATTAGTCATGATACAATAGGAATATATTTAGTTTTGTAAAGTTTAAAGTTACCACACATCCTGAAACATTTTGCATTATTTGTTGATGTAACACATGAAATGTATTTATTTTTCAAAATTTGTTGTAATTAAATGTATTCAGATTACTTTTGGTTATATTACTACAATTATATGGTCCGTAATATTTTCACAGTAGAGCAATGATCTCAAAATATATCATAGTAATCTATATGTTTGATAGCTATATATAGTATATATATAGAGGTAATGAAACGCATGCTTTACAACCTAGACAAAGTTGCTATGCATGGAAAGTGTGGCCATAGGGTGCAGGCAAAGGGTGGTCAAAACAGTAACAAAGGCCACATGTTATAGTTGTTACCATAGCAGCAACAATTTAAAAGTGTGGCCTTATAAATTACAAGGCCACACTTCAAAAGTGTAGTTACATGGCATGAAAAGTGTTGCTATAGAGGGTATTTGAAAAGCATGGCCTTAAGTCAATGAAAAGCGCTGCCTTAGGAAAAAGGCTAGGCTCAATAGACCACCCTTTGAAAAGCGTTGCCTTAGGTAGAAAAGTGTGGCCTTTGATCAAGGGTTACACTTTTGGATACTTTAGGCCACACTTTTCTAGGGTGGTTAAAGGCCTAAAATACTGTAGTGCCTACAGCGATTCCAGAGGGAACACATGGAGCTCTCTCCAGTTCCCGGTAACATCGCTGTGGTAGCCTTTGCCAAGAGCCTGAACTCCAGGGGTTCATTGGCCACGCGGGAGTTACATGGGAGTCTTACTTAACACCCGGTGACTATGTGGAATGCTCTTTACTAGAGGTATACTGAGAAACTCCGTTTGGAACCAAAACAATATAATCCTCGACCAACAACAGTGGTGTTCGCCCAGTCACTGAAGATGTTAATCGTCAAAATCAGAAGCAAAAATATGCCGAAGAGTACCGAGTCGGGGATAGAGGAAAGTAGAGCAGGAGGGATTACAGGCCCAACTTCCCAAAACCAGTGGAGAAACGGGAGGACAACGGAAAACAACAATAATTTCTCGCAAGGGAGCGCTCAGTATCGACATGATACCTGACATGTTTAAGGAGCTAAGACTACGCGTCAATGCTGTGGAATTTGTAGAGATCATCTGAAGAACGCCCAAGTACGCTGTCCCAGCAACATGAGGGCAGAGCCAGGCGAAAGAGACGTAAACCTTTATTGTGATTTCCACAAGGATCACGGGCATGAGACCTCCGGTTGCAGGGCTCTAATTTTAGAGGTAATGGCTCTACTCAACAAAGGATACTTGAAGGATCCGCTGACAGATAAGGGAAAGCAAACGTTTGCTAAAAACAGGGGCTCAAAGGGTCCTCCAGATCTATTCGCATGCTACTAGCCTATGCATCTTTCAAAAGGCTCAAACTGTTTCAAATGGATGTGAAAAGTATTTTTTTAAATGGTTTTATAAAAGAGGCAGTTTACGTTAAACAGCCTCCAGGTTTTGAAAATATTAAAACTCCTCATTATGTTTTCAAATTCTCAAAAGCACTTTATGGTCTCAAACAAGCTCCCAGAGCTTGGTATGAAAGACTAACCTCATTTTTGCTAAAACATGGTTTTTTAAGAGGAAAAAGTGACTAAACTCTTTTTATTCAAAAATCCTCGGTAGGTATCCTAATCATACAAGTATATGTGGATGATATTATATTTGACAGCACTAACCCTGCTTTGTGCAATAATTTTGAAGCGTTAATGCAAGGATAATTTGAGATGAGCATGATGGGCAAACTCACATTCTTCCTAGGACTTCAAATCAAACAGTACAATGATGGAATCTTTGTTTGTCAATCTAAGTATTCTAAAGAGCTAATCCTAAAGTATGGTATGAATGTAGCAAACCTTGCTAAAACTCCCATGAGCCCTGCCACACATATGGTAAGTGACAAAAAGGGTACAAGCGTCAATGCGTCCCTTTATCGAGGTATGATCGGATCTTTACTATTCTTATCTGCTAGTCGATCAGACATCATGCTCTCAGTATGTAAGTGTGCTCGTTTTCAGTCAGCTTCTAAAGTATCTCACCTAACTGCTGTTAAGAGAATTCTCTGATATCTTGTTGGAACCGTGACCTATGGGCTATGGTATCCATGCACTAATCACTTTGATCTTATTGGATTCTCAGATGCTGATTATGCAGGTGATAGAGTAGATCGTAAAAGCACTAATGGTGCAAGTTTTTTTCTTGAAAAATCTCTTGTTTCATGGCATAGCAAGAAACAAGATTGCACATCTCTATCTACCGTTGAATCAGAATATGTTGCTTTGGAACATTGTTGCACACAACTTCTTTGGATGGCAACTCAATTATCTGATTATGGTTTATTCTTTAATCCTATTCCCATGTTATGTGATAATACTAGTGCTATTGAGTTGTCTTATAATCCTGTTGCTCACCCTAGGACAAAACATATAGATGTTCGCTATCATTTTATTAGAGATCATGTTCAAGATGGTGATGTTGACATAGCTTTTGTTAGTACTGATTTCCAACTAGCTGATATTTTTACAAAACCTCTCTTGGAAGAAAGATTTTGTGCATTACGAGATTTACTAGGAATTATTCCTGATCCTTGTTAGTATATTTCTCCCTTTTCTTTAATATCGTTTGCTTGAATTGTTTGTACTGCTTACCTTTTTATGGTAAATTAAATTATACCTATTTTAATTATTAGTTCCTATTTTTACGCCTGCTGTGTATCAATTTAAGTTCATCACATGTCATTGTATCATCATTACTTCTCACAAGTTGCTTTGAGTTTGAAAGGTGTATCAGGCGGGGTGGCATTAGTTTCCCAGGCTCTGTACCGACTTTCCATATCACGTCTCTTCATCTCTGCACCCCTTCACTTCACACGAAACTTTCCCTCTTCCTCTACCCCCTTTAAATCACTCTCCGACTTTACACTCTCCATATTCCACCCTTTTCCTTTTCATCTTTCCACTAAAATGGCTAGTAAAACCGCCTTCTCCGCTCGTCGCAGTCAGCGCACCAGATCAAAACCAGCTACAAACTCCACTACTCCTGTTCAAGTGGAATCTGACCACTCAGAAAACACAGTGTCAAACTATGGCACTCCTGTTGAAAACCCTAGCCCCTCCAAAAAATCTGGTAAAAGACCCATGCACAGTGATGATGCTGATTTTGTGAAAAGGCCCCAAAAGGAATTCTTTGTTGCTGATTTAGATGATACTCTGGACTTCTGGGATGCTTCTGCTCATGCGAAACTTGATGCTATCAAAGACAAACCCTTAGCACATGGGAGACTTGTTGATTTGGATGCTATGGAATCTCTAAATTGCGACCTCAAGCCTCTGTTTCGTGCTCAGGACTGGTCAAATTTCTTCTCTACTGACTCTGCTGATATCCCTGAGGATTTGGTAAGACTTTTCTATGCAAACCTTCGACCCTGTTCTTCTGAGGGTTTTGAGACCATGGTTCTTAATACTAGAATCGTTATTACCAAAGCTATTCTGTGTCGCATCTTGGGCTGTAAGTTTTCTGGCTACTTTGAATTCTTTAAAAATTCATGGCCATCTTATTTTGAAGTGTCTTTTGAACAAGCCAAAACCTGTCTATGTGAAAAGTCTAGTGAAGTCTCTGAAGGGCAACTTGGGCCCTTAGATTTGTCTTTTGAAATTCGTGTTCTTGCTCATATTGTTGGCACCACTTTGTTACCCAGAACAGGTTCACTTAGTTCTCTATCTCAACGTGATACATTAATTGTCTATTGTCTGATTACTAAGATGAAATTAGACTTGACTGCTTGGATTATTGAGTACATGCTTGAAAGTATTGCTGAATGTGCGTCTCTTCCCTATGGGTTAATCATTACTCGAATTCTGCACTTTTATCGTGTTGACATCTCTGCCTAAAAAACATGCTCTACGACTTGTTGCTACAATTCTCGCACTTTTGCATCTATGGGTTATGTTCGTATTGAGGGTGTTTGGGTTCACAAGGAAAATAGGAATGCTAAACCTTTCACTGACCATGCCTGTCCCTCTAAATCTGCTATTCCGTGTACTGTAAATGAACCTTTTGAGAAACTTAAAGATGCCATTAGTGATCTTACTGACCTGCTGCTTAGCCTACACTTCAAGAGTGAAAAAGCCTCTGAGGAACTCAATGAACTCAAACTGGATGTTGGTAGGTTCACTCTTAAGTTAGACACTGTTGTGACCGACTCTACTGCTGCTATTAGACAGGTACATGCCAGGATTGATGCAGTCTCTATTGATGTTCAGGCTCGAATTGATGCTATGTCTAGAGACGTGCAAACTAAGCTGGACAGAATGACTGACAATATTGTGAACACCTTAACATACTTCCTTGCCCCCGCTAACTCTTGCTCATTCTCTGTTTAATTATGCTGGGTCTATAATATTTTGAATAGCTAAAACAGTTCATTTTTGTGCCTTGCTTCCCTGTTCCTTTTTGCTGATGCCAAAGGGGGAGAAAAGACCTAAGCTTTTTATGTAATTATGGTTTTATGTAGTTATGGTAATGCTTATTATATAATTATGGTAATTATGTTTGCACATACTCAGTGCACATACTCAGGGGGAGTCAACTATCCTATAGAGTCTCTAGAGTCTCCTATTATTTCTTGTTACTGCAGGTGCCACATACTCAGGGGGAGCCGACTATCAAATACAATAGTCGACTATCTTGCAAACAGGGAAGTACTCAGTCATATCCTCCTTTACTTTTTGTCATCATAAAAAATGGGGAGATTGTTGAGTTTAAGGTTTTTACTTAAGTTTTGATAATGACAAAAGGATACATCACTAATATATATCGCAGGGCTATCAAGGAAGGTTCTGGTAGAAGATCTGAAATGGAAAGAAAGATATTTGGTCTTATTTGGGGAAAGCAAACTATGGATGATCGAACTCCAAGCGCGCTAATTCTCGGGGACTTATACTAATTAGCTCTTGCCTTATTCATCAAAAAGATATTTATATCTTTTTTGAGAATCAAATCTCTTGGGTCAATCTCTCTCTATCCCTCAATTTACGATCAATCCAATCTTCTATCAAGGAAAGACTTATCAGCTATTCTACTTGTTTCATGCAAATCAAATCAGCAGCATATCAATCAAGCAACGAGCAAGTCTGGCTGAACACTATATATTTGGGATCTACTGAAGGATGGCTTACGCTTCTACTTACAATTTACTTTCTCTCTAAGTCTTTTACCTGCTATATTCATTTTATTCTTGAGAGTCTACGAGTGATCGAAAGAAAAGACAGAAGTTGGTCCGATCATCTATAAATTAGACAAGATCGTTGCTGGCGAGCGAGGAGTTAAAACTATCAGTGAAGGACGTTTTTGGTTAACGACAAACTATAAGTGTATTCAAATCTTTGAAAGAGCTTAAAGAGAGATAACCTCCCTTGTGACCCAAGGAGACTGGATTAGGAACCATTTGATTCTGAACCAATATAAATCACTGTGTCTATTGATTTTATATTATTACTTTTTATTTTGCAAAGCATTTTTTTATTATCACCTAAGTCGACTAATAGAATGATAAGTCAACTGAATTTATAAATTAGAACAGTTCACCCCCATCTTGTTTTATCAAACACTCCTCACCACGACACCTTGGTTATAACACTTAGAATATGGGATAGAGATGTCAAACGCGTCCTAGTCGACGATTGCAATGATATAAATTTTATCAAGTGGGATACCTTGCAGGCAATGGGAATAGATGACAAAATAATTCCGAGTGTTTACATATTGGCCGGCTTGAACAATTCTTGCGAATGGACCGATTGGAGAAATAATCTTGCAACACGCATACCAAGAACAGACCACGTAGCATCCTTCCAGGTGATCAAGGAGGGGTCCCCTTATAATTCTATTGTGGTGAGGCCATGGATCCATCAGGTCAAAGCAGTGCCTTCCACCCTACATCAAAAGCTCAAATATCCTACTGAATGAGGGATAACAAAGATTAATGAAGACCAAGAAGTGGCAAGAGAATGCTATACGACAACAATTATAGGAGCGTCCGTCCCTGACACAGCAATAAAGGTAAATTCCCGCGATTCTGGCAAAGACCTCGGAACTCTAATCAACCAAGACGACGACTCTGACTATTGGTTGATTAAAAGTTTTGGTGAGGAGAAGGATTAGGGTACTTGGAAGTATAATTCTTTTCATTATTTACTTAAATTCAGTCTCTATTTTCTTTTTGAACTTTTTATCACCGTATTTTCATACTTATCAATCATGTTACGGGTTTTCACCCACAACAATTCGGGCGCAGCGCCCCCCCCCCCTTTATTAACAAAACTACTATTCTACTTAGTCATTTTTTTACAGTCAGATCCATCAACGATCCAAATATTTATAGCCCTGGCTCAACTTAAGTTGGAGTAAGACACTCACTTTGCATGGCAAAAGTAGGGTAAAATACTCGCTTAAAGCTAAATCACTTCTAGTTCGGCTACCAGGCATTATTCATAAGTTGAAATCGTTAATTCAACAAATTGCACCTACATGTCACTGAACACACTCGCTCGTATAGTGCCAAAAAATCTTAAAATACTCGAGTAAACAAGCATAGACGTTCTAACTTGAACGCAAAAATATCCCACTACATACAACAGGCTAAAGACGTCCCACTGTGGGCACAAAAAGCCGTCTATCAAAGGCGCGACTTAAGTCGTCAGCCTCTGGCGCACACACAACGGATGTACTTGCCCAACTAGCTCACTAGTAAACATTCTAGACATTAGATTAAAACAAGACGTCCAGTACTCAATCAAAAGCCGCCTAACCTCTTGCCGCACACGCCTAGGCAAGCATGACTTTGCAAAACCGTTATCTAAAAAAGTTGTTTACAGCGGAAATTAAAATTCGTCATAAACAAAATAATGGATAATTCAAGTCAAAAAGCCTAAAAACGGGACCAAAATATAATACTTACGCCCAAAACACGGTCATGTGTTCAAAACATGATCATAAAAATTGCACTGGGGGGAGGGGTTCTAGTTCTCTCTCGGGGGACTTCCTTCAGTGGCAACACTCTGTGAAGGCCCTGCTTCACCAACTATAGTTCCACCAACAGGCAAATCATCGCCGCCTTCATTACTAGCCTCTTCAGAGCCTTTCTCAAGGTCGGATCCTAGCTGAGCATCTGCTTGGGCCACAAGCTCGTTCAACTAAGCAATCTCAGCGTCCAGGTCCAAGCTACGGTTGTCACGAATCCGGTGTAAGGTGGCAGGAGCAGCCGCAATGTTAGCACGATCTACCTCGGCCATATGGAAATCATTCAGGGCAATCATCCTTTCCTCCCCGCAATGGGCGTCATTACAAAGTTTATCGTGATACTTCTCCAAGGACGCCACTTCACTTTCCAGCTTGTCGTTCTCATTCTGGACGAAGGAAGAAAGGCTCTTGGCATCAGAAGCTTCTTTTTCAGCAGCTTTGACCTTTTCTCCTTTGCAGATAAACTTTCCCGTCAGATTTCCTCGACTGCCTCTAAGTGGATCACGTTGGCGTGGTGCACCTACTCGACAAGCTGGGCCTCCTCCAGAGACGACTGAAGAGTTTTTACAGGTTCCCTGCACTTGCGTATCTCATTGCTCACCGCGACATTAAGGTTCTTGTTATTCATATCCTCTAGGTGATAGGCTTTCCGCGTAGTGTGAAGTTCCCCCTTTTAGTTGTTCTACTTTTTCTTTAAAGGGATGTAAAATGGCGACCTTCCCTCGCAGAGCATTATTTTCCTCCTTAAGGGTTTCGTCCGAACCCCCTCGGCGAAGAATCTCGTGATAAACCATCAACCCCTGGATGGACATCAAAGGTGTTGATCAAAAGGAGGAAGAAGAAAATTCAATTCACAATACTACACATGAATGAGGGAAACTTACCCGAAGAGAGCATCCTGCGACAACCTCAAGCAGCTTTTGATGGCTATAATCGGCAATGTGTCTATGCTTGCAGGGGCCAATCAGCTTGGTAATAGGATCTATCATAACGCCCGGGCTCTCGAATAGGTTAAATCCTGCGGCAATAGGGATAACATCCTCACGACAGCCACTCAAAGGCTCGATGACGGGACTAGTATCTATGGCCTCTTCTTTGCCAGGGGGATGCTTAGAAGAACTAGGTGGCTCGAGATCAGAAGGCAATGTAGTAGGTCCTGCAGGTGCGTCAGGAAAAATCATTCATGTGACGTACGAAAAGATTACTTTAATGAAAGTATGAGGGGAAGAACCACCCTAACAGGTGAGGCTCAAGGGGGACAGATGGCAGCACAAGTTCGTCTCTTTCGCCAGCCTCTAGGGTTTTATCTATCTAGTGTCTGCACTTTCGCTTAGACGGATCAGTCTCAGAAGTAGCGGCAACAGAAAAATGAGTTACAACAACTTCTGGCTCAGGCATTCGGGGGACTTCTCTCTCGCTATCAGAAATCACAAGGGTGTCATTGACGACCGCCACGTTGTCAAATTTAGTAGGCCTCTTTCTCTTCAAGGAATGGGAGCTGCTAGCCCTCTCAATGACCCTACCACCAGACGCTTGTACATCAGGCATGGGAGCAATATACGGGTCAGCGATTTTATTTTCTTTCAATTCAGACATTTCACAACGGGAGAATCCTGAAACTACCTTGGTTAGTCGTTTCGGAAGCTAGGACTCTAATTGGCATACCGATAATTTTTAAAGCTATGTAAGGTTCATTTGGGCCTGTCTGAAGAGTTTGAACTCGTTTGGTAGGTCTCGGAAGAAGGTTTCAGTTTCCGTTATCGGTAACTCTTAAAAGATGTTTTCGAGCTCGATTTGAGCAAATGAGCTCCGATTTAAAATCCGAAAGCACTATTAGGTTCAAATGATCATTTATGACCCATGTGAATTTTTGGAAGTAAATTCTGAGGTTGTTCGGATAGTTTTTGCTAAAATTCCGAAAGTTAAAAATTTGACTTTTTCCCGTGGAACCCCTGTCTTGAGTTTCAAACAGGAACGGACCCAGGATTTGAAGGTTGTGGGTATCGATTTTAGTATCTACCTTTAGCCACAAAGACCGAATAGGAAAAGCGGGTCGGGTCGAAACTTTTTTTGTTACTTCGGTTAGGTTTATTAAGTTTTTTTTTTTTTTAAATTTTTCAATAGACAAATAAATTAAGTTTAATTTAATTATTTTTCACACTTGTTTAAATTTCTATATATTATGAAAAAAAAACACACACACGTATATACTTACATACATACATACATACATATACATATTCGTAAAGATGTTTGTTAGAAAATTAACTTAATGGTAGCTTGGTTGCTATATTTTTTTTTTCTTTGACTAAATTAATTTTTTCAACAAACCTTAAACTTAATTTCACGGTTAATGAAAATTCTTTGCCTAATAAAAACTCATAAAAATTCATTGAAAATATCTATGAAATAATTATTTAATTTTTTAAAAGTCAATAAAAATATTGTTCAAATTATACTATACTATATATAGATTAATGTAATATCATCAAAATCAATTCAAAGTTTTTTATCAAAATAAGTTCCTCACGAACTAGCTCTAATGGAAATAATTTAAAAACGAAAACAACAACAAAAAGAAACAATAAGAGAGAAGGAGGGATTGTTATAAAATAAAAAAGGAAAAGAAAAGGAGAAGCCCACGTGGGAGAGTAAGACGGTTCTTTGGGAATTGTCTAGACTTGTTATAAGAGAAAGAAAGTAGGAAAGTAAAAATTTATGCTTGATGGGAGATTCGAATCCCAAACATTGGGGGTGATATTATGCAGCTTTAACCTGTGGCATCATATTGCCTATGTTAACAATGGGTGCCAATTTTAATATTTGAACCATTTTGCTGAAAAATAAACATATATATACAAAATTTCGCCGAAGCTTGCGGGTGCTGTTGACACCCAATTTAGTCCCGAGGTTTAATTAATGACCAATCATTTAAATAAAAATTAATTATTTAAAATAAGTAATTTATTTCAAAAGAAAGGGCTAAAATCGCAAGGCGTATCCTAATTTCTATCACACCCCGTGCAACCCCCTCAATTTCCTTATCTTAAATTGGGGGGGGGGGGGGGAGGGAGGGGGGCTAAAATTGTTTTAAAACATAATTTCTAGCCTACTTCTGCAACTACATATATATACCCTAAATCCCTAAACCCACACCTAAAATCAGTATAATCCTTTCCCCTCAACCCGACCCGAATCCCTAATTCCCCTAACCCCAAATCCCCGATTTCCCCCCAAAAACCCCACGTCAGTCCAAGGATCTGTACTCAACCGGTCCCCCTCTAGATGCCATATCATCATATCCGTACCATAGCCGTTGTTTCAATCACCATCGTCCATTTTGAAGGCAAGTGAATCGGATTGTCGATTCATCGATTCAGCTGGCATTTCATTGAGAATAAGAGTCAAAATTGTACCATCCTCAGTGAAAAAGACAATTTGGACCCTTATTTCTCAAATGAAATGTCAATTTTAGGCCTGGTTTTTTCCAAAATCTCGAAAAAGGAGAGGTACCTGAAACCCTAAGAGCTGCAGGTATATATTGTTATTCTCTTGTTCTTTTCAAGAGGAGAGGAAAAAAGTTTTACAGGGAGGCAAACGAAAATACACATTAAAATGGGAGAGTCCAAATATTTTAGGTTGATATTTTCATAAAATATACTGCATTGTTATTGCTATTCTTGGTTTTTCTTGAATCTTCTGGAATCGTTGGTATCGACGCTTCGCTTTTGAGAGTCGTCGACTTCGCTCGTCACTTGTTCGAGTCATTTTTCTTCAGTTCATAGCCCTCGTTCACTGCCTTAAGAAAGGTAATAACCTCACCTTAACTAGTTTTCTGGCTTAGAATATGGTATGCCTACTGTTAGTGATTAGGGTATGAATGTGTTCTTGAGTAGTTTTCTCTGTTAGCGTATGTCTTATTTTTTTCTTAGCTATCGTTCGAAGACTCTATATTAGCTTTAAATTAAGGAGTAGGCTGTTTTCTTTTGTTGTTAGAGTTAATATAGTTTAAGTTTCAATCTTTCATCAATTTTTGTCTTGATTGATGTTAAAATCATCCTTGAGCCCCTGATTGATTATATTCCACTAAGTGTGAGGTTTAGTTTAATTAATATGATAAATTTCCATGTTTACAGTTAGTTTATAGTATGTGTTAACTTATGAAGTGCTTGATTGTTGGTTAAAACTGTTAAAGCTAGATCTTAGCTTTATTCCTTTTCAGTTCTCTTGTCCTGTTTCTGAAATGGTATAGGAGTTGGCTCTGTTGGTTTAGGTAGTGTGTGTTTGTTCAGTTTTGTTCCTGTTGGTTGAAATGAAATAGTGTAGACTGTGAGGCTGTCCAGGGGGTTTGGAGGAGTAGTAAGGGGTCAGATTTGCGGTTGTTTCTATTTTGGTGGTCTTAGGATTGGTGGAAGTGTGGTAGTAGTGAAGTCAAGGAGTGTAGATATTAAAAGCGTAGGTTGATGTATGGGGTCTGGATTGGTTCTTGGTGCTCAAGAGGAGTTGTAGCTCTTGGTCCATAGCTCATGAGGTCATGGGGATTCTGTTTCCAGTTGGTGAGATTCCAGGGAGTCTGGGATTGTTAGTCTAGATTGGAGGAGCTCCAGGTAGCAAAAGCAGGGGATATCCTGATTTGTTCCAGGATGCTTTGATGGAGTCAGGGTGTCCTAGTTTGGTGCAGGGGCTGTTTTGCAGGTGTTCAGGGAGTTATGTTGGTTTGTGGGAATAGTGCAGGTGTAAGGAGGTGAAGGGGAAGCAGTTCTAGAGAGTTTGTTCTTGTTTCTGGTATGATGAGGAAGAGTTTTAGGTGTTCAGGAGTTAGAGGGCTTGTAGGATGTTTGGAGGTTGGTTCAGTTAGTTCTTGGATGGCATGAGGGAGTTGATGTTTGCAGGTTCTTTCTTGGAGATTGAAAGGTGATTTAGGGTCTGGTTCATATGTTCTGAAAGCTTAAGGGTTGTCTGATTCTCAATGTATCAGATATGTGAGTGTGTGTAGGTTGTCTGAATGTGTGTGCTAAGGTCTGAGCATTGAGGTTGTTTCAGCCAGTTTGTAGGTTGTTAAGGTTGGTCCTGGTAGGTTAAGTGAGGTCGGGGTCTAGGTGTTGAGTTTTCTGGTTAAGTATGCAAGTAAAGAGGCCTGTGAGTTGTTAGAGTCGGGTTTTAAGAAGTCAAAGGGGCTTTGGTGCTGTTGTATATGTCTTGGTGTGCCAGAAGGTAATATCTAATTGCTTCCAGGATGTATATGCGTGCAGTAGCAGCATTTCAATTGGTTTTGGTTAGTTTTCTTCAGGTTATTTCATTGTTAATCTCCTGGTTCATTGTTTCTTCAATTTTTCATCCTCTCCTACTGTCTCATTCAAACATCAGTTAGTCTAAAATAGTCTTTGGAAGTTGTTTATGCAAGGAATTTTAAATATCCTAATTAAGCTATGAACTAAAATTTGCTACCTAAATTGTCCGATTAGCATTTGTCAGCTTCTTCATTCTGTTAAAGGTTCGATTGGATATATTAATGGTTCACTACTTCTTCAACTGCTTATATCTGCCTCATTTGAGAGTATATTTAATTTTAAAGCCGTCTTGCTTGCATTATTTCACTTTACGGATGTTCTTTTCTGTTTGGTTCTTCTAAATGTGATGCTAATTTCCTTCTCTCTTCTATTTTCTTTGCATGAACTACTTGGGACGAGTTGGTTAAAACTCACAAATTGGGAAGGCTGTTTGCATTTGAAGTTATTTGCTCCGCTTCGCAGTTTCAGGACTTGATATCCCCGAAAATGTAAAAGAAAAAAAATAAAAATCACAAAGTCCAAGGCTCAATGATTGAGTTTGCGCTTCCGGGTTCTATCTTCTAAACTCCATCCTTCCCCGCTCCCTTAGAAAATACATGTTGTATAGGATTTCCCCATAGACCGGATTAGGAGTCCTGTAGGATAGAAATGATACTTGCATTGTGAATGATTATTGTAAATTACTTAAATTGTTTATATATGAATGCTTTGGATCATTTCTTTGCGAATCGCCAATTAATTTATGGATTTTTAGAATCATTTGTCAATTAATGAGTGCAAATAAAATTCGATTAAAATCGTACCTTCGTCATAATTTGAATTTGAATTATTTATTTATGGATATTCAATTATTTATTTATTTAATCTAATTTATTTATTTAGTTAATCAATTAAATTTTAATCCTTTATCTATTTATTTACTTAATCTAATTTATTTAATTTTAATTATTTATTTAATCAATTAAATATTTATTTATTCATTTATTTAATTAATCAATTATTATTCATTTACTCCTTTATTTAATTATAATTGATAAGTATTTATTAATTTAATTAAGTTATTTATTCGCTTATTTATTTATCTGTTTATTCAATCAATTAATTAATCCCTTTATTATCATCCAATTATTTATCTAGTGTGTTTTACTTAATTATCTAACTTCATTTAACCTTTACTTATTCTATTAATTAATCAATTGAACATTATCTCATTATCCATTTAATTAATCTTAAATTGGGTCATCTATTTATCTAAGTATCAGCGTAGTTAAAATCTTTTCTTATTATTCCTATTATCCTTATATAAAATTAGCTTTATATACTTATTATCCTTAACAAATTCGTGAAACCGCCGGATTAACCGCTCTTAGCGGATTTTCGAAAGTGCTCCCGCAAGGGACCTTCTTTCGAATTTAATAGAACCACTTACCTAAGAATCTCTGAATTTATTTTCTTTTTTTAAAAAAGGAAGAAATGCACTCTTTAGTTAACTTAGGTTCCTAATAATCCGTAAATTAGGTGGCGACTCCAAAGAAACCCTTTGGAGTCCCATTTTGTTGAAATCAAATCCCGGTGCATACTAGTTATGCATTTTCTCGGGAGGGTTCAACAGCGTGGCGACTCTGCTGGGGATACGCAAATGGTTCTAACCAAAAGGCTTTCACAAATTTGTTTGTTTGTATTGTTTGAGTTGTATGCCGATATTAGTATGCGTAACTTATTTAATAATTCCTGAAACTAGCATGATTATATCTTTTGTTTATTTGCGAGCATGCTTAGTTAATTTAATTGATTGCTGTGTGTCACGAAAGTATGTCACTACACCCTTATTTGTGCACATATATAAACTGGCATTCCGTTCATACTTCCTCTACTCCTGGGAACCTCGTGCATTCTCACTCAAATATCCGCGAGGTGTGTGCATACGCACCCGCACTTTCTTCCACTAAAGAACTCTTTGACGAGTTGGTGTACCAGTAGATTGTCGTGGGAGTAATTCGACCACGAAGCCGCCTGCCACTCACCTGTTAGCCTCAACCGTTAACCCACTCTTAGAATGAGCTTTAGGAGCATGCATGCATTTACACCTTAGTCTGGACCCGGTCCTTGGTACTGCCTCCATAGTTAGGAAACCGCCCTTACGTCAACGGGTTTTTAAAACCCAACGACAATGCATATTATGTGCTATGTGATGACGAATCCTCAGTCTTAACCATATTTTGAGCAAAGTCAGATTTAAAATTTTGTCTCCTATGTTGTCTTTTAGGTCAGAAAATGGAAGAATTTAGCAGAATCTATGTGGTCATAGTAGTCCACATAGAATTTGAGATCATAGACAGAATTGCAGTCCGAGGAAAGTTTGGCAGATTTGATTGGTTTGTGTTTTGGAGATGGTATTGTGTAGTGAGATCTAAGAGGCGAAGCCCCTGGTGTCTTTAAAAGATCAGTGGGGTCCCTCTCGTGAATGGCTTTGCGTGTGTGCAGGCCCATGTTGACTAACAAGCTGCAAATTCTTATGGAATAAAGTGTGCTTGTCGCATACTAGGAGAGTGAAGCCCCTATGTCTATAAACGACCAATGGGGTCCCTCCTTGAAGACCAGTGCGGTCTTGGCTACCTAGGAAACTGAGAGGCTTGATTAAAGCCGAGGACCAGTGAGGAGCCCTGTGAACAAGGTCTGTGAGCCTTGCAAAATCTAGGAAGCTGAGAGGCTTGACTAAAGCCGAGGACCAGTGAGGTTTTATTTTGAAAGGCCGATTGGCGCCTTTCATGATTTGCAGTCTGGTATTGTGAAGGCAGTCACCCTTGGATGTTGTGAAATAATTGGGAGTTGTGCTTGGAGGAGTGCTGATGTTTGCAAAAGGTATAGAGGTTTGTTTCAGATTTTAGGCATTTGGGTTTAGAAACTAGGTGCAGATGTTGTGGAGAGCATGAGCTGTGTTAGAATTTTGAGTTGGCCCCAGCTTTTTGGAAGTTAGTTGGGATAATGGAATTGCAATGTCGAGGCGGAGAGCTGATTGTTATCGATTATTGCTATTATTTATCACTTACTCTAAAGCTGAATTGCTCAAAACTGGCATGAACTATTTTTCATTACCATTTGTTTTCGCGTCTTAGGCCCACCTCTGGCACAAAAGGGCACCTTCAGGGTAGGAAACGTTTGCATTTACGCTCAACTACTTGTGTTTGTCACATGTCAACTTGTTTAAAATGCAAAGCGCTACGTGATGCGCGCTACGTGATTTGTGTGCAATTTTGCCAATGACATGCAAACTAACACGGCTACTTTTGAACTTTTCTTTTGTTTTGTTTATCCCCCATTCAGAGATTTGATTTGTGCTGATTTAAGCTGGCTGATCACTCCTATTACACAAGGAATAAGGACCAATCTGCATACTGGTACACATTTCCACAACTGACAATGACTGGAATAGATGATGAACCTCGCAGTACCGAGAAAAATCTTGCAACTCCTGAATTATCAAGAGGAAATGTCATTATTGCTCAAGACGAACTGATTCTTGAAATGGCTAAGGAACTACAGATGCTAAAAGATGAGCTGGCTGCGGTAAAAGGGCAAACTCCTAAAAACACGCCGCTGCGTGGGCCCGATGCTTCCCACTCTCGAGGTCAAATGGGGCAATCTCTGGGGCTATCTCTGAACTCAATTGACGGGGTCGCCAATATGAATACACCTTTGAACACCCACAATTCTCTAAAAGCACCAGTCCACCAAAGCAACTTGCCACTTGTCCAAGCTCCACCTCCAAATAACGCTCAATCTAGCCAAACAATCAACTGACCACCCATCTACGCATCACATCAACAACACCCATCATACACCCCCGCACCCTGTCAATACTTATTATCAGACAAACACTCCATATCCGTACCAAACCTCCACTTATCAAAATGATCCCATCCCGCAAGCTTATACTGAAAATCCACCCGCACCATTAGTCAAAGTGGCGGTATCTGGCGGGCAAGATGTTCCTATTGTGCAAATTGATGATTACACCAATCCTCCTTATGTGAAGTTTCAAAATGGTGTTAGAAGAGCCAAAAAATCAGTCGATGGGGGTGAAGATTTGGAGAAAAAGGTACAAGGTTGGGTGATGAGAGCTCTTAGCAATGCATCAAAAGGCAAGGACAAGGAAAGTTTAGAATATGAAGACTTGTGTGTTCATCCTGGGATTGAATACCCAGAAGGGTACAAAGTACCAAAGTTTGTTAAGTTTGATGGCAAAGGCAACCCCCGAGCCCATTTGAGAAGGTACTGTGAAACCTTGGGAGTGGGAAAGAATGAAGAGCTCCGTATGAAATTATTCATTCATAGTCTTGAAGGCGAAGCTTTAGACTGGTACTCTGAGTAGGATCCCTCAAAATGGATTAACTGGAGGAGTATGGCTCACGACTTCATGGAGCCCTTTGGTTTCTATGCTGAAATTCCATTAGATCGGTTGGCTATTGCAAGGTTTAAGAAGAAGCCGACCGAGACTTTTAGGGAATACGCGGTACGTTGGAGGAGTGAGGCTGCCAAAGTTAAGCCTCCCATGAGTGAGGAAGAGTTTGTGGGACATTTCATCGAGACATTGGATGAATTTTACTATGATCGAATGGCATTCATGACTAACTCTACTTTTGCCAATCTAGTGAAAACGGGGGAGATGTATGAAGCTGGTTTGAAATCTGGTAGGATCACAAATTTGGCCGCTTTGCAAGCTACAAGTTGGGCAATCCAGTCTGGGTCTGGTAATAGCTTTAACAAAAAGAAGAAAGAGGAAATGGGAGCTGTTGTGGGGGACATCGAGCGTCGACCGACTGTAAAGTTGAATTTTGACAATTCGTCTTCTTTTCCCGCCTACCAAAGCCCATATTACCCAAATTACCCCACTCACTACCAGATGCCACCTATTACTTATCCGGTTTACAATGCACAAGCAAATTACTACCAACCTAGAGCACATGCACCTAATCAATACCCTCGTCAGCCAAATTTTCAAGAACCCTAGAATTACCAGCCTCGTCCTCCTGTTCGTCCCATTGTGCAAGGGTTTAATTAGAATTACAAAAGGAGAGCAACCAAAACCTATACTCCTCTAGCCGAGTCATATGGCCAGATTTTTGAGAGATTAAGGAATGCAGGAGTTGTGCAGCCTATCCCTGATAACACCCCAAACCCTCGTCCAAATTGGTCTGATGCAAATAAGCACTGTGCTTATCACTCAGGAGCAGCCGTCCATGATATTGAGAGATGTTATACTTTCAAAGACAAGGTCGAGGGTCTAATCAAAGCAGGAACCATTCAACTCACCGGCACTCAGCCAAATGTGCATGATAATCCTCTTCCCAATCATGGTAACAATGCAGTTAATATGATTTCTCTTGAGGAAGAGCCAAATCTGAAGGGCACCATAGTTTCTATTTATAATGTAAAGGTTGATAATATTGCTTCTAAGGTACCTAAGCAAGCACTAACTCTGTTGCCAAAGAATGAGGGAAGTTTTGGCCTAGGTGGCAACCTCGCTGAAGGAATGATGCAAAAGGCTGAGTCTGAGAAGAAGCCGACTAGTGTCATACCACAGTCTCTTTTACCATTGAACCAGTCATTTGTCCAAGCACCAGAAATGGCTATGCAGAATTTGATTGAAGGTGTTGGCAGCCTATTCTTGAATGATGGATTGAAATGCAGTGCAACTATTGAAGATTTTGAGAAAGAGCCACATGTGCAGAATGCTGAACCAAGTGATGTGATGGCTAATTGGACTTGTGGTCCAAAAGAGACTTGATGAATGAACTTGTTATTTTTGTTTTGGCATCACAATCAGTTTGAGGCCCTGAACTATGTTTTGCACTTTGTTTATGTTTATGTCTATGTCTTTCAAATAACTCTTTTAAATCCTGCATGTTTACTTTTATGTTCTATGCCTCTCTAAATTAGGTTTTGAATAAACAAATGCAGTGCATTCCTACCTTATTATTTCGCTATACTTTAATTATTTATGTGCTTTATTATTTGCTTTTGATTAATATACTTACTATTGTTTCAAATTAAAAATAACAAAACCTGCTTAAACTTGGCTTGTGACCTACTACGAAACAACTGAACAATTTAAGGATGATGCATTGGAAAGTTACTCTTGCACTCTTTGGATATTACATTACCGTTAGAACTTCAAACTGGGGCAGCTTTATTTGCCGGCAATTGGGGCCGAAGTGTTTTATCTATACGAATGGAAGACCTTTATTTGAGAAACCATTCAAGAAGATAAGCTGGAAGATGTTGAATGCGCAAAGAGAAGATTTGAATAGTTTACTTCAAACTCGGGCAATTGGTGTTGAAGAATCTTTTTCCTAACTAAGAAGAAGCAATGGGAAAATTTGCGCCAAGTTGGCAATGTCATTATGTGGAAGAACACTAATCCGGGCAGATATTTGTAATCAAGTTTGGCCAAAAGTAATCAACGCAGATGCCGTCAAAAGATACTATGTCTGAAGCAACCGCAAGTCAGCATTAGTTTGGATGGAATAATGCGAACTATGCGTAACCTGATTCCCAAGGCTGGGATACGTAAGCAACTCATATAGAGCTCGGTTACACTAGCATAGGAATCTCCTATTTCCTCTTTTATGTAGGTTTTGAACTACTTCTGACCTGATTCCTGTAATGGCAACAGGATAAGTAGGCAATCCCCATTGGATTCGGTCAAAATATTGTAATACTTTAGGCTTGTTTATCTTTTATAATGTAATGCCGAACTATGCATCTGGGCAGATGTGTGGATTTTCCAATTCGGATGCGGCTTCGTACTTAGATTGCCATACTTCCCCAAAAATCTTTATGTAAGCAGAACTACGCACAGTCTGATTCCCGTGGAAGGATATGTAGGCGCTCTTAACGGGCTCGACTCCATGATATTAAAATTTTTAGTTTCCCCTAAAGCAAGCAGCTGGGGCAAATTTTTCAAAGAGAGTTCGAAGGCATAAAGATTATAACTGGGGCAGATTTTTGCAAAATTGGTATTACTTATCAAAGGATGAAGTGGCAAAGTTCTAAAAGTATTCAAGATTAGCACAAGTTGTAAAGACAAAGGACGTTCAGTTTGTTTCAAGATATGTCATGAGTTTGAGTTAAAAGCAGAAATTTTTAAATGCATTATAAATTTTGGTTGCATATCAATGATTATTTGTTTAATATTTTATCAAATTACTTTACTTTGCCTCTATCTTGAAATATTATACTATATTGAGTTCATAAGTCAAGTCTCTGGGTATAATTTGCAAGTCCAAGTCTAAAGAAGAATGAGGGAGCAGCGACATCAAGTTCAAGATGGATCAGCACAAATCAAATGCCCCTACCCAAAACTAACAAATTTTTCTTTGAGAGCAGGAATGAGAAAGCTTGCACTGAAAGGATCATTCACACTATAGATGAACAATTATTTGAACACGCATCCAAAGTTGCCTTGCAAATTGCGTCGCATTGCCATTTTCATGACTTAAAGCATTATGCTCTGTTATAAGTTATTGCCGAACAGGCGGCATTTCCACCTCTATGACTTCCATTCCTAATAGGCAACAAAGCCGAGGCTTGTTTTGTGTTTTCAGAACTAAGCCAAATAGGGAATCGTTTTATTTCGGATGATAATCCGCACAAGGGCATCCTTGCCGGATTGTCTCGCCAATTGATTTATCAATGGCTATCGCACTGACTACATTTCCGCACTACTTTGCTTTGCACTTGTTTTGAATTATGTCTTCGCACTTGCTTTAAAATTAACGCCTTGCTTTATTCTTCCAGGTTGACCATCGGCTACGAGGATCCCATTTGTTGGACTGTCTCGCCTATTGATTTGCCAAATGGCTCTTGCACTGCTCTACATTCCCGCATTGCTTTTCTTTGCACTTGCTTTAAATTATGTCGTCGCACTTGCTTTAAAATTGATGCCTTGCTTTACATTTTTCAGGTTGACCACCAGGCGGGGCTTTTCTCTTGATTGGACTTTCACGCATGTTGATTCGCTAAATCGCTTTAGCGTTGCTTTATATTTCACGCTAAATTGCCTTGCACTTGCTTTCAATTATGATTTTGCACTTGCTTTATATTATGACTTGCTTTACTTTTAGTTTAACAGGTTAACATGTCAGCCCTGAGACCCTCCTTGCTTTGTGCCGGACCGGATCACCAGCTGATTTGTAGACAATCAATTCCAAGTCCCTCCTTGCTGCGTGCCCGACCGGCTTGCCAGTTGATTCGTCAAGTTGTTCAAATTGCCTTGCACTTGCTTTCAATTATGACTTTGCACTTGCTTTATATTATGAACCGCTTTACTTTTAGCTTAACAGGTCATCCCCGAGACGCTCCTTGCTTTGTGCCGGACCGGTTCGCCAGCTGATTTGTTTGACAATCAACCCCAAGACCCTCTTTGCTTCGTGCCCGACTGGCTTGCCAGTTGATTTGTCAAGATGATCAAATTGCTTTGCACTTGCTTTCAATTATAACTTTGCACTTGCTTTATATTATGACTTGCTTTACTTTTAGTTTAACAGGTTAACATGTCAGCCCTGAGACCCTCCTTGCTTTGTGCCGGACCGGATCACCAGCTGATTTGTAGACAATCAATTCCAAGTCCCTCCTTGTTGCGTGCCCGACCGGCTTGCCAGTTGATTCGTCAAGACGTTCAAATTGCCTTGCACTTGCTTTCAATTATGACTTTGCACTTGCTTTATATTATGAACCGCTTTACTTTTAGCTTAACAGGTTAACAGGTCAGCCCCGAGACCCTCCTTGCTTCGGGCCGGACTGGTTCGCCGGCTGATTTGTTTGACAATCAACCCCAAGACCCTCCTTGCTTCATGCCCGACCGGCTTGCCAGTTGATTTGTCAAGATTGTTGAAAATGCTTTGCATTATGCCTTCGCACTTGCTTTATTGCTTTGCCAGTTGATTGGGAGACAACTTATCAATGATATCGCAACCCGCACTTGCAAATCTGTACCATCAATATTTGATCATTCTTTAGTTTTGATTATCAGGCTTTATTAGCAGTTGCTCGCTTACCGTTTGTCGAGTCTATTACAGGATTTTAGCAGCACCGCAACAGCAGTTGGAGCATAACGTGGAACTTTTTCTTAGCAGTGAACTGGGGCAATCGTTGATATGAGCTTGACTCATCAACGAGGATCTGAAGAATCGCACTCGAACAAGCAAATTCTAGCCTAATCTGATATCCTAATCTTGTGTTTCAGATTAAGCTGTCAGTTTGAATTCTTTCCTATTCGTGCGTCCTTTCTCTTGTCAATCGTGCGAGTCTTCATATTTAAGTGTCGTTGAACTACATATGGCCTGATTCTCTTTCAGCCCGAGATATGTAGGCAACTCAGAAACCGGAGTTCGGCCCTGTCCATAAGCCTCACACTTTGGTACTTGGAATCGAAGTCCTTGGCTTTATCGTGACAAAATTGGCTTTATGTCAACTTCTTTACCCTAAAAACTCTTTCATCCTTTTCGGGTAAAGAGGGGCAGCTGCTGACACCCAATTTCGTCCCGAGGTTTAATTAATGACCAATCATTTAAATGAAAATCAATTATTTAAAATAAAATTCAAATTAAAATTAATTAAAGTAAATTAATTTATTTCAAAAATAAAGGGCTAAAATCGCAAGGCTCATCCTAATTTCTATCCCACCCCGTGCAACCCCCTCAATTTCCTTATCTTAAATGGGAGGGGGGGGGGGGGGCTAAAATCGTTTTAAAACCTAATTTCTAGCCTACTTCTTCAACTATATATATACACCCTAAATCCCTAAACCCACACCTAAAATCAGTATAATCCTTTCCCCTCAACCCGACCCGAATCCCTAATTCCCCTAACCCCAAATCCCCGATTTCCCCCAAAAAACCCCACGTCAGTCCAAGGATCTGTACTCAACTGGTCCCCCTCTAGCATCCATATCATCATATCCGTACCATAGCCGTTGTTTCAATCACCATCGTCCATTTTGAAGGCAAGTGAATCGGATCGTCGATTCATCGATTCAGCTGGCATTTCATTGAGAATAAGAGTCAAAATTGTACCATCCTCGGTGAAAAAGACAATTTGGACCCTTATTTCTCAAATGAAATGTCAATTTTAGGCCTGGTTTTTTCCAAAATCTCGAAAAAGGAGAGGTACCTGAAACCCTAAGAGCTGCAGGTATATATTGTTATTCTCTTGTTCTTTTCAAGAGGAGAGGAAAAAAGTTTTACAGGGAGGCAAACGAAAATACACATTAAAATGGGAGAGTCCAAATATTTTAGGTTGATATTTTCATAAAATATACTGCATTGTTATTGCTATTCTTGGTTTTTCTTGAATCTTCTGGAATCGTTTGTATCGACGCTTCGCTTTTGAGAGTCGTCGACTTCGCTCGTCACTTGTTCGAGTCATTTTTCTTCAGTTCATAGCCCTCGTTCACTGCCTTAAGAAAGGTAATAACCTCACCTTAACTGGTTTTCTGGCTTAGAATATGGTATGCCTACTGTTAGTGATTAGGGTATGAATGTGTTCTTGATTAGTTTTTCTTTGTTAGCGTATGTCTTGTTTTTTTCGTAGCTATCGTTCGAAGACTCTATATTAGCTTTAAATTAAGGAGTAGGCTGTTTTCTTTTGTTGTTAGAGTTAATATAGTTTAAGTTTCAATCTTTCATCAATTTTTGTCTTGATTGATGTTAAAATCATCCTTGAGCCCCTGATTGATTATATTCCACTAAGTGTGAGGTTTAGTTTAATTAATATGATAAATTTCCATGTTTACAGTTAGTTTTATAGTATGTGTTAACTTATGAAGTGCTTGATTGTTGGTTAAAACTTTTAAAGCTAGATCTTAGCTTTGTTCCTTTTCAGTTCTCTTGTCCTGTTTCTGAAATGGTATAGGGGTTGGCTCTGTTGGTTTAGGTAGTGTGTGTTTGTTCAGTTTTGTTCCTGTTGGTTGAAATGAAATAGTGTAGACTGTGAGGCTGTCCAGGGGGTTTGGAGGAGTAGTAAGGGGTCATATTTGTGGTTGTTTCTATTTTGGTGGTCTTAGGATTGGAGTAAGTGTGGTAGTAGTGAAGTCAAGGAGTGTAGATGTTAAGAGCGTTGGTTGATGTATGGAGTCTGGATTGGTACCTGGTGCTCAAGAGGAGCTGTAGGTCTTGGTCCATAGCTCATGAGGTCCTGGGGATTATGTTTCCAGTTGGTGAGATTCCAGGGAGTCTGGGATTGTTAGTCTAGATTGGAGGAGCTCCAGGTTGCAAAAGCAGGGGATATCCTGATTTGTTCCAGGACGCTTTGAGGGAGTCAGGGTGTCCCGGTTTGGTGCAGGGGCTGTTTTGCAGGTGTTCAGGGAGTTATGTTGGTCTGTGGGAATAGTGCAGGTGTAAGGAGGTGAAGGGGAAGCAGTTCTAGAGAGTTTGTTCTTGTTTCTGGTATGATGAGGAAGAGTTTTAGGTGTTCAGGAGTTAGAGGGCTTGTAGGATGTTTGGAGGTTGGTTCAGTTAGTTCTTGGATGGCATGAGGGAGTTGATGTTTACAGGTTCTTTCTTGGAGATTGAAAGGTGATTTAGGGTCTGGTTCATATGTTCTGAAAGCTTAAGGGTTGTCTGCTTCTCAGTGTATCAGATATGTGAGTGTGTGTAGGTTGTCTGAATGTGTGTGCTAAGGTCTGAGCATTGAGGTTGTTTCAGCCAGTTTGTAGGTTGTTAAGTTTGGTCCTGGTGGGTTAAGTGAGGTCGGGGTCTAGGTGCTGAGTTTTCTAGTTAAGTATGCAAGTAAAGAGGCCTGTGAGTTGTTAGAGTCGGGTTTTAAGAAGTCAAAGGGGCTTTGGTGCTGTTGTATATGTCTTGTTGTGCCAGAAGGTAAGATCTAATTGCTTCCAGGATGTATATGCGTGCAGTAGCAGCATTTCAATTGGTTTTGGTTAGTTTTCTTCAGGTTATTTCATTGTTAATCTCCTGGTTCATTGTTTCTTCAATTTTTCATCCTCTCCTACTGTCTAATTCAAACATCGGTTAGTCTAAAATAGTCTTTGGAAGTTGTTTATGCAGGGAATTTTAAATATCCTAATTAAGCTATGAACTAAAATTTGCTACCTAAATTGTCCAATTAGCATTTGTCAGCTTCTTCATTCTGTTAAAGGTTCGATTGGATATATTAATGGTTCACTACTTCTTCAACTGCTTATATCTGCCTCATTTGAGAGTATATTTAATTTTAAGGCCGTCTTGCTTGCATTATTTCACTTTACGGATGTTCTTTTCTGTTTGGTTCTTCCAAATGTGATGCTAATTTCCTTCCATCTTCTATTGCATGAACTACTTGGGACGAGTTGGTTAAAACTCACAAATTGAGATGGCTGTTTGCATTTGAAGTTATTTGCTCCGCTTCGCATTTTCGGGACTTGATATCCCCGAAAATGTAAAAGAAAAAAATGAAAATCACAAAGTCCAAGGCTCAATGATTGAGTTTGCACTTTCGGGTTCTATCTTCTAAACTCCATCCTTCCCCGCTCCCTTAGAAAATGCATGTTGTATAGGATTTCCCCATAGACCGGATTAGGAGTCCTGTAGGATAGAAATGATATTTGAATTGTGAATGATTATTGTAAATTACTTAAATTATTTTTATATGAATGCTTTGTATCATTTCTTTGCGAATCGCCAATTAATTTATGGATGTTTAGAAGCATTTGTCAATTAATGAGTGCAAATTAAATTCGATTAAAATCGTACCTTCGTCATAATTTACATTTGAATTATTTATTTATGGATATTCAATTATTTATTTATTTAATCTAATTTATTTATTTAGTTAATCAATTAAATTTTAATCCTTTATCTATTTATTTACTTAATCTAATTTATTTAATTTCAATTAATTATTTATTTAATCAATTAAATATTTATTCATTTATTTATTTAATTAATCAATTATTATTCATTTACTCCTTTATTTAATTATAATTGATAAGTATTCATTTATTTAATTAAGTTATTTATTCGCTTATTTATTTATCTGTTTATTCAATCAATTAATTAATCCCTTTATTATCATCCAATTATTTATCTAGTGTGTTTTACTTAATTATCTAACTTCATTTAACCTTTACTTATTCTATTAATGCACTCTTTAGTTAACTTAGGTTCCTAATAATCCGTAAATTAGGTGGCGACTCCAAAAAAACCCTTTGGAGTCCCATTTTGTTGAAATCAAATCCCTGTGCATACTTGTTATGCATTTTCTCGGGAGGATTCAACAGGTGCCATAACACCTGTACATGCCACGTAAATCCGTCCCTGGTTTCAGAGATCAAATCCTTAACCGCCAAAAGTAATTCTTTTGGCCAAAATCTAGAATATTTAACTTCCATTACTTCAAGATTTAGTAGCTCACTCCAAGGAACATAGAATTGTCAACTGTGCGAAACAATACTGTTTTCAAGGTAAGAATACAATTGTTGGAATAATATCTACTTAATTAATAACCAGAACCGGCTCACTGATGTTGTAAGCATCTTACATAAAGCTTTTAGCATTGCTTTGTCCAAAGCACATCCTTGCTGCACATTAACACATTTTACTATCCCACCGTCACTAATGAAAGTTACATATGGCAAACTAAAGCTCAACTAAACTAGAAGCTAACATACTCGTAAATGAGTTGCTTTTCTTGGTGCCACTATGATGTAAGTTACTAAGTAGCAGTAAGTAACTAAAATACTTAGTTTTGTATTAAGATTCTTATTCTTTAAATATTGATTCTTTATAGAAGCTATACACTTTTATATTCAGTTTGGCTTGGGATTACATGATTTTAATGGTTAAATCTTGTATGAACTATGATATTTCATGATAGAAATTTGGGAATTTTAGGCTTAATCTATAACACTAATTTGGTTAATGGAGGTCTAAATTGTATCAAGAAGGTATTTGTATATGTATTTAGACCCGTGTAGTTATGGGTAATGCGACTGTGAACTTAATTTGGTGGTTGACCATGTGGACTCGGGGTTGACTTTTAAGTTGACATATTACATGTTTTAGCTTAAGATTTGGAATGATTAACTGCTAGCTATGATATAGATTGTGCTTCGTTCCCTTGATAGACCAAGAATATTTGGAGGAGATTCGATAGGGAAAAATGGTTGTTGAGTAGTGGGTTGCTACTTCAGACAAAGGTAAGTGATTATATCAATTTTTTTGATGGCCTTTGGCCTTATGGATATTTTATTCACGCATTGGGATGCTATGTCATATACTGAGTGCAAGAGTATTCCGTTTGAGCTTTATATTATCTTAGGTGCAAGAGTATTCCGCACCAGGAGCAGGAATGTTCCGCTCCACTTTGTTATTAGAATGTATTTCCTCGAATGCAGGAGTATTCAACTTCAGGACGGGATTACGGTCACATGTTGACTTGTCGTACATGACTGCTGTACTGATTATATGTGCATTGTTTATTTGTTGGTTGTTGTTTGGTTATGTTTACCTGGCTAGCTTACTTATCTTTCAGGTTAGTTAGCTATTTCTCGCTTATTGAGTCCTGATGACTCACTCCCTATGTGTTTCTTTTATTGTCTTTTATTTCGGCAGATTCTGCTTTAGGACCCAACACGTATCGTGAATGAAGAGCAGGATGTATTCAGCTATCTATGGCGAGCCAGCTTGTCCCGTGAGGCAACACGCTATAGCGTTTATAGTTTTATTTTAGGTTTTCCCCCTTCAGGAGATGTATATAGTTTGGACCTCATAGATGTCTAATTTGGAAACCTCAAGACCTATGTGTTTTGGGTAGTTAGATGTATTTTTCAGACAACTTGTATACATATCTATCTGATATATGTCCATCATTGTGAGTTATCCTGTGTTGTCAATGTTAGATTCATTTCGTTTACAAGATAATCCACACCATTTATATAAATTAAGTCGATAGGGTTCGCCCTACAATCTATGGGAGGTAGTAGTGTGCCCGCACGACCTAATCGAAAATCCAGGTCATGTCAGTTGGTATTAGATCCTGATTTAGAGTCTTTCTAGATCATGACAATGTCTAATAAAGTCTCAGTAATCGGGCAGAGATGTCTGTACCTATCTAGGAGAGGCTATGGTGACATTTAGGTAGTATCGTTTCTTTCTTTCCTGGTCGTGCGTGAGTCTTCTTATCTGAAGTTAAATATTTTTAATTCTTTCATAGTAAATGGTGTGGAGGAGCCTATGGCAGCCCCTGCGCCTGCTGATCCGCGAGGTAGAGGTGTTGGCTACGGTAGAGGCCGTGGTAGAAGTCGTGGTCGAGGCAGAGGTAGAGCTGCCCGGGGTGCGAGGATGGTGGATCATCCTGATCAAATTATAGAGTTTCCGTTAGTGCCGGCTCCTAATAGGGTTGGGGCAGGGCTTATTCGTTCCCCTGACATTTCATGATGTTTTTATGAGATTCTTAGCAGGATAGATTCCCCAGGGACCTCCCATTACTCAGGCTGTTGTAGATGCTCCTATTCCTCATGTAGCTCCTTAGGTTGCGGTAGATATTAGTTCTCAGGTTGAGGGAGCCCCTATTCCAGATCTAAATATAGCTCCAGCAATTCATGCTCTAGGTGGTTATGTTCCAGAGGTAGTGGGTGTTGTGCCTCCAGTTGTTCAGGCTGGACAGCCAGCTCAGGTAGCAGGTCAGGTCGATGATTAGGCAAGGCTGCTTTATTTTACCTGACTTAGTCCTCCAAAATTCTCTGGTCATACATCAGATAAGCTTAAGCTCCGTGAGTTTCTTGATCGATGCCATCGTATTCTTGAGGCCCTTAGGTATCTTGAGCAGTATAGAGTTGAGTATACCGCCTTCTAATTGAGGGTCCAACTTTAGATTGGTGGACCACACTTCGATCAGCTAGGTAGGGCTTGCCTAAGCTGACCTGGAGTAGTTCTCCCAGCGATTCATGGAGAAGTTTCTCCCTCGTAGTCAGCAGGATGAGAAGAGGAGGCAGTTTGAGAGATTGGACAGGGTAACCTGTTAGTCTCGGAGTATGAGCTTTTATTTTCAGAGATGTTTGGTTATGCTCCAGATCTTGTGCAAGAGCCCTCTGAGAGGTTCGGACATTTTATTGATGGGCTTTCTCCTTATTTGTGGTCCCATATGGCTCGTGAGGTTGAGGCGAGTACTCCATTTGACATCACCGTTGATATTGCTATGAGGTATGAAGCATATCATAAATTGGAGATGGAGGAGTTAGAGTGGGAGAGTAAGAGATCTCGTGGTCTAGGGAATTGTAGTACCTCATCTGGAGGTAAGAGCTATCATTAGTTAAGTAGACCTTATATTAGGCCAGTTCAGTTTCCAGCGCGTGGTTTTAAGAACACGTCTGCTTCTTTGCTAGGTCAGTTCCAGTTTCGCCCGTGAGATCAGTCTCAGTTTGATCAGCATAGATTTGCACCAGGGTGCTTTATCTGTCAGGATCCAGGGAATCATAGGAAGGATTGCCCTTATCTTCATCAGCACGGTAGTATTCGTCCTTTTTATTGTCCTCCGACACCTATGCAGCAGCAGCCTTAGGGTGTCCCTTCAGGGTCTCAGCTAGCTAGAGTGCCCAACTGCTCCATAGAAGTCGTGGGCGTGGTTCTTCTAGAGGTGGTTCTTAAGATAGTGGCTCAGCTCAGCCGCACAAACAGCTATATGTATTGCCAGCAAGATAGGATGCTGAGGAATCTCCAGCCGTTGTTATTGGTACTTTATCTGTTTCTTGAGATTCATATTATTTGATGGATCCAGGGTCTACATATTCCTATATTTCTTCTTATTTTGCTGCAGGATTTCATGTCGACTATATACGTCTCTGTGATCCATTCCGTATTTCTACTCCTATCTGAGACACGATTGTGGTGGATCGAGTTTATCCAGCCTGTACTATATTATCTGGGGGTCATGAGACCCTCGTAGATCATGTGATCCTTTATATGGTTGATTTTAATGTTATTATTGGAATGGATTGGTTGGCGTCATGTCATGCCACCATAAATTGTCATGCCAAGTCTCTTCAGTTGTCTCATCCTGGTTCAACACCATTGGTGTTGCAGGGCTCTTATTTGAAGGCGAAGAAGATGATGAATAAAGGGTGTTCAGCATATCTTGCCATTGTTCGAGATACCACTATGGAGATTTCATCTCTCGATTCTGTTCCTGTTGTGAGGGAATTCTCTGATGTATTTCCAGATGATCTCCCAGGACTTCCTCTCGATCAGGAGATCGAGTTTGGAATTGATATAGTGTTAGGGACTCAACCTATTTCTATCCCTCCTTATCGCATCTCTCCGTCAGAGTTGAAGGAGCTGAAGGACCAGTTGCAGGTTTTGCTTGATAATGGGTTCATTAGGCAGAGTATTTCTTCGTGTGTGCTCCTGTTTTGTTCATGAAGAAGAAGGATGAGACTATGCGGATATGTATTGATTATCGTCAGTTAAATAAGGTCACCATCAAGAACAAGTACCTCTTGCCTCGTAGTAATGATTTTTTTTTTTATCAATTGCAGGGTGCCAAATTCTTTTCTAAGATCGATTTGCGATCTGATTATCATCAGCTGTAGAATCGGGAGTCAGATATCCCGTAGACTTCTTTCAGGACTTGTTACGGTCATTACGAGTTCCTAGTTATGTCTTTTGGGCTGACTAATGCCCCTACAACTTTTATGGATATCATGAACTGGGTGTTTAAGCTGTTCCTCGATTCCTTTATCATTGTATTTATTGATGGCATCCTTATCTATTCTCGTAGTCACGAGGAACATGATTATTATTTGATGGTGGTTCTTCGGACCCTCTGTGATCGTAAGCTGTATGCCAAGTTCACAAAATGTGAGTTCTGGCTTGATGATGTGGCATTTTTGGGTCACGTGGTATCTAGTGAGGGCATAAAGGTTGACGATTGAGGCGGTGCAGAATTGGTCTCGTCCTACCTTGCCGACGGAAATTTGCAGTTTTCTTGGCCGACAAGTTATTATCGGAGGTTCGTAGAGAATTTTTCCACTATTGCAGCTCCTTTGACTCGCTTGACCCAGAAGGCGGTTTAGTTCTGATGGTCCGATGAGTGTGAGGTAAGCTTTTAGAATCTCAAGGCCTTAATGACTTGATCTCTAATATTATCCCTTCCTTTTGGAAGTGGTGGATATGTAGTCTATTGCGATGCATCCCGTGTAGGTCTCGGTTGTGTTCTTATGCAGCACGGGAGAGTGATTGCTTATGCTTCCAGACAGCTGAAGCCGAATGAGAAGAATTATCCAACTCATGATCTAGAGTTGGAAGCTATGGTCTTCTCTCTGAAGATTTGGAGGCACTATAGTTTTAGCGAGCCTTGTGAGGTGTATATCGATCACAAGAGCTTGCAGTATCTCTTATCTCAGAAGGATCTTAATGGCCGACATCGGGGTGGCTTGAGTTGATTAAAGATTATGATCTCACTACCCACTATCATCCTGGGAAGGCGAATATGGTAGCAGATATTTTGAGCAGGAAGTCCATGGACATCATGGCTTTTCTTTATGCTGACTTGAGACCTTTGGCCCGAGAGTTGTAGTCCTTGGACACTCCGGTGTGAGATTTCTTCACCCAGCCGAGTCCTGGCATGTATTACAGCTCAGTCTTCCTTAGTCAGTCAGATTAAGGGAAGGCAATTTGAGGATCCTCATTTGCAGGAAAAGCGTGGTCGTGTCCTAAGTGGAGGAGTTCCCTCTTTCAAGCTTGATTCAGATGGTGTTTCTCGATTTAATGGCCGACTCTGTGTCCCTGATGTTGGGTATTTGAGGTAGTCAGTGCTCCGCGAGGCTCATAGCTCGTGTTACTTCATTCATCCTGGTATTACTAAAATGTATTAGGACCTGCGAGAGCTATATTGGTGGAAGGGGATGAAGCGAGATGTATTTATTATGTATCTCGTTGCTTGAACTGTCAGCAGGTTTTGTTCGAGCACCAGAGACCGACATGATTAGCTCAGGGATTGCCCATTCCCGAGTGGAAGTGGGAGCATATCACTATGGATCTTGTGGTTGGTCAGCCAAAGACCCTACAATGCCTTGATTCAGTTTGGGTTATTGTGGATAGACTGGCTAAATCAGCTCACTTCATCCCTGTGAAGACTACTGACTCAGCTCAAAAATTGGCTCAGATTTTCATCGATCAAGTGGTTAGGCTGCATGGCACTCCTGTATCTATTATCTCAGATCGTGGTTCTCAGTTTATTTCCCAGTTCATGCAGTTTATTTAGAGAGAGTTTGGGACCCAGGTGCAACTTAGCACGACATTCCATCCTCAGACAGATGGTCAGTCTGCGCGGGTTACTCAGGTCCTAGAGAACATGCTGAGAGCTTGTGCATTAGATTTTGGAGGCCAGTAGGATGATTATTTGGCCTTACCAGAGCGTTCTTATAATAATAACTATCAGTCTTCCATCCAGATGGCTCCATTTGAGGCCTTATATGGCCGTCGATGTCATTCTCCTATTAGTTGGTTCGAATCTCGAGATGTCGAGGTGATGAGTTTAGAGATCATTTTGTAGACTTTTGATGTCGTTCATGTTATTCAGGATCATATGCGGACTGCTCAGAGCAGGCAGATTTCATACTCGAACCGAAGGAGCCGAGAGTCGGCGACATGGTATTTCTGAACGTGACACCAATGCGGGTTGTAAAGAGATTTGGGAGGAATGGGAAGCTCAGTCCTAGATTTATTGGCCCTTTTAGTATCAAGAAGCGTATTGGTAAGGTGACTTAACGACTAGATTTTCTAGCTTCTATGCTAGTTCAACTAGTGTTTCATGTATCGATGCTTCGGAAGTGTATCGTTGATCCTTTTGAAGTGATTGAGGTTGATGCTACTCAACTGGATGTGAATCTAGCCTATGAGGAGTTCCAGTTGCCATAGTTGCTAGAGATGTCCGGAAGCTTCATTTGGAGCAAATTCTGATGGTTCGAGTGCGATGGCGTAATTGTCCTCACGAGGAGGATAAATGGGAACTTGAGTCCAGTGTGCGTGAGAGGTATTCCCACCTCTTCGATGACTCAGGGTATGTTCTTGATTCTTATAACTTAAAAGTTCTTAACAATGGTTGTGCTTCCGGTTTTGTGATGGTATAATTTTTCCGTTGAATGTTTGTCAAAAGTTGACGTAGGAATTCTCATTAGTTATGTGCAATCTGTTCTGGACTCTGGCTCGTTTGAGGACGAACAAGAGTTTAAGTGGAGGAGAATGAAACGACCTTGGTTAGTCATTTTGGGAGCTAGGACTCCGATTGCCATGCCGAAAATTTTAAATGCACCGTAAGGTTCATTAGGACCTTTCTGCTGATTTTAAATTGAATCAGACCTCGTTTGGTAGGTCTCAGAAGAAGCTTTCAGTTTCCGTTGTCGGTAAATCTTAAAAGAGATTTTTGAGCTCAATTTGAGCAAATGAGCTTCAATTCAAAATACGAAAGCTTCGGTAGGTTCGTATGGTAATTTATGATTTGTGTGAATTTTTGGAAGTGAATTCCAAGGTCGTTCAGATAATTTTTTGCTAAATTTTCGAAAGTTAAGAATTTGACTTTTTCTCATTGAACCTCTATCTTGAGTTTCGAAGATCAAATCCTTAACCGCCAGAAGTAATTTGTTTGACCAAAATCTAGAATATTTAACTTCCATTACTTCAAGATATAGTAGCTAACTCCAAGGTATATAGACTTATAAACTGTACGAAAGAATAATATTTCAAGTTAAGAATACAATTGTTGGAATAATATCTACTTAATTAACAACCACAACCGCCTCACTAATGAGGTAAGCATCTTACATAAAGCTTTTAGAGTTGCTTTGTCCAAAGCACAACCTTGCTGAACATTAACACATTTTACTATCCCACCATCACTAATGAATGTTAGATATGACAAACTAATGTTCAACTAAACTAGAAGCTAAGATACTCGTAAAGGAGTTGCTTTTCTTAGTGCCACTAAGCCGTAAGTAACTAAGTAGCAGTAAGCAACTAAGACACTTAGTTTTGTATTAAGATTGTTATTCTTTGAATATTGATTCTTTATAGAAGCTATACAGTTTTATATTCAGTTTGGCTTGGGATTACGTAATTTTAATGGTTAAATCTTGTATAAACTATGAAATTTCATGATAGAAATTTGGGAATTTTAGGCTTAACATATAATAGTAATTTTGTTAATTGGAGGTCTAGATTGTATCAAAAAGGAATTTGGACATGTATTTAGACCCGTGTGGTTACGGGTAATGCGATTGTGAGCTCAATTTGGGGGTTGACCATGTGGACTCGGGGTTGAACTTTTAGGCTGACATATTAACTGTTTTAGCTTAAGGTTTGGAATGATTAACTTTTAGCTATGGTATTGATTGTATTTCGTTCCTTTGATAGAGCGAGAACGTTTTTGAGGATATTCGATAGGGAAATGTGGTTGTTGAGTAGTGGGTTGCTTCTTCAGACAAAGATAAGCGATTATATCCATTTCTTTGACTGCCTTTGGGCTTATGGATATTCTATTCACGCATTCTTTACGTGAATAGCTACCAACTGGGTGTACTTACTATGCCACAACCTTGAAATGCATTTATATAGATATATATACACACATACACGCCCCCCCCCCCATCCAGACATGGAAGACCCTACAAGAAGCGTTCCCAAGAGGCCACCAGAAAGGATGGTAGATCTCTACTAAAAAAAAAGAACACCAGACATGAAAACAAATGTCTCAAGATATATATATATATATATATATATATATATATATATATATATATATATATATATATATATATATAATGTTTTTTGGTTATGGATCGCTATGTCATATACTGAGTGCAAGAGATTTCGCCTCTGCTTTATATTATTTCGGGTGCATGAGTATTCCTCCCCAGGAGCAGGAGTATTCTGCTCCACTTGGTTAATAAATTGTATTTCCCTCGAATGCAGGAGTATTTCGCTTTGACACGGGATTACAGGCACATGTGACCCTATGCAACATATTTCATTTCATTTCATACTATTGTGTATGTTGACTTGCCGTACATGGCTGTCGTACCAATTATATATGCATTGCTTATTTGTTTGTTGTTGTTTGGTTCTGTTTCCCTGGCTAGCTTACTTATCTTTTGTGTTAGTTAACTATTCCTCGCTTATTGAGTCCTTATGACTCACTCCCTATCTGTTTCTTTTGTTGTCTTTTGTTTTGGTAGATTCCGCTCTAAGACTTAGCACATATCATGAGTGAGGAGCAGGACGTACATAGCTGTTTATGATGAGCCAACTTGTTCTTGAGGCCACCAACTATAACTTTTATAGTGTTGACACCCAATTTTGTCCATCTTTTTCTAAAATTGGCTATAATTCAACTTAAGGGTGCAATTTGACTATTTGTGCAAAATGTGCATTAGAAATCATGCATCTACGTGTGTTATTGTCTATTTATATATTACATACCTAAATGTGAATATATTACGTAATTTAGCATCATTTAGGGTATTTGTGATTACTATGACTGTTTGTGCAAATTAGTACATTTATGATATTCGTGGCTATACCACATAATTGCATTATTTAGGTTACATGTTAAATTTGTATCAATTTGTGGTCATTTATGCAAATTATTAATTATTTGTGATTATCTATATTTAAATAATTTTATTTGAGCTTATTTAATAATTATTTGTGCATTTTATACAATATATATATTTATTTTATTTCTTTTACATCTTTAAATTAAATAATAGCCAATTTAAAAGAAAATGTCCAACTTCCTTTTTTTTAAACTAATTCCTCCATATTTCAAAATTCTTCATTTATTATGTTTATCTTATTTGTTAAATTACACTTTTATTTTGAACCTAGACGAACTTGTCAACCAAATACATCCTTTATTTGAATTTCAAATGGTTTCCATAATTTCTTCCTAAATCTTCCCTGAATTCCCAAAATCAATCTCCTAACCCTCTCAATCTCTTAAAATCCCCTATTTTTCTCTCCCATTTTGGAAAACTCCGAACAACTCTTTCTCCCAAAATTCTATATACACACAACTACGCATCAGACATAGGGACACGATTTCGAGAGCCTACCCCACCTTCATTCTCTTCTTCCCCACAAAATCTTCCACACACAGTCACACCCCCTCTCCTCTGCTTTCTTCCTTCTTTTCACATACACAAGACCACATACACACATATAGACTCGGGTTTTTCCTTCTTCACTTATAATTATACGATGCTTTCCAGCTTTCACAAAATCCATATAACACACACGTTAAATCGAGCAAAAATAGAGCACCTCACAGACACCTACATAGATCTCTACAATTTATATACACCCATCCTCTCCAGTACCCATCACAAACATATATACACATACACCACCAGAAAACTCAAACGAAAACAGAGAGAGATCAGGGCTGGGGGTACGGATCGACAACAGGAGACCTACAGTGAAAAATGGAACTTGGGGTTGCAGCGATGCTACTGTTCTCTCACCGGAGAAACAACTATTTGTCGCTGCCCCGTTTCACCTCGACATTTGGTGATGTCGTTCTATCTATTTACTTTATCATCGCCGTTTTGATTTTTCTTATCGTGTTCTGCTATGTTGATTTTGCTACAGGAATCGAAAAGGGGGTGGGGTGGTAGCAATGCGGCTAGATGGCTGTCGCTCCCCCACGTCCATTCTGCCGAGATCTCTGACCGCCGACTCTTCACTGTGTTTGGACGATGCCCCTGTTGTTTCATTCAAATCTCTTGGGATGCTCTTATTGTTGTTTCACATAGATTACCATATTGGCAGTGCTTCTATTGGCGTCGTGGATCAATCTCCACCATCGTTTGGGTCTTCGATGTCTCGCTGGGGAAATACATATTCACGGCATCGTGAATCTCTAATCTGTTGTTGATTTGTTTTGCATACCTTCTCGTTGCCATCCTGGTTGAATTGGACTTGAAACATAAAGCTTTAAGTTGACATGTTGGAGATGGTTATCTGCAGATTCTGATGTCCTTGACCTGTTTCATTACGTTGACCCATTTTCGCGATATTAAGTTGATTATGCTAAATATTGTTGGATTAATTCATACACTAATTTAATTGTTGAGTGCAGGACTTTGGCATTTGTTTGTGATATGTGCTCATGACAATTATGGGACAGTATTGCACTTACTGTTGAATTTTGACTGATTCTGGACATGATATTGCACTTCTAGGCCAATGAAAATAATTCAATAAATAATTTGTATTTGAGGCCTAAGAATTGATTTGAACACGATACTACACTTAGGCCAATGATGTTTGGAGGCCTATAATAAGTCCCGTTACACTTTCCGTGTCCCTAAAACAAAACAAAAAAGGCTATGATGACGTGTATGAGCCATGATTGCAAAACGAGCCGGTGTGGTGGGACTGGTTGTTGGCATGGAAATACAACCGACCAGCGTGTTTGCAGCCGTACCGACGTCCCCAACCTCCACCCCATTCATACACATCTGAGCCTACACTTTTAAAAATCCATTTCCCCTTTATTTTGAAACTATTGTTACTCTTGTTATTATTATTATTACTCTTGTTATTATTATTATTATTATTACTATTTTTACTAGCTCATTTTTATTATATTTTTGCGAGGTAAATTCGGATGGAAGACGGCCTATTTTTGAAGACAATACTTAGAAGAAAAGAACTTTATTATTATTATTATTATTATTATTATTATTATTATTATTATTATCATCATTATTTATTATTATAATTATTATTACTGTTATTTTATTATTATTATTATTATTATTATTATTATTATTATTAATATTATTATTATTTTATCATTTACTAGCTTAACTTCATTTGTTTTTTTTTTTTGCGAGATACATTTAGATAAATGTCTTCAAAACAACACTCCAAAAAATACTTCTAATTTTACTTGCTATGATTTTCTCTTGATATTTTTTTATTATAAACTAATTAATTTATTTTATTTTGCTAGGTGAAATTCTTTAAGGAAGAATCCTATTAGTGAATTGGAGCTTTTTTTATCTAATCTTAATTATTATATGCATATCATAATAGTCGCTTAATTATTTGTCTAGTCTATTTGTTTAGTTACTTATTTTGAATCCCAATTATAAGTCCGGCCGGTAACCATGATGGAGCTCGACAGGTACCTAACCCCTTCCTCTCGAGTTAACTTGAATATCTTACCTAAAATATCTGGTTCGTAGACTAAGTTTCGGAATTAATTGTAAAATTAGCTAGAAACAAAATAGGTGCCCTAATACGCCTAGTTAAAAATATGTTAGGTGGCGACTCCAACTCTTTACCCGTGAGTTATCCAATAAGTCGAGCCCTATTTCGAACTTTAATCGGTTCGGTAAAAATAGGATGCGATAGAATGGCGACTCCGCTGGGGATATCAAGGTTCAAACCATAACGGACTTTAAATTGGGATTCTTTACTCGCTTTATTTTCTTGCCATTCATTTTCGATACTGATTTTTCTTCTTTTCTTTTTGCAGGATTAAGGTTTATTTTTGAATTTTCAAATTTTGTGGTTTTATTCTTTAATTGTTTGATTATTTTTTTTTATTATTGTTTATGTCACTCACACTTCCCCCCACTCATGGGAAACGACACTTTGCGCACACACGGGCGATTATGTGTATCCCATGGTCGTTTCACCACAAAAAACTTTTTAGGAGGGATATTTTGGAATTTAGTTGGTCCGTGGTACAACCAATAATTTCAAATGGTCCCACTCCTTGGTCGTCTGCCTTGGGGAACCGTGTCGAGAATTACCCAACTCTTAGTGGAGACTCTTGTCTAGGAACCATGCGTCATGTCATGATTAGGAAAATTTGGACTTCGGCTCATGTCTAAGTCTATTAGTTCACCATATTTGAATGAATCGAACGGGTTTTCGAGCGTAAGGGACGTTTAAATATGTTATGTGTGCATTTATTTAAAGTTGAACGCGTCTAATGTAGACCATTTGTTCACATAAAAGTGGGTTCTCATAAAAAAATCAATTATTTATTTCTAAAATCGTTATTTCTACATTTATACAAACAACACCAATTATTTTATAAAATTATTTTTTGGGTTATGAACGAAATTAAGTTTTCTACTTTTATGAAAATAAAATCATAGACTTTAAATTAATTTCTTCTACTTTAATGTAACAAAATCACTTATTTATTCCTATTTACCTAAAAAGAGAAAATGTCAATAAAATTATTTTTCATTCATTTTTTGTCATGAGAACAAATGGGATGACGCAAAATACTCGTTCAATTTTAAATAGCATGATCAAAATTAGAAAGGCTTAACATCCTTGGCATGTTAAAGTCCATTAGCCAACCTTGTCCAAAAGCGTCATCGTATGACGACTATCATGCATATTATGTGTATTGATCTGCTTTGCATATGAAACTATTATCTCAACACTGACTTGTTGTTTTATGTATTAGTTTTACTCCCACTCCAAAGGTTGACTTGTGCATTTCTTTAAGAACTCGTACATTTTTAACTTGTGCGTGCATGCATGCCTTCCGCCACTCCTGTCAACTTTCTAAATCGTGCATTGAAAACATGGTGGTTACAACCACCTCTCCCCTCACATAAAATTCCTTTAGGGGGAACGACTTGGAATCTATTTGGTCCGAGACGTTCCCGTTCCCGAGCCGTCCGCTTGGGAGGATAATAAATTTTGGTCTAGCTAACTCCATTCCGTAGTAGCGGTGCTAGGAATCATGCATCATGACATGTCATTAGTCGACTTGTTCTCGAAGTCCGATAGGCCAACTTGTTCAAACAATCCGAACGGGTTTCTAAACCCCAACGAGCGTTGAACATGATTTATTTGTATTTGCTTAAAGGGTTGAACGTACAAAATGTGGACCGCTTATTGGCATTGTTCTGCATTCAGTGGTATTCAAAGGCACAAGGGTTACCCATTGTGCATTAAAAGACTAAATTGAATCAGAAATGATTGTTTATTCCTGAACAGTCGAAATTATTCTGTATTCAATGCCATTCAAAGACACGTAGGTAACCTAAGAGGCGTCAAAAGCCCAAATTGAATCAAAAATGATTGTTTATTCAGAGACAGTCGAAATTATTCCGTATTCAATACCATTCAAAGGCACGAAGGTAACCTAAGTGGCATTAAAAGCCCAAATTGAATAAAAAGCGACCGTTTATTCCCAAAGAATTGGAATCATTCTGTATTCAATGTTATTCAAAGGCTTAAATGGTAACCGAAGAGGCATTAAAAGCCCAATTTCGAGGCAGAAATGACCGCTCGATAAATGGGATGACACTTAACTCACATTTATCCTTTAAGCATTATATAAAGACTTGACATCCTTGGCATATCAGAGGTCCATTAGCAACTTCCGTCAAAAGTGTCTGAAGGGTTTTCAACCCACAACGACACATCTCCTCATATCCTCTGTTGCATCATTTTCAAAAGCTTGTGCCACGCGTTGATCATTTTGCTCACAATAAAGCAAATTTTAGGCATTTTTCTTCTTCCTTTTCCTATCATCCTTCACCTTTTCCAAAAGATCATGACCACTAGAACATTTGACATGGTTTTTGAAACCCCTCAGTTGCTCAGATATTGGTGGGGAAACCTAAGCATAGATCAACAAAACAAAGTTAAAGTGGTGTTAGGGAATATGATTTCATTAATGGAACACACTGCAGTAGAAGGGATGATAAAAGTAGCAGTACATTATTGGGATGCAGACCGAGTAGTTTTCTACTTTGGGAGTGTAGAGTTGACACCACTACTGAAGGAAATAGGCGGGCTAACTCAATTGCCATTTGAAAGTGAAGAAGTCTTGATGCATAAGAACACTACAGCCGAGGAGTTCTTCAAAGTGGTAGGGTTTAAGCCCGAATTATGCACAGACAGTATACGGCAATCGGGAATTTCTCTAACTTCTCTCTACATCAAATTTGGGTATGGAGAAGCCTTTCAAGAATCTGAAAGCTATTTCAACATTGACCAGGCAGATTGGCAAGAGCGAAGGGTAATTGCTTTTGTCACCAGTTTTTTAGCGACTGTCGCCTTTCCACAACACAAAGGACGGGTTGATATTTGCATGGTCTCAATTGCTGATGCCTTACTCAAAGACATTAATAAGAAATACACTTTGGTACCGATGATTGTTGCAGAGATGTACCGAGCTTTGGAAAGATGCAAGAAGGGCGCTGGTTTCTTTTAAAGTTGTAATTTGCTTTTACAAATTTGGCTGATGGAGCATTTGCAAAAGATGGTTAACACAGACCAAGCTTTCCAATCCATACCAAAATAAAACTACATCTTGACTCATATCGCCCGCATGGACAATGATTTTGGGAAATGGGACCAACCAATAACTACCAATGGTTGGCACCACATGTTCTGTCAACTGACACCTGAAAATATTCAATGGATGTTTGATTACTTTCCCAGCACAACAGTAATCACACGGTCCGAAAAAGACTCATTTCTCATCTTAGTGGGCTCTAGATGAGTTTATCCATACACTCATCTAAGGACACTTAGACAAGTAGGGAGAAAGCAGATTGTACTCCAAATTGCAGACATCAGAAGTTTCAAAGCAAATATTCTCGGAGGAGTGATCCCGTTCAAAGACAAGATAATGGAACTTTGGAAAGAAAGACAACGAATGGGAATCGAGACTATTTGACGAGACAGGTTTGACGCTGGCTATGATGAACACTATCCAGACTGGCTTAAGAAAGACATAGCAAGGGCAATTCAACGAAGTGCAACAACGAAAAGAAAAAGGGATGCTGATGATTTAGAATCTAAGTACAAAAGCTTATGCAAACAACTGGTATGGGCACATGGGAAAAATAGCAAAGAAGCAAAGTTTGGTCGAAGCAAAGAATGAAGAAAAAGGCAAATGGCGCAGTAAGACAGAACTCCTGACAAAGCGCATAGAACCTATCGGCATATGGGCTAGCGAGGGCATGAACTCTGTCACAAACAAAGGAATAGAAGAGAAAGAAAGGCTTGGGAAATGGACAAGAACTTCACATTTCACATATCCCGACTCTTAACTGATGCAGACAACATCATTTTTCGAGGATACTCATCAGAGGCAAGCTTGTCCGAGGAAGACTCGTCCGAGGAAGAAGAAGAATCTTCTGGGGAAGGATCAGCATGAAAGACGTTCACCTGGCCATGATCTATTCCTCTATCATTGCTTTCCACCTTTGCACTATTATCAGCCAATGTAACAAAAGTTCAATAAATGCAATTTTATATTTTAGGCTTCACATTTATTAGCAAATGAAATGATGCATGTGGCACAAAGCGCTTTCCAAAATCATCGGGAGTAAAATTGTTCTTCATATTATAGGATGCATTTCTTATTTGATATGTGTGCATTGCATGAATTCGTCTGTTGTTCTAAGTCTCTTTCTACCTAAGGAATCCTTTCTCCAAATTCATTTGCCTACTGAGGCACCTCATCTCCCTATTCTATGATCAAAATTCTAGTATCTAAAATCTTTCGCATGTCCAGACTGTCTCTAAATTCACCTACCAAACTCAAAAGTCTATTACCCAAAAGGTTGTCTCGAGTTGAATACCAAGGCAAAAGACATGGTAAAGCGAGTGTAATTGTCGGTGATTTTCCAAAATAAGGGAGTTTTTCACAGCAATTCCCACCAGCTCTCTCCTATCTCTACGAACTACCAATAAGGCTAGCCAATCTGAAAATACGAGCCTTTTTCAAAAGAGGAAAGATGAAGTCTCTTTTGTCGCAACTATTCAAGACCCTACCTTCAACCACTGTTATTACATAGCACCACCATTTTATCCCTACCCTCATATACCACCTAAATATCCCGCTCAGCCCACTCGACGTATATCCCACATCCCAGCACCAAAACATCCACTATACCAGCAAAACACTCAAGCCAACTACCAAAATACACCATCATGCCCTCCTAAGCCTCGCCCTGGTGCAAACCAAAGACCAAAAAGAAACTACACTCCCCTAGCCGAAGCCTACACTCAATTGTTCAAAGAGATTGGAAACTGTCGAGCTTATTGCCCCAGTACCTCAACTGTTCCAGCGAGCAACATGAGAGAAAAATTGACAAAGTAAGAAAATGCTAGTCAAACTCAAAGGCACACATGACTCACCTTAAGACCTTTTGACACCAACATCCAAGTATCATTTTTGTTGAACCTGTCTACATAGTCACACGACTCACAATACGTGACTGTGACCCGAAGCACTTTCCAACTCGCTTCAAGCATTCAAAGGGCTAGTGAAAGACAATATTGGAAAGACAGAGGTGTATCAAATACTTGTGCACAACAACCAAAACAAGCAAACCAATTCAACACGAAAAGGAGAGGTAAAGACACAATGACCTAGAGACCCCTGGAGCATTTGGAAGTATATCTTTACCCACTAGCAAAGATAAAGCAAGATGGTGAAGTTTATTTGGGACACTTACCATTGCAAGGGTTGAGCTGATACAAAAGCACATGCGAATAGACTTCCTGAAGCAATTTCGGTCAAAAGCTTTATTGGGGTGATATGAATTTTCACGACGACAACTAAAAAAAGACACAACGATCTAAGAATACACACGATACAAAGGCAACCTACGTCAAGCTCAACGGTTCAGCAATAAGATATTATCCAACAAGGAAAGTTGTTGCAAGGACTATGTTGCAGCAATTGGTTGACAAGTATGAAAAACGCTAAGTATCTCTTCGAGGACACATTGCCATCATGACAGACAAATTTGCATGGAAGAATGACAAATGCACTCAAGGTCCTGGTATTCGACAAAAGCCAACATCCTTTTTCTGTCACACAACATAATCTATTCTTTTCACAACATCTTTACAATCTTTTATTGATATTCAACTCCTCATCTCCCGCTTAAACAAGCATCGGTCATTTGACCAAAATCCTTGTCTTGACTGCTACATAAAGCACTTAGGCAATATCTTGTGATATCTATACGATCTATCACAACCTCTAAATTCAAGCGCTAATCCGTCATCCACGGTCTAGGCTCTCTCTTATGTTCATGTGTCATTTTTGCTTTAAGTTTTTGCTAACATGCCCACACTCTTTTGTGCATTTCACCACTTTGTTGGGGTTGCCTTGCGTTTGAACACTGAAATCGGTCAAGAATCTGCATTCGAAAAAGTTAAAATGGCAAGCCGAGCTGAAAATATTTTCTCCTGCAACAAAGTCCTTAAACCATCAGCATATGACACCAAGAGTATTTCAGACAATCCCAATACCGTACAACTTTCATTATACTCACACGAGAGTCACAACAAAGAAATTCGATCACTATATGACCGAGTTCACAAAACTCACACAACACCCCAACTTACACAATAAACAACCTCTCTTCTGTCAAGACTTTCAACTACAACCCTATCAGTCTCAACCCAATCATGGAAATATAAGAAGACAAAACCTCACGCCTTTGTTCCTTTAGCCCAATCAAATAACATTGCAACCAGCAGACAAACTACTCCCTAGAAGCCCATTCCTAAATTCGATCCAACAAGATCTACATTCAAATATTCCATACCACGACACCGCAAGACATCCAACACTGAAACACAAAGTTCAAAGTCTGATTGACCTAAAGCAAAACAGTAGTACAACAAAGAACCAACAAAGGGAAACTGCAACTCCCAAACCACAAACACACCTTCTACAAAGGCCAATCCATCGAAGTTAGCTCCATGACTGTCGAAAAGAAAAGCATAGAACATGAAGGCACCACATCACAACCCAAGACAAATAAGTTTTGGACAATCTCCAAATCTGGCAAAATTCAAATATCGAACCTCTGCCTGAGTAGGTAAATAGCCACATACTCATAGTCATCAATACACCCAACCGTCACCCTAAAGGACGAATGCAGATTTTAGCCAATACATTGGTGTTCAGTGCAATGCAACCACCTTCTCTCGGTGATTTGTCATAAATAATAAACTGGGGCAGAATTTTTGAGGATCACCTCAAATATTCTAAAAGATGCAAACTTGACACTGGGGCAGAAATTTTTGAAGGGACCTCAAAAATTTCAAGAGAAGTCCTTACAACAGCAACATGATAGCCTCCTTAGCACATCGCATGATATAACAATAACATTCTAATTGTTGCATTTCACTCTTGATGCATCGACTGAGGGTACACTGCCCGATGTCGAATTTTGCACTTTCTTTAGCTGAGGGTACACAGCCCGAAGCATCGGTTGAGGGTACACAACCCGATATCAATTTGTATTTAAATTAGCTGAGGGTACATAGCCCGAAGTGTCAGTTGAGGGTACACAGCCCGATATCGATTTGCATTTAAATTAGCTGAAGGTACACAGCCCGAAGCATCGGTTGAGGGTGCACGACCCAATATCGATTAATTAGCTGAGGGTACACAGCCCGAATCGTCGGTTGAGGGTACACAGTCCGATATCGATTTCCATTTAAATTAGCTGAGGGTACACAGGCCGAAGCATCGGTTGAGGGTACACAGCCCGATATCGATTTGCATTTAAATTAGCTGAGGGTACACAGCCCGAAGCGTCGGTTGAGGGTACACAGCCCGATATCGATTTGAGGGTACACAACCCGATATCGATTTGCATTTAAATTTTCTGAGGGTACACAGCCGATGCATCGACGGAGGGTACACAACCCCATGTCGAAACTGACACCACAGAGGGTACACATCCTGATGCAAATTTTGACATTATAACAGGAAGACAGCCTGGGAGGTAGACAACCCGTTAAAAGGATAGCATGATAAAGGGTAGACAGCCCGGTGAAAGGACAACATGACAAAGGGTGTGCAACCAAAATGAAAGAATGATAGGCAACCCTACATGAAGAGATAACTCAATACGAAAGGAATATGCAGCCCGACGTGACAAGCACATATTTAAAGGACAAAAAGCAATGGACATACAATCCGGCGTCACACTAGCAAGATGATCCAACAACAGTTCAGCACGAGAAAGCAACTACCTCCTGACGAGAAGCACTTAGCAAATGGATATCCTACAGAGGAGAGGCACACATTCCCTAGAACCGAGCACTTGAAAGCGGACCAGACAAAGGAGAGCTCAACTCAACATGGAAGTTTACTTTATCTTTGTTTTTATCTCAATTTGCATTTATCTTGATTTTGCTATAGGGATTCTCCGATCTCTTGACAGACCCTAGCGCCCTACTCTCACACTTGCTCCCAACATCATTACCAATTGTGCAACCACAAAACCTCAAATACATACCAAAGCATCATCCCAAATCCCAATTCGAGAAGCTTAATCCCACGGGCAATGCTTTTGCTACACCCGCAAGCTACCTATGTTGCCGAGTTCCAAAGCACCCAAAGCCACTGTTCCATACTCGCACCAGTGATCTACCTAATCATTCCTTGCCGATTGGATACCAGCTCCGTATTCCTTCCTATTCGTGCCTTCCTATTTGAATCGTGTGTATTTATCGTGCTTTACTCCTCAATGTTCCTCAATTCATTCAAGACAATGCTGAGGCCAAGATGATTTCTCTATCGAGTTATAGTGGAAAATGTGCCCATGTAAACCCCTTTTTATGGGTGTGTCGTGCACCACATCTTCATAACTAGGACGTTTACAAGCCTATTTCACCACACTTGACTTATCGATGTTATCTCGACTTCGGCAATGCTTTCATCGTACTTGCAAATCACCTATTCTGTCAAATTCCGGCACGCCCAGAACCAATCATCTCATACTCCCACAAGTAATCTGCCTAATCCTTCATCACAGATTAGGATATCATTTTACATCTCTTTCCAATTAATGCCTACTTTGCCTATTCAAGCCTATCTGCATCAGTCGTGCGTGTCTTCATGCTTAATCGTGTGTGTTCTTCGTTCTAAATCGTGCCCATCTATTTGAATCGTGCGCATTTATAAGAATCACTCCTCAAATGTTTCCCGGCTCAGTCAAGGCAACATTGAATGCGAGATTACTCATTTGTCGAGATGAAGTGGAAACTATGTGCATATAAACTCCTCTTTATGGGTGTGTAACGCGCCATATCTTCATAACTAGGATGATTATAAGCCTTTTTTCCCACGCTCGATCTGTTGATGTTATCTCATCTTCGATAATACCTTTGCCTCATTTCTTCATTTATCCCGCCAAAAAGACAAAACATATACGAACCTAAACTTTATATACTTGGATAAGTTTAGTCCTTACATCCAAAATCGTGTTTCATAGACAACTCACACAGGTGACATGCCATTCTAGAACTACACACGGCTTGATTCTCGTGAAACCCGAGATATGTAGGCAACTCAGAGACTGGGGTTCGGCAAAAAACACCCCCAAAACTCTCATTTTCCTTTTTCAATCATTTCGCCACCAGTAGTGACAAAATTGGCTACTCCGTCAACTATCTTTGCCCGAAGACTCTTTCGTCATCCCCGGGCAAAGAGGGGCTATAACTGTTGACACCCAATTTTATCCCTCTTTTTTCTAAAATTGGCTATAATTCAACTTAAGGGTGCAATTTGACTATTTATGTAAAATATGCTTTAGAAATCATGCATCTACATGTGTTATCGTCTATTTATATATTACATATCTAAATGTGGATACGTTACGTAATTTTACATCATTTAGGGTATTTGCCAAAACTATGACTGTTTGTGCAAATTAGTACATTTATGATATTCGTGGCTATACCATATAATTGCATCATTTAAGCTACATGTTAAATTTGTATCAATTTGTGATTATTTGTGCAAATTAATATTTATTTGTGATTATCTATATTTAAATAATTTTATTTGAGCATATTTAATAATTATTTGTGCATTTTATACAACATGTATATTTATTTTATTTCTTTTACATCTTTAAATTGAATAATAGCCAATTTAAAAGAAAATGTCCAACTTCCTCTTTTTTTTTTTTTTTACTAATTCCTCCATATTTCAAAATTCCTATCAAAATTCTTCATTTATTTATATTTATCTTATTTATTAAATTACACTTTTACTTTAAACTTAGACCAAATTGTCAACCAAATAAATCTTTTATTTGAATTTCAAATGGTTTCCATAATTTTTTCCTAACTCTTCCCTTAATTCCCAAAATCAATCTCCTAATCCCCTCAATCTCTCAAAATCCTCTATTTTTCTCTCCCATTTTGGAAAACTCCCAACAACTCTTTCCCCCAAAATCCTATATACACACAACTACACATCAGACATAGGGACACGATTTCGAGAGCCTACCCCACCTTCCCTCTCTTCTTCCCCACAAAATCTTCCACACACAATGCACGCATCACACCCCCTCTCCTTTGCTTTCTTCTTCCTTTGCACATACTCAAGACAACATACACACATATAGACTCGGGTTTTTCCTCCTTCACTCACAATTATACGCACCTTTCCCGCCTTCACAAAATCCATATAATATACATGTTAAATCGAACAAAAACAGAGCACCTCACAAACACCCACATAGATCTCTACAACATATATATACCCATCCTCTCCAGTATCTATCACAAACATAAATACATATACACCACCAGAAAACTCAAACTAAAATAGAGGGAGATCGGGGGTGGGGGGTGCGGATCGACAACAGGAGACCCATAGTGAAAAATGGAACTTGGGGTGGCAGCGACGCTACTGTTCTCTCACCGGAGAAACAACTATTTGTCGCTCCCCTATTTCTTCTCCGACATTTGGTGATGTCGTTCTATCTGTTTACTTTGTCATCGCTGTTTTGATTTTTCTTATCGTGTTCTGATATGTTTATTTTGCTATAGGAATCGAAAAGGGGGGTGGGGTGGTAGCGATGCCGCTAGACGACTGTCTCTCCCCCACGTCCATTCTGCCGAGATCTCTGACCGGCGACTCTTCACTACGTTTGGCTGATGCCCCTGTTGTTTCATTCAAATCTCTTGGGATGCTCTTGTTGTTTGTTTCACGGGGATTACCATATTGGCAGTGCTTCTATTGGCGTCGTGGATCAATCTCCACCACTGTTTGGGTCTTCAATGTCTCGCTGGGGAAATACATATTCACGACATCGTGAATCTCTAATCTGTTGTTGCTTTGTTTTGCATACCTTCTCGTTGCCATCCTGGTTGAATTGGACTTGAAACATAAAGCTTTAAGTTGACAAGTTGGAGATGGTTATCTGCAGATTCTGATGTCTTTGACCTGTTTCATTACGTTGACCCGTTTTCGCGATATTAAGTTGATTATGCTAAATATTGTTGGATTAATTCATACACTAATTTAATTGTTGAGTGCAGGACTTTGGCATTTGTTTGTGATATGTGCTCATGACAATTCTGGGACAGTATTGCACTTACTGTTGAATTTTGACTGATTCTGGACATGATATTGCACTTCTAGGCCAATGAAAATAATTCAATAAATAATTTGAATTTGAGGCCTAAGGACTGATTTGAACACGATACTACACTTAGGCCAATGACGTTTGGAGGCCTAAAATCAGTCCCGTTAAACTTTCCGTGTCCCTAAAACAAAACAAAAAAGACTATGATGACGTGTATGAGTCGTGATTGCAAAACGAGCCGGTGATGGAGTGATGGGACCGGTACTTGGCATGGCAATACGACCGACCGACATGTTTGCAGCCGTACCGACATCCGTAACCTCCACTCGGTTCATACACACCTGAGCCGACACTTTTAAAAATCCTTTCACCTTTATTTTAAAACTATTATGACAAGTGAGTGTTGCTCAGTTGGTAAAGCACCTCCACCCACGACCGGTAGGTCCCGGGTTCGAGTCACGCTGGAGGGGAAGTGTGGAAATACTATAGATCCTCCAAAAATGGGTGGGAAAAAAAAACTATTATTATTATTATTATTATTATTATTATTATTACTACTACTACTCTTGTTCTTATTATTATTATTACTATTATTATTATTATTATTATTATTATTATTATTACTAACTCATTTTTCTTATATTTTTGCGAGGTAAATTCGGATGGAAGACGATCTATTTTTGAAGAAAACACTTAGAAGAAAAGAACCTTTTATTATTATTATTATTATTATTTATTATAACTATTATTAATATTATTATATTATTATTATTATTTTTATTTACTAGCTTAACTTCATTTGGTTTTTTTTTTTTGCGAGGTACATTTAGATAAATGTCCTCAAAACAACACTCCAAAAAATACTTCTAATTTTACTTGCTATTTTTTTCTCTTAATATTTATTTTTATTGTAAACTAACTAATTTGTTTTATTTTGCTAGGTGAAATTCTTTAAGGAAGAAGCTTATTAGTGAATTGGAGTTTTTTTTTTATCTAATCTTGATTATTATATGCATATCATAATAGTCGCTTAATTATTTGTCTAGTCTATTTGTTTAGTTACTTATTTTGAATCCCAATTATAAGTCCGGCCGGTAACCACATTTGGTGGAGCTCGAGAGGTGCCTAACCCCTTCCTCTCGAGTTAACTTGAACCTCTTACCTAGAACATCTTGTTCGTAGACTAAGTTTCGGAATTAATTGTAAAATTAGCTAGAAACAAAATAGGTGCCCTAATACGCCTAGTTAAAAAATATGTTAGGTGGTGACTCCAACTCTTTACCCGTGAGTTACCCAATAAGTCGAGTCCTATTTCAAACTTTAACCGGTTTGGTAAAAATAGGATGCGACATATAGTTGTATTTTAGTTTTGTTCCTTCAGGAGATGTATATATTTTAGACCTCATAGATGTCTGATCTGGAAATATCTACGACCTATGTGTTTTGGGTAGTTAGCTGTATTATTCAGACAACTTGTATACATATCTATCTGATTTATGTCCATCATTGTGAGTTAGCGTATGTTGTTAGAGTTAGATTTATTTCGTTTACAAGATTATCCACGCCCTTTATATTGATTAAAGCTATAGGGTTCGCCGGATAGATCTCTTTATATTGATTAAAGCTATAGGGTTCGCCGGATAGATCTAAGGGAGGTAGTCGGGTGCCCGCACGGCCTAATCGGAAATGCGGGGGCCGTATCAAATCCCACGACGAAATAAGAGTGATGATGATAATTGAAGCATCGAATCAGAGAAAATATTCATTGGGAATGACTTACCATGGTCTTTCGCCCGCCAGCTGTTCATGTTAGCCAATGCTGTGAAAGTCATTGTACTAGCAGGGTTTCTCGCAAAGATTGCAGTAACCCACATGGTTTGCTCCTCGTGAGATAGAGGAATAGCAGTCACAGAATTCACTAAAGAGAATGGGAAGAACAAGGATGGGAATGTAATCACTTACGCTTCCTGTTGGGTATTTCTAGAAAAGAAGAGGATGGCACTATGGACAGAGAGCATATCGCCATACATGGTGGACCTAACCATGAGATTTGGAGTCCTCGCTATTGGAAACTATACCTTTCCTTCCTCGCTTGATGAGGATCAGCATGCCCGCTTTGTTAAGACGGGGAGAGTAGAAAGAAATAAGATGCGAGAAGGCAAATTTTACCCTGGCGTGGCTGGCCAAATGATCTACTATGGCCACTAAGCTCCAGACGGAGGGTTCGACATGGCCTCAGATGTTATACTGACAACACCTCTTCGACGATTGAACAGACACGTTCATTAAGATGTAGGGTAAAAGGGTATGTATGGACAATCGAGTAACCAGCGTGATGGGAGGAAATTCTTTCTTCATCAGTAGGGACGATGATATCTATGAACTCAAGCCACTTGCGGTCAAGCCTGATGCGAGTTATGTCGTCCTCCACCACAACAGATGAGAAGAATTCAATAGATATGTTACTATTGTCACCTTTTTGCTTTGCTGTCTAGCCTTGTATCTAGCCATCACCTTCGAAATTCAAGACTGGGGTCAGATAATCTTGAACTCTGAAGTTCCTATTGAGGAAGTTTGCTCCTTGGGCCATATTGAAAAAGGAACTTTGAAAAATATTAAAGGAAGTTTCTATCTGGAGAATGTTTTTGAAAATGAAGCTTGAAAATGAATAAAAGGCTCTATAATTACGGTGTATGTATACACGCCGAAAATGAGTCTTAGGAGGGAAGCTAATTGTTCTGAAGACGTAAGATCGTGATCATTACTACTTACGTGATACATCCCGATGATTACGTGATACGACAGAGCGGTTGCAGCATTAAAAAGACACAAATAAAAACACTTGCAACCACAAGGTTGCACGTCATCGTACTTGAGTACTTGCACTCAATGCAATGCATGCGAAGAGACAAGGGAAGAGTATTGGATGCAATCACACCTCTACGTCTTCTATGATGCCTCTTTCACTTCTTGACTACTTACGACAACACTCAGCAAGTGGAGGGACTGGTTGTGTGGAAAAAAATACGCCACCTATGATTACGGGGATAGAAGTGCAGCTGGCGAGACTAGACTTAGCTTATAAGTCACCGGGCGTAGAGGATACACACCTGCTCCTCAAGCCACGACCCCTCAGTCAGTGTAGGCATAGGATGCAAGGTATACATCCCGCCGTCTTAGGGTTTACAAGCTCCTAGTTAGGGTTTCATATATACCACCGCCTTGAGTTTACAGGCTCATGGCCTTATTAGTCTTTATATTTTACCATAATTAGGATCGGGTAAATCTCTACTATTAATACCCCTCCTTACATTGTATTGTACATCAAGCGATTCACACAGAATCCGATTATTCTCTAGGAATAAAACTCTTTCCTTTCTTGTCTATTATTTCTCTCTAAGTTTTACTTATTTTTCCTGTTTATTTAGTTATTTTCTCTGTTTATTTACTGTATAGCGTGTGAGCCTCTAACAAATTTAATTGTTTTACCTAAACGACCTAATTTATGCCTAAACAACTTCGCACTGTGATAAAATAAAGATGCAAGTAAATAAACAGGGGTAGTAAAATACTCCATTCGTTTCAATTTATAAAGCCTAGTTTGAGTTTGAGGAAAAAAAAATATTTGAACAAGTGGTCTAAATATAACATAACTATTATGTGACTTTAAAAGTTTGTTATTAAGGATGAAATGGGAATTTTAAGTTAGATTAATTTCAAATACAGAGAATGTCTCATTCTTTTGTAGAAGAACTACGAATATGTATCTTTATCTTCAGTTTGTCATAATAGTAGTTGTAATGGTGTGCCTAGTATGTCTGTTTGTTACAGTAATAAGAGATAATGGTCAAAAACCCCCTAAACTATTACTTTTTTGTTAGTTTCATATTTATGGTTTGATTATGTTACCCTCCTGAACTATCAATTTTCATATTCAAAATTTCCTGCAGTGCCAAGTGGCATGGAGAGTGATTTCTCTCTCTTTGTAGAGCATCCATGCAGCATTTTAACAATTAATTTTTTAAAGTAGTTGTTCTTATTTCATATTTGGTATTTTTTTAAAAATTTATTAATTTTTTCTATCAATTTTTCGTCAAAATTAAAAATATTTACCTTAGCTGAAAACCTATATTTCTAAAATAATAAATATTAACCAACAATAGTAAACTTAATTATTATATAGAACTGAATTTACTCAACCACAATAACCTCAATTGAGAACGTTGCATATTAAAATATTTAAATAATACAGTGCCTGTTAAGGGTTATGTTATTTTAATTAAAATGACCATTATTGACATAATTTGGTTGTAAATTGCAACTGAATTTATCATATTTTGATTAAACTATTTTTAGTACTCTTATCTAGTTTATTGTTATTGGCAAAAAAATATAGAGTTATGAAGAAGAAAATAATTAATTAGAAAAGAAGAAAGGAAAAAGATAAAAATAATAATAAATAAGTAAAAGAATACTTAAATTTTAAAAATTGAAGAGAGTTGCCACATGGATGGTTTTTATTGGTCTACTTTATTTCCCCACATAAAACAAAGAGAGTGAAGTCACTCTCCATGCCACTTGGCACTGCAGGAAGGTTTTGAATATGAAAATTAATAGTTCAGGGGGTAACGTGACCAACTCATAGTTTAAGTATGAAACTAACAAAAAAGTGATAATTTAGGGGGATTTTTAACCATTATCGCTAGTAATAATGTCGCCTTGTACTAATAGGATTCCCGGTCCCGAGTACGCCAGTACTAGGCAAACCTCACCATGTTGTACTAAGGGGTTGCCTAAGGGGTCAAACCCTTCACACCATGGAGGTTCCATTTTACTACTCACAATAGTCCGATACAAGTCATTACCACTAATGAGGATGCCTTCAAACAATGGATTTGTAAAAGCATGCATCTCACCATCATGATCAAACATAGACAAGTTATCAAGACTAGGTTCATTACCCTCACTTGAGGAGTCATCATAGACATCCTTGTCCAATTCATGCAAGTTGGACTCCTCAAGGCCATTTTCATCCTCACCACAACACATAAACCCACCAAATAGAAGCATATCAACAAGGGTATGATCAACTACCTCATCTACCCCTTTATCAAAGATTGGCGGTGTGTCATAGCAAAGGTCAAATTCATTGTCAACCATCAAGTCTACACTAGTGAGAGATTCATTGAACAATGAGCTCACATCATGATGCGGCTTAGCAAGGCTCTCAACTAATGTCACACAAGCACACACAAGTTGACTTTTAGACTCTTCACTAGTGGCATATTCACTAGATGCAACACAAGCACCAACTAATGTTGAGTCATCACAAGACAAATAGCTAGTAGGCTCATGAAAAGGTGGAGCAACACTTACATTCGTAGTACGTCCTCGATCACTCACAAGGCTTGAAGTGTCATGTGTTACTCCTTCATGAAGCTCACATTGAGAACTTTCCTCCTCTTGTCTTTCTTTCCAAGCACATGGTTGAGGCTCCAATGGCTTGTCTTCATTTGTACCTACACAAGAACTAACACAAGAAAGAGTAGAAGATAAAGAATTGTTAGAATAATGGGTGCTCTCACTCTCAATTTTTCTTTCCTCACCTCTCTTCTCTCCCAATTTTACCTCATGGTCAAGTGTAGTTGGTGGTGACAATCCACTCACATCACTCCTCAATTCCTCTCCTTTTTCCTCTCTTAGATTGTCACCGGTCACTATCTCACTTCTCTCTATTTTTTCTCTCTCATTTGAAGTGGAGTGACTCTCATTTTCATCATGCTTTGGCAAGACAACAAGATTGTTTGCCTCGGGTTCAAGTACAATGGGCGACTTGGCTTTAGCCGCTCCCCTTTGATCATTCTCCACCTCCTCTTCCATGAGAACGGTACCCAAACTCCTCCTAACCATCAAGAACATTTGAGGGTCATCTCCTTCCTCTATACTCTCCTCACAAGCAATCTCAATCTCCTTATCCTCCTCATCTTCGAGCTCACTCTCTTGCTCATACACTAAATTGCCTACCACAACCATGGTTCTCTTTGTAGGACAATCTTTAGCAATGTGGCCATACCCCCTACACTTATAGCATTGAGTAGAAGTGGAAGTAGAATTGCTCAAGTGGGTTTTAGAATTACCTCCTAATGGTGGTGTAGACTTCTCATATGTTCTCTTCACTTCTTTGCTAGCACTTGCACCACTTGCACTTGAGAAGTTTGCATTTGGAGGCTTCCATTCCTTTGGTTGGCTTACCGGAGTAGGATTGCTACTCTTGTAACGGTTGGACGTTTCTCCATTAAGCCATTGCTCGGCTTCAATAGCGGCTTCCAATAGATCTTGGAGTGAAGGATACGAATGCAACCTCAATTGAGAAGCTATACCATAGCTCAAGCCAATTTTGAAACGGATCATGGCTTGCTCTTCCTCCTCGGTTTCCATGTCCAATGCCATCCGGGTCTTCTCAAACTCATCATAGTACTCATGAACCGTCTTGACACCTTGCTTTAGATCATAAAGCTTCTTGAGTTGTGCTTGATGATACCTAGGAGTCACATACTTGGTGTTCATGAGGTCCTTCAACTCATTCCAAGTCACATTCACATGCACACCCGCTCTCCTTCTTGTCCTCTTTGTGGACTCCCACCAAGTAGAAGTATAAGAATCAAAGGATGAAATAGCATAAGTACCTTTCTTCTCATCGGTCATCTCATTTGTGTCAAACACCCTCTCCATGAGTAATACCCATTCCATATATGCCTCCGGATCACAAGTTCCCTTAAAGATTGGAAGATTAAGCTTCACACTATTGAGATTGTTAAGATCACGACCACCATGGTAAGGCTCCGGTTGGCCTCCATAAGGGTCACCATACAAACCATAATCTCTCCTAACATTCCCTCCAAAATATCCCATGGGTGGCCCTCGACCTCGGCCTCTACCCCTATCCATATTTCGACCCCAATGCATTTGCCTCCTAGGTTGATAAGGAGCATCATACCCATAGGCTTCATCAACATACTCGGCCTCCTCCTCTTCTTGAGCCTCAACAACTTGCTCAAGAGGTGGGACAAACCTAATGGGTCTTCGAAGTGGAGCATTCCCTTGAGGATTGCCCAAGTTGTGGGGATTGCCCACGCGTTGGGTATTGCCCAACATACACTCTTGAAGAGCTACAACTTTCTTTTGTTCATATCTTTTGGTTACCTCGGTAAAGTGTCCGGGAGTCATAGGAGTGCTATGACTTATGCCTTCTCCGGATTCAATTTGGACACTCGGGGTGCTCCTCTCAATGGCCTCAATCCTCAAGTTCATACTATCCAATTTTGCAAGGATAGTAGCAAGGGCACTATTAGCAAAATCTTCTCCTTCGGTGGACATTGTACCTACAAGAAGAACAAACGTTAGTGAAATCACCTCACACACACCCTCACGTGTATAGCACTCGGTTCACTCGTTTAGTGGTGGTGGATATTTCACTCGGACTTGAGTACTAAAGCTTCAAGTAGTTGGACAACAATCCTCAACTCAATCAATCAACTCACAAGTCAAGTGTACTCCGGGGTGAGTGGAGTTGATATGACTCGATGTACGATAAGCAATTTAGAGTAAGGACTTGAGTCAAAGGATTCTACGGATCTTCTTGGAGTTCTACTCTCCAACTAAGGCACGAATTCACCTAAAAGCAATGAAAGATTAGTGCTAATTAAGTAGAAATATTACTTAGATAGGCACTAATTGGAGGTTAGGCAACAAAGAAATAGGAAAACCTAGGAAAAACTACCCAAACAACACCTTCAGAGGTCAGGCGGAGCGCCCAGGGGTTGGGCGGAGCGCCTGGACCAAGAGTAAGTCAGGCGGGGTGCCCAAAGTCTAGGCGGGGCGCCTGGGGGTCAGGCCCCTGCTTTTCCAACTCCAATTTTGCTCGATTTCAAGCCAAAATTTGGTCCGATTTCAACGTTTTTTGCACAAATTCAAGGTACCCAAAGTTGTTCCTTGATACAACCTTCAAACCCCAATCAATTTCACACCCAAACAACCAACAAACAAGGTTCAATCGAGATTCAAAGTTTTCAAGTTTGGGGTTTTATCAAGGGTTTCAAGGTTCAAAGGTGGGTTTTGATTCTCCAAAAACAATGTTACCGAACTCCGAATCACACAATTCTTGTTGCAATTGATTCGTTTTTCAAAGGAGATCAAACCTCGGTAATCAATTCCAAAACCCCACAATCACACAACCCAAAATCAATCAAATTCATCAAGAACAAGGGTTTGGGATGGTTTAACAATATTTGGGGTTTCAATTTTTCAATCCAATCCAAACAATTTTGGTACCCAAACGTTGGGTTTTCAACAAGGATCAAGATTCTATAACACCCACTTCAAGAATCAAACACACCAAAAAGTTACACCAATTTTTGAATTTATGAGTTTTTCAATTGTTTTGTAATTTTCTTATTTCAATAACTTCAACAACAAGAAATCTAAAGAAACTAACCTAAGCACGAAGAATCAAGGGTCGGGGTTCGTAGAAACGATATCCGAACCTTGCTCTGATACCAAATGATGTAGGAAATCAAACGCGGAAAAGTAAAAGATAAGAACGAGACGTATCTCGATCACAAATCCCAAGTAGCAACGGAGAACTTGTTCCGTTACACCCCCGAGAGAAGGTCAAGAACACATACGCTAGGCAACTACCCTCGAGCCAACTAGGACCCGCAAGTAGAATGGTCGGGGCGGGGTCGTTGTCCAACTAGAATCCACTAGAAGCACACAAATCCCAAACATAGGTTGGTTTTCATAAACCCAAAGAGATCCCTCTTTACAATGTTAATTCATTATTCAAAATAGACTAAGGAATAAAATAAGCTATCTAGCTATTTATAGAGGTTTCTAGGCATTAAGTAAAAGGTCTATAATGCCCAAAAGCTAGGCTTTAAGGTAAAAGACCATGCAAGGTCAAAATAGTCACTTCTCACTTAAAATCCCGTGCTTCAGCAAATCGGGCGGAGCGCCCACAAAGTTGATCAGTGGAGGGGGCTGGGTGGACCACCTGGGGGCTAGGCGGAGCGCCTGAGCCAAGTGTATCTCAGGCGGAGCGCCTGGCTGCCTGAGGGGTGGAGCACCGGTGCTCCATCGCCTAAACATGCTTGAGTCATCTCCGAAGCTCTTGCCCTTGTATCCTTTGCATCTTCCAAGCTTGGTACATGTTGGAAAGCGTCGATTTGCCCGGCATCAATATGACTTTCTCTTTGAGTTCTTGTCCACTATATACTTCACATTCCTTCTAAAATTCTCCAACCTCATTTCTTTCTCTTTCTGACTACTATATTCTTTACCATGCTTCAGTTTCCATTCTTGGAAAAGTTGGAACACTCTTTCTTTTGAAAGAAACTCACTTGGCCTGTCTAGTATTGGAAAATCACTAGAAAAAGAACAAACTTGAGATGATAATGCAGCTAAGAACAAGAAAAGTGGGAAAATACAAAGGACGAGATGGGATGTTTTTGTGCTTCCCATTTTTCAGTAACATTAATCTATTCCTATTCTCATCGTTATATAACTCTTAAAAAAAATTAACTTCAATTTTCCCAATAATTTAACACGTGAAACACATGAATAACTGTGAAATTGAACTCTTTTACAACTGTAATTTACAATGCTGAATGATGGAATTTTTTAATCACGATGAGGCCTGGTAGGTAAGGCTATGCAAATACATATTGTGGTTGGTATGTCATATTGTGTATTACATAAAGGCACTTTGATTACGACTTTAGCGCCTCTAGCTTGTATGAGTGGGGAAACAGATGTTGATATTACCTTTCATTTATTGGTAATAACGTATAATGTTTAGCCAAAGTATTGCTTTTGTCAGCATTCATTTCTACCAATGAATGTACATTTTTCCTGGCCATTACAAATTGTTACGTATCCCAATATTTACTTCTTGTAACAGATGATTAAATTTTGTAATAATTGTCATTTATGTCTAAACTTCTTTATTATCCTTCAAACATTCAGACAATTGTAGGCCTATAAATAGGTTGTCTTTTTCCAATATGAAAACACACAAAAAATCTATTCTCTCCTCTTATTCTATAGCTTCAAGTTTTAGGTTAATAGTTTCTGCAAGTTCCAAACTTCCAACCACGAGTGCACGTGTTTGGAAGTACTATAGAAATCCTTGGGGAGCGACCGGCTGTGGAGGATTTGCACCGGAGTCGGGCCGAATTCGCTTTCAAGGAAGTGGCTTAGCCATTACACAGTAATTACGATAAGTTGTTCCTGCCTCGAATATATTTTTGTTCTTAATATTTTATTCAATATTGTACTACTATTCCAACAATTTGAAAGCGAATTTCCTTCATACATTATTGAACAATGGCTGTAACTTTGAGCAAAACACTTCCTGATTTGTTAAAACTTGAACCTTTGAACGGAAACAATTATAAAAGATGGTCACAGAAGTTGTTGATTTTCTTTGAACAGTTAGAAGTAGATTATCTGTTGTTTGATGAATCCCCTGTTGTTGCTGCTAGTATTACTACTGCTACTGTTCCTATTGCTGCTACTGCAACTGGTACTGCCGCTGCCAGTTCTCCTACTGTCGTTACTGATGATGTTATAAAAAAGTTTGAAAAAGATAATAAAAATGTTAGGGGGCACCTTCTAAACCATATGTCTAATACTTTGTTTGATCTGTTCATTAATTATAAATCTGCTAAGGAAATATGGGATACTTTAGAGAAAAAGTATGGTGCTGATGATGCTGGAAAAAAGAAATATGTTGTTGGTAAGTGGATTAAATTTCAGATGGTTCGCGATAAGCCAATAATGGAGCAAGTTCATGAATATGAGAACTTGACTGCTGATGTGCTTAGTGAGGGTATGAAGATGTGTGAAATTCTTCAAGCTAATGTTCTGCTTGAGAAGTTCCCTCCGTCATGGAATGACTACAGGAACCAGTTGAAACACAAGAAGAAGAACTTGACACTTCAGGAGTTAATCAGTCATATGAGAACTGAGGAGGCTAACCGTCTCAAGGATGCAGAGGCGACTCGTCTTAAAGATAAGATGGATGCTCTTACTCTTAATTCTTCTAAAGCTAATCTAGTGGAATCTGCTGGTACTTTTGTGAAAGACAGGTTCAAAGGAAAACAGAAGAAAGGACCAAAGAAAGGGCAAGGGAAGAAACAAAATTTCTTCAACAAGCCCGATAGAAAAATCCAGAAGCCAAAGCAGGGAGGACCTTGTTTTGTTTGCGGGAAACTTGGTCACAAGGCTTTTTAATGCACTCAAAGACAAGGATAAAATACGAAGCAAAGAGCCTCTGCCCAAGCTCATCTTGCTGAAGGAAGTGAAATTATTGCTGCTGTGGTGGTGGAAGCTAATATGGTGGCTAACAAGACTGACTGGGTGCTGGATACAGGAGCTTCAAGACATCTCTGTGCCAACAAAGAGCTGTTCCATGACTTTGAGGAATCAACTGACGGTGAGTGTGTCTACATGGGCAACTCTACTACAGCTGGAGTTCTCGGTAAACCTTAGCCTTGAACAATGTTCTGTACGTACCCTCACTTCGTAGAAACTTAGTTTCTGGAGCACTTCTCAACAAAGTTGGTCTTAAACTTGTTTTTGAATCCGACAAAATCATAATTTCTCGTGGAGGAGACTTTGTTGGGAAAAGGGTACCTCAGTGGAGGCCTATTTGTACTGAACATTGTTCAAGAGATTATCAATAATAGAAGTACTTCAAATTCTGCTTATATTGTTGAGTCTATTGATTTGTGGCATGGTAGGCTAGGACATGTTAATATTGCTTCTATTAAAAGACTTAGAAATATGAAACTAGTTCCTACTTTAAGTATTGGAGAAATTTCTAAGTGCCAGATTTGTGTAGAAGCTAAACATGCCAAAAATCCCTTTAAGTCAGTTACTGAAAGAAAAACTGAGTTGCTTGAATTAGTGCATTCGGACTTAGCAGATTTCAAGAATACTGCTAGTAAAGGTAGAAAGAAGTACTACATTACATTTGTTGATGACTTTTCCAGATATGCTAAGGTATATCTTCTTAAGTCAAAGGATGAGGCTGAAGGGATGTTCTTGAAATACAAAGCAGAAGTTGAAAACCAATTAGACAGAAAAATCAAGAGGCTTAGATCTGACAGAGGTGGTGAGTATAGTACTCATTCCTGAGAAGATTTTTGTGAGAAAAATGGAATTATTCATGAAGTTAGTGCTCCTTACACTCCCCAGCAAAATGGGATAGCTGAGTGAAAAAATAGAACCCTTAAGAAGATGATGAATGCTATGCTTTCAAGTTCCGAATTGTCTGACAATATGTGGGGGGAAGCTATTCTGTCTGCTTGCTATATTCTAAATAGGGTCCCTCATAAAAGGTTGGGTAAGACTCCGTATGAATTGTGGAAAGGGTTCGCCCCTAACTTGAAATTCTTGAAAGTGTGGGGGTGTCTGGCTAAAGTTGGTTTGCCTAATTTCAAACGAATAATGTGGGAACTATGACTTTTGATGTTGTTTTTATTGGTTATGCTCAAAATAGTGTTGCTTATAGATTTATGTCTTTAATGATCATTCTATTTGTGAATCTAGAGATGCAGAATTTTTTGAGCATGTTTTTCCTTTGAAAAAGAATGTGTCTAGTGATAGAGCTTCTACATCTTCTATGCCTGTTAGTGTTGATTGTGTGCCTTCTTCTATTATTGTTGCTAATGAGTACGAAAATGAGTCTAGAAGAAATAAGCGGCGTTGACTTGAGTCTAGCTTTGGTCCTGATTTTATCACTGCTTTTCTGGCTGAGGATGAGTATGATATTGATGTTATAAGTGAAGAAATAGTATCTATCTATTTAATAGAGGAAGATCCTAAGACCTATGCTGAGGCAATGAGGTCAATAGATACTGGTTTTTGGAAAGAGGCTATTCAGAGTGAATTGGACTCTATAGTTTCCAGCCTTCTTCTATTATTATTGCTAATGAGTACGAAAATGAGCCTAGAAGATGTAAGCGACATAGAGTTGAGTCTAGCTTTGGTCCTGATTTTATCACTGCTTTTCTGGCTGAGGATGAGCATGATATTGATGTTATAAGTGAAGAAATAGTATCTATCTATTTAATAGAGGAAGATCCTAAGACCTATGCTGAGGCAATGAGGTCGATAGATGCTGGTTTTTGGAAAGAGTTATTCAGAGTGAATTGGACTCTATAGTTTCCAATCATACCTGGGACTTGTCCGATTTACCTAAAGGTTGCAAGCCCATAACTAGCAAGTGGATCTTTAAGAAGAAAATGAGACCTGATGGTACAATTGAAAAATATAAGGCTAGACTTGTGATTAGGGGTTTCAACCAGAAGAAAGACATTGATTATTTTGATACTTGTTCTCCAGTAACCAAAATAGCAACCATTAGAACTCTAATTGCCTTAGCTGCTATACATCGCTTGGTGGTACATCAAATGGATGTCAAAACAGCTTTTCTGAATGGTGATTTAGAGGAAGAGATCTATATGATTCAACCAGAGGGGTTTGTGGTCCCAAGTCAGGAGAATAAGGTATGCAAACTTAAGAAGTCCTTGTATGGCCTAAAGCAAGCACCTAAGCAGTGGTATGAAAAGTTCAATGGCACATTAATAGACAATGGTTATATTGTGAATGCATCTTATGCTTGTGTTTATTACAAGATAGTAGATCCGATTGTGTGATAATATGTCTATATGTGGATGACATGTTAATATTTGGCCCTAATGTGGATATTGTTAATGAGACAAAGAAGTTTTTATCGACTAAATTTGAAATGAAAGACCTTGGAGAGGCAGATGTGATTTTAGGGATTAAAATAAAAAAAACTGCTAATGGTATTTCTTTGAGTCAGTCTCATTATATTGAGAAAATGTTGAAAAAGTTTTATTGTTTTGATGTGGCTCCTGTTAGAAATCCCTATGATCCTAGCGTACATTTAAAAAATAATAAAGATTTTGGTGTTTCTCAAACTGAGTATGCTAGAATAATTGGCAGTGTAATGATTCTCATGAATTATACTCGGGCTGATATAGCTTATGCTGTAAGTAGATTAAGTCGGTATACTCATAACCCAAGTAGTGATCATTGGAATACTCTCTGTCGTTTGTTAAAATATTTGAGAGGTACTATGGATTGGTGTTTGTATTTTAATAAATTTCCTGCTGTATTAGAAGGTTTTTGTGATGCAAACTGGGTAAGTGATAATGATGAAGTGAGTTCTACTAGTGGTTATGTTTTCACTTTGGGTGGAGGTGCTATTTCGTGGAAGTCCTCTAAATAGACTTGTTTAGCACGTTCTACCATGGAATCTGAATTTACTGCTCTTGAGTTAGCAGGTCAAGAAGCCGAGTGGTTGAGAAATCTTTTGGCAGATGTACCATTGTGGGGGAGACGAGCTGCACCAGTTTCTATACATTGTGACTCATAGTCAGCAATTGGGGTTGCTAAGAATAGTGTGTACAATGGATAGAAAAGGCACATTCGCATTAGACATCGTGCAGTTAAACAGTAGTTGAAACATGGTGTTATCTCTTTGGATTTTGTTAGATCTGAACGAAATTTGGCGGATCCTTTAACCAAGGGATTGACAAGGAAAATGATCCTTGAAACGTCGAGGGGGATGGGGCTAAAGCCCATGGATTGAAGTAGTATGGTGGATACCAATTTGTGGTCAAACAAAGCCATATGAGTCTTCAGTATGCACTACATATCCTATCCATATGGCGTGTGGTAGTGCAGTGTTAGGTTGAGCTTTATGCTCTTAATGGTTCTATAGTCGTAAGGTGGTCTATATGGAGATAGACTTGATGGAATCACCAAAAATAAGCAAAGGATGAGTTCTCTGTGCTCTTAATAATTCCATAATCTTTTAATGTGGTCTTTGTTGAAGAAAAACTTAATTGAATCGCCTACGTGAGTGTAAAGGTGTGGTCGCCTTTTTTGTTCTTAATATTTTATTCAATATTGTAATACTATTCCAACGGCAGACACTTCTATTAATTCCATTTAGCCTATCATGCTTGGAATTAACGCGGCAAAAACAAATCTCTAGTACTGATATAAGTTCTTCAAACAAGCTATTCTGCTATACTGGAATTAGTAGCATTGCAACCGTAGATTAAGACAGGAATACCGACAATTATTAGTATATTTATATCGTTATATGCATGTCTACATATATGGGTGTGCAAAAACGAAACAGTACCAATAGACGAGCTGCCACCAATAAGCATAACCATATCGGTGTAATGATATCTCGATTCGGCAATGGTATTGATTTCTAATATCGATAAGATATCGGTACAATATCGATATCTACATATCTTTACTGCTACCAGGGGTATGCAAAACCGAATCGATATCGTTAGTCGAACCGCTACCGCTACTGATAAGCATAACGGTATCGGTATAACGGTTATTAGTTCGGTAATGGTATTAATTTCCAATACCGATAAGATATCGGTACGGTCTGTTACCGTACCGATAACCGATAAGGTATTTTTAATTTTTTTATATATTTTATTTTATTTATTATTAGTATATTAAGTCATTTAAATTTTAATTTACAACTTTAATTTATAGATTAAACTTCCATTATTATTATTATTATTGGTGGTTATATACCAATATTCATACACTTTAATTATTGGGTCTGGCCCATTTTATAATTAATTTTTGCTTTCTCGGGTCATTGATTAGACTTTCGTATTTTTTCTTTTTCTATTTTATTATTTTGTGTTATGTTATCGATTGTTAAGACTTGTTGATTACACTTGTTTAGTTAATTTGTTTGGATGGTTTGTCTGTTACTTTAGTGGTTGTTTATAGTAATGAAAAAATCCTTATCTATGACAACCATCCACCAAGAATTCGTGCATTACTTCGTTGTACCGGTTCCCGAATCGTTAACTACCGAACCATTAAGAACCGATAACTGATGACTGATAGCTTATTGACACGATATTTGTTTTACATAATTACATAATATTAACCGATATACCATTACCGATAAGCTCAAACCCGAACCATACGGTCCCATGAATACCCCTAACTGCTACGGTATAGATAACCGATAAAGTATTTTTTTTATATTTTTTATATATTTTATATTATTTATTATTAATATATTTGTCGTTTTAGATTTTAAGTTAGTACAACTTTAGTTTATAAGTTAAACTTCAACTATTATTGCTACTGGTAGTCATTACTCTTTATGAAACATGACCCATTGTGCTTTACTATCAGTTTGTATTTCTTATTGTTATGTACAAGTTGGTGTTTTGTTGGAAGCCTCCTATGCAACGGTACACAAATACGAACATCTAGAATTCACGCATTACTTTGATGGTACAAATAATACTGGTTACCGAACCGTTAAGAACTGATAACTGATATTTCGATAGCTTATCGGTACGGTATTGATTTTGCATAATGATATACCATTAACCGCTATGCCGCTACCGATAAGCTAAAAACGTACAGACTCATGAACACCCCTATGCATATAGATATAGACTAGAAGGTGTTGCCCATGCGGTACTGCACGGGCCTAAGGTGTGAGCCTAATGCATTCTTCAGCATTCTTCATGTGTTAATATTCGAGAAAAGAAATTACATTAAATTTACATTAATTTCAATGTATCATAGTTTGACTCGGAAAAAACCTTACATTAATTTCTATGTATCATACCCGAGCAAGCCATTGATAAAAAATGGGTGATGCAAAAATTTAGAAGTGTGCCCGAGGCGATCATTGCTCTAAAATGGGACTCGGTGTTTGAGAGTCCGGGGCACGCCAACTTGGATATGGTACAAGAATTGTATGCCAACTGGGAGCCCGAGGAAGCTTGGAAGGAGGATGATGTGGTGACAGTGCGGGGAGTGAAAGTGAAGTTGGATCCTACGGCATTGAATGCCTTTTTGGGGGTCGAGGACCCCGACTATGATGATTTGAGGGAGTACACCAAAAAGCCTGACTACAAGGCTCTGCGGGATACCCTATGTGGCGAGGGCTCCCCTCATAAGTGGGAGCGTACTGCCGCCGGAAGACACAAGTTCATGTATTTCTCACAGTTTCTTAAACCGGCCCGTGTGTGGATGCGGTTCATAAATGCACGTATACTACCATCTTCCCATTACTCCGAGGTCACCAAGACTCGGGCGTGCATGGTGTACTTCTTTATGATTGGGCGGCCGGTGAACATTGGCTACTACATGTTGCGCGTTATGAAAGAGCAACGGAAGTCTGATTCATGTAGTAGATTGTACTTTGGGAACCTCTTGACCCGTTACTTGGAGCAGTCTGGCGTCCCCGTAGATGAGATTTGGGATCGCATTGTCCCTGACATAGGGAAGCCTTTTGACATTGCTTCGGTCAAGGGTGTGACCACTACGGCGCCGGTGAAACTGACGGTAGATGAGTGGCGGGAGGCAGACGCCAACTTGACTGCGCGTCAGTACTTGATGATGGAGACGATGGCCCGGCGGTCGGGCGTAGATTTGACTGCTATTGATCGCACTGTCCCTCTCCTGGAGACCTCGAAGGATCTGCTGGGCATGACTCGAGCTAGAGAGGTGGCTCTGGAGGAGGATGAGAACACGGATTCCGATGTTGTTGCTAACCATCCGGATAGTGAGGTCGAGGCGGCTGATGCTGAGGGCGGTGGCTCTGATGAGGAGGAGGATTAGGTCCACACTCCTGCGCACCACCCGAATTTCAGGGCAGTTTTCTTGTACTTTTACTTTTGCACTTACTTCTTTGTCGCACTGGGACATTGCTTAGTTTAAGTGTGGGGTGGGGTACTGCCCTTTATCTAGTTTTTATTTTTGAGGTTAGGATGCATGTACCATAGGATTTTTCTTTTGTCACTTGACTTTATTTTGATTTATTTCTTGCTTTAATATATGAAAAAAAATTAGAAAACCAATGAAAAATTCCAAAAAAGATTTTCCTTTTAGTTTTATTAGTGGTACATGTCATCCACCCCGTGGTTTTTCTTATGGCCTCGGTTCTTTTCCACGGGGAGGCCTTTGAACTGGGTAGTATTTTTATTTTTAGGACTAGGATAGTTAGTCTAGATGACCCTAGACGTAGGAAAGAGGTAGAATTCTAGGTGCCTTTGATTTGTTTGATACCGGTGGACTTGGACTTGATTGCATGTGCTATTTGTGGTGTCCTTGGTTTTAATTTGATGCATGCCTAGAGGAAACATGGAACAACCCCCTTGAGATGCTTGAGTCCGCTTGCTTGACTTGATTGTTAACCTTTGTGCATGAGTGCTTAAATTTCCACAAGTTGCATTCTAGATGCTTAGTTGAGAGTTGTTGATGGAACCTTTTTGTGTGGACCATGTGCGATGTGTGTGTGAGGCATGTTCTTGTTTACTCCATGTTGCATATTAATGTCTAGAACTTGCCCCGTGTGTGTGCAAAGCGAAATCCTAGGTTTGCTCTAGTCGGGAAATGATACAAGGCCTTCTTTTGATTTGCCTACCCTTACAGATATACCTTGAAAAAAATTGTTGTGTGATTTCCTTGACCCTTTTTGTGGCACCCACACCCCGAGCCTACCCCTTTGTTCTAAATTAACTCTTTTGGCCCTTACTCCTTAAGCACTTTATTGATATTGTGTAGTTGATTGGAGTTGTGGTTGGATTTTGTGAGGTTTTTGAGTGGAGCTAATGAAGAAGGATAATTGTGAATTTGTGAAGTAGTGAAAAGCATTGGCAAGGTTGGATGAAATTGAAAAGAAAGAAAAAAGTTGTGAAAAGAAAAAAAAAAGAGAAATAAAAAGAGAAAAAGATATCAATTCCTTGCTAGTGTGTGCTTAATAGAAAAATGCTAGTTGTGAGAAGGGGTATGTGTAAAAGTGTTGGTTGGGTGGCTTGAGGAGATTGATGCTTAATTTGAATGTGATGTATTAAAGTGCTTAGGGAGGTAGTCACTATTACCATATGTATCCTACCCGCCCCTTAGCCTACATTACGACCTTTCTAAAGTCTTAGTTAATCCCGATTGGAGTAAGCTTACATTAGTGGAGTCCTACACTACGGGCAAGCCTATGGTACATCGTGTGTGACATGTGAGCTTTTCATGAGAGTGAGTGAATTCTTTCTATGCTATTGTCCCCGTTCTATTCTTGATATTCATTGTTGTTTGTGATATTTGGGGGACACTCTTTTGCTTCATATTGGTGAGGGCACGTGGCTTGCATGAAATAGGTGAAGTTGATGGTTCTTGGTTGAGTAGATAGGCGTGATTTTGTTGGAGCATGGTTGCATTAAGTTGAGTTTATTCATTTGAGCTATTTTGGGGTGGTTGTTCTCATATTTTTGATTTTGATAATTTGTTGGCATGTTGTGGATCCATGGTAGTCATGTGTGTATTGGTTCAATGGTCGGTATCAACCATAGTCATAGGCAGACCTGTTTTACCTAGGTTGGGGAAGTGAGATGTGACTTACTCGAGGGCGAGCAAGGGTTCAAGTGTGGGGTGGTGATGTTTGGCATTTTATGCCAAGGTTTCCTTAATGTTTCCGCATATTTGAGCTTGTTTTGCACTCGTTTTATAGTTTGTGAATGTGGTTTTACATTGATTTTATGTCGTGCGTGTGTAGGTTATTACGCGGTGCATTTGGAGCTTTTTGGAGCTTGATTGAGCATGAATTGATTGAAGGATGATTGAGGATTGGATTGAGCACGCGAAGGCACGATACGAGCACGATTTCGGACCAAGGAAGAAGGCGGATTGGCTGGGCGCTTTGGGGCACGTGGCGCGCCAGTTATAGCGCCCAGTGCCCCAGCACTATATTCGACGGGGTCTGCTTGTTTGGGCGCTTTACGAGGTGTGGGGCACCCGTTATAGCGCCCCTTGTGCGGTTTTTACTTCCTATTCCGTCTAGTATTGGGTCTAACTTATTACTAGGTGTTTGTAAACACTATAAATAGTCTTTTACTTAGTTTTTGAAAGGGAGTTGATACTTTGGAGCAATATTGAGAGCTACATACTCATTGAACAAGGGTTTATTCCTAATCTTTCATCTATTACATCATTTACTTCATTATTACACCAAATTATTGCCTTGTGATTATGAATATGTGTGGCTAAACTTTACGTTCTAGGGTTAGAGTATTACATGAAAGTTGATTGTTGAAGATTGATTCCCATTGATTGAATCCCATAACGGGTTACTTATTCTTTCTTGATTTCACATGTGTAATTGTTAGAGCTCGATAATTATACATCATCTATGGTTTTTGGATTGAACTCGAAAGAGGGAATTTAATTACGTAATAAGAAAGAATAGAAATAGTTTGTGAACCCGGGCATCGGGGAACCAATTTGTGGGTAGGATAGACATATACTTGCTTGCCTAGTTTAACTCATTACATGAATCGTTAATGCGTGCATGTGATTTAACCCATAGACATATAGGGATTGAAGTAGCTTGCATAGACTGTGAAGAACTGAAAGGTTTTCACAGTTACATTTACTCTGTCAGTTAGTAACCCGGGATTTAAGAAGTGGAATCAATTGGATACATCAACTGGATTGTTTGTAACTCTGACCCTGGACCGTCCCCTTGATATTGTTAACAACCAAAGTATTTCTCATTGCTTGACTACACCTTTAGCACTTTAGTTACTGCGTTTAGTTATAAAAACTCTTACAATCAAAGAAACAGATCCCTGAGTAGTTTGTAGGAATTGTTTACAAAGTATTAGTCTGCTTAGTCCTCGTGGGAACGATATTCGATTTATCACTTTATTACTTGTCGACCGCGTATACTTGCGTGTGCGTTGGGAGCAACATCAAACAATATAAACTTTGACCAATATTTTGAGATATATTTCTTTACCATATTAATATAACAAGAATTGCAACTTGTAGTACTTTTCGTGTAGTTTTTTAATATCTAAATTATAATTTTAAAATATTGACTAAATCTAGTTAAATTTAAATCCAAAAATTGGTCAAGTTGACTCTCGACCGCGTATACTTGCGTGTGCGTTGGGAGCAACAAGTTTTTGGCGCCGTTGCCGGGGACTAATTACGGACTATTTTCTTTTCGAACGATTACTTAATTTCTATTCAGGTTTAATTTTTTGTAGAATTTCTTGTGCTGATTTAGGCAATAGGTTTTGAATGCAAAGGAATAAAAAGGACGAATCACTCGCCCTTTTTGATCCCGAGCCTGAAAGAACCTTGAGAAGGGCGAAAAGCGAAGCGAGAGATCGAGAAGCACTAGCAATCGTACTTGCCTTTCTACCTGTTGAAATGACTGAAGAACAAGCAGTAGCAGTGCGAGATGTTGCTCTCCCTAGCTTGGGAGGAGTAGCGTCAAATATTGTGAAGCCCGCTATTACCGGGCACTTTGAGATCAAGCCCGACATGATTCAATTGCTGCATGTGACGGGGCAATATGCTGGATTACTACATGAGGATCCGCAGCAACACATTCAGAACTTTCTGGAGATCAGTGATACTTATACACCATCGGGTGTGCCTACTGATTATGTGCGTATGACTTTGTTCCCATTTTCATTGATTGGGGCAGCAAGGAAGTGATTAAAGGCTGAGAAGCCTGGGTCTATCACTACTTGGGAGGATTTGGCTAAGAAATTCTTGGCTAAGTTTTATCCGTCTGCCAAGACAACGCGGCTGAGGAGCGAGATTATGTCCTTCAGGCAGTTAGAAGGAGAATCATTGTATGCATCCTAGGAGAGATTCAAAGCGCTATTGAGAGATTGTCCACATCACAACCAATCTAATGAGGTTATTGCACACACCTTTGTTGAGGGGTTGAACCAACACACTAAGATTGTGGTTGATGCTGTTGCTGGAGGCCAAGTGCTGGCTTTAAATTTTGATCAGATCTATGAATTACTTGACAAGTTTTCGCAGAGCAATCCTGATTGGCAGGGTGATGGCAGAGCTACGACACACTTTGAGGGTGTTAGCAGGGCTAATACGCAGAAAGCTGCTGGGATACTTCAATTGGATGCAATTTCAGAACTGCGAGCAAAGATGGATGCTATCTCTAACCAAATCAGTAAGTTGACTCTCCAAGCAAAACCACCATTAGCTCCAGTGCAACAAATTCAGACTTTTTGTGAGGTGTGTGGTGAGGATCATAGTACTGAGATTTGTCCATCTAACCCAGAGTCAGTATATTATGTGGGTAATCAGAACAGGTCACAGGGTCAGAATCGCAATCAGTATGGTAACAGCTATAACACGGGTTGGCGTAATCATCCAAATTTTTCCTGGAGGGATACCCGTGAGCAGTTTCAGGGTAATGAGAGACCCCAAATTAATCAAAGCAGTGCACCACAACAGGGGTCACAGTCACAGGCTCAACCACAGCAATCTAATGCAATGGAAGATATGCTTAGAAAACTTCTTGCAGGGCAGCAAAAGCTCATAGATGATTCAGCATCTCAGGCACAAACAATTAAAGATTTGAGCAGTGCGCAGAAAGATCTTGAGAGACAATTGGGGCAGCTTGCTGGAGCGCAAAATAATAGACCTTGGGGTGCTTTACCGAGTGATACAGAGAAGAATCCTAAAGAATTTGTGCAAGCAGTTACTTTGAGGAATGGAAGAGCTTTAGAAGAAGTGCACACAAAGCCAAGGAAACCTGTTGGTGAGCTAGAGCCAAATGTTGATAGGGAAGTGGAGAAAGAAGCAGAGACAGTAATAGCAAAGCAGCCCGAGTATGCTATTGTGAGACCACCACCACCTTTCCCTCAGAGGCTTCAGAAGCAGAAAGTTGATGCAGTATGCAAGAAATTCTTGGAGATATTGAGTCAGATTCAAGTAAATATTCCTTTGGTGGAGCTTTTGCGGGATGTTCCCAAATATGCTAAATACATCAAGGACATTGTTGCTAACAAGAGAAGACTGACTGAGTTTGAGACAGTTGCACTCACTGAGGAGTGTAGTTCTAGAGTTAGAAGCAAGCTTCCTTAGAAATTGAAGGACCCTGGCAGTTTTACCATCCCTTTGAAAATTGGGGAACATGAGGTTGGTCGTGCTTTATGTGATTTGGGTGCTAGTGTGAATTTAATGCCTTCTTCAGTTTTCAGGAAGCTAGGCCTGGGTGAACCCCGACCCACTACTGTGACCCTGCAGCTGGCTGATAGATCTTTGACATGCCCCGAGGGGATTATTGAGGATGTGCTCGTACAAGTGGGTCAGTTTATACTACCCATTGATTTTATTATTCTTGATTATAAAGCTGACCCTGAGGTTCCTCTCATCTTGGGAAGAGGATTTTTGGCTACTGCTGATGCTGTTATTCGTGTCAGAGCTGGAAAGATGATTATGAAGGTGAATGGGGAGGAAGCTGTGTTTAATGTGTTTAGAGCTACCCAGCTTCCTTCTCATTATGAAGAGTTGTCCATGGTAAAAGTGGTAGATGATGAGTTGGCGGCTGATGAGAGGTCATTCTTGGCTTCTAATGTTGATTCTTTAGCACGGGCACTCTTATGTGATGATGATGATATCCTGAAGGATGATGATATTGAAGAGTATTTGGAGGTTCTTAATATGCAGAGTAGATTCGTCCCAGGGTGGAAGAAATTTGAGGAGCTTGATAGACCGTTGACCTTAACTCCTGCTAAACCATCTATTGAGAAAGCTCCTAATCTTGAGCTCAAACCTTTACCCGAGCATTTACGTTATGCTTATTTGGGTGAAGGTACTACTTTACCCATGATCCTTTCTTCTTTGTTGTCTGATGTGCAGGTTGTGAAGGTGTTGCGGGTATTGCGAGAGCGCAAAAGAGCTATTGGCTGGACTATTGCTGATATTAGAGGGATTAGTCCTTCTTTCTGCATGCACAAAATTCTCTTGGAGGAAGATCATAAACCATCCATAGAGCAGCAGAGGAGGCTAAATCCAATTATGAAAGAGGTGGTGAAGAAAGAAGTTATCAAGTGGCTGGATGCTGGTATTATTTTTCCTATCTCTGACAGCAAGTGGGTGAGTCCAGTGCAATGTGTTCCTAAGAAGGGGGGCATGACAGTGGTGAAGAATGAGCACAATGAGTTGATTCCTACAAGAACTGTTACAGGATGGCGAATTTGCATTGATTATAGGAAGCTGAACAAGGCCACCAGGAAAGATCACTTCCCACTTCCCTTTATTGATCAGATGCTGGATAGACTTGCAGGGCATGAATATTACTGCTTCTTGGATGGGTATTCGGGCTACAATCAAATTGTGATAGCCCCTGAAGACCAAGAGAAGACCACTTTTACTTGTCCATATGGCACCTATGCATTTAGGAGGATGCCATTTGGGTTGTGTAATGCCCCGGGGACTTTTCAGCGGTGCATGATGGCTATTTTCACTGACATGGTGGAAAAATTTGTGGAGGTATTTATGGATGATTTTTCAGTGGTTGGTGACTCTTTTGATGACTGTTTGCGAAATCTTGATGCTGTACTGAGCCGTTGTGAAGAAACAAATCTAGTGCTGAATTGGGAAAAATGTCACTTCATGGTTCAAGAGGGCATAGTACTTGGGCACAAGGTGTCGAAGCAAGAGATTGAGGTTGACAAAGCAAAGATTGAGGCTATTGAGAAATTACCACCACCTATCTCTGTTAAGGGGGTGCGTAGTTTTTTGGGACATGCAGGGTTCTATAGACGCTTCATAAAGGACTTCTCCAAAATTTCCACTCCCTTGTGCAAATTGTTGGAGAAGGATGTGAAATTTGTGTTTGATGATGCTTGTCTCAAAGCATTTGAAGAGTTGAAGAAAAGGTTGGTGACCGCACCAATCATCATTGGTCCTGACTGGTCTTTACCGTTTGAATTGATGTGTGATGCGAGTGATAATGCTATTGGGGCTGTTCTAGGCCAAAGAATTGGAAGAATCTTTCACTCCATCTATTATGCAAGCAAGACGCTTGATGCAGCCCAGTCAAATTACACCACCACTGAGAAGGAGTTGCTAGCCGTAGTTTATGCTTTTGATAAGTTCAGATCTTATTTGGTTGGCACTCATGTTGTTGTCTACACTGATCATGCCGTAATCCGGTATTTGTTTGAAAAGAAGGACTCCAAGCCTAGACTCATTAGATGGGTTCTCCTATTGCAAGAGTTTGATGTTTGAAATTCGAGACCGCAAGGGGACTGAAAATCAAGTTGCTGATCATTTGTCAAGGCTGGAGAATAGAGATCATGTGATGAAGGGCCCGAGATTAAAGAGGTATTTCCTGATGAGCAACTTTTTGCTCTTGATGCAGCTAAGGTGCCATGGTATGCTGACATGGTAAATTTACTTGTGAGTAATGTGTATCCCCCTGGGGCAACTGCTGAGCAGAAGCGTAAACTCCTTCATGAGAGTAGATTTTATGTGTGGGATGAGCCCTATTTGTACAAGATAGGAGTTGATCAACTAGCTAGGAGATGCATTCCAAGGGAAGAAGTAGAGCCGATTCTACAGAGCTGCCATTCCTCTCTTTATGGTGGTCACCTTTGTGGAGATCGAACAGCTGCAAAGGTACTCCAATCTGGTTTCTTTTGGCCTACTTTATTTAAAGATGCTCACGCCTTAGTGAAGCAATGTGATCGTTGCCAAAGAACGGGGACTATTACTAGGCGTCACGAGATGCCTTTGAATAATATTTTGGAGATTGAGTTGTTTGATTGTTGGGGTATTGATTTTATGGGTCCATTCCCACCTTCTATGGGCCATAAATATATCCTAGTAGCAGTTGATTATGTGTCCAAATGGGTGGAAGCTATTGCACTTCCAACAAATGATGCGAGTGTGGTGGTGAAGTTTGTGAAGAAGAATATATTCACTCGTTTTGGGACAACGCGGGCTATAATCAGTGATGAAGGTACGCACTTTTGTAACCGGTTGTTCAATAAATTGTTGGCTAAGTATGGGGTTCGCCACAAGGTGGCTACTGCTTATCATCCCCAAACTAGTGGCCAAGTGGAAGTGTCTAATAGAGAGATCAAGCAAATCCTTGAGAAGACGGTGAATGCCTCGAGGAAGGATTGGGCTATGAAGTTAGATGATGCTCTCTGGGCCTATCGAACTGCATTCAAAACACCTATTAGAACCTCTCCATATAGGCTTGTTTATGGTAAGGCCTGTCACTTGCCGGTTGAATTAGAACATAAGGAGTATTGGGCAATTAAAAAGCTCAACCTTGATATGGCTTTAGCGGGTGAGAAGAGGATGCTCCAATTGCATGAACTTGAAGAGTTCCGTTTCCATGCGTATGAAAATGTGAAATTATATAAGGAACGGACAAAGAAATGGCATGATAAGCACATTGAGCATCGTTCTTTTGAGCCCGGGCAACTTGTGTTGTTGTTCAACTCGAGGTTGAAATTATTTCCGGGCAAGTTGAAGTCGAGATGGTCGGGGCCTTTTGAAGTTGTTCACGTTACCGCACATGGAGCGGTTGAATTGAGAGCTCCGGATTCTGAGAACACATTTTTGGTTAATGGTCAACGGGTGAAACGTTATTGGGGAGGTGCGGTGAATCACCGCACTTCAATTACTTTGAGGGACCCTTGATTTATACCCATCGTGCCACGACGTTAAATAAGGCGCTTCTTGGGAGGCAACCCGAGGTTGTACTTGTAATAGTTTAGTATTTTTTATTTTTATAGTGTCACGTAGTTTGTTGTTTTTGTGTGTCGTTTTTGTAGGACTCGGGTGAGCTAAACAAGGTGAAATTAATGCATTAAAGGGTGCGGGACGTCTCGAGTCATGTCTCGCGCTTGGGGTTGCACTTGGAATCAAAAATCGGTGCGAAAAAATGTGCTCGGGCGCGTTCGGGAGTGCCCCGCGCCTCCCAAAGCGCCAAACAATAGCTGAAGCAAAAGGGCCTGGCGCGTTGGGAAGCGTGTCGCGCCCCCCATCGCGCCAAGGTAGGCAGTAGACCCATTTTCTCTACCGCGTTGGGCCCGCGCCGCACTCCCTACCGCGCAAGGAAAATTTTTGGAAGTTTTTTTCTGGGTCAAACGGGTTTTGACCCGCGACCTGGTACCCCCATCCCCTTATACCCGATCCTAACACCCAATTCTTCACTATTTTCACTCCAATTTGTTACACCCCGTACGTCTAAATTGACGTATATCATTATAATATCATGTTAAGAATGATTTAAGTGAGTTTAAAGTAATAATATGACCATATATGATGTTTATATGTTGAATATAAAGTTTGGGAAAAATCAGATTTAAGTTGCGGAAAAACCGACAAAGGAATTGCCTTGTAACAAAACTTTTTCAGCAATTAATTTCATGTGTTATATGAAGTCTTTTGGGGACATATCATATACCAAATTGAAGGTCTTGGAGTGTAGTTTCCAACACTTTTAACGGTTTGCTCATATAACTTATAGATAAAAAGATATGAGCGTCAGAAGTCAGACCAGAAAAAGGGACATAAGCGCAAAAGAGGGCTAGAAATGAAATGTTTTTATTATAAAAGAGAAATCATTCTCTCTCTTTCGACATTTTCCAGTAAACCCACGAAATAAACAGAGCTTTTTCAGTTTGAATCCATTTTTTTTTTTTATTTTGAAGATAGAACATCAATTTTGACACGAAACGGAAGACGGATTGCGTCAAAACGCTCTACACGATTAGGGTAACATTATGCTACCTTCAATTTCGTCTATAGTTTGAGTTTTAGAATTACTTCATAGCTAAGTAAAGTATCTAAATTCTATTTTATAGCTTGTTTAAACTTTAGAAGGTGTGGAATTCAAAGGAAACGAAGTTTAGAAGCTAGAAACATCAAAGGTATGTAAGGCTAAACCTTTCTTTTGGCAAGGCATGTATCTTTTAGATTTTGAAGCTTTTATTAGTTTTAAACTTAGTTTTTCTTGTGAGAAAATTGTATGGTACCAAGGAAGCCTTGTATATACTTAATTTGGTACTAAAATCCAAGGTGAAAGACGTCCAAATCAGAAAGACAAAACGTTTCAAAATCTGGAAAATTGTTTTGAACTTTGGACAGTTGTTAGTATATTGATCATAACTCCTTATACAAAATTGATATTAAGATGATTTAAGAATCTCCGGAATCCTAATACATATATCTACAAGTTTCATGAAGACCATGAGGTCTATAACTTTTAACTGCACCCTCAAAACTATGATGCAATACAGGACGCTGGTACTGTCTAGAAATTCTGTACATCCGTGGAATTGTTACGCCACTCTCATCTTGTTATCCAGTTAATTTGTTTATGTTATCAGTTTATCCGGGTATCCATTCCCGTGTATAGTATAGTGCTGGTTCTGTTTTTGCGTATCATCCAGTTTCAGTGGAAACTCTGCCGAAATTTTTATAAAAATCAAAGAGTTAGACAAATTCTAAGTTTCAGGTTGTGTCTACAATTCCATCCAGAGTTTTCTTATCATTCCTTTGAGTCCATATATATTGTTGCCACATGTGTTATTCCTCATACATGCTTATGCTTATATTGTGATCATGTTATGTGTGATTTGGAGTCCCCCATAGAGGCTGGACATTGGACACACAGTCCGGTCGCGTGTGATACTACCCGTCTGGGGAATACAGCCCCTCTGGTTCAGGCGGTAGTTGAAACACCTAGTGTGACCGGGTGTCATTCACATACTCTGACCAGAGAGACTAGATATTACTGGCTGGGGGGGATATAGCCCATAACAGCCACCGGGTTTGTTATATACGCGTATATAGCCACAGTATGCAATGCATGATTATACATGAAGCTAGTTCCGGTTTTCAGTTACCTGATTTGGGGGGATACAGCCCATAACGCCAGACAGGTACTAGTTCAGATGTTCAGTTACCTGATTTGGGGGGATATAGCCCATAACACCAGACAGGTACCAGTTCAGATAACAGTTCAGTTTTAGCTCGGTACCAGTTATCAGTTCTCAGTTATCAGCCACCAGTTCTTAGCGTCAGTATCAGTTGACAGTTATCAGTTCCAGTTTCTAGTAACCAGCTATCAGTCATATTACAGTTATTTATCAGTATAGTTCAGCTCAGTCTTCAGTTCCAGATTCAGCTAGACTTCAGTTTATATTCAAATCATGTTTAGTACGTTCTTCAGATTTCCAGCTATATTGCTATGCTCCAGCTCATATTTACATATTTATATTCCAGCCTTACAGTTTCATTCAGCTATGATATATTATATGCTCATGCCTTACATACTTGGTACATATCGTACTCACGCCCTTTTCTGGGGCGCTGCGTTTCATGCCGCGCAGGTGCAGATAGATCAATGCTTGGACCACGTTAGTAGGCCATCTATCAGCTACTGGAGTCACTCCACTTACTCCCGGAGTTACTTATCTTTTGGTATGTGTACAATCAGCCAGCTTGGGTATGGCGGGGCCTTATCTCATCCTTTGTATATTCAGTTCATCACTCTTAGAGGCCTGTAGATATGTCTCTGTGTGGTGCAGTCAGTATGCTATGTATGTCAGCTTATGTTAGCCTTGTCAGCTTTTTGCATTGCATACTCCTTATCAGCTAGGTTTATGCTTATTCTGTTTATCAGTTATAATGGTTAGCATATTATCAGTAGGATTAGTGATGATCGACACTTGTGTTGGTCATCCGTCACGGCCCTAAGTTGGGTCGTGACAAAAGTGGTATCAGAGCAGTTCAGTCCTAGGGTGTCTACAGGCCGTGTCTAGTAGAGTCTTGTTTAGGAGTATATTGCGCGCCATACTTTTGAACAGGAGGCTACAAGGCACTTCAGGACAGTTGTCTTTCTTTCTTCTCTAGATCGTGCAATAGAGCCATGATTATAAAATTCAGCCCTCTAACAATAGTAATTTCAGCAAAGCGATGCCGCCGAAGAAATTAACAGCTGCCCAGAAGGGCAAGGTTATTGCCGGCCAGGGTATTAGTAGAGTGCCACCTAAGGTGGATGAGAGTGAGGAGTCCAGACCTGAGGCTCCATCTGAGGCCTCACAGATCCTATCAGTTCAGGGTGATATTAGAGGTACTGCAGCTACTATACCTCCACATTCTCAGCCTGATAGTCAGGGGCAGGAAATGAGGGATGCCATCAGATTATCGACCAGTGTTGTAGTTGCTTAGACTAGAAAACATAGTGCAGATGCCCAGGGAGATGTTGGATCCAGGATCAATGATTTTATCAGGTTAGAGCCTACAGTCTTTACTGGATTCCGTACAGGAGAAGACCCTCAGGATTTTCTATTGAGGATAGCCAGAGTGTTAAGGGTTATGCACGTGTCAGACACAGAGTTAGTAGAGTTGGCTGTATTCAGATTGCATAACCTAGCAGCAGGGTGATATCAGACATGGGAGCTATCTAGACGGCCTGATGCTACTCCCACGACTTGGAAGGAATTCTCAGATACCTTCCTTTATCAGTATATGCCTATAGAGACATAGGGAGCCCGTGCTAATCAGTTCCTGACCTTGAGACAGGGAAGTTTGAGTGTAGAAGAGTATAATTATTGCTTTAGTTCTTTAGCATGGTTTGCCCCTACGGTGGTAGTGAGTATGGAGGATAGAATTCACAGATATATAGTGGGACTAGCTCCACACCTAGTGAACGAGCGTATGACAGTTGCTATGCAGTCATGTATGAACATAACATTCAGGGATTTGCTTTGTTACTTGAGGAGAGGAAGCAGAAATAGAGAGCCGACAGGGATAAAGTGCTAGGCAAGAGGGGCAGATTTTATGGTTCGTTTGGAGAGACGTCTGGAGCGAGTAGATAGCAGAGTGTTAGACAACCACCAGCTAGTATACCTACATAGTCTCGTGGCTTTAGATCTGATAGACCTCCTCAGTCCAGATCTAGTCACACATCACTGACTTCAAGATTAAAGTGGCGTGGTACTTCTATACCGGCCAGTCAGACATATCCCAGATGTTTGGATTGTGGTAGACGCCACTTGGGTCCATGTCAGTTAGGAGTTGATACTTGTTATATTTGTCGCGAGGCAGCTATTTCATGAAAGGTTGCCCGCCTAGGGGTGGCAGTTGTACAGCCCAGCAAGCTAGATCACCAGTTGCTTGCTCAGCATCAGCACGCCATCAGGGGCATGTTCTTCAGGATGGCACCTGTATAACAGAAAGAATTTAAGGAGCAATTGAAGGATTTGTTAGATAAAGGCCTCATCAGACCCAGAATTTCCCCGTGGGGAGCCTCGATACTACTTGTAAAAAAAGAAAGATGGCTCTCTACGCATGTGCATAGATTACAGACAGCTGAATAAAGTCATTATTAACAATAAATACTCTCTGCCCAGGATTGATGTCTAGTTTGACAAGCTCCAGGGTGCCAAGTACTTCTCGAATATAGATTTGCGATCAGGCTACCATCAGGTTAGAGTTAGAAAATCTGATATACCTAAGACTGCATTCAGGACTAGGAATGGCCATTATGAGTTTTTAGTGATGTTGTTTGGACTCACTAATGCCTTTGCAGTATTTATGGATCTAATGGACAGCGTATTCAGGCCTTATCTAGATTTATTTGTGATTATATTTATTGATGATATTCTCATCTATTCAAAGTCTGAATCAGAGCATGCAGAGCACCTACGCACAATATTGGGTACATTTTGGGACCAATAATTATATGCTAAGTTCTCAAGTGTGAATTCTGGATAGATTCAATGGCATTTTTTGGCCATATAGTTTCAGCAGAAGGAATTAAAGTAGATGACCAGAAGATCGAGGCTGTGAAGAATTTGCCCAGACCTACGACGCTAACTGAAGTACGTAGTTTTCTGGGTTTGGAAGGTTATTGCAGGAGGTTCATAGAAGGTTTTTCCTTCGTTGCAGCTCCACCAAATCGACACAGAAAATAGCTAAATTTCAGTGGTCTGATTCTTGCGAGCACAGTTCCAAGAACTAAAGAACAGGTTGGTAAGAGCTCCAGTACTTACACATCTAGAGGGATCTGAGGGCTATGTCATTTACTGTGACGCTTCTCGAATTAGTCTTGGTTGTGTTTTGATGCAGCACGGTAGAGTTATTGCCTATGCTTCTAGGCAGCTGAAAAGGCACGAGCATAACTACCATACTCATAATTTAGAGCTTGCAGCAGTCATTCATGCATTGAATATTTGGAGACATTATTTGTACGGTATTCATGTTGATATTTATACGAACAACAAGTGCGTCCAATGTATATTTAAGAAGAAGGAGCTAAACCTACAACAGAGGCGGTCGCTAGAGTTGTTGAAAGACTACGACATGCATATTATTTATCATCCGGGTAAAGCGAATGTTGTTGCTGATTCCCTTAGTCATAAGTCCATGGGTAATTTATCTTAATTACAGCCACAGAAGAGAAACTTAGATCATGCACTCCACCAGTTAGGCAGCTTGGGAGTCAGATTAATAGATTCAGATGATGCAGAAGTTGCATTTAATAACACAGCCACTACTTGCCTAGTGACAGAAATAAAACAGCGTCAGTATGGGGATCCAATTCTAGTTGAATACGGAAAGATAGCCAGAAGAAAACCAGAGTCACCATACAGGGTTATGAGTGACGTGATTCTCATGTATAAAGATAAACTTTGTGTTCCTGATTTTGCAGATTTACGTGGACACATTATGACTGAGGCACACTATTCCAGATACACTATTCACCCAGATATGACTAAGATGTATCATGACCTTAAGCAGTTTTACTGTTGGGACGGAATGAAGCGTGGCATAGCAGTATTTGTGGCTCAGTGTCCTAACAGCCAGCAGGTTAAAGTCGAGCATCAAAAACCTAGTGGCTTGTTATAGGAAATGGAGATTTCAGTATGGAAATGGGAAACAGTAAATATGGACTTCATTACAGGCTTGCCCCGTACGCGGAGCAGCTGTGACTCTATTTTAGTTATAGTTGACAGGCTTACTAAATCAGCTCATTTATTGCCTGTTAGAACTACTTATACAGCAGGGGATTATGCCAGACTTTATATCAGAGAGATAGTGCGCCTACATGGTATTCTAGTATTTATTATTTCAGACGGGGGCGCACCAGTTTACAGCTAATTTCTATAGATCGTTCTAGACAGGTTTAGGGACACAGGTGTATTTGAGTACAGTATTTCATCCATATACAGACAGACAGGCTGAGCGGACCATTCAGACATTAGAAAATATGCTCAAAGCTTACGTGTTAGATTTTAGAGGCAGCTGGAGTGATCACCTACTGTTGATAGGGTTTGCATATAATAATAGCTATCATTCTAGCATACAGATGGTGCCATATGAAGCTTTGTATGGGCACAAATGCAGGTTTTCTATAGGATGGTTCAAGGTTGGCGAGTCTCAATTGATAGGTCCAGACTTAATCCAACAAGTAATTGATAAAGTCAAGTTGATCAGGGAAATATTATTAGCAGTGCAGAGCAGACAGAAGTCCTATGCAGATAATCGACATTGAGATTTAGAATTTCATATTGGCGATTAGGTATTCCTGAAAGTATCACCTATGAAAGGCGTTATGAGATTTGGAAAGAAGGGAAAGCTTAGCCCTAGATTTATTAGTCCATATCAGATTATCAGGCGAGTTGGGTGTGTAGCCTACGAGTTAGACCTTCAAGCAGACCTTCAGGAGGTACATCCAGTATTCCATGTTCAAAAAATGTGTCAGAGATCCTTCTAGAGTTGTACCAGTAGAGGATGTACAGATCACAGAGCAGTTGACCAATAAGGAGGTGCCAGTTGCAATTTAAAGAGGCAGATTCGTCGACTAAGGACGAAAGACATTCCTTGAGTTAAGATGCTATATTAAAGCAATAATATAGAAGAAATAACTTGGGAAGCTGAAAATGACATGAGGGCCAAATATACACATCTCTTCATTACTTCGAGTATGTAACAGATCGTTGCTTAATGCTTCTATATACTTCATTTAACATTCGAGGACGAATGTTCCTAACGGGAGAATATTGTTACACCCCGTACGTCTAAATTGACGTATATCATTATAATATCATGTTAAGAATGATTTAAGTGAGTTTAAAGTAATAATATGACCATATATGATGTTTATATGTTGAATATAAAGTTTGGGAAAAATCAGATTTAAGTTGCGGAAAAACCGACAAAGGAATTGCCTTGTAACAAAGCTTTTTCAGCAATTAATTTCATGTGTTATATGAAGTCTTTTGGGGACATATCATATACCAAATTGAAGGTCTTGGAGTGTAATTTCCAACACTTTTAACGGTTTGCTCATATAACTTATAGATAAAAAGATATGAGCGTCAGAAGTCAGACCAGAAAAAGAGACATAAGCGCAAAAGAGGGCTAGAAATGAAATGTTTTTATTATAAAAGAGAAATCATTCTCTCTCTTTCGACATTTTCCAGTAAACCCACGAAATAAACAGAGCTTTTTCAGTTTGAATCCATTTTTTTTTTTATTTTGAAGATAGAACATCAATTTTGACACGAAACGGAAGACGGATTGCGTCAAAACGCTCTACACGATTAGGGTAACATTATGCTACCTTCAATTTCGTCTATAGTTTGAGTTTTAGAATTACTTCATAGCTAAGTAAAGTATCTAAATTCTATTTTATAGCTTGTTTAAACTTTAGAAGGTGTGGAATTCAAAGGAAACGAAGTTTAGAAGCTAGAAACATCAAAGGTATGTAAGGCTAAACCTTTCTTTTGGCAAGGGATATATCTTTTAGATTTTGAAGCTTTTATTAGTTTTAAACTTAGTTTTTCTTGTGAGAAAATTTTATGGTACAAGGGAAGCCTTGTATATACTTAATTTGGTACTAAAATCCAAGGTGAAAGACATCCAAATCAGAAAGACAAAACGTTTCAAAATCTGGAAAATTGTTTTGAACTTTGGACAGTTGTTAGTATATTGATCATAACTCCTTATACAAAATTGATATTAAGATGATTTAAGAATCTCCAGAATCCTAATACATATATCTACAACTTTCATGAAGACCATGAGGTCTATAACTTTTATCTGCACCCTCAAAACTATGATGCAATATAGGACGCTTGTACTGTCTAGAAATTCTGTACATCCGTGGAATTGTTACGCCACTCTCATCTTGTTATCCAGTTAATTTGTTTATGTTATCAGTTTATCCGGGTATCCATTCCCGTGTATAGTATAGTGCTGGTTCTGTTTTTGCGTATCATCCAGTTTCAGTGGAAACTCTGTCGAAATTTTTATAAAACTCAAAGAGTTAGACAAATTCTAAGTTTCAAGTTGTGTCTACAATTCCATCCAGAGTTTTCTTATCATTCCTTTGAGTCCATATATATTGTTGCCACATGTGTTATGCCTCATACATGCTTATGTTTATATCTTGATCATGTTATGTGTGATTTTGAGTCCCCCATAGAGGCTGGACATTGGACACACAGTCCGGTCGCATGTGATACTACCCGTCTGGGGGATACAGCCCCTCTGGTTCAGGCGGTAGTTGAAACACCTAGTGTGACCGGGTGTCATTCACACACTCTGACCAGAGAGACTAGATATTACTGGCTGGGGGGGATATAGCCCATAACACCCACCAGGTTTGTTATATACGCGTATATAGCCATAGTATGCACTGCATGATTATACATGAGGCTAGTTCCGATTTTCAGTTACCTGATTTGGGGGGATACAGCCCATAACGCCAGACAGGTACTAGTTCAGATGTTCAGTTACCTGATTTGGGGGGATATAGCCCATAACACCAGACAGGTACCAGTTCAGATAACAGTTCAGTTTTAGCTCGGTACCAGTTATCAGTTCTCAGTTATCAGCCACCAGTTCTTAGCGTCAGTATCAGTTGACAGTTATCAGTTCCAGTTTCTAGTAACCAGCTATCAGTCATATTACAGTTATTTATCAGTATAGTTCAGCTCAGTCTTCAGTTCCAGATTCAGCTAGACTTCAGTTTATATTCAGATCATGTTAAGTACGTTCTTCAGATTTCCAGCTATATTGCTATGCTCCAGCTCATATTTACATATTTATATTCCAGCCTTACAGTTTCATTCAGCTATGATATATTATATGCTCATGCCTTACATACTTGGTACATATCGTACTCACGCCCTTTTCTGGGGCGCTGCGTTTCATGCCGCGCAGGTGCAGATAGATCAATGCTTGGACCACGTTAGTAGGCCATCTATCAGCTACTGGAGTCACTCCACTTACTCCCAGAGTTACTTATCTTTTGGTATGTGTACAATCAGCCAGCTTGGGTATGGCGGGGCCTTATCTCGTCCTTTGTATATTCAGTTCATCACTCTTAGAGGCCTGTAGATATGTCTCTGTGTGGTGCAGTCAGTATGCTATGTATGTCAGCTTATGTTAGCCTTGTCAGCTTTTTGCATTGCATACTCCTTATCAGCTAGGTTTATGCTTATTCTGTTTATCAGTTATAATGGTTAGCATATTATCAGTAGGATTAGTGATGATCGACACTTAGTGTTGGTCATCCGTCACGGCCCTAAGTTGGGTCGTGACACAATTACTCTCTAATCACTCACAAATTCATCTCTATCACTTGGAATCATTCCAAATCGTGTGCAATCCATTCTAAAACATTCAAGTAAGTAAATTCTTCACTTCTTCTCTTCATTAACATGTAAGTTGCACTTATTCTTGATTCATGGGTGATTTCTTAGCTAGTTACAAGTTATTCATAAAATTCATTCTTGTTATGCTTAAATTACTAATGGTGCTAGATAGATGACTTGTGACTTGTAAAAAGAGATCTCCCAACAATTTGGGAGGGTTGGCACATTACAAAACTCATTGAAATTGCTAGTTTCAAGTTGTGCACACCAAGTGTTTGTGAAAAAGCCTCAATGATGAAAATTCAATAACATTGTGAATTCTTGAGTAGCAATGCATTCCTTAGGCTTCTAATGGACATTAGGTGTTGCACACACATAAGAATTGATCATGAGGCACCCACACTAGCTTAATCGTGAAAATTCAAAAACGTGGCATACTTTGCCCGAGGCTAGTTTTGCTTAAGTGTGGGGTTGTTGGTGCCATTGAGTTGAGTGATTGACACATAGAGTGTGTGATAAGTGTGGGGTGGTACCCCACCAATTGTGCTTGAATTGTATAGTCTTGGTACCTATCTATCCATCTCACATTGATCTTTTATTGTTGTATAGGTACCATGGTGACTACTCCTTTGCCAAGCAAGAGCTCTTCCTCCGCTTCGGGCCCGAGAAGAACACTTCAAGCCGGGCCTTCCACTACCAAGCAAAAGGGCAAGGCACCGGCCAAGCCCAAGGCTAAACCAAAGGCTAAAGGCAAGGCTAAGATTCCTAAAGACGCGGTGCCGATACCACGTCCCGGAGGCAAGACCCGTTATGGCATCCCTTTTGTCAAGAAGGGTGAATTCCAAACATGGTATAAGAGTGTGCGGCTTGCGGGGTACATACCCGAGCAAGCCATTGATAAAAGACGGGTGATGCAAAAATTTAGAAGTGTGGCCGAGGCGATCATTGCTCTAAAATGGGACTCGGTGTTTGAGAGTCCGGGGCACGCCAACTTGGATATGGTACAAGAATTGTATGCCAACTGGGAGCCCGAGGAAGCTTGGAAGGAGGATGATATGGTGACAGTGCGGGGAGTGAAAGTGAAGTTGGATCCTACGGCATTGAATGCCTTTTTGGGGTTCGAGGACCCCGACTATGATGATTTGAGGGAGTACATCAAAAAGCCTGACTACAAGGCTCTGCGGGATACCCTATGTGGCGAGGGCTCCACTCACAAGTGGGAGCGCACTGCCACCGGAAGACACAAGTTCATGTATTTCTCACAGTTTCTTAAACCGGCCCGTGTGTGGATGCGGTTCATAAATGCACGTATACTACCATCTTCCCATTACTCCGAGGTCACCAAGACTCGGGCGTGCATGGTGTACTTCTTTATGATTGGGCGGCCGGTGAACATTGGCTACTACATGTTGCGCGTTATGAAAGAGCAATGGAAGTCTGATTCATGTAGTAGATTGTACTTTGGGAACCTCTTGACCCGTTACTTGGAGCAGTCTGGCGTCACCGTAGATGAGATTGGGGATCGCATTGTCCCTGACATAGGGAAGCCTTTTGACATTGCTTCGGTCAAGGGTGTGACCACTACGGCGCCGGTGAAACTGACGGTAGATGAGTGGCGGGAGGCAGACGCCAACTTGACTGCGTGTCAGTACTTGATTATGGAGGCGATGGCCCGGCGGTCGGGCGTAGATTTGACTGCTATTGATCGCACTGTCCCTCTCCTGGAGACCTCGAAGGATCTGCTGGGCATGACTCGAGCTAGAGAGGTGGCTCCGGAGGAGGATGAGAACACGGATTCGGATGTTGTTGCTAACGATCCGGACAGTGAGGTCGAGGCGGCTGATGCTGAGGGCGGTGGCTCTGATGAGGAGGAGGATTAGGTCCACACTCCTGCGCACCACCCGGATTTCAGGGCAGTTTTCTTGTACTTTTACTTTTGCACTTACTTCTTTGTCGCACTGGGACATTGCTTAGTTTAAGTGTGGGATGGGGTACTGCCCTTTATCTAGTTTTTATTTTTGAGGTTAGGATGCATGTACCATAGGATTTTTCTTTTGTCACTTGACTTTATTTTGATTTATTTCTTGCTTTAATATATGAAAAAAAAATTTAGAAAACCAATGAAAAATTCCAAAATAGATTTTCCTTTTAGTTTTATTAGTGGTACATGTCATCCACCCCGTGGTTTTTCTTATGGCCTCGGTTCTTTTCCACGGGGAGGCCTTTGAACTGGGTAGTATTTTTATTTTTAGGATTAGGATAGTTAGTCGTAGATGACCCTAGACGTAGGAAAGAGGTAGAATGCTAGGTGCCTTTGATTTGTTTGATACCGGTGGACTTGGACTTGATTGCATGTGCTATTTGTGGTGTCCTTGGTTTTAATTTGATGCATGCCTAGAGGAAAACATGGAACAACCCCCTTGATATGCTTGAGTCCGCTTGCTTGACTTGATTGTTAACCTTTGTGCATGCGCGTTTAAATTTCCACAAGTTGCATTCTAGATGCTTAGTTGAGAGTTGTTGATGGAACCTTTTTGTGTGGACCATGTGCGATGTGTGTGTGAGGCATGTTCTTGTTTACTCCATGTTGCATATTAATGTCTAGAACTTGCCCCGTGTGTGTGCAAAGCGAAATCCTAGGTTTGCTCTAGTCGGGAAATGATACAAGGCCTTCTTTTGATTTGCCTACCCTTACAGATATACCTTGAAAAAAATTGTTGTGTGATTTCCTTGACCCTTTTTGTGGCACCCACACCCCGAGCCTACCCCTTTGTTCTAAATTGACTCTTTTGGCCCTTACTCCTTAAGCACTTTATTGATATTGTGTAGTTGATTGGAGTTGTGGTTGGATTTTGGGAGGTTTTTGAGTGGAGCTAATGAAGAGGGATAATTGTGAATTTGTGAAGTAGTGAAAAGCATTGGCAAGGTTGGATGAAATTGAAAAGAAAGAAAAAAGTTGTGAAAAGAAAAAAAAAAGAGAAATAAAAAGAGAAAAAGATATCCATTCCTTGCTAGTGTGTGCTTAATAGAAAAATGCTAGTTGTGAGAAGGGGTATGTGTAAAAGTGTTGGTTGGGTGGCTTGAGGAGATTGATGCTTAATTTGAATGTGATGTATTAAAGTGCTTAGGGAGGTAGTCACTATTACCATATGTATCCTACCCGCCCCTTAGCCTACATTACGACCTTTCTAAAGTCCTAGTTAATCCCGATCGGAGTAAGCTTACATTAGTGGAGTCCTACACTACGGGCAAGCCTATGGTACATCGTGTGTGACATGTGAGCTTTTCATGAGAGTGAGTGAATTCTTTCTATGCTATTGTCCCCGTTCTATTCTTGATATTCATTGTTGTTTGTGATATTTGGGGGACACTCTTTTGCTTCATATTGGTGAGGGCACGTGGTTTGCATGAAATAGGTGAAGTTGATGGTTCTTGGTTGAGTAGATAGGTGTGATTTTGTGGGAGCATGGTTTCATTAAGTTGAGTTTGTGCATTTGAGCTATTTTGGGGTGGTTGTTCTCATATTTTTTATTTTGATAATTTGTTGGCATGTTGTGGATCCATGGTAGTCATGTGTGTATTGGTTCAATGGTCGGTATCAACCATAGTCATAGGCAGACCTGTTTTACCTAGGTTGGGGAAGTGAGATGTGACTTACTCGAGGGCGAGCAAGGGTTCAAGTGTGGGGTGGTGATGTTTGGCATTTTATGCCAAGGTTTCCTTAATGTTTCCGCATATTTGAGCTTGTTTTGCACTCGTTTTATAGTTTGTGAATGTGGTTTTACATTGATTTTATGTCGTGCGTGTGTAGGTTATTACGCGGTGCATTTGGAGCTTTTTGGAGCTTGATTGAGCATGAATTGATTGAAGGATGATTGAGGATTGGATTGAGCACGCGAAGGCACGACACGAGCACGATTTCGGACCAAGGAAGAAGGCGGATTGGCTGGGCGCTTTGGGGCACGTGGCGCGCCAGTTATAGCGCCCAGTGCCCCAGCGCTATATCTCACGTGGGGCGCCCCAAAAGCGCCCGGAATTCGACGGGGTCTGCTTGTTTGGGCGCTTTACGAGGCGCGGGGCGCCCGTTATAGCGCCCCTTGTGCGGTTTTTACTTCCTATTCCGTCTAGTATTGGGTCTAACTTATTACTAGGTGTTTGTAAACACTATAAATAGTCTTTTACTTAGTTTTTGAAAGGGAGTTGATACTTTGGAGCAATATTGAGAGCTACATACTCATTGAACAAGGGTTTATTCCTAATCTTTCATCTATTACATCATTTACTTCATTATTACACCAAATTATTGCCTTGTGATTATGAATATGTGTGGCTAAACTTTACGTTCTAGGGTTAGAGTATTACATGAAAGTTGATTGTTGAAGATTGATTCCCATTGATTGAATCCCATAACGGGTTACTTATTCTTTCTTGATTTCACATGTGTAATTGTTAGAGCTCGATAATTATACATCATCTATGGTTTTTGGATTGAACTCGAAAGAGGGAATTTAATTACGTAATAAGAAAGAATAGAACTAGTTTGTGAACCCGTGCATCGGGGAACCAATTTGCGGGTAGGATAGACATATACTTGCTTGCCTAGTTTAACTCATTACATGAATCGTTAATGCGTGCATGTGATTTAACCCATAGACATATAGGGATTGAAGTAGCTTGCATAGACTGTGAAGAACTGAAAGGTTTTCACAGTTACATTTACTCTGTCAGTTAGTAACCCAGGATTTAAGAAGTGGAATCAATTGGATACATCAACTGGATTGTTTGTAACTCTGACCCTAGACCGTCCCCTTGATATTGTTAACAACCAAAGTATTTCTCATTGCTTGACTACACCTTTAGCACTTTAGTTACTGCGTTTTAGTTATAAAAACTCTTACAATCAAAGAAACAGATCCCTGAGTAGTTTGTAGGAATTGTTTACAAAGTATTAGTCTGCTTAGTCCTCGTGGGAACGATATTCGATTTATCACTTTATTACTTGTCGACCGCGTATACTTGCGTGTGCGTTGGGAGCAACATCAAACAATATAAACTTTGACCAATATTTTGAGATATATTTCTTTACCATATTAATATAACAAGAATTGCAACTTGTAGTACTTTTCGTGCAGTTTTTTAATATCTAAATTATAATTTTAAAATATTGACTAAATCTAGTTCAATTTAAATCCAAAAATTGGTCAAGTTGACTCTCGAAAAGTGAAACAGATCAAATAAAATGGACCGGAGGGAGTATAAAATATGGCAAAACAACTTCAAGCCATATAGTTTTAGTGTACTAAGAAGGAACTGTCTAAAATTTATACATCTTGTTGGTCCAAAAAGTTGGAAGATTTTGCATCCTCCTCTTGCCACTGACAATGGAACATGTAAATTAAGAACTCTGTTGCACGTCTGATTTATTAAAGATACAGCAGTTGTAGTCAAATGCATTATCTTCACAACTTGTTCCTATCCTTGAAGAATGTACATTGTACATTTAGATAAAATGCTCCAAATGGCTTTACTCCCCAACCAGTTTGTCAGTTAGCGCCTCAGAGATAATTTCTTATTGTCCATTTAACTTCAAAGATGCTATGAACATTTTGCATAGCTGAACAGTTGAGGCACGATGGCACAACAAAAAAAAAAAAATGCCTAATTTCACTCGAGTTAAATGTATGTCTATTGGTGAAACCTTTGCTCTGCAGGTTCACCACAACCATTGTGCAGTAACGTCCAAACAAAACAACAAAACAACTGACTTTGACTGGAACCTTACATCTCCATCAGAGCTTTCATTGCCTATTCTAGAAAAGAGACTTGAGCTGAGAAGCCTGTAGAGCAAGATTTGACAGAGTAGTTGCTATTCTCATCTTCTTTCCTGATCACCCGGTAGAAATGTAACAAATTTCATATAGTATAAAAGAAATATTTGATTTTGGCCAGACAATCGGCAATCAATCAATATTTTATCTGCAATGCATCAAACATGACTTCACCAATTATTTCACCAATTTAATCTACATAAACATTAGAAAATTCTAGTCTAAGTTAAATAGAAACATCGTTGTGAGTAGTAATATATATTGTCATCGTAACCAGGACTTGTTTAAATATTTAAGAATCTTGTCAAACATATACACAGAGATAATAAAGCATTATAGACACATACAAACATGAAAAGATTAGTAAGTTTTCCAGAACTTTTAGGTAGTAGGGTGACTTTTCCCTATATCTTATGATTTAAACGGGCAGACCTATGAGAATGAAACAAAGAATTTAAATGCATACTGAAGCTATCTACAATTTTCTTACTGAGCTAAAAAAATCAGACCTCTGTTTTCTTTGGCACCTGAGAGGTCATGGTAATGAGCTTCATCATTTTACTCAAGTAAGTTTGAGAAATCTAAACAACTACTCCCTCCGTTCCAAAATGGTTGTCATAGTTTGGATTTCGAGAGTCAAACGAGTTCATTTTGACCGTGAATTTAAGCATATAATCTTTAAGTTTTTTGTAACGATATTTATATACTTAGAAATTGCATAAAAAGTACTATAATTCACAATAATTAATAATTCAAAATATTTAAAAGACATATAAAAATATTACAGTCAAAATTAAACTCGTTTGACTTTCGAAATCCGAACTATGACAACCATTTTGGAATGGAGGGAGTATATATTTGCAAAGAAGTTTCAAGTGATAGATGCTAAAGCTTCTAAAAACTCGTGCAAGGGAACTCGTAGAAAACTATTGCATGAACAGAAAATAAAATTCCAGTCTATATTAGAAGTTCTAAGGGAAAATGTCATATTGTATACAACTATTCCTAGAAATAATTCCATAGTTCACTATGCCAATATTCTATTCCCTAGATATTCAACTTTGAAAGAGCAGATATGTATTCCAATATATCTAGTATTTGAAAAGTTACTTAACTTTGATGGCTTTTAGTTCTCTACCAAGCAGCAGGATTTTCCCCTGGAATATCATGTTTTAAGATGTATAAGTATCAGCCTCAAAGGTCAAGAAAAGAAAGCTTAAGGCTCAAGAAAAGAAAGCAGCAGCAATGATGGAGAATCAATAATTGACATAGTTTCAATGATGCTATAACTCACAATATGTAATGATTTCCAAGGATAGCATAGAAGGTGCTATGTTAGTCCTTGCTCTGAAGGTCTCATACCATAAGTCATAGTCGGAAATATCCTTTCCTCTTGAATGATCAAATTCCATAGACCTGAACATAACAATTGCTCAAAAGACGGAAAATATGTGCAAGAGCTGCACCACCAAAACGAATTTCCAAAAGCACAAATGCAAGAGAATCACCCACCTATATGTGTATTAAAAGCGGAGGAAACAAAAAATTATAGGTGTAAAGCTTGTTGTGATTGCCAATATATTATTTGTGCAAATAATCTATGTAGTCTTATTACTAAGCAAATAGAGGCTATGAATTTAAAGTTGTTTCAGACATATCATGGAACATCCTGCCTACAATAAATTCTTCCTTTTCTATTAAGAAGTAATAATTCGTTCCAGATATAAACACGGTATGCAGATTAAATCAGATTAAATACTATCATGCATGTCAAAAAGTGAAGAAAAAACTACTGCATTTAAAAAATTGAACAAAATTCTACCTAAAAAATAGAATAACTTACAGATTCTCACCAAAAGATGAGAAAATAAATTATACCCGGCAAGTGGCGACTAAAAAATGTAATAATCTACTAATATGCATGTATAAAAATTCAATAGAACACCAATCAGTTACATATAAAACTCTAATCAACAAAGGAAAATTAACATGAGAAACTCATCAAAACAAAGAACAAAACATAAATTTCGACTCCAAAAAGGCAAAGTTAACCAAAAAAATATCTTATGTAACCACAGCAGCAGATTTTGAGTGTTTGTGCATGAAATTGACGGAGAGAATATGATGAGAGGGAGTTTAAGGGCGTAGGGAGGAAGACAAATTTTCAAAGAGTTTAAAGAGAGAGACGGTAGAGAGAGTTTGGAGTGTTTGAGCATAAAGTTAGGGGGAGCACACGTGTTGTTGATACAGCAAAATGACTTGTTGACAAAATGCCACGTATTCAGCAGAGGACTCTTATATAGAGGGTACAAACATATAAAGCAGGAGGTACAACTTAGAATAACCGTGTTCGTCCCTACTTTGGTCTCTTATATATAATAGAAATACACACGCAAATGCATTAATTTATGGAGGGGCGGATGCAAGTAGAATGCATGGGTTCCACAAAACCCACTAATTTTAGCTCAAATCTAGTATTTATGTTAAATAAAATTACTAAATTTATACAAAATTTAAGTAAAAACACAGTTACTAAAAATTGTCTGGCCTGTCTCTACATATAAGAAGTTTTCTCCGGTGAAGTTATGAGGGCTATTTTTTATGGTATACTAGTGGAGGCGTTTGGCCACTCAAAATTTTGCAATTTTCAGGGAATGTTTTTCAAAATGTGTTTGTCCATGAAAATTTGTAATTTTGTAAATTATTACTATTATTTTTAAGTATTTGGGGGAAAATATCTTTTCTTCACTTACATTTTTTTCCCAAATAAATTGCATGTACACACAAAACAGTAACTTTTATATATTTTTTAATTCAACTTTAAAAATTCTTTTTCAAATTATTTTTGACATCTATGGCCAAACACCTACTAAAACTTTTCTCTTGGATCCCAAGTCTTGGCAGGCCATAAAGTTTGATCAATCAGTGGAGCCATGTGGTTTTGATGAGCTTTTAACATAAATTGTCCTTTAAGTTTGAGAGTTGATCCAATATTGTCCTTCCAATATACAGGTGTTCATATTTGGTCCTTCAAGTTTACAAAAAGTGGTCAGTTTTAGTCTCTGTTAAAGTAGTCATAACCAACTGAGTTAAAACTAACGGACTCTTCATAAGATTCAGCTATTTTAATTTAGGAGAAACAATTACATCACCAAAGTCTCCGATGTTCAGTCAAGAAGCATGTTTAGATCAGTGGACGCTTGGGTCATCTAAAGAGTCTTCCCAGGGTTACGTTCTTGAACCTGGAAACATTATAGTGAAGGAAAACTTATGCATAGCTTTGCAAGCATTGAGCCATGATAAGGAGCATGCGAGCAATTACACAAACGAGAACTTTCTCTTTTGTTGAAAATCAAAATATTCAGCCCTTATAGAAATTAAAGAGAATTTTATGTAGAAGAAAACTCTAGAACTCAGGAAGCACTAACCTAAGAGATGCAAGTTGGTACTTATGCAATTTGATTTCTTGAGATGATAATTTGAAACTCTTGGTGGCAAGGTAAGGTGTAATTAGAAGCATCAACAATTTGTTAAATTCTGCAATTTAAGTCTCAAGAGGCTTATGTACTTAAACGTAAAACCTTAGTTGAAGCCTGCTTGTCCATAAATAAATGTATGAGGTAATTGCAGACAATGAATTTTTACTTTTGATTGTTGAAGTTCTGAAATATGGGTGTAAGGGGGTTAGAAACATTGATGCAACTTGAGTAATTTTTATTTTGGAATAAAACAACAAAATCCAAAAAGCATTGGGTGATATTCAGTGTTTCCTCCCAATGCGAGAATGATAGACGGTTTGATCATAGTTTTTTTTTTTTTTTTTAAATATTGCTCTGAAATCTGAATTGGGTGAACATCATTTTTCTTAGCTAGAGAAGATATCTGTATCTTCAAGTAAAGGACAAAATATGCTCGGATGTTGTTTTAACAAACTGGGTTACGATATGTTTCAAAGGTACATTGAAGAAGCTGTTAGTTTTAACTAACTGAGTTGGAGATTGTTTTAACTGAGACTAAAACTGACCACTTTTTATAAATTTGAAGGACCAAATATGAGCAGTTATATATTAGAAGGACAATATTAGATCAACCCTCAAATTTAGAGGACAATTTATGTTAAAAGCTCTGGTTATGATGCTAGAATCTAATTAAGATATATATTTGCCCGAATCGAAACTAGTTTAAAGACAGCAGCAGTGTCAGTTTGCACATTTCTCCTCTATTTGAGTCAAAGGTTGGTTACTCATCTCCATACTACCATCATTCTCTTTTCTAGGGTAGCGTGGTGGGGCAGGAGGAGTTGTATTGGTCTTCGAGATCGCTTAAGATGCGCACACATCACACACAGAAAAAAGAGTACAATTAATACACATAAATAGAAAAGTTAAAATTCAACTCAATATAAGTTTTAGATGTGTGTACGAAAGAAAATATTTTCGAGATACTCACCGTTCTAATTTATATGACACATTTTTTTTTTTGATTTGACAAAAAAAAAAATAATGATACAGTTGCTTGTTTGACAACTAAGTTAATAATATTATTTCTATTCTATTATCGTTGCACCTTATATTAAAAGCTACCGATAAATTTTTAATTACTTCAATTTTCTCTTTCTTACTTTTTTTATATCTTACAAGGGTAATTTGAAAACTTTACAAAGTCAATTTGTATTTCTTAAACTCAGTCTATCCTAAAAAGATTGTCATATTTCTAACTTTGAAAGTAAATTAACTTCAACCTTCTCATTCTACTCATTGACAGCCCACACAATATCTATAACTTATTTTGTAAAACAAGTTTTATAAGTCTTTCTTCCTTATTAAATTATGTGCCAAGTCAAACTCTTACAAACAAAGTAGGATGGAGGAAATACTATTTGCTAGCCAAAATAAATTCCTAACTGTTTAATTAAGAAAAAAAACTAATTATTTCTTAGCCCCTACCCAGCCCCAACCCACCAAACCCACAAACCCACAAACCCATACCCTAATTATACTTGAATTTATTAAAGAGGAAAAGTCAGTGTTTTATTAGGGTGATTGTAGGGTATGTAGGGGATTGGGATTTGGGGGGTTGCTTGTATGGGATGGAAAGGGGCTGAAGTTCGGGTTTGTGATGTATAGTTGGTGCCTAAGGTAGGGCTTGGCGGGTTAAATGGGTGCCATTGACGACGCATAATAGGTTCCCGAGATAGGTGTTGGCGGGTGCATAAGGTGCCTCAAAATGATGTTCAAAGATGTACGGTGGGTGCCATGTGGGTTAGGCAAATGCAGTGTGGGTGCACCATTACTTGTGCACATTAGGTGCTTGGGTGGGGGCTGATCGGTGCACCATGGGTGCTCCAGATCCAGGATAGGGCTGACGAATCCACAGTGGGTGGCATTGACGTTGCACAACAGTTTATTTGGTGGGGGATTGGCGAGTGCATAATGGATGCCTAAGGTGGGGTTGACAGTGTACAACAGAATGCTTGGATGAGGTTTGGTAGGTGTTACAGGGTGCGCGCCCGCGCACAGGAGGATGAGGGTGGGGGTGGGGATTACGGTGGACGCATGGAGGTGGAAAGGTTTGAGGTATGGTTATGCTAGAAGTATAGAGATACTGTGGTGATAGATGGCTGGTGCCGAGGGATATGGTGGGGGTGCGGTGGATGGTTGAATGGGGTTAGGAGTAAGGCTGTCTAATAGCCCGGTTTGCACCGGGCCGGACCGGACCGGAAACCGGTCCGGACCAGCGCAAAACGGGCCAAATTTTTTTTAAAAAAAAAAACGGCCCGTTTCCGATTCGGCACCACCAAAATGGACCGGTTGAACCGGACCAAAGTGGACCGGAACCGGTCCGGACCGGACCGGAATCTGCTGGGCTTTGTGCGAAAAATAGCCGTTGGGCAACGGCTATTTCACGCACAGCCGTTGGCCCAACGGCCAAAAACGGCTATTTTTTGCCCCCACCCCCCTAGGTGCCCCCATACCCCCCAACCTATTTTTTCTATAAATACCATCATATTTCATCAATTTATTCACAATTTCTCTAATATTCTCTCTAAATCTCTATCAATCTCTCTTATTTCTACAAAGGCTATTTGCTAAATTGCATTACAAAAAAATATTTAGAGTGAAGTGGAAATATTGTTCGGTGCGGTTCCGGTCAAGTTTCAACTTTCACTTCCTAAGTTCTACATTCTAAGTTCACGATATCATGTAAACTCGTTCTTACTTTTTATTATCTATTTTATTTTTGTGCAATATTATTGTTTGTAGCATATTTTAGTAATTTGTTTGAAGCATATTTTAGTAATTTGTTTGAAGCATATTTTAGTAATTATAAAAATGTCTGGAATTTGGAGATCAATTACGGGTAGTGGTCGTAGATCACGTGCTTGTAACCGAGGGGGGGATGATAGACGTAGTCGTGCTTTAGGTAAAAGACCAGTTGATACTTCTAGCGCTCCTTCTCATCTAAATGATTTTACTCAGGAAGATGACACGCAATTTTATCATGATATAGATTTTGATCAACCACTAGATAATGATATGTTAGAGACACAATATGAAGAAAATACCGAAGGGGCTAATTTAGATGATGAAACACCCACTAGTCAATTTCAAGCTGAACCTGAAGAAACTGAATTACCACCTATGCTTCCTAGTAGAAAACGATATGCACGACCCGAAAGATCGGATGTGTGGAAATTTATGACTAAAAATGTTCCGGCTCATAAAGCTAAATGTAATATTTGTGCAAAAGTTTGGGATTTTAAAACCGGCAGCCATAATAGTGGGACGGGAAAGTTGAGAACACACTTAGAAAACCATCATAAGGATGAATGGGAAAGGAGGCCGGGTGGCCCTCGTTCAGGAAATAGAATGGCTCCATCGCAAGGTAGTGGAGTCCAACAGGAAATTAACCCAGTGACGGGGGGGGGGGGGGGGGGGGCTTATGCATTATGATAAAAAGAATGATAGGGAACAAATGGCAAAAATGATTGCGGTAGAGTGCTTACCTTTTACATTTGCTTCTTGGCAAGGTTTTATTCGTTATATTCAAACCGTATATAATCCATCTTTTCAAGGTTTTCCAAAAACTACGGTTAGAAGTGATATTATAAAATTTAAAAATGAATATAGACAATATTTACGATATATATTTTATCACTTTGATTGTAGAGTTTGTCTTACTACTGATTTGGGTCGTGGTGTTAATGGGTATGAGTATTTAACAGTTACTTGTCATTTGATAGATCTTAACTGGGCAATGCAAAAAAGAATTTTAGCATATTCTGCTGTCGATGAACCACACACGGGAGCATTTATTAAGAGAGAAGTTTCGGATATTTGTAAGGCGTATTTTCTTAGTGATAAAATTTTAAGTATAACTCTTGATAATGCATCTAACAATGATTATGCTATTACTAAGTTAATACCCGCATTGCATCCCCCTTTTGAAGAATTGTTTCATGTTAGATGTGCATGTCATATATATAATTTAGTTGTAAAAGATGGCCTTAAGTTATTTGATCCTACTATTATGAAGGTTAGACTCGCAATTAGTTATATTTTTAAATCTAAAAAACCGGATAGATGGAGGGACTTTCAAGTAGAGTGTGTGAAAGAAGGTATAGCTCCTAGAAGAGTTCCCAAGGAAGTTTCAACTAGGTAGAACACTGTATATGACTCTTTGACTGTTGCTTACGCTTTACGAGTGCCTATTACTAATTATTTTAATGGCAAAGTAGCTGAAGTGTATCACCTAGAAGAAATTGATTGGCAAAATGTTGAGCGTCTTCTTCTTTTTTTAGCAAAGTTTTTTTATGCTACTAAAGAATTTTCCGGTCAATATTATCCTACAATCACTACCATGTTGTATTTTATAGCTGGAATAGCAGAATTACTTAACGATTATAGAGTAGTGCCTGGTTATGAAGTTGCGGTAGAAGCAATAATTGAAAAATTTAAAAAATATTTTTTTCCGATTCCACCACTTTATTCTATTGCATCTGTATTACATCCATGTTTTAAACGTTTTAATACGGAAATGCTAATTAGAGAAATTTATCGGACTTTGAGAATTACTGATGAAGAAACACCAAGTGTAGAAACAGTTTGTGCGCAGGTAATTGTAGATTGCCAACGGATTTATGAAAGGTATAGGAATGCAGCTGATAATGTTATTCCAAGTGTTCCAAGTGGAGCTGGATCAAGTTCAACGCAGGCTCCCAAAAGACCTGCAACCGGATTGGGAAGTTTTTCCAGCCTTAATCAAAGGCTTTCTAGCAGGCATTCGAGTAGCAGCGGAGGGTTCAACGAGCTTGATGTTTATTTACTTCATGCTTGCAAGGAAGTTGATTATTTTGGAAGCGAGCAACTACTGCCATTTTGGAAGGATCAACAAGCACAGTTTCCAATTTTAGCAAAAATGGCGCGGGATATTCTAACTATTCAAGCATCATCTGTTGCTTCAGAAAGCGCGTTTAGCCAAGGAAGATTACAAATTGGAGATCATAGACATTCATTGAAGGAAGAAGCAATGGAGACGGCCGTATTATTCAGAGATTGGATTAGATCGGAGCGAAGAAATTTTGGATTTGCAGAAGATCAACTAGCCGATGTAGAAGCTTCATCAGAAATTTTATCAGGCGATGGAAGTTTGGATAATGAAACTGATTATGAAGAAGATGACTCTTTGCCACCGGTTCCTCCAGAGGTGCCAGACGAAATTATTCAGAAAATGAGAAGTTTTTTTTATTAATATGTAGTTTTTGAAATTTAATATCTATGTACTTTGCAAAAAAAAAAAATCAACTATTATTCAATAAAATGCGTTACGCCTTGCTATTAAGTAAATCCTTTGTCATATTCTCAATTATTCTTTGCTATTAAGTTACCTCTTTGCAATTCAATACTAAATACTAAATACTAAAATACTAAAAAATACTAAATACTAAAATACTAAAAACTAAAAACTAAATACTAAATACTAAATACTAAAAACTAAAATACTAAATACTAAATACTAAATACTATTATACTACTAACTTAGTATTAAGTTTGAAAAAATAATAATTTACTTACATTATACTAGATTACTAAGTTTGAAAAAAATACTCAATTATACTTTTATAATACTAAAATACTACATTACATAATAGTTAATATTTTAATACTAGATTACTAGTATTATATATAAGTTATTACATAAAACTAAAATTTAAACAAAATAAATAACCAAAAAACAAAAAAAAATAAAAAAAAAATAAAGAAAACGACAAAATCGGGCCGGGCTGGACCGGAACCGGGGAACCGGACCGGACCGGCCCACTTCAAACATTGTCCAAATCCGCTCCATTTTAAAAAATAGCCGTTGGCAACGGCCATAAACGGCTATTTTTCCCACCCCCACACCCATAAACGCCCCTACTGCCCTCCCCTACCTATTTTTCCTATAAATACTCCCATATTCATCAAATTAATCACAATTCAATATTTTCTATTCATTTATCTTAAAAAATTTCTGACAAAACGCTATTTTATTAAATTTTCTATCAACATGGCTGCAAAATGCAAATAATGCTAATCAAGTTCAAGGTGCTAATGTAGCAGGTCCGTCTGGTGGTCCAAGAAGAACTAAATGATCCGAAGTTTAGGAATTTATCACAAAAAATAATGATACCGGCAAAGCTCAATGTACTCTTTGTCAGAGATTTTGGAATTGGGAAGATGGATCAAATACTAATGGAGGGAAAATGAAGTTTAACACCCACTTGGAAAACCATCATGCCCCCGAATGGGCAGCTCGTGGTGGTGGAATATATCTGCAACCACGTGATAATTGAGTGTTGAGTCGCTGAAGTTGAAAATTTCTGTATTTTTCTAATTTCTAGTCTATTTTCATGTTTTTATTTTCTAATTATGCATTTCCATTTTCCAACATAATGTACTGTGTGTATTGTTGAATAATATGTGTGTTTTGTGTTGTTTATTTAGATTTTAGTCTACCAATATTTTTTTTCATCTATTTTAAACAATAAAAAATATAATTTAAAATAAAAAAAAAATTAACGAACCGAACCGAACCGGACCGGGACCGGCAGAATATCTATTTGCCGGTTCCGGTTCCGATCCGGCATTAGTGCAACTGCACCGGTGCACCAGACCGGGACCGGACCGGTAACTATTTTTTTTCCTTCGCACCGGACCGGACCGGACCGGGCCGGTGGACACCCTTAGTTAGGAGTAGGGTATGAGGTGGTGGTAAGTGGGTAGGGATTTTAAGTGGTTTATAGCACATTTGGGGGAGGTAGCACTAGAGTAATTGAAAAAATGGATAATTACACTAAAAGGCAAGCAAAAGACGAAAATTATTAAAAATGATCCATATTTTCGAATCTTACCCGAGCTGTCACTATTTTTCCGAGATAGGAGTCGGCGCAAGTTTATACAACACATGTATAAAATTGTATAAATTTGTATAAGTGTGTATATTCGAGTGAATAAATCTGTATATTAAGGATGTTTATATGAATTTTTACTTTTTTTGTGTATATTTTTGTATTTCTCTCATTGCTACGCAATTATCTATGTATATTCATGTATAATTTATTTTTTGGGGGGGAGATTTGTGCGTATAAACTTGTCTAAAGCAATGATTTAGACGCCATAAACAACATAAATTCAGTAAAATACAAAAAAATAACGACACCACTTACGGGAGAGGGTGTCTGCCGGCGACTTAGTGGCTGGGGAGGAGGAGATTTGGTTGCTAGGGTGTTTTTTATGAAGGAGTGCTAAAATTTGTAATTTTAGGGGTTGGTGCTATGCATTAAAAAAAATATGGCCTCTTGTTTGTAATTTTGGGTAGTGGGCTGCCTATTTTTAAAAATCTCCCTTGAAAAAATGAGTTCACTCCACTTGCTAGGGATGTTATTTTCCATAAATAAGAGAAAATTTTACTCTAAAGAAAAATATTTGTCAACATATTTAATCCAATCTAAATATGAGAAAATTAAAAATATTTACTGAAAACACACACTATATTAGAACACTAATGGTTCCACACTGTAAAATTTTGGATGGATGGAAACTTTATAACTGCTAGTCGAGGAATATCTTACGTCTTGATTTTAATTAAGACTAGTATGCGTACCTGCGCGATACGCGGTTGATATCAGTGATTATTGGAAGTGTCTTCAGTTCCTTTCCTTGAAACTCCAAATTGTTCATAACCTAGTTGGGAAGAAATAAAATGATTAGCATATAAGAGACCATTTTACTTTACAACATGACCTAAATGATAAACCATCCAAATTAGGATTATTTTTGTTAAAACATAAATAATGATGCATGTTGATGCCTATCACTAAAATAGTAAAATATATCAAGAATATGCTTAAGTGATTCCAAGACACGTAAAGAACTATCTGAGGTTAAGATGACCTTTGGATTATAAGTAGATCTATCACGTATTTCATGAATAAGTAATGAAATTTGGTGGAACTACAAATGATAGTAAGCATTTAAAAGAAGGAAATTGTACTTGAAACTCTCCATGGTTGCTGCAGTTGTGATGGTTCATATCCACTTTATACATTGATCTTTTAGAAGTGCACAATAGTAACAACAAAGTGATTGAAGTAGGTCCTTCAACTATATTACATAAATAGCGATAGCCGAAAAATGTCGGCAGAATCAGATAATGAATAAATGATTGCTTACTAACAAAAAGATTTATAGTTTATGACCAAGGTGAATGCAAACTCTTCAACTCTAATACACTTATAGAAGATCGATATAGTGCTAGTCACGCAAAAATTAAATACTAAAAAAGCACAAGACAAATGCAGAGCCAAAATTATACCTTTGAAATATGCTATTTCGTTTTATCATTGCCCATGTAATGGCGTCTTAGGCTCTTGGGAATATGATAAATTCATTTTATGTAGCCATATGCCCATATCCTGCACAAAGGTTTATCTAGTTCAAGGCTAGGGCACAATCAAATTTAATGTCTTAGTTCTCTAAATTCATCATAGCTTCAAATAACCAGTAAAATTCTTAATGTAGAGTACTAATTAGAGACCCTTCCCTCATGAGAAGTATTCAACTCGTAAATGAGAACATTCGGCTAGTTTTATTTTTACCAAAAGACATCAATTGCTGGATTCATAGTCATAACTCCAATACTATAATGCACAAATCTGAACACTACAACAAAAAATACGATTCATATATCAAAAGTATAAGGCTACAGACATATGGACAAAGTTACTACAATAGCACGAACGTGAGTGAGAATCTATTCCATGGCCAGAGGAATTGAGATAGTAAGAGGAAATGCCAATAGGAATCGAGGTGCAGAGGTATAAACAGTAACACTTATCGCTTGTGTTCATCACATCTGGATAGAAAGAAATGAAAAAGTATTCAATTTCAAACAAATAATCCTCCAACAAACTATATTTTTGTCAGGTTTAAAAACACCTAATGTTAATAACCTCTCCTTGTCTGATTCATATTGCTCTTTTTACACTTCCTCTGCTACGCATAGTATCTAGTATTTACACTTCCCAGCTACGCATTTTGAACTGAATGAAGTGGAAATGAGACTATGCTTTTGTTAACATTGAGTTGTCAAATGCATGGCTGCCCCTGAAACTTGTCACTGCCAAGTAAATTTTGCCCCTGAACCTGGATTGTTCCATGAACGTTTTGGTATGGCTAACAAAGTCCATAACACAAACAAAAGGTTATATTATGGAAGAAAAAGCTTAGATAGACAGATCAGCCGCAACACTATTGAGCAGTTTCACCCTCCCGACAGATGCTTTCATCTCTACATCTGTTTACATTCATGGTTGTCTTAGGATAGCTCCCTTCAAATTCTATTTTAAGTTTTTACTTGAATTTATCTCTAGAATACTTTTCCACCTAGAAATAAAGTATATAAGCTAAGCATTTTGCATATTTTATGACAATCGCACTAACCTAAATCAACTCAAAGATGGATAACTAAGCTAATTCTCTAAAAAGATGCCTGTACCTCTAGCTTTTTAAACTCTTTTATCAGTATAGCAAGAATTTTTGATAAAGCAAATATCGCATTAAGAGAATGCAAGCAACAGGCATAAACTTAGAGGGAATTGTATAAGCAGTTATGTCTCCAGTTTCCTCCGCATCACCAAAGAAAAGAAAGAACTAATCAAGGAACAGGCATAAACTTGGTCAGATATTCAACTGACTTTTCTACTATAATTGAAATGTAAGCTGGCACCGGAAACTTCTCATCGGCATCTTATACTTTCACTGGCACTTCATTTTTCTTATCATAGAATCCAAGCACAACAATGGAGAGGGCGTTGCACTGACAGGGGCAGGATGATTAGATTAAAGATTCCTAGGAAGGAAAAGAAAGGAGATTTACAACATAGAGTTATGTTGCTCGGATCCTCCAAAAATATTGTCAGGTGTGTGTTGGATCGTCCAAAAGTAGTGCATTTTTTAAGAATCTGACACGGAAGCGGTGGCAATTTGGAGGATCCGAGCAACTTAGGCATAGAGCACTTGAAATAGATACACCTAAATAAAAGTACAGCTGGAATAATTCATCGATGTTTAAGGCTACAGATACACATCGAACATAATCCGGGTTGCCATTGTAGTCGTCACACAAATAAATCAAAATCTCAAAGAAGTAACAGTTCATTTGAGAAACTATATTAAAAACTATATCCAAAAGTAAAAAGCTAGAGAAACTTGTAAATAAGTACTCCATTGCTAACATAATAATATCTCAGGTTTAAAATTATGTGATTTACTGCACCGGAGATGATTCCTGGATCGATGTAAGAACCATTAACAGTAATAAAATTAGATGCACCATTGTTGATCTATGAAGAATACTATTCATGTCCAATGCATAGGTGTGAAAGTTGGACCATCAAAACGCAGAACCAATTTTCATTGAAAAATATAAATGTATAAATCTGGAAGAATTAGTACCTTATGTTGTATTGTTGATGTCTTGTTTCTAACAGTGTTGATGGTTTGCAACTCGGAGCTGATTCTCTCATTCTGCAAAGTTTAGACTATAGTACAAAATATGTCCAAATTAGTTAAAAGATGAAATAAAAAAGGTCAATTACAGATGATAGCAAGTTTACATAAAAATTAAGTGATGCATGTAGATTGTCTGGATAAGCTCTAAACACAAAAAAAAATATTTACAATAAAAACACATTAAACTACGTCTCAAAATAAATTACAAAATACTTCTTTATACACTACATTCCTTGCTTCATCTATTAATTTTCCATCGTAATCATAAACTAAAACTTTCAGCCCTTCTCTACTGGTAACACGTGACAGAGCTACATAAAGTTTCCTATGTGTAAATGGTGGTTTCTTCAAAAATATCCCCACATTAGACAACGATTGGCCTTGGCTTTTGTTAATGGTCATGGCAAAAGATACGACGACTGGAAATTGCCTTCTTTGGAACTTAAAAGATATTCTCGGATCAGATGGAGTCAATGTCATTCTTGGGATAAACACCGTTTCTCCGACCAATTTACCTGATAATACCTTGGCTTCAATAACTCGATTTCAAAGTCTTGTGATGATCAACCTCGTGCCATTACATAATCCGGATGACTGATCTATATTTCTTAGCAACATTGCAGGAACACCAACTTTCAAACTTATAGAGTGATTTGGAATTCCTGAACATTTAATACTGTTCAAGAATTCCGGTGTATGTATGTAGTCCAAAGCTGTAAAAGAATGATCAGACATGCAAGTTGTATCAGAACTTAGATATATTTTCTCCGGATTATGATTGAGCGACACCATATAATCATTGACTGATTCCACAATGTCCAAAGTGGGAGAGAGAATTGCTCTTTGCTGTAGGTAATCAATGTCATTGGTATGGTTAAAAAAATCTGGATATGTACTTTGAACTATTGTGGCTATTGGATCATCACTATTACTAATGAGAATATCATCGGAGATTTTAACCTTTTCTACGCCGTCTATAGAGCTTCCAATCCTTCCATCACGAATTGCCAAAATCCAATCTGAAATTTTTTTTAACTCATCAGAAGGTGCGCCTAATTGATTTCCTTGCAACCTCATATTCCTTGTTAGCTTTAGAACTTGATAGTGGGACCATAAATATGAAGAATTTATAGTAGCATTGACAATATCTTGCCTAGTGCCTTTCGCAATAACATGCAGAATTTGTCTAAGGTCACTACCAAGAACAACTGTCTTACCTCCAAATGGTTTGTCCAGGCTTGATGCATCTTTAAATCTAAGAATATCTCTAAGAGTTCGATCAAGTGCTTGAAAACAATATCTATGCATCATTGGAGCCTCATCCCAAATAATCAACTTTGTCTTGATAATAAGATTTGCTAGAGGACTACCTTGATTGATATTACATGTTGAATCTTCATTTGGAGTGAGAGGAATTGCAAATCTGGAATACGCCGTTCGACCTTCTGGTAATAAAAGAGATGCAATGCCACTTGATGCAACCGTTAACGCAATTTCTCCTTTAGATCGAAACATTGAAGACAAAGTCCTCCAAATAAATGTTTTTCCTGTTCCTCCATGACCATACAAAAAGAACAATCCACCTTTGTCTTCATTTACCGCTGAGATGATTCTGTCATAAACAGACTTTTGTTCAGTTGTCAAGTTGTTTAATAATTGTTGATGTTCCTCTAACAAAGAGCGTCGATCATAACACAGCTCACCAAGGATTAATCGATTGTAACTGTCAACTTCAATCTCATTGTATACAACCCTTGGCATTGTTGGAAAATCTAGAAAACTTTTTCCACATCCTTTTAAAATTCTTTCCAACTTTTGCAAGCAACGATTTCTGATTTCAGCATCTGTTAGCTCTGCCACTGTAATACCACAATAATATATAATTTGAGTAGCAACAATACAAAGTAAAAATCAGTTAATTATACAGATAGTTAGCGGGTTTAATGGGAAGATGTCAACAAACAAAGAAAGAATAAAGGTATGCAGAGGAATTTAAATAGTGGTTAGCCTTATTAAGAATGAATCAATTAATATATTTAAATCAATTGATCTGCATCTAAGTTTTTTAGATGGAGGCAGAAGACTAATAGTGATCTAGTACACCTTTAAAACTCAGCTTTGCTATGTGTTGTACCCTTTCCAAGCTGAGATTCTAGTCTAGCCTCCCGTGTTTCTCAAACTATATGTGCAAAGGCGTGAATCCGCTGAGATGAGTATAAATTGTTTAACATGGTTAGTAAGAATTCGTAAAGTTGGTCCTACTTCTTAGACCTGAGTAGTGGTTATTGCTCTAAGGTATCAACCTGATAGGATTGATCAATTCAAAGAATTTAAAAATCATATAAAAAAATCAGAAATGTGAAAGGAGCTGAGATAATTTTTTGTAAAAAAGTGTTCAGCCCGGACTGAAGTCATCATCACGTGATGATTAAACATCAAAGATCTTGTTTAGCTATCCTTATTTTGCCTATGTTTCTATTTGAATGTCTCTCACGTTTAATGGTGGTATTTTTAATCGGTTATGTTTATATCTTTGACGGAAAGGAACTACATCAGGAAGTGTATTACAATAGAAAGAACAATCTAAAGCATTCCCTCCCCCCATCTAATTAATTTTATCATAGCAGTTGCTATGATTAATAAAAACAACTACATAGTAGCTATCAAACCATAAAAAGATAAGGCTATCATTTACTGTGATTTAAAACTTCAACAGAGGTGAATTCTTCAAAGCTATTATAGGCTAAAGTAGACACTAACAACTGTGGAAAGTATGTATTTTTGCATTTCAAAAAGCGGTTACAGATCTGATTGTAACCAACTTTAACCAACCATATTTCAGTTCTACCTGATGTTATACATATATTATGATTGGATAATACAGTGAGGTTAGAGAATTCAATCATTTGTAGCTTTACAGCAACTCCAAACGCTTCAAAGCTTCTTCACAGTGGTATTATATTCATGTGTGCTAAAATTATATTTCTTAATTTTAATCTTGGAATTGTATTGACTTTTACTATAATGTTTCAAATGTTTACTGCAGATACATGCCAAATCTGCCCTAAAATGTTAGCTATCAGACTTGACTTGAAATGTAACAAAATCTTTTCGCTACAGCATTGGCCTACTGCTTCAGCATATTAATGGTAACTTTCGTAGTCCTATTCGTATCAAATTATAAGTTTTAAAGCAAATTGTAAAATTAATTCTTATCATAATAGGCATAGTGATGTTACATAAACAAAAATGATATCATAATGTGAAAATAAAGTTTTATTTATGTACCTGGATTATTCAATAGTACTCGTTCTTCGTAGAGGATATCATCCGACAATAATTGCCATGTTTCTTCCCAAACCTTTTCAGACCTGAAATTGAATTGGATAACAGGAGAATGTCAAATAATTTCCTAAGATACGATGGCATTCCCCAGTGACTTGCCTCCTTTATAGCATCCACATAATTTTTGTCATCATCCAATAAGCCAAGTGCATAACATGCATCGCTAAAGATGGGATGCATGTAGTTGCCGACTATTCTTAGTTCTTCATAGCACTTTGGACCTTTAACAATATTTAACAGTAATCTGAGGTATTATAACTCGCCAGTTCCAGGAGGAACAAAAAAAATCCTTCCAATAGAAAATGGAGATGTTTTTCTTCTCTCCCACATTTTTAGATCATTTTTCCATAAAAATTTAAGAGGAAATTCTGCATATGTTAATTCTCTTGCTTCAGGATATTCTTCATTTGCTTTAAACCAACTAAGAAACATCGATTCCTTTACACTTGGCCTATTGGAAACTACATCAATTGGATCATCATCAGAGAATACGACTGTTTGTTCATCTTTAAGGTGAAAGGGTAGTCTTTTCACGGAAGGTTGTCCATGATGAATTGAAAATTTAAATATTCTCCAAGCAGCTTCACAAGATGATATATATCTACAATCATAATACATGTTGATTTCATCAACATCTGATGAACCTTCCTCTTGCGCACTTTGAGAAAATGCAGCGGTGACACGATCATGTCCTTTATCAACATACTTAAATAAATACTTAATAGATCTTGACTGATTGCATCATTCTATATTAATATGAACACCATACTTTAATAATAAGAATCGATTGTGCGGCACAACAAACCTGTTATCCAAATCAATACCACTCTTTTTGATAGTTCTATCATCATCCCTTCTTCTATAAACAAGATATCCTTCTTCATCAATTGTTGTTGAATTAACAAATCTTTTTGGGAAGTGCTTTGTACATCTTCCACTTTGCATGCATGGAGAAGATTTTCCAGCAGAACCACATGGGCCATGTAACATGAAATTTTTCAGAGCCTTATAGTAATGAGGGTCGACCTGCTCATTTGGTATTTCTGCTGTGACTATCTTATCAATATCCGTAGCAGTTGGATATTTTTTATGCTCATGATGAAAAAACAAGATATGAGCATGAGGCAATCCTCGTTTTTAGAACTCAATCGTATAAATCACTGCAAAAAAATTCAAAATGATTCAACGATATAAATAATTTTTTTTCATGTTAAATAAGAATATTCTTTAATATAAAAGAAATCTGATATAGATACATGCTTTTACAGCTCCAAACACTTAGTTGTCGCGCAGATCCTTTATTAACCAATCCAATTTCACTTTAAAATATCTGGTCGATCCTCAGGATTTAATCCCCTATTGTTTACAAATCTACGAATCTCGGGCCTCTTTGGGTTGCAAGTAAAAGTGATAAAAAGATCAGGGAACCCAGCCCATTTGCATATCGCCATAGCATCCTGATAATTTTGAATCATATATCGTGCACCCCCTATATAGCTAGATGGCACAATTATTCTTTGCCCAAGAGAAGAAGGATTAGTCTCTCCACGCAAAATAGCATCTTCCAACCCTCTATACATGGCAGCTCTCAACTGCACTTGATGAGTTTTAATATACTTCATTCTAGAAGATTCGATCATGGTATATGCATCAACTAAGAATTGCTGAAATAATTTTTTAGAAGACACTATTGTTGGAACATCATCCTTCCTTTCTTGAATTATGTAAGCAAACTATTCCCTCATGCTTACAAATCGCCTCCCTCGTGGTGATTTTTTAGAAAAATTAAAAGAAATGTCCTCTCTATACCCATCTTCACCATACGGAAAAAGTAAAGGATATTGTAGACCTAAATAGGCAGCATCCAATTCATTTATTCTTTGCAACTATCCAGTTTGTGTTTCTAGAATATATCTCTCTCAGGTGTAGAGACTTCAAAATCTCCAACAACCAAAGCAGCTACCTCAGAAACAGTTGGTAAGTTATACCTTCTTCCATCAGAATTTTGTTTCCCTATCAATCTCAGTCTAATGTTGGAGCTGTTATCTTCAGTAAATCTATCCCTGACCATTCTGAATATCTTAGCCAAAACATTGTGATGATCAAGAATTTGCTTCAAATCAACAACAATTTCTGCATGAAGTCTATTTACTTTCTGACCACGACTGCAAAAAGAAGACACATAATTAATCACAAACGTATTGTGATGTGACGTATTATTTACATATTATTATTATTATTATTATTATTATTATTATTATTATTATTATTATTATTATTATTATTATTATAATAATAATAATTTTTATTATTCTTCTTCTTTAATGCCCAATTACCAACCTTACGACATGAATTCTATTATTTACTTCATTTTCTGTATCATAAATATATAATTGAGCAAACTTTGGGGTGGCTCCCTCGGGGGGCAATAAACTCCCAATCTGATGGTAATTCTGGCCTCCCAATCTGAATGTTCTTGACCTCGTGCTTGATTGACAGAGACATAAACCTTTCCTCCCATTGATGTAAATAGGAACATAGAGTTATAACTCCTAATATTTTCTCAAAAAATGTTTACTCTTAGGACCTGAGAGAAGTAAGTGTTAGAGTATCAAATTTACACACATATACAATCACATATCTATATAATGTGGATTATTATATATAATATTGTTTCTTCAAACCTGATTCAAACAACAGTTGTTTTAATATTTCAGGTGGCTCCTTTGGTTTGGGTAGTTTTATCTTTCCATCTCCACAACATAAAGAGAACTTCGGCTGCTTAGACTTATAGTGCTTGTCGACTCTTTCTTCATACCAAAAATAGGCCCCACAATGTTCACATTCATAAGTGGCATCTCCAATATCTCAGTACTCTATTAAGGAAAAACATAGACTTTAATGTAGTCAATATATCTATATACATACATATAGAAACATGTCATACTAACCTTCATTGAGAACGTCCCCCACAGTCAACGTCATTCTCTTTAAAAAAGCAATGGTTAAATTAAGTTAGTGAAAATGGCAGTACAACTATACTTATGAATATATCTTTGATTGTAGATAATTACTTATCTTGAGTGACTATTCATTTACCTTCACAATCATATTCATTGTCATCTTCTTCGTCTAAGCTTGGTTGCATATCATGACCTTCTATGCATGAAATAACAATTTTTTTTAATTTGTATGTGCATTTGCATGTATAACTATGATACTCTAGAGAAACTTTATGAAAGAAGTAGTAACATCATATATTGTATTTCAAAGAATAGGAGCAGTTGTTCACATTGCTAAAATGTAAAACTGTTATTTCCTTGTAACATGCTCCGAATTTGTCTGACTACACACCAAATAATTTAAGCTTACAAATACAATAAGAACTATATATTATTAATATAAAATTGCAAACGACTTGTCATTAAAGTGTGGATGAATAAGATAATTCAAGTACCGACCTGGCAATACAGGAGGAAAATTTAATTCGGGTAGAATAGGATGTGTGTGCATATTCATGGAATGATTGAATACCTATGATAATCAAACATAATATAAATTAGTGTAAGATTCATGTTCAAATAAGATAAATTCATATTAACATGCAATAGCACATCATATAGTACAGATACAATGCTTTATAAATACATGGTCAAGTTTGGAATATGAAATATAAGGAAATTGGTACTCTACCTTCACTGGATCGCCATTCAAATCAGGTAGTTCAACTTCACTACGGGAACACAGATCATCATTTAAATCAGGCATTTTATATTTATTTCTCTTCTTGTGATATGTATCTGTAGACAAACAACTGTGTAAGTTTGCCATTGACAAATTATTGAAAATAATCAAATCCATGAAACCTTTTAGATAATTTGAGATACCAATGAAGAAAACAATAATAAAACTAACCATGTGTCGAATTTTATAGTATAACTAAAACATATCAAGACAACATATTTTTGTCTGAGAGGAATTTTAAGAAAAGATACTTATCACTTTATTTGTGAACTTAGCTCAATTTCGAGCAACTGAAAGCAATAATATTGGCTAAAACTTTTAGTATTCCTCTATATATTTTCTTATGGAATGATTTTTTATACTGTTAGCTTAAGTGACACCAAAGAATGTAGTAGATGCGAATTTTTTAGTCATAACAGAAAATTTGGTGCCAGCCAAATTTGGTGCTATCACGAACATAATCAATAGGTAATTAACTTTTCATATCACAAATACTAAATTGTTGTATATCTCAAAAATATTATCAATGAAGTAATTAATATATGTGCAGTTGTAATATAAAGATAACTGTTTAGAACTGACCATTTGTTATATCACATAGAGGATGAACTATTTCTTCATTGCCGATACTTCTCCTGCTTCTATTTGTCGAATCAGAATTCTCTGTAGAAGGAAACGGGTTGTTTTGAAAATGAACTTACTGAAATAAGCATTATTATTTGAGACCTTTTAGATAATTTGAGATACCAAAGAAGAAATAGGCCAATAATAAAACTAACCATTTGTCAAATTTTATAGTACAACTAAAACATATCAAAACAACATATTTTTGTCTGAGAGAAATTTTAAGAAAAGATACTTATCACTTTATTTGTGAACTTAGCTAAATTTCGAGCAGCTGAAGGATAATAATATTGCTAAAATTTTTAGTATTCCTCTATATATTTTTTTATGGAATAAGTTTTTATACTGTTACCTAAAGTGACGCTAAAGAATGTAGTAGATGCGAATTTTCTAGTCATAATAGAAAATTTGGTGCCAGCCAAATTTGGTGCTATGACGAACATAATCAATAGGTAATTAACTATTGATATCACAAATACTAAATTGCTGTATATCTCAAAAACATTATCAATGAAGTAATTAATATATGTGCAGTTGTGGTATAAAGATAACTTTTTAGAACTGACCATTTGTTATATCACAGAGGATGAACTATTTCTTCATTGACGATAATTCTCCTGCTGCTATTTGTGGAATCAGAATTCTCTGTAGAAGGAAAGAATTTATTTTGAAAATGAACTTACTCAAATAAGCATTATTATTTAAAAAATTAAAATTTTGAAAAAAAAATACTGTAGATAAAGCATTTCAAAGATTTAAATTATTACCATTAAATTCAACCTAAGCTCTCATAACTACATGAAGAATTGTAGAACCAATAAAGTTTTCTTACCTTTGCTAGCCGTGGAGTATTTAGCTCGTTTCTGATTCTCTGAAAATATGTGGTATGTTTTTGTTAAATTCTTCTTTTGATTTTCCATTGCTTATTCGAAAATCAAATCTGGATTTTAGTTGGAAGTCTTTTGGAAGAAGAAAGATAGAGTGTTAGTGACAACTCTTTTTGTTTTTGTTTTGCTTCATCATCCAGATCTCTGTTTCAGTTTAAGGTTCTAAGTAGTTTTGACTTTTGGTCTTCTCAACTGCTTTTATCACGTTTCACTTCTTATAGTTTCAAAAGTTCCTTATGCTTTTTGTATTTTGTTTTTGTAAATTATTATTTTATTTTACTTAACTATCTCAAGAATAGTATCACTAATGCGTGTCGTCGTCGTCGCAGTAAGACAGTAAACAAACTGTGATACAACATAAGATCCATAATTTTTTAACAAAAGGATTTGCAAGAATAGTATACATCACTACCTGAACAGGAACTCATTTCTTTGTATGTTAGCATCTCTTTTGTGGAAAATATTTATTTGTATGTTAGCAGGTATAAATTATGAAACTTTACTTCTATATTTAACAACTATAATTTATGGTTTTTAGGACTTTGTACTTTTACACTGAACAGATTAACAATTTTGTGCTGAACAGATTAACGAAATAGATAGACAAGAAAAAAACAACAAACAAGGGTGAGTCAAAAGGACTCAATAAGTGGGGCAGACTAACCACCTCAAAGAATAGGATAGCTAGCCAAGGAGAAGAAATAGATAAACCAAATTCCTTTTATTTCAATTATAAAAAGGCAGAGCCAGATGATAACCGAAAACACGTATGAAACCATAAGCTCAACTAGGGATACGAACTAGAAACATATCAACAAATAAGCAATGCACATATAAACAGGACAGTAGTCATGTACCATAAGTCTACGCAATGGTATGAAATGAGATGAAATGAAATGAAATGTGATGCAAAGGGTCACATGTGCCAAATGAATGGAGCGGAATCCTCCTGCTCCGAGGGCGAAATCCTCCTAACCTCAATATAATGCAATAGAGCGAAATCCTCCTGCTCCGAGGGCAGAATCCTCCTACCCTCAATATAAAGCAATGGAGCGGAATCCTCATGCTCCGAGGGCGGAATCCTCCTACCCTCAATATGATGCAATGGAGCGGAATCTTCCTGCTCCGAGGGCGGAATCCTCCTACCCTCAATATGATGCAATGGAGTGGAATCCTCCTGCTCCGAATATGATATGCAATGTAATGCATATGAATGACATATAATACATATGAATGCAATATAATGCAATAATAACCCTTCACCGGCGCTGGACTCTCATCGACAGCCGGGGAGTAGATGCAAACTCACAGCCAGAGTACAATATTCAGATCCTTAATGCAATACCAACAACAGGACATAACATATGATACATAATGTAAATACAAAGCTAAGGCGTAATGAGTACGCCTATCGGCAGCTACACACGTAAGGAACACGTGGTAGAAAATCCACGAGGCCAGGTGCCTCCAAAGAAATGGATATAAATACTTACCTCTTCCAAAAGTTAGTACGGCTAATCAACAACCGCTTTATCCTTTGGGTTCCTTGCCAAACAATCCCACTCTATTCAATATAAGCAGAAAATATATCAATTTAGACTAAAGACTTCATTCCTCATATCTTATGGCAATCCAGGTAGGAACCTGATACCCTATTCGCATTTGCAATACGCAGGCTAGGCCTATGTACAGGGTTTATGGTCACCTAACCAAATCCTAAATAAATTACATTTATATGTTGTCCATAACTCACTGAGTACGAATATATAATCAATTCCATTATCGGTGTCCATTTGACCCTTTAAACTATTAGTTGAACTTATTAAAACGACGTATAATATTCCAAGTTTTACAGTTAAAATATATTCAAACACATAATAAACTCAAAAAATGCATGAAGATCATTACCTGAATGTTTCGGGTAAAAATTCTACTTTTCTCCGGCCCCTTTTCTTATTTTCTGGCATTTTTTCCCTTGTTCGCATTCTCATTCGTTTTCTGTTTTTGCTCCTGTTTCTCATTCTCATGCTTCTGCTTCATTTGCAGTAGGCTAAAGGGATTTTATCCCCTTAGAAATTAGCCAACCGCCTAACTTATCTTTTTTGTCTTTTTCTCTTTTTTTTTTCTTTTTCCTTTAAAATTTGCTGCTGCGGTAAAAACTAAAATGGTACCCTACGATATTCGAAATAATTCCAACTTTTTCATACCAGTTATAAAAACTATATATAGCATACTCGTTAAGGCGGATCTCAAATCGAACTCCCAAAACTCAATATGCAAATTAATTGGAAAAGAAGTCAAATTATTTAACTTTCGGCATTTTAGTGAAACTAGCCGAACAATATCGAAATTCACTTTCGAAAGTTCACAAAAGTCACAATTAATCATACGAACCTAACGGCACTTTCGGATTTCGAGTCGGAGCTCATTCGCCAAAACCGGGGTCGAAAATCTCTTTTTAATATTTATCGATAATAAAAACTGAAACCTTCTTCCGATGCCTACCAAACAAGGTCTGATTTAGCTCAAATTTTACAGACAGGTTTTAATGGGTATATCGAATATTTTAAAATTATCGGCACGCCAATCGGAATCCTAAATTCCGAAACGACTAACCGAGGTCGTTTCATTCTCCTCCACTTAAACTCTCGTTCGTCCTCGAACGAACCTAAGGCTAAAGAAAAATTTGCACAGATAACAAAAGAACTTGCACGACCTTCATAAGCTACTCCACGAATATTATCTCATGATTTCAGCATTAGAATTATAACATGAATATTGAACTTTTGGAATAAAATATATCTGGATAACATCATAACACCATTGCCCAGCTTATTCTGACTAAGCTGATTTTTCCTCGATCACGAGAGGAGAGCTCTACTTTATCGAAACAAAGATATACGAAACTCTGGATGGATTAACATGATTCAACCGATAATCACCTCTTCGATATACCTTTTGATATAGAATAGGTCGATGGAACTAAGAATTAGCTCACGCTTGATGCAGTAGGGGGAGCTTTTGAAATACCTTGTTAATACACACTATAGAAGATTTGATGCAAGCCATATTATTTTTACGAACGCACTATGCAACATCTCAGTTGATGCTAGTGTTGTTCCGCAAGCTCCTTGTGGGAATGTAGTTACTCATATCCTAATGTATATCAAAGGTTCATCTGAACAGGGTCTATCATATAAGGATAAGGATCATGCAAATACTACTGGATAGTATGATGTAGACCAGGAATGATATTCAGACTAAACATCTACTTCAGGGTATTGTCTTTGAGTTGGAAATATTATGACTTGAAAAAGTGAAAATAAAAGAGACATGTAGTTAAACCATGAGCTGAGGCAGAATACCAGCAACAAAGTTGATTACATGTGCACTTACAACGCTAAAGTAAAGTAACCTCTCAAGGAGTTGAGGTGTGAAGGAGATATGCCAATGATGGATGGACGACAAGCTGCACTAGACCTTTATCTCAAAATTTTCATGAAGTAAAACAACGTCAGTATGAGGATCCAGTTCTAGTTGAATATAGACAGATAGCCAGAAGACAACCGGAGTCACTATAAAGGGTTACTACTGACGGTGTTCTTGTGTATAAAGAAAGACTTTGTGTTCCTGATCTTGCAGATTTACGTGGACAGATTATGATAGAGGCACATTATTCCAAATACACTGTTCATCCAGGTTCGACTAAGATGTACTATGATGTTAAGCAGATTTATTGGTGGGACGAAATGAAGTGTGGCATAGCAGAATTTGCGGCTTAGTGTTCTAATTGCCAGCAAGTTAAAGTCGTGTCATCTTTCCAGACATTATGCTTTTAGCAGATAGGTACGTATATATGATCATGGTGCCAGCTTATCTCTATCATAAATAGATTATTAGTGGGTTTAGCAATGATCGACACTCATTGTAGGTTTCTGCCGTGGCCTTAGGTTGGATCGTGACAAAAGTTGTATCAACGCCTTAGAGATTTAGTATTACCATTCAGTATTTGGAGGAAGACTCCTCCACTTAAAGCACAAACTCATGCAGCTATTTGAATAGGAATAATAATCCCCGTACAACCTGCTAGGTTAAGAAAGATTTAGCTAAAACATGACTCGTCTCAGACCTAAGCTAGCAAATTACCCTCTTGAGTTGCCAAACAGCTGCAAAATTGAGTTCACAATTCCATACCCTTGCCATAAGAACCAGCGCCTGGTTGATCAACTCAGGGGCCAAATGACGCCTCTCATTACCCTTAGTAGTCCTAAAACACAATGTGCTTACTCGGCTACCTTGGCACGCACTCTGGCTCGACACAGAGAACATCAAAATAGGTTACTGACCGCCTAAGCTCACCAGTGCCAAACAAGGAAGAGATGGCAACAGACTGAGGATAGAAATAATTAGAACTTCAGGAAGCTCATCTTCTTATTCACTTGGCTACCTGAGCTAGACTACTTACGAGTCAAGCTAGCCAAAGAATCACAATTGAAGAAATAGATATTAAATGAGCTCTATGGAACAACATCCATAACAATTTAACCTTCATATATAAAGGAAACTCCGACAATTTACCAGAAAACCCTTTTATAACCCAGATAAGCTAATGAGATAACATGACTTTACTAGCATTTCGAACATAGATCGAATATTACTTACTAATCACTTTGCACCGGAAGAAACGATAACACTTTCTGATGGTGACAAATTAGGATCCCATTATTCTACCAATATTGAATTTCGAGGAGTGAGGTAAACTGAATTGACATAATAACAGAAGGTGGCGTAACAAGATGCCTTGCAGACAATACCGACACTCACTCCCAAATCTCTCACATTTAAATCATATAAACTAGTAGGGTCTCACAAATGCCAGGAATAAATCATATCAGAAGCTCACCTCTCTACCGCAACCAATTCTTAATAGAATCGACATCCAAGGAAACCATCGAAACATGATGAGACACATCATTTCCAGATCGATCGAAAGAATCAAATCTTACTCACATTTAAGAGAAAAAGAAATCTCAAGGTCTACTATATCGGATACTTCAGCATCCTGCCAGACAAGCAGGTCATAGAACTGCCTCTTCATCTGAGCTGAGCCACTACCCTGATAATTATTTCCATAAAAACCACAACCACCATGCTCTCGAACTCTAATGGATGGTGGCATTTCTCTGGTTGATTAATATTTAAATGAAATTCCCTACGACTGTACAGGTGCCTGATAACGAGAGAATGGACAACTGCCTACTTGCTGGAGTAAGGAAAAACTCCTCAAAGGATAACCAGACTCACGACAATGATACCACCTTTTTACTGAAAAATGGAAGCTGGAACGATTGTTGATAGCTGTAAAGAAAACACTGAATCTGATCTTTACGAGCTACTGGCGCACTCTAAGAATCACATGACACAAAGTGAGATAACCTGGAAGGTGACCTCCAAAAATAATCAGAACTCTTACCTCCAAACGAGGCACTATGGTTACCCACTAGGGGCACGGGATCTCTTTCTCTCTTGCTCTAACTCTTTCCCCTCTAACTTATGGTATGCCTAATACCTCTAAGCAATATCAACAACGACATCAAATGAATTCCCAACCTCAATTTCTCGAGCCATCTAGGATCTCAAGGAGGGAGAAAGGTCAAATAAATCTTTGAATCTCTCGAAAGGCTCATGGACTAGTTCTAATGCATATTCAGCCATTTTATAAAATTCAATCTCAAATTCTGAAACCAACCGGCTAACCGATAGGCTATCCTGTCCAATCCACTCAAACTGGCAACACATTTCATCTCGCTCGCTACTCGAAAGGAATTGTTTTCCACGAATCTAGAAGAAACATCGAACCAAGTTAGCTAATAAGAGAGCAGTCCACCAATTAAAGGCTGGACCCTGAAACTGGAAAGCAGAACAATCAACATTATACTGCTCGATATAATCAAGAGCCTGAAGGATACGCTGACAACCTTTTATTTTTTATTTTTTTTAAAAAAAACTTGCACAAGGATTATTTGATGCATGGCCTAAGAACATCAGAAGGTTCAATTGGGTAGAATAATGCAGCCTCTTAAGTCACTGGGACCGAGCCATTACTCAGGTTAGCTAACCAGCCAGAATAACTAGAGGCACAAAACATGCTGTCTCCGGAACATAATTTACTGCAGCAATATTAATAAACGGAATAGGAGCTCCCTTAGACCGAACGTCTGCACATGCGGCAACTTGATAGGCTGCCCAGCGAATAATAAGTTCTTACAGTATCTGTGTCGCCAAGATTCTCATAAAAGCATCGTAGAGAGCCAAGGGAACCATAAGGCCCTGCTCCCTTGCCCATCGCGAGCTGGCACAACTGGGACCTCCGTCACTAGATCGTCAATACGATCAAACACTCTCGGGGCTTGAGTAGCTCTAGCCCCATGCTAGGCTACTTCGTCTTGAACTCATACCGTATGCTAATTTGTCGCACGAGGGTTTCACAATTACCATGAAGGAATTAACGAAAATACTTTTGCATCCTAAACCGACGCACTATCAGAAAAGAAGGAAGTGAAACTTCCTAAACGCCATCATAGCCTTTCGTAGAAAAGTACGGACGTCTACGTACCCATCAGCGAGACTCAACTAGACACTAATTTAGTCTGGATAGACTCTAAGCCGGGCTCTGATACCAACTGACATGACCTAGAATCTAGTTAGGCCGTGCGGGCACCCGACATCCTCCCCTAGACCCGTCGGGCGAACCCTTACCAATTAAATTAGGAAAATAAACATAACAATTTATAAATAAGGTCAAGACTTAAAAAAACACAGACATACTGATACCTCTCAGCTGTACAAAAGAAATTACAGCTGACTACCCAACATACTAGGTTTAGAGCTATCCAGACTAGACATCTAAGAATATAAAAGAAGACAGATACCGCCTGAAGGGAGCAAAATGCAACTGAAATAATACACATATAAACTGGTTACCATCCGGAATAAAAGCTGGCTCACCCTGACAGCTGAAGTCGTCTTCGCTCCTTCACAATGTGGCGAACTCAATCCTGGAGCGAACCTGCCGAAACGAAATAGATAGATAAGAAAAAAAACAACAAACAAGGGTGAGTCAAAAGGACTTAATAAGTGGGGCAGACTAACCACCTCAAAGAATAGGATAGCTAGCCAAGGAGAAAATACAGATAAACCAAATTCCTCTTATTTAAATTATAAAAAGGCAGAGCCAGATGATAACAAAAAACACGTATGAAACCATAAGCTCAACTAGGGATACGAGCTAGAAACATATCAACAAATAAGCAATGCACATATAAGCAGGACAGTAGTCATGTACCGTAAGTCTACGCAATGGTATGAAATGAGATGAAATGAAATGAAATGAAATGAAATGAAATGTGATGCAAAGGGTCACATGTGCCAAATGAATGGAGCTGAATTCTCCTGCTCCGAGGGCGGAGTCCTCCTACCCTCAATATAATGCAATGGAGCGGAATCCTCCTGCTCCGAGGGCGGAATCCTCCTACCCTCAATATTATGCAATGGAGCGGAATCCTCCTGCTCCGAGGGAGGAATCCTCCTACCCTAAATATGATGCAATGGAGCGGAATCCTCCTGCTCCAAGGGCGGACTCCTCCTACCCTCAATATGATGCAATGGAGCGGAATCCTCATGCTCCGAGGGCGGAATCCTCCTACCCTCAATATGATGCAATGGAGCAGAATCCTCCTGCTCCGAATATGATATGCAATGTAATGCATATGAATGACATATAATGCATATGAATGCGATATAACGCAATAATAACCCTTCACCGGTGTTGGACTCTCATCGACAGCCAAGGAGTAGATTCAAACTCACAGCCAGAGTACAATGTTCAGATCCTTAATGCAATACCAACAACAGGACATAACATATAATATATAATGTAAATCCAAAGCTAAGGAGTAATAAGTACGCCTATCGGCAGCTACACATGTAAGGAACACGTGGTTCAAAATCCACGAGGCCAGGTGCCTCCAAAGAAATGGATATAAACACTTACCTCTTCCAAAAGTTAGTACGGCTAATAAAAAACCGCTTTATCCTTTGGGTTCCTTGCCAGACGACCCCACTCTATTCAATAAGCTGAAAAATATATCAATTTAGGCTAAAGGCTTCATTCCTCACCTCTTAGAGCAATCCAGGTAGGAACCTGATAACCTATTCGCATATGCAATACGCAGGCCAGACCTATGTACAGGGTTTACGGTCACCTAACCAAATCCTAAATGAATTACATTTATATGTGGCCCATAACTCACTGAGTACGAATTTATAATCAATTCTATTATCGGGGTCCATTTGACCCTTTACACTATTAATTGAACTTATTAAAACGATGTATAATATTCCAAATTTTATCGTTAAAATATATTCAAACTCACATAATAAACTCAAATAATGCATTAAGATCATTACCTGAATGTTTCGGGGGTAAAAATTCTACTTTTCTCCGGCCCCTTTTCTTATGTTCTGGCATTTTTTCCCTTGTTCGCATTCTCTTTCGTTTTCTGTTTTTGCTCCTGTTTCTCATTCTCATGCTTCTGCTTCATTCACAGTAGGCTAAAGGGATTTTATCCCCTTAGCAATTAGCCAACCGCCTAATTTATCTTTTTTTGTCTTTTGTCTTTTTTTCTTTTTCCTTTAAAATTCGCTGCTGCGGTAATAATTAAAACGGTACCCTACGATATTTGAAATAATTCCAACTTTTGCATACTAGTTATACAAAATATATATAGCATTCTCGCTAAGGCGGATCTCAAATCGGACTCCGGAAACTCAATATGTAAATTAAATGGAAAAGAAGTCAAATTATTTAACTTCCGGTATTTTAGCAGAAACTAGCCGAACAACATCGAAGTTCACTTTCGAAAGTTCAAAAAAGTCACAAATAATCATACGAACCTAACGGCGCTTTCGGATTTCGAATCGGAGCTCATTCGCCAAAACCGAGCTCGAAAATCTCTTTTTAATATTTATCGACAATAAAAACTAAAACCTTCTTCCGATGCCTACCAAACAAGGTCTGATTTAGCTCAAATTTTACAGACAGGTTTTAGTGGGTATATCGAATATTTTAAAATTATCGGCACGCCAATTGGAATCCTAACTTCCGAAACGACTAACCGAGGTCGTTTCATTCTCCTCCACTTAAACTCTCGTTCGTCCTCGAACGAGCCTAAGGCTAAAGAAAAATTTGCACAGATAACAAAAGAACTTGCACGACCTTCATAAGCTACTCCACGAATATTATCACATGATTGCAGCATCAGAATTATAACATGAATATTGAACTTTTGGAATAAAATATATCTGGATAACATCATAACACCATTGCCCAGCTTATTCTGACTAAGCTGATTTTTCCTCGATCACGAGAGGAGAGCTCTACCTTTTCGAAACAAAGATATACGAAACTCTGGAGGTATTAACATGATTCAACCGATAATCACCTCTTCGATATACCTTTTGATATAGAATAGGTCGATGGAACTAAGAATTAGCTTACGCTTGATGCAGTAGGGGGAGCTTTTGAAATACCTTGTTAATACACACTATAGAAGATTTGATGCAAGCCATATTATTTTTACGAACGCACTATGCAACATCTCAGTTGATGCTAGTGTTGTTCCGCAAGCTCCTTGTGGGAATGTAGTTACTCATATCCTAATGTATGTCAAAGGTTCATCTGAACAGGGTCTATCATATAAGGATAAGGATCATGCAAATACTACTGGATAGTATGATGTAGACCAGGAATAATATTCAGACTGAACATCTACTTCAGGGTATTGTCTTTGAGTTTGAAATATTATGACTTGAAAAAGTGAAAATAAAAGAGACATGTAGTTAAACCATGAGCTGAGGCAGAATACCAGCAACAAAGTTGATTACATGTGCACTTACAACGCTAAAGTAAAGTAACCTCTCAAGGAGTTGAGGTGTGAAGGAGATATGCCAATGATGGATGGACGACAAGCTGCACTAGACCTTTATCTCAAAATTTTCATGAAGTAAAACAGCGTCAGTATGAGGATCCAGTTCTAGTTGAATATAGACAGATAGCCAGAAGACAACCGGAGTCACTATAAAGGGTTACTACTGACGGTGTTCTTGTGTATAAAGAAAGACTTTGTGTTCCTGATCTTGCAGATTTACGTGGACAGATTATGATAGAGGCACATTATTCCAAATACACTGTTCATCCAGGTTCGACTAAGATGTACTATGATGTTAAGCAGATTTATTGGTGGGACGAAATGAAGTGTGGCATAGCAGAACTTGCGGCTTAGTGTTCTAATTGCCAGCAAGTTAAAGTCGTGTCATCTTTCCAGACTTTATGCTTATAGCAGATAGGTACGTATATATGATCATGGTGCCAGCTTATCTCTATCATAAATACATTATTAGTGGGTTTAGCAATGATCGACACTCATTGTAGGTTTCTGCCGTGGCCCTAGGTTGGATCGTGACAAAAGTTGTATCAACGCCTTAGAGATTTAGTATTACCATTCAGTATTTGGAGGAAGACTCCTCCACTTAAAGCACAAACTTATGCAGCTATTTGAATAGGAATAATAATCCCCATACAACCTGTTGGGTTAAGAAAGATTTAGCTAAAACATGACTTGTCTCAGACCTAAGCTACCAAATTACCCTCTTGAGTTGCCAAACAGCTGCAAAATCGAGTTCACAATTCCATACCCTTGCCATAAGAACCAGCGCCTAATTGATCAACTCAGGGGCCAAATGACGCCTCTCATTACCCTTAGTAGTCCTAAAACACAATGTGCTTACTCGGCTACCTTGGCACGCACTCTGGCTCAACACATAGAACATCCAAATAGGTTACTGACCACCTAAGCTCACCAGTGCCAAACAAGGAAGAGATGGCAACAGACTGAGGATAGAAATAATTAGAACTTCAGGAAGCTCATCTTCTTATTCACTTGGCTACCTGAGCTAGACTACTTACGAGTCAAGCTAGCCAAAGAATCACAATTGAAGAAATAGATATTAAATGAGCTCTATGGAACAACATCCATTTCAATTTAACCTTCATATATAAAGGAAACTCCGACAATTTACCAGAAAACCCTTTTATAACCCAGATAAGCTAATGAGATAACATGACTTTACTAGCATTTCGAACATAGATCGAATATTACTTACTAATCACTTTGCACCGGAAGAAACGATAACACTTTCTGATGGTGACAAATTAGGATCCCATTATTCTACCAATATTGAATTTCGAGGAGTGAGGTAAACTGAATTGACATAATAACAGAAGGTGGCGTAACAAGATGCCTTGCAGACAATACCGACACTCACTCCCAAATCTCTCACATTTAAATCATATAAACTAGTAGGGTCTCACAAATGCCAGGAATAAATCATATCAGAAGCTCACCTCTCTACCGCAACCGATTCTTAATAGAATCGACATCCAAGGAAACCATCGAAACATGATGAGACACATCATTTCCAGATCGATCGAAAGAATCAAATCTTACTCACATTTAAGAGAAAAAGAAATCTCAAGGTCTACTATATCGGATACTTCAGCATCCTGCCAGACAAGCAGGTCAGAGAACTGCCTCTTCATCTGAGCTGAGCCACTACCCTGATAATTATTTCCATAAAAACCACAACCACCATGCTCTCGAACTCTAATGGATGGTGGCATTTCTCTGGTTGATTAATATTTAAATGAAATTCCCTATGACTGTACAGGTGCCTGATGACGAGAGAATGGACGGCTACCTACTTGCTGGAGTAAGGAAAAACTCCTCAAAGGATAACCAGACTCACGACAATGATACCACCTTTTTACTGAAAAATGGAAGCTGGAACGATTGTTGATAGCTGTAAAGAAAACACTGAATCTGATCTTGACGAGCTACTGGCGCACTCTAAGAATCACATGACACAAAGTGAGATAACCTGGAAGGTGACCTCCAAAAATAATCAGAACTCTTACCTCCAAACGAGGCACTATGGTTACCCACTAGGGGCACGGGATCTCTTTCTCTCTTGCTCTAACTCTTTCCCCTCTAACTTATGGTATGCCTAATACCTCTGAGCAATATCAACAACGACATCAAATGAATTCCCAACCTCAATTTCTCGAGCCATCTAGGATCTCAAGGAGGGAGAAAGGTCAAATAAATCTTTGAATCTCTTGAAAGGCTCATGGACTAGTTCTAATGCATATTCAGCCATTTTATAAAATTCAATCTCAAATTCTGAAACCAACCGGCTAACCGATAGGCTACCCTGTCCAATCCACTCAAACTGGCAACACATTTCATCTCGCTCGCTACTCGAAAGGAATTTTTTTCCATGAATCTAGAAGAAACATCGAACCAAGTTAGCTAATAAGAGAGCAGTCCACCAATTAAAGGCTGGACCTTGAAACTGGAAAGCAGAACAATCAACATTATACTGCTCGATATAATCAAGAGCCTGAAGGATACGCTGACATCCTTTTATTTTTTATTTTTTTTAAAAAAACTTGCACAAGGATTATTTGATGCATGGCCTAAGAACATCAGAAGGTTCAATTGGGTAGAATAATGCAGCCTCTTAAGACACTGGGACCGAGCCATTACTCAGGTTAGCTAACCAGCCAGAATAACTAGAGGCACAACACATGCTGTCTCCGGAACATAATTTACTGCAGCAATATTAAGAAACGGAATAGGAGCTCCCTTAGACCGAACGTCTGCACATGCGGCAACATGATAGGCTGCCCAGCGAATAATAGGTTCTTACAGTATCTGTGTCGCCAAGATTCTCATAAAAGCATCGTAGAGAGCCAAGGGAACCATAAGGCCCTGCTCCCTTGCCCATCGCGAGCTGGCACAACTGGGACCTCCGTAACTAGATTGTCAACACGATCAAACACTCTCGGGGCTTGAGTAGCTCTAGCCCCATGCTAGGCTACTTCGTCTTGAACTCATACCGTATGCTAATTTGTCGCACGAGGGTTTCACAATTACCATGAAGGAATTAACGAAAATACTTTTGCATCCTAAACTGACGCACTATCAGAAAAGAAGGAAGTGAAACTTCCTAAATGCCATCATAGCCTTTCGTAGAAAAGTACGGACGTCTACGTACCCATCAGCGAGACTCTACTAGACACTAATTTAGTCTGGATAGACTCTAAGCCGGGCTCAGATACCAACTGACATGACCTAGAATCCAGTTAGGCCGTGCGGGCACCTGACATCCTCCCCTAGACCCGTCGGGCGAACCCTTACCAATTAAATTAGGAAAATAAACATAACAATTTATAAATAAGGTCAAGACTTAAAAAAACACAGAAATACTGATACCTCTCAGCTGTACAAAAGAAATTATAGCTGACTACCCAACATACTAGGTTTAGGGCTATCCAGACTAGACATCTAAGAATATAAAAGAAGACAGATACCGCCTGAAGGGAGCAAAATGCAACTGAAATAATACACATATAAACTGGTGGCCATCCGGAATAAAAGCTGGCTCACCCTGACAGCTGAAGTCGTCTTCGCTCCTTCACAATGTGGCGAACTCAATCCTGGAGCGAACCTGCCGAAACGAAATAGATAGATAAGAAAAAAAACAACAAACAAGGGTGAGTCAAAAGGACTCAATAAGTGGGGCAGACTAACCACCTCAAAGAATAGGATAGTTAGCCAAGGAGAAGATACAGATAAACAAAATTCCTCTTATTTAAATTATAAAAAGGCAGAGCCAGATGATAACCAAAAACACGTATGAAACCATAAGCTCAACTAGGGATACGAGCTAGAAACATATCAACAAATAAGCAATGCACATATAAGCAGGACAGTAGTCATGTACCGTAAGTCTACGCAATAATATGAAATGAGATGAAATGAAATGAAATGAAATGTGATGCAAAGGGTCACATGTGCCAAATGAATGGAGCTGAATTCTCCTGCTCCGAGGGCGGAGTCCTCCTACCCTCATTATTATGCAATGGAGCGGAATCCTCCTGCTCCGAGGGCGGAATCCTCCTACCCTCAATATTATGCAATGGAGCGGAATCCTCCTGCTCCGAGGGAGGAATCCTCCTACCCTAAATATGATGCAATGGAGCGGAATCCTCCTGTTCCAAGGGCGGACTCCTCCTACCCTCAATATGATGCAATGGAGCGGAATCCTCATGCTCCGAGGGCGGAATCCTCCTACCCTCAATATGATGCAATAGAGCAGAATCCTCCTGCTCCGAATATGATATGCAATGTAATGCATATGAATGACATATAATGCATATGAATGCGATATAACGCAATAATAACCCTTCACCGGTGCTGGATTCTCATCGACAGCCAGGGAGTAGATTCAAACTCACAGCCAGAGTACAATGTTCAGATCCTTAATGCAATACCAACAACAGGACATAACATATAATATATAATGTAAATCCAAAGCTAAGTCGTAATAAGTACGCCTATCGGCAGCTACACACGTAAGGAACACGTGGTAGAAAATCCACGAGGCCAGGTGCCTCCAAAGAAATGGATATAAACACTTACCTCTTCCAAAAGTTAGTACGGCTAATCAAAAACCGCTTTATCCTTTGGGTTCCTTGCCAAACGACCCCACTCTATTCAATAAGCAGAAAAATATATCAATTTAGGCTAAAGGCTTCATTCCTCACATCTTAGAGCAATCCAGGTAGGAACCTGATACCCTATTCGCATATGCAATACGCAGGCCAGACCTATGTACAGGTTTTACGGTCACCTAACCAAATCCTAAATAAATTACATTTATATGTGGCCCATAACTCACTGAGTACGAATTTATAATCAATTCTATTATCGGGGTCCATTTGACCCTTTACACTATTAATTGAACTTATTAAAACGATGTATAATATTCCAAATTTTATCGTTAAAATATATTCAAACTCACATAATAAACTCAAATAATGCATTAAGATCATTACCTGAATATTTCGGGGTAAAAATTCTACTTTTCTCCGGCCCCTTTTCTTATTTTCTGGCATTTTTTCCCTTGTTCACATTCTCTTTCGTTTTCTGTTTTTGCTCCTGTTTCTCATTCTCATGCTTCTGCTTCATTCACAGTAGGCTAAAGGGATTTTATCCCCTTAGCAATTAGCCAACCGCCTAATTTATCTTTTTTTGTCCTTTTGTCTTTTTTTCTTTTTCCTTTAAAATTCGCTGCTGCGGTAATAATTAAAACGGTACCCTATGATATTTAAAATAATTCCAACTTTTGCATACTAGTTATACAAAATATATATAGCATTCTCGCTAAGGCGGATCTCAAATCGGACTCCGGAAACTCAATCTGTAAATTAAATGGAAAAGAAGTCAAATTATTTAACTTCCGGCATTTTATCGGAAACTAGCCGAACAACACCGAAATTCACTTTCGAAAGTTCAAAAAATTCACAAATAATCATACGAACCTAACGGCGCTTTCGGATTTCGAATCGGAGCTCATTCGCCAAAACCAAGCTCGAAAATCTCTTTTTAATATTTATCGACAATAAAAACTAAAACCTTCTTCCGATGCCTACCAAACGAGGTCTGATTTAACTCAAATTTTACAGACATATCCTAATGGATATTACAAATATTTTAAAATTATCGGAACGCCAATCGGAGTCCTAACTTCTGAAACGATTAACCGACGTTGTTTCAGTGAGAGTTTTGCGTTGTTATGATCGTCAACCTCTACTACCAAGGATTTGTTGCCACACCTACTTCTCTTGGTAGGGGTCTTTTTAGGAATCATGCCATTATCAGCAATAGAATGCTACAATAAGCAAAATATGAATGGAAAACAGTTTATCTATACGAATCATTTAATAGAATATTATTCATAAGGTCTATTTTCAAGTTAGTGTCATGCTTACCGTGATTTCTTTTCCATCCATGACTGATCCATTATTGAAGTCTAGATCCTATTAAGATAAACAAAAAAATTTGAGATAAGTATGGACTATAAATTAAAATGACTTGTAAAACATAAATTATCATAAAAGTTCGTTGCTAATTATCTACACAAAAAATGTGCAAGTCAGTGGAGGCTAGGAAAAAATGAAGAAATATTAAATTTCAAACTTAAGTTTATTAGAGATTTGTATGAATTTTCTATTTGAAGAGCATATAGGATAGATATAAATAAGTGAGTGTCGAAGTTACTTTGAAGAAAGGATTTTTGTTCAAGGTTTGTATTCATATAGTTGAGTGTCGAAATTAGTTTGAATTCTTTAACTCCATTTCAATTGTTAGATTAGTACATGATATCATAAAGAACTTAGCATAAAAGAAATCATCCAAAAGTAAATAAAATGGTATGAGCGTTGAAGATTTTGGAACATACAGTGGATGGACTTTCACGGGGAGATTCATCATACTTCTTCAACACATCTTCATCATCACAAATTTTTAAAACAGTATACCGTTCATCTTTTTTACTGACGTTGCTGTTCTTTACCAGAACTTTAAACAAAACCTTCCTCTCAAGAAAGTGCATCTATCTCCAACGAATAGTCAAATTGAGGAGTCTGGAATATAGTTTTCAATGAGTAAACAGATGAACACCACATAAACAATTAGGTGCGACAACATACCTTTATGAACTCTTCCTTTAATTCATGTGCTAGCTTCCTGCTGATAAGTTTCGTTGCTTCTGTATTCTAAAGCAACAATTTCATTTGACCAGACTTATCTGTAGCTCGCACTGGAATTCTATACCTGAAAGAGATGATTGATTAAAATTCATAAAGTTGTATATTTATGGAAACATAGATTAGACTCAGACCTATGAGTAATCAAAGGATCCATGCGGTCACATTTTTTGCATTTAAATTGACACCCGATTTTGTCAACTTTCTTTGTGCACTTCTTGCACGCAAGATATGACCAACCAAACTCAAGATCTAAATGGATAATTATTGCCAACCATAAGCTTTCTTCCTGGATAATATAAATAGGTATAAAAATTAAGTAATGTAAACATCATAAAGAGCTACAACTATACCAAATTTAAACAGTTATACTCGCATGCTGACACTGAAGTACATCACAAATTTTTTTAACTTCCAAATGTCCTGAAGCTAACTCATCCAAAACAGCAGAATTAGATTGTGAACATATCTGAGTAACCCCGATAGAGTTATCTCCTCGAACGGAAAGCATTCTGCATTTTTAAATATGTATAAGAACAAATTTTACTCAGTTATTGATAGTCTGTATTAAATATAATATAGGAATTCTTTGTATGATAGACCTGGATTTAAAGTCAGTCACTTGAGGTAGCTCAGAGTTTATCCAGAGCTTAGAGGTATACCAAGCATTGCGAACGGAATATTTCTCTGCAAGCATCATAGATCTATAATTAACACAATAAAGTATAAATAGATTTATCATTAAGGTAGATTGGAATACCTTGAAATTTGTGAGATTTTATGAATTGCATCACCACAACCGCTGGTTCATCACAAGATCCATTCAAGTATGGCAATATCTTATCTACAAACTCGCCCCAGAAAGTTGCCGAAATTGTCTTGCCTCTATGTTTGTTAATTTTGCATTTTAATCTTGAGAATGTAAATTTGTTCAGTTATAAATTAAAATTAAGTTGCAAGCTTACTCGTCATCTTGCATCTCGACGTTCATAAATACGCTTGTGTTTTCCCCTTGCTTGCATGAATTATCAGCACCATAAATAACAATTTGTCCAATGACATCTATAATTTTTTAAGTAAATAATTGTGAGTAAGCTGATATTAACAAATTTAAGTACAACAGAAGAAATAATTACCAAAAAGTTCATCGTTGTTGATGTCCACTGCATTGATCAAATGCTCATACGGGCGGAAGCGGAAGATGGTAAGGTCAAATTGTGGATCATTACTCTCATCCACAGTTGTCCTTTGTGTAAATGTTAACATAAATTTGTGATCAGTCGTCTTCAATCTCTCCTTACTTGGTTCAACCAATAAATTCTTCATATGGTACAAACAAAGTTCACTTATTTTCCCTTCCAACCTTAGCATGGATACGATCTCCCTGGAAAAAATTGAAGATGTAAGTGTGAAAACAACCCAAATTGTTTAACTATGGGAACAATAAACAATGACAGTGCTTAGTGTATAATGAATTGCAGCAAATTAGCCGAAATATATATTTACAACTCATCAACAGTGTTGAACCATTATATCAAACAATTAAATTGTAGAACCATTATATGAACTCCTTAGCAGAGCAATGTCGAAGTGCAATTTCTCATCAGAAAATCGTATCAGCAATTAATAGGAAAATAAGGATATTAATGTGATAGAGCAATATTTCAACAAAACATTTAACTTATATGTCTGAAAAAATTATTCCTAAACCAAAAAGATGTACTCATATGCCTGACTATTTTATGCTTTAGTTACCTTCGCATCTTGTAGAACCATATCTATAGAAAATAGATTATCTGCGTTGAAGCGGTCAGGAACCGACCCAAAGTCGAATAACGCGAACCTTCAGGTTGCATTGAACAGTTGAACTATTTATTTCGTCGATGAGATTAAAATTCGCGTTCATAGTTTGTGAGGGAATTTGAGGCTAATTTTTGTGTAAATTTTGCGACGGATGTATTGCAAGTTGAGATTTCGTAGAGGAATGTATCATGGTAAAATAATTAAAAATCTGAAGTATTTTGAGAAGTGGATTAGAAAACTGTTTGTATGGGCAAAGTAGTGGGGAAGAACATGTTTAGAGTTAGGATAAACGTGGGTTTGAAAAGTGGATTATAGACCTAAGTGGCATGCTAAATTTCTGTTTTTTTACTTACTCCTATTTGGAACGTGGGTAGTTATTCATATTCTTTATATAATTTTGCCTAATATTGCTTTCAAAGGAGAATTTATAGGAGGAGCAAAACTACTCAATCAGAAGAAGCAGTTTTGGTGAAATAGACGATTGTTTTTTTTTAAAAATGAACTCACAATTAGTAAATAGCGGAGTCCTACACCTTTTCAAACATTAAATGGAAGTTACCAACTATCTCACTGAATTTTATCCTTTTTAATTATTTTTTTATTTCTTTATTTTTTGATTTGTTGTAGTTAAAAATGGAATCAGTTACTAACAATGTACTTGCACATCATGGATGCAATTTTTCCTATAACTCAAAAAGTGGTTATCTTTTAACTATATCACCTAATTTAACCATTTTGTCCTATAACTATACACGTGGCAACATCTGTAGCTGACACTTGGCTACCTACTATTGGCTTACTACCCTCCTTTTAATAATATATAAATTAGCCATTTTTTTGCTAGTCTGAGTGTCAATTGACCTTTTTTACTCTTCAATCTCCATTTCCAGAAAAGTTCAACCTCCAAGAAAAAAGTTTGAACTTTATTTTTGGCTTTCCAACTTTCAAGTTCAATCTCTAGAAAAATGTTATCAGGTTTCACTTTTCAAGTTCAACAAGATTTCAAATGGTTGTGGTCTGAAATTGAATTTGTTAATAGAAATATGATTTTGAAGATAGATTTGAGCTTATAATTTTATTCACTCGTTGTATTCGTCATTTATTGGTGAAAAACTATAAGTCACCATCGTAATAATTGAAGACATTTTGAAAAAAAAAAATAAAGTAAGTGAAATGACCCTAACTAGTCGTGGGTCATTTCGGGAGTTCATACTCCAATTTGTGAATCAATAGTCTTAATAGCTCCGTATGGTTTATTATGACATTTGATAAAGTTTGAGCTGAATTGAACTCCCTTTGATTGGTGTTAGAGAATATTATTGCTTTCTAGTTCTGGTAAAGCCAAATAATGGATTTCGAAGGTCTTTTGGTGTAATCGAGCTTCCTTCTCAAATTTAGAGGTATCGTCAAGTTCGTATGCTCATTTGTAGCATGTACAAACTCCCGGAGTTGGATTTTGAGTTCATATGATTGGTTTTGGCCTGCGTTTTGGAAGTAGGAGTTTTCTCTCATTTGGTTTAATCTCTCGTTTTTCAAATTTGAAGCTCGTTTTAGAATCCGAGTTTGCGAGTAAGTCTTAAATGTTTATTGGGAAATACGTGTAAAGTTTGATAAAATTTCGAGCATCGTAAGTCCAGTTCAAACAAAAAATACAACACTAGTGTATGCAGCTAATCTGCTGGTGTATTAAGGTATAGGCCAGCGCGACCGCGAGGGTCGTGGCGCGGCCACACTAAGGTACTGAATCCCTTGGCATGCGCAATCGCAAGTCAGAAGATGCGACAACGATTAGTTTCACAATCGCGACTGAGACCTCGCGATCACGCGTATCTGGTCATATAAAAAGCATTTTGGTTCGACAGAACTCTATTTTCATCCAAATAATTTTTTAGGTTGCGATTTAATGTGCTTTTTCAGACCAAGTTTTTCCATCCTAACTATTCTAAAGCATTAATTGAGGGTTAGGGGCCACGGATCTCATGAATTGTTTTGTATTGGTTGGGGAGATTTCTAAAGTTAGAAACTTAAACCTTTAGAATTGGGGAATATAGGTTGAATGAAAATGGAGGAGCAATTGAATTATATATGTGATATCGTGGGACCATGAGGAGTCTGGAAATGTATTTCTTATTGATTTTCGGCGAAGTAGGCCCAATGGCAATTTGAGAATTTCCTTTTATTATCGCCTAATTATTATATATCCTTATCTTGGCACTTATATGTGTGAATTGCCTTCCATGGCTTAGAGCAAGATTATTCTGAAAGATTCAAAAGGGGAAGGAGGTAAGTGATATCATCCAATTCTTTGATGGCCTTTGGCCTTATGGATGTCTATACACGTGGTATTTACATGTGTAGCTGCCGATAGGGCGTACTTACTACATTGCAGCCTGAGATTGCATATTGATACTATATTTTCATGCCTTGGGTTGTGATATAATAATACTTAGCATTGAGGAGTCTGCGCTGGGTTGCATTCATTATACTTGTTACCATTGAGGAATCAGCGCTAGATTGCATTCATTACAATGGTTGTCGTATAAGATTCCATTCCAGTGCATGCATCCCCTGGTTGTCATTGAGGATTCTGTTCCACTGAAGGATTTTGGGCATATGTGACCAGGTTGCATTGCATTTCATTGTATCATATTGCATCCAAGTTCATCCCATTTTATTTATTGATGAGTTGTACGTGCTTTTTGTGCAATGTGATGTTTGTGCATTCCCTATCTATTGGTTGAAATTATTTTGATTATATTATCCCATGGTTAGCTTACCCATCGATAGAGGTAGCTAGCTAGCTAGCTTTGACCTACTAATTCCTTATGGCTCACTCCCTATTTATTTCCTATGTTGTTTATTTGTTTATGAAGATTTGGCTCTATGACCGAGTTCGAGATGTGATTGAGGAGTGTGGACTATCCAGCTGTCAGTGGTGACCAAACCCTTTTTTTGAGCTAGCCTTAGTTTCTTTTGTTAGACTTTTTTTGTTACCTTGTGGGAATTGCATACATTATTCATACTCTTAGATATCTTATTAGGATTGTACCTAAACATTATCTTATGGATGGTTAGTTGCACTTACTTTCTCTACAACTTATGTATATATTTATATATGTATCTTTTGAGATATTTCCATTTTTATCAGTTGGTCATAGTTGATAGGGTTTGCTCGATGGGTGTAGCGGAAGATATTGGGTGCCTACACTACATATCTGGGAATCCGGTTTGTGTTTGTTGGTATCAAAGTCCAGTTTAAATACTTTCCAGATCATAACAGTGTCTAATAGAGTCTCGCCAGTAAGGCGGAGATGTTCCTATTTATCTACGAGAGATTATGTTGGCATTTAGGAAACTTTCATTTTTTTTCTCTTTATCGTGCATCGATCTTCTTGTTTGAGATTAATTCTTTTTTATCTAACTCATGTGCAGGTAGTGAATGCTCGTGTTTCAGCTGGGCATCAGGTAGGGGGTCCGAAGGCAGTGCATCGGATGCCAGCTGCTATACATGGTAGAGGTCGAGGTGCCGGTCGAGGTAGAGGTCCAGGCCGAGGCGCGCATGCAGTTCATCCTGAGGCAGCAGCAGTCCAGCCTAGAGGTACAACTGCTTGGGCCATAAAGGTTGTAGATCGTGATGATGATCCCGTGATTAGGGGTCAGCTAGAGGTGCTAGAGGTACCTGTTCCTAAGAGGCAAGGTTTGCCTAAGCTAACTGGGAGCGAGTTTTCTCGGCGATTCATGAATAAATTTTTTCCTCACAACAAGTAGGACGAGAAGTATCTCCATTTCAAGAGATTGAGGCAAGGTAACCTGTCTATATATGAGTATAATATCCAATTCTAAGACATGTCTCATTATGCTCCAGACTTGGTTTAAGAGCTATCTAAGAGGGTCATAAAATTTATCGAGGGGTTTTCCCCATTGTTAAGGTCTAACAAGGCTTGTGAAATAGATGCTAGTACTTTGGTTGATATGGCAGTGCCCAGTCAAGAGGCAAGGGCTCTCATTATCATAGGAGGCCACCTATCAGGCCAGCCCAGCCCAGCCGTTAGTATATGGTTCACAAATTGCACCATTATCTCGTTAGGATCAGCCTCAGCTTTTTCCCAGTTACTACCAACATTTGTTTAGCTGGTATGACTTAGGATGTTTTCTTTGTCATGATTCCGACAATCATAAAAAAAATAGCCCCAGACATAAGCAGGGAGACAGTAATTCTTTTCCTCAACCCCAAGCATCTATGCAGCCTCAGGGCCTCCAGCCAGTTCTCAGCCAGCTAGGGGTGCATAACCATCAGGCAAAGATTGTTAGCATGATGGTAGTGGTCCTTCTAGGGGTGCTCATCAGGGTAGCAGCTCGGCTCAGGCTCAGAGGCATTTCTATGTTTTGTAAGCTAGGCAGGATGTTGAGGCATCCAATGTAGTAAAAGGGCAGTCCGGTGCATAAGACATCCCATGTTCACGCAGGGTTGGGGGAAAGGCCCCACCTCAAGGGGTGTGATGTACGCAGCCTAACCCAGTGCAAGCACTAGCAGATGTTTCCAAGGCATCCAGTGTAATGGCCGCATGAATTCTATCTATTTGTGGATGCGATGCGTACTCTCTAATTAATCCAGAGTCCACATATTCTTATGTGCCACCTTATTTCGCCGCATATTTTAGTGTGGATTATATGTCTCTCCCTGATTCTTTATGTGTTTCCACTCATGTTGGGGATTTTATTGTGGTGGAGCGAGTTTTTCCAAGATGTATTGTATCTTTTGGTGGTCATGAGACCCTAGTATACCTTCTGGTCTTGGATATGGTAGATTCGATGTCATTATTGGTATGGATTGGTTGGCATCGTGTTATACTACCCTTGATTGTCATCCCAAGTCAGTTTGGCCTTTTCTTCCAGGATCAGTGCCAGTGGTGTGGTAGGGTTCTCATTTTCCGCCCATGGGACGTGTTATTTCTCATATGAAGGCGAGGCGAATGATGAGTAAAGGGTGTTCGTCTTATCTTGCTTTGATTCAGGGAACTAATACAGAGATACCATCCAAGTTGTAAGGGAATTTCCCAATTTGTTTCTTGATTATTGTCTGGGACTTCTTCCCGATCAGGAGATAGAGTTTGAAATTGATGTTATGCCATGGGCTCATCTGATATCTACTCCACCTTATCACATTGCTTCGCCAGAACTGAAAGAATTGAAGGAGCAGTTGCACGCATTGTTTGATACGGCATTTATCAAGAGAATTATTTCCCGTTTGGGAGCCCAAGTGTTGTTCGTGAAGAAGAAGGATGGATCTATGTGGATGTGTACTGGCTACCAGAATAAGTATTCTTTGTCTCATATAAATGATTTATTTGATCAACTGCAGGGAGCTAAGTTCTTTCCTAAGAACGATATGAGATCTGGGTACTATCACCTAAAGATTAGGGAGTCAGATATTTCGAAGACTACTTTAAGGACTCGTAATGGCCATTATATGTTCTTGGTTATGAACTTCAGGCTTGCCACACCCCAACAACTTTTATGGATCTGATGAATCGAGTATTCAAGCCTTACCTGGTTTCGTTTATCATTTTATTTATCGATAACATCCTAATTACTCTCTCAGCTATAAGGAGCGTGAATATCATATGAGAGTAATTCTTTAGACGCTTCAAGATCGGGAGCTTTATGCTACATTCTCCAAGTGTTAATATTGGCTAGATTTTGTTTCTTTCTTGGGACATGTTATATCCAGTGAAGGCATTAAAGTTGACCCTAAGAAGATTGAGGTCGTTCAGTATTGGTTGCGCCCTACTACTTCGACACAGATTCGTAGTTTCCTTTGTTTGGAAGGGTATTATCGGCTTTTTGTAGAAAAGTTCTGAACTATTGCATCCCTTCTAGCTCGCTCGACTCAGAAAGGAGTCTAGTTCCAGTGATCAGATGAATGCGAAGTGAGCTCTGAGAAGCTCAAATCATTGTTCACCATAGCGCCATAGTTATCTATTCCTTTAGGAACTGATGTGTTCATGACCTATTGTGATACTTCTCAGGTTTGTCTGGGATGCACCCAAATGTAGCATGGTAAAGTTATTTCTTATACTTCCAGGAAGTTAAAGGAGAATGAGAAAAATTATTTGGCTCATGCTTTGGAGTTTGCAGTTGTGGCATTTTCTTTAAAGATTTGAAGATACGACCTATATGGTGAGCCTTGTGAGGTCTATAACGACCACAAGATCTTGCAGTATTTTCTTTCTTAGAAATATTTGGATGGAAGGCAGCGGAGATGGCTCAAGTTGATTAATGACTATGAACTCACTATTCGCTTTCATCTGCGAAAAACTAATGTAGTAGCCGATGCATTGAGCAGGAAGTCTACAGACATTCTTGCTTAGATTGATGCCCAAGATGAGGTCGTTGGCTCGAGAGTTGTAGTCTCTTACCGATTAAGGGGTGAGATTTATTAGCTCTGATCCAAGTTGAGTTCTTTCTTATGTTGTGGCTCAGTCTTTCTGTCATGACCCAACCTAGGGCCGCGATGGATAATCGACACTGAGTGCTGTGTTTATGCCTAAATTCATACGTCTAGGTTAGATAATTAATTATGAATGAGGTCACAAGCAATACAGTAAATTACGATGGAAAAATAAGTAAATACGATGAAAATAAAGACAAGTAAATAAACAAGAAATAATTGAGAAAGCAAAGTAAATCTTATTACTTGAGAGTAGCCGAAGTTGATGGCGAATCCTGTGTGATGTACAATACAATATAAGGAGGTGTATTTATAGTAGTAATACCCAGTCCTAAATAAGGTATAATACAAATATTAATAGGGCCATGGGCCTACAAATCAAGGCGGTGGTATACTAAACCCAAACTAGGAGACTGTAAACCCTAGGCGATGGGATGTGTGCCTTGCGCCCTGTGGCCAAACCGCCTAAATGGTCGCTGGCTCTAGGAGCGGGCGTATATCCTTAGTACCCGGTGACTTGTAAGATAAGTCTAGTCTAGCCAGCTGGACTCGTATTCCCGTAACAATAGGTGACGTATTTTTGCCCACACAGTCAGTCCCCCCATTTGCTGAGTGCTGACATAAGCAGTGAGGAACTGAAAGAAGCGTGATAGCAGAGGTAAAGGTGTAATGGTACTGATGCTCGCCTCCTTGACTCTTCACATGCGTCGTCTTATATGCAAATTACTTAGTACAGCGATGCGCCTCCTAGTGATTGGAAGAGTTTTTCGCATAGCTTCCAAATGCTGCTGCTCTGTTCACATCCCGTAATTATGGGGATACATATCACTTAAACTGCAATAATCATAATTACGATCCCACGTGAATGAGATCATTCCGCTTCCTTATATGTCTTCAGCCCAGACGTGTATATATATGTCGTACGTGAGAAAGTTTATTCACAACCTTTCCAAGATCTTCAAGAATTCTTCTTCAAAAGACAATCTCTTTCCCAATCTTGCTAATAGTATAATCATGGCACAAGGCCCAAGCTTTCTCCCAACAAATTTCAGAGCGCAATATTACCTTACTAGTGCCTTCAATTTTGAAAATGATGGCCGCATGCTAGTCCAAACACCTAAACAGGAGGGTGAAAACAACAATCTCTCCATCGAATCCTACCATTCTGCATTTTCGGAGAGTGATTTTATGCGCATCAAGAATGAATGTAGATGACCTGATTTCGCTGTCGTTCTTGCTCCTGGTGCTGAAGAAAGAATTTCCTCTCATCGGGCTGGCTATTGGATGGTTCATACATACCCTTTCACTCTTCATCTCAACAAGCGCATCCACTTGATCGTAGAGGACATATGACGCCGTTATAACATTTTCTTGGGTCAAATTGGCCCTTCTGTGTGGCGGCTAATGGCCATGCTTGATCACTTGGCTAACCATGCCCAGGTTGTATTTTCTTTTGATCACCTTCTAGCCTTCTACTCCCCTCGTCTTCATAAAGCAGGGATACTGATGTTTATGAAGCGGGGGAAGAAAGGTATTGTCCCCAATAATAAGGATTCCAAAGACCGTGGCTAGGTGTACAGGTGTGTAGCTGTGCGGACGGCTGATTTGGTATCCTCTCTTCCCTTTCCAGAGGTCTTCAACAAAAAGTGTAAGTCCGCAGAAACTTATCTTCTTGCTTTTGACTGTGGTTGCTTCAAATTGATTTTCTTGCTTTTGTGCAGTGAGCGTAGTGTCCACCATCTCTTTGAGTCATACTGAACTGGTGACTTGGGTCACCAACATCTTTTCGAGGAATCAACCCGATTTCCTACCCTTCCTGTCTCTTACGAACATGAATGGCTGGCGGGCGAAAGACCACAGTGAGTAATTATTGAACCGTTTTTTCCTACCCGAGGCTTCTTCCATTTTCTGATTTACCGTTGCTTCCAGGTTTCTCCCATCATGACATGCCCTGGTGGAGATGTAGATTGCTGCCCCGTATATTACTCCCCTACCCGATGTGCTACATCCAGTGGGAGAATTTTGAAGAGGCCGAGCAGATCCCATTCCTCAAAGAGGAGGAGGTCTTCTAGGCTAGCCAACGTGCATATTGCTGGTGAAACCCTTGTGATTTCTGATGATTAGTGAGAATTTATCTGAGTGTTTGTGTCTGTGTCTGTGGCTATTGAGACAACCCCGTCTGCTACTGTTGAGGCTGGTCCTTCTTTACAAAAGCGTAGATATCTGATTGAAGAGACTCCCATAGCCGAGGAAGAGGCTAGTGTGGATGATATTTTCTTGCGTCCTGCCATGTCTTCTGATCCACAACCTCCAGGTCTGTTGTTTCTTGGACCTCAGTTTTTGAAATAACATTCTTTTCTTGTTGACTTCGAAAGCTGATTTCATCCATTCATGTTTAGAATCTATTGCTGTCGCTTCCTTCCTGAGGGCTCTGATTCTTTTCAGCGGCGTCCTAGCAAGGATGTTATCGTAGAGGCCGTGCATGAACCCATAGGTGGAGCTTGGGAGGTTGATCCCTATTGCTGCGGGGGTTAACCTGCTGAAAACTCCACAGGTTGTAACGGTCCATACTGCTGAACTGGCCCTGCAGAATAGGAACACCTCTCTTGCTAAAACAGTCACGAGTTGCTTGAGGTTGCCATCGCCTGCTCCCTTCGGGTAAGTTTCCTGTCACTACTATGTCAAGTTTAACATCATTCTTCTTTTAGTGAACTCCTGTCTTTGCCATTACCCAAGGATTGATGGTCTCTCATGAGATACTCCGCCTAGAGAGCTTAGAAGGAATTCTAGTCGAGGAAGCAGATGCTCTATGTGGACAAGTAGCTAGTTTGCAGCCCTCTGTGGAGAAGGCTGAGGAATTGAAGGGCGAGCTCAGACCACTCGTGATGCTTATCGTGCAGGGGTTCTGAAGAGCAGGAACTTGGAGAGGGCGGTGACTGGTGAAGTGTGCAAGTACAAGCAGGATGTGGAGGCCCTCAAGTCATCCCTTACAGATGTCAAGGTCTCAGAGCAACTTCATCTCAGTAATGTGAATCATCTGGAGGGGATCGTGAGAGATCTGCAGCAGCAATTATCTGGTATGGGGAAGAGAATGAATGCCGCTGAGAAAAATGCCACAGATGCTCAGGGTCTCTCTGCCTTCCTTCAAGATGAGAATGACAGGCTGAAAGGTAAAGTGGCGTCACTTGAGCGAATTCGTCATGACCTTTGCGAGAAGTGCCTCCTGAAAGATCAACAAACAGAAGCTGTGAATGCTTGTCGCATAGCAGATGTTGATCGTGCCAACATTGCTTCCGTTCTTGGCACTCTTCTTCGGGTTCGTGACAACACTAATCTTGACCTTACTTCTGAGATTGCCTCGTCTACTGGCCTTGTTGCCCAGGTAGATGCTAAACTTGGTCCTAACCTTGAGGAAGGCTCAGAAGAGATGAGTGGTGAAAGAGAGGATACGCCGATTGGGGAACTTGCAGCTGTTGAAGCAAGACCTTCACAGAGTGTTGCCGATGAAGGAAGTCCCTCGAGAGAGGAATGAGAATCCTCCTGTTTGATGCTATTCTTTTATGCATCTGATGATTTAAACATTTGTCCGCTTATGCGGATGTTTAATGTAATTTTTGGGCCCGTTTTATGGCGTGTTAACTTAAATCACTTGTCTTTGCTTATGACGTCTTTTAATATTCGCAGTAAACAATAAGTAATGCTAAGTTGGGCCTCTGTGAGCGTTTGCACCAAGGAATTAGATGGCTTCCGGTCATCCTGATTGTTCTAGTTATTTAAGAATGGGTGTTACTGTGCCTGCCTTGAGCAAATACGTCCGTTGTGCACCGATAGATTGTGGCTAGGCTACATCCGCAGTTGATGGTTGTTTGCGCCCACAATGGGAAGACTTTAGCCTGTGTGGAAACGGTCCTTTTGCGTTTTGAGACAAAAAGTCTTCGCTTAGTCTCGAGTATTTAAGACTTTTTGGCACTACGCGGATAGGTGTCCCATCGGCGTGTAGGTGCAATTGTTGATTTAATAAGATCAATGCTCGATTAATTCCTGGTAGCTGAGTTAGATGTGGTCTAGCTCTAAGCGAGTAGCGTAACCTACTTTTGTCACGGAAAGCGGGTATTACTTCAACTTGTATATGGCCGGGGCTATGAATAGTTGGATCGTAGATGGATCTAAATAAATGAGTAAAACTGACTAAGTAAGATAGTAGTTTTATTAATAAATGAGCGAAGCCTAGGATGTTGTGCGTGAAAACTTGTAACATGTCCAATAATGTATGAAAATACTGTAATCGGAGAGCCAGACTAATGCGTTAAGTAAATTCTAAAAAGAAAAGTAGTTTCATATATCCCTACTCCTCCTCCCCCCGAGAGACGTCAATCAACCATACCATTTGAATTGCAGTCTTGGTTGATTACTGCTCCAAGGATTGCGCCCTTGCTGCCTCCTGATCACCGTTCACTTCTTTTATCCCTCATTGAGTAGGATACTTCAGTTTTTGATATAAGGTGGACGGTACTGCTTTGGCTTGATGAATCCACAGTCGCCCGGCGATCACATTGTAGGGAACGCCTCCCTTGATTAGTTGAAAAGATGAAATATAATCTATCCCCGGGAAGCGGGTGGTTAAGTTAACTTCGCCTATGGCTTTCTCACAAGAATTATTAAAGCGTGTGAGTGTGTCGACGCTCAACATGATTCGATCTTCAACACTCATCACCTTCAGTACATCCCATCTGATAAGGTTTATGGCACTACCAGCGTCGACCAATACATGTTTCACGTCTGTGTCCTCCATCCTAAGTGTTATGACCAGGGCGTCATGGTGGGGGGTGTTGTAGATGATGGTGTCCTCCTAACTGAATAGGATCGTCTCATCTCAGGCGAGACCCTGGTTAGGTGCTGCCAAGATATTCTCTGACTCTCGGAGCAATGTTGGTCTTCCTATTATCACATTGATAGACCTCTTAGGATCGGGCAGACTTGGTGGTGTGTCCTGGTTCTCACTTCTGGTGATGACCGTCTTTCCTTTATCGGTGAGCAGATCCTTGAGATACCCTTTGTTCAACAAATTCATGACTTCTTAGATTAACGCTCTGCACCTGGCCGTGTCATATGCATGGTCCCTATGAAAATGGAAATAAAGCTCCTTGTTCCTCCTACCAGGTTTCGCCCCCAGGTTGCTTGGTCAACGGATTTGTGCATTCTTCATATGATCTCTTACGAATTCCACGACATTAATCGCAGACCCAATTCTTTGAATCAATTTGGAACCCACTGAAATCGGAAGTTGTATAGGCTCGCAAAGGCAAGGGAGAGGAGATCACAGGATCTGGATCAAGTGAGATATATTAAGGATGAGGATGGTTCGATATTGGTGGATAAAGCCCGGATTAGACAGAGATGGCCGGCATACTTCCACAAACTCTTGAACTCAGAGGGCGACAAGCAAATTGTGTTGGGTGAGTTAGCACTTGAACTCCGTAGAATGCAAAGAGGAAGAGCGACTGGGCCAGATGAGATTCTAGTGGAGTTTTAGAAGAGTGCAGGCAGAGCAGGTGTGGAGTGGCTGACCAGGTTGTTTAATGTAATCCTAAGGTCGGCAGAAATGCTTGAGGAATAGAGATGGAGTAGCATGGTTCGTTGTACAAGAACAAGGATGTTCAAAACTGCAACAACTATAGGGGCATCAAACTTCTCATCCATACTATGAAAGTCTGGGAAAGGGTGGTGGAGATGAGGATGAGGAGGGTTTTGTCTATTTCCGAGAACCAGTTGGATTCATGCCCGGGAGATTCGACCATGGAAGCCATTCATCTATTGAGGAGACTGATCGAGAAGTATGGGGACAAGAAAAAGGACTTGTACATGGTGTTCATTGACCTAGAAAAAGCTTATGACAAGGTCCCTTGGGAGGTTTTGTGGAGATGCCTGGAATCTAAAGCTGCCCTAGAGGGTTACATCAGAGCGGTTAAGGATATGTATGAAGGGGCTAAGACTCGAGTGAGAACAGTGGGAGGAGACTCAGATCACTTCCCAGTCGAGATGGGGCTCCATCAGGGATCAGCGCTTAGCCCATTTTTATTTGCGGTGGTGATGGATGAATTGACGCGGAATATCCAAGGAGAGGTGCAGTGGTTTATGCTATTTGCGGATGCTATAGTGTTGGTAGATGAGACACGCAGAGGCGTCAATGAGAAGCTGGAGGTGTAGAGACAGAATTTAGAGTCTAAAGGCTTCACGCTAAGCAGGACGAAGACAGAGTACATGAAGTGCAAGTTTAGCGATGCTCCTGATGAGTTAGATGTGGAAGTGAGGCTTGATTCTCAAGCCATTCCCAATAAAGGAAGGATATCTTGGCTCAATCCTTCAAGGTAATGGAGAAATTGATGATGATGATGATGTCACCCATCGTATTGGAGTAGGATGGATGAAGTGGAAGCTCGCATCCGGTGTTCTGTGTGATAAGAAAGTGCCACCTAGGCTTAAAGGAAAATTCTATAAGGTGGTCATTAGACCAGCTATGTTGTATGGGGCAGAGTGCTGGCCAGTTAAGAACTCGAACATTCAGAAGATGAGTGTGGCAGAAATGAGAATGCTTTGGTAGATGTGTGGTCACACAAGGATAGATAGGATTAAGAATGAAGTCATTCGCGATAAGGTGGGAGTGGCCCTAGTAGCTGAAAAGATGCGAGAAGCAAGACTCCGATGGTTCTACCACGTGAGGAGGCGGAGTGCTGATGCTCCGATAAGGAGATGTGAGGTTGGAAGTGATGGGTCTACAGAAAGGTAGAGGTAGACCGAAGAAGAACTGGGCCGAGGTGATCCGACCAGACATGGCCCAGAACTTGATCATCGAGGACATGACCTTAGATAGGGGAGCATGGAGGTTGAAGATTAGGGTAGAGGGTTAGGTATTTTTCGAGTGTTTGCTCTCTTCTTGGAGGTAGTAATATATGTATATATCTGATTTCCATCTTAGTCTGTACCGTTTTATAAACTGATGTGTATGTTTATTTTGGATTAGCGCTAGTTTTACTTTCATCCCTAGCATTGTATTGTTGTCTATTGTGGTATTGTCGTCTTGATTTTCAAAATTATCTAAAATATCATTATTTTTCCTAGCCGAGGGTCTATCGGAAATAGCCTCTCCTTCTCGGTGGGGGTAAGGTCTACGTACATCTCACCCTTCCCAGACCCTACTAGTAAGATTAACTGGGTATGTTGTTGTTATTGTTGTTGATTTGGAACCCACTCCATGTTGAGCGATCCCTTGGATAATGACCCTGACGTTCCCTTTCCGTCTTGCCGCTTCGAAAAATCGTCCCCGTTATCTTTCCTATTTAGCTTGCCTTTGTCCCTCATTCGAGGTTTCTCCACGTATCCCCATTTCTGTCCTTGGCAGATGACGTCTTGGATAGCCGGTCGGACTTCTTTGGGAGCAGAAGACTCTCCGGGCTTTAGGCAATGCTTCTCGGTGTACCTCTGGTGCAGGGCGTTCCATGTTGACACAGGGTGCTGAGTCAGACTCCATTGCAGTTCTTTGGTGGCCAGGGATCACTTTGCGTTCAAACTTTTGCCAAAGGCTACCACCGCTATATTGTCGGGAACTAGAGGAAGCTCCATGCGTTCCCTCTGAAACCTGTCGAGATAATCTTTGAGCAACTTGTTGTCTCACTGTTGGATTTCAAAGATATCCTCCATATGCTTCTCCCGCTTGCGGGCACCGGAATACAATTTACTGAATAAATCCTACATCTGAGTGAATGATTCGATCGAACCCATTGGTAGCTGAGTATACCAAGAAAGGGTTCCTTTGGTAAGAGTTGAGCCAAACCTCTTCATTAGAGCAGACTGAATTTCTTCTTCAGTAATCTCGATACTCTTCACAACCGTATAGTACACAACAATATGCTCATCCGGATCAGTCGTTCCATTATACTTGAAGTAATCCGGCAAGCGGAAGGGCTTTGGTATGCGGACTAGTGCAGCACTTTCCTTGTAAGTGTGCTTGTAAGACTTCTGCTCATCTATCATGGTAACTTTGTGTAGAGCACCCAGCATGTTACCAATCCGGTCATGGATGACCTTTATCTCCTTTATGAGATCCTGAATGATAGGGGCTTCCTTAAGGTCTTGATTGTTGATCGTTGATGAGCCTCATGGAGCAGTATCCATGTTAAGCCTTGGCTAGGCACGAATGTTGGCGAATCGTTCATGGGTACTGTTCCTTGTGGAGACGCTGGCCTCTGTAACGATCCTGTAAACATCGTGCCTAGTTTGCGAGACACCCCTTCGATGGGCGGTTCATCCCTTCGTTGCTGGCGATAGAGGTCGGCTCTTGAGAAGGATCTTTTGGCGGCTTGGCTGAATCCTTTTGTTGGATGCTGGGATCGTCGAAATCCTTTGCTGATTCGTCCACTCCATCTGTTGTGTTCTTTGTAATGCTGTTGTCATCGTCAGATATGATTACGTCTTTTCCTTCGTAGAATACCTATAATTTCCTGGGCCCGACGGTGGGCGCCAAACTATATATGCCTAAATTCATACGTCTAGGTTAAATAATTAATTATGAATGAGGTCACAAGCAATACAGTAAATTATGATGAAAAAGTAAGTAAATATGATGAAAATAAAGACAAGTAAATAAACAAAAATTAATTGAGAAAGCAAAATAAATCTTATTCCTTAAGAGTAGCCGAAGTTGATGGCGAATCGTGTGTAATGTACAATACAATGTAAGGAGGGGTATTTATAGTAGTGATACCTAATCCTAAATAAGGTAAAATAAAAATACTAATAGGGCCATGAACCTACAACTCAAGGTAGTGGTATAGTAAACTCTAACTAGGAGACTGTAAATCCAAGGCGACGGGATGTGTGCCCTGCGCCTTGTGGCCAAACCGTCTTGACGGTCGCTGACTCTAGTAGCAGGCGTATATCCTTAGTGCCCAGTGACTTGTAAGATTAGTCTAGTCTCGCCAGCTGGAGTCGTATCCTCGTAACTATAGGTGGCGTATTTTAGCCCACACATGCCGATCATCGCTAAACCTACTAAAATTCTATTAATAATAGAGAGAAACTGGCAACCTGGTCATCTATACATATATATTTGCTGAAGGGATAAAGTCCAGACAAATGACAAAGAAATCACACGCTGATATACATAACATACTGACTAAACTATAAAGGCACACATTTACAGGCCTCTAAGAGTACTGAACTGAATATACAAAGGATGGGACAAGGCCCCACCATACCTACTAGTTGTCTGTACAACATACCAAAAGTAGTAAATTTTGGGAGGAGGCGGAGTGACTCCAATGGCTGGTAGATAGCCTACTAACGTGGATCAAGGTCTGATCTATCTGTACATGTGCAGTATGAAACACAACGCCCAAGAGAGGACGTGAGTACGATATGTACAAAGTATGTAAGGTAGGAATATATAACATAAATGCTGCATAAATCTGTATTGAAGTATAACAATGTAGCTGGAAATCTAAATTATGAACTGAATATAAGTTGTGGTCTAACTGAATTTGGAACTGAAGACTGAACTAGACTATACTAAGAACTGACTGTAATCTTATCTGATAACTGTTAGCTGATCACTGAACTAGCCTCACTGGTAGTCATGTAGTGACTACTGTGGCTATATACGCGTATATAACAACTTGGTGGGTGTTATAGTCTACGTCCCTTCCAGCCAGTAATATCTAGTCTCTCTGGTTAGAGTGTGTGAATGACACCCAGTCACACTAGGTATTTTAACTCCCTCCTGAACCTGAAGGGTTGTGTCCCCCAGATGGATAGTATCACGCGTGACCGGACTGTGTGTTCGATGTCAAGCCTCTTTAGGGGACTCCAAATTACACATAATATGATCATGATGTAAGCATTAGCATGTATGATGCATAACACATGCGGAAACAATAGATATGAACTCAAAGGAATGATAAGAAAACCTTAGATGGAATCATAGACACAACCTGGAACTCAAAATATGTCCAACTCTTTGGATTTTCATAAAAAATCGGTTGAGTTTCCCTTAAAACTGGATGACCGCAAAAATAAACCAGAACTACAATATACACGGGAATGGATACCCGACCAGGATGATAATAACAAGTGAAAAGAAATTTAGCTATCCACCAAACGAGCGACAAAATAGAATTATGAACGTACTGTCGGCCAACCATTTTATAACTTAGAATGTACGATTCTAGATGAAACTGATAATCTAGACATGCTATATTAGCTTATACATTCATAAAAGATGCTATAGAATATGTATAGGTTAACGAATTACATAAAAGATTAAATAGACAACAAAACAAAATGACTGGACGACGAAACAATTCCACGGTCGCACATAATTTCTGGACAGCACCATTGTCTTGTATTGGATCGTAATTTTCAAGGTCTAAATAAAAAATTTAGACTTTGACATCTGCATGAAAGTTTTAGATATCCTTCTTGGGGTTCCAGGGAATCCTAAGTCACCACAATATCAGTTTGTACAAAAAGTTATGCTCAAAATACTAAGAGATGTCCGGAGTTAAAAACGGGTTTTCACATTTTTGAGCCATCTTTTGTGCTGCTCTTTTGAACTGATTTGAGACCCTTATACCTGGGTTTTGCTCACAAAAATTAACTTATACAAGGGTATAATGATTTTATACAAGCTCACCACGAATTATTCCAATTTTGAAGGAAAAACAAGCTTGTAAAGCTACTATAAACATGCCTTAGTCGAAAGAAGAAAGTAGACCTTACAGACCTTACTAGTTTAGCTTCCAAACCTTGTTTCCTTTACTTTCCAAGCTTCCCCAAGCTTAATTGAGCTAAATTCTATCAATTTCAGCAGTTACTTAGTCATGAAGCATCCTCAAACTTCAATCTATAGACGAAATTGAAGGTAGCATGACGTTACCTTAATAGCATAGTGCGTTTTGATGCAATCCGTCTTAAATTTCGAGTTAAAATTGGCGCTTTTCATTCAAAACCCTATGAATGACTTTCACCCTCATGAAGGGTCTGTTCCCTCGTGAATTTTTATTTAATGAAAAGAAAATAGATAAGTTTCCCTTTTATATTGAAAATATTTCACTTCTAGCCCTCTTTTGCGCCTATGTCCCTTCTTCTGGCCTAACTTCTGACGCTCATATCTCTTTATCTTGATGTTGTATAAGAAAATAGAAAAGAGCGTTGGAAACTACATTTAAAGGCCTGAAATTTGGTATTATATTATGTGCTAAAATGACATCGTAAAGCTTATGAATTTAAGTGCTCAAGATGGCTCGTTATATGGTAATTCTTCACTCGATTTTTCGTAACTTAAATCCGATTTGTCTTAAACTTTATATTCAACATCTAAACGTAATAGATAGTCATATTATGACTTTAGACTTACTTAAATCATGCTTAACAGGTCATTAATACAATATACGTCACTTTAGATATACGAGGTATAACACTTCCTTAGTTAATTAGATAAGGAAAGACACTATGAGGATCCATATTTTTTAGAGTTACATGGGCGTATTGAAATTGGAGAAGCCCCTCCCTTTGAGCTTGATGATGATAGTGTTCTTCAAATAAGTGGTCGTCTTTTTGTTCCTGATGTTGGTGATTTGAGCAAATTGTTACTGAGCGAGGCTCAAAGACTGCGCTATTCTATTCATCCAGGATCTCCAAGAGCTGTATTTGGTAGAAAGGGATGAAATAATATGTCTTTGATTATGTGTCTCGATGGTTGAACTATTACGAGCATAGATGGCCGCATATTTAGCTCATCCGCTACCCATTCTCGAGTTGGTCTGCCGAAGACTTTGAGGCCCCTTAATTCAGTTTGGGTTACAGTAGATAGACTGACTAAATGTGCCCATTTTATTTTAATATAGATGACCAACTTAGCCAATAAGTTCACTTGGATATCTATCAAGTAGATCGTTCGGTTGCATGGTACTCATTTTTCTATCATTTCTGATTGATGTTCCCAGTTCATTGCTTAGTTCATGCAGGCATTTCAGAGAGAACTAGGTACTCAAGTTCAGCTTAGCATAGCATTTCATCCATAGACTGATGACCAGTTTGGGGGGACTATCTATATTTTGGAAGATATGCTGAGGCTTTTGCATTGGACTTTTGAGGTCATTGGGATGTTCATTTGACTTTGGTGAACTTTTCATATGACAAAAACTATCAGTATTATAGTTAGATGGCTCCGTGCGAGCATTGTATGGCTATCGCTGTCTATCTCCTATTGGTTTGTTCGAGTCCGGTGATATTGAGGTGTTGGATTCAGATATTGTATGTCAGACTCTAGATATATACGGTTCGACTTATTCAGGATCGTCTTCATACCGCCTAGAACATGCAGATATCATATTTAAACAAGAGGAATCGGGAGTTATAGTTTAAGGTTGGTGACATGGTACTCTTGTAAGTGTCGCCCATGCAGGATGTGAAGAGATTTGGAAAGAAAGAAAAATTAAGTCCCAAGTTTATGGATCCTTTCCAAATAGTAAAACTTAATCGGTAAGGTTACATACTAACTTGATTTGCCTGAATCTATGTATGTTCATTCACTCTTCTATTTGTCTATAACTCAGAAATATATTTGGGATCCTACTCAGGTGATCAAAGTAGATTCAGATCTGTTGGATGTGAATCTACCTTATGAGAAGGCTGCTAATATAGGTAAAGACATCCGGAAATTTCGTTCTAAGGAAATTCCCATTGTGAAGGTATGATGGCACAACTGTCCTCACGAAAAGGACACTTGGGTGCTCGAGTTGAGTATGCGGGAGAGGTATCCCCACCTCTTTGATGATTCAACTATTTCCTAGACCTCTAAGCTAAAGTTAATCTTTTTTATATCAACTATCACCAATTTATTGTTAAGTATTAATGGCATCGCTTGCTTGGTTAATTAAGGGTTTGGTTAAAATGTCCTCCATGTGGAGTATGTTTGCTCGATCAAAGGAACTTTAGCTTCATTCGAGGACGAATGAAAGTTTTTGTGGAGGAGAATAAAACGACTTAACTAGTCGTTTGGGAGTTTGTGCTCCGATTTGCAAGCTGACTGTTTCAATAGCTCTTTATTGTTTATTATGAGATGTCTATAAAGCTTGAGTTGAATTGAACTCTGTTTGGTTGGTCTTTGAGAGCGTTATCACTTCTGAATTCCAGTAAATCCATTTATTGGTTTACGAAGGTCATTTGGAATATCAAGCTCTATTAAAAAATCTGATAGTATTGTCAGGTTTGTAAGGTCATTTGTATCTTGGAAAAACTTTTGGAAGTGGATTCCGTGTTCATTTGAATGGTTTTGATCTGTATATGGAAGTAGGAGTTTTCCCTCCTTTGGTTTAATTCCTTATTTCTCATATTTGAAGCTTGTTTCAGAATCCGAGTTTGTGAGTAAGCCTTAAATGTGTTTTGGGATTTTCATGTAAAGTTTGATAAAATCCGAGCAGCGTAGGTCCAGCTCGGAGAAAAAAGGCAGCACAAGTCTGTGCTTCTTAATCTGCTGGTGCATGTAGAGGCCAACGCGACCGCGTTGAGGGATGTGGCCCACGATTGCTAGCCAGACGGCGCGACAGCGATGAGTCTAAGGTGCGATTGCATCCGTGACTCCGCGATGACGTATCAGGTCATATAAAAGATATTTTGGGTCAGCAAAACTTTAATTTTACAAAATTATTCGGTGGGTTTCGATCTAAGGCAATTTCTTAGGCTAAGTTATTCCATATGGTCTAGGTAACGATTCCTAACTATTATAAATTATTAATTTAGGGTTAAGGGCTATGGATTTCATGACTTCTTGGGTATTGGTTGGGGGATTTCTAAAGTTAGAACTGTAAATCTTTAGAAATGGGGAATTCAGGTTAAATAAACCTGGATGAGCAATTAAATACTTCATTCTAATTTAAGTGTGTACCTTTCCTTAATCCGTCCCAAAAAATGTTCATTTTTTACATATTTGGTAACTCCTTAATTCCAAGATTTGTTTTTAACCATAAGATTTAAAGGCACTGGCCCATACTACACTCGACTTTAATTTTAAATCACATGATTTAAAATTTTTCTTTATTTTCTTGGTGCTCAGTCAAATCCAGACACTTAAAATGGGACAGAGTGAGTAATATATTTGATATCTCGGGATGGATAGGTGTTTGGAAATATATTTCTAATTGATATTCGGCTAAGTAGGTCCAATGGAAATTTATGGAATCTCTTCTATTATGGTGTAACTGTTACATATTCCTTGTGTTGGCACATATATGTATGATTCTCCTTCCATGGCTTGGAGACAGATCATTTTAAAAGGAGAAGGAGTTTATTTAGTAGCCGAATTGGCTTAGGAATTCAAGTAGTGATTTCATCCACTTCTTTGATGGCCTTAGTCCTTATGGATGTGTACACACGTGGTCTTTACACGTGTAGCTGCCAATAGGGTGTATTCGTTGCATCGCAGCCTTAGATTACATATTGATACTATATTTTCATATTTAGGACTTGATATAATACTGGTTAGCATTGAGGAGTTCGCACCAGGTTGCGCTCATTATACTGGTTAGCATTAAGGAGTCCGTGCTAGATTGCATTCATTACACTGGTTGTCATTGAGGATTCCGCTCCGAAGCAGGTATCCTGATAGGTTGGTCTTTTACCGACATAAAGACTAATTTAGACTTTTCTTTTTGAATCTGAAAGCAAGGTTTTGTATTATTAATATCATAATTTGCTTAGGCTTAGAATGCAATGAGTTACAAGAGTTGATACATGAGGATTGAAGCTAAAGAGCAATGAAATGGAGCCAAAGTGTGAAGATTATGACTAATGCAGAGTGAGGCGCCCCGCCCTGGAAAGTAGGCGGGCCGCCTGATGAGAAACAAAGAGTTTTAAGGTCTGGAGTTTGAGATGGGCATCCTGCCCTAAAGGTCAGGCGGACCGGCTGATAAAATCCCAAAGCTGAAGCCAAAATGGGCAGCCACCCGGACAAGTAGCGGGCAGCCTATTGAGCCTCAAGAACTGGGCGGACCGGCCATCACCTGCATAAAGGAAGAAACCAAGTCAGCCAAGACATCAAAGGGCGGACTGCTCTGGCTTTAGGCGGGCCACCCATGCCAAAATGACATTTTTGTAATTGTTTTCCTAGCATAGTATAAATAGAACAAGCTAGGGTTTTAACACTATTCTATTCTATATTTTACATTCTACTCTTAGAGGCAAGGTTTGGAAGACGAGATTCAAGGTTTCCATTAGTTTGTAACCTCCATATGTTGTACTTTAGAATCATTAATCTTATATCAAAAACACATTTCATGTTTGAATCCATTACATCTTTCATTACATGTTTTTGTGTTTGATCCAAACCCCTAGTATGAGTAGCCAAATTCATAACTAGGGGTGTAAACATGCTATAGGTGGTAGAAAATCAATAGGTGTTGCTTAGATTCACCAATCATAACATGAGTAACGATTATCCAACTCCCATTACATTAACATCAAAATCTTTGTATCCATGATATTAGGGCTTCATTTCTACCTTACTAGTTAAAGACTTGGGAGAGATTAGTTAGTGTATATTAGCGGAGTTGGCAAGGATTTTGGTTTTGTTGGCTAATCTTAGCCTAACCCATCTAAAAGAGGTTATACTTGGAAGACATCTTCTTTCCTTGGGTCTATGAGTTAGACATTTATGCGCCTAACTATGGCTTTGGCGAGCGCACTAAGGTAGTCCTCTTTTTGGCATGCCGGATTCTAGGGGATACCATAGAATGTCTCCACTATATTCATGCCTGTATTAGGTAGGTGAAATTGCTCTACCCATTGATTGGATACCACTGTTAGCCGTTTACGCCCATAGCTCCATATTATAGAATCAATTACTTATTTTTAATTAATTGCTTTGTAGTTTATGATAGTTTACAACAAACATTACTACATCTAGGGCTCTTGACCAACGCTACTTGATTGTCTATTTGGGACTCTCTCACTTGAATGGCTAATTCCCTTGGAAAATCGACCTCGATAATATAGGTATATATCTTTGACGACTGCCCCTAATCATTTATGGTGTAGGATTGAGCGTTGATCAAATTTTGGCGCCGTTTTCGGGGAACTACAATTTCAATGTAGAGTTGCATTAGTTAATCAAAGTTGATTAGTTCGTAAGTCCTAGTATTTTACTTTTATTTTTATTTTACCTTGTGAAGGTGAAACATGGCATAGAGGAGAAATCTTAATAGAGTCTTGCGGAACAATGACAACCACAATTATAACCAACAGTATGGGGATCCGCAACAGTATGAAGAAGAATACGAGAAAGAATATGACAAAGTAGAACTCAATTAGGAGGGTCACAAATTCTATGTTGAGCAAGTTGATGATGATCCTGCAGGGGATGATGATGATCCTCAAGCCGAGAATGTGGATCCTCAAGTTGATAACCCTTTTGCGGGTGCACAAGAAAATGTAGGAGTGCAAGCGGATGTAGGGGGAAATGTTGTAGAAAATGTTGGTGTTGCAGGCAGTGCCAATCGGGGTGGCAACAATGCTAATCAAAGTGACCGAGGAGTAAACCAAGGTGGTCAGGGTGCAAACCATGGAGGTCGTTCTAACGTCAACCGAGAGGCAATGTCAATAGAGTAAATGCTCACAATGTCAACTGGAACCAAGGAAATGCTAGAGGCGGTCAGAACTACAATCAACCCGTGTAAGATCTAGATGATGATTAGTCTAAAGATGAGGTTGATATGGATAGTTTTGCAAGTGCTATATTTCCTCCACCCATTCATGGAAATTACTCTTTCAACACCCCAAATGTGATTCTACATGGACTTGAACAACATGGCTTCTTTAGTGGACGCAAATATGAATATGCCAATGATCACTTGAAGAATTTTGTACAAATTTGCAATCTCTACTAGTCGGCAAGTCGTCAGGAGTCACGGTAGAGTCCTTATGCCGGGAAAGCCAAGGCATGGTTGAACAAGTTGCTAAGGAATTCAATCTATACATGGAGTGAGTTAGTGAAACAATTCTTGGCCATGTTTTGTCAAAGGGAAAGCAAGCTTCAATGATAGACAATGTGTACATATTCAAGCAAGATTCATCTGATTCATTCTCTGAGTCCTGGGAGGCTTTTCAAGATGTTTTGCTTGGTTGTCCTACTCATGGTTTCCGTGATAAAATGTTGTTGCAGTACTTCTACCAAAGGTTGAACAAGATGATCTAATCGGTCGTGAACATTCTTTGTGATGGTGCTATTATGGACAAACCATATAGAGAGGTTAAGGAGATTCTCAACAAAATTGTCAACCAATCGCAAGATTGGCAATCAAGGGTATAAAATCTGGATAGAGGAAGTGAATTGGGTCATATGATGATGAAGCGGTTGGAAGCTAAAAATTAGAAGATGGAAAGAATCCTAACATCCATTGAAGCTAATGAAAAGAAAATCAACTTGGTAAAAAATCTTCAAGTGACAAATGTCAGACATCAAATGGCTCTGGTAGGTTATGCAACCTCGGGGGGTGTTCCTCTATCTCTTCTCGAACATGAGCAAGAGGGATACTACCCGAAACAATGTTACAACATTTAAGAAGGAGATGAAGCAAGTTATGTGGCAAATTTCCAAGGCCAAAGAGGGTATGATCAAGGCGGTTATCAAAGGCCTTATCAACAAGGAAAATTGAGACCGAATCAAGGGAGAGGGAATTGGAGTTGCAATCAAGAAGGGAGAGGAGCTATTTCCTGTCAACAAATATGACAAGAGCTCCATTTAAATAAAATGATCATGAACAAAAAGGTCCTTCGAAGTTAGAAGAGATGATGGATTTAATGCTCAAGAACAAACAAGGGTATTCTGGAGACATGAAAGATATGAGGCAAACCATGACATCTCATTCCACTTCAATCAAGAACCTTGAATCTCAAATGAGTCAACTTGCACATCAAGCGAATCAAAGGCCACAAGGGGCACAACTAAGTGATAACAGTAGTAAATCCTAAGAGAAGCGGCAAAGATCAAGTGATGGCGATTAAAACCCGAAGTGGCAAGACATGGGATGACCCGAAAGCTAAGGGTGATTACGATGTAGAGTTGAGAGTTCATAATGATCATGCTAGCGTCGAGTTGAATGAAAATGAAGATATTGAGGAAGATATGGTACAAGAAGAGGTGTAGAGGAAAGATGATGTGCTTGTGTAAGAAAATGTAGTTGATATTGAAGAAGTCACTAAAAAGCCTACCCCACCCCCCCCTCCCCGCCTAAAACACCACTACCAAGCCAAACAAAAGAAAACTCCACCATCTAAAGAAAGCCTTCCTAAACCAAGCTCCATACCCAAAGTTCTACTTTCATTCCTACAAAGAAGCAACAAACAAAGAGAGGTATCTCATGCAAAGAAGATATGGGAGAGAATAGCAATAACTTCCATCAACCTACCTTGGTTGATGCGTTGGGACAAATGTCGAATATTGCTAAGTTTATGGAAGATTTGGTGACCAAGAAGGCATATGGGAACTTTGAAACAATAAAAGTCACTCATCAATATAGAGAAATTATTTCCCAGAATATTACACAAAAATTGGATGATCCCGGTGCTTTTACCATTCCATGCACTATTGGTTGAAGACATTTCAAGAAAGCTTTGTGTGACCTCGGGGCGAGCATCAATTTGATACCATATGCGATCTACAAACCCTTGGCTATTAATGAGACACCAAGAGAAAAACCAATGAATTTGCAAATGGCCTGTCGTTCAATGAAAAGTCCAATTAGGATAATTGATGATGCGTTGGTGAAAGTTGACAAATTCATTTTCTCGGCGGATTTGTCATTCTTGTATTGTCCAGTAGATTTTGAAGTTCCAATCATCCTTGGGCATCCAGTCTTGGCAACCGAAAGAGCATTTTGTGATGTAGAGAGATATGAGCTCACCTTTAGATTTAATAGGAAGAAAGCGGTCTTCCATATTTGCAAGTCTTTAATACAACCAATGGAGGAGGAGGCCACTTGCTCTTATGTCGATTTGGTGGTAGATTTACTTGTAGAAAAAGAAAGTGTCTTGGTTAGTCAAGAAGACACTTTGGTGGAGGTGATTTGGAATATGGATGTGGGGATTGAGGAGTGTCCGGAGCAGTGTGTATAGGCATTAGAGGGATTCGGATCCAAACCGTATGTACCTCAAACGGTTTCCCTGGACCTAAAAAACCGAGAGACTCCACCTACCAAGCCATGTATAGAAGAACCACCAAAACTCGAATTAAAAGTTCTACCAACTCACTTGAGATATACATTTGTTGGTCCAAACTTCACTTAACCCATAATCATTTCTTCCCGCTTAACCAAAATCCAAGAAACAAAACTTGTTGAGGTGGTTAAGGGGAGGATAAAATCAATTGGGTGGACTTTAGCGGATGTAAGGAGGATTGACTCGGGGATGTGTACTCATAAGATTTTACTAGAAGAAGGGTGTAAGACAATGGTGGAACATCAAAGGACGTTGAATCTTCCTATGAAAAAAGTGGTGAAAACAGAGATAATCAAGTGGCTAGATGCGGGTGTTATTATCCTATTTTCTGATGCAAGTGGGTGTCACCGGTACAGTGTGCCGAAGAAAGGAGGGATGACGGTGATTCACAATGAAAAGGAAGAGTCTGTAGCTGCTAGACCAGTGATCAAATGAAGGGTATGTATGTATTGCCGAAAGCTCAACACCCCAACAAGGAAAGATCATTTCCCCTTGCCTTTCATTGATGAAATGCTTGATCGTTTGACAGGTCGTGCCTACTATTTCTTCCTAGATGGATACACCGGATACAACCAAATATGCATTGAGACAGATTACCAAGACAAGACCACTTTCACTTGTCCCTATGACACTTTTGCATTCCACAAAATGCCATTTGGTTTGTGCAATGCTCCCGCCACATTTCAAAGATGCATGCTAGAACTTTTCCATGATATAGTAGAGAATTTCCTCGAACTCTTCATGGATGACAACTTGGTTGTTGCTGATTCATTTAAAGATTGCTTGTCAAACCTGGAGAAGGTGCTAGAAAGATGTGAAGAAATAAACCTTGTACTCAATTGGGAAAAGTGTCATTTCCTAGTACAAGAGGGAATCCTGTTGGGACATATTGTGTCAGAGAATGGAATCGAGGTGGACCAAGTATAAATTAAGGTGATGTCAAAGCTTCCACCTCCCAAAACTGTGAAGAGAGTAAGGAGCTTCTCAGGGCACGCGGGATTCTATCGCCGATTCATCAAGAATTTTTTCAAAATTGTGAACCCTTTGTGCAAACTCCATGAAAAAGATGCTAAATATGTGTTCGTTAAAGATTGTCAAAGTGCTATCGAAGAAGTGAAGAAGAGGTTGGCGACGGTACCGGTTTTTGTGAGACCAAAGTGGGAGCTCCAGTTTGAGTTAATCTGTGACGCTAGTAATGTTGCCTTGGGGGGCATGCTAGGTTAAGGGTGGACAAGATGTTCCATCCCATCTACTATGCAAGAAAAACTATAAATGGGGCCTAATTGAATTGCATGGTGATAGAGAAAACACTGCTTGCTATTGTATTCGCATTTGAAAAATTTCGGTCATACTTGGTGGGATCAAAGTCTATTGTGCATATCAATCATTCCACTATCCGGTATTTAATGGCCAAAAAGGATTCAAAAGCAAGGTTTATCTGGTGGGTGCTACTACTCCAAGAATATGATATAGAGGTTCTTGATAGGAAAGGTACCAAAAATCAAATGGCGGATCACTTGTCCCGCTTGGAAGAGAAGGGTCGCCCGAAAGAAGCTATTGATGTTAATGACTCATTTCTGGATGAAAGAATCATGACCGCATTTTGGGAAACATCTCTTGGTATGGAGATCTAGCAAATTTCATGGTCTGCAGAGTGTAGCCTGAGGACATCACATTTTATCAAAAGAATAAGCTAGCAAAAGAAGCAAAATTCTATTATTGTGATGGACCCTCTCTCTTTAGGGTGTGTGTTGATGGAATAATCCGGAGGTGTATTGCCGAGTCCGAGCAAGGAGAAATTATTGAAGGATGCCACTCTCCTCCTTATGGAGAGCATCATGGTGGAGTAAGGACGGCGGTGAAAATTTTGAAATGTGGTTTGTTTTGGCCAACCTTGCACAAGGACGCCCATGCTTGGGTAAAAAGTTGTGACAAATGCCAACGAATGGATGGAAGGAAGCAAGAGATGCCACTTAACCCCATTGTGGAAGTTAAGTTGTTCGATGTTTAGGGAATTGACTTCATGAGGTCTTTCGTGAGTTCTTATGGAAACAAATACATTTTAATAGCGGTTGATTATGTCTCAAAGTAGGTGGAAGTAGTTGCGCTCCCTAATAATAAAGCCAAGAGTGTGTTAGCCTTCTTGAATAAGAACATCTTTTCAAGATTTGAAACTCCACGTGCTATCACTGGAGCTGGTGGGAGTCATTTTTGTAATCGAGCCTTTGCAAATCTCCTCCAAAAATATGGAGTGAGACACAAGGTTGAAACTCCCTAATATCCACAAACAAGTGGCCAATTCGAAGTCTCCAATCGGGAGATCAAAAACATTTTAGAAAAGACGGTCAATGCTCATACTACCGATTAGGAAAGGAAGCTTGATGATGCCTTGTGGTCATATAAGACTATGGGATGTCCCTGTTCAAGTTGGTATTTGGGAAAGCATGTCACTTGCTGGTGGAGTTGGAGCACAAAGCCTTATGGGCGCTAAAGAAATTGAACATGAATTGGGACAATGCCGCCAATGCAAGAGTCTCTTATTTGCATGAGCTTGATGACTTCTGATACTTGGCATATGAAAATGTAATGCTGTACAAGGAGAAAATGAAGATGTTGCATGATTCCAAGATTTGGAACAAAACTTTCAAAGTGAGAGACTTGGTGTTATTGTTTGACACAAGGTTGAAATTGTTCCTCGGGAAGCTTAGATCAAAATGGATGGGTCCATTCAATGTAGTTGGTGTTACACCTTATGGCTTGGTGGACTTGGAGTCCAAAGATGGTAAGAAGCTTCCGGGTGAATGGCCATAGTGTAAATCATTATTTGGGATGTGATGCCGATGTTGGTGAGGTGGCGTGCATCTATCTTGACGAGATTTGAATCGAATAACCAACACCGTCGTGCCGCGACGTTAAATTAGGTACTTCCTGGATGGCAACCCAACTTTCTAGTGTATTTGGTTGTTGAATATATAGGTTTCGTAGTGTGAATGAAGGTACAAAAGCTGAGAAGAACTCTCAAAATGTAGGAGGGGGACCGCCTACTCAAGTCCAGAGAGTTCACAATTGTTGAACTCAGAAAAAATGGTTAAGTGTGGGGAAGGGCGGACAACCCTGCTTTATGGGCGGACCACCCTCACGTAAGTTCTTATGTTTTAAGTAGGTGCCATGGTAGACCGCCCCATTTAAATAGGCGGACCGCCCCCAATGGGTTGCGACCCGACCCAAACAGAGGTTTTTTCACATTCTAAAAATTCCAATAACATCAATCCACCGAAAAACACACCACCAATTTTTCCTAATCCCATCACTACAACAAGCATTAACTAATCGCACACATCACCCTCGAGCTTCAAAGCCTCACAAGAATCACGGCTACTTGCAAATTCTTCAATTTTATTTAAATTTTCTTTAATTTTTAGAGTATACAATGTAAATAGTCTAGGATTAGTGTAGTATTAGTGTGGGTTGATAGATACAACTTGTCTTAGATGATTGTTAAAATTCTTGGAAATAAACTAGTTGGGGGAAGTATTAGTGTTCAAAATACATACCTTTCTTCTTGAATTTGATGTGCGGATTGAATCTCTAATTTGGTTATTATGACCTAGCCGTTTTGGTTTTAATGGATGTGTGAGAGAGGTTGAGAGGTTGAAAGGAGGTAAAGAAAGGGATTTGGGGTGTATTACAACACTTTAAACGCTATTCAAAGCATAATGGACACTGGTGGTAGGTCGCTCCGAGACCACCACAGGTGGACTACCCTGTCCTCAAGGTAGACCGCCCTTCCAACATCGTGTAAGAAAATTCTATGTTTGGACACCCAACTTTTAAAAGTTGGAAAGCGGACCGCCTAATTATCTACGCGGCCGCTCTTCTTACAAATCTGAAATGAACCACTCTCTGAAGTTTTTGGAGGCGGACCGCCTAGTTGTGTGGGCGATCACCTTTTGCAAAGACCCTAAATGCACCACTCTCTGATGCTTTGGAGGCAGTCCGCCTATTTCTGAGGGCGGTCGCCTCTTGCAAAGACCTGAAAGCAACACTCTCTAAAGTTGAAAGGGCGGACTGCCTTGTCCTCAGGGTGGGCCACCCCTATGGCAAAAGCTGTGAAATTTTTATAAGTGTCCAAAGTGAGACTCTCTGATGTTGGCAAGGAAGACGACCTAAATCTCAGGGCGGCTACCCCATGACCAATTTCTGAAACTGCTTCTCTATTCTTTCATAAGGGCGGACCGCCCCTGTTTCAAGGCGGGCTGCCCAACTGCTTCTTGAACACATGTGTTAGCACTACTTTGTTTTCAACTCCATACATGACTGGGCTATAACTAACCAATGTTATTGAGTGGTTTTGCAGATACGATGCTGAGATAAAAGAGCATTGTCATGGTGAGGAAAACTAAAGGGGAACCAACTTCACCACCTCCATCTTCTTCTTATGATAATGATGACAGGGATGACTAACCCTTAGTCAAACTGACTAGACAAACAAGGGTAGAAACAAGAAAGAAGCAGAAGCAAGATGCTTCTTCACAGGCCCAATATTCAAGGGCTGAAGTTAAGGAATAAAGGAAAGCTAAGCCTGCCCAGGAGGAAGGAAATGAGAGTGGAAGTGAAGAAGAACAACCCCAAGCTCAAGATGATGAATCTTATGATGATGATGTTCCAAAAGAGTGGCCACGGCTGTTCAAATAAAAGGAAGCTTGGAGAGATTATTACAAAGGGCTCTCCAACATGAACATTACTTATACGCAAGTAATTGGCATGAAGCAGGTAGAACAACGAAACCCTGATATTTATGAAAGATTCAAGAACACAAGGTGGAATAATGTGCTTAGGAGGAGAGTTAATAAATGCCAACAACAACATAGTAAGGGAGTTGTATTGCCGAGAGAAGTTGGTAGATGTTTCTGCAAGGGCCTTAAAAAGATACTTCAGGTTTCATAACTTTGCCCTAAAAGAACACATGGAGAAATTGGAAAAGATTGAAGCATAATAAAGAGCATGGTTGGTTCCAATAATCTACCGGGAACCAAATCCTGCTTGGAAGCAAAACAAAGTTCAAATTGTGAGGACTGATAGAAATTTTGAGGCAAAGGGATAGCAATAAACTGTCATTTCACGAATCAAACCAACAAAGCAAGACAACAAACTCACTTTGAAAAAGGCAGTATTAATAGGGTGCATAATGTCAGGCATTCAGGTTAATTTAGTAGTTCAAATGATCAAAACAATGGTTGAAGATGCTAAGTCGAAAAACAACGTTCTCCCGTTCCCGAATATATTGACTATCTACTGGGCCAGAGGTGTAAGGCTTAGCTATATGACACCACAACAGAGCCGGTATCTAAGTTGAATTAGTATGCTATTAAAGATACCGGCAACATGGTTCATCCAGCCCCTGCCCCAACACCTGCTGATCCTCTAATTGCTCCCTCAGGTATTCCTCAACCTTCTGATATGCCTTCCAGTTCGAGAGTATCGCCTCCCCATACTGAGTCTGGCCCTTCTCGCACTAGTACTAGCAGTATCCTTGAGGATCTGACTCAGAATGTGCAAGACTTAGGTGTCAAGTTGGACGAGATCAAAAATCTCATTTCCACCCTGCCCCAAGTCCAGCCACAACCTCCACCTACTTTTCGCCAACATGGTAAAAGCGATGAATGCTCACACCACAGCCCTGGACAGGGACACCACAACCCTCGAGGAAAATATCAAGGCCATTGATAGTCATAAGAGTGGTATTGAGGACATGAAGAAGGCCTTGAGGATTATGGCTCAACACTACCAAGAGATGGACAAGAAATTGAGTAAGGGCTTAGGGGTTTCCAAAGGGATTACTCAACCGTCCAAAACTGCCCATACCCAGAAAATTGGCTTTGTGGCCTGTTGCTACTTTGCCACCTCCTCCAACTCCACCACAGGTTTCCACTCATGTTCCCGGACCCTCGGGTTCTAAAGCTCCTCCTAAATTATCAAATAAGGCTCAAGAAAAAGAAGCTGAGGGTTTTAGGAAGGACTTGCAAGGCTATGGAATTCGATGAGGATGATGATGCCCCATTGGGTCTCATTGTCGATCCTATTGTAGTGGTGTGCACTCTACATGCTTCTTCACTTTTAGAAGATGTCCAGGATCAGATTTCTACTCAATTGTCTATTGGAAGCAGCGCGAGAAAGGACTGAGCACAAGAAAAAAGATGATGAGCTGCCACCTACATTTGTGGGAAAGGGCAAGCATAGTGCCAGGGAGTCCCTTTCTCCCCTTTGTCTCTACTCTGTTTTACATCGCATGTGAGACAATGCTACAGTTTTTAATTGGGGGAGGGGTTTGAATTCATATGTGTAGTTTGGATTGAAATTGTACTTGTGCTTTAATGATACCCATGTATGAATTCAAACCATTTTGATGTATATACACTTTCATATTGTTAGTTTAGTTGTTTTTATGTTATGTTCCCAAAGTTTTAGATTTTGAATAAGCTTTCAGTTTTCTTCACCAGGTTCTTTCTGGAAGTTATTTTTGAACCAAGAATGTACATCGAACTTGTTTTTGAAATATATTAGTGAAGCATGTGGTACCATCTTATGTTACTTCATTATTATGACATATGACAAGTGAATATGTGTTTTTATTGACATGGCTTGAGTAGACCGTGAGAGTCTTTTGTTAGCGTGGTCCAACCTTGGACCATTGCATGCTTTGTAAGTGAGTGTCCTTATTGTTTGTTTGGAATTGTACTTGAGAGATCACTTTAATGTGTGGTGATGTATTTGTATAATAAATTTCTGTGTGTGACTTGAGAGTTTGGAACTTGCCGTTAGTGTGCTTTGAGACAAAATCCTAGGTAATACTTGACTTGAAAAGAGATTTTAGGCTTTCTTTGGACCGCTAGAATTTTAAATAGGCTACCCGTACATATTTATCCTAGTTAATCTATTTGAGCTTTTAACTGTTCATTTGGCAACCAAAAATTATAGCTCAAACCAATTCTTGTGTGCTAAGGCACCGATCCTCTTTTTGCCCTAACCTCCTTGTATGAATTGAAAAATGTACAACTTATGTTTACACCTAAGTTTGGGGGAGATGGTGAGAGTCGAAAAACCTCTTGTAAATTTCATTGAAGAACCAAAATCAAAAAATAAAAAAAATAAAAAAGAGAAAAATAGAAAAGAGAAATGAAAAGAAAAAGAGAAGAAAGAGAGAAAAAGAAAAGAAAAAGAAGAAAAGATGATTAGAAGAGGCGAACGACCAGTATCATCTTCGAAAAAGGTAGAGCTAGCTGAGTAAAAGAAAGTTGCAACGGAAAAGATTGAAGATAATGTCGTGTTAACGAGGTGTAAAGTCACTTATTAGCCTAATATACCACACCTTGCACCAAAAGCCTACATTACAACCATATCAAGTCCTAATTGATTTTGAGTCAAGTATTCCTATATTAGTGGAGAAGTACAAAAAGAACAAGTCTTTGAATTATTGGGAAGCGCGCATGAACATTTCTTTGTGATAGTGAGAGTATGAATTGCTAAGAGTCCCAATTTTTGTTTAAAAAATAATTTTTGTGAGTAAGGGACTCTATTCTTTCTGTGAGGATGGTAAGTGATTCTTAAGTGTAAGTTTCAAGTGCACGGTAAGGTACATGAATGAGTAAAGTGAGTCGATGACCTTGAGGCAACTCTAAAGGCTCATGTGTTTCTTATAGCCATGGTTTGATTGAATACATATTTTGCTTGTCAAGTGTCCATGTGGATACGCATAACAAGGTGGTACCAACTGATTCATTAATGCAGAAATAGTTTTAATGACTTCAAAAAATTGAACATGACTTGAACTTGAACTTAAACTAAGAACATGCATTGGTCTCCTTGATTTTGAGTTTCTTAAGGAAAAACAAAGGTGTTAATAGGTTGGCATTGTACCAACTTAGACTACTTTAGACTTTTGTTTTTGAATCGAAAAGCAAGGTTTTGGTGTAATTAATATCATAATTTGCTTAGTTTCAGAATGCATTGAGTTATAAGAGTTGATACATTAAGATTGAAGCTAAAGAGCAATAAAATGGAGCCAAAGTGCAAAGATTATGACTAATGCAGAGTGAGGCGCCTCGACCTTGTAACTAGGCGGGCCGCCTGATGAGAAACAGAGAGATGTAAAGTCAGGAGGTTGAGATGGGCGTCCCGCCCTGAAGCTCAGGGGGACCACCTGATGAAATCCCGAAGCGTAAGATGGGGCGCCCCCTGACAAGTAGGCTGGCCGCCTACTGAGATTCACAGAGTGAAAAGCTGGAACCAAAAGGGGCGGACTGCCTCAAGAACTGTGCGGACTGCCCATCACCTGCATAGATGAAGAAACCAAGTCAGCCAAGACAACAAAGGGAGGACCATCCCTGGGTTTTGGGCCCCCCATGCCAATATGGTATTTTTGTAATTGTTTTTCTAGCATAGTATAAATAGAACAAGCTAGGATTTTAACATTATTCTATTCTATATTTCACATTCTACTCTTAGAGGCAAGGTTTGGAAGACGAGATTCAAGGTTTCCATTAATTTGTAACCTCCATATCTTGTACTTTAGAATCATTAATCTTATATCAAAAACACAGAATCGATTACATCTTTTCATTACATGTTTTTGTGTTTGATTCAAACCCCTAGTATGAGTAGCTAAATTTATAACTAGGGGTCATGCTATAGGTGGTAGAAAATCAATGGGTGTTGCCTAGATTCACCTAACATAACATGAGTAACAATTATCCAACTCCCATTACATTAACATCAAAATATTAGTATCCATGATATTAGGGCTTCATTTCTACCTTGCTAGCTAAAGACTCGGGAGAGATTAGTGATCCACGCTCAAGTCACTCACCTATTAAGGTGTGGGGCGATCGTCAAAGATAGTAGTACCCAACTAAGAGTCGAAGTAGATTTTCTCAGGGAGCTAGCTTGCAATCTATTAGTCCTATATTGAATAGTAACAGTTCTATGAATTGTTTGTTGACTCCTAAATATAAATTGATAAGAATTGAAATAACTACAACTATACTAACGATTAACACTAAATGCATGCAATAAACTCAACACTTTAAAGTAGATGTAAATATGGAGAATGAGCTAGGGGTTTACTCATTCTGACAAGATTCTTTCACTTAAACTCTTGTTTTAACCTCACAAATCGTATGGGTATCATATAAGGTGGGACCTCGAATGTATTCCTCAAAAATTTTTAGGGATAGAGAGGATTTACCTTATTAAGGTGGGAGAAACTCCAGTCCAAGGACCCGAGCGGGAATGACCTTTTTGAGGTTTTCCCTTTTAGATGGGGTAGGCCATAGCCAGTGTAACCCAAATTCTCGCTAGTTTTCATTAACCCCGTTAGGGTGATGAAAGGAAAGTAGGGTTGGGTTCAAGTACGGTCGTGCCCCAAACCCTAGTCAATGAAAGTACCAAAGAGAACTAGATTAATCTTTACCCATAGATTACACAAGATTAAAACAAGTTTTAAGTTGAAATCATCAAGTCTTCATGAAGAAATGAAATGGTAAGAGATGAAATGGCAAGAATCATAAGAAGATTTAGATTAAGAAAAGAAATACTTACAAAAGATTCAAGTTTTAGCCCTTCCTTTGCCTCCAAGAATATACAAAAGTGTAATAAAGTATATTCTAAGCCGAAAAATGGTTTATTTTCTCGGAGGCATAACAGCCTATTTATAGGCATGGGTTTGAAAACTAGGCTAATATTTACAAAATTAGCATTTTGCCCTGTTTTACGCTAGACCGCTGGTCATTCGGCAGGCCGCATAATGAGTTGCATGGCCACCGAAGACCAATAAAACACCTCTATTTTCTTGTTCTGCAGTGCAGGTTCGGCGGGGTGCAGATTCAACGACGGACAACTCCACCAACTCGCAGATGACTCTGAACACACTGTGAAGGTCGGCGGGATCGCATCTCTTTCTGCGGGGTCGCAGGATGTGCTTAGCAGATCTTTCGGCAGTCCGCCTCCTTACTTCGCAGGAACTCAATGAAATCTTTAGCTCGATCCTCCTTTGGCTAGTGATTTGGTGGGTCGCCGATCAAGCTGCTGCCTGTTCTCCATGTTCTTCAAAATGTAGCTAAATTTCACTTGTTTTTGCTCTTTTCTTCATTCTCTTTGGCTTTGTACATTAATATTCTTTGTTGTCCTGAAACATGGAGATAAACATAAGCTTTACTCAAATAATAAAGCTTTTAGGACGTGAAAGCTAGTCTAAAAGAGTTGCAATTATATGCAAAATACCAACATATCAATTCCCCTAAACTTAAGCTTTTGCTTGTCCTCAAGCAACATTAAAAACTATCTTATGGTTCACAATTTAACACCAGGATTGAGTTCAGCAATGACACTGAGACAAGAGAAAGTTCATGACTTTGGTTTATACTAACATTTAATTTAACACATGAAAATCCAACCAAACAATCTACAAGCGCCAAAGACACAACTACATCACTAGAGCTTCTAGTGATGACTGAAACATGCACATCACAATTACTCCCTCTACTCAGCTAAGGCTCTCTTAATTGCATCTTCAAGTCTCAAGTCCCCTTATGCTCTCACCACAAGGAATAAGTCCCTATCTCACAATATAATTCAAATAAAAGGGATCCTTAAGTCTAACCCCTCACTCTCACAAATGAATGCAAGTTAACCACATACAATGTCATAGGTTTGGCTTTAGTGTCGGTTTGTTACTTCTTTCATGTCAATTAGTGAAGTATCAAATAGGACTTCTAAGATTGTAATATAGGCTTTTGGTCATATGTAGGGTATAATTTTGATAAAGAGTGACCAAGTTCCTTCCTTGGGCACTATATTATCTTTTCATTCATTTCACATTAGCTCTTATTCCCAATTTTCTTTTCTTGATCTTTACTTTGTGGCTCTTATTTCTCTTTTTGCTTCACTTCTCTATTTTTGTCTTTTCAATTTTTTTTTTCTATTTCTTTTGTAGTTTTCTTGATTTTCTTCTATTTCTTTTTTCCATCTTTTCTATACAATCATCTTCTTGTTTGAGAGCCACAAAGATTTTAATTCTTTATTCCCCATCCCAAAATTAGACTTTAGTTTAATTGCACGTCTTTCAGTACCTCAAGGAGGTAGGGCCAAGAGAAGGTTAGTGCTATCAAGCACTTAAAATTAGCTCGGACTATATGCCTGGCTATCAAAAGAAATGATATTAAGGCTCAAAGTTGCCTAACTAAGGATTAATTTCATTTGGTGGCTTGAAAGGCTCAAACGGGTCAAAAAAATGCCTATCATCCTACCCAATCACTAATTTGACACTTCATTCATTTCTAAGGACACACAAGCCAAATTCTAACAGCATATGCAATTAACAAGCTTAAGAAAAAACGCTCCTCACTAGCATAAGGGACAAGAGAAGAACATCAACTTTCAAGCACTTAAGGTAAGGATTTAGCCTATTACTACACATGCATAGAGTCATCAAAAGAACCTAAAAGTAATAGGTGCAACACTTAATAAACAATCCGCTAAACTTTCTCATGTGGGCTCCTAATATGTTGGTATCAAACAAGTCACAAACAAGGATGATACTTCTATGATTAAGTCCTAAAAAGTATCCGGTTCAAAAGAATTGCATTCTTTGGAAAAGAACCGAGCAAAAAAATCAAGAAGGTTATTTACTAAACTATTAACACAAATGGTATTTACAATGGGAGTGGTTGTTGTTTCGGGCCCAAGTAAAAGTGAGTTTCACGAGGATTGCCTACGAATCACCACAAGTGCGAATCAGAGGAAGGAAGGCAACATCCCAAGCATAGTTCACGGGAGTACCTTTTGCGTCTTTTAGGGATTTTCAAAATTTTTCAATTTGTTTGGGTTTAAAAATTAACAACAATCATTATACTATGAATTTAAAAGACAAGGGTTAAAGACACGAATTAACATCCTAGATTAAAGATTAACATTCTAAATTAAAGTAATAACATCCTAAGTTAAAACACCAATAGAAACATTGTTTAGGAAATTCAACAAAAATTAACGACCCCACCCCAACATGAAAAGTTGCTATTTCCCAAATCAATAAATCCAACACAAAAACACAAGTTAATAGGTAAGGGGTGAGAGTGCTTTCTAAGATGATCATGATAATGATGGAGGAGCCTTATCCATCTCAAGTGGAGTTGTTGATGGTTCTTTCTCACTAGCTGGACTTTGGATTTTGTCAGTGGGAGTTGAGGATGATGTTGTAACTGGCTTGGTAGCCATGACCTTCATGTTTGCTTCTTCCAACTTTGCAAGTTGTTCTCTCTTTGCTTTTTCCGCTTCTGCTGCTTGTGCTTCAATTTTCTTCCTTTCATCTTCCATCTTTTTCTTGTCTGCTTCCCTTTGTCTTCTTTTTTTCTCCTTCCTACTTGCCATTTCTTCTTCTATTTCTCCTTCCCTTTTCTTCTCACTCTCATTTTTCTTTTTGTCTCTTCCTTTCTTTTCTACTTCTTTCTCACCTTTCTTTGCACTATTTTCCAACTTTATTTTTCTCACGTATGATTTTGGGTCCTCCTTGGTGTCACTTGCCTTGTCACTCTCTTTTGTCTTGGAACTAACTTTTCCTTTCACTTCACCTTCTCTCTTTTGCTTCTTCAATTCAGGGCCTTCACTGCTTTGCTCCTCTTGTGCCTCATTTGTCTTCATTTCTTGTCTCATCCTGATTTTCTCCAGTATAAATGCATGTGTTTGAGCTGGTAAGTCATTTGGGCCCTTCTTGAATGTTGGAGGGCATTGTTCTTTTGTGGCATCTTTACCTTGGAGTTCCTCCTCTTCTTCACCTTCTTCACCCACACGAACATCTTTCTCAATAGCTTTGCTTGGTTTGCTAGTTCCAACTCCTTTTGTTGTCATTAATTCAATTTTCAATGCCCTAAGCTCCAATCTTGTTTTTAGGTCAGAGGCTTCTAAATCTCCCACTCTCTTTCTTACATCTTGCAGCTCCTTGGTGTTGTCTTTCACAGCTTGGGTCAACTCCTTCATAGCATCTACCACAGGTTTGAGGGCTTTGTCTAGCTCAAGTGATGGCCTTCTTAGGTGTGCCACCTTTGTATCAAGTCCCAACAGCTTGTCATCTATCCCTTTTAGTGCTTGAGGAATGTTGAAGAGCTCAAACTATCATGCTGAGACTTCCTCCAATCTTGGAGGAGGAACTGGAAGCTTTCTGAGTGGATACTTCTTCCCATCTTGAGGAGGTGCAACTGCTATTTCTTCTCTATCCATATTTGCAAGAGATTCCTTTTCTTTTACTTCATCATCTTGGATTCTTTTGAGGTCAATGGTGCCATTGGCTTCTACCAAGTAGTCAATATTAAGTAACATGGGCACATCGTGCATCAGCTTAGTGAGCGAACAAGGAAAAACAATAACAATGCTGTGTTGATGAGCCATATCATCGATGCTTTGGAAGATAACGTTGCCTACAATGATAGGGTAATAATGCATGATAGAAGCTGTGAGTACGGCCTTTTCATTGATGACTCTTGTGTCATTCAAAGACGGGAAGAACCTGATACTGATCACAACATTCCACCCTTTTGCAATTAAGCTTAAGTCTTTCTTTTTGATTTCAACCCTTGGGTTTACCCAAGTTGGAAAAATTCCAGGTGCAACAATGATGGCTGCAAGCCAAGTCCTCACGCTTGACTCTTCTCCAGTCTCCCACATTTTTTCCTTTTCCTCATATTCACTTTGGTTGGATGATGGTGTCAACCCATATGCCTCATTTATCTCTTCATCACTGAAATAGTCATCAACTGTTCTCACTTTGACATAGAAGGATTTCTTCTTTTCTTGTGACAGGTTGGCATAAAACTCCTTTACCATCACTTCATTGTATTTGCCGTGGGTTCTAGCAAAAACTCCCACTTTCTTCTCTTTATCTCACCATAGAACTCCTCACCATATTTCTGGGCCGATTCAGTTTGTACCATCTTTTCTGGGTTGATAGTCTCTTTGTGTTGAACATCTCTTCAACTTTCTCATTTATATTGAACCTGTTGTTCATGATCTTCTTTACTCTCCGGAGGTCCGTTTCAGATTCTAAGATGATTTGCACTCCTTCTTCACTCCAATTTTCTACATTGGACTCATCTTCCTCAATTGAATCAGTAGGCTTGGAAGGCTTGGAAGGCCCTTATCCAGGTGTTGACCTCTATTTTGATGGTTTAGGATGCACTTTTGTCTTGCTATTCTTTTATGCCTCGTTCTCCTCTCTTGACTGGGCTAGATTAGCTTCTAGCTTCTTCTTATGTTCAGCTTTCTTTTTCTGGGCATCAGTGAGTGTCTGCTTCTTTCCTCTTTTGTGAACTACATGTTTGCCCGTCATGATTGCCTGTCAAGATCATCTCAAGGGAAGGTATTAGTATATATATTCGCTACATTATCCTACTCCTACACTATACTAGGATTAACTAAACTACAACACATGAGACCTAAGAAAGAAGTCAAATTGTTGCAGGATGAAACAAATTTTCAATTTAAGCATAACATTCGGCGGCCCGCAGAAAGCCATGTGGCACCTCAGATAGCAATGGGTGGCTCGCAAAAGGCCATGCTGATACAAATTGGTGGGGCACCATTTGAAGTGCGAGAGGCTAGCCTCAATCGCACACATGTAAAACATTTTGATGAAACTGGTGGCCCCGCAAGTGGATTTTCCATCCCGCCAAATGACCTCATATTTCAGCTTACGACCTTTTTCCCTTATGCGGCGGGTCGCCACTTGAGTTGCGAGAGGCAAGCCTCTCTTGCACAGAACTCATACTCACAGACTACACCGGCGGCTGTGAAAATAGAATTGCAGACCTGCCTAGCGTGATCCGCACTTCCATTTGCAAAATCAATTTCCTCATCGGCGGCATGCCGAATCATTGGTAAAATTCAACTACAGTTCACATATTCCAAGTTATTCCATTCTCATATCTCTTAACCTGCCCAATCACACTTCTATGTGGTCCTTTCAACTTCTCACTGCATTCAAATACTCTCTCAAGAACGAGACCACATTTTCAACAAATTTTCAATGAAAAATCAACCACGACTCCTACCAAGTTCAAGTCTTTTCAAGATTATGAAGCATAACAAGGAAGTTCATGGTTTGTTTTGAAGTTCATTTTGGTTATTTTCTTTTTCAATCTCTCTTCTTCTACCAATTTATTCACTCAGCAACAATTTTAAACAATAGACACATAATAGGGTATAAACCTCTACAAAGTCAAGTTAAAAACAATCCCTAACATGATGTTCACCAAACCCACCCCAACATGATGTTTAACTTCCCCCCACACTTAAAAACAACAAAAATTAGAAACTTGGGGTGAAAACATATCGGATTTGCAGCGAAAATGAAAATGGGTTGAGGAATCACGAGCGGGTGGTGAAATTCGGTGCGTCTGAGTGACTTGAAGTGTTGTTATTAGTTGGGGTGCATCTGAATAGTAGTTCTGGCCAGTGAGTAGTTTACTTTTTACAGTGGGGTGCGTGAAAAGTGAAAATAAGCTTACCTGGAGCCTTTTATAGTCGGGTAACCCGACCAGGCTTATGAAGGTTGTGGACCGACGCATGTTTGGCGGGTCGCCGAAGTCGAGGCGACAAGGACGCATGTCCCTTCTCGAGCATATGGGGACATGAACCGCAGAACCATATGTGGAGTTTGATTGGCGCCCTACCGTTTGACCGGCTGGATGCTTCTCAACTTCGCAAGAAAAATATTTTCTTACTGACTAAGCCGGCAACCCGCATTTCATTTGGCAGGCCGCATAATGTCTGCTGTAATTCCTTCGACGGTTTCTTCCCCCATGCCGACTCCCTTCTTGTTTTCTTGACTTCTTTTATTTTCCACACCTTGCAAAATTCCTGCACTAGCACCACTTGACAAAGATCAAATGCAACTATCAAAGAATTTTATGTGCGATTTTTACACTAACTAAAGTTCTAACATAAAAAAATAAAAATGCTTAAAAGTAAAATTTGGGTTGCCTCCTAAGAAGCGCTTGATCTAACATCGCGGCATGATGGTGTTACCTCATTTTATCAAAGGTCCAAGAGATAGATGCAAGCAACCTCTCTAGGTTCGGCTTCATATCCCAAGTAGTGCTTCACCCATTGGCCATTCACTCAGAAGGGGTTGGAACTTCCCTTCTCTTACAACTCGGCCCATCCATAAGGCGACGTGTCCACCACCTTGTAGGGTCCACTCCATTTGGACTTCAATTTGACGGTAAAGAGGTGCAACCTCGAATTGAACAAAAGCAGCATATCCCCCGTCTTGAATGCACGGTTCCATATCTTCTTGTCATGGATGATCTTCATCTTCTCCTTATAGAGCTTGGCATTTCATAGGAAAGAAACCTCATCTCCTCAAATTCATGCAATTTCTCCACCCGTGACGTGGAAGCTTTCTCTCAATTCATGTTTAGCTTTTTCAATGCCCAATAGGCTTTGTGCTCCAATTCGACTGGGAGATGGCAAGCTTTGCCAAAAACTAACTAGAATGGTGACATCCCAATCAGAGTCTTGTATGATATGCGATATGCTCATCATCCAACTTCTTGGCCCAATCCGTCCGGTTCACATTAACTGACTTGACTAAATTTGCTATATCTCACGATTTGACACTTCCACTTGGCAACCTTGTGTCTCAACCCATAATTCTCCAACAAGGAATTAAAAGCTCAATTGAAAAAGTTGGTTCCCTCATCACTTATGATTGTGTGAGGGGTGCCAAATCTTGTGAAAATATTTTTCTTGAGGAAGGCGGTGACAATTCTAGCTTCATTGTTTGGCAAGGCAATTGCCTCAAACCATTTGGACACATAGTCAACCTCCACAAGGATGTATTTCATACTATAGAAACTTGGGAAAGGCCCCATAAAGTCAATTCTCCATACATCAAAGAGTTCTACCTCCACAATAGGGTTTTGAGGCATTTCGTGCCTTTTTGAGCCCTCCCCCCCTCCCCCCATTCTTTGACATTGATCACAACTCTTTGTATATTCATGAGCATCTTTGTACAAAGTAGGCCAAAAGAAACCACATTCAAGTACTTTTGTTGCCGTTCTAACACCACCATGATGCCATCCATATGGAGCGGAATGACATCCTTCAAGAATAGCTCCTTGTTCGGCTTCGGCAACACATCTTTTTATCATTCCATCAACACATACTTTGAATGGAAAGGGATCATCCATAAAGTATTGTCGGGCATCTTTCATCAACTTCTTTTTTTAATTGAATGAGAAGTCCTCCGGGACCTCTTCACATGCAACAAAATTGGCTAAGTCCGCTTACCAAGGGATCTCTTCCCAAGATACTGCCAATATTCTCTCATCAAGAAAAGAATCATTGATCTCGAGGTTTTTTTTGGGTGACCCTCTTCCTCCAAATGGGATAAGTGGTCCGCCACTTGATTGTTCCCTTTCTATCAAGTACCTCAAGATTAAATACCGGATGGCGGAGTGGTCGGTGTGCACAATGACCTTGGAGCCCACCAAATAAGATCGGAATTTCTCAAAAGCTAATACAATGGCCAATAACTCCTTTTCCATCACTGTATAGTTCAATTGAGCCCCATTCATTGTCTTGCTAGCATAATAGATCGGATGAAACAACTTCTCAACTCTTTGGCCTAGCACGGTTCCCAATGCCACATCGCTAGCATCACACATAAGTTCAAATAGAAGATCCCATCTTTCGCTAACTATCACTAGTGCGGTTGTCAATCTTTTCTTTACCTCTTCAAAGGCTTTCAAGCATGCCTCATTGAATTCAAACTTGGCATCTTTCTCTAACAATATGCACAATGGGTTCACAATCTTAGAAAATTCTTTAATAAAGTGGCGATAGAAACTCGCATGTCCCAAGAAGCTTCTCACTCCTTTGACGGTTGTAGGAGGTAGAAGTTTAGAAATAACTTCATGTTACACCCCGTATGTCTAAAGTAACGTATATGATTCTAATGACATGTTAAGAATGATTTAAGTGAGTTCAAAGTCATAATATTACCATATAAGATGTTTATATATTGAATATAAAGTTTGGGAAAAGTCGGATTTATGTTGCGGAAAAACCGACTAAGGAATTGCCTTGTAACTGAGCTTTTTCAGCAATTAATTTCGTATGTTATATGAGGGCTTTTGGGGACATATCATATACCAAATTGAATGTCTTGGAGTTTATTTTCCAACACTTTTGACGGTTTATTCATTCAATATTTGGATAAAAAGAGATGAGTATCAGAAGTCAGAAAAGAAAAAGGGACATAAGCGAAAAAAAGGACTAAAACTGAAATGTTTCAAGTATAAAAGGAAAATATTGCCTCCATCTCGTCATTTCCAGAAATATAAAGAGAGAAACAGTACTCTCATTAAGTTTTAAGAAACTTTTATGATTTTGAAGGAAAGACGTCAATCTTAACTCGAAATTAAAGACGGATTGTGTCAAAACACTCTACGCGAATAAGGTAACGTTATGCTACCTTCAATTTCGTCTATAGCTTGAGTTTTAGAATTACTTCATGGCTAAGTAAAGTACCTAAATGCTTTATTATAGCTTGTTTAAGCTTTAGAAGGTGTGGAATTCAAGGAAAACAAGGTTTAGAAGCAAGAAATATCAAAGGTATATAAGACTAAACCTTTCTTTTGGCAAGGCATTTATCTTTTAGTTTTTGAAGCTTTTCTTAGTTCTAAACTTAGTGTTTCTTGTAAGAAACTTGTATGGTATCAAGGAAACCTTGTATATGCTTAATTTGGTACTATATTCCAAGGTTAAAGACGTCCGAATCAGCAAGTTAAAACATTTCAAAATTTGGAAAATCATTTTGATCTTTGGACAGCTGTTAGTATATTAATCATAACTCCTTGTACAAGAATGATATTTAGATTCTTTAAGAATCCCCAGAACCCTAAGAAATATATCTAAAACATTCCTGAAGACCATGAAGTCTATATCTTTGATCTACACTCTGAAAATTAGGTCGAAACGCAGGACAGTGGTGCTGTCCAAACATTCTATTTGCGGATTTATTATGTCATCCAGTTATCTCATCTTGTTATCCATTTAACATGTTTATATTATCAGTTTATCCGGGTATCCATTCCCGTGTATAGTATAGTACTAGTTCTATTTTTGTGAATCATCCAGTTTCAGAGGAAACTTTGCCACAATTTTTACAGAAATTCAAAGAGTTGGACAAATTCTGAGTTCTAGGTTTTATCTATAATTCCATCCAGAGTTTTTTATCATTCCTTTGAGTCTATATCTATTATTTCCACATGTGTTATGCCTCATACATGCTTATGCTTATATTGTGATCATGTTATATGTGATTTGGAATCCCCCGTAGAGGCTGGACATTGGACATACAATCCGGTCGCGTGTGATACTACCCGTCTGGGGGATACAGCTCCTCTAGTTCAGGCGGGAGTTGAAACACCTAGTGTGACTGGGTGTCATTCACACACTCTGAACAGAGAGACTAGATATTACTAGCTGGGGGGATGTAGCCCATAACACCCGCCAGGTTTGTTATATACGCGTATATAGTCACAGTATGCGCCGTATGATTATACATGAGGCTAGTTCCGGTTTTCAGTTACCTGATTTGGGGGGATACAGCCCATAACACCAAACAGGTATTAGTTCAGCTGTTCAGTTACCTGATTTGGAGGGATATATCCCATAACACCAGACAGGTACCAGTTCAGATAAAAGTTCAGTTTTAGCTCAGTACCAATTATCAATTCTCAGTTATCAGCCAACAGTTCTTAGCGTCAGGAGCAGTTGACAGTTATCAGTTCCAGTTTCTAGTTATCAGTTATCAGTCATATTACAGTTATTTATCAGTATAGTTCATCTCAGTCCTTAGTTTCAGATTTAGCTAGACTTCAGTTTATATTCAGATCATGTTTAGTACGTTCTTCCGATTTCCAGCTATATTGCAATGCTCCAACTCATATTTACATATTTATATTCCATCCTCACAGTTTCATTCAGCTATGATATATTATATGGTCATGCCTTACATACTTGGTACATATCGTACTCACGCCCTTTTTCTGGGGCGCTGTGTTTTATGCCGCGCAGGTGCAGATAGATCAACGCTTGGACTATGTTAGTAGGCCATCTATCAGCTATTGGAGTCACTCTGCTTACTCCCGGAGTTACTTATCTTTTGGTCTGTATACTGTCAGTCAGTTTGGGTATGGCGGGGCCTTGTCTCGTCCTTTATATATTCAGTTCATCACTCTTTGAGGCCTGTAGATATGTCCCTATTTGGTTCTGTCAGTATGTTAGCTTGTCATATTTTTGCATTGCATAATTCTTATCAGTTAGGTTTATGCTTATTCCGTTTAAAAGTTATATTCATGGTTAGCAAATTATCAGCAGGATTAGTGATGATCGACACTTAGTGCTGGTCATCCGTCGCGACCCTAGGTAGGGTCGTGACACTTCAATCTTGGCATGATCAACTTCAATTCCCTTCTTGGACACCTTGTGCCCTAAGACTATTCATTCATGAACAAGGAAATGGCATTTTTCCCAATTTAGCACAAGCTTTGTCTCTTTATACTTCTCTAAGACTTTCTACAACTTAGTTAGACAATCTTCAAAGGAATCACTGACTACCCAGAAATCATCCAAGAAAACTTCCAAGAAGTTCTCCACCATATCATAAAAAAGTGCAAGCATGCACCTTTGAAAGGTAGCCGGGGAATTGCAAAGTCCAAAAGGAATCTTGCAAAATGCAAAGGTACTATAAGGGAATATAAAGGTTGTCTTATCTTGATCATTTGCTTCAATTGAGATTTGATTGTACCCCGAAAATCCATCAAGGAAAAAATAATAAGCACGACTCGCCAAATAATTGAGCATTTGGTAAATGAAAGGTAGGGGAAAATGATCTTTTGTTATTGCATTGTTGAGCTTTTAGTAGTCCATACATACTCTCCAACCGGTCACAGTTTGAGTTAATATAGCTTCAACTTTCTCACTGTGAACTACCGACATCCCTCCTTTCTTGGTCACACATTGAACGGGTGATACCTATTCACTATCGGAGAGTGGAACAATCACCCCCGCATCTAATTACTTTATGATCTCCTTCTTGACAACTTCTTGCATTGGAGGATTCAACCACCTCTGATGTTCTACCATTGGTTTGCAACCATCTTCAAGTAGAATCTTGTGGCAGCAAACTCCCGGATCAATTCCCTTTATATCCGCTAGAGTCCATCCAATAGCTTTAATTTTTCTTGTCACCACTTCAACTAATTGGTCTTCTTATTCTTTGGTCAAATGGGAAGAGATGATTACGGGAAGAGTGGAGTTTGGACCTAGGAAGTTATATCTCAAGTAGGTTGGTAGGACTTTGAGTTCAAGAGTGGGAGGTTCTTCAATTGATGGTTTTGTAGGTGGAGTGGTTCGATTTTCAAGGTCGAGGGAGAGCTTTTTGGGAACGTAAGGTTTAGTGCCCAATCCTTCCAGTTCCTTCACACACTCGGCAATACTCTCCTTATTATCAATATCCATGTTCCAAATGGCCGAGGCCATTTCATCCACTTGGCTCACTAGAACACTCTCTTTCTCTACAAGTGCTTCCACAACCATATTCACATAAGAACAACTGGCTTCCTCCTCCATAGTTTGTTGTAATATTTTGCATATATGCAACACAACATTCTCTTTATTGAATTGGAAAGTGAGGTCTCAATCAGAGCATGCGGAGCACCTACGCACAGTATTGGGTACTATTCGGGACCAACAATTATATGCTAAGTTCTCAAATTGTGAATTCTGGTTAGATTCAGTGGCATTTCGTGGCCATATAGTTTCAGCAGAAGGAATTAAAGTAGATGGCCAGAAGATCGAGGCTGTGAAGAATTGGCCATGACTTACGACGCCAATTGAAGTACTTATTTTTCTAGGTTTAGTAGGTTATTACAGAAGGTTCGTAGAGGGTTTTTCCTCCATTGTAGCTTCACTGACCAAATTGACACAGAAAGCAGCCAAATTTCAGTGGTCTGATTCTTGCGAGCACAGCTTCTAAGAACTAAAGAACAAGTTGATAACGGCTCCACTGCTTACACTTCCAGAGGGATCTAAGGGCTATGTCATTTACTGTGACACTTCTCGAATTGGTCTTGGTTGTGTTTGATGCAGCACGGAAGAGTAATTGCCTATGCTTCCAGGCAGCTGAAAAAGCACGAGAAGAACTACCCTACCCATGATCTGGAGCTTGCTGCAGTCATTCATGCATTGAAGATTTGGAGGCATTATTTGTACAGTGTTCATGTTGATATAAATACAGATCACAAGAGCCTCCAGTACATATTTAATCAGAATGAGCTAAACCTATGTCACAGGCGGTGGCTAGAGTTTCTAAAGGACTATGCCGTGGACATTCTTTATCATCTAGGTAAACCGAATGTTGTTGCTGATGCCCTTAGTCGTAAGTTAATGGGTTATTTATCTTAATTACAGCCGCATAAGAGAAACTTAGCTCATGCACTCCACCAGTTAGGTAGCTTGGGAATTAAATTAATAGATTCAGATGATGCAGAAGTTACAGTTAATAACGCAACCACTACTTACCTAGTGACATAAGTAAAGCAGCACCTGTATGAGGATCCAGTTCTAGTTCAATACAGGCAGATAGCCAGAAGAAAACCGAAATCACCATACAGGATTACTAGTGACGGGGTTTTCATGTATAAAGATAGACTTTGTGTTCCTGATGTTGCAGATTTATGTGGACAGATTATGACAGAGGCACATTATTCCAGATACACTGTTCATCCAGGTTCGACTAAGATGTACCATGATCTTAAGCAGATTTATTGTTGGGACGGAATAAAGCGTGACATAGCAGAGTTTGTGGCTCAGTGTCCTAACTGCTAGTCGGTTAAAGTCGAGCATCAAAAACTTAGTGGCTTGTTACAGGAAATAGAGATTCCATCATGGAAATGGGAAGCATTAAATATGGACTTCATTACAGGCTTGCCCCGTATGCGGAGCAGGTATGACTCTATCTGGGTTATAGTTTATAGGCTTACTAAATCAGCTCATTTCTTGCATGTTAGAACTACATATACAGCAGAGGATTATGCTAGACTTTATATTAGAGAGATAGTGCGCCTACATGGTATTCCAGTATCTATTATTTCAGACAGGGGCGCACCAATTTACTGCTAATTACTAGCAATCGTTCCAGACAGGTTTGGGGACACAGGCGAATCTGAGTACGACATTTCATCCCCAGACAGATGGACAGGCTGAGCAGACCATTCAGACGTTGGAAGATATGCTTGGAGCCTGTGTAATAGATTTTTGAGGCAGCTGGAGTGATCATCTAGCGTTGATAGAGTTTGTGTATAATAATAGCTATCATACTAGCATACAGATGGCGCCATATGACGCTTTGTATGGGTGCAAATGCAGGTCTCCAATAGGATGGTTCGAGGTTGGCGAGTCTCAAAATCGGTCAAGATTTAATCCAGCAAGCAATTGATAAAGTCAAGTTAATCAGGGAAAGATTATTAGCAGCACAGAGTAGACATAAGTCCTATACAGATAACCGATGTCGAGATTTAGAATTTTAGATTGGCGATTGAGTATTCATAAAAGTATCACCAATGAAAGGTGTTATGAGATTCAGAAAGAAGGGAAACCTTAGCCCTAGATTTATTGATCCATATCAGGTTATCAAGCGAGTTGGATATTGTAGCCTACGAGTTAGACCTTCCAGCAGACTTTCAGGAGGTACATCCAGTATTCCATGTTTCTATGCTAAGAAAATCTGTAGGAGATCCTTCTAGAGTTGTACAAGTATATGATGTTCCGATCACAAACAGTTGACTTATGAAGAGGTGCCAGTTGCAATTATAAAAAGATAGGTTCGTCGACTAAGGACGAAAGACATTCCTTTAGTTAAGATGCTATAACAAAGTAATAATGTAAAAGAAATAACTTGGAAAGCTGAAAATGGCATGAGAGCCAAATATACACATCTCTTCATTACTTCAAGTATGTAACAGATCTTTGTTTAATGCTTCTATATACTTCATTTAACATTTGAGAATGAATGTTCCTAATGGGGGAAGATTGTTACACCCCATATATCTAAAGTGACGTATATCATTAAAATGACATGTTAAGAATGATTCAACTGAGTTTAAAGTCATAATATTATCATATAAGAAGTTTATATATTAAATATAAAGTTTGGGAAAAGTCGGATTTAAGTTGCGGAAAAAAACCGACTAAGAAATTGCCTTATAACGGAGCTTTTTCTGCAATTAATTTTGTGTGTTATATGAGGTCTTTTGGGGACATATCATATACCAAATTGAAGGTCTTGGAGTGTAGTTTCCAACACTTTTGACGGTTTATTCATGCAATGGTTGGATAAAAAGATATGAGTATCAGAAGTCAGACCAGAAAAAGGGACATAAGCGCAAAAGAGGACTAAAACTCTGTTTCAGGTATAAAAGGAAAAATTTGCCTCCATCTCGTCATTTCAATAAATATAAAGAGAGAAACAGTACTCTCATTAAGTTTTAAGCAAATTTTATGATTTTGAAGGAAAGACGTCAATCTTAACTCGAAATTGAAGACGCATTGCGTCAAAACGCTCTACGTGATTAAGGTAACGTTATGCTACCTTCAATTTCGTCTATATCTTGAGTTTTAGAATTACTTCATGGCTAAGTAAAGTACCTAAATGCTTTATTATATCTCGTGTAAGCTTTAGAAGGTTTGAATTCAAGGGAAACAAGGTTTAGAAGCAAGAAATCAAAGGTATGTAAGACTAAACCTTTCTTTTGGCAAGGCATGTATCTTTTAGCTTTTGAAGCTTTCTTAGTTCTAAACTTAGTGTTTCTTGTGAAAAACTTGTATGGTATCAAGGAAACCTTGTATATACTTAATTTGGTAATAAAATCCAAGTTGAAAGACGTCCGAATTAGCAAGACAAAATATTTTAAAATCTGGAAAATCATTTTGATCTTTGGACAGCTGTTAGTATATTGATCATAACTCCCTGTACAAGATTGATATTTAGATGCTTTAAGAATCCCCAGAACCCTAAGACATATATCTAAAACTTTCATGAAGACCATGAAGTCTATATCTTTGATGACCACGAAGTCTATATCTTTGATCTACACTCTGAAAATTAGGTCGAAAGGCAGGACAGTGGTGCTGTCCAGACATTCTATCTGCGGATTTATTATGTCTTCCAGTTGTCTCATCTTGTTATCCGTTTAACATGTTTATGTTATCAGTTTATCCGGTTATCCATTCCTGTGTATAGTATAGTACTGATTCTATTTTTGCGGATCATCTAGTTTCAGGGGAAACTCAGCCTAAATTTTTATAGAAATTCAAAGAGTTGGACAAATTCTGAGTTCTAGGTTTTGTCTATAATTCCATCCAGAGTTTTCTTATCATTCCTTTGAGTCTATATCTATTTTTGCCACATGTGTTATGCCTCATACATGCTTATGCTTATATTGTGATCATGTTATGTGTGATTTGGAGTCCCCCATAGAGGCTGGACATTGGACACACAATCCGGTCGCGTGTGATACTACCCGTCTGGGGGATACAGCCCCTCTGGTTCAGGCGGGGGTTGAAACACCTAGTGTGACCGGGTGTCATTCACACACTCTGACCAGAGAGACTAGATATTACTGGCTGGGGGGACATAGCCCATAAAACCCACCAGGTTTGTTATATACACGTTTATAGCCACAGTTTGCACTAGATGATAATACATAAGGCTAGTTCAGGTTTTCAATTACCTGATTTGGGAGGATACAACCCATAACACCAAACAGGTATTTGTTCAGATGTTCAGTTACCTGATTTGGGGGGATATAGCCCATAACACCGGACAGGTACCAGTTCAGATAACAGTTCAGTTTTAGCTCAGTACCAGTTATCAGCCACCAATTCTTAGAGTCATGAGCAGCTGACAGTTATCAGTTCCAGTTTCTAGTTACCAGTTATCAGCCACCAGTTCTTAGCGTCATGAGCAGCTGACAGTTATCAGTTCCAGTTTCTAGTTACCAGTTATCAGTCATATTACAGTTATTTATCAGTATAGTTCATCTCAGTCTTCAGTTTCAGATTTAGCTAGACTTCAGTTTATATTCAGATCATGTTTAATACATTCTTCAGATTTCCAGCTATATTGCTATGCTCCACCTCATATTTACATATTTAAATTCCATCCTCACAGTTTCATTCAGCTATGATATATTATATGCCCATGCCTTATATACTTGGTACATATCGTACTCATGCCCTTTTTCTGGGGCGCCGTGTTTCATGTCGCGCAGGTGCAGATAGATCAACGCTTGGTCCACGTTAGTAGGCCATCTATCAGCTATTGGAGTCACTCCACTTACTCCCGGAGTTACTTATCTTTTGGTATGTATACAGTCAGCCAGTTTGGGTATGGCTGGGCCTTGTCTCGTCCTTTGTATATTCAGTTCATCACTCTTAGAGGCCTGTAGATATGTTCCTGTGTGGTTCTGTCAGTATGTTAGCTTGTCATCTTTTTGCATTGCATAATTCTTATCAGTTAGGTTTATGCTTATTCCGTATATCAGTTATATTCATGGTTAGCAGATTATCAGCAGGATTAGTGATGATCGACACTTAGTGTTGGTCATCCATCGCAACCCTAGGTTGGGTCGTGACACTTATTTCCTGGCATGATCAACTTCAATTCCCTTCTTGGACACCTTGTGCCCTAAGACTATTCATTCATGAACAAGGAAAAGACATTTTTCCCAATATAGCACAAGCTTTGTCTCTTCACACCTCTCTTTGACTTTCTCCAAATTAGATAGACAATCTTCAAAGGAATCACCGACTACCCAGAAATCATCCATGAAAACATCCAAGAAGTTCTCCACCATATAATGAAAAAGTGCAAGCATGCACCTTTGAAAGGTAGTCAGGGCATTGCAAAGTCCAAAAGGCATCTTGCAAAATGCAAAGGCACTATATGGGCATATAAAGGTTGTCTTATCTTGATCATTTGCTTCAATTGAGATTTGATTGTACCCTAAAAATCCATCAAGGAAACGATAATAAGCACGGCTCGCCAAATGATCGAGCATTTGGTCAATGAAAGGTAGGGGAAAATGATCTTTCCTTGTTGCATTGTTGAGCTTTTAGTAGTCCATACACACTCGCCAACCGGTCACGGTTTGAGTTAATATAGCTTCACCTTTCTCACTGTGAACCACCATCATCCCTCCTTTCTTGGGCACACATTGAACGGGTGATACCTATTCACTATCGGAGAGTGGAACAATCACCCAAGCATCTAACCACTTTATGATATCCTTCTTGACAACTTCTTGCATTGGAGGATTCAACCTCCTCTGATGTTCCACCGTTCGTTTGCAACCATCTTCAAGTACAATCTTGTGAGTGCAAACTCCCGGATCAATTCCCCTTATATCTGCTAGAGTCCACCCAATGGCTTTAATTCTTCTTGTCACCACTTCAACTAATTGGTCTTCTTATTCTTTGGCCAAATGGGAAGAGATGATTACGGTAAGAGTGGAGTTTGGACCTAGGAAGATATATCTCAAGTAGGTTGGTAGGACTTTGAGTTCAAGAGTGGGAGGTTCTTCAATTAATGGTTTTGTAGGTGGAGTGGTTCGATTTTCAAGGTCGAGGGAGAGCTTTTTGGGAACGTAAGGTCTAGTGCCCAATCCTTCCAGTTCCTTGACACATTCGGCAATACTCTCCTCATTGTCAATATCCATGGTCCAAATGGCCGGGGCCATTTCATCCGCTTGGCTCACTAGAACACTCTCTTTCTCTACAAGTGCTTCCACAACCATATTCACATAAGAACAAGTGGCTTCCTCCTACATAGTTTGTTTTAATATTTTGCATGTATGGAACACAACATTCTCTCTATTGAATCGGAAAGTGAGGTCTCCCTTCTCCACATCACATAATGCTCTCTCGGTAGCTAGAAATAGACGCCCAAGGATAATGGGGACATTAAAGTCCACCGAGCAATCGAGAATAATAAAATCCACCGGGAATATAAACTTCTCCATTTTCACTAGAACATTGGTGACAACTCAATTTGGTTGCTTCATGGAATGGTCGGCCAATTGCAAGTTCATTGTTGTAGCTTGTGGAACTTCCTTGGTAGTCAAAGTCTAGTGCATCGTATATGGCATTAAATTGATGCTTGCTCCAAGATCACATAGAGCTTTAGGGAAATGCGTCCCTCCTATTGTAAATGTGATTGTGAAGGCTCCGGTGTCCTCCATCTTTCTTGCCATATGCTTTGAGACAATTGAACTACATTGATGAGTCACCTTGTTTGGCTCATAATCTTTATAAGTCTTCTTGGTAGCAAGATCGTTCACGAGTTTATCAACATTTGGCATTTGGCTTAATGCATCAACCAAAGAGAGATTGATAGATGTTGTTGCTATTTTATCCCAAATCTTCTTAGCTTGTGATGCTTGTCTTTGCTTGACACTCTTTTGTGGAAAAGGAAGTGAAATTTTGGGGATGAAGCTTGGATTAGGATGGCTTTGTTTGGGTGGTGGAGTTTTCTTTGGTTTGGCTTTTTGAGGGGTAGTAACTTCGGTACTTGGTTCTTGAGGGATTGCCTCATCATCAATTTTATGCCTTGGAATCTCTACATCCACATCAATTGCCTTGCCTTGATTCAACTCTTCCTCATTGTTTTTCTCATGATCTTGCACCTCTATGTCCTCAGCATCATCTTTTTCTTTAGGATCATCCCATATTTTTCAACTCCGGGTTATAATTTCCATCACATGATCTTTTCCATTCTTCTTAGGATTCACCACCGTATCATTTGGTAGCACTCCTTGAGGTTTTTAATTCACTTGGTGAGATAGGCTACTCATTTGAGATTCAAGAGCCTTGATGGTAGTGCTGTGAGATGTGACCGTTTCCTTGATATCTTTGATATCACCGGAGTAACTTTCTTGATTCTTAAGCACTTCTCCCCTCATTTCTTCCAACTTGGTTGGACCTTTTTCTTCATTCTCACCTTACTTATATGGGGCTCTTGGAACATAGCCTTGAGAGGTACCAACTCCTCTTCCATCTTGATTGTTGCTCCAATTTTGTCTTTCTCTATCTTGCCACCATTGGCCTTGTTGATACAGCCTTTGATAACCACCTTGATAGTTAGACACATAATTGGATTTTTCTTCACCTTGGACATTGAAATATTGTTTCGGAAAGTATTCTTCTTTCCCTCTTTGAAGAAGAGCAAGGGGTGGAGCTCGGGGGTTCACATAACCCATAAGGGCTACTTGATGATCGATATTTGTAAATTGAATATTTTCCACCTTGTTCACTTTCTTTTCATTATCTTCCTTGGCACCTCTAAGAAGCTCAATGTTGGTAAGAATTCGAGCCATTTTCTCTTATTGATCTTCAAATATCTTCATCATCATTGGATTCATTCCTCCATCTCCGCTAGGGTTTTGGGCTCTAGATTGCCAATCTTGAGATTGTTTGGAAACTTTGTTGAGAATGTCCTTGACTTCTTGATAGGTCTTATCCATGATAGCACCTCTACAGTTGATTGGTTGATCTTATTGAGCCCTTGGTAGAAACATTGTAGGAGCATATCATCTCCAAAACCATGGGTTGGACAATGTAGTAGAACTTCTTGAAAAGCTTCCCAAGCTTCAGAAAATGAATCGGTTGGATCTTGCTTGAACATATAAACCTTGTCCCTCATTGAATCTTGGTTACCCTTAGGTAAGAATTTTGCTAAGAATTGCTTCACAAGTTCCTCCCAAGTAAAAATTGAATTCTTTGGTAGCTTGTTCAACCACGCCTTGGCCTTTCCGGATAGTGAGTGGGGAAAGACCCTTAGGCGCAAAGATTCTTCCGTACAATGGGCCGACTTGTAGAGATGGCATGTTTGGATGAAATTCCTCAAATGCTCATTTGGATTATCATGCTTGCCTCCACTAAAGTATCCATTTTGGTCAAGCCCATGCAAAATCACTTGTGGAGTGTTGAAAGTAACATTACCACAGATGGGTGGTGGAACAATTGCACTAGCATAACTTTCTATATTCACTTCTTTATCAGACTATTCCATATCTTGTGGCGATGGATTTGCATTTCGGGCACCCCTTGCATTCCTTTGGTTCCGGTTGAAATTGCGAACATTCACTTGATTGGCTCTTTGTTTAGCTTGATTAACACGAACACCTCGGTTTGCACCTTGACCTCCTCGGTTAGCATTGTTGCCTCTTTGTTGTTCATTTCCCACAACACCAACATTGTTACCAGCATTAACTCCCACATTGGCTTGGTTGTTGCCAATAGAGTTTCCATCAATTGGGGCACCATCTTCAACCTGCGGTTGATCATTTTCTTCAAACACATCATGAATTCCATAACTCTCCTCACTAAGAGAAGTGTCATCATAATCTTCCTCGGTTTATCAATCATAATCATTTGGAGTCATTGGAGCATTTGGAAATGGAGCTCCCTCATTTGCACCATTATAGAGGGGGTTCCGCATAGCTCGATTTGGATTTCTTCTCATTGCTAGTAGTATCCTACACACGGTAAACCAAAAACAAGAGGTAAAAATGGTAGGAATAACTAACAAGACAGGAACAAGAAATATTCAATCTAATAGATGTACCATAGCTCCTCGGTAATGGCGCCAAAATTTGATCCACTCTCAGTCCACTCACTTATAAAGGTGTGGGGCGATCGTCAAAGATAGTGGTACCCAACTAAGAGTCGGGGTCGATTTCCTCAGGGAGCTAGCTTGCAATCTATTAGTCTTAGATTGAATAATAACGGGTTCTATGAATTATTTTTTGACTCCTAAATATAAATTGATAAGAATTGAAATAACTACAACTACAGCTAACGATTAACACTAAAAGCATGCAATGAACTCAAAACTTTAAAGTAGATGTAAATAAGGATAATGAGCTAGGGGTTTACTCATTCCGACAAGATTCTTTCACTTAAACTCATGCTTTAATCTCACAAATCGTAAGGGTAACATAAATCGTCGAACCTCGAAAGTATTCCTAAAAACCCATTAAGGATAGAGCGGATTTACCTCATCAAGCCCGTTAGGGTCAATAATGGGGCGCGAGAAACCATAGTCCAAGGACCCGAGCGGGAATGACCTTTTTGAGGTGTTCCCCTTTAGATGGGGTAAGCCGTAGCCAATGTAACCTAAATTCTTGCTAATTTCCATTAACCTACACCATCAACCCCGTTATGGTGATGAAAGCAAAGTAGGGTTAGGTTCAAGTACGGCCGTGCCTCAAACACTAGTCAATGAAAGTACAAAAGAGAACTAGATTCATCTTTACCCATAGATTACATAAGATTAAAAACATGTTTTAAGTCAAAATCATCATGTCTTCATGAATAAATCCCTAGTATGAATTTAGCTACTTATACTAGTGTCTAACACACATATAGTAAGAGATGAAATGGCAAGAATCATATGAAGAATCAGATTAATAAAGGAAATCCTTACAAAAGATTCAACTTTTAGCCCTTCCTTTGCCTCCAAAAATATTCAAAAGTGTAATAAAGTATATTCTAAGCTGAAAGAGGGTCTATTTTCTCGGAGGCATAACAGCCTATTTATAGGCATGGGCTTGAAAACTAGGCTAATATTTATAAAATTTCCATTATTCCCTGTTTTACGCTGGACCGTCGATCATTCGGCGGGCCACATAATGAGTTGTGCGGCCGACGAAGGCTAATCTAACTCCTCTTTACTTATTCTGCGGTGCAGGTTCGGCGAGGCGCAGATTCAATGGTGGACAACTCCACTAGCTCGCAGATGTCTCTGAACTCACAGTGAAGGTCGGTGGTATCACATCTCTTTCTTTGGGGTCGCAGGATATGTTTAGCAGATCTTTCAGTGGTCATCCTCCTTACCTCGCAGGAACTCGATGAACTCTTTAACTCAATCCTCCTTTGGCCAGTGATTCGGCGGGTCGCCGATCAAGTTGCCGCCTGTTCTCCTTGTTCTTCAAAATGTAGCTAAATTTCACTTATTTTTGCTCTTTTCTTCATTCTCTTTGGCTTTGTACATTAATATTCTTTGTTATCCTAAAACATAAAGATAAAGATAAGATTTAATCAAATAATAAAGCTATTAGGACGTGAAAGCTAGTTTAAAAGAGTTGCAATCATACGCAAAATACCAACGTATCAATTAGAAATTGTAGATTTGCGGAGTTGGAAAGGATTTGGGTTTTATTGGCTAAACTTAGCCTAACCCATCTAAAAGAGGTTACATTCGGAAAAGGTCTTCTTTCCTTGGTTCTATGATTTAGACCTTTATACGCCTAACTATGACTTTGGCAAGCGTAGTGAGGTAGACCCCTTTTAGACCTGACAGATTCTAAGGGTTACCATAGAATAACTCGACTATATTCATATCTGTGTTATGTATGCTCTACCATGATTGGACACCACTATTAGCTATGTACTCCCTTAGCTCCCTGTTATATAATTAATTACTTATTTTTAATTAATTGCTTTGTAGTTTATGATAGTTTACGAGAAACATGCTTATATCTAAGACTCTTAACTAACGCTACTTTATTGTCTATTTGTGACTCTCTCACTTGAACGACTAGCTCCCTTGGGAAATTGACCCCGACTTATATCGGGTATATATCTTTGACGACCACCCGTCGCCATTTATGGTGTAGCATTGAACGTGGATCAGATATCCTGGTTTTCGTTGAAGATTCCCCTCCAGTGATGGGTTTTTGGCATATATGATCCAGTTTCATTTCATCATATTGTATCTCATTCTATCCCATTTCATTTATTGATATTTTGTACAAGCTTTGTGCGCACTATTGATGTTTTCGCATTCCTTATTTGTTTATTGACATTCTTTAGACTATATGATCCTATAGTTAGCTAACCTGTCATTAGAGATAGCTAGTTAGCCATCACTTACTGAGTCCTTATGATTCACTTCCTGTAATTTCTTATGTTGTTTATTTGTTTAGGAAGATTCAACTCTAAGACTAAGTCCAACCCATGATTGAGGAGCATGGACTATCCAATTGTAAGTGGTGAGCCAACCTTTTGTTCATGGTGGCCATCGGCCTTATTTTCTTTTGTTGGACTTATTTTGTTCCCTTGTGGGAGTTGTATATATTGTGATACTCTTAGATGTCTAATTTGGATTGTACCTAAACCCTATCTTTTTGATGGTTAGCTGCACTTTCTTCTCTTAATCTTATGTATAAATGTCTATATATTATATATATATATATATATATATATATATATATATATATATATATATATATATATATATATCTGTGTGTGTGTGTGTGTGTGTGTTTGTGTGTGTCTCTGTGTGTGTGTGTATATATATCTTTCGAGCTATTTCAATGTCTATCAGTTGATCATAGTTGATAGGGTTTGCCCGATAGGTCTAGGAGAGGATATGGGGTGCCTGCACGACCTATCAGAAAATCTAGGTCGTGCTTGTAGGTTTGTTTATTTGGCGTTGTTTGAGCTATTTAATGATTGGATTTTAATCATATTAATATTATAAGGCTATATTTAAAACTTTTACCAGTTCAAGTTGATTTGAGTAAAAAAAATTCCTTTTATACCATTTTTACAGTTATTTTTTTTCCAGCAAAAACATCACAATTTACTTCAGATATGTTTCTTTACTCAAAATGCCATAACACCAGTATGTTCCATTGACTCAAATTTATTCCTTTTGAAGTTACCTAACAAGTTTGTTTTGTTGTAAATTATCCTGAAAAACATGGCATGATCTATTAGCCCCCTCTCCAGCGACGAGATTGTTGGTTGGGTTGGTAGGGAAGGCGGCGATCGTTTGTTGATTTTGGGCGGGAGTGAGATTGGGATTCATGGCTTGTTGGGTGGATGTCGATGCTCTGTATTGAATGTTCATTGAAAGTATTGGCATGACATGTCATAGTTGAAGATTTCAGAAAGGTTTCAGTAGTGGCAATTTTGGAAGGCAAGTTGCCATATAACAATCTTGAAGAGATGTAGTAGAGGACATTGTAGGTGTAGCTATTGTAGTAGGTGACACAAGTGGCGCTATGGTCAGGGGTGCTAGTCCTCTAGTGGCATTCCCAGGTGCAGTTGGAGATTGTCCTTGTTAGGTTGGTTGGGCCAGTTCTAATGGTGGCGTGATTGTAGTAGGAATTAAAGAAAGTCAATTTAGAATTTGAAGGAGAGCAAACTTTTTGAGTAGAGTTCAAGATTGATTTCTCTTTATTTGATCGGCTATAATTTCGTTTATGAGTTGTTGTAGGTACAGTATTTGAGACAGATATATGATTATAAACAGCAGTCTTAAAGGGGTCTACTTGTGTAGAATATCAGGTGATTGGAGTACTAAAGGTTTCATTGTCAGTTAAGTGACTGAAATTAGTCGAATTAAGAAAATATTTTATGTTCGTTATTAGCTACAAAGGGGTTATTGACGGGTGTAGGAGTCAGAAAACTTTTAGGGTTTGAAAACATACTTGGAGGCCTTTGACAGGCCCTTCTTAAAAGCGGTGCCTACCTAGGCTGTCATGTGAATTTATGAAGGTTTCCTTCGTGACCTAGTTTTCCTTGGAAAAACTATAGTTTGCCGTATTGTTTCCTACTCTGCTTGATTTATGATGTTCGTGGATTGTTTTGATATGGTAATGTTCGTATAGGTGGATGGAATATCATGTGCAGGTAAAGTAGCATGTGATTAGGGGGGAAAATTTATTGGGAGCATGGACGAAGAGGGTATCCAAGATGTTACAGGGTGTACGAAGAAGTTTTAACCCCTCATAAAGAATAATTTGCTTATGCATGCCTATATATGGATGAGTTTCAAAGGTTTTTCCAAAGGTACTTCGACGCAAATTCGAGCGTGCGGACCTCTTGATGATTTAAAGGTATAATTTTAAATGTTTTCCAAGATTTATCCCCACTGGTAAAAGGATTTCTAAGTCTTGAAACTCGATTATTAATTTAGGCAATCTGATCCAAATTATTGAGTATGCCAGTTATGTGGTAGAGGCAAAAATTTAGGCTCCCTCTTCTCACAGACAAAAAGTTATAAAGCACAAATCATGGACCTTATGAAAAGCTTTCACCATATCTTCTTCCCTTTGGAACTTAATAAAAAAGAATTCACTGCCTCAGTCAGTAAGATTTATAGGTTCATTGGAATGTCACAAACAATATAGTTTGAACCTTAGCAATTGATGTTCCACTTATTTACCAAAAACTTGAACTATAGTAAAATGCTTCAAATAGGTGAAAACTTGGGACATGCTATATCAGCGGTATAGTCATAAGATCCGAATTGAGCAAGGCATGACCAAAGTATCATGTCCCTCGAGAACTTTTGATAAGCGAAGCAACACTCAAATTGTGACCTTCTAAGAGAAGTGCTCCGAGCATCGGAGTTTTAAAGATTTTGGGTTGCGAGTGAATATGGTTGATTTAGACAAAACCCACTTTGGAAGACTAGGTTCGTGAGTACGCTAGCCTCCAACTATCAGAAACACTTTTGGGAAGAACTCGCCAGCTTAGTGTGAGTTTTATCGGGGTAATGGTTATGATACCAATAATTAAAAAGCACTTATGCTTGAGCTAGCTCATCTTCTAAATAATGGCACATTAACGAATTACTTACTAAGAAGGGAAGACCGCCTCTGGCATTGGGTAATGAGGACAAGTAACGTCAACATGATCTTTAGTGAGCCATGAATCGAGATAGAAAAGGCTAAGATCGTGATGGTTTGTGAAACACGAGAGGAAGAGAATAAGAGACCCTGTATCAATATTCAACAGGAAGGATGAAAAGGAACTCCACTTTTTGTACCACGATGCTTTAATCATTTCTCACTGGGTAGGTGACATCTAAATTAAATGAGTGCTTGTAGTCTCGAGAAGCAATATGAACATAATTTGATGGGAAGTTATTTATAGCTTAGAGTGCCTAGGACAGATAGTCTCGAGCCCTTACATGCTAACTAACTTCAATAGCTCGAGCGAGAAGTCGGAAAGAGAGATAGTTCTACCAGTTCTCATACCAGAAGTGTCGAAGCTAACGTCTTTCCAGGTGGTGACATGTGATCTCTCGTATAACATCATATTGGGGCGCCCTTGGATACATGATGTAAAAAGATACCCTCAATGCTTTATCTGGCCATCAAATATCTAACTCCATGGGGGTAAGAGAGATACGGAGAAAGCAAAGGCCGTCTGAAAGCTGTTATGTGACTGCCGTCACACTCGTAGTGCAGAAAGAAACAAAGAATCAGCAAAAGCTATTGGAGAAATTTCTCGGACCGTGCCTGGTGACCGACATATCAATCAACCAGAAGAATTAGAAGGGGAATGCGCCCAGGAGTTTCCTATTGTCATCCACGATTTAGACAGAGAATATGAAGTCTCCAAAGCCAGGGTAGATGACCTGGACCCATTAATCTTTGATACAAAGTAACTAGAGAAGAAATTCTATGTGAGTTCAAAGCTTTCAACTGATGCTAGACAAAAGTTTGTCGGCCTGCTACATGCGTGTGCAACCACTTTTGCCTTGACACATACACATATGCTTGGGATATCCACTCAGGTGATTACGCACAAGCTGAACGTAGATCCAACTTTTAAGCTGTCAAGCAAAAAAAATCAGTCGATCAGCCACAAAAAAGGTCAGCCAGTCCATAAGGAAATAGAGAAGTTTTTAAACAACAGATCTATTCGAGAAGTTCACTATCCAGATTTGATTTCAAACATGGTGGTAGTACCTTAACAAGGCATGTCTGAAAGATATATTTCCTTTACCTAACGTTGACCATCTCATTCACTCCATGGCTGGACACAAAACACAGCTTTCTGGATGCATACTTGGGTTACAACCAGATCATTATGAATCTAGATGATCAAGAGAAAACCTCTTTCATCACAGACGGAGGACTTATTGTTACAAGGTGATGCCTTTCGGATTGAAGAATTCTACAGCCACTTATCAACGGCTAGTGACCTAATGTCCAAGGACTATATTGGGAATACTACAGAGGTATACATCGACGACATGCTAGTCCAATTAGAGTTCACAAAGGACTACATTGTGCACTTGGCGATAGCATTCGACATATTGGATAAGTTTGACATGAAACTTAACCCGGAAAAGTGTACCTTCAGGGTATCATCAGACCTGTTCCTTGGATTCATTATCTTAAACCAAGGAATAGAAGCAAACCCCGTCAAGATCAAAGCCATCGAGGTTATACCGATGGTGTTGAAGAGTGAGGTAGAGATGAAGAAACTCAACAGCCGCATAGCTGTATTAATAATATTCATCTCTCGACCCTCAGAGTGACGTCATTAGTTCTTTAATGTGTTAAAGAATCATAAGAGCTTTCAGTGGACAGTCCAGTGTCGCCATGTGGTACAGGACTTAAAGATACTTTCAAATCCCCCATTGCTGACTAAGCCTTGCGAAAGAGAGCAATTCTTATTTTATCTTGCAGTTTCAGAAGTAGCATTGACTGTCGTCCTCGTACGAGAAGAAAAAGGAGTGCAGTCTTCCATATACTATGTCACTAAGTCACTTCTGGATGCGGAGACACAATATCAACACTTGTAGAAACTCGCATTAGCGCTTCTTGTAGCCTCTTGCAAGTTACAGGCTTACTTCAGAGCCACATTATTATTGTCGTCTCGTCCTTTCCATTGAGAACCATTTTGCACAAACCCGAGCTCTCGGGAAGGCTCACAAAATAGGTTTTGGAGATTAGGGAGTACGATATCATCTTCCATCCTCTAACTGCCATCCAATCAGAAGTTCGAGTGGATTGCATCGCCATTTTTAGTACCGATATGCAACCAAAGGCTGAAGATGAGTTGAAGACAATTGGAGGAATCATGCCTGGAGAATGGACAATCTACATGGACGGGGCATCGAACGTCAAAGGAGCCGGACGTAGCTTAGTGATAAAAATCCCATTTGGGAAGACATTCCGAAAACTTATCAGTTGTCGGTTGATCATAAATATTAAAGCAAAATACGCAGTAGTAATTTAAGGACTCGAGTTAGCTTACATATTAGGGGTTAGAGAGACCAGCCTCCATAGCGATTCGCAGCTAGTGGTCAACTAAGTAAACGGAGTATTTTCGGCCAAAGGCACTCGCATGTAGGAGTATCTACCTGGCGTAGAGGCCCTTTTGAAAAAATTTCATTTGTGGAAATTTTCTCATATACAGGAAAAAAAAATACAGAAGCTGATGCATTGGCCAGTTTAGAAATAGTTACATACATGAATTCTAACAGAATAGAAGCATAATATAACTGACTCACACAGACCTAAAGCATCTTGAAGTCAATACAACCGAACTCATCGAGGACTGGGGCCATGCGCTAATCGAGTATTTGGATAAGGGAACACTTCCCGACAAAAAGAATCAGATTAAATAACTAAGGATGCTAGCGGCTCGATATTGCATGATCCAAGGAAAACTATACTGAAGTATGTTAAGCGGCCTACTAGCTGACTGCTTAGGCCCGACACAAGCTAACTGTGTGCTGACGGAAATACACGAAGGGCACAACAGGAATCGGTTCGGAGGAAGGGCCTAGGCCTGTAATAAGAGCAGGCTATTATTGGCTCCGAATGGAGAGTGATGCAAGTAGGCTCCTCAAAGCACACAATAATTGTCAGTGTTACTCCAATGATATTCATTAGCCAAAGAAGCTACTACACTCGGTGATCACGCCATGGACATTCATGAAATGCGGAATTGACATTGTACGGTCAATGTCAAAAGTGCCCGGAGGTATCAAATATTAGGTTATGATGACTGATTACTTCACCAAGTGGGTCGAAGATGCACCCTATGCCCAGATCTGAGAACAAAAGGTGATACAGTTCATCTAGAAGAATGTCATGTTTAGTTTTGGAGTTCTCGCCAAAATCTCCTGTGTTAACGGACCTCAATTTGTAGGAGCCTAGGTCATAGAGTTCTTGATGAAGTGGAAAATAAAAAGGATAACCTCGACACCTAACCACCCAGCATCAAACGATCAGGCTGAATCCTCAAACAAGGTCGTCATGGATAGCCTGAAAAAAATGTCTCGAAGAAGCAAACATCATGTGGCCGAAGAAATTACCAGGAATCCTTTGGGCATATCGCGCTACGACGAAAGCAAGCACGGGAGAAGCTATTTTCTCACTAGCATATGGAGCAGAGGTCATAATCCATATCAAGGTAAGGAAACCCAGTCTGCCCAAATCATTTGCTGAAGAAGGGCCTAACAACTAGGCTCTAACTGTAGCACTCGACTTATTGGGCGAACACCCAAAACTAGTAGTAGTTCACTTGGTGGCTCAAAAGAAACAAGTGCGACAATACTACAACATGAAGACCAACCTACATTCCTTCAACGTAGGAGAACTGGTTCTAAGGAAAGTTTCTCAAAGTGCCAAGGAAGCCAATGTATGCAAGCTTGCCCCGAATTCGGAAGAACCGCATAAAATCAGGGGGATCGCTGGGAAAGTAGCCTACACCCTCAAAGACATGGAAGGAAAGTCCCTCCTTAAAAATTGGAAGTGCAATATTTGTCAATGTTTATTAAACATTCATTTGGCCCTCGAGCCTTCATTATTCAATAAAATTGGTATTTCAACTTTACTCATTTTTATTTCGATCATCTAGATCCACTTATCCCTAGCCCTCAACCATATTTTGAGTAGAAGTTATTAACTCACTCAAACTAGATCAACTCTAGCAATGAAATTATGTACGTTGAGATCGTGAATTCAATAATTGCACCTAAGTGGGGTGGGGACGCTCACCTGCACAGTATCGTGAAAGACTTAACCACTTGAATGGACAAACACAATTGTCCTTTATGGCTGCAAAAATGTCTTGTTATCAACAACAGACTAAATTTATCCCCTTGCGGGCGCGGGCCATGCCATATCTTAATATTTCATCTACTGGCACAAATTATAAGCCGCTTTCTACAAGCGCACATGCGTCTGCAGCAAAAAAATCTAACATTTGAATACGCGCACAAACACTTCTTGAATACATTCAACTAAAAGGTGTTAAAACATGCAAGCTTGCAATAGTGAACATTCGTATCATTAATATCAAAGGCCCGAAGGCTATAATATACAACAGAACTTCAAGTATGAGGTTGTTTACAAAAGATTTTTCTAGCTATTACAACGTCCTGGGGGACTCCATCTAAAAATCTTCTAGTTTTCACACGACAGGAAAGCTTCGCCTTGAGCAATAACTCCCACCTAGACAGCAAGCCGATTTGGGCACTCGCTTGGCATACAATTATCATCATTTTCAGCACCGTACAAAAGACATGTGCGGTTACGGCATAAAGCTAAAAAATGGACTATAGAAGCGTCTGAATTAAGTCGATCCCCAATCATGATGAAGGAACTCAAAGAAACTTAAAGGTACGAATGCCCTCCAACCAGTAGTTAAACGACCTTAGGTAGTCATCTCGGGAATTATGACCCCGATGAGGATGCCCATAATTTAAAAATCTTCGTAAGGTCTATTAGAACATGTCTGTAAAATTTGAGCTAAATCAGACCTCGTTTGGTACGTATCGGAAGAAGATTTCAATTTTTATTGTCGATAAATATTAAAAAGAGATTTTCGAGCTCGATTTTGGTGAATGAAATTCGATTTGAAATCCGAAAGCACCGTTAGGTTCGTACATTATTTGTGACTTTTGAAAAATTTCGAAAGTGAATTTTGAGGTTGTTTGGCTAGTTTCCGCTTAAATGCCGAAAGTTAAATAATTTGACCCTTTTCCATTTAATTTGCATATTGAGTTTTGGGAGTTCGATTTGAGATCCGCCTTAGTAAGTGTGTTACATATATTTTGTATAACTTATTTGATAAATTTGGGATCATTTCGAATTTTGTAGAGTTTCGTTTTAATTTCGTCGCTAAAAGAAAAGAAAAGAAAAGAAAAGAAAAGAAAATAAAATAAAAGAAAAGAAAAAAGAAAAGGAAAGATAAGTTCAAGGCGGTGGGGCTAAGGAATTATCCCTTAGCCTTACTGTTACACCTCGTATGTCCAAAGTGAGGTATATCATTTTAATGACATGTTCAGAATAATTTAAGTGATCTTAAAGTCATAATTGGACCGTATATGACTTTTATATGTTGAATATAAAGGTTGGGAAAAATCAAATTTAAGTTGCGGAAAAACCGACTAAGGATTTGCCTTTTAACGGAGCTTTTTCAACAATTAATTATGTGTGTTATATGAGGTCTTTTTGAGACATATGATATACCAAATTGAAGGTCTTGTAGTGTAGTTTCCAAAACTTTTGACGGTTTGTTCATACAATATCTGGATAAAAAGATATGAGTATTAGAATTCAAACCAGAAAAAGGGACATAAGCGCAAAAGAGGGCTTGAAATGAAATTTTTTTGTTATAAAAGAGAAATCCTTCATTTTCTCTAAATTTTCCAGAAAACCCATGATATAAACAGACCTCTCTTGAGTTTGAATCCATTTTTTTTTTAATTTTGAAGAAACCACATCAATTTTGACTCGAAACGGAAGACGGTTTGCGTCAAAACGCTCTACACGATTAGGGTAACATTATGCTACCTTCAATTTCGTCGATAGTTTGAGTTTTAGAATTACTTCATAGCTAAGTAAAGTGCCTAAATTCTATGTTATAGCTTGTTTAAGCTTTATAAGGTGTGGAATTAAAAGAAAATAAATTTTAGAAGCTAGAAACATCAAAGGTATGTAAGACTAAACCTTTCTTTTGGCAAGGCATGTATCTTTTAGCGTTTGAAGCTTTTCTTGGTTCTAAACTTGGTGTTTCTTGTGAGAAACTTGTATGCTACCAAGGAAACTTTGTATATACTTAATTTGGTACTAAAATTCAAGGTGAAAGACGTCCAAATCAGCAAGACAAAACGTTTCAAAATCTTAAAAATTATTTTGATCTTTGGACAGTTGTTAGTATATTGATCATAACTCCTTGTACAAAATTTATATTAAGATGATTTAAGAATCTTCAGAATCCTAAGACATCTATCTACATCTTTTATGAAGACCATGAAGTCTATATCTTTTATCTGCACTCTGAAAATTAGGTTGAAAGTCAGGACAATGGTGCTGTCCGGACATTCTATCTGCGGATGAGTTATGTCATCCAGTTGTCTCATCTTGTTATCCGTTTAATATGTTTATGTTATCAGTTTATTCAGGTATCCATTCCCGTGTATAGTATAGTGTTGGTTCTGTTTTTGCGGATCATCTTGTTTCAGGGGAAACTCTGCCTAAAATTTTATAGAAATTCAAAGAGTTTGACAAATTCTGAGTTCTAGGTTGTGCTTATAATTCTATCAACAGTTTTCTTATCATTCCTTGAGTCCATATCTATTGTTTCCACATGTGTTATGCCTCATACATGCTTATGCTTATATTGTGATCATGTTATGTGTGATCTGGAGTCCCCCATAGAGGCTGGACATTGGACACACAGTCCGGTCGGGTGTGATACTACCCGTCCGGGGGATACTGCCCCTCTGGTTTAGGCGGGAGTTGAAACACCTAGTGTGACCTGGTGTCATTGATACACTCTGACCAGAGAGACTAGATATTACTGGCTGGGGGATATAGCCCATAACACCCACCAGGTTTGTTATATACGCGTATATAGCCACAGTATGCACTGTATGATTATATGTGAGGCTAGTTCAGATGTTCAGTTACCTGATTTGGGGGGATATAGCCCATAACACCAGGCAGGTACCAGTTCAGATAACAGTTCAGTTTTAGCTCAGTACCAGTTATCAGTTCTCAGTTATCAGCCACCAGTTTTTAGTGTCAGTATCAGTTGACAGCTTTCGGTTCTAGTTTCTAGTTAGTAGTTACCAGTCATATTACAGTCATTTATCAGTATAGTTCAGCTCAGTCTTCAGTTTCAGATTCAGCTAGAGTTCAGGTTATATTCAGACCATGTTTAGTACGTCCTCAGATTTCCTGCTACATTGCTATGCTTCAGCTCATGTCTACACATTTATATTCCAGCCTTACAGTTTCATCCAGCTATGGTTTATTATATGCTCAGGCCTTACATACTTTGTACATATCGTACTCATGCCCTTTTTTTGGGGCGCTGTGTTTTATGCCGTGCAGGTACAGAGAGAGCAGACCCTGAGCCACGTTAGTAGGCTATCTACCAGCAATTGGAATCACTCCGTCTCTTTCGGAGTATACTACTTTTGGTATGTTGTATTGATGTCGAGTAGGTATGGCGGGGCCTTGTCCCATCCTTTGTATATTCAGTTCAGCACTCTTAGAGGCCTGTAGATATGTCCCTGTGTGGTGCAGTCAGTAGGTTATATATGTTATCATGTGATAGCCTTGTCATCTTTCCAGACTTTATGTTTTCAGTAAATATGTATGTATTTTTAACCAGGTTGCCAGATCATCTCTATAATTCATAGATTATTAATAGGTTTAGCGATAACCGACACCTAGTGTCGGTAATCCGTCGCGGCCCTAGGTTGGGTCGTGACACTTATAGTATAATGAAACAAAAAACGGAAACAAAGAATGTACAGAGAAAATGACGCACGTAAAATAAGAAAAGAAAGGAAAAGAGCCGGAAAAAGATAGAATTTTCACCCCGAAACAGTCAGGTAATGATCTTAATGCCTTATTTTAGTTTATTACGTGTGTTGGAATATATTTTGATGGTAATAATGGGGATATTAGACATCGTTTTAATAAGTTCAATTAATAGTTTAAAGGATTATTTGGACCCTGATAATGGAATTGAGTATATATTCGTAATCAGTGAGTTATGGGCAACATATAAATATAATTTATTTAGGGTTTGGTTAAGTGACCTTAAACCCTGTACATAGGACTTGCCTGCGTATTGCATATGCGACTAGGGTATCAGGTTCCTAACTGGATTGCTCTAAGATATGAGGAATGAAGCATTTAGCCTAATTTGATATATTTTCTTCTTATTGAATAAACAAGATCGTTTGGCAATGAATCCAAAGGGCAACGCGGTTTTTGAGTAGCTTTGTAACAAGGTAAGTGTTTGTATCCATTTCTTTGGAGGCCCTTGGCCATGTAGATATTCTACGACGTGTTCCTTACGTGTGTAACTGTCAATAGGCGTACTCATTACGCCTTAGCTTTGAATTTACATTGTATATTATATGTTATGCCATGTTGTTGGTATTGCATTGAACATATGAGCATTGTACTCTAGTTTTGAGCATTGCATATACTTCCCGGTAATCGATGAGAGTCCCGAGACAGCGAAGGTTCATTATTGCATATACTGCCCGGTAATCGATGAGAGTGCATATACTTCCCGGTAATCAATGAGAGTCCCGAGCCGGCAAAGGGTCATCATTGCATATACTTCCTGTTAATAGATAAGAGTCCCGAGCCGGTGAAGGGTCATTATTGCATATACCTCCCGGTAATCTATGAGAGTCTCGAGCCAGTGGAGGGTCATCATTGCATATACTTACCGTTAATCGATGAGAGTCCCGAGCCAGTGAAGGGTCATCATTGCATATACCTCCCGGTAATCGACAGAGTCCCGAGCCAGTGAAGGGTCATTATTGCATATGTCTCCTGCCATACGATGAGAGTCCCGCGCCGGAGACGGGTATCAGGCACATGTGAATACATTGCATCATACCGCATTCATCCCGTTTCATTTAACCGCTTACTGGCTATTGTGTGACTATTGTGTTGTGTTTTATGTATGCGGTATGTATATCTTATTGTGGACATATTTAGTTGTATATATGTTTCTTGCTGTTTTGTGCCCCTAACTGGTTCATATGTTTTAAAATATGGATCGGGTTGCACGCCGCATAAGCATAAATATATAGATCGGGTTGCACACCGCAACAGTATAAATATATGGATCGAGTTGCATGCCGCGACAGTATAAGTATATGGATCGGGTTGCACGGCGCGACAGTATAAATATATGGTTCAGGTTGCACGCCGCAACAGGATGTATTCCTGACTGTTGATATGTTTGGGATACCCATATGTTCTGGCTATCTTATGTTCCTGGTTGTTAATGAGTTTATGATTCCATACGTGTTTCAATTTGTTATCTGGCTCTGCCTTTTCATAATTTAAATAAGAGGCATCTGGTTTATCTGTTTCTTTTCTCCCTGGCTAGCTATCCTATTCTTTTAGGTGGCTAGTCAGCCCCACTTATTGAGTCCTTTTGACTCACCCTTGTTTGTTGTTTGTTTCTTAACTATTTTATTTCGTTTCAGCAGGTTCGCTCCAGGATTGAGTTCGCCACGTTGTCAAGAGCGAAGACGACTTCAGCTGTCAGGGTGAGCCTGCTTTTATTCCTGATGGCCACCAGTTTATTGTTTATTATTTCAGTTGCATTTTGCTCCCTTCACGAGGTATCTGTCTTCTTTTGTACTCTTAGATATCTAGTCTGGATAGCCCTAAACCTAGTATGTTTGATAGTGAGCTGTAATTTTTTTTGTACAGCTTAGAGGTATCAGTTTGTATGTGTTTTTTTAAGTTTGGTTCTTATTTATGAATTGAATTATATTTATTTTCCTAATTGATTGGTAAGGGTTCACCCGACAGGTCTAGGGGAGGATGTCGGGTGCCCGCACGGCCTAGCCAGATTTTGGGTCGTGTCAATTGGTTTCAACGCCCAGTTTAGAGTCTATCCAGACTAAGACAGTGTCAACTATAGTCTCGCTGATGGGTACGTAGACGTCCGTACTTATCTACGAGAGGCTATGATGGCATTCAGAAAGTTTCACTTCCTTATTTTCTGATCGTGCGTCTATCTAGGATGCAAAAGTATTTTCGTTAATTTCTTCGTGGTAATTGTGAACCCTCGTGCGACAAATCAGCAAACGATAGGAGTTCAGGACGAAGTAGTCAAGCCTGGGGCTAGAGCTACTCAAGCCCCGAGACTTGTGGATTTTGTTGACGATTGATAAAGATCAAAATAAACATGATCAAAAGATAGGAGAGCGAGACACTTCTCGAACTCCTTACAAGGTAACCACGGAGAACTCCTTCCGTGATACCCCCATATCGGCATCTAGAAGGACCTACAACTATGCAACTACCCTCGAGACGACAAAGGACTCGCAAGTAGAATGATCGGGGGGTTTGGGGATCAACTAGAATCCACTAGTAGACTCAAACCATCTCGAAAGGTTTTCATTCAAAGAGACTCTTCTCTAGAACATTGTTCATTCAATCATTCATCAAAGCTAACTAATGGAAATTAAAGGCTAATTGCCCCTTTATAGGTGCCAAATACAAAGGATATAAAGTCTAAAAGACCCTAAAGTGGGCTAAAAGATAGAAGCCACGTAGGGCTAGAATAGGAATTACATAGTAACTTAAGTCAAATTTCCGTCAAACAATAGCAGGGGTAGGCGGTCCGCCCTAGCACCCTAGGCGCCCGCCTCTTGATCATTGCAGTGGGGTAGGCGGCCGCCTCCACACCATGGGCGGTCCGCCTCATCAAATCCAGAGAGCAAACATTCACTAGGCGGTCCGCCTCCTTCTATGGTCGGTCCGCCTCTACCTGAAGCTTCTTGGAACGCCTCAAAATGTCTCTCGAATGCTCCTTGTTCCATGGCGTTCCAATGCATAAGCTCTTACTTGGCCTTGGATGGTGCTTTTGGATGGTTGCTCGACTTGCCCCACATCATCCTCTCCTTCTTGAGAAGATTTCGTCCTCGAAATCAAGGCATGGTCTCTTATGGCATCATCAACTCTTCGGGGTGGCCAAGACTTTCCTTCTTTATCCCTCTTGATCGTCACTTTGACATAGGCTTCTTCCAAGATCTCCCTTTCCTTGGCATGGAGCTTAGAACCTACAAGCAACAAAAAGCAAACACAAGCAAACTTCCTACTTTGAAAGTAGGTTAGTGCAAGAAGTGTGGAAAACACACTCTTGTGATATAACCAAGCATCGATGAGAAGTATAAATATCAAGTCTCTAAAGAGAACAACAAGTACTTGGTGAAAGATCAATATGCACTTAACACAACAATGAGCAAATAGGTCATGGGGACATGGAAAATGCAAGATCAAGCTATCAAAATCCCCTTGAACCTTAAGCTCAAAATCAACACACCAATCTATCCTCGAGGTGTGATCAACATGTGGAGCGGAGTGAATCAAATAGCCCAACTACAAGTAGGATCAAGCACTCCACTCTCCTTCTTTAGAGCATAATTACTCACACCAAGGGATTCCTCTTCCCCTCCCCCTCCCATTTCATCGCCTAAGCAACCCTTGTCAAAAGACAAGCTCTCAAGGAAGGCATTGATGATGGATTCTTCTTCATCATAACCCCAACAAGCAATAATAGGGTCACTCAAAGATCCATCTACCTCACCCAAATTCTCAAGCAATGGGTTGCCTAAGGAATCAAATCCTTCACACCATGGGGGTTCCATTTTACCATTCACCCTAGTCCGATACAAGTCATTGCCACTAATGAGGATGCCTTCAAACAATGGAATAGTATAAGCATGCATCTCACTATCATGATCAAGCATAGACAAGTTATCAAGACTAGGTTCACTTGAGGAGTCATCATAGACAACCTTGTTCAATTCATGCAATTTGGACTCCTCGAGGTCAATTCCATCTTTACCACAACACATTGGGCCACCAAATAGAAGCATATCAATAAGGGAATGATCAACTATCTCATCTTCCCCTTTGTCAAAGGTTGGTGGTGTGTCATAGCAAAGGTCACAATCATTGTCAACTATCAATTCTACACTAGGGAGGGGTTCAATGAACAATGAGCTCACATCATGATGTGGCATAGTATCCCTCCCAACTGGTGTTTCACAAGCACACACAAGTTGACAACTAGACTCTTCACTAGTGGTATACTCACTAGATGCATCAAAAACACCAACTAGTGTTGAGTCATCACAAGACAAATAGCTAGTAGGCTCATGAAAAGGTGAAGTAGCACTTACATTTGTAGTACTTCCTCGATCACACAAGGCTTGAAGTGTCATATGCAACTTCTCCTCCATGAATCTCACATTGAGAACTTTCCTCATCTTATGTTTCCTTCCAAGCACATGGTTGAGGCTCCAATGGCTTGTCTTCAATTGTACCTACACAAGAACTTTCACAAGAAAAAGTAGAAGATAAAGAAGGGTTAGAACAATGGATGCTCTCACTCTCAATTTTTCCTTCCTCACCTCTCATCTCTCTCAATTTTACCTCAAGGTCAAGTGTAGTTTGTGGTGACAATCCACTCACATCACTCCTCAAATCCTCTCCTTTTTCCTCTCTTGGATTGTCACCGGTCACTCCCTCACTTCTCTCTATCTTTTCTCTCTCATTTGAAGTGGAGTGACTCTCATTTTCATCATGTAACGGCAAGACAATGAGATTGTTTGCCTCGGATTCAAGTACAATGGGTGACTTTGCTTTAGCCGCCTCCCTCAACTCCTTCATTCGCTTGTAGTCTTCCTCTACTTACCTTGGAGTCAAAGTTCTAAGCACATACTTTCTCCCATCTTTCTTGACCGTGTAGGAGTTGGTCCGACAGTCGTGCACAACACATCTATCATATTGCCATGGTCTCCCAAACAATAGATGGCAAGCTTGCATCGGGACAACATCAAACAAGATCTTATCTTTATAGTTCCCAATGCTAAACTCAAGCAACACTTGCTTCACTACCTTTAGTTTACCACACTCACTAAGCCATTGTAACCGATATGGTTTTGGATGCTTTAGAGTGGGTAATTTCAATTGGGAAGTCAAGGATTGGCTCACTATGTTGGCACAACTCCCCGAATCAACAACCATTGAGCACACTTTCCCCATCGCACGACATCTAGCATGAAAGAGGTTTTCTCTTTGATCATTTCCCACCTCTTCTTCCATGAAAATGGTACTCAAGCTCCTCCTAACCACTAAGAATAGTTGGGGATCATCATCCTCCTCTACGGCATCCTTACAGTCAACTTCCTCATCCCCCTCTACTCCCTCATTTTTGGACTCACTTTCTTGCTCATATACCAACTTACCAACCACAACCATGGTTCGTTTTGTAGGGCAATCTTTAGCAATATGCCCAAAGCCCTTTCACTTATAGCATTGAGTAGAAGTAGAAGTAGGATTGCTCAAGCGAGTTTTAGAAGTACCTTCCAAGTGTGGTGTAGTCTTCTCATATGGCTTCTTCACTTCTTTGCTAGCACTTGCACTTGGGAAGTTTGTATTTGGAGTCTTCCACTCTTTTGGCTTGCTTGTAGTAGTAGGAGTGTTGCCTTTGGACTTCTCTCCCTTAAGCCAATTCTCGGCATCAGTTGCGGCTTCAAAAAGATCTTGAAGTGAGTGATAAGTGTGCAACCGCAATTGAGAAGCTATACCATAGCTCAAGCCATTCTTGAAGCGGATCATGGCTTGTTCTACACATTTGATATCCATATCCAATGCCATCCGGGTCTTCTCAAACTCATCAAAGTACTCATGCACCGTTTTGACACCTTGTTTTAGATCATAGAGCATCTTGAGTTGCTCTTGTTGATACCTTGGAGTTATGTACTTGGTATTCATGTGTTCTTTCAACTCATCCCAAGTCACATTCGCATGCAAATTCATCCTTCTCCTTGACCTCTTCATGGACTCCTACCAAGTAGAAGCATAGGCCTCAAAGGTAGAAATAGCATAGGTAACCTTTCTTTCTTCGGTCATCTCATTTGTGTCAAAAACCCTCTCCATGAGTAGCACCCATTCCATGTATGCCTCCGGATCACAAGTTCCCTTAGATGATGGAAGATTGAGCTTGACACTATTGAGTTTTTTGTTGTTGTCACGTACCCCATAGTTAGGCTCCGGTTGGCCTCCATAATGGTCATCATGAGCAACATATTCCCTCCTAGCATTCCCTCTAGCATCCCATGGGTGGCCCTCGACCTCGGCCTCTACCCCTATCCACATTTCAACCCCAATTCATTTGCCTCCTAGGTTGATAAGGAGCATCATACCCATAGGCTTCATCTCCATACTCGGCTTCCTCCCCTACATGGACTTCATCAATTTGCTCAAAAGGCGGAACATTCCGCACGGGTCTTCGAAGTGGAGCATTTCCTTGGGAATTGCCCACGGGTTGGGTGTTGCCCAACACACACTCTTGAAGAGCTTCAACTCTCTTTTGTTCATATTTCTTGATTAGCTCCACAAAGTGTCCGGGAGTCATAGGAGTGTTATGACTTGTGCCTTCTCCCGATTCAAGAGGGATACTCGGGGTCCTTCTTTCAATGGCCTCAACTTGGAGACTTGTGGTCACCTTCTCAAGATTTTCAATCTTTTGGCCCATGATATCCATCTTGGCAAGGAGACTAGCCAAGGCATCCTTTACAAAATCTTGACCTTCGTTGGCCATTGTACCTACAAGAAGAACAAACGTTAGTGAAATCACCTCACACACACCCTCACGTGTATAGCACTTGGGTCCCTCGTTTAGTGGTGGTGGATATTTCACTCAAGTTTGAGTCTAGAAGCTTCACGTAGTTGATCAACGAACCACAACTCAATCACTCAATCCACAAGCTCAATGCTCTCCAGGGTGAGTGGAGTTAATGGGACTCGATTGGACGATAAGCACTTTCAAGTGAGGACTTGAGTCAAATGATACTACGGGTCTTCTTTGAATTCTAGTCTCCTTTCTAAGGCACGATGATCCTAAAAGCTCAAAGTAATTAGTACTAATCAAGTAGGATTATACTCTAATAGCACTAATTAGAAGCAATGCAAACAACGAAACAAGAGAACCTAGGATAAACTACCCCAATCAACAACTCCCAGAAACAGGCGCCCCGCCTCAGCAGAGTGGGCGGCCGCCCAGAGCAAAGTTACAGTGAGGAGGCACTCCGCCTCTTTGGGGATGCGCTCTGCCTCACAAAACTCCAGAGAGCAAAAAAATTGAGGCGCTCCGCCTCTGCAACTTTCAGCACAGTGAAACTTCGTGTTTTTCGACTTTAGCACCCAAAAATCCAACAAATCACACAATGTTTTAGCAATCCGAAGGTACCCAAATGTTGTTTCAATCACAAAGATCAAACCCCAATGATTTTTATCCAACCCCAATCAAGAACAATCAATTCACCATGTTCATCAATTTTCAAGCTAGGGTTTCAATCTTTCAAATTTTCAAAGGGTTTCAAATTTTGGATTACAAATTCAAATCATGTGTTTTGGATACCAAAATAATGGGTTTCAAACAAGGAACAAACCCCAATATCACCCATAACAAGAATCATTCAAACGAACAAGATATGCCAATTTTTTGGTATTTTTCTATTTTTCAATTTTTTTGTGTTTTTCTTCTTTTCAAAAACAACAAGAAGAAAACTAAAGTAGAAACCGACCTAGGCACGAAGAATCAAGGGTCAGAAGTTTGTAGAAACAAAACTCGAGCCTTGCTCTGATACCAAGATGATAAGGATCAAAATAAACACGATAAAAAGATAGGAGAGCGAGACACTTCTCGAACTCCCTGCAAGGTAACCACGGAGAACTCGTTCCGTGATACCCTCGTATTGGCGTCTAGAAGGACCTACAACTACGCAACTACCCTCGAGACGACAAAGGACTCGCAAGTAGAATGATCGAGGGGGTTTGGGGATAAACTAGAATCCACTAGTAGACTCAAACCATCTTCAAAAGTTTTCATTAAAAGAGACTCTTCTCTTGAACATTGTTCATTCAATCATTCATCAAAGCTAACTAATGGAAATGAAAGGATAATGGCCCCTTTATAGGTTTCAAATACAAAGGATATAAAGTCTAAAAGACCCTAAAGTGGGCTAAAACGATAGAAGTCACGTAGGTCTAGAATAGGAATTACATAGTAACTTAAGTCAAATTCCCATCAAACAATAGCACGGGTAGGCGGTCCACCCTAGCACCCTAGGCGCCCGCCTCTTGATCATTGTAGTGGGTTAGGTGACCGCCTCCACACCATGGCCGGTCCGCCTCATCAAATCCAAAGAGCAAACATTTACTAGGCGGTCCGCCTCCTTCTGTGGGCGGTCCGCCTCTTCCTGAAGCTTCTTGGAACGCCTCGAAATGTGTCTCGAATGCTCCCCGTTCCATGGCGTTCCAATGCATAAGCTCTTCCTTGGCCTTGGATGGTGCTTTTGGATGGTTGCTCGACTTGCCCCGCATCAACGATCCAGTTGCGCAGGCCCCAACTGTACGAGCTCGCGATAGGCCCTTGGCTCTCTACGATGCTTTTACGAGAATCTTGGTGTTTGCCAGACAGCTTATCAGGTCGCCGCATATGCAGATGTTCAGACTTAGAGAGCTCCTATTCAAGTTCTTAATATTGTCGCAGTAAATTATGTTCTGGAGGAAGCATGTGTTGTGCCTCTAGTTATTCTGGTTGGTTAGCTAACATAAGTAATGGCTCGGTCCGAGTGTTTGAAGAGGCTGCATTATTCTACCCAAATTAACCTTCTGATGTTATCCTGTGTAAGTTTTTTATTAAAAAAATAAAATGATGTCAGTGTATCCTTCAGGCTCTTGATTATATCGAGCGATATGGCACTAATTATTCTGTTTTCTAGTTTAAGGGGTCTAGCATTGAATTGGTGAACCACTCGCTTATTAGCTAACTTGATTCGATTTTTCTTGTAGATTCATGAAAAAGTTCCTTTCGCACAGCGAGTTGACACGACCCGGAATCCGGTTAGGCCGTGCGAGCACCCAACATCCTCCCCTAGACCCGTCGGGCGAACCCTTACCAATTAAATTAGGAAAATAAATATAACAATTCATAATTAAGTACAGGACTTAAAAAAAACACAGACATTCTGACACCTCTAATCTGTACGAAAGAAATTACAGCTGACTACCCAACATACTAGGTTTAGGGCTATCCAGACTAGACATCTAAGAGTAAAAAAGAAGACAGATACCTCCTGAAGGGAGCGAAATGCAGCTGAAATAATAAAAAATAAACTGGTGGCCATCCGGAATAAAAGCTGGCTCACCCTGACAGCTGAAGTCGTCTTCGCTCCTGAACAACGTGGCGAACTCAATCCTGAAGTGAACCTGGGAATAGGATTGCTAGCCAGGGAAGAAAGAAATAGATAGACCAAATTCCTTTTATTTAAATTATAAAAAGGCAGAGCCAGATAACAACAGGAAACACGTAAGAAAATTATAAACTCAACCAAGAATGCGTGCCAGAAACATATCAACAAATAAGCAATGTACATATAAGCAGATCAGTAGTCATGTACCGCAAGTCTACACAATGGTATGAATTGAGATGAAATGAAATGAAATATGATGCAAAGGGTCACATGTGCCCGTAATCCCATCCCGAAGCGGAATACTCCTGCATTCGAGGGGAATCCAATCTGATAACCAACTGGAGCGGAATACTCCTGCTCTTGGGGCGGAATACTCCTGCACCCGATATGATATAAACCAGAGGCGGAATGCTCCTGCACTCTCCTGGGGCGGAATACTCCTGCACCCGGTATTAATGTAAAGCTGAGGCGGAATACTCCTGCACTCTCCTGGGGCGGAATCCTCCTACCCTCAATATGATACAATGGAGCAGAATACTCCTGCTCCTGTGGCGGAATACTCCTACCCTTAATATGATACAATGGAGCGGAATACTCCTGCTCCTTGGACGGAATACTCCTGCACCCAGTATGATATGTAATGTAAGGCATATGAATGACTTATAATGCGTATGAATGCAATGTGATGCAATAATAACCCTTCACCGGTGCGGGACTCTCATCGAAAGCCGGGGAGCAGATGCCAACTCACATCCAGAGTACAATACTCAGATCCTCAATGCAATGCAACAACAGGACGTAACATATAATATATAATGTAAATCCAAAGCTAAGGCATAATGAGTACGCCTATCGGCAGCTACACACGTAAGGAACACGTGGTAGAAAATCCACGAGGTCAGGTGCCTCCAAAGAAATGGATATAAAACTTACCTTGTTACAAAGTTAGTACAGCCACTCAATAGCCGCTTTGTCCTTTGGATTCATTGCCAAACGATCCCGCTGTGTTCAATAAGTAGAAAAAATATCTCACATTAGGCTAAAGGCTTCATTCCTTATGTCTTAAGGCAATCCGGTTAGGAACCTGATACCCTATTCGCTTACGCAATACGCATGCCAGGCCTATGTACAGGGTTTAGGGTCACATGACCAAACCCTAAATAAATTACATTTATATATTGCCCATAACTCACTGAGTACGAATATATAATCAATTCCATTATCGGGGTCCATTTGACCCTTTAAACTATTAATTGAACTTATTAAAACGATGTCTAATATTCCAAGTTTTACCGTTAAAACATATTCAAACACACTTAATAAACTCAAATAATGCATTAAGATCATTACCTGAATGTTTCGGGGTAAAAATTCTACTATTTTCCCGGCTCGTTTCTCATTTTCTGGCATTTTTTCCTCTGCACCATTTCTGTTTTCCCTGTTTCACGTTTTTCCCTTTTGTTTCTGTTCCATTTTGTTTAAGCTTCTCAATGAAGCTTTTAAGGGATTAATCCCTGTTTCCACTGCCTCATTTCTGTTTCTTTCTTTTCGTTTTGTCTTTTCTCTTTTTTTTTCTTTTTCCTTTAAAATTCGCTGCTACGGTAAAAATTAAAACGGTACCCTACGATATTTGAAATAATTTCAACTTTTTCATACAAATTATACAAAATATATATAGCATACTCGCTAAGGCGGATCTCAAATCGGATTCCCGAAACTCAAGATGTGAATTTAAACAGAAAAAAGTCAAATTATTTAACTTTCGGCATTTTAGCGGAAACTAACCGAACAACCTCGAAATTCACTTTCGAAAAATTAAAAAGTCACAAATAATCATACGAACCTAACGGTACTTTCAGATTTCGAATCGGAACTCATTCGCCAAAACTGAGCTCAAAAATCTCTTTTTAATATTTATCGACAATAAAAACTGAAACCTTCTTCCGATGCCTACCAAACGAGGTCTGATTTAGCTCAAAATTTACAGATAAGTCTCAATGGACCTTAAAAATATTTTAAAATAATCGACACGCCAATCGGAGTCCTAACTTCTGAAACGACTAACCGAGGTCGTTTCACGAGCGAGATTAAAAGAGTCGCCAATTTGAGTTGATTGGATGGGTAGCTTGTCGGATTTTAGAATATGAGATTAAATTCTTTAGGACGGTTGGATGTTCACTAGAACTAGTCCATGAACCTTCCGAGAATGCTCAAAGATTTATTGGTGATCTTTCTCCTTCCTTGAGATCCCAGATGGCTCGAGAAATTGAGGTTGAGACTTCAATTGATGTTGTTGTTGATATTGCTCAGAGGTATTAGGCATACCATAAGTTAGAGCGGGAAGAGTTAGAGCGGGAGAGCAAGAGATCCCACGGCCCTGGTGGGCACCATACCTCCTTTGGAGGTAAGAGTTCTGATTATTTTAGGAGGTTACCTGCCATGTTATCTCAGCTTATGGTGCGTGATTCTCTGAGTGCGCCATTAGTCTGTAAAGATTAGACCCAGTCTTCTCATTATACCTATCAATAATCAGTCCAGCTTCCATTTTCAGCGAAAAGGTGCAATCATTGTCGTGAGTCTGGTTATCCTTTGAGGAGTTTTCCCTTACTCCGGCAAGTAGGCAGTCGTCCTTTCTCTCGTCATCAGGCACCTGCACAATCGCAGAGGAATTCATTTAGATCTCAATCAGCCAGAGAAATGTTACCATCCAGTAGAGGTCGAGAGTGTTGTGGCAGTTTTTCTTCAGAAGGTGATTATCAGGGTAGTGGCTCAGCTCAGCTGCAGAGGCAGTTCTATGAATTGCCAGTCTAGCAGGATGCTGAGGTATCCGATGTAGTACATCTATGTATTTCTTGTTCCATTATATGTGAGTAAGATTTGATTCTTCCGATCGGTCTGGACTTCGTTTATCTTACCATGGTTTCACTGGATGTTGTTTCAATTAAGAATCGGTTGCGGTAGAGGGGTGAACTTTTGGCATGATTTATTCCTGGCATTTGTGAGACCCTACTAAGTTATGTGGTCTAAATATGAGAGATTTGACAGTGAGTGTCGCTATTGTCTTCCTGGCATCTTGTCGTGCCACCTTCTATTATTATGTCAAATTAGTCTACCTCTCTTCTCGAAATTCCGTGTTGGTTGGATGATAGGATCCTACTTCATCACCATAAGAGAGTATCATTGTTTCTTCCAGTGTAAAGTGGTTAGTAAGTAATATTCGATCTACGTATCTCCTCTTGGTTCAAAACGCTAGTAAAGTCATGTTATCCCATGAGCTTAACTGGGTTATAAAAGGGTTTTCTGGTAAATTTTTAGAGTTTCCTTCTTATTGGGAGGTTAAATTGGCAGGGATGTTGTTCAATAAAGCTCAATTAATATCTATTTCTTCAATTGCAATTCTTTGGCTAGCTTGACTCGAAAGTAGTCTAGCTCTGGTAGCCAAGCAAATAAGAAGATGAGCTTCCTAAAGCTCTAATTATTCCTCTCCTCAGTTCATTTCCATCTATTCTTCTTTCGGCACTAGTGAGCTTGGGCGGTTAGTAGCCGCTTGTAATGTTCCTTATCTTGGGACAGTGCGTGTCAAGGTAGCCGGATAAGCACATTATTGTGTTTCAAGGCTATTAAGGGTAATGGAGAGTGTCGTCTGACCAGTGAATTGAGCTATCGAGCGGTCGTGCTTATGGAAAAGGCATGGAGTTGTGAACTCGAGAGTTGCAGCTGTTTGGCAACTCGAGAAGGTAATTTGGTAGCTCGGGTCTGAGCCGTATTATGTTTTTAGCTATTTCTTCCTTAGTCCGGCAGACTGTGCGAGGATGGCTATTTCTATTGAAGTTAGCTGTATGAGCTTATGCTCTAAGTGGAGGAGTCTTCCTCTAATACTGAATGCTAATATTAAAATCTCTAAGGCGTTGTTAAAGCGTGAGCTAATTCTTAGCTCCATCGACTTGTTCTATATCGAAAAATATATCGACGAGGTGATTCGCCGGCGGAATCATGTTAACCCATTTAAAGTTCCGTGTATGGAAGGGTCAGCTTAGTCAGAATAAGCTGGGCAACGATGTGAGGATATAATCAAGATATGTTTTATTCGAAGAGTTCGGTGCACGTGTTATAATTCTGATCCTGTAATCATGAGATAATATCCGTGGATATTTTATGAAAATCGTTCAAGTTCTTTTGATATCTGCGTAAATTTTTCTTTAAACTTGGGCTCGTTCGAGGACAAACGAGAGTATAAGTGGAGGAGAATGAAACGACCTTAGGTAGTCGTTTCAGGAATTAGGACCCCGATGGGCGTGTCGATAATTTGAAAATCATCCTAAGCCGTGTTAGGACCTGCCTGTAAAATTTGAGCTAAATCAGACCTCGTTTGGTACGTATCGGAAGAAGATTATTTTATTGTCGATAAACATTAAAAAGAGATTTTCGAGCTCGATTTTGGCGAATGAACTCCGATTCGAAATCCGAAAGCACTGTTAGGTTCGTATGATTATTTGTGACTTTTGTGAACTTTCGAAAGTGAATTTTGAGGTTGTTCGGCTAGTTTCCGCTTAAACGCCGAAAGTTAAATAATTTGACCTTTTTCTATTTAATTTGCATATTGAGTTTTGAGAGTTCGATTTGAGATCTGCCTTAGCAAGTGTGTTACATATATTTTGTATAACTTACTTGAGAAATTTGGGACCATTTTGAATTTTGTAGAGTTTAGTTTTAATTTTCGTTGTGAAAAGAAAAGTGAAAAGAAAAGGAAAGATAAGTTAAAGGCGGTGGGGCTAAGGACTTATCCCTTAGCCTTACATTATAATGAAACAGAATAAAACAGAGAATGTATAGAGAAAATGACGCCAGAAAAATGAGAAAAGAAAGGAAAAAAGCCGGAAAATGATAGAATTTTCATCCCGAAACATTCAGGTAATGATCTTAATGCATTATTTTAGTTTATGACGTATGTTTGAATATATTTTGACGGTAAAAATTCAGATATTAGACATCGTTTTAATAAGTTCAATTAATAGTTTAAAGGGTTAATTGGACCCTGATAATGGAATTGAGTATATATTTGTACTCAGTGAGTTATAGAAAACATATAAATGTAATTTATTTAGGGTTTGATTATGTGACCTTAAACCCTGTACATAGGCCTGGCTTGCGTATTCTGTATACGACTAGGGTATCAGGTTCCTAACCGGATTGTCCTAAGATATGAGGAATGAAGCATTTAGCCTAACTTGATATATTTTCTGCTTATTGAATAAGCAGGATCGTTTGGCAATGAATCCGAAGGGCAACGCGGTTGTTGAGTAGCTTTGTAACAAGGTAAGTGTTTGTATCCATTTCATTGGAGGCCCTTGGCTTTGTGGTTATTCTACCACGTGTTCCTTTGTGTGTAGCTGCTGATAGGCTTACTCATTACGCCTTAGCTTTGAATTTACATTGTATATTATATGTTATGCCCTGTTGTTTGTATTGCATTGAGCATATGAGCATTGTACTCTGGTTTTGAGCATTGCATATACTTCCCAAGAATCGATGAGAGTCTCGAGCCGGCGAAGCGTCATTATTGCATATACTTCCCGGTAGTCGATGAGAGTCCCGAGCTGGCGAAGAGTCATCATTGCATATACTTCCCGATAATCGATGAGAGTCCCGAGCCGGTAAAGGGTCATTATTTCATATACTTCCCGGTAATCGATGAGAGTCCCGAGCCGGTGAAGGGTTATTATTGCATATACTTCCCGGTAATCAATGAGAGTCCCAAGCTGGTGAAAGGTTGTCATTGCATATACTTCACGGTAATAGATGACAGTCCCGAGGCGGTGAAGGGTCATCATTGCAAATACCTCCTGGTAATCGATGAGAGTCCCGAGCTGGTGAAGGGTCATTATTGCATATGTCTCCTGGCAGACGATGAGAGTCCCGCACTGGAGATGGGTATCAGGCACATGTGACTGCACTGCATCATACCGCATTCATCCCATTTCATTGCACTTCTGACTGACTATTGTGTGACTATTGTGTTGTGTTTTATGTATGCGGTATGTGTATCATATTGTGGACATATTTTAGTTGCCTATATGTTTCTAGCTATTTTGTGCCCCTAGTTGGTTTATATGCTTTAAAATATAAATCAGGTTGCACGCCGCATCAGTACAAATATATGGATCGAGTTGCACGCCGCAACAGTATAAATATATGGATCAGGTTGCACGCCGTGAAAGTATGAATATATGGATCGGGTAGCACGTCGCGACAGTATGAATATATGGATTGGGTTGCACGCCGCAACAGGATGTATTCCTGACTGTTGATATGTTCGGGATACCCATATGTTCTGGCTATCTTATGTTCCTGGTTGTTAATGAACTTATGATTCCATACTTGTTTCAAGTTATTATTTGGCTCTGTCTTTTCATAATTTAAATAAGAGGAATCTGGTTTATTTGTTTCTTTTCTCCCTTGCTAGCTATCATATTCTTTGAGGTGGCTAGTCTGCCCCACTTATTGAGTCTTTTTGACTCACCCTTGTTTGTTGTTTATTTCTTGTCTATTTATTTTTTTCGGAAGGTTCGCTCCAGGATTGAGTTCGTCACGTTGTTCAGGAGCGAAGACGACTTCAGCTGTCAGGGTGAGCCAGCTTTTATTCCGGATGGCCACCAGTTTATTGTTTATTATTTCAATTGTATTTTCCTCCCTTCAGGAGGTATCTGTCTTCTTTTGTACTCTTAGATATCTAGTTTGGATAGCCCTAAACTTAGTATGTTGGGCAGTTAGTTGTAATATCTTTTGTACAGCTTAGAGGTATCAGTTTGTATGTGTTTTTTTAATGTTTGGTTCTTATTTATGAATTGAATTATATTTATTTTCCTAATTTGATTGGTAAGGGTTCGCCCGACGGGTCTAGAGGAGGATGTCGGGTGCCCGCACGGCCTAGCCGGATTCCGGGTCATGTCAAGTAGAGGTTAAAGTAAATCTCCTAGCTCAATTACGTGCTTATCGAAGAGGAGAGGATTGAAGCTAGGAACCTGCACGAAGGATAAACTTCCTATCAAAACCCATAACCAATGGCCAGGAAGATGTCGCAAGAGCTATGGGCATGTACTAGCCAAAAAAGGAGACGACGTCGAGCCACGAACAAGCACGGAGTAAAAAACATTCATAGCCTGCGGATGGCGCGAGGCTGAATCCCCTTGTTAGCCAAGGAACAAAATGAGGCAGCGGGTCGTGGACCATTCACTATTACAGGAGCCACCAACGTGTTGGAGGTAAACTGGAGGAGAAGCTTCATGACGGTCATGAAGGCCAGACAGCTTGGTTCCGCCTGGCAAGAGAAATATCACATCAACTGGTGCGGTAGAAATTGAGCGCACCGTAATTAGTGCGCGTTCCATGATAAAGACATTTTAATGAACGCCATTAGGATCCCGTTCAAGACTTAAGAAATAAGACACTTTTTTTCTTTTTAACCTTGGAAAAAAGCAAAGGAGGAAGAAGACAACTATCACCATGATCTAGTTTTCTCATACACCATCCACTCTTGAAGGTAGTGACATTTTGAAGAAGGCAAAGAGCTTGATTAAAAAAAAAGAGCAATTGAGGAAAAGGAAGAACAATCCATTCTTTACAAAAGAGGCTGTTTTTAAGGAACAAAATACTCAGAAAGTGACAAACTGGAAGAAATAATCTGCAAGGAAGACCGTTTTTATAGGCGCGAGGAGATAAGGGAAAGTACGAAACGGTCAAGGAGAAATTATGGAAAAAGATATGAAACAATTCAGCGCAAGAAATGACAGGAGGTATAGAAGACATTGAAAAGGTACGGAAGACCAACAGAGCAAATTAGGCATAGAAGCATAGGATTCTAGAAGGAATAGAGTGTCTATTCTTGTCAAGGCAGTTGCAAAATTCAAAAGTCAGTGTAATGCCCTTTCACATATCTCTTTCACTTCCTGACCCTTTACAGCAGCGCTCAACAGGTAGAGTGACTGACTGTGTGGGTAAAAATATACAACCTATTATTACGAGGATACAAGTCCAGCTGGCAAAGGCTGTTGAGTGCTTCCATAAGTGGTCGAATAGGTTGTAGAGTAAGTTTAGCCTCTTCCAGCTGGACTTATATCCTCGCAATAATAGATTGAATATTTTTATCCAGACAATCAATCACCCCACCTGTTGAGCGCTGCCGTAAATGGTCAGGAAGTGAAAGAGATATGTGAACGGACGTGGTTCTCAGGCACTTTGTAATTATTACAACCTAGTCGACCTTGGTTTGAAAGGTAGTCAGCTTACTTGGACAAACAAAAAGCTACCCTCCAAAAATATTCAATAAGACTAGACTGTTTCATGCTACCTATGATTGGATCAATCTATTCCCCGAAGCTCATTTCAAACATCTTTCCTCGCACGCACTCGGATCATAGTCCTGTGGTATTAACCTTAAACCATGCTCCTCTGCCTAAGAAAGATATTTTTCGTTTTGAAAGTATGTGGACATCTTATCATGAATTTTCATGTCTTATTAGTAACTCTTGGGCCCAAGGCTCTGAACATCTCTAATTTACGAATAACTTCACTAAAGCTGATTTGGATTGGAATAAAATAATGTTTGACAATATTTTTAAAAAAAAGTGCAAACTTCTATCTGAGCTGAACAGTATCGAATATTCTCCATGCTACCCAGACTAGTACCTATCTCCAAAACCTTGGAGTCAAGCTGATTACTGAGTATAATGATATCATCAAAAAGGAAGAGGATTTTTTGAAACTAGAATACCAGATTTCTTGGCTTTAAAATGGTGATTTTAACACCAAATTCTTTCATTTATCCACCATTAAACGTTACGTTGTTGAGAAAATCACATACTACCACTTAAAGACTCAGTAGGGAATTGGTGCACCGATCAAGTTTCCATTCGTGACACTATCTTTCAATGTCATGCTTCTACATACACCACATATCACATTTCCTCTACCTAGACCAATACTTTCCATTCCAGCCAAGACCAAACTCAACATGACCTTTCTCTTCTAGTTAGGCGCCTAGCAAATTCATAAATTTTTCAGCAATTCATTCCTTTGAGCCGTTTAAGGCTCCTGGCCCAGACAGATTACAACTCCTTTTTCTACCAAAAATATTGATCATTCATACTGAATTTTTGTTATCAATTTCACCACTCGTAAAAAGCCCTAAGAATTCAATAAAAATTACCTTTGCCTTATTATAAAGGTTAAAAATGCTGCAACTATTACTCAACACAGACCTATAGGACTTTGTAATACAATTTATCAAATCACCACTAAGATCGCTTTCTTCCGTATGAAATCCATCCTTTCTAAGATCATCAGTCCTACTTAATCTAGTTTTCAAAAAAAAAAATAGATGTGCAACAGACAATGTTATTATTGCGCATGATATTCTTCCTATTATAGGAAAACATCATGCAAAGAGGCTAACTTATTCCTTAAACATGATCCAGAAAAAGCCTTCGATCAACTAGAATGAGATTTATGAGAACAACCTTGATATATTTCAACTACCCCTTGGCTTTGATTAATTTCATAATGTCATGTGTTACTACAAGTAACATACATATTATTCTAAATGGCAGCAAAACAAATTATTTCTAGACAAGTCGCGGCATCCGTTAAGGTGATCCTCTCTCCCCTTACCAAATTTAATTTTATATATGGAGCGCCTCACTCATGGTATTAATTATGAAATTGATTGCTTGAGGTGGTCCCCTATTAAAATCTCTCGTAATAAATCTTTCTTCTCACACTTATTTTTTGCGACGACACCATCATCACTTCTAGAATAACTGAAGCGAGCTGCCATTCTGTCATAGAAACCTTAAACTCCTTCTCTTCAATTTCTGTACAAAAGATAAATTTTTCAAAGTCAAAAGTTTTCTTCTCTAAGAATTGCTCCTACTCAAATAAGAATTTTGTATTATCTTATTTTGGTATGCAAGAAGGCACTAAATATTGGTGAATATCTTGGGTTTCTTGTATTCACTTCATGTCCTTCCAAGCATGGCTTCCAGTTCGTAATTGATAACTTTAAGAGTAGACAAGCAGGGCGGAAAACTTCTTTTCTGGTGTAAGCGGAACAATTAACTTTCATTCATTTTTGGGGTGATCTCTGGCTTGCGCTTCAAATTTCTGTTAGATCACTTATTCAGAGACCTCGTAAGATTAATGAGGATTCCGTCAAAGCTTCTTCTTTTATGGAAAATGGAAAATGTATTGAAATGCTAAACATGTTCACTTGTCTTCACAAAAGAGAGATTCTAGGCAATAGAGTGATGTTAAGAAGAACTACTTCCTCTATTTGTCTTCACAAGACTTTGATTGATTTTAGAGTTCTCCTCCATCCTCCAAAATATATTTTTTATTATTTGGTATCAGAGCTAGAGTCTTTCGGAACCTGTGGTGACTTACTCGGAGTTCTCAAAGATAGGAGAAAATGATAAAGAAGAACTACTCCAGCTACAAAGAGATCTCTAAAAGAGGAGAGAAGTAGTTAAGAGGAAAGTTCAAATGAAAATGATGAAGAAGAACTACTACTATTGAGAAATATTCAAAAGTGGATAGTGGTAGGAAGAGGAAAGTTCTGATAAATCTGATGATGTACCTTTTGAAGCAGAGTCTATGACCAATGAAACTTCAATATCAAGAATGAACACTTCAGAGAAGATGATTCCGAAAAGATGAGGAGTCTTTTAAGAAGACAACGAGAATAATACAAAAATCCAAGAAAAATTGACATTTTGAGGAATGTCTTTTGAATTCCAACTGCGGGATTCGAGGAGTATGCTGAAGTCCAGATTTGAGAAAATGTTAATCAAGTTTAGCGGAGGGTGTTGAAATATTAAACTTGTTCACATTATCCTATTAATTATGTCTAGTATGAACTAGTAGATTAGATGCATTAGGATCATTAGAGTATGAATATATTAATGTATTTTGGAGGAAGTGAAGTATAGAAAAAATTAAGAAGATACATGTCCCCACTAGGTAGATACATTATGTTATTTGCTTATAAATTTCCATATACTTCTAGCCATTTGAGTAAGTCAAGTTGAATGCGATTATGTAAGAACTATTTCCTCACTTGTCTTCAAGAAAGAGAGATTGTAAGTAATAGAGTGAAGTTAAGAAGAACTACTTCCTCTATTTGTCTTCACAAGATTTTGATTGACTTGAGAGTTCTTCTCCATCCTCCAAAATATATTTTCTATCAAAATGGAACTTTCAATCTCTATCATTTGATCTCCTCCAAACTATTTAAACCAAACTTGTTCAACATTTACCTGCCCTCTTATATAACATCTATCTATAAACATTGTTGGGCTTAAAATTCCACTAGTTTGTGCACTATAAAATCTGTTTATTATTCCTTACTACAACCAGGGGCTTAAAATAGCTCGTTTGCTTGGAATTGGAAGTTACAAGTTCCTCCTAAAATTCATTATTTTCTCTGGCTATGCATCCATTCATGCTTAGCTACATTATCTTATAAAAATCACATTTATATGAATGATTCGGCTAACTGTGACCTATGCCTTAATCCAATAGAACAATCAACCATATCTTCTTAGAATGCTCCATAGTAAAAGTTATACGGTTTTCCATTGGTTATGACACAAGAATCAATCATTTGACCTGACTCAATCTTTTCCTAATAGATTGGATTAAACAATTAATCCATCATCCCACCTCTTATTAATATAGCTAAATACCTGCTATTACTTTCCTCCCATTTGGCTTATGGTATATTTGGCTTACTAGAAATGACAATTTATACTGCCACACTAGACTTCTACCAAATCATGTGAATTTTATTACCTCACTGATAATATTAAAGTAGACCTTTATCCTTTGAAGTGGACTCCACCTTAAAATGGCACCTTCAAACTCAGCAATGATGGAGCCGGACGGACCCATATCGTAATTTTTTGTGCTCGAGCACCTATTGAACTCTGCTCGAAGAGTATACATAAAATATTCAGGAAAAGGATATTTAAAGCTAGCAAGCACCCAGGAAATTAAAAGCTCAATTGGTTCTTTGGTTCAAAGGTGGGTGCTAAAAGGTTTCCTCCTTAGAAGACCTGTGTTCGAATCTTGCTTATACCAATAAACTATTTTGAGTACGCAGGCCATTTATTTTATAAGCACCCACAAAACCAAAATGCTAGGTCAGCCACTGGCCGCTCTTAAGAAATCCAGGCAGAGGTGGTATTGGAGGTGTCTTATGTGACTCACAGGGTAATTGGATGTTTTTGTTACAGAGGACACCTATATGATACTACAAATATTTCTTGCCAAAAGTCGTTCCATTATGTTGCTAGAAATATCCACTGATGCATCACCAGTATAGGGAGCAAACCAACAAGTAGACTATCTGGTCAAACACTGCTGCAACTCAATGGCATCGGATCTTGATGTTTTTGACTCTCCACCTATTTTTGTTCTGGTTACCTTTGAAGTTGATAAGGCGGGGAGTACGTATACGAGGCAACTATATACTCCATATCAAAACCCAACTAATACAGTACATTATAGTTATTTTTGTATAAATCATAATGTTGGTAGAATACGCCACGTGCCAAAATTTTGTAAAATGAGCTTCTAGCTCATCATTATGATCCTCCCTGTACTTTTTTGGTAATAACATGTGAAAATTACCATTAACCAACAAATACTTACAACCTAAGAGCACCTAGCCTTCGACTAGTCAAGAGCACCAGGCCTCAAAATCATTCTATATACAACATTATAAAAAATACAAAATTTAACTAAACTAACCGACTAAGACTACATTTTCTAGATTTCTTCGAGCTTGCTAACATTCTAACTCTTTTCTGTATCTTTGTTTGTATCTGTTGCACTATTAAACTATCCACAGTATGTTGCCCCCTGAATATCTTTCAATTCCTAGCTTCCCATATATGGGATACATAAGCCCCTATAACTGCTACTATCACCATCTTTTTTAAAGTTGGCTAGTCTTTCTTCTTGATTCTGGAAATGTGTTGTGATAAGCTTGTATTCTGATCCCCGATACTGATTCATCTCGCCAGTGCACTCCATACCTGAGATGTCCATCCACAGCCACTATATAGATGTTGTAAGCTTTCAAGTACTCCTGTGCTACACAATACACAGTCTGTGTGAACACATTGCACCCCAAACCTTAGCACTCTCTCCTTTGTCAATAGTCTATCCTGAACTGCTAGTCACTGAATGAACCTGTGTTTTAGTAGCATAAGCCCGTTCCATATTATATCTACTATATCCCATTTCTGTGCCTCTCCCTATAGCTTAGCATAGCCCATTGAAACTGAATAAGATCCACTAGGTGTTGGGCAGTATCTACCTTGTTCATACCAGTTATGCATACCAGTTTTATGTTGTTTAGTTTCCTTCAATACATGTCACTCCAGATATCCAAGTTCTTTCTCGTATAGATACCATGGACCCACTTCACCCAAAGTGTGTCCTTCTTCTCATTCAACATCCAGATTCACTTCCCTACCAGTGCAATGTTGCATAGTTTGCGGTCTTTAATATTTAATCCCTCTTTCTTCTTAGCTAAACACAATTTCCCCCATGCTATCAATGGCACTTTCCTCTTTTCTTGGATGATCCCTTATAGATATCTGTACACTTTCTATAAACCTCTTTCAGGATACTTTGAGGAAAGATAAATACAGACCCCCAAAAATCATGCAGTGAGAACAAAACTGCATTGATGATTTGTAGCCTCCCAGTATAGGATAAATGTCTTGATGCTGCTACATTTATCTTAGTGGTTATCTTCTCAACCAGCTGATGGCACTCTAATTTAGACTATTTCTTTGAAGATAGTGGAAGCCCCATGTGTCTAATTGGGAACTTACCTTAGGCAAAAACTGTTATATCAAGCAACTACTGTTTTCACTCATCATCCACTTCAGCTATGAATATGCTTGATTTTTCTAAGTTGGCAACCAGCTCTGTAGTCTCTGTGAAAAGCTGTAGTGCATCCATCACCCACCTCACAGATGTCTCATCCGCCTTGCAAAAAATCATCAAGTCATCAGCAAAAATGAGGTGTGTCAGCTTAGTTCCCTTGCATATTGGGTGGAATTTAAAACCAGGCAGTTGTCACATATTGCTCAGAACTCTTAATAGGTACTCCATTACTAGCTCAAATAGCAAGGGAGAAATAGGGTCATCCTATCTAAGGCCCCTCTTTCCTTCAAAATACCCATGTCCTTCCCCATTCACTTTTAATGTCAACTTTGTGGCAGTGATGTCCCGATTTTAGACTCAACTCGAGTCGGGTTTCGGATTTGACTGGGTAACTCGTTTGAGTTCAACAGTTGGAGTCGCAACCTAATATAGTTTTCTAAGGTGTATTAGGCCACCTAAATGTCTAAGGTTGAGTTTAATTGCCATACTAGTCTGGTTTCAGAGATTCAAAAGGGTCAGAAGTCCAAATGACTCAGGGGAGAAGGTGTTAGGCACTCTCCCGAGCCCCACGAAAGGTGGTTCCCGTCCGACTCTATATTTTGGGATAAAGTTGTGAATACTATCATGCAATACTAATTTGAGAGGTTAAATTCGTATCTAACTTATGAAAGTAAATATATCTATTCAAATTTTCTCCGCACATATGCAAATAAGTTTCATAGACGACCTATACTTAAGTCTAGTCGCATTTTATGGCTACTAATACAAATGCCTAACCGTAAGTATAATTAAGCATGCAAAGAGTGTTCTATTTCAGCTTACTTGTGCAATTTTTAATACTTATAGCTATTTAGACAAATGGGCAATTTTGTAAATAATTTTTAGATTTAGACCAAAAACCAAATAGGTGTTGTTTTTAAAACCAAATGTTAGACATTTAGGATCGGTGTGACTCGTCACTAATTGTCGAACCCTAACCTTATTTCTATTTTTGTTTAGGGGTCAGTTTTGAAAAGATATAGGCGAAGGAGACTGTTTTTGAAAATAGATTTCATATAAGCACATGGATACAAACAAAGGCTGCCGCACATAATTATAGATAAAAGCATGCAGATACATGAATAATTAGATTAGACTTTAGAAAAATACATATAAGTATTGGCATGTTTGACCCCAATGATTCATATGCCCCCATACACTATGAGATTAGTGTACAAGAACCCAAGAGTTGTAAAAAAATGGTATAAACACTCAAAAGAGCCAGATTTTTAAAAGGGTTTCGGCCAAGCTTAGTTCTGCACGAGGGCAGTTTTGTTTAGCAAAACACGATTCAAATTAAGCAATTAATCATGCAATAAGCCCCTGTTTATCAGAAACCACGTATTTCAACAATTTAGCATAAAAATTATTTTGGATTTTGAGTTTTGTCGACTAGGCGCAAAAGATAATCCTGTTTCTAACTTTAACGTGCAAATGCTTCAGTCAAAACACTTATTTCTTCTCATTGTACGTTATATCGTAATGTCCAGTTATCAATTAAACTCGAGCCTGGATTCAAAAGACTTCTATTTTCCTAAGCATGATGCTATCACATAAAGATGAGGGTGAGAAAAGGCCCCTGGATTGCCAATTATACAGTCTTACAACTGTATCCCTGTTTTAAAATGAATACAAGCAGGATTTACCCTAACAAATACAAGCATAACAGGGGAAGCTCCAAAGGAAAGAAGAAAGACAATAAACAAGGCTTTATATACACGTTCAGACAAGGCTTATGTAAGCCTAATTCCCAGTGATCGTGAAGCTTTAGTAAGGCTCTTTCAGATAGCCAAAGGACCTATGAGTTAAGCCCTGGTATTTTCATAAGACTATCCACACACGCTGCATAGAATAGTTAGTAAGAAGGGCAAATATGTAGCCCCCAAACAGACACAGACATAAAACAGGGGAGAAGCATATAGATAGTTTTAAACATAGACAGTTAGAGATGAGAGCAAATATTAGTGAGAGACATATTTGTTTACCTTCTAATCAGGTTAGGAACCAAAAGAAAGTAGTAATGCAGGTAAAGCCCAGCTTCTTCCTTTAGTGAATTAGTTAACAAGTAAGCCAGAAAAAAACAATGATGATGCAGCAATTAGTAGCCTTTCACAACCTCTCTTATCAATTTCAAAATAATGAGAGCCTTCAGAATAACTAAGGGAAGAGAGAATATTTTTAGTCGAGTAGGTTTCTGTATATTTCAGTGTGTCCAAGCATCAAGAATAGGCCAGTTTATATAGGCAAAAGGGTGAGGGTTTTAAGTTCAAACGGGCAAGACCCCAAAAGGTAAGGGAATATTGTTTTCCATAATTAAAAGGATCCACTTAGTGGAATTTCCAAGTACAGCTTGACCAGGCCCTAAACTTAAGGAAAATTAGACCCCCTAGTCTAGGTTCGAAAATCAGTGAACTACCTTGGCAAACTTCAATTGACACCATATCAATTACAGCACTAATTCCATTCTAGTTGTCAATCAAGAGTTCAAATTGAATTCAATCAGGATCCCTCTAATCATGCTAACTCAAATTATCCTTTCCATTTCAAACATCCAGTCATGAAAATAACATATCTCAATTCAGCATAAATCAAATTCCCTTAATCTTGCAAGACAAAGTTTCAATCAAATTTCGAATTAAGCCAATTACATATGCATTCTAGTCGACTAGACACATTATAGGTTAATCAAAATTAATATAAAAATTGTCATGGACTCTAAAGATCAAAACTGAATCCAAGAGACACACAGCATAGACTGCACATGTAGTAAAATTTAGGCATTTAGTAGTTCAAGACGATGCTCATTTTGACAGTGAAATAGGGTAAAAATCAGTTATCACATAGTATGTGCCTTAATTAATTAACATGTAACAATTATTGATTAATCATACAAACATCTTAACTAATCACTCAGACAATCAGGCTAAGCATGAATGTCACATAATCATCTTCTAAAACTATAAAACAACAAAGGAAAGGGAATACCCGTTTGATTTAGAATCGGGTCAATCGCGACCCATCTTCCCATTGTACATGCATGAGGATTTTCCCTCCGACAGGTTGTAGAAACTAGGTTTTGCAAACCCTCGCCTGATTTTCTTTCTCCGATGACAGTGGCGACATCGACGAAAGGTCAAGTCTTTGATCTCGTCGTTCGGAGAAATCTCCATAGGGGTTTTGTAGCGGACCACGAGGAGAGCAAGTAAATGTAATTTATTCGTTGTTTCGCCGGTGGGGTTGGCCGGAAATGGCCCTTGACAGTGGCGGTGTAGGGTTGAGACGAGAGAGAATTGGGACGAGGCGGCTGAGTTTTTGGGGAAATGGGATAGGGAGATAGGGTTTTGGGGGTGAGGTATAGTTGTAATAGGAAACTGGTATCCTGGCCGTTGGATCCATTACGTGGATGGCCAAGATTTAGACACGTAAGTGCAAAGGTGGCAAAAATGAGCTGATGTGTAGGGGTGTGTGTGCGTATACGTGTATATATGTATTATGTATATATAGTGTATAAATAGTGTATATTAGGCGTAATTTTAGTATAAAATAGGTATAAAATTATAGGAAAATTATAGAATTAATTTAAAACATTAAAATGGCTAGGAAGCGTATAAAAAATGTATTTTAAGATTTAAAATGAATTGGGTAACTTTATCAAAAATAGAGATAATTGCGGAATTTAAAAAATGGAAGCGTACAATTTGTAAAAATGGCTATGGTTTGTGATAATGCTTTCGAAAATGGTTTTGATTGTCAGACTACTATGAGAAGATAATTTGAAAGAATGGACGGGGCGAAAAATAAATGCACGATCATGGCTATAATTTGAAAAGCATTGGTTTAAAATAGGAGGGACAAAATTGGGTGTCAACAGCTGCCCCTCTTTGCCTAGGGATGATGAAAGAGTCTTCGGGCAAAGACGTTGACAGTACGGCCAATTTTGTCATGACTCTAGGGGAGTGCCTATGACTTAAGAGAATGTGGGGAGATATAAGGCCGCAATGTTCGCTTTGTCTGAGTGCTTATTCTGCAATAAAGATGAGTCTGCGCAATAATATATGTATAAATGAACGTAAGCCGTACCTTCTCATCGGGCTGGATCTTTTTTCCAGGATTCTTTACCGCATGCAGCTGTGTCTACTATACTTGATTGTGTGTCATTTGCTGTGCCAAGTGTTAGTTCCGACGTCAGGCTGTGTACCCTCAGTCGATGCATTGGGCTATGTACCCTCCGTGAGAAATGCAAATGCAAATTGATATCGTGTTGTGTACCCCTAACCGATGCTTCGGGCTGTTTACCCTTAGCTAATTTATATGACAAATCGATATCGGGCTGTGTACCCTCAACCGATGCTTCGGGCTGTGTACCCTCAGCTAATTTAAATGCAAATCGATATCGGGTTGTGTCCCCTCAACCGACGCTTCGGGCTGTGTACCCTCAGCAAATGTAAATTCGAATCGATATCGGGCTGTGTACCCTCAACCGACGCTTCGGGCTGTGTACCTTCAGCAAATTTAAATGTGAATCGATATCGGGCTTTGTACCCTCAGCCGACGCTTCGGTCTGTGTACCCTCAGCTAATTTAAATGTGAATCGATATCGGGCTATGTACCCTCAACCGACGCTTAGGGCTGTGTACCCTCAACCGACCCTTCGGGTTGTGTACCCTCAACCGACCCTTGTGAATCGATATCGAGCTGTGTACCCTCAACCGACGCTTCGGGCTGTGTACCCTCAACTAATTTAAATGCAAATCGGTATCGGGTTGTGTACCCTCAACCGACGCTTCGGGCTGTGTACCCTCAGCTGATTTAAATGACAAACCTTTGTTGAAACACGTCTGTCGTGTGTTGCCGAGTTGCATATTTTTTGTGCCTGCATCCAAAGAAAGATTGATGAGTTTTGCGGGGTGGTTTGGTTTGTGCATTCTTGGCTTTCTTTGCGCTCGCTGTCCACGAGTGCAGGGATCTTGGCGGAGCTGGTAGGGATATGCATAAAGTAGTAATTAATGCAAATGTTTTTGAAAAACTTTTATAAGAAAGAGATGAAAATGAAATATTTTATCCCCATTGAGTCACGAGTCGCGTTGTGTAAAGCCATAGTTGTCGCTCTTCATTCTGTTCCAAACTCCATCAAGCGAATTTTGAGGGCGACCTCAAAATTCTGCCCCAGTTTGTACTTGAAATTTTTGAGGATCCCCCAGTGTCGACTAAGTTTGTCCTCTAGGAATTTTTGAGAGTTCCTAAAAAATTCTGCCCCAGTGTTTGCTTTGTGGGAAAATGAAATTTTTGTATTTATGCGACCGAACCTTGGGTAGGTTTCCTACGTATCCCACTTGGGGAATCAGGTCGTGACGTAGTTCAGATTACATAATGTATTGCAGAAATAGCGAAATCACTAGCTAGTACAAGCTCTTATATATAGTATATCTTGACAGCGTCTGAGTTGATTGGTTTCCGCTAAACTTCCCCATCCATTTCTTCCAGTATCAATGCTTATCCATTCAAAACTCAGTAGACCATGTACGGTCCTTGCCAATTTGGTGCAAACTTGCCTTTTGCCTCATCTTGATTTGGAAATATCTTCTTCAATACTAATTGCCCAGGTTCAAAGGATCTTTCTCAAACTTTCTATTTAAATGCCTTAGCCATTCTCCTCTGATATAATTTCCCATGACATATTGCATTCAGTCGCTTGCCATCGATGAGGGCCAATTGCTCCATTCTTTCTTTGATCCATTCAGCGTCTTTCAACGGTGTCTCTTGGATGATTCTCAAAGATGGTATCTCGACCTTCGCGGGTATAATTGCCTCAGTGCCATAAACCAACAAGGAGTAGCCCCCGTTGATGTTCTCATTGTGGTACGGTACCTTAACAGAGCATAGGGTAGGTTCTCGTGCCATTACTTTGAATTGTCTGTCATCCTGCGCAATATCCTCTTGATGTTCTTGTTGGCCGCCTCGACTGGACCATTCATCTGGGATCTATATGCGGTGGAATTGTGGTGCTTGATCTTAAAAACCTCACAGGTCGCTTTTATTAGGTCTCTATTGAGATTGGACCCATTGTCAGTGATGATCGACTCAGGGATGCCAAATCGGCAGATCATCTTATCGCGGACAAAGTTTGACACCACTTTCTTCGTCACTAACTTGTATGATGCGCCTTCTACCCATTTGGTAAAATAGTCGATGGCCACCAATATGAAACGATGTCCATTGGAAGTGGCTGGCTCGATTGGCCCTATGACATCCATTCCCCAGGCGGCAAAAGGCCAAGGTGACCCCATGATATTCAAATCATTAGGCAGCACTCGAATCATACCTCCGTGGACTTAGCACTGATGACATTTCTTTGCGTGCTTTATGCAATCAATTCTCCATTGTCATCCAGAAATAGCCAGCTCTCAAAATCTTCTTTGCAAGCACAAAATCGTCAATATGTGGGCCACACATCCTAGAGTGTACTTCTTCTAACAATTTCACGGCTTTTTTGGCATCCACACATCTTAACAACCCCAGACCAAGTGTCCTTCTGTACAAAACTTCTCTATTCAGGAAGAAACCGTTTGCTAGCCTTCTCAACATCTTCTTTTGGACACTTGTTGCATCCTTTAGGTAAATGCCGTCTTTGAGAAACCTTTTGATGTCGTAGAACCAAGGTTGTCCGTCTGATTCTTCTTCAACATGATAACAATATGTTGGCTGCTTCCTCACTGTCACGGATATTGAGTCAATGTAGTTCTTGTCTGGATGTTTGATCATGAAAGATATGGTGGCCAAAGCATCCGCGAACTCATTTTGCAGCCTAGGTACATACCAGAAATCTATCTTGGTGAATCGTTGCTTCAGCTCTTTAATGCACTCCAGGTACGGTAGTATCTTGGAGTTCTTTGCTGTCCACTCTCCTTGGACTTGGTGAATCAGCATGTCAGAATCTTCGATTGCCAAAGACTCTTGTATATTCATGTCTACTGCAAATCTAAGTCCTAGGATGCAAGCTTCACACTCGGCCATGTTGTTGGTGCAGGGAAACCTTAGTTTGGCCATGACAGGATAGTGTTGTCCAGTCTCGGAGAGTAATACCGCTCCAATGCCGACTCCTTTGGAATTTACCGCTCCATCGAAGAATATCCTCCAACCATCATACTCTTCGGTGATATCTTCCCCTACGTACATGACTTCTTCGTCGGGGAAATAGGTGTGCAATGGTTCATAGTCATCTCCCACCGGATTCTCGGCCATATGATCAGCCAAGGCTTGAGCTTTCACCGCCTTTTGAGTGACAAAAGTGATGTCGAATTCGCTGAGCAGCATTTGCCATTTAGCCAGCTTTCCAGTAGGCATTGGTTTTTTGAAGATGTACTTGAGAGGGTCCATCCTTGATATCAGCAATGTTGAGTAAGATGTCAAGTAGTGTCTCAACTTCTGTGCTATCCGGGTCAGCGCACAACACGTGCGTTCCAGCAATGTGTACTTGACCTCGTATGGATTAAACTTCTTGCTTAGATAGTATATTGCTTTCTCCTTTCTTCCAGTTGAATCATGTTGTGCCAATCCAAAACCAAAGGTCGAATCTACTACGGACAAGTACAAGATCAAAGGTCGCCCAGGCTCAGGTGGAACCAGCACGGGCAGGTAAGATAAGTACTCCTTTATCCAATCAAATGCTTTTTGACAGTCCTCTGTCCATTCGATTGCTGCATCTTTCTTTAGTAACTTGATGATAGGCTCACAGATAACAGTGGATTGTGCTATGAACCGGCTGATGTAATTGAGCCTTCCCAGGAAACTCATAACCTATTTCTTGCTTTTTGGCAGCGGCAATTCTTTGATGGCTTTGATCTTGGACGGATCCAGCTCGATACCTCTTCTACTGACGGTGAAACCAAGGAGCTTCCCTACCGAAACACCAAAAGCACATTTAGCTGGATTTAGCTTCAGATTATACTTTCGCAAGCGGTTGAAAAACTTGCGCAAGTTGTCAAGGTGTTCCGAACTCTTCTTCGATTTGATGATCACATCGTCCATATAGACTTCGATTTCTTTGTGCATCAAGTCATGGAACATAGTTGTCATTGCTCTCATATAAGTCGCACCAGCATTCTTTAACCCAAACGACATAACCTTGTAGCAATAAGTTCCCCAAGAGGTAGTGAAAGCTGTCTTATCGGCATCCTCCTCGTCCATGAGCACTTGATGATAACCGGTGAAACAGTCCATGAAGGATTGTAGCTCATGTTTCGCGCAATTATCGATCAGGATATGTATGTTTGGCAAAGAAAAATCAACTTTCGGGATCGCTCTATTCAGATCCCTGTAGTCCACACAAACTCTAAGCTTCCCATCTTTCTTCGGCACTGGGGCTAACCAAGTTAGTTATTTGACTGTTTTCAAGATTCCTACATTGAGCTGCTTGGTTACCTCTTCCCTAATTTTCAACAGAACCGACGACTTCAAAGTTCGTGCATTTTGTTTGACCTCCTGAAAGCCTGGATTGATAGGTAATTTGTGAGCTACCACATCCGTGCTTATACCAGTCATGTCGTCATACGACAAGGCGAATACGTCCTCATATTTTTTAAGAAACACAGTATGTCATTTTTTATCTTCGGCGATGAGATGCACACTGATCCTTGTCTCTCTCACAATTTCCTCATCTCCTAGATTTATCACCTCAGTTTCCTCTAGGTTTGGCTTAGGCTTGTTTTCAAATCTTTCAATTTCTTCTTGCGTGGTTTCATCAAAATCATCATAATCAACTCCAGTTTCCTCAAGCTCCATTGTTTCATTACACGTTGCGATTGTGGACTCAATGGGATTATTAGTTCGAATGCTGAAAAATAAAATATTGCAAAATTAAAAGATTAAAACAAAAGTTTAACGGGAAATAGCGCGATATTTTATTTATGAATCCTTGCAAAACAAAGTTTGTAGGGAGACATGTGCAACAAACAAGAAAAATGCAAATTCCACGACTCAAAGTCGGGTTTTATTTTGGAAAACATAAAATAAATTCTATCCCCCAGCTCTACTAAGGTCCACGATAAGCTCGAGCCCAGTTGCTGATACAGTTGTTCAATGTAGCTTCAAATCCAGCCTTTGTCAGTCCAGGACGTTCAACATGTTCTTCCAGGATCACACAACAGTCCTCGTCAGATATGAACAGATTTTGCACTCCCGCCAGCAGGTCCTTTTCAGCATCAGCTATCTTTGGCTCCACCCCTTGCATTGCAAACACCTCCCCTTTTCGGCCATCCAAGTATCTAGACGAGACGAAAATATGTAAGAGAGTCCTGGTGATTTTCTTATAGAACTTGAAGTCCAGTGATGCTTCTTCCATGCTCTTCCCGTAAGTCACAATGTACCCTACACTAGCCTTCTCATTGTCGGGCATCATCACAATTTTGATCGGCTCAACCATGCCATCTAAGTTCTTGCCCAAACCTTTGCCAGGATCATAACATTGCTTAATCATGATGCCTATGACCCAGTCTCCGGGCCATTTTGCAGGTTGTGGGAGTACATACGGCTCTTCAATCACTACATCCATAGGTTCGGATGCCTTGGTTATCCACACTTGCTTTTTCTTTGTTTCTTCAGAGATGCGCTTCCAATTGGGACGAGCATTAGGTGGGTACATTGGTTGCTTCTCTGTCTTAGCCGGTAAAGTCTCACGAAATTCGCGTGAGGGCAAACCCCAATCAGATATGACTGCCTCCAAAACCAAATTTCTCCCTTCATAGCCTTTGCCCCGGCCATCCCAGTATGTGCTGTAAAAATTTCTCTTCTTTTCTTCAACCCCAGGTGGTGTGTTGACCAGCTTGGGAGCGAAATGTGCAGTATACCCCCATGGATCGTGTCTGTGGGATTCCAACTCGAGTTGTAGTTCTTGCGACGTCCTCCTCGAGTGCCTTGCATCGCTACCATGAGTTCTACAATATAGAAGGTCTACCCATCAGGAGCATTCCATTCGATTGCTGGTATGGTTTTGCTAATTGCAAATGGAATTGTTCCCTTCGCAGAACACTACCACCTCTTTGTGGTCCCACTCGAACTTCACTGTTTGGTGAAATGTAGAAGGCACCGCACCAGCCATATGGATCCAAGGTCTTCCCAGTAGCAGGTTATAAGAAGCAGAGATGTCCATGACATGAAACTCAGTAGTGAACTCCACAGGACCGACCACGATAGTTAAGTCAATTTCCCCAATGGTGCTTCTTTGTGATCCATCGAATGCCTTCACTTTCATGTCGCTCTCCCTTATCTTGTTTTGGTCCATTCCCATTCTTTTCAGACTAATGAACAGGCATATGTTCAGTCCAGAGCCTCCGTCGATCAGGACTCTTCCTACGAATCAATCTCTGCATTTGACAGTGACATGCAGAGCCTTATTGTGGCTCAATCCTTCAGGTGGTAGCTCATCTTCAGGAAAAGTAATTCGGTTGGCCTCCATGATTTGTCCGACCATGTTAGCTAGGTTTTTGACCGAGGCATGCACCGAAACATGTGCTTCGTCCAGCACCTTCATCAAAGCATTTCAGTAGCTCTTCGACTTGAGGAGCAAGGCTAAAACAGAGATTTGAACTGGAGTCTTGCCCAAGTGTTCAACCACGGAATATTACTTTGCTTGTACCTTCTTCTATAATTCTTCAGACTCCTCATCGCTGATGACTCGTCTACCTTGAACAAGATGCTCGGGAGTGTAAATCCTCCCACTCCTAGTCATCCCCTGTGCAGTAACAGTCTCAACTTTTGATTTGTTCTTCTTCTCCATTTCATAATCCCATGGTACCTCCTTGTCGCTGTATAGGGAAACCACATCAACATAGAATTTGGGAGCCACTTCCACCTCGATGGGCTCTGGTGTTGTAGCGGCTTGAGCAACTAAAGCAATTGCTGGTGCACCTTCCTTTGCCTTAACCATGGTCCCTCCAGGTTGCATTCCTCATCTAACTCGATCAAATTCACCTTATTGTCTCCGTGGTTAGGCAAGGGATTGTTATGCACATTTGGAGTTTTCAAGTGTATCACCTTTTAATCGATCAAGTCTTGTATCTCGTCCCTCAAGGTGTAGCACTTTTCAGTATCGTGACCAGGTCCTCTAGAGTGATAGGCACAAGTTTTGGTTTGACCAAAATAGGGTGTCATCCTCTTAGGCATCTTGAATGGCACCAGTTGTATATGGTCGACTGCTTTGAGTCTTTCGAACAAATGAGTACGGGACTCGGCCAATGGGATATAGTTTCTTTTTTGTTTTGGGTTGTTGTTGGCATGAGTCCTTGGTGAATAGGCATTGGTGTTTCGGTAGTTGGGACTTTGTGGGTATGTTGATCTTTTTGGTGGTGGGTTTCGGTACATGGGCTGAGTGTTGTAGACTGGGTAGGTGGACGTGGGTGGAATGTATGGTATGATGGATGAGGTATTTTGAGGTAGTGGTTATGGGTAGGAGAGTGGTCAAGTGATACAGCCACGAAGGAGACATCATCCTTCTTCTTTCTTGATGTAGTAGTGTTTCCAGCTTGTAGGACTTTATTAGTGGCTTGTAGTGCAGTCAAGCTAACGATTCTACCAGTCTTCAGTCCATGTCGATCATATCTCCAATCTTGATCAAATCTCCAAACTTCTTATCTTGCAAATTCAGCATCTTGTCAAAGTAGACGTCTTCTTGTATGCGGATGAGGGTTGCCACTATCTCGGCGTCTTCCATGAGAGGTTGGACCTTGGCGGCTTCATCCCTCCATCTAGTTGCAAATTCTCTAAAAGTCTCAGTGGGCTTCTTCTTCAATTTCTCTAAGTAGAACCGACAGGGCATAGCATCAGTGTTGTGCCCAAAACTGTAAATGAACTCTCCAGCCATTGCTTCCCGATTCGTCTATTTCTTTGTTTGTTGCTTAGAGTACCATACCAGTGCATCTCCAGTCAGAATACGGTTGAAAAGTTGCATGCGGATCTTTTTGTCATGTCCAACTCTAATCAACTTGTCACTATAAGATCTCAAATGAGCCATTGGGTCTCCACTGCCGTCGAACATGTTGAACTTGGGCGTCTTATAGGCTTCGGGCAATTTCAAATCAGGTACAAGCAAAGGTCCTCGTAAGCTAGCCCTCGGGTCCCTTTGGTGCCTTGGAATTGCTTGAACTTCTCCACCAACCATTGGACTTGCTCCTTGGTGTTGTCTGGGTCTTCCTTGGTCCATGCATACATTTCATGATCTTTGGTGGATGATGCGATGGTTATTGTTTCAACATTGAAGGAGGGTAAGTTGTTTTATGGTGCTTTTGGTGGTGCAGTGTAGGTAGGGTAAGAAATGTCTTTTTCAGGGTATAGTGGATCTTTGCAGTAAGGGCGGGTAGTTTTGTTTGGTTCAATGATCTCATCAGTACGGTCAAGAGGGATCCTATTCTTCAACTCGAACAGTCTCTGTTCCAACTTAGCATAGTCTTCGTAGGCAACCACACCTTGCTTCTCAGGAGTTCCATTTCCGGCTTTGTCAAACTCAGTCATGATATTTTGTCTCGTCCTTGTCCTTGTAGGTAAAGGGGGAGGTGTTGGGATTGATCCTCTGGATATCAACCAGTATTGCGGCGTGGTCAGAAAGCACAAACAAAACTATCGGGGACTTGGGACTGATACATCAAAAACAAAGAAAGGGAATGTGAGTATGCATTAGTTTAAATAAAATCGCGTCCTATCATGCATGGGACCTATTTTGTGCCAGAGGTAGGCCTATCGGAGATTCGAAGTAATGTTTGCACCAAGCACATCATTTCATTTACATAAACATAATCAACACAGGTCTAAAACCCAAAAATAACGAAACTTTATTTGATTTGCTTGGCTTTATTACAACTACTAATTTGAGACAACGACTTGATTAAAACAGAAACAACGACAAAAAGGTCAAGACGACTCGACTCAATACGACCAGACTACGTGCCAAGCAAAGAGGCTTCAGATCAAGCATCAGTTCCAACGTCCTCTTTTTCCTTCTTCTCTTTGGCTTCTTCCCATCTTCTATGTCACCCAGAGCTTTTGTGAAGAATTCACAGATTTCTATCCCATTTGCTTCCTTCTCTTCCAGTGGTACTGCCTTAAAATATTCTCCCCATCCTTTGAGCAAATCTTGTAGACTCCCAGCAGCTTGCCTTGCAGCCATGACCTTGCCGGTCCAATACTTGAGTTCATCCCCTTTGATCTTATCCTTGTATTGTCTCCTCATCTCCCTCTATTGCGTTACCCTTAACTCCCTCTTTCTGTGGTCAAACTCGTGTCTCAGCTTCTTGTATTTTTCAGCAGCACTCGGGGCTTTGGTTTTCCTTTTTAGTGTAGTCTTTGATCGGAACCTCGCCTTATCTTCACTGAGACACTGAGGATAAACCAGAGTAGCTGCAGGGTTCACCCTACTATCTCGACCACGACAAAATTGCATAGTAACCCTTTTTTCCCACATTGTCAATATAGTGCCAACCATCGGATGCTCGATGTCCTTTATGTCAACGTTGAAGCTTCTCCCCTCAGTCAATTGTGGAGTTTTTTGTGTCATTCCCACTTGTCGGAGGATTCTTAGAGGAACATAGTGATGAGTTCCTCGGAATCCAATCAATGTCAAGAAATATCTTGACCTTGCATGGAAACGATGAAGCCAGCACAGCTTTCAATTACCCATTGTACTTCTTGCAACTCTTCAAACTTAGTGTACCATCTTTCCATGTTTGTGGGGTCTTCCCATGTCGCTGCTCCAGCCATGCGGGTGCTATGTGAGCGGATCCCTCCTTTCCAAGATGGTTTTGGTTCCACCGGACTGACGGGGACACTTTGCAAATACTCTATCAACCATATTTGCAGCAATAGGTTGCATCCCTCGAAGAAGTCTCCTCCTCTTCTACATTTGGTTAGAGCCCTATAAACCTCCCCCATAATCATTGGAACCAAGCTTACTTGACGCTTGTGAGCACCTTTACGTAATCCTTCTACCACTCTTCCCAACCTTATGTCGATCTTTCCTTCCTTCTCATGAAAAATCATGTTTCCCAGAAAAGCAACGATGAAAGCATTCGATTTAGTCCACTCCCAGTCTTGAATTTCCCATGCCCCAATCCACTCATGCCTAAGCGTTGGATCTCCAAAACTAGAGTGCAAGTATTCCAACGTGAGTTTCCCATCATGCACCCTTTCGACGTATGAATCATAAGGAGCAACCAGCAGTTCGATGAACTCCTTAGGGTCTACGTCTCGGGGATAAATCATATTCTCGGGTCCAGGCTCTAACCCTGCTAGTCCCCCAAATTCTTCCAACATTGATGCCAACTCAAAGCAATTGAAATGGAACACAGCCTTTTTGTAGTCCCAGAAATGTGTAGCAGCTTCAACCAAACCAGGCATGGCGGTGTAGTTTTTGAGAGCCACCAGTTCTCCCAGCATCTTTTGAACGTGAGCCTTGCTGACAACGGCCAAACCTTCCCACTAGAGTCTGATCAAATGAGGAGGTCGGGAAACAATCTCAAATTGGAGTGTACCTCTTGCATCCATAGTCTGAAAACAAAACAAGAAAAAGTAAAGACCAAAACATTCTTATAGTTTTGATCATGTTTAAGCAGACGATAAATATTTTGTGCAAATGTTTCGTCGAATCTATGCAGTGATGCAATTTTGTCATTTTCGGGTTAAGAACCCTTTCGACATTTGGATATGGGCTTACTAATGGACTATCACGCACCAAGGACGTATAGCCTTCCTAAGTTTTTCATGATGTAAAGAAAATAAATACGCATTTTGTTGCCAATTATTCTCATAGATTCCCGAAGTCCATTTTGAAAATTGGTACATGATGACTTTTTCGGAACATAAAATACAAAAGAAAAATGAAAATGACACTTTGACTAGGTAGCACGCTCCTACCCCAGCCTGGCTTTCTTTGCTTCTCGTGTAATCTCCTTGACTTCTTCCATAGCTTTGGTAGTAGATGTCTATCTCTGCACACTCCGAATTCAATTGCTCAAGTTTTGTCTCCAACACCTCTATCTTTTCCTCTAGCTCTAATATATTTTCCCTCCATACTTCGATCTCTTCTTTGTTCTCTTTATCCATCTTAATAGCTTTCAACATGAATTCTCGGTATCGAATTTGAGCTTCCGCCTCACGATCTCTTATGTCATTCCCTCGGCTCGGCCCCACTACCATATTTCCTTTTATACTAGAGCGTAACCAGCTTTTGTAGTTTGGTTCGCATCCAACGTTGTATCTGTCTGACGCTAGCGATTCTTCTCCCATAACTTGTCTTCCCACCCAGGATTTCTAATGCTCTTGACCCTTGGAACAGCATCTCCAGTGTAGTCGAACTGATAATCTTTCGTGTCTGATATCAATGGTATGATTTGCTTCCTCCCTGCTTGCCTCATCACCCTCAATGGTTGGTAAGGTTGGAGACCTCTTAATCCCATAAGTATCATGAAGGGTGCCCTCAGAGCTAATGATGAAATCTGATGAAGGAAACCAAGTGAACATCTACTGAATTGAGTCCTCTGTTATGTTTTCAAACAATTTTACCCACTTCTCTGTGTTGCTTGGCTGCCTAAATTTTGGAACTCTGTATCGCTCTCCAACCAAGTAGTTGGAACCAGTCACCTTAGACAATTCTTTTATACCCTTCACCTTCCTCAAATGCTCTTTGAACCACGCCTGTAGTAGAAGGTTGCAACCTTGGAAATATTTTGCTCCTTTTTTGCAACAGCCTAACGCCCGATAAATGTCCGCCACGATCATAGGAACTATGGTATAACGGTAGCCATCAATTCCATTAAATACCGCATCGGCAACCATGACAAGTCTTGAACATATGTCGTGACTCGAGCTTTTGGGGAACACCATTATTCCCAAGAAACAGATAGTAAATACAAGTGGTCTAGTTCTCTTCCAATCACTGTAGGACTCAAACTCTTTCTTACGGTCATCGAACGCACTCAAATACCCAAACCGATTGTAGAAGTAGGAAAAGCGTATCTTTTTTTGTTGTAAAAATTCCACATTCACACTCGCCACCATCCCTAACTTTTTATGAAACTCTTCACCTGTGGGGACGCTAGGTGCTAGCATGCGACCCCCTTTCCAACGATGTTTGTGTAACCCCGAGTGTGACACGAACTTTTCTATTTCTTCCAACAAAGGTGTTAATTTAACATCCCCGAATCTAAACACATTCAATTCTTCATCCCAAAATAACACTGATGCTTCAGTCGTCTCCCTACATGGCTCCATTTCTAAAAGTGAAACCAAATGACCCAAATGTTGACGTACTTCGGTTTGTTCACTTAATGACAAATTACTCCACCAACTAGTTAACAAAGGAGGTGTGCCCATAGTTATTATAAAACGGTGAAATTTTTGGCTCATTGAGAAAATTAGAAAGCGAAGAATGAAAACTCCCTCCCTTTTGAGAATAATTAGGTAAATCAAAATGCGTTTTTATTCTCATCTCACTTTCTTTTCACTCTTTTCTTTTTTCTTTTCTCTCAAATGCATATAAGCATGTCCAAACGTCCCTTTGGAGCCAAAAAAACCGTCAAGTAATTTAGACAAGTTGAAAACTAGCCAGCTCACGGGGAGCCCCTCCTACGGTATGATTCATGCTCATTACATTCAAAGAGTGGTGTAATTGTAGACACGGTTCCTCAAGGCGGACGGCCAAAGAGTGGGATCATTAATTGTTGGTTGTACCACGGACCAACTATATTCCAAAATGTCCCTCCTAAAAGGTGTTTTGTGGTGAAGCGACCGTGGGAACCACGTAATCGCCCGTGTGTGTGCAAAGTGTCGTTCACAGGAGTGGGGGAATATGAGTGAAATATGCCAATGTTACATCAAAATTTTAAATTCAATAAGTAAATAAAGGAAAAAGAAAAACAAAAAAGAAACCAAGTTAGTATGATCATAATAGTACAAAAAGCAAGATAATTATTAAATAAATCCCAAAATTAAAAGACTCTTTGTGGTTAGGACTTTGAATAACCCAGCAGAGTCACCATTCTGTCTCACCCGATTTTAGACTCAACTCGAGTTGAGTTTCGGATTTGACTGGGTAACTCGTTTGAGTTCAAGAGTTGGAGTCGCCACCTAATATAGTTTTCTAAGGTGTATTAGGCCACCTAAATGTCTAAGGTTGAGTTTAATTGCCATACTAGTCTGGTTTCAGAGATTCAAAAGGGTAAGAAGTCCAAATGACTCAGGGGAGAAGGTGGTAGGCACTCCCCCGAGCCCCACGAAAGGTGGTTCCCGTCCGAGTCTATATTTTGGGATAAAGTTGTGAATACTATCATGCAATACGAACTTGGGAGGTTAAATTCGTATCTAACTTATGAATGTAAATATATCTATGCCATTTTAATCCACACATATACAAATAAGTTTCATATACGACCTATACTTAAGCCTAATCGCATTTTATGGCCTCTAATACAAATGCCTAACCGTAAGTATAATTAAACATGCAAAGAGTGTTCTATTTCAGCTTACTTGTGTAATTTTTAATACTTATAGCTATTTACACAAATGGGCAGTTTTGTAAATAATTTTCATATTTAAACCAAAAACCAAATGGTTGTTGTTTTTAAAATAAATGTTAGCCATTTAGGGTCGATGTGACTCGTCATTAATTGTCGAGCCCTAACCTTAATGGCTATTTTTTATGGGCCAGTTTTGAAAATATATAGGCGAAGGGGACTGTTTTTGAAAATGGGTTTCATATAAGCACATAGATGCAAACAAAGGCTGCCGCACATAATTGTAGATAAAAGCATGCAGATACATGAATAATTAGATTAGACTTTAGAAAAATACATATAAGTATTGGTATGTTTGACCCACACCCCCATACACTATGAGATTAGTATACAAGAGCCCAAGAGTTGTAAAAAAATGGTTTAAACACACAAAAGAGCCAGATTTTTAAAGGGGTTTCGGCCCAGCTTAGTTATGCACGAGGGCAGTTTTGTTTTGCAAAACACGATTCAAATTAAGCAATTAATCATGCAATAAGCCCCTGTTTATCAGAAACCACGTATTTCAACAGTTTAGCATAAGAATTATTTTGGATTTTGACTTTAGTCGACTAGGCGTAAAAGACAATCTTGTTTCTAAGTTTAACGTGTAAATGCTTCAGTCGAAACACTTAGTTCTGCTCATTGTACGCTATATCGTAATGTCCAGTTATCAATTAAACTCGAGCCCGGATGCAAAAGACTTCTATTTTCCTAAGCATGATGCTATCACACAAACAGGAGGGTAAGAAAAGGCCTCTGGATAGCCAATTATACAGTCTTACAACTGTACCCCTGTTTTAAAATGAATACAAGTAGGATTTATCCTAACAAATACAAGCATAACAAGGGAAGCTACAAGGGAAAGAAGAAAGACAATAAACAAGGCTTTGTATACACTTTCAGACAAGGCTTGTGTAAGCCTAATTCCCTGTGATCGTGAAGCTTTAGTAGGGCTCTTTCAAATAGCCAAAGGACCTGTGAGTTAAGCCCTGGTATAGTCATAAGACTATCCACACACGCTACATAGAATAGTTAGCAGGAAGGGCAAATATGTAGCCCCCCAAACAGACACACACGGAAAACAGGAGAGAAGCATATAGATAGTTTTAAACATAGACAGTCAGAGATGAGAGCAAATATTAGTGAGAGACATATTTGTTTACCTTCTAATCAGGTTAGGAACCAAAAGAAAGTAGTAATGCAGGTGATACCCAGCTTCTTCCTTTAGTGAATTAGTTAACAAGTAACCCAGAAACAAACAATGATGATGCAACAATTAGTAGCCTTTCACAGCCTCTCTTTTCAGTTGCAAAATAATGAAAGCCTTCAGAATAACTAAGGAAAGAGAGAATAGTTTTACTCGAGTAGGTTTCTGTATATTTCAGTGTGTCCAAGTATCAAGAATAGTCCAGTTTATATAGTGAGGGTTTTAAGTTCAAACGGGCAAGACCCCAAAAGGTAAGGGAATATTGTTTCCCATAATTAAAAGGATCCACTTAGGTGGATTTTCCAAGTATAGCTTGACCAGGCTCTAAACTTAAGGTAAATTAGACCCCCTAGCAAATATAGTTCCTTCCTTTTAACCAATAAGCCTTCCAGATTCAAAACCCAATATGTAAAAATATTCTAGACTAGTCTAGGTTCGAAAATCAGTCAACTACCTTGGCAAACTTCAATTGACACCATATCAAATACAACACTAATTCCATTCTAGTTGTCAATCAAGAGTTCAAATTGAATTCTATCAGGATCCCTCTAATCATGCTAACTCAAACTATCCTTTCCATTTCAAGCATCCAGTCATGAAAATCACATATCTCAATTCAGCATAAATCAAATTCCTTTAATCTTGCAAGAAAAAGTTTCAATAAAATTTCGTATTGAGCCAATTATATATGCATTCTAGTCGACTGGACACATTATAGATTAATCAAAATTAACATAAAATTTCTCATGGACTCTAAAGATCAAAACTGAATCCAAGAGACACAGAGCATAGACTGCACATGTAGTAAAATTTAGGCATTTAATAGTTCAAGACGATGCTTATTTTGACAGTGAAATAGTGTAAAAATCAGTGATCACATGGTCTGTGCCTTAATTAATTAACATGTAACAATTACTGATTAATCATACAAACATCTTAACTAATCACTCAGAAAATCAGGCTAAGAATGAATGTCACATAATCATCTTCTAAAACTATAAAACAAAAAAGTAAATGGAATACCCATTTGATTTGGAACCGGGTCAATCGCGACCCATCTTCCCATCGTACATGCATGAGGATTTTCCCTCCGACAGGTTGTAGAAACTAGGTTTTGCAAACCCTCGCCTGATTTTCTTTCTCCAGTGACAGCAACGGCATCAACGAAAGGTCAAGTCTTTGACGTTCGTCGTTTGGAGAAATCTCCATAGGGGTTTTGTAGCGGACCACGAGGAGAGCAAGAAAATGTAATTTGTTCATTGTTTCACCGGTGGGGTTGGCCGGAAATGGCCCTTGACAGTGGCGGTGTAGGGTTGAGACGAGAGAGAATTGGGACGAGGCGGCTGAGTGTTTGGGGAAATGGGATAGGGAGATAGGGTTTTGGGGGTGAGGTATGTTAAAATAGGAAACTTGTATCCTGGTCGTTGGATCCATTACGTGGACGGCCAAGATTTAGGCACGTAGGCGCAAAGGTGGCAAAAATGAGCTGATGTGTAGGGGTGTGTGTGCCTATACATGTATATATGTATTTATGTGTATACAGTGTATAAATAGTGTATATTAGGCGTAATTTTACTATAAAATAGGTATACAATTATAGAAAAATTATGGAATTAATTTAAAATATTAAAATGGCTAGGAAGCATATAAAAAATATATTTTAGGATTTACAATGAATTGGGTAACTTTATCAAAAATAGAGGTAATTGCGAAATTTAAAAAAATGAAAGCGTACATTTTATAAAAATGGCTATGGTTTGCAATAATGCTTTCGAAAATGGCTTTGATTGTCAGGCTATTATGAGAAGATAATTTGAAAGAATGACGGAGCGAAAAATAAATGCGCGATCGTGGGTATTATTTGAAAACCATTGCTTTAAAATAGGAGGGACAAAATTGGGTGTCAACTAGTGACACAGGTCATTATATTTCGAACTAGCTCCCGTGGGAATCCATAGCCCTTAAGCATTTCCTCCACAGACTCCCAGATTACCATGTCATATTCTTTACCCAAATTAATCTTCATTAAGCACCTAGGACTTGTCTTTCTACTGTAATTTCTCAACAAATCATGACAGATGAGGACTTTTTGTACCAATGACCTGTCTTTGACAAATACTTCCTGAGTATTGCTCACCAAAGATGGTAGCACTTCTTTTAGCCTCTTTGCACATCATCTTTGAGATGCATTTGTATAATACATTGCAACAAGATATTGGCCTAAACTGGCCTGCATTGATAGGGTTGGACATTTTAATTAAGGCTATCATTGTTGCATTCAACTGCTTGAGCAGTTGTCCATTAGTAAAGAACTCCAGCATTGCCTCACTTACATCCCTCCCAATTATGTCCCTGGTAGCTTTAAAGAATCCAATCGCATACCCATCAGGGCCTGGCCTTTTTGTACTTTTAGTGTTGAATGTAGCATCGTTGACATCTTTTGTAGTGTAGCTCTGAATCAACATAATCTATTGCGTTAGATCCAGCCTAGAACCATTAGCAAAAATCTCTTGTTTTGCCTTCTCTCTATGCCCACCTCGACTCCCTAGCAGCTCTTGGTAAAATTCTACAAATATGTTAGCTATTATCTCTGGATTAGTTTGAGTTATTTGTTGGTCATCCTGAAGCTGAGTTACTGCTAACGGGAGGTTCTTTTGCTTGAGCACTACATAGAAATACTTGGTATTGTCATCACCCATTTTCAACCAGTCTGCCTTGCTTCTTTGGATTAAAATGCATTCTGAAAAATATGAAGATCTTCTGAATTGCTGCAATATCCTTTTTTCTTCCTGCTGTAAGGATTGGTCACTAGGGTGTTGATGTTGCCTCAGTTGAGCTTGCTTTAGTGCTTCTCTATCCCGATCAACTTCCTTCAAAATATTCCTAAAGTGCTCTTTATGTAGCTTTTGCAGTCCCTTCTTCAGTTTCTTCAACTTTTTTGCTATCTAAAACATTTTACATCCACTAATTTGCTCCTCCCATGCTCTTTTAATAAGCTCCTTGAATCTTGGGTGCTCACTTCAGATATTACGATACAAAAAAGTTTTCTTTGGTGTTCTCTGGCCTTCCATTATATCCACTCAAGCTGGACAGTGGTCACTTACTCCCTCTGGCAAGAAGGTGGTAATGTGATCTGGCATCTGATCCAAGCATTCCCTATTCACAAAGACCTAGTCAAGCTTTGAAAACACTCTTCCAGTCTCCTATTTATAATTCCAAGTGTATTTTGGTCCTGTGTTATTCATCTCTTGTAACCCACAGTTCATTACACATTGATAAAAGTCTTGGATTTCTGCAAAGGTCATAGGGAGCTCTCCAATTCTATCCTCACTATGCAGAAGATTATTGAAATCCCCTACTACCAGCCAGGGCTCTTGACAACCTGCTCCTCTTCTATTAAGCTGCTCTCATAGTTCTCTCATCTCCTCTCTCAAATTGAAAGCATGCACAAATATTATCAGGAATGATTGCAGTCCTCGGATGTACTTCACTCTACAAGTAATTGCTTGAGCTGAAAAATCTAACTCCTCTACCTCATAGTAGTCAGGTCTCCATGTGATCCAGATTCTACCAATATAATGATGAGCATGATTGGATATATAAAACCAGCCTCCAAACAACTTAGCTGCTGCCCTTCATATTTTTTTGTTTCAAGCAGACCTGTCAGGCCTACCTGTTCTTTATCGTTGAAGAGTTTTACCTCCTTCTGCTTATTGGAGTCATTCAGGTCCCTTACATTCCAGACAAGTATATTAACCATGATTAGGAGATAGGAATTTACTCCCTTCTCCAGGTTTCCTTAACTCACACTCCTGCATAACTGTTCCACCACCCTCCCCTTTTGTAAGAGCTTGAAAGGAATTTGTGGTACTTACAGCCTGATTTAACTGGCCTGAGCTAGAGTCTGCTCTTGATTTTGGTTGCCACATAGCTCCTCCTTGTGTATTCTTCCTATATTGCACCCCTACCTGTCTTCTTTATTGTGGCCTCTGCCTCTTTGGTTCCTTAGCATTATAAATGACCTCCAATTTTTTGTTATTCTCCTGCTTATTATTGTCCCCATTATTCTGAATTGGAGCATCCCCTTTGTTGTTAAGTTGTTCTACCTCAGCTGAGTTATTGACTTTCATCTCATGCTGCTTATTGTGTGGCTTATTCTTCGTGCATATATCCCCTGTATGACCGAACTTGTTATACACTGAGAAAATGCTTGGTTGCCAGTCAGGTTCAACCCTTTGATCTACCAGCATTCCCTTCTCATTCCTAAAGTACACATTACTTGGAAGCTTCTCCCCTATCTGCACCTCAACTAACAAAGTTCAAACCTATTTTCTTCTCCCCTATCTACGCCTCTATCCAGATCCTCCTTGTACTTCTTTTGATATTTTAATATAAGTTCTCTCATTACGGACAAATACAAAATTTGTTCTGTGTTGCAACACATCCAAAAAAAAGTACATTTGTTCGCAACGATATATAACCCACAACGTCCTCCTTAGGGATATAGTGATACCTTGAGATTTACCCAGCCATTACACTAAGGCAGTCTAACTTTGATACCAAATTTGTCATAATTTGAGGAGTCATGACTGGAACCTAATGAGCTCACTCCATTGAGCAATCTATCTTAGCTTATAATACTTAACAATTAAAATAAATAACATTATCTCAGAGATTAGAACCTCATATATAAGTTTAACTTGATAATTATATCTATCATATTTGTATACAATGGAACAAGGATATACCATGAAATTCTTGGATAAAATTTAAACTAGTAAAAGAGCCATGCAAATTGGTGGTAGATTGGAAGAACATTGAACAAGTTTGCCACAAAAAACTCTAAAACACAAACACTTGTACACCATTCTCAAGACAATCTAAGCTATATATCTATGCTTCCTTTACCCGAAGCCAGAAACAATAATTTTATTTGATTCACCTCAAGTAAATGAGCTTGTGTATCCTACTCCAAAATACCATGTCCTAAAGCATATAAAAAACTTATTGTTAAGACTGCAACACCACCTACACCAGAATGTATACTGCAGCAGCTGATGAATTTCTAGTAACACCATGGCTGGTTAAGTTTTCGGACCAAAGACCATACTGGCTAGATAAATATCTTATTCCAGTAATTTAATTTCAAGAAATTGATCATTTCACTCAAGCAAGAATTTATTAGGAATTGTTCCTGACGTTTCTGTTAAGAAGTTCACATCATATTCTTGGCGTTGGAACCAGAACCAAATTTTTTGAGAAAGAACCAGAACCAAATTGATTCTTAAAAATGTCGGCAAGAATTGTTTGTTTCAGATCACTGGGGCAACATGATTCCTCTTCCATTTCAGAGTTTGGTCCATCTCCTCTGTCGCTTCAGTATTTTTTCTCCATGGTAACTTGAACTTGGCCATTCTTCTACTCTTTGCTGCCACTCCCAGAGATTCTCCAGCTCTCTGCAACAAGGAAAAGAAATATGACATAATAAGAAGATATTGAAGCTAAGCGTTATACGATTTGTTAGTCTTAACCTATAAATCTATTTTGAGTCATGGAAGTGATCATACCTTGAGGCAGAGCCCTTCATAAACATCACAAATGGGATATTCAGTTGGGCAGCAGTAATCTGATCCATCACAGCAAACACCATTTTTATGAGGACAGCAACTTTGAATGAAACACGTGCCAAAGAACTCCAACTCACAGCAGCATGTTTGATCTTCTGGACAATAATATAAGTGTCCACATTCACTTGGTGTTGGAGAAGGTGGTGGAGGGGGCGGAGGGGGTGGAGGGGGAGGTGGTGGAACAGCTGGAGACGGATAAGGAGATGGCGCAGAAGAAAGTTCCTTCGTTGGATAAGAAGCCAATGAATTAATGCCACAAACCCCATATGGAAAATCTGTGTTTCTTTTTATATATCCATACCCATCCATTCCCCATGTTGTACCCCATGAGTTCTTGATAATCCAATAGTCATCATATCCATTATAACCATATCCTACTATTAGTACTGCATGACTTAAGTCATCTGGATTACTAGAGCAACTTCCATCGTATATTCCCTACATTAACCAAAGAATAGGAGAAAATGCACTTTAATTTGGTTCTCTTTAGAGAAGAATGAGAAGGGAATGATGTTACAAAAAGAGGAGTTACCCCTCTATATAATTGAAAATCAGCACTCGATCCATCGATGCCAACACTAACAGGTTGCTGAGCGACTGCACAAAGAAGGGCACTTTCCTCCTGTGCTACATCTTGGTATCCATCAATTGTTACAACCTTATGGTTCACCTGTTGAAACAATGATCAGGATTTTCTTTCAAAAAAGGATAATATTTGAAAAACGGATTGAAGACTCGATAAGATTATATGCCTTGGTGATGCTACATGAGCCTTGAGAGACAGTGTATGGGTAATCAAGTTCTGAAGTGATGCCACCATTGTTCATCACCCATTCAAAAGCAGGGTTCATATATCCACCATAACAGCCCAGATTGGTTGAATTGTCACAGTTAACAAGTTCTTGGGCAGAAAGGCTAATAAGTTCACCAGTGGCTATTGCATTTATTCCCTCCATGGCTCCACATGCTGAAAATGCCCAGCAAGCTCCTGCAAATGTTTAATAGAAATCAAAGACACTTCTCCACTTGATGTAGATTGAAAGACCACGAATCATATATATTGCTCCTTAATTATTATAGAATTACAACAAAACGCCCAATAATATATAATTGACCTGCTACTTGAGCTAAGGAAGAGTCTATTAAGATTGTAAATTATCCCAATTTGCAGAGTTCCTTCTTCCATTGCCAATCTTGGCTTTTATACTGCTAAATTATGGAACATAATGCCCCATAAGTAAAACGTTTAATCTTTCTCAACCCAAATTTGGTGTGTCCTCCAGTGCTATTTATAAACCCGAATGAAGTACAGTCATATGAAGCGATTAAAGCGCCTAGGACATATCCGTGAAAATATATAACAGAGCTAGTTACATAAGCACATAGAAGGCAGATCTTTTGGGTAGACCCTAGTTATCAATGTATTTTTTCTTCTTGCAACCAATTGACATTTAAGTAAACATATACACCTTTTTGAGCTATTACCTGAGAGAAACAGAATATGATCAATGGAATTATGATTCATCAGAAGAATAGCTTATTCAAATCATTATTCTAACTTTATAATTTACTAAATAGAAGCACCATTTTTTCTGTCCGTACTTTATGCTCTAAACTCCACAATTATGCTAAAACTATAAAAGACAAAAAGAAAGTTTATCTACCAAGACTTATAGTCTATAAATACTGATGGGATTCTCCTGTACTTTAAGTATGTGTTCGATTCTCACTATCTCTAGATAAATTTCACAGGTGGTCGTGCAACTTATTATTCGTTATACAAAAGGTCTTCCTAGGAGAAAAGACATCTAGCTAATGCTAAAATGATTGTATTAAAAATGGTAAGATCACATAAGCAAGATTACCACATGTATGTTGGTTCTTGACCTCAGTGACAGCCCCAAGTTTCCTCCAATCCCTTGAATGAGGAGCATCACAAGAAACTGGTTTTGTGTTCCTTTCCATACTCTTCATCTGAATAGTCTTTCTCTTGTTAAAGGGTATCTTTATTTTTGAGGTATGAACTTCCTTAAACTCCTCATTGCTCATATCAGCAAAATTAGTCAAACCAACCAAATGGTCTGAATCTGACTTCCTCTTTAAGTTCTTTTCCACTATATACTTCACATTCCTTTTAAAATTCTCCAACCTCATTTCTTCCTCTTTCTCATTCTTATAAAGTTTCCTTTGCTTCTGTTTCCATTCTTGGAAAAGTTGGAAGACTCTTTCTTCTGAAAGATACTCATTTGGCCTGTCTAGTATTGGAAAGTCACTAGAAAAACAATGAACTTGAGATGATAATAATGCAGCTAAGATCAGGAAAAATGGTAAAAGAAAAAGGAAGAGATGGGAAGATTGTGTGATTCCCATTGTTTTTTAATCATCAACCAATAAATGATTTGAGGCATTTGCATTATAATATAGCTTAGTGGAAGGTGGACCTTTAAGGCTCTTAACTAGTCAACAACATGATATGAACACTGTGGGAGCAGTTAGCTGTTGACAATAATAGAATATCTTAAACAAGAAAAGGATGGCAGGTGAGGATATTTAAAAAGTAATCTCCGGCCAATATATTTCTGCCAACTTTCTTGCACAGTTAATTAAAAAATATATCGTCGTTCATCCGTGTCATAGCTAGTGACTAAAATAAATTCGAGCATTTCGAAGCTTGGCTGGTAAGTTTTTCCATGTGACTTGAATATACTATATTTACGTAGGTTAAAAAAAAAAAAGTACACTTGCATGTACTAATATGTGTTTATTGATAAGAGAAAGAAAGAAAATACTCTCTGGTTTCAATTTATATGACACTATTCCTCATTAATTTGTTTTAATAACAACATTTTAATTCGTAACATTTTAATTTTGAAATTAATTTTTGTCATTAATAAAATGATTTACAGCCACATTTTTGTTTTAATTTTCACTACAAACTTCAAAAATCATGTATTTTTAAATTCCGTATTGAATTAAAATATAATACATTAAGTGAAATGGGTGGAGTATCAAACTTGCTATCGTTTAAAAACATAGCATTGCCAGTGTAAATTTACAATCATTTAATTTGTAACATGTAGATGTTCATATGTTTGTCGGCAGGAGGTCGAACACAGGATCGAAATCAATAAGTAGATTAAAAGAGATCTTGCATATGGGTTGACTATGATGCCACGTGCTTCTGCTGCTAGATAGATCTTGCCCCACTACGAAACACGCTTAAAGACAACACCAAGGTGAATCTGCAATCTGCCAAATTCTTTTTCTTTCGATAATATAAAATTCCCATTAAGTTACGGAGACGATGGAACAATTTATTTGTTTATAACTAAAAGATATAATACAAATCCTTGCATATTTGTATGTATATTACACTAAGCAGTAACTACATCCATTATTAAGCACTCCTCCTCAAGGTCGATTTGATCATTCTCAGCTTGTGAAAAAAATAATAATTTATGCCTAAAATCGATCGTCCAGGTTAAACAATTAATTAAGAATGAGATCACAAGCAATACAGTAAATATTATTTAACCTAGATACGATTTTAGGCCAATTAACAATTAAATTTATATTTGCGGAGTCACGATCAATAGATTAGATTAAGAGTTTAAGTGACGAACTAAAACAGCGATAGATTCGTAAATAATATGGGAACGAGATATAAGCAGGAATTAACAAAGATAAAGCGTAAGTAAAGACAGATAGAAGTAACCGCGCTGTATCACTTATCCCCGGTGAGAGTTCTTCGGTACTGATCGTACTTAGAAGATTAGAGAGCAAAGTGCTTAACAAATGTAAGTAGAGAATAATATTCGAGCCAGAGGGAGAGAGTATTCTTATTGACTGTAGTAGATCAGAAGTAAAGTTGTGTTACAATGGCTTAGAACAAATGTTATTTATAAGTCTGATAGGCGTCCGTTGGGTTTTGTAACCGCTGGGCACGTATCCGTTGGATATGTAACCGCTTTGTTGTAATGATTGCCTTTATGACTATTAATTGAGTGATCGCACATGATCAGGTTAATACTGCTCATTTAGATCGTGTTGACTGATGAGGTATTTCATAACTGCTTTGGGTCTGCTCGCGATAACTGTCTGTCTGTTAGATATCTGTCCGGTAGAACTTCAGCCCGTGCCACGTGGCGGACACGTGTCATCTTTTAGGTACTGTCAGCTTTGATCCAATACAGATTGTCCCCGCACATCTCGAGCGGAGTATCTGTTCGAGGAGTGGATATGAATTTTGGCGGGAATTTCTGCTTTGTAAAATTCAACCTTTGTGTGAGGAAGCTTAGTGACGCATGTATCTTATCAGCTACGTGACAAACCCCTATGACGTGCGCATTATATGCGCCGAATAAAAAAGTAACTGCAGCTGGCATGCCTGCACGTTTGCAGTCCACTCTGAAGTGACTACTGCGCGTTACAGGGGTAAAAGTAATGATTTTAACCGCCTCAATCATGTGCACGCGTCGACTGTTGATCGCGAGGTGACCGTTGCACTTCAGGGTAATGATGATACTATAAAAATTGGTGAAACCTACTCCTTCTTTTGACGGTCGGATCTGATCGTGGTCTCTTGGATAGTCTCCACGTGTTTCAAAGGAACTTGATGGGCCAGATTTCTACTCCTATAAATAGGGGTTTGCTGAATGAGAAACCTTTTACTTGCTTTTATTTCCTTTCTGTTAACTCTTGAAAATCTTTGAACAACTTTCAACTCTTCTTGCGAACTTCTTAACTCTTCTGAAATTATGTCTTCAAGAGCTAGAAAAAATCAAAATGTAGATATGGCTGGTAGTTCCTCGGCGGCACCTCCTAGGCCTAGGGCTACTCAGTCTACCGCTGCAGAGATTATCCCCAAAAAATGGGGTGAGTTAGAAGCAGACTGCAACATCAACGCCTCCAGTAATCATCACGGGGATATACGTAACTGGCCGGCGTATAGATTCAAATCTGGGATTACATCGGAGCTGATCCCACGAGTCCGGACGGACTGCCATTGGGACGATAGGGTTCTCCTCTTGCCGGTCTCCGAAGAGGAGAATATTACTTCTCATAGGGCTGGGTGGACAGCTATGTGCACCTATCCCTTTACAGTAGGATGTAAATTGCCCCCTGCATCCTGTTCTCGAGAGGCTCTGCAGGGAATATTTACTCTGCCCGGGGCAATTATGCCCTAGTATATATAGAATAGTTACGCTCTTGGATTGGTTTGCGACGGAAACCGACCAAATTTTTGGATATGAACATTTCATTTCTTTGTATAGTATACAAATTTTTAAAAACGGCTATGTGAACGCTAGGATGCGCGGGAGCAAGGGCTTGGTGCGCAGTTCTGAAGACACAGGTGACCGGGGTTGGTTACACCGGTATGTGTTTGTGCGCACCTCGGCCTTGACTTTCAATTCCAAGACCTATCTTCCTGAAGTTTGGAACAAGAAGCGTAAGTCCCCGAGTATTTTTTGGAATTTTTTGTGCTTCTCCTTTTCTTCTTATCTACTTACTCCTTTTGACTCCTTTTTGTAGCGGCCAAGCGACCTTACGACGGGCTCATATCTGTTGATGGGCTGACAGCATGGGTCGAGGCGATTTTGAAGGAGTTTTCTCCTGAAAAGAGAGAAAGGGCGTACTTTGCTGCGCAGAAGAGTTTGACCGTGAAGACTCACGGTGAGAGTATTTCTGCTTGTGACTATTCCTCTCCTTTGTAGTTTATCTGTGTCTGACTATTTTACCTTTTTGCAGGTCTGGGCACTCAGGGGGACTTCTTTCCTCCTCCGCCCAGGACGTGCCTTCTGAATCTGTCGATGATCCTGATGCTGAGGCCGCATCTATACTAGCTTCAGTGGAGGCACTGCGCGGCAGGGAGGGTGGCGAGGAACTCTTATCCGGTGGCCTTGGTTCTTTGAAAAAAAAGAAGAAGAGCCAGGGTAAGGGCGGAGCACGAAAAAGGTCTGTACGTAAGACTTCCGTTGCTGCCGGGCAAACCTCAACTGCTGGGGGTGAGCCTTCGCCGAAAGCCAATGTATCAGAGTCTGCAGAAGAGACTGTTAAGACTACTGCCAAAGTCCCCGAGTCTGCACGGGGAGAAGGTTTAGACAAGGAGGTTATTAATCTTTCAGATACTGAGATCGAAGCCAATGAACCCCTTGCGCGAAAACCTTATCTTCGGAGTGATAAGACGAAAGTTGAGGAGGAGGCTGCCCGTATTTCGGAGAGGAGTCCCCGAGTTGATGACGGGGTGAAGGTGGCTCTTTCCCGTGTGGACAAAGGGAAAAGGAAAGTGGGTGAAGAAGAAGAAGAAGAAGAAGAAGAAGAAGAAGAAGAAGAAGAAGAAGAAACAAGGGAAGAAGTTTCCCAAGAGAGTGGCCGAGGTCCTCGTGTTTTTCATTTCGAAGACCTGGAAAATGTGGCCACTGAGGGGGCGACGCCTGTCGGTCTTCGCGAGTGCGACACGATAGATCTTGGAGTGGAAGGTGACTCCAACTTATCAACAACAAGGCTCATTTGGCGGTCAGTTATCGATGGTCAAACTGGATTGAAGGATATTAGGGGTGTGCGCTACAAGTTCGGGCCAAACTGTCCTACTGAACAGGCTTGGGAACCCAAGTACTGCGAGAGGAAGCATACCATGAGACTATCCCCTGATGTTAACTTAATATCCAGGCCGGGCGGCTTAGCCAAGGCTGTATCTTCACTCATCGGTCCCCGGGAAGAATGGGCGATGAGGGAAATGAGTGATGATGAGCTAGCCTTTTAGATTGCTGCTGATTCTGCCCGGATAAATGTTTACCGCTCTGCGTTGGGAGTAACTTCGACCTCAGACTTCTAACTTTTGCTTACTTTGTTTTTTCAGTCAAGTATGGTGGCTGCCGAACTCATGTTCCGCTCCAGGATCAACAACGTCGATCAAGTACTCGAGGTAAAGAAAGAGTTGCTGGATGCTCTGAAGGAGAACAAGATCCTGGCAGAGCAGTGTGGTCTCCTAGGGAGTGAAGTTAATCGACTAACTGATGTTAGCAATGAGCGACTTGAGCAGATTAACGAACTCACCAAGGAGAAGGACCTTCTTTTTAGAGAGAAAGAAGGGTTCGCACGCTCTGCCCAGGGTCTGGAGAGTCTACTTGAAGAATGTAAGGCTTCACAGAACCGTGCTATTGATGATCGCGCATCTCTTGAGATGAATCTGCAAAGGGCTAATGAAGAATCTGCTAGGGCCAGAGCTAAGCTCCAGGTTGCCAGGGATCAGGTTGCTCAGTCGATGAGTGCTCCAATCGCACTATCTAAAGACTTGCAAACCTGCGCGATCAATCTGAAATAAAGGCCAAGCTTTCTGCGCTCGAAGCTAAACGTTCATTCCTTGGGTAGGTCCAAGCTAAGCAGATTAATGTTGAAGAGATGCTGCAAAAGACAAAAAGCACTGTTCGTGGAGTAAGACAAGTATTGAATCTCTCTCCTGAGGAGTCTAAAGGTGAAGATGAGGATGAAGATGAAGACGATGGCGAGAATTCGGGGGACGATGGCAGAATCGACGGAGTTAGTGCATCGGGTTCTGATCGTAGCCCCAAAAGCTGATGCCCTTCCCCGATCTTTGAGTTTGTTCATCTGGCGAGAGCCGGATTTAATTGGTTGTGGACAGAGGTCTTGTAAAGACTCTCTGATCTTTGTATGACCGGTTCCATTTGGCCTTTGATCACTCTATAAACTTCTGTCAGCCGTTTTCGGCATCTTATCGTTTTATAGGATTATATATATATGATTTTAGATCTATTCAATGACTATATTTAGCCTGAATTTTTGACCTTTTGTTTATATGTATTGTGGCCTTCGTGCCTTATGTTTAGGAGCTTTTTGAAGTTTGAACTTTATTAAGTTCTGGTCTCCAAAATTCTGTCCGAATGTTTTAACTTAGCCTTTCCTCAGGAAGAGGTCGTAAGTTGTGAATAATCTGCGCAGATATTTTTATTCTGACCGAGTCGTGGTCGTTAGATTTTTGGCTGAATCGTTGCCCTTTTGCGCATAACTTCGCTTAGCATTTTGATAATCGAAAGTCGTCGCAGGACTTTGTAGATTGGCTCTGGCCGAGTCGCTGGCCTTGTGAATGACTTCTCTTATTTTCGTGGAAGTTTTTCACGTAAAAGATTTTGAAAAACTTCAAATACTCGCCTTTTGGCAAGGTCTTTTGCCTTTATGAAGGTCTTATCTGGCCTACAGGGGCCAGTTTGTTACGTAAAAGATTTTGAAAACTTCAAAAACTCGCCTTTTGGCAAGGTCTTTTGCCTTTATGAAGGTCTTATCTGGCCTACAGGGGCCTCTCACCACCCTCCTTATTTTTATGTTGGAACACGGGAAGTGATAACATAAAAAGAGTTGAGGCAAGCTGCATATAGAAGAACACATATAACCAAACGAGGAGTGTGTCTGTTGTGGGATTCGAACCCACAGCCGCGAAGTTGAAGAACTTCGAGCTCTACTAGTTGAGCTAAACGGATCTGACCTTGTTCAACCATTTAGAAAATTTATAATAAAAGTAAGAACTTTCGTAAAAGTAAAAGGCAAGCATAAAATAACTAACCGTTTTACCACTCAAAAGTGATATCTTTTTAGGTGAATCACGTTCCAACTTTTCGGGATAGTGGAGACGTCCGGTCGTGCCAAGCGATAAGATCCCTTGTCGACTGAAGCGATTACCTTGTAGGGGCCATCCCAGTTAGGGCCTAGCTTCCCAGAATTTGTTTATTGTATGCTCTGGGAGACTTTCCTTAGTACAAAATCTCACACCTAGAAGCTTCGTACGCGCAGTCCCCGATTGTAATATTGTTCAATTCGTTCTTTCTGGGCGATTAATCATACGAGGGCTAACTCCCTTCGCTATTCGAGGAGGTCCAGCTCTTCGGAGAGGTTGCTGGGCTCTCCGATTTCGACTAGGATTAAAGCATCTGCACCGCACACCAATGAGTAAGGAGTCTCTCCAGTGCTCATTTTTATCGTTGTGTGATAAGCCCATAATACACCAGGTAACTCCTCTACCCAACATCCCTTTGCCTGCTCGAGGCGCTTTTTGTGGGATTCAACGATGATTTTGTTGGTAGATTCTGCTTGTCCATTAGCAACGGGATGATACGGAGAGGAAGTGATCCTTTTGATGTGCAGATCATCGAGGAATCTAGTCACTTTCTGGCCGATGAATTGTGGGCCGTTATCCATGACTATTTCCTTAGGTGCTCCAAAGCGACATACGACAAAACGCCAGAGGAAGTCGACAACTTCTGTTTGTCGTATCTTCGCGTATGCTACCGCTTCGACCTACTTGGTGAAGTAATCAGTGATGATCAGCAGGAAGCGCATTTCCTCTCGGCTCTGTGGGAAGAGGACCAACTATATCCATTCCCCATTTCATGAATGGCCACGGAGAGATTATTGATGCTGGCTGATGGAGAAGATGTGCGAACCTCTGGCATTTATCATATTTTTTGACAAATTCGTTCGTATCTTTCTCCATCTTGTCCCAGTAATAACCTACGCGAATCAACTTTCGGGCTAACGCCTTGCCCCCAGAATGATTTCCACAACAGCCTTCATGGACTTCTCTCATCACGTAATTGATTTGATTCGGTCTGAGACACTTTGCGAGAGGTCCTGCAAAAATTTTGCGGTAGAGATCGCCGTTGACGATTGTATACCGAGCAGCTTTTATTCGAAGCTTGCGAGCGGCTTTTGTGTCAACGGGTAGAGTCCCATGGAGAAGATAATTTGTTATTTCATTCCGCCAGTCCCAAGTGGTGTTGATTGTATTGACCTCAAATTTTTCTCGGTCTATGGCCGTGTAGAGGAGTTGAACAACAGCTGAAGAGCTGGCTGCCCCCATCTTTGCTACCGACCCTAGTTTCGCGAGAGCATCAGCTTCATGGTTCTCTTCCCGTGGAATCTGGAGTGCCTCCCATTCATCAAACTGTGCCAGGATTTCTTTCACTCGGGCGAGGTACACCTGCATTCTGGATTCTCGTGCAATGAAGCCTCCAGTTATCTGATTGACTACCAGCTGAGAGTCACTTTTGAGTTTGATGATGGTCGCCCCATAGCTTCGGGCCAGCTCCAAACCTACAATAACGGCATCGTATTCGGCCTCATTGTTAGTAATAAACTGGCACTTGACGACCTACCTGACGGTTTCTTCGGATGGAGCAATGAGAACCAGTCCAAGACCAGACCCTTTGACGCTCGAAGAGCCATCAGTATATAGGGTCCATGCGCTAGGGGCCTGCCCAGCATAAAGAACAGCTTCCTTTTTCGCATCAGGGTATATATTAATGCTAAAATCTGCCACGAAGTCTGCTAAAGCCTGTGATTTTATTGCTACCCTTGGTTGGTATGTGATATCAAATTCACTTAATTCTATAGTCCATTTTACTAACCATCCTGAAAATTCAGGTTTGTGCAAAACATTTCGTAAAGGAAAGGTTGTTACCACAGCTATTGAATGACTTTGAAAGTAAGGGCGTAACTTACGAGCAGCAGTTACTAGTGCTAATGCCAATTTTTCCAAGGGTTGATAGCGTGTTTCTGCGTCAATTAGAGCTTTTCTAATGTAATAGATAGGAAGTTGTTTACCTTTTTCTTCCCGAACTAGAACGGCGCTTACCGACGATTCTGAGACTGGCAAATAAATCAGCAGCTGCTCCCCCTGCTGAGGTGTAGAGAGCAGTGGTGGATTGGACAGATACTTTTTCAGATCCTTCAATGCCTGTTGGCATTCAGGGGTTCACTCGAACTCCTTGTTTTGCTTTAGAACGTCGAAGAAACTCTTGTATCAGTCGAATGATCGGGAAATAAATCTTCACAGAGCCGGCACTCTTCTGGTCAATTTCATGACGTCCTTCCGGTTGTGGAGTACGTCTGGAGTGGATTCAATGGCTTTGATCTGAGCGGGATTGACTTCAATTCCACGCTGAGAAATGATGAAACCCGGAACTTTCTCGATCCGACTTCGAATGCACATTTCTCCAGGTTCAGCTTCATGTTGTATTGATCAAGAATTCGAAAGGCTTCTTTTAGATGCGCCAGATGGTCCTCTGCTCGTTTGGACTTGATCAACATGTCATCGATGTACACTTCCATAGTCTTTTCGATATGGCCATGGAACATTCGATTGACTAGGCGCTGGTATGTTGCACCTGCATTTTTCAACCCAAATGGCATAACTTTATAACAGTACGTACCTCTGCAGGTTATGAATGTTGTTTTCTCCTGGTCCTCGGGGTCCATCAATATCTGGTTATACCCGGAATATGCGTCGAGGAAGGTGAGCACCTCGTGCCCGGCTGTTGTGTCGATCAGTTGATCTATCCTGGGAAGGGGATATGAATCCTTCGGGCAGGCTTTGTTTAGATCTGTGAAGTCAATGCAGACTCGCCATTTACCATTTTTCTTGGGTACAACGACCACGTTGGCCAGCCAGTATGGGTATTTGACTTCGCATATAGATCCGATTTTTAACAGCCGATCGACCTCATCATTGATGACCTGGTTCCGAAAAGCTCCTTGTCGGCGCATCTTCTGTTTTACCGGGCAATGATATGGGTCGACGTTCAACCTGTGAGTAATAATGTCTAGAGAAATACCTGTCATATCTGCGTGAGACCAGGCAAACGTTGTATGCCGCTCCTTGAGGAACTGGAGGATATCTCTTCGTAGACGTTCGCTCAATTTGATTCCTAAGCATACTTTTCGTTCCGGCTTGTCTGCGAACAATTCTTTGGGTTCCAAAGCTTCCATGGTCGGCATGTGGTTCTCTCTTTTGTCCATCTTCGTGATGAATTCTGGGACCTCATACTTCATTTCTTCATGTGGCACGTCTGGTCCCGGTCACTGTCATTGCTATTTGTTTTCCTCAGGCAGTTTGAGGGCCACTGAATAGCAATCTCGGGCAGAGCGTTGCTCTCCTCGGACCTCGCGTACCCCCCATTCAGATGGGAACATCAGTACTTGATGATAATTTGAGGGAACCGCTTGCATATCATGGATCCAAGGTCTCCCCATAATGATATTGTAGGCCAGATCTGCATCAACAACATGAAAAGTTGTCTCATTCGCTACTCCTTCAACGAGAGTTGTCAGGGTAATCTCGCCAAGAGTCTTCTCACTCGAGTTGTTGAAACCGGAGAGAACTAGAGATATCGGTACGATCTTATCCGACAACTGCATCTCCTTCGCAACCCGTGATTGGATAATGTTTGCAGAGCTGCCCGCATCGATGAGTACTCTTTTGACGTCGAACTACGCCACGCATAACGTTATCACTAATGCATCAGCGTGTGGGAATTGCGAACCGTCTGCATCGGAGTCCTCGAATGTTATTTTTCCTTCTGATCGTGGGCGTTTGGTGTTTGTGATGGAGACCTTTGCATACTTCTTCGCCGTGAAGGTGACGGAATCCATCTCGATTCCACCTGAAATAACCTTAACTGTCCTCCTTGGAGAGGATGCTCGTGGAGGGCCAGGTTTTTTTTGCTGCGCCTTCGCGTGAGTCTGCTTCCCCTTCTCGGTCAGGAAGTCCTTCAAGAATCCCTGTTTCAACAAATGAGAAATTTCATACCTTAGGGCTTTGCAGTCCTCGGTGGTGTGACCGTGGTCACAATGAAAATTGCACCATAAGTCCTGGTTTCGCTTGTTTGGGTCGGTCTTCATATCTTTCGGCCATTTGACCTTCTCTCCCATATCTTTGAGTGCTGCCACCACTTCAGACATTTCCATGTTGAAGCTCGGCAGGCTTGGGGCTCCACAGAGGCTTGATTCTGAGTCATCTCTCCGGGACAATCCTTTGTTGTTGCGGTTGCGTCCTTTGGAATTGCTGCGTGACTGGTCAGGGTACGTCTGATCTCTCTATCTCCACCTTTCTGTCGGAGCCACCATTGCGTGCCTGAGCCCTTCCTAGGGTACCTGTTCCAATCAACTTATCTTCATCAATACGTACCTTTGAGTTGTAACGGTTGTAGACGTCCGACCAGCTAGCTGCTGGGAACTCGCGAAGAGACTCGTAAAGTCTGCGTGTAGCCTCTGAGCTCCTGATATCGGACTGTAGGTAAACGCGATCGCTGCCCATCTGTCCGGTACTTTGGGAAGCATCATACGCTCTCTTTCGAAGCGATCCACGTATTTGCGGAGAGACTCATCGGGCCTGTGCTTTATTTCGAAGATATCCTCTACGTGGTTTTTCGTCTTCTGAGCGCCTGTGTGTGCCTTCACGAACAACTCAGCCATCTCTGTGAAAGACCCAATGGAGTTTGGTGGCAACATTGAGTACCATCGTAGAGCTCCATCTGCTAGGGTTTCCACGAACTTCTTCAATTGAACAGATTCGATCTCCTCGTTGGTGAGATCGCTAGCCTTTATAAAGTTGTTGAACATCATGAGATGATCGTTGGGATCAGATGTTCCACGATACCTCAGAATGTTTGGCATCTTGAACGTCTTAGGTATCGCCTTTGGAGATGCCTCTATCTTCTAAGGCCGCTGGAAATACCGTTGGGCATCGACTTCCTTCAGCGTGGGCGGAGCGCCTGGTATTTGATCGATTCTCTCGTGGAGAGACTTTTGAAGTGCTTCCTGGCTTTCCTTGAATTGTTTGGTGAGAGCTTCCACAACAAGGCTCATTTCTGTAGATGCCATAGATCCTCCATTCTGATTCTGGTTGACTTGGATCGTTGGATCTGCAGTCCCTCCGTTGTTTCGTTCTCAACCTTGCCTTGAGGTATGTGAAGAAGGGACGTCACGACCAGGTGTTGCGGCGTCAGCTCTTGCAGTCAGAGGGTTGCCCCTTCAGAGAGAGTTGAGCACCTCGTTTATCCCTCGGTTTACCTCTGCCTGTTCCTGCATGAATACAAAGAGAGTTTCCTGGAGATTCCCTTGGCCAGGGGAGAGACTCCTATGGCATCGTCTCCTGTGTGGGGTAGTGCTCTGAGAGCGCATACGCCCATTTCGCTGCCTGACCGGTCCTTGGGAAGATTGTTACTGCCCATCGGACGAATAGTCGGGAGAATAATTGGGAATGGGTGGAGGAGTACTTACCTGACTTCGACCTACGATAGTTCGTTGTGAACTGCTTTCTGCCATGTTAGTCGTGGAACAAAAAGATTGATGAAAAGAGATATAATACTGGAAAAGACAGACTATTAACCTATGGAGGCTATTGACCGGCTCCCACTGTGGTCGCCAAATTGTTTAACCTAGATCCGATTTTAGGCCAATTAACAATTACATTTATATTTGTGGAGTCACGATCAATAGATTAGATTAAGAGTTTAAATGACGAACTAAAACAGCGATAGATTCGTAAATAATATGGGAACGAGATATAAGCAGGAATTAACAAAGATAAAGCGTAAGTAAAGACAGATAGAAGTAACCGCACTGTATCGCTTATCCCCGGTGAGAGTTCTTCGGTACTGATCGTACTTAGAAGATTAGAGAGCAAAGTGCTTAACAAATGTAAGTAGAGAATAATATTCGAGCCAGAAGGAGAGAGTATTCTTATTGACTGTAGTAGATCAGAAGTAAAGTTGTGTTACAATGGCTTAGAACAAATACTATTTATAGGTCTCATAGGCGTCCGTTGGGTTTTGTAATCGCTGGGCACGTATCCGTTGGATATGTAACCGCTGGGTTGTAATGATTGCCTTTATGACTATTAATTGAGTGATCGCACATGATCAGGTTAATAACTGCTCATTCAGATCGTGTTGACTGATGAGGTGTTTCATAACTGCTTTGGGTCTGCTCGCAATAACTATCTGTCCGTTATATATCTGTCCGGTGGAACTTCTGCCCGTGCCATGTGGCGGACACGTGTCATCTTTTAGGTGCTGTCAGCTTTTATCCAATACAGATATGATGGAAAAGTAAAAAAAGTAAAAGAGAGAAATAATGAGAAAAAAAAAAAGTAAAGTAGTCTTATTCCTTGAGAATAGCCGGACTCTGTGGTGAATCGCAATGATGTACATTACAATGTAAGAAAGGTATATATTTATAGTAATGGATACTCTGTCCTAATTAAGGTAAAATACAAAGACCAATAAGACTATGGGCTTATAACTCATAGCGGTGGTATATACGAAACCCTAATTACGAGACTGTAACCCTAAGGCGGCAGAATGTACGCCCTTTATCCTACACCTGTACCGCCTGAGCAATTGTAACTCGTAGAGCAGGCCTGTATCTTTTGCACCCGGTGACTTGTAGGATAAGTCCAATCTCGCCAGCTGAACAACTATTCCCATAATAGTAGGTGGCATATTTTTGCCTACACAGTCAGTCCCCCCACTTGCTGAGTGCTGACGCAAGTAGTCAGAAAGTGAAAGCGGCATACAGGATGGATGTGAAAAGATATCTCATTGACTCCTTGAGACTCGCAGTCTTTTTGACAAAAATGATGTTGATTTCTTCAAGAACTCCACATGCTTTCATCTGATTGGTTGATACCGGTTCCATGCATATTCCAAGAACTACCACTAACTGCTCCGAATAGTTTCATATATTCAGCAATAATTACGCTTGACAGTTTCATATGGCATCCTTGTCTCTTTTCTGCCTATAAATAGGGATTTCGGGACAGAAGAAAAATATCAAACTCTTCTTCAGAAAATACTTCACTCCTTCGGTAATTTCTTATGATAGTGAAAAACTTCCTTAAAAAATATTTGCCTTCGATCCTGGTTTGATATTCCTAAAAAACCTTCTTTGTTCCGCATGGCCATTGCATGAGGAGATTATATGAGGAAATTCGCCTATAGTTACCCCTTTTTCTTTCTTCGTCCGCGAGGAAATGGATGAAGTCCCCCGAGTCATTAAATTTGATCGAGATTCTAACGACGTCCTTTGGGATGTCTTCATTGTGTCATGTGCACTAATTACGGTGCATTCACCTTCAAACACAGCGGTTGCGGTGATATTCTTCTTGTCATGCAGGGTCAGGTAGCTTAGCCCTTTCAGCTTCCGTGTGGCTTCTCCACCAGGATTTATCTGGCGCTTAGACTGCCTCTTTGACGGAGTAGGGCTGAACCCTACTTGTCTGACTCTGTTTCATGGTAGATAAGAGGATACAGCTTCACGTTGTCGGGTGATTAAGGTGTTATTGAGCTTTGGATCCCCCCGTGATTCATGGCTTTCACCTTGGTTATCTGTTTCAGCTGAACCGCTATTACAACGCTTCATTTGCTGTGGGATACCCGATGGAAGAGTCTTCCTTATGGTAGGTTCCCAGCTCAAGCCTCTCTGTTCCTATTGAACTCCTGTTTGTGCTTGAAGATCTGCGGGGTTGTGCACTCTGGTTTGACCAGTTGAGGTTGACTCGGATGGTTAAGTTTTCTTTATAAGCTTTGCGGCGGGTCTTCAAGTTTCTCTTAAGTTCAGCGGGCAAGATGGAGGAGGTTAGGCGTGTACTTAGATGCTTCCAGGGTCCCTTTATTTGATCAAGCAGACGGGCTTTGGTTGCACTAACGGCCGCATGCCTTGAAGTAATGCTCGGGCTGACATATCTCAAGCTATCAAAAGAAAAGAAGAACTCCTGACCATATACGACTTGTAGCTACAATCCTGATGGAGGATTTTCAGCCAAGTTAATCCTGAGGAGGTCTTTGTTTTTAGTCTTCCCTTTCCTTCTTTTTTTTCTACAATTGTTATGCATAAATGTTATATTCAGGAAGAACTAATTGTATATTATGAGCCTACGGGCTTTTTATCAATGACACAGTTATTCATCAATAATTTCATACGTACTTATGTAATTACATGTCGTGTAATGTGTAATCAAGCTGTATGTTTTGTGTATCTTTCTAGGCTAGTGTCTTCAAGAGACGGGTGTGCGCACTAAAGGGCACTTCATTTTTGTCAGTAGGTGACGGCTTAAGTTTCTCCAATAATAGGACGACTTTAGCCTGTATGGAAACGGGCACTTTTGCATCCGACTTCGAACCTCTCTGCTTAGTGACTCAAGTATTTAAGAGTTTCTGGCACTATGCGAATAGGTGTCCTCATCGGCATATAGGTGTAATTGTTGAATTGATGAGTTCAACGTACGAGTAATGTCTGGTGGCTGAGTTAGACGTGGTTTAACTCTAAGCGAGTAGTGTACCCTACTTTTTGTAGTCAAAAGTGAGTGTATTACTTCAACTTAGGTCTAGCCGGGGATATGAATAGTTGGATAGTAGATGAATCTGAATAAATAAGTAAACATAGTAATCTTATTAATAAAGGGGGACTAAGCCTGAGATGTTGTGGTTGAAAACCCGTAGCATGATTGATGAGTATGAGAATATTGCGATCAAAGTTAAAAGAGCTAAACATAAAAATAAATGCTTTTAAAACTTTGAAAGATACTTTATGGTCGATCCTCGGAAAGTTCGAGAGCATGTGCTTGGGCTTCCCTATTCGAGGGTGCTGAACACCTCTAGGCCACTGACAACCCGATGGTATAACTCTGTGCCAATCAAATAATAATGAACGGATTGCTTTCATAGTTGTCTGCTTTCTGATTTGTCTTCAGGAAGGATTCCTTTGCTTAGGTAGTTGATCAGCGTGTGACACTGCCCCGGGACAGATCCTGTGTCTGGAACTTCAAGGTTCATCAGGTCCACGGGGGTTAAATCAACCACTATCTGCTGATTGTATGAATTTTTGGACGTTTCACCATCGCTCGAGCCTCCTTCCCGATAGACGAACTCTCATGCTTGAAAATTTTTCAAGAGTGCTTTCAATCTTTCTTGCCGATCCAGCGTGCAGATGCCTTCTGTGGCGAGAACTTCCTTGACTTGACCGACGATTAGTTGGGAGCTGCTGAAGAGGGTGACCTTCCTTGCCCCCATTTTGTAGGCTAAGTCAAGAGCTTAAATTATGGCTTCATACTCTGCTTCGGCGCTTTGAGCTCTGACGGTCATATGGAAGACCATCCCAGTGGGTGTCCTGACCCACAGATGGAGGTCGGCTTCTCCCTCTTTCAAGTCCACTTCAATTCTAATCTCCCAACGTTCGGGCTCGATCGTTTCTTTATTTTCGATTAACTCCTCCGCCTTTGGCTTCAGCTTCTCCACGAAGTCTGAGGTGAAACCCTCCAGTTCCTGCGACTCGATGGCTGTCTGAGGTTGGTAGATAGTGTCGTACTCTCTCCTTATCTCAACATATTCTGCTATCTCCTCAAAGAGTCCGAGTTTAGACAATATGGTCCATACTAGTATGGAAAAGACTATGTTGGTTGTATGGTCAAGAAAATACAAGCGTTGCTCCTGGCTCGCCATGATTACGGCCTCAATAAACTGAAAAAGTAAACCTTTCTCGATGCGAAGGTCTTTTGCTGGCATACTTCACGGGGAATTGCTTCCCATTCTCTTCTCGTACAAGGACTGCATTCCATGATATTTCTAAGATAAAGACATAAAATAATAGATGCTTACCTGGCTTTGGCTCAGTTATCACTGGAAGCTGTAGGAGCTGCATATTTATCTGGGCTATGGTTAGGTAACTCTGTATCAGCCAAAGGGGCCCCCTTGTCTCCGCCAACCGATCTCGTAGTTTGCTGATCTCTTCTCTGACTTCTCGTTCCATAACCTCGAACTCGATGGAGTGCTCTTTGGTAGAGTTTAAGTGGGATTCAACTTAGTCTAGACACCTACAACCTTTAAACTCTAATAATATCTGAACAAAATAGGAGTACATACCTGAGAATGTGTCGACGGAACAGTTTCCACACCCAATATTTATCATTTTTGCACAATCTGAAATTCTAAGAAAATAAGGGCAATATCATTAAAAATTAGAAAACTTAAGTATAAATCATGGCATATGAGTATACATTTAAGTATGTGACTGAGCTGTATTTTCAATTGACTTTATATAATTTTCATTTAAGCCAAATTTTCTAGCCAAATTAGAAAAAGAATAGCTGCACTTAGGTAAACTTAATCATCCCTAGTTCTAACATATTCCTTTCGAAATGATATCTACTTAAAGCTTTTGTGAAAATTTCAGCTATTTGCTTATCATTGGGAGAAAAAGGTATTATGATAAAACCCTTCTCATAATCGTCCCTCAAAAAGTGATGTCTTATGTCAATGTATTTTGTTCTCTTGTGGTGCACTGGTTTCTTAGTCATGTTAATTGCACTAGTGTTAGCACAATAGATAGGAACAGTTCCTACATCAATACCAAATCCAGTAATTATTGTTTTATCCACAACAATTGAGAAAAACATGAGGCAGCTGCTACATATTCAGCTTCTACAGTGGAAAGGGCCACTGAATTTTGCTTCTTGGTTCCCATGAAACCAACACACTCACCAAGGAAATGTGCCATACCCGAGGTACTTTTCCTATCTACAAGAAAACCTGCATAGTTAGCATCAGTATATTCAACAATATAAAAAATTTCACATTTTGGATACCAAAGACCCAAGGAATCTGTTCCTTTCAGATATCTAAGAATTTTTTTACAGCTTTCAAGTGTAATTCCTTTGGATCTGATTGAAATCTAGCACATAACTAAACACAATATCAGATCTACTAGCAGTAAGGTAAAACAAAGAACCAATCATGCCTCTATACAATTTTGATCAACTGAATTACATATTCATCAAGATCTAATTTAGTGGCAGTGGCAATTGGAGTATCAATTTCTTTAGCATGATCCGTGTCAAACCTTTTAAGCAGTTCCTTTACATAATTTTGTTTGTGGATCATAGTTCCATTTGAAGTTTGCTTAATTTGTAAACTCAAAAATAATTGAGTTCACCTATCATACTCATCTCAAATTCAGTCCCCATCAAACTTGATAATTTCTTACTAAAATTTTTGCAAGTAGCACCAAAGATTATATCATCTACATAAAGTTGAACAATTAAGAGAGGCTTACCTTTTTCTTTTCAGAAATAATGTGCTATCTATTTTACCTCTTTGTATCCATGCTGAAGTAGGAATTTGGACAAACGTTCATACCAAGCTTTTGGTGTGTACTTGAGTCCATACAATGCCTTGTCCAACTTGTAGACATGCTCAGGAAGCTGTTCATTCTCAAAACCTGGTGGTTGTTTAACATACACTTCTTCCTTCAAATAGCCATTCAGGAATGCACTTCTTCACATCCATTTGGTGTAGAGTGAAGTTCATGTAGGTGGCAAAGGCTATAAGAAGTCTTATTGCTTCCAGTCTTTCAACTAGGGAAAAAGTCTCATCATAGTCAATGCCTTCCTCTTGACTATATCCCTGAACAACTAGTCTGGCTTTGTTTCTTGTTACCAGGCCATCTTCATCAAGTTTGTTCCTGAATACCTATTTTGTGCCTATGATGGACCTGTTCCTTGGTTTGGGTTCCAGGTGAAAAACTTGACTCCTTTGTAATTGATTCAATTCCTCATGCATAGCATTTATCCAACCTGCATCCTGTAGTGCCTCTTTTACATTTTTGAGTTTTACAAGAGATAGAAAAGCACTAAAGGCACACAGGTTATGATTCTTGACTGCAGATCTTATTTGAATTCCAACAACTTTATCTGAAATTATATGATCTACAGGATGTGAGCCTTGATACCTATAAGGCTTGAGTACCAGTCCATCCTGTGTATTTTCATGCTGAGGAACAACTCCTGAAGTTGCAGCATTGCAAGGTTTAGGGGTAGATACAATATTTGTTCCCCATGTCTCTATGCTATCGTTCTTAGTTTTAGTTTGAGGAACTGTTCCTTGCGACTCTTTTCTCGTAGATTCGATTTGCATTGATTGCACTTGTTGGGGAACAGGTTCTCCATGCCTTAGCATTCCAATTTCCCCATCTTCCTGTATCTGTTCTTAAGATAAATTATCAAATTCATCAAACTTGACATGCATACTTTCTTCTATTTTCATAGTTTTCTTGTTAAAGACGTAAGACTTGCTATTTAATGAATAACCAACAAAGACTCTCTCATCACTTCTAGGGTCAAATTTCCCTAAGACATCTTTTTCATTGTTGTGAATAAAATATTTACAACAAAAAGCCCTAAAATGTGAATGTTAGGTTTTCTATCTTTAAGTAACTCATATGTGATCTTTTCTAACATAGGTCTTGTCATGCACCTATTTATTATATAGCAAGCAATCTTAATAGCTTCAACCCAAAAGTTTTATGGAAGGTTTCCAAACAACAACATGGTTCTAGCCATTTCTTCTATGATCCTATTTTTCCTTTCAACATCTCCATTTTGTTGTGGAGTCCTAGGTGATGAAAAGTTATGATCAATGCCAATTTCATTATAGAACTTAAAGAACATCTGATTTTCAAATTCAGTTCTATGATATGACCTAATAGCAACAATGTGACTATCTAGAGTTTTTTTTCTTTCTTAGCAAATATTGAGAATGCATTAAATGCTTCTTCTTTAGATGCAAGAAAAATAGTTCAAGTAAATCTAGAATAGTCGTCAACTAGTAAGATAACATATTTCTTACCCCCACAGCTCATTGTTCTCATTGGTCCACAAAGATCCATATGGACCAGTTCCAAAGGCTTGGCAGTACTAACCTGTTTCTTGGGGTTAAAAGAAGACTTTACCTGCTTCCCCCTAGCACAAGCATCACAACTTCTTTCTTCCTTGAACTTAATGTTAGGAAGACCTATAACCAAGTCCTTAGATATAAGTTTGTTCAACTGTGAAAGACGAGAATGACCAAGTCTTTTGTGTCATAGGAGGGGATCATTTTGCATCACACTTAGACAACTCATGCTACTATCAGCTAGTGACAAAAGGTCCACTTTGTTTCATGTCTATTTCTTTGCAAAATAATCTCTCCAGATGCTTAGTTAGTACAGTACAACCAGTAGAAGAGAAATTCACTACCTTTGTCACACAATTGAGATATACTCAATAAACAATGCTCTAATCCATCTACCAGAAACACATAATCAATGCTATATGAGTCAGACCTACCTACTTTTCCACTACCTTACTCCAGCTTTTCTGTATTCAGTTCCTAATTTCTCCAATTCATCATGCAGTTTTTCTTTAGCATCACTCTTCATGGGAATTATGGGACCCTCCGTGATTATATCTCAGAGTTCATAATCCTCAGTGATGTTTGGCATTTTATGCCAATGTTTCCTTAATATTTCCGCATGTTTGAGCTCCTTATTCACCCATTTTATAGTTTATGAATGTGGTTTTGTACTGATTTTATGCCGTGCGTATGTAGGTTGTTATGAAGTGCATTAGGAGCTTTATAGAGCATGATCGAGCAAGGAATGATTGGAGGTTGATTGAGGATTGGATCGGGCACACGAAGGCACGACGCGAGGCGAGATTTCGGACCAAGGAGCAAGCAGAATGGCCTGGCACGGTAGCCTCCGTGGCGCGCCGCCCAACGCGCCAGCCTGGTGGGCGCAGTTTTGGGTGTGGCGCATGGCCAAAGCGGTGGGATTTCGACGGCTACTGGTTGTCTAGGCGCGGTCGTGGGCGCGGGGCGCCCGTTACAGCGCCGCTAGAGCGTTTTTGGAGTCCTATTTCGTCTAGGCTTGGGTCTAACTTATTACTAGGTGTTTGTAAACCCTATAAATACTCTTTTACTTAGTTTTTTAGAGGAGTTCAGACTTTGGAGCAAATTGGAGAGCTCATAACATCTTGAACAAGGGTTTTTCTTCCTTCCATTAATCTATTACATCATTATTTCATTGTTTCATCAAATCTTTGTGTTGTTATTATGAGTATGCGTAGCTAATCCTATCGTTCTAGGGTTAGAGTATTACATGAAAGTTGATGTTTGAAGATTGATTTCCATTAATTGAATCCCATAACGGGTTACTTATTCTTTCTTGATTTCACTTGTGTAATTGTCAGGGCCCGATTATTACGCATTATCTATGGTTTTAGATTGAACTCGAAAGAGGGAATTTAATTACGTAATAAGAATGAATAGGACTAGTTTGTGAACCCGGGCATCGGGGAACCAATTTGTGAGTAGGATAGACATATACTTGCTCGCCTAGTTTAACTAATTACAGAATTCGTTAATGCGTGCACGTGATTCAACCCATAGACATATAGGGATTGAAGTAGCCTGCATAGACCGTGAAGAATCGAAAGGTTTTCACGGGTACATTTACTCTGTTAGTTAGTAATCCGGGATTTAAGAAGTGGAATCAATTGAAAAACTCAACTGGATTGTTCGTAACTCTGACCCTGGACCGTCTCCTTATTACTGATAACAACCAAGTTTTGCTCCATTGCTTGAATTCACTTTTACCCTCTTAATTACTGTTCTTTAGTTAATAAAATTCTCATTATTGGAAAAAGATCCCTGAATAGTTTATATAAATTGTTTGCTAGAATTCAGTCTGAATAGTCCTCGTGGGAACGATACTCGATTTATCACTTTATTACTTGTCGACCACGTATACTTGCGTGTGCGTCTGGGAGCAACAAGTTTTTGGCGCCGTTGCCGGAGACTAAACAATTGACTGATTTCTTTTTGAACAGTTTATTACTTTCTATTCAAGTTTAATTTTTTGTTTTGAGTTTTGTGCTGTTTCAGGTATTAGGTCCTGCTTGATCTTTACCTACAGGAATGGCAGCAGAACTAGCTTTAGTTGTGCGAGATGTTGCTCTCCCCAGCTTGGAGGGGGTAGCGTCTAGCATAGTTAAGACCGCTATCACCGGGCACTTTGAGATTAAGTCTGGCATGATTCAGTTGCTGCATGTGACTGGGTAATATGGTGGATTACTTCATGAAGATCCGCAGCAACACATTCAGAATTTCCTGGAGATCAGTGATACTTACACACCAGCGGGAGTTCCTACTGATTATGTTCGCCCGACGTTGTTCCCGTTTTCACTGATTGGGGCAGCAAGGAAGTGGTTAAAGGCTGAAAAGTCTGGGTCTATCACTACTTGGGAGGATTTGGCTAAGAAGTTCTTGGCTAAATTTTATCCGTCTGCCAAGACAGCCCGGCTGAGGAGTGAAATTATGTCCTTCAGACAGATAGAAGGAGAATCTTTATATTCAGCCTGGGAGCGATTTAAAGTTTCATTGAGAGATTGTCCACACCACAACCAATCCAATGAGGTTGTTGCACATACTTTTGTTGAGGGGTTGAATGCGCATACTAAGATCGTGGTAGATGCTGCTGCAGGAGGCCAAGTATTAGCCTTAAATTTTGACCAGATCTATGATTTACTAGATAAGTTTTCGCAGAGCAATCCGGATTGGCAGGGAGATGGTAGAGCTATTACGCAGAAATCTGCAGGGGTACTTCAGTTAGATGCAGTTTCAGAGCTAAGGGCGAGGATGGATGCTATTTCCAATCAAATTAGCAAGCTAGCTCTGCCAAAGACTCAACAACCAGTGGCTCCAGTGCAACAACTCCAGAGTTTTTGTGAGGTTTGTGGTCAAGACCATGCTACAGAGGTTTGCTCCTCTAATCTAGAGTCAGTTTATTACGTGGGTAATCAAAACAGGCTGCAGGGTCAAAATTAGTTTGGTAATGCTTATTATCAAGGCAATACGAGAGCCCCGAATAATTACCACCCACTTCCAGCTCCACCACAGCAGGTTAGCAATTTAGTTGAAGATATGCTAAAGCAGATAATGGCGGGCCAGCAGAGAATGATAGCTGACACTGCAGCCCATGCACAGGCCATACAAGATATTTCCAATGCTCACAAGAACCTGGAGCACCAGTTGGGGCAGTTGGTGGGAGAAATAAGCACTGTTAAAAGAGAGCCTGAACAATGTCGGGAGAAATAAGCACTGTTAAAAGAGAGCCTGAACAATGTCTTGCAGTGACATTAATTGAAGGTGGAGAGCCGATGGCCAAGTCTGAGGAGCGTGCGGAAATAGAAAAAGTTGAAAAAGTGGAGAAGGTAAAGAAGAAAGAAGAGAGAAAGGAGGTACCTCTGCCGCCTCCACCATTCCCGCAGAGACTTATACCATCGAAGGATCTGGCCCAGTATCAAAAATTTATGAGTATGTTGAAAGAACTTCAAGTTAATATTCCTTTGACTGATGTGTTTGAATTGATGCCATCCTTTGTGAAGTTCTTAAAAGAGATTTTAGTCAAGAAGAAGAAGCCTCAAGAGATAGATACAGTTGAGTTAGTTGAGGAGTGTAGCACAATCTTGAGCAAGCTACCTCCAAAACTTCAAGATCCTGGGAGGTTTACTATTCCTTGTACCATTGGAGGGCATAAGATCATTGGTGCATTGTGTGATTTTGGTGCGAGCATAAATCTCATGCCTCTGTCTGTTTGCAAAAGGTTAGGGCTAGGAGCAATTAAGCCCTCTTCAGTTACTCTTAAGATGGCGGATGGATCACTTACTCACCCTTATAGTAAGTTGGAGGATGTGTTGCTAAAAGTTGGTAAGTTTACATTCTCTGCTGATTTTGTAGTCCTAGATTATGAAGAGGACCGAGAAGCTCCAATCATTTTGGGGAGACCATTCTTAGTCACCTCGAAGGCAATTATTGACATGGAGCTGGGTGAGATGACTGTTAGAGCGCATGGAGAAAAGGTTACTTTCAAGGTGTGTACTGAGAAGGAGCACATAGCTAAGGTTGAAGAGTGCTCTATGATTGAATGTGTCAGACAAGAACATGGAATTAACCCACATGTGAAGTTGAAGAGGGAATCTCTCAAAGAAAGGAAGAAATCAAGGGTTCGGCATAAGAAGAGAAGACGTAAATGCTGGAAGTAAGCTAAAAGTGTCGTCGTGCCACGACGTTAACTAAGGCGCTTCTCGGGAGGCAACCCGAGTTTGTACTTGTATTATTTTATTTATAGTGTCACGTAGTTTTTATTTTTCCTTGGATTGCAGGTTCATGTAATGTCAAGGCTAAGTGTGGGGTGTCCTCACCCTTGCCTACTACTGCTGACCTGTTGGGGGAAGTCTGAGTACCTCATACTATATGCAAGCTTGGAGGATGCTAGCACCAAGGACTAGAATCTTCAGGGAAGTTTTCTTTACCTTGCACTTTCTTATTTTTAGCACTGAAGACAGTGCTTAGTTTAAGTGTGGGGTGGGGAACTACCCTTTTATTTATTTTTGAGGTTAGGGATGCATGTACCGTAGGATTTTCTTTTGTCACTTGACTTTGTTTTGATTTGTTTCTTTCTTTAATATATGAAAAAAATAAAAAAATAAAAAACCAATGAAAAATTCCAAAAATATTTTCCTTTTAGTTTTTATTAGTGGTACATGTCATCCACCCCGTGGTTTTTCTTATGGCCTCGGTTCTTTTCCACGGGGAGGCCTTTGAACCGGGGAGTTTTTTATTTTTAGGATTAGAGTAGTTAGTTATAGGTGGCCCTAGACGAAAGGAATAGGTTGAATGCTAGGTGCCTTTGATTTGTTTGATACCGGTGGGCTTGAACTTGATTGCATGTGCTATTTGTGGTGTCCTTGGGTTTTAAATTGTGATGCATGCCTAGGAAAAAATGGAATGATCCCCTTGAGATGCTTGAGTCCACTTGCTTGATTTTATTGTGAACCTTTGTGAATTAGTGCTTAATTTTCCACAAGTTGCATTTTAAATGCTTGATTGACAGTTGTTGATGGAGCCTTTTGTGTGGATCATGTGCAATGTGTGTGTGAGGCATATTCTTGTGTGCTCCATGTTTGCATATTAATGTTTAGAACGTACCCCGTGTGTGTGCAAAGCGAAATCCTAGGTTTGCTCTAGTCGGGAAATGATACAAGGCTTTCTTTTGATTTGCCTACCCTTACATATACACCTTGGACTTGATTATTGTGAATTCTTTGACTTTTTTATTGGCACCCACACCCCGAGCCTACCCACTTGTTCTAAATTGTTCTCTTTTGGCCCTTTACTCCTTAAGTACTTTAGTTGATATTGTGATGTTATTGTGGAGTTGTGGTTGAATTTTGGGAAGTTTTTGAGTGGAACTAATGAAGGGGAATACTTGTTAAAATTGTGTAGTAGTTGTTGATGAGCATTGGCAAGGTTGGAAAGTAATGAAAAAGAAAAAAAAAAAGCAAAGTTGCAAAGAAAAAAATTTGTGGAAAAAGAAATAAAAAGAGAAGAATATCCATTCCTTGCTAGTGTGTGCTTAAAAGAAAAATTGCTACTTGTTGAGAAGGTGTGTGTGAAAGTTGTTGATTGGGTAGTTTTGATGAGAATTGTGTTTGAAATAATTGTGATGTATTAAAGTACTTAGGGAGGTAGTCACTATTACCCATATGTATCCTACCCGCCCCTTAGCCTACATTACAACCTTTTTAAAGTCCTAGTTAATCCCGATTGGAGTGAGCTTATATTAGTGGAGTCCTACACTACGGGCAAGCCTATGGTACATTGTGTGTGACATGTGAGACTTTCATGAGAGTGAGTGAATTCGTTCTATGTTATTGTCCCCGTTCTATTCATGATATTTATTATTGTGTGTGATCTTTGGGGGACACTCTTTTGCTTCATATTGGTGAGGGCACATGGTTTGCATGAAATAGGTGAAGTTGATGGCTACTTGGTTGAGTAGATAGGTGTAATTTTGTGGGAGCATGGTTGCAATGAGTTGAGTTTGTGCAATTGAGCTATTTTGGAGTGGTTGTTCTCATATTTTTGAGTTTGCTAAATTGTTGGCATGTTTGTGGATCCATAGTAGTCATGTGTGCATTTGTTCAATGATCGGTATCAACCATAGTCGTAGGCAGACCTGTTCTACCTAGGTTGGGAAGTTAGTTGTGACTTGCTCGAGGGCGAGCAAGGGTTCAAGTGTGGGGTGGTGATGTTTGGTATTTTATGCCAATGTTTCCTTAATATTTCCGTATGTTTGAGCTCTTTATTCACCCATTTTATAGTTTATAAATGTGGTTTTGCACTGATTTTATGTCGTGCGTATGTAGGTTGTTATGAAGTACATTTGGAGCTTTATAGAGCATGATCGAGCAAGGAATGATTGGAGGTTGATTGAGAATTGGATCGGGCACACGAAGGCACGACGCGAGGCAAGATTTCGGACCAAGGAGCAAGCAGAATGGCCTGGCGCGGCAGCCTCCGCGGCGCGCCGCCCAACGCGCCAGCCTGGTGGGCGCGGCGCATGGCAAAAGCGGTGGGATTTCGACGGCTACTGGTTGTCTAGGCACGGTCGTGGGCGCGGGGCGCCCGTTATAGCGCCCCTGGAGCATTTTTTGGAGTCCTATTTCGTCTAGGCTTGGGTCTAACTTATTACTAGGTGTTTGTAAACCCTATAAATACTCTTTTACTTAGTTTTTGAGAGGGGTTCAGACTTTGGAGCAAATTGGAGAGCTCATAACATCTTGAACAAGGGTTTTTCTTCCTTCCATTAATCTATTACATCATTATTTCATTATTTCATCAAATCTTTGTGTTGTTATTATGAGTATGCGTAGCTAATCCTATCGTTCTAGGGTTAGAGTATTACATGAAAGTTGATGTTTGAAGATTGATTTCCATTAATTGAATCCCATAACGGGTTACTTATTCTTTCTTGATTTGACTTGTGTAATTGTCAGGGCCCGATTATTACGCATTATCTATGGTTTTTAGATTGAACTCGAAAGAGGGAATTTAATTATGTAATAAGAAAGAATAGGACTAGTTTGTGAACGCGGGCATCGGGAATCAATTTGTGAGTAGGATAGACATATACTTGCTCGCCTAGTTTAACTAATTACAGAATTCGTGAATGCGTGCACGTGATTCAACCCATAGACATATAGGTATTGAAGTAGCCTGCATACACCGTGAAGAATCGAAAGGTTTTCACGGTTACATTTACTCTGTTAGTTAGTAATCCGGGATTTAAGAAGTGGAATCAATTGGAAAACTCAACTGGATTGTTCGTAACTCTGACCCTGGACCGTCTCCTTATTACTGATAACTACCAAGTTTTGCTCCATTGCTTGAATTCACTTTTACCCTCTTAATTACTGTTCTTTAGTTAATAAAATCCTCATTATTGGAAAAAGATCCCTGAATAGTTTATATAAATTGTTTGCTAGAATTCAGCCTGAATAGTCCTCGTGGGAACGATACTCGATTTATCACTTTATTGCTTGTCGACTACGTATACTTGCGTGTGCGTTTGGGAGCAACACTCAGCTTGAAGATGATCTCTCATCCTCTATTTCCACCATGAGTAGTACTTACCATTAAACAAAGGTGGCCTAACAGTGAACTGACCCTCAGAGTTTCCCTGTGGTGCACTCTTTTTTCTAATCCTAAGGTGTTAGCCTCTTCAAGGATAACCTGCTCTGATACCAATTGATATACTCAGTACACACCATAATTACACAACAGGGGGCTGATTTCTGTAATGCTCGATTTTTATTTTAACTTAACAACTTAAGGACTAGTTTCTCAGCTGTGTTCTTTACCTAACTAAGTGCGGAATAAGTAAATGAACATAGATATTTTAGCGTGGAAAAATCCGGACAACTTGAGATAAAAAAACCACGACCTACTTCCTCAAGTAAGATTTCAACTTTACTATTTGAAAGAGTCACTTGGTTACAAGACTTCTTTCTTACTAACCTAGGACTAACTCTAATCCTATTGTGACCCCTTTCACAATAGATGAAGTTTCTTCAAGTGACAAGACTTGAATGGTGTACTCCTTCAGAACTTCTAAGTAAGAAAATAGTAGAACTCAATAACTCCTACTACAGATTAACTAAGATCAAGAACAATAAGACTCAATCTAAGGAATGGGTTCTTTATTTAGTTCCTTGTAGCTTATGACTGCTCAAATACAACTTAGACTTTTCTTCAATGCTTTAGCTCTAAACTCTCTGTATTTTGTGCGTGTCTTCAAGTCACGAATGCTTCTCAATTTATAAAGTTGGAAACTTGAGAAGCCTGGTACAATTAGAACTCCAAAGGTCTTTCAGAGTTTGAGTCCTAATTTAACTCCTTGGATAAATGATATCGTATTTGCCTTATCCCAATCTTTATACAATCTTTTCAATCTTGGACAGCCCTGCATAGTTATCAAAGATAAACATCAGAATTAGGATAATATTAACTTTTTCCGCTCAATTAATTTTTCATTATTATTTATTCAGCTGCAGAGACTCAGAGGAACAAGTCCGCATATCTGTTCTTTAGTCATCAGTCAAAACTCCAAGCTAACACGTGTGAAATCTCGTAAGCAAGGAGAACTTTTGAGAACAGATCCTTGCAAAATCACCTCATGTGATGATAATGACATCAACATATAAAACAAGTAGTATAATTATACCACCTGTTAAATTTTAGTATATATAAGACCAAGTGATAGCCTTTGCTCATCTTCGTACCATACTTCTCAACTACCTCACTAAACTTGTAAAAATACAAACTGGGAGGAATCTGCTCAAGTCATACAATGATTTGCTTAAATGATAGAGTTCAATTTTCATTTGATTCAGCGACCAACAAAACAGGATGGTTGCTGCATGAAGAAAGACATTCTTGATATCTAACTGATGTAATTAAAGGTTAATGCCCGAGAGTAGCTAGAGAAATTAAATAAGTGAACATAAGTGCATTTGGCCTCCAGGAGAAGGTGTGAGAATAATCCACCCCGAAAATTTGATCTTATATTTACCTACACATTCTCACCTTAAGTCAAGAGTACCTTGTATTTTGAATTATTACTTAGCTGATGTATAGGGTCCTAATCATACATCTACTTACTCTAGTCATAGATGCTTTTTCGCTCAGGTGGATGATTACTCTAGGTGAACTTTGACATTCCGTGTAAATGCTAAATCAAATGCCTTTACCGTTCTTAAGGATTTAATCCTCATTGTTGCAACTAAATTATCTTGCAAGATCAAAGTTCTAAAACCTGATAATGCATTTTAATAGGGATGCATCCATGTTTCATCTTCACTTTTTATTTTTTATTGTCCAAAAGTATCATTCGTCATTCTTTTTGTGAGGAGATACCTAAATGTAATATCGTCATAATGGACAGAAAACGTTAACACTCACTTGAGACTTTAAAGGCTTAACTTTTCAATCTAAGCTTCTCTAAAAATTAACATCTACTTGATCTCGCGTGAAACTTGTCCCAAAATACTAAGTGGACGGTTAAAAATATAATCTAGTTCAGTCCAGAGTTGAATTCCACAAAGAGATTACTTTAATTCGTAACTAAACTATATGCTAAATAATATGATTCAAACAATTCACAAGTAGTATAATATGCATGATATTAAACTAATGAATAACTAATAACTAAGAACCAAATGAAAGCAAATAAAAATATATATTAAGTGTTTTGTTCAATGAGAAGAGCCTAGGGTAGATATTTCCCCAATTATTGGGATAAATTGCTGACAAGTTTACTATAATCTTAATGTTTTCTCCTTTATTGATCGTGTTACAAAAATATCCCTCGATCAAGAACGACAATTTCCTAATATTATTCTTCCAAACTAACTTAGGTGAAGTTTAATCAGCTCACTAGAATCACAATAAAGCTTCGTTATTCCAAATTTTGCTATTAAATTCTTGCAATTATCTTCCAATCAATTGCATCGAAAGTACTATTTTTCAACGACTACCTGACGCTATGATCTTGTCCACACTTCAACAACAACATGCTCAGTATATTCTATAAGTGGAGTCTGAAGAGGATGTAGTGTAACAATATAACTAATTGTGTGCCCTTTAATCAATCATAATAATTATGTAGTTGAACAAATAGAATCATACAAAATAGCTTTAATATAGAAAACTTGTCAATAAATTCAACTAACAAAAGGTTCCATCAAAACCATAAAAAAGGTATTTAGCTACTAATGCATAGCAACAATAAATAAAATAAGGTCCATAAAGAAAAGTAGATTTTATTTTTTTTCGCCTTGCGATTGAAATCAAAGGTATTTCGAGTATGAACTTGCTTTTCCAGTAAAAGAGGCCAGAGATACTTTTATAGTCCATAGGAAATAAAAAACTAGAGATTTTTGGGTGAGAGAGACTCCTAAGTCTTTAAATAATTTTTTAGGACTCAAGTCTAAAAAAATAGGTAAAAGTGATACTTTTAAGATTAGTACTAATTACTAATATTTTAAAAGCCCCTCAACTTATTTTATTTACACAAAACCCCCACCTCTCATCACCCACCCCTCATCGACCCTTACCCCCCATCCAACCCCACCCCCTCTCCCACCCATCCACCATTCCATCACCACCCTCCACCACTCACCGCCACCTTTTACCATCCCTCCACCACTCACCACCACCTCCTACCACCCTCCACCCTCCACCATCCACCACCACCTTCTACCACCCTCACCACCAACCACCACCTCTCTACCACCCTCCACCATCACCCCCACCATCCTCCACCACTCTAATAAAAGAATGTGTACACATCAGTCGAGATGTGTGCACATATTGTCATATGTGTACACATATATATAAAAAATGTGTATACATCACGTCAGATGTGTACACATATGACGAGATGTACATACACATATTATTATATGTGTACACATCTGACGAGATGTGTACACATTTTCTTCAGCCGTAAAAACATCTCCAAAAGTATATAAACATACAGAAAATATGTTTACACATCTAAAAAATGTATAAAATGACTAGAATTAAAAAAATGAAAAAGAATGAAACGGAGACGAAGAATAAGAAAAAAAATGGATACGAACAAAAAAAACATGGATGGTGATAAAATGGAATTTGAAAAGAAATTTAGAAGAAAGAATGATAAGGAAGAAGAAAAAAGAGGAAGAATGAAGAGAAGAGAAGAGATAAATATTTTTTTGAAATGTTTTGAATAAGGAAAGAGAGTGTAAAAGTGGGTGGGAAGGGGGAAATGAAAATTTTGATTTTTTTTGAATAATAGGGTGTTTTTATAAATATGAAATTTTTTATTATACCCACAAGTTCTTAAACAATACACTTTAACCCTCACTTAAATTAATCCACCTTTGACTTGGTCTTATCCCCTATCCTTCTATTGAAACTTATGAGGTCCTTTCCCCTCTTTTCTCTCCAGAAACTAACTACTCTAGCCTTTAATTTTTGCGGAGGATTTATCCTCTGCATGGCGCCATGTGCCACGAGAAATGATTTTGCTAGGAAATTCAGCTTAATGTGAGTATGTGCTAAAATTGTATAGAGACAACAATAGCTGATTTAATATTTATGTGGGTCAAAATCAAGGAGGCACTATAAAAAAAAGGTATATTACAGCAGTTCAAAATGATATTTACCGTTGTTGAATGAATTATACAGCGGTTTTGGGAACTGCCAGAATTTGCGGCGCAGCGAGGTTATCACCAGCAGTTACCGCCCGCAAATAACCACTGGTAATTGCAAGCGGTTTTATTATGGTTAAATACAACGATTTTTTGATTGCTACATTATTATATACAAAAATAATTTGTTAACATTACCCCGCCCACCACCATAACCCTTCTTTTCACCCAAGCATATTTTATTTCGTCTCCTAGTAGGCGTAAGACATGACGTTGACTGGGAAGCATGTGTTTAAATTGCATACTGCCGTTTTTGGAACCGCTGGTTTAAACCGCCCGCAAATAACCACTGGTAATTGCAAGCGGTTTTATTATGGTTAAATACAGCGGTTTTTTTATTGCTACATTATTATATACAAAAATAATTAGTTAACATTACCCCGCCCACCACCATAACCCTTCTTTTCACCCAAGCATATTTTATTTCGTCTCCTAGTAGGCGTAAGACATGACGTTGACTGGGAAGTACTCTCTCCGTTTCAAAAAAGATGAAACTTTGCAGAGTACGAGGGTCAAATTGACTAATTTTGACCGGGAATTGCACATCAAATTTTTAAATTTTTATGGTTTTATTATGGTTAAATACAGCAGTTTTTTTATTGCTACATTATTATATACAAAAATAATTAGTTAACATTACCCCGCCCACCACCATAACCCTTCTTTTCACCCAAGCATATTTTATTTCGTCTCCTAGTAGGCGTAAGACATGACGTTGACTGGGAAGTACTCTCTCCGTTTCAAAAAGGATGAAACTTTGCGGAGTACGAGGGTCAAATTGACTAATTTTGACCGGGAATTGCACATCAAATTTTTAAATTTTTTGAAATAAAATTTACACATTTAGAAACAACATGAAAAATACTATAAGTCACAATAGTTAACAATTCAAAATAGTTAGAAAATATTTGTAAGATATGTTTGACCATTCAAATAGTAATAGGTTCATCCTTTTTAAAAGGGAGGGAGTATGTGTTTAAATTTTCTACTGCCGTTTTTGGAAACGGAGGGAGTATGTGTTTAAATTTTCTATTTTGATTGCTACATTATTATATATAAAAATAATTAGATAACACCACCCTTCTTTTCACCAAGCATTTTTTATTTTGTTTCCCAGTAGGCGTAAGACATGATGTGTTTAAATTGCATACTACCGTGCTGTACTCGGTAGGTCCTTGCTTATAAAGGGCAAATGTTTGTTGCTCGTTATCGGTGTGGGACGATTCATCTTCTCCCACATCTAACACTTTCCTCTTTCTAGATACCTTTCCCCCCAGTGTTTTAGATTTCATTCTTTTTCTTCTCGATCTTATCTTTTCTTTTCTTTAAATGTTAAGTAGTATTCTTATCCTTAATAGTAGTAAATACTTTCTTGTATCAATCTAAAATTATGTAATTCTTGTATATATTTTTCTCAATTCTCACGCACAAAAGCCAAAATGAAATAGACCCCCCCCCCCCCCCCTCCACCCCATACAAACTCCCGTCACCCTCTCTCCAGACATATCACAACCTTTCCCTCAAATATTTTAAAATCAGTACTTGTTTTACGAGAGGATTCATAAAATTAGATGGAATATATACAATATAATTTATATATCTTAGAAAAATGTGGATTGTTGGATAAATTTAATATACTTAAAAATTGAATAAATAGTAGTTAGGTTCCTTAAAAAAAAATCTTAAACTTTCCTATGACATTTTTAGACGTCCTAGCCTTTTCTATTTAAAAAAAAGAAACTAATTTATTGAAAAATATTATTTTTTTTCAAAAAAAAAAACCGCCGTAAAATATAAACGAACCCGCCCCAAAAGTCCAAATATACTAAAACCGCTGTTAGATGCTGATAAACCGCTGTAATATATCTTTGTATCAGAAGCGCTTTCCCTAACCGCTGCTAGATGACCACAAACCACCGTTAAATTCTTTTCTTAGTGGCATTTAGTGTAACCGCCACCAAAACCGCCGCAATTCAACTGTTTTCTTGTAATGTTATATCAAGTTTATTTATGTTTTAGCGGATTGATCTAGAGATTAAGGCTATTGTCCAACAACTTAGCGATAGTATTCAAATAACAATGTAAGTACTAAGAAAATAGATCAAAAAGTATAATAAATCTTATTGATCGAAGATCCAAGATAGCCGAGAGATGCTTGATAATCTCTTAGTCTTATCCTTAGCAAAGCTTCCGTTTACAATAATGTCAATAATCAATGAGACATGAATTATACAAGTTTTGTTACAAAAAATATTTACACTACTTCCTACTCCTAGAAGTTTTCTATACATATTTGGGCATGTGCTACTCCTAGGATAGGATTTTGTCTTTTTAGGAATTGTTAACGCTAGCGTCAGAGTACCACAAGATAATATTCCTCATACTAATGTACTGGCACAACCGTCTTCTTCTAGTCCCGGGCATGGAATCAAATATTAGATTGAGTTCGTGACTGGAAGTGACTTCATAATAAGTTGGTTGTATCTGTAGGAACAGTAGGGCAAACAACAACAATAATATTGACAATAGTAATAACAATAACAATAATAATATACGACTAAAGTATTGTTGAATACTATAAAAGTAAAAGGATATAGTTATATTATCTCTGTGTAGATATACGGTGCTCTGAGTTGTACTGGGCACTGTCCTAAGAAACTATTCCAGCAGCCTGGAATGTTTCCCCATGATAAAACGAGCCTTCCTCTGTTTTATATAGATGGATCAGGAATGAACAAAACTATATAATGTACCCAGCAAGTCTAGTACGGAGGAGCAATTGGTATAATTTGTAAATGATGGCACAAGAAGGATGTTGGGGCTATGGTTTAGTATAGTAGGTAGTAATGATTAATAAGAAAAGTGTCTAAGAATTGAATTAGGAAATAAGCTAATGATTAGCTTTCTTGGTTGTCAAATCTGTATGAAACTAGTAGGTATTTATAAGCAAAAAGACATCTCCTTCTCATGACAAGTGGAAGACACTTGTCAAGTTCCTCTTAGACACTTGTATAGAATCCTCCATGCATGATCCAAATGTCTACATTCATTGTCATGTGTTGATAACATTATATGCATAAGAATATTTGTCTAAGGCCTATCCACTTGACCAAAAGACTTCATGCATTAAGACACCTTAGTATGTTCCATAGCCACTTGTTAGAAATATTTTGGAATACCAATTATATTTTGCCAACAGTCCCCCACGTATTTCAAAATATTTTGAAGAATAAAGAGGTACAGAACAATGGGTAAGTATGGAGGATAAGACTTGCTGGTTTTACACGGTCCAAATGCAATAGGTTTGGTGTCTTCTGGACTATGAACCAAACGTAGACCGATAAAACTTGACCCACAGAGTTACTGGTGAAATATAATATTTCTATGAACCAATAATTTTTTTTGCAAGTTAGAGGCCTTACCAGTCACATTCAGACCCACAATTTTGTTGTTCAACGCGGTTTTGCGCGAATAGGCCGTGCGCGTGCCTGGTTTACATGAGAGCTTTAGAGACTTGGCTAGAATCTCATAGGAGAGGCTCCACTCCTACTCTCATATAGGTGAATTCATCAAGTGTATACTGCTTTAAATACACAATCCATAAGGACTATGAATTCATTAAGAGCTAAAACTCAGCCCTCCAAATAGTAGTAGTTAAGCACTCTCATCTAAGTGCTTCAGTGTCAATATCGACTTGTTATTACCTATATGAACCTACTTTATGGGATCTCCAATCACATAGGTTGGGTTACCATCTTTATTGACAATCATACTAGCCTTAACCCCATCTCTTTTGAGGTTTGAAGAATTAATTTTCTTCCCAAAGGTTTAGTCAGAGGATCTGCCAAATTCACTTCTGACTTACATAATCAATAGAAATTATTCCATCTCTCAGCAGCTGCTTGACAACTTTGTGTCTCAGATGAATGTTTCTGCATTTTCCATTATTGGATTTATTTTTGGCAACATCAATTGCCACTTTACTATCACAATGGATAGACACAGGAGGCAACACATCCTTTGTTAAAGGGATATCAGCTAAGAAGTTTCTTAGCCACTCAGCCTCAGAGCCAGCCAACCCCAGAGTTATAAACTATGCTTCCATTGTAGATTTAGCAATTATAGTTTGCTTGGCTGATCTCCATGCTATTGCACCACCACCAATGGTGAATACGTAGCCACTTGTGGATTTTGTCACATTTGAATCAGAGATCCAGTTAGCATCACTGTATGCTTCTAATACAACGGGAAATCCACTATACAGGATATCATAATTCATGGTTCCTCTCAAATATTTCATCAGTCTTACTAATGCAGACCAATGCTCTTGATTGGGATTATGAGTATATCTACTCAGCCTACACACAACATAGGCTATATCAGACATGGTAAAATTTATTGAATGCATCAAACTCCCAATAATTTGAGCATATTTAGACTGAGCAACTGGGTCACCTTTATTCTTTTTCAATTGAGAGCTAGCGTTATAAGGAGTGGCCACAGGTGTCACATTAAAACAATCAAACTTCTTGAGAAGTCTCTCAATATAGTGTTCTTGTGACAACACAATACCATCATCACTTCTTATGACTTTAACTCCCAATATCATACTCACATCACCCAGATTTTTCATATCAAAGTTAGATGACAAAACAGTTTGGTACTCTGCACAATATTTAAACTTGTACCAAATATAAGCATGTCATCAACATATAAACAAATTATCACAAAATCACCATTTAACACTTTAGTATAAACACATTTATCCACTTCAACAGAAGAAAATCCGTCTCTCATTAAGACTTGATCAAATTTCTCATGCCACTGTTTAGGAGCTTGCTTTAGGCCATAAAGAGATTTAATTAATTTACAAACTTTATTTTCTTACCCAGGAACAATACATCCCTCGGGCTGAACCATATAAATTTCTTCTTCTAAGTCACCATTTAAAAATGCCGTTTTGACATCCATTTGATGAATAAAAAGCTTGTAAACTGAGGCTAAGGCAATTAAAAATCTAATAGAAGAAATTCTAGTCACTGGTACAAATGTATCAAAATAGTCAATATTTCATTTTTGAGAAAATCCTTTTGCTACTAAACGAGCTTTATATTTTTCTATAGAACAATCAGGATTAAATTTATTTTTGAAAATCTATTTGCAACCAATAGGTTTTGCTCCAGGAGGTAAATCAGTCAAAACCCAAGTTTTATTTTTCATAATAGAATCAAGTTCAACTTTTATTGCCTCTTTCCAAAGTTCAGCATCAGAAGAATAAATAGCTTCAAAATAATTTAATGGTTCATTATTAACAATAAAAGTTTGAAAATCATTCCCATAAGAAAAATATTCTTTTCTAGGCCTTTTGCTCCTTCTCGGTTCCTCAACAAAGGTACTCTCTTTATTTCTTTCAACAGGTGCATGAGAAACTTTATCAGACATTGGAAAAATGTGTTCAAAGAACTCAGCATTCTTTGTCTCAATAATGGTGTTACAATCAAGCTCATGACTTTTTAAAACAAGAAATCTATATGCATCACTATGTTCAGCATATCCAATTAACATGCAATTAGCAGTTTTAGAACATATTTTCCTCTTTTTAGGTTCATGCAACAGAACTTTGGCAAGACACCCCCACGCTTTTAAATATTTCAGGTCAGGTTTATAACCTTTCCACAATTCATAGGGAGTTTTGCCAGTTCTTTTGTTGGGTATTCTATTTTGTAAGTGACAAGCAGATAAAATTGCTTCGCCCCACAAATTATCAGGAGCATTAGAACTAATTAACATGGAGTTCATCATTTCTTTTAGTGTTCTATTTTTCCTTTCAGCTACTCCATTAGACTCAGGTGAATATAGAGGAGTTATTTCATGAATAATTCCTTCTTTTTCACAATAATTATTTAAGGCCAAATATTCACCTCCTCTATCAGATCTAGTTCTTTTGATTTTTCTACTAAGTTGATTTTCAACCTCAGATTTATAAGAAATAAAAGCATCAAATGCATCAGCTTTATTTCTAAGCAAAATATAACTTAGTATATCTAGAAAAATCATCAATAAAGGTTACATAATATCTTTTACCACCTCTAGTCATGGTCTGTTTTAAATCTCCCAAATCAGTGTGGATTAAAGATAATAATTCAGTCTCTCTATTTACAGGGAAGCAAGATGTCTTAGTAATTTTAGCTTCAGCACATATTGCAGATTTATCAATCTTATTTGAGTCTAAACCAGATATTAAACCCATTGCATGCATTTTCTGTATATATGACACATTAACATGTCCTAATCTAGCATGCCACAAAGAAATAGACTCAACCATATAAGCAGACGCAGATTTATATTCATCTATAATATTAGAAATATCAAGTTCAAAAAGTCCTTGGTTACAATAGCCCTTTCCAACCAAAATATTATTTTTGGTCATTAGAATCTTATCAGATTCAAATGTCACTTTAACCCTAGCTTTTAATAACAAGGCTACAGAAATCAGTTTGTCCTTATATCAGGAACATGTAGCACATCCACAAGGGATAAAGTTTTTCCTGAAATTAGTTTCAGGAGTACTTTACCCTTACCCAGGACTTTAGCAGTTCCTGAGTCTCCAAGGTAGACTACTTCATTACCTTCTACTATATTAGTATAGGAGGTAAATGTTTCTCGATTTGTACATATGTGTTGAGTAGCCCCAGAGTCTACCACCCATTTTTTCGGAGTGCCTACAATGTTCACTTGAGAAATGACAGCCGCAATAATTTCATCTCCTTCAGCTAAATTAGCTTTGGGAGGATTTTTATTTTCTTTGTCATTTCTTGCCATTATTATATTTTTCCGGACATAATAACTTACTCTATTACAATAAAAATTATAGCCTTTCTTTTTCTTATAATTGGGGTTATTGGGCTTGTAACCTCGAGACTTATTAACATATCTCGCATTGTCTCTACTATGACTACACTCATATAGAGGAATGACCGCACCAGGAGTAGTGGGGACAACACCGACATTGATAATATCAGCAATCTTTTTTACAGTATTATTGCCTGCCATAATTTCTTAGATTGTAGGAACAGTGGGGAAAACAACAACAATAATATTGACAATAGTAATAACAATAACAATAATAATATACGACTAAAGTATTGTTGAATACTATAAAAGTAAAATGATATAGTTATATTATCTCTGTGTAGAAATACGGTGCTCTGAGTCGTGCTGGGACTGTCCTAAGAAACTATTCCAGCTGCCTGGAATATTTTCCCAGGATAAAACGAGCCTTTCTCTATTTTATATAGAGGGATCAGGAATCAAAAAAACTATATAATGTACCCACACTACTAGAAAAAGAGTAAAAAACTACAGAAAGGTTGGAGACGGAATTCCCTCTCCAATCAGTTAGAGAGGAAATTCTGTCTCCAATCAATGTATTGAGTATAAAATTAATTGAATTGTTTAGAGTTGGAGACGGAATTCCGTCTCCAACCAAAAAGTAGAAAAGGCGTCAGTGATTGGAGACGGAATTCCGTCTCCAATCACTGACACCTTTTCTACTTTTTGGTTGGGGACTGAATTCCGTCTCCAACTCTAAACAATTTACTTTCACACAGCGTGCTCCCAAATTATTTTCAGAACACACCAAATTTTCAAACCCCTCCCCGACGAAAATTCTCCCCTCCCCGGTGAAAATTCATCTCGGCTCCCCATTCCATCCAGCCAATTTATTCAAGTAAGTCCCCTTTCATCTTCCCCATTATTTTTTCCTTTAATTCGTATCCCCCATTATTTTCCTTTCCCCATTTTCCCCACCCTTCGGCCCCCATTTTCCCCTCCCCAATACCAACTTCGACACTCCTTATCAAGGCTGAATTTGTTGTATAATGAATTTCTAATAAGCTCTATTATGCATGTATACTTGTGGGATTGTTTAATATTCCCCTCTTTTTAATAACATTGGTTAGATTGGAAAGGTGTTATTGGAAATGTCATTAGTTTTTGGAAATTAAGAAGTGGTTAGAAAAACAATGTGATAAAGTAGATAAATTTAATGCAAGGATAATTAGAAAGAAATAAGAACAATGTCATTGAACATGGAAATATTGAATCTTGATATAAATAGGGGTTTGAATTGAATCTTGAATAAATGGTTCTTCTCAAGTTTTTTTTGGGTTTGCAGGATGTTCTTGAAAAATTAGTGAATTTTTGGTGTGATTGCCAGCTCTATAGCAAATAAAATAAATGTAGGGAGTTTGATTTAGTTAGTTAATTAAAAAGTTAATATGCAACATAATTTAACAAAAATTTTATACACCTATAGTTTGCTAGAAAAATTACTATATTTTGTTGCATTGATTTATATTTATTTGTTTGTAACTTTTGTAGATGGAACATGATGAAAATCGTAGTTGGATGTACAATATGTTCTATGAAAATATGAGTTTGACGAAAAGTTATGTAGATGGGGTTGACAGGTTTATTGCTAAAGATAAATTACTTCCTGAATATATACGGGGGGTTCAATCAAATGTCCTTGTGTGAAATGCAAGTGTAGCCACGTGCAACCAATTGAAAATGTCGTGTTGCACCTTTATAGAAAAGGATTTATGCCTATTTTGTGTGGACTGCACATGGAGAGTGTAACCCTAGTGTCCATAGAGAGAACTTCCAAAATGACTATGTCGGGTATAACTATCCTATGAATGAGATGTTGAATGATGCGTTTGGAATGTACTAAGGGGAACCCTCTCAACAGAATGTTGAGGAGATTCCCAATAATGAGGCGAAGCTCTTCTATGAATAGTTGGAAGAAGCAAGTTGCCCATTTTACGAGGGGGCAAGTCATTCAAAGTTGTCGGTGGCAGTTAGGTTGCTTAGCATTAAATCAGATTATAACATATCTCAAGGAGGCATGAATGAGATCATTGGACTTTTGAATGAACTAAATATAAGTAAATTGGGATTGTCTTCCTCGTACTACGATGCACAAAAGTTGGTGTAACGACCCTCAAATAGTCGTTACGGGATCTGGGACCTCGATTTGTGTGTCTATAGTCCCAAAAGCTCCGTTAGGTCATTTATGACCCGTCTGTGAAATCTGAGTCGAAACGGAGTCCGTTTGATAGGTTTTCGAGAAAAGGATCCGTTTATAAAATTCCGGAAAGGAATTTGGGGTTTCGATAGGTCGTTTTGAGTAAACGAACCCCGATGGAAAATCCGAGCGCACCGTTAGGTCCGTCTCTTCATTTATGATATGTAGCAACCTTCAAAATTGAAAACGGACCTCGTTTGATAGGACTTTTGATAAAGTCCCCGTTTCGGAAGTTTAAAAGAGTTAAAAGAGGTTTCCGAGCTCGATTTGAGCAAATGAGCTCCTATGAGAGATCCGAAAGTTCCATTAGGTTCGTATAGTCATTTGTGACTTGTAGCAACTTTCGGAATTGGATTCCGAGGTCGTTTGGTTAAATTTCGCTATTTTGGCGAAAGTCGAAAATTGAACCTTTGCCGTGGGACCCACTTTTTGAGTTCTGGAGGTCCGAATTGAGTTCTGTCTTGACGAGCATGTCACCCAAGTATTTTATGGCTTGTGTGCAAATTTGGGATTATTCCGAGCTTCGTAGGGTCCCGTTTTACCCCTAAAACAGTAGAAAATCTGGTGCGACTTTTCTGTTCTGTTTTGGCGCAAACAGCCGGATAAAAGCTGATTTTTCGGCCAATCCGTAAGGAATTAGGAAAAACTCAAGACATGAAAATTGTAGCCCTTTGAGTTGTGGTTCTAATGGAATCGGTATCAGGTAATTTGGACATTCCTATCAAAAGTTATGATTTTTTCAAAAGAAGCTGTCACAGAGGCAAAAACTGCTATAAAAAGGCCATTTCGGTTCATAACTTATAAAAAATCATTTGGTGAGCTCTTGAGGCGATTTTTGGGTATTTCTTGAAGACCCAATCATACTTACACTTAAGGTAAGCCCTTTCAATCCATCTTTATGTTGATTAACACAAGAATCAAAGGGTTGATTCTTGGAAATGGGTTAGAACCCTAAGTTCTTAAGAATTGGGGAAAGACATCGAGCAAGGCTCACATGTGGAATCTAAGTGTACTTTTGGACTCACGGGAGCGTGGGGAGTCCGAAAAAGTACATTTTGTAAATTTAGGGCTCGGCCCTACCCGGGGGCATTTTGGTAATTTTTACCCTAGGATGCCTATAGGCTTAAATAGCTATAATTGAGCACTCATATGTGCTATATCTTGTCTTAATAGACCTAGTGGAGAGTCCTTCGCGGACAAGGCGAGCGGGAAAGGAGATTCTTCCCGACATTTGAGCCCGAATTTCGAGGTAAGTGAGACTTGACCTCTATTGTGCTTGTGGACTCTTCCTTCATGCTAGTATGCTTCATGTACGCATATATATACCTAACAATGGTTAGGATTAATGATGTGAATTACTTGCTATTATTGTTTGTTATAAATAGCGAGATTGTGACTCGACCGAGGTATGTGCCGGTCTAAACGCTACGTCGAGGTAGCTTAAATTTATATCGTAGTAACGCTTGCTACGCCATGCTTAGATAGCAAGAACTTGGGACATGGCCGAGGATGTTGCCGGCATGTCATGATAAATGTCTTGCCGAGGATTTTATCGGCTTTTGTATGATATTGGTACTTGATTTGTTCACGTGCCGGGTTGGGTGTTGGTGTCTATACGTAACCTTGGGTTGGACGACATGGGAGTAGGGATTGTACCCCCAAACTGTGGTCGGGTTAACCTTCGCCTTACGTTCAGCTAGCATAACCAACCTGGGTTACGGTGACTGTGAAATATTATCGTTATTAATATTTCTGTTATTATTTCTGTTATTGTTATTAATGTCGTGGATATTAATACTGTTAGAGGGACACTTGACAGTGGGTGTGGTGTCGCCTATACTATGAGATGTGTCACACTTGACAGGGGGTGTGGTGTGGACACTTGATCTTTGAGATGTGACACACTTGACAGGGGGTGTGGTGTGGTCACTTGATTTATTGAGACACGACGCACTTGATAGGGGGTGTGGTGCGATCGTAGACAGATTTGAGATGAGCCAACGACTACGGGTCGTTGGTCTACTTATTCATGATTGTGATAGTGACTTCGGGTCACGGTATATGGTTGATACTTAGTAGTGGTGTTGCTAGTCCATCGTAGGTCTAGGTTAGTCGGCACGGGAGTAGAGATTGAACCTCCAAACCGCCGCTGAGTTGACCTACGCCTTACGTTGGATGGGCATAATCCTTGAGACTTCTGGTTACTACTTGTGTGTATGGAATGTGTTACATCTATTTGTGATTTCACTACTTTATTGTATGATTACTATAGTATGTTGTTGCTTATGATGCATGTAGCGACTTGTCCCGCAAGGGTAGCTTAGCGAGCCTGTCGGTGATCTTACTGGGCTTCGGCTCATAACTTACTCTGCTACGTGCGTAGGTCCTTCATCCAGTCAGCAGCCCGGACGTTAGCGGTTCCCGAGGCTTCTGAGACTTTTGATTGAGGTGAGCCGACCACACAGACCGTGGTGGCATACCGCCGGAGTCACTTAGAAATAGGACTCAGATTTCTTTGATGTATATTCATACTTTATTGAGTCACTCTTAGAATGCTCCAATTCTTTTGTGGATATATTCTTTTGGACTTCACCCTTTTATATTTATATATCCATTTATGATCTTTTCACATTATTGTTCTTTTCCGCATCTTGTTTCATTGGTTCGCCTAGGCAAATGTTGTTTAGGTGCCATCACGAGCCCTTGGAAATTGGGTCGTGACAGTTTGGTATCCGAGCCCTAGGTTCTAATTCGAGTCCTAGGAGTGTTGGAGCAGTGTCTGAGTAGAGTCTTGCTTATGGGTATGTTGTCGACCACACTTATGAGCGAGAGGCTACAAGGGCATGTTAGGAAATGTTTTCCCTTCGTTTCATCTCTATTCGTGCTGAGTAGCTTATATAGGTGCTGACCCTTTTTCGTGTATTGTATCAGATGGCGAGGACGCGAGCATCCTCAGCCAGGAGGGCTGCATCTTCTACACCCACGTCTGCGGGAGAGCCATCAGCACCTACGCAGCCGCCAGCTGCTAAGAAGACTCGGGCAGGTCGCCCGTCAGCCACTAGGCAGGACACAACTATCCCTGCGGTGTCCGCAGCGACTCTGTCAGCATCTATTCCCCCTGTGCCTGCTGTTGTGCCAGGCACCGTTGTGATCTCTTCAGAGGAGTATATGAGACTGATGGCCTTGTCTAGCCATCAGGTCCCTGTCAGAGATGATGTTGCAGCTCCTGTTTCGGCTCCTCAGCCGACCACACCTGTTATGAGCACGCCTACTTCTGAGGCTGCTCCTGATCATATTGCCCAGCCGCCTGCTTCTGCTCCTCAGGCAGGTCCTGTTATTTCTACTCCCCCTATGGGCACTGAGGAGGTTGCCAAGAGGATAGAGTCATTCATGAAGCTTCAGCCTCCAGAGTTCGACGGTACCTCAGCTACATGTACTGCCCATAGGTACATTCAGAAGTGTGAGAAGATTTTGACAGTTCTTGGTACTAGAGACACCTTAGGGGTGCAGTGTGCTTCTTTCAGATTATCGGGAGATGCGGAGACATGGTGGGTCTCCATGATGCGGCAGAGGTCTAGTGACCTCCCTCCTTTGTCTTGGGCTGAGTTCGTGTCTATGTTCATGAGCAGGTTCGTGCCCCAGAGTCAGCACGATGCTCAGAGGCGCGAGTTTGAGGGGTTGAGGCAGGGAAACCTGTCTGTTTCAGAGTATGACACCAGGTTCTTGTGGTTGTCTCAGTTTGCGCCGGCTATGGTGGCTCAGGAGAGGGACAAGGTCCTCCGGTTTGTTGAGGGTCTTCATCCCCGCTTGCAGGTAGCTGTTGCCCCTGATATGGGCAACAAGTCATATTTTGAGATAGTTGATGTGGCGCGGCGGATGGAGGATATCTTTGCCAGGGCTGACGCGGAGAGGGCGGCCAAGAGATCGCGTCAGTCTGGTGGGTATAGTGGATCCGCTCAGAGGGGTCAGGGTCATCAGGGCCGTTCTCAGTCTAGGCCCCAGGCTGCTGCTTTGCCTGCCCAGGATTTTTCTTCAGAGACCCCGAGGCCTTAGTCATCCCAGAGGCGGGGTGGCTCTTCGCAGTCTGGTCCGCCGCAGTGCGAGAGGTGCCATCAGAGGAATCATGGGAGGTGTTCGTCTGGAGGTGGTCATGGCAGAGGTGGTAGAGGTGGTAGAGGAGGTAGAGGTGATGGATGTTTTGAGTGTGGGTCTCCAGAGCACTATGTCAGGAGTTGCCCTTATGTTTCATCAGGTCGCCAGGGATCCGCAGCTATGGTACCATCTGGTCCTCAGGCCGCCAGGCCCGTTTCTCAGATTTCTCCTAGACAGCAGTCTCAGAGAGCTCCAGGTTCAGGAGGCTCGGCGCAGGTCTATGCTATGACTCGTCAGGATGCTGAGGCATCCAATGATGTCATCACAGGTATTATTTCTGTCTGTGGCCGCGATGCTTATGCTCTTATTGATCCGGGGTCTACCTATTCGTATGTGTCGCCGGGATTTGCCCCTTGCTTGGGCAGGGATCTGGTCTTCTTAGATGATCCCTTTATGGTTGCCACCCCTGTCGGGTCTTCTATATGTGTAGATAGGGGTTATCGGCAGTGTATGATCTCCATCTGTGGTGTAGAGTCCTTAGTGGACCTGATGCTGCTCGATATGTCTGATTTCGATGTCATTATGGGCATGGATTGGCTGGCTTTCTGTCATGCGACTTTGGATTGCCATGCCAAGTCCGTGACGATCGGGGCAGAGGGTGAGTCTCGGGTTGTATGGAGAGGTTCCAGGCCTTCTCCGAAGAGTAGGATCATTTCTTTCTTGGAGGCGCAGAGGATGATATCTAGTGGGTGCGAGGGATATATTGCTTCAGTTCGGGATGTCCGGGCAGAGGAGTTATCCCTTGATAGAGTTCCGGTTGTTTGTGAGTATCCGGATGTGTTTCCTGATGATTTGCCGGGATTGCCGCCTATGCGGGAGATAGAGTTTTGCATTGATCTATTGCCAGGCACTCAGCCTAAATCTATTCCCCCGTATCGTATGGCTCCTGTTGAGTTGAGGGAGATGAAGGAGCAGATTCAGGATTTGCTCGATAAGGGCTTCATTAGGCCCAGTGTGTCTCCATGGGGTGCCCCGGTATTATTTGTGAAGAAGAAGGATGGCTCTATGCGGATGTGTATTGATTACCGGCAGCTGAATAAGGTTACTATCAAGAATAGGTATCCTTTGCCGCGTATTGATGATTTGTTTGATCAGCTTCAGGGTGCTACCTTCTTCTCGAAGATTGATTTGAGGTCGGGGTATCATCAGTTGAGGATTCGGTCCGAGGACGTTTCCAAGACTGCTTTTCGTACCCGATATGGCCACTATGAGTTTCTGGTGATGTCTTTCGGGCTTACGAATGCCCCAGCTGCTTTCATGGATCTGATGAACCGAGTGTTCAAGGCCTACCTTGACTCCTTCGTCATTGTGTTTATCGATGATATCTTGGTTTATTCGAGGAGCAGGGAGAAGCATGAGCAGCATTTGAGAGTTGTTCTTCGGACTTTGAGGGATCAGCAGTTGTATGCCAAATTCTCCAAGTGTGAATTTTGGCTCAGTTCTGTATCTTTCCTAGGTCACGTGGTGACCAAAGATGGGGTGTGTGTTGACCCGAAGATGATAGAGGCCGTTCAGAGTTGGCCTAGGCCTACTTCTCCTACAGAGATTCGGAGTTTCTTAGGCTTGGCAGGTTATTATCGGCGGTTCGTCGAGGGGTTTTCTTCTATTTCAGCACCTCTGACGAAGTTGACCCAGAAGAATGTTCCTTTCCTGTGGTCCGATGCCTGTGAGTCTAGCTTTCAGAAGCTTAAGACTCTGTTGACTTCAGCGCCAGTGTTGGCCTTGCTTAGTGGATCCGGGGGATTCACCGTATATTGTGATGCTTCGGGTGTTGGCCTGGGTAGCGTTCTGATGCAGGAGGGTAAGGTGATAGCTTATGCCTCGAGACAGCTGAAGGTCCATGAGAAGAATTATCCTGTCCATGATTTGGAGCTGTTAGCTGTCGTGTTTGCACTGAAGTTGTGGAGGCACTATCTTTATGGCGAGCCATGTGAGATATTCACCGATCATAAGAGTCTCCAGTACTTGTTCACTCAGAAGGACTTGAACGGGAGACAGCGCCGCTGGTTAGAGCTGCTGAAGGATTATGATCTTTCTATCCGGTATCATCCCGGAAAGGCTAATGTTGTAGCCGATGCCTTGAGTAGGAAGTCCATGGGTAGCCTCGCCTATCTTGATGCTGATATGAGGCCGTTGGCCCGTGAGTTGCAGGCTTTGTCCATTAGTGGGGTTCGGTTTGATGATTCTGTTCCAGGCCGGGTGCTTGCATATGTGGGGTCTCAGTCGTCTTTAGCTTCCTAGATTCGGGAAAGGCAGTTCGAGGATCCTTATCTGAGAGATCTCCGGGACAGGGTCCTGAGTGGGGGAGTGTCCTCGTTCGTGATTGGTGATGATGGTGCTTTGCGGCTTAACGGCCAGGTATGTGTTCCAGCCATTGTGGAGCTGAGGCAGATGATTTTGGCAGAGGCTCACAGTTCGAGATATTCCATTCATCCGGGTACTACGAAGATGTATCATGATCTTCGAGAGCTGTATTGGTGGAAAGGGATGAAGAGGGATGTTGCTGATTATGTATCTCGGTGTTTGAATTGCCAGCAGGTGAAGTATGAGCACCGGAGGCCAGCCGGGGTGACCCAGTCTATGCCCATTCCCGAGTGGAAGTGGGAGCAGATCACTATGGATTTCGTAGTTGGTTTGCCGCTGACCGTGGGTAAGCATGATTCGGTGTGGGTAGTAGTTGATCGACTGACGAAGTCGGCTCACTTCATTCCAGTGAGGACTACTTATACCTCGGAGCGTCTGGCTCGTATCTTCATTGAGCAGATTGTGAGATTGCATGGTGCTCCTGTTTCTATCATTTCTTACCGAGGTGCTCAGTTCACAGCTCAGTTTTGGAGATCTTTTCAGAGAGAGCTGGGTACTCAGGTCGATCTCAGCACTGCATTTCACCCGCAGACTGATGGCCAGTCTGAGCGGACCATTCAGATCCTCGAGGATATGTTGAGGGCGTGTGCTATTGATTTTGGAGGCCATTGGGATAGCCATTTGCCGCTAGCAGAGTTTGCGTATAATAATAGCTATCAGGCTTCTATCCAGATGGCTCCGTTTGAGGCATTGTATGGTCGGAGATGTCGCTCGCCTATCGGTTGGTTCGAGTCTGGTGAGGTCCAGGTGTTGGGGCCCGATTTGGTGCAGCAGACCTTAGATAAGGTCCGGGTTATTCAGGATCGACTCCGCACGGCTCAGAGCCGGCAGATATCGTATGCAGATCGGAGGCGGAGAGATCTTGAGTTCATGGTTGGGGACCGGGTATTCCTCAGAGTGTCGCCCATGAAGGGTGTTATGAGATTTGGGAAGAAAGGCAAGCTCAGTCCTAGGTTCATTGGGCCTTTTGAGATATTGGAGCGCGTTGGCGCCGTTGCTTATAGACTGGCTTTGCCTCCCTCTCTGTCTGTTCATCCGGTGTTCCATGTGTCCATGCTCCGGAAGTATGTTCACGATCTGTCTTATGTGATCGATATGGCTTCCGTGGAGGTAGATGGCGACTTAGCTTATTCGGAGGAGCCTATTGCTATTGTGGCTAGAGAGGTCCGTAAGATGAGATCGAAGGTGATCCCGCTTGTGAGAGTTCAGTGGGGGCATCACTCCATTGGCGAGGCCACTTGGGAGCTTGAGTCCAAGATGCGTGAGAGGCATCCGCGCTTGTTCGATGATTCAGGTATGAAATCCTTGTATTTTCTAAGCCTGAATTTGCATTTTTAAGTTTTATTGATTTTGGGTGGTACCGAGGGGTCCTCGAAATCCGTGCCAGCTCCGTGGCTAGTGTGTGGATCCTACCTTAGACTTAGGCTCGTCCGAGAGTCTAAGTGGGGAGAATGTAACGACCCTCAAATAGTCGTTACGGGATCCAAGATCTCGATTTGCGTGTCGACAGTCCCAAAAACTCCGTTAGGTCATTTATGACCTGTCTGTGAAATCTGAGTCGAAACGGAGTCCGTTTGATAGGTTTTCGAGAAAAGGATCCGTTTATGAAATTCCGGAAAGGAATTTAGGGTTTCGATAGGTCGTTTTGAGTAAACGAACCCCGATGGAAAATCTGAGCGCACCGTTAGGTCCGTCTCGTCATTTATGATATGTAGCAACCTTCAAAATTGAAAACGGACCTCGTTTGATAGGACTTTTGATAAAGTCCCCGTTTCGGAAGTTTAAAAGAGTTAAAAGAGGTTTCCGAGCTCGATTTGAGCAAATGAGCTCCGATGAGAGATCCGAAAGTTCCGTTAGGTTCGTATAGTCATTTGTGACTCGTAGCAACTTTCGGAATTGGATTTCGAGGTCGTTTGGTTAAATTTCGCTATTTTGGCGAAAGTCGAAAATTGAACCTTTGCCGTGGGACCCACTTTTTGAGTTCTGGAGGTCCGAATTGAGTTCCGTCTTGACGAGCATGTCGCCCAAGTATTTTATGGCTTGTGTGCAAAATTTGGGATCATTCCGAGCTTCGTAGGGTCCCGTTTTGCCCCTAAAACAGTAGAAAATCTGGTGCGACTTTTCTGTTCTGTTTTGGCGCAAACAGCCGGATAAAAGCTGATTTTTCGGCCAATCCGTAAGGAATTAGGAAAAACTCAAAACATGAAAGTTGTAGCCCTTTGAGTTGTGGTTCTAATGGAATCGGTATCAGGTCATTTGGACATTCCTATCAAAAGTTATGATTTTTTCAAAAGAAGCTGTCACAGAGGCAAAAACTGCTATAAAAAGGCCATTTCGGTTCATAACTTATAAAAAATCATTTGGTGAGCTCTTGAGGCGATTTTTGGGTATTTCTTGAAGACCCAATCATACTTACACTTAAGGTAAGCCCTTTCAATCCATCTTTATGTTGATTAACACAAGAATCAAAGGGTTGATTCTTGGAAATGGGTTAGAACCCTAGATTCTTAAGAATTGGGGAAAGACATCGAGCAAGGCTCGCATGTGGAATCTAAGTGTACTTTTGGACTCACGGGAGCGTGGGGAGTCCGAAAAAGTACATTTTGTAAATTTAGGGCTCGGCCCTACCCGGGGGCATTTTGGTAATTTTTACCCTAGGATGCCTATAGGCTTAAATAGCTATAATTGAGCACTCATATGTGCTATATCTTGTCTTAATAGACCTAGTGGAGAGTCCTTCGTGGACAAGGCGAGCGGGAAAGGAGATTCTTCCCGGCATTTGAGCCCGAATTTCGAGGTAAGTGAGACTTGACCTCTATTGTGCTTGTGGACTCTTCCTTCATGCTAGTATGCTTCATGTACGCATATATATACCTAACAATGGTTAGGATTAATGATGTGAATTACTTGCTATTATTGTTTGTTATAAATAGCGAGATGACTCGACCGAGGTATGTGCCGGTCTAAACGCTACGTCGAGGTAGCTTAAATTTATATCGTAGTAACGCTTGCTACGCCATGCTTAGATAGCAAGAACTTGGGACATGGCCGAGGATGTTGCCGGCATGTCATGATAAATGTCTTGCCGAGGATTTTGCCGGCTTTTGTATGATATTGGTACTTGATTTGTTCACGTGCCGGGTTGGGTAGTGGTGTCTATACGTAACCTTGGGTTGGACGACATGGGAGTAGGGATTGTACCCCCAAACTGTGGTCGGGTTAACCTTCGCCTTACGTTCAGCTAGCATAACCAACCTGGGTTACGGTGACTGTGAAATATTATCGTTATTAATATTTTTGTTATTGTTATTAATGTCGTGGATATTAATACTGTTAGAGGGACACTTGACAGGGGGTGTGGTGTCGCCTATACTATGAGATGTGTCACACTTGACAGGGGGTGTGGTGTGGACACTTGATCTTTGAGATGTGACGCACTTGACAGGGGGTGTGGTGTGGTCACTTGATTTATTGAGACACGACGCACTTGACAGGGGGTGTGGTGCGATCGTAGACAGATTTGAGATGAGCCAACGACTACGGGTCGTTGGTCTACTTATTCATGATTGTGATAGTGACTTCGGGTCACGGTATATGGTTGATACTTAGTAGTGGTGTTGCTAGTCCATCGTAGGTCTAGGTTAGTCGGCACGGGAGTAGAGATTGGACCTCCAAACCGCCGCTGAGTTGACCTATGCCTTACGTTGGATGGGCATAATCCTTGAGACTTCTGGTTACTACTTGTGTGTATGGAATGTGTTACATCTATTTGTGATTTCACTACTTTATTGTATGATTACTATAGTATGTTCTTGCTTATGATGCATGTAGCGACTTGTCCCGCAAGGGTACCTTAGCGGGCCTGTCGGTGATCTTACTGGGCTTCGGCTCATAACTTACTCTGCTACGTGTGCAGGTCCTTCATCCAGTCAGCAGCCCGGACGTTAGCGGTTCCCGAGGCTTCTGAGACTTTTGATTGAGGTGAGCCGACCACACAGACCGTGGTGGCATACCGCCGGAGTCACTTAGAAATAGGACTCAGATTTCTTTGATGTATATTCATACTTTATTGAGTCACTCTTGGAATGCTCCAATATCTTTTGTGGTTATATTCTTTTGGACTTCACCCTTTTATATTTATATATCCATTTATGATCTTTTCACATTATTGTTCTTTTCCGCATCTTGTTTCATTGGTTCGCCTAGGCAAATGTTGTTTAGGTGCCATCACGAGCCCTTGGAAATTGGGTCGTGACAGTTGGTTTCGTTTTTAGGGCTACCTTCAGAAAGAATTCACTGTTGTAAAAAAGGTTGCATGTTATACTACAAAAAAAAAAAAACAAAGATAAGCAATTTTGTACGTTTTGCGGTGAGGCTCGCTACAAGCCAGTCAAAAATGCTAAACAGAAATAGGTCCCAGTCAAAGCGATGCATTACTTACCTCTTACACCAAGGTTAAAGAGGTTGTATGCATCAATAAGTTCTGCTCCTCATATGAGATGGCATCATGAACGTACACGACAATCTGGTATTCTATGTCATCCGTCTGATGGAGAAGCATGGAAGCATTTCGATAGAGTGTATCCTGAATTTGCAAGTGAACCTAGAAACATCAGGTTGGGTTTAAGTTCTGATGGGTTTACTCCGTTTGCTGTCTCTGCTGCACCATATTCTTGCTGGCCTGTATTCGTCACACCGTATAATCTACCCCTAGAAATGTGTATGACAAGTCCATATATTTTCCTAACTTGTATTATCCCTGGTCCTAGTAACCCAAAAAGCTCTATTGATGTATTCTTGCAGCCTTTGATTGATGAGTTACAAATATTGTGGCGTGATGGTGTTGTAATATACGATTGTTCCTTGAAACAAAACTTTAGATTGCATGCTTGCTTGATGTGGACAATTAATGATTTCCCTGCATATGGCATGTTGTCTGGTTGGTCCACTGCTGGTAAGCTATCTTTTCCTATTTGTATGGAAGATACAAAAGCATTTTATTTGAAATATGGGCGTAAGCACACATGGTTCGACTGTCAGCACCAGTTTCTGCCAGATGACCATCCATTTAGGAGAAACACTATTGCATTCATGAAGTACAAGGAGGATTTTGATGATCCTCCACAGAGGTTGATGGGCCATGAAGTTTGGTCCCTGGTTCAGGGGTATCCCAAGGCAACGGAGCAGCAACCACTGCCTAGAATAGCAGGTTTTGGTGTTACACATAATTGGACAAAGCAGAGCATATTTTGGGAACTTTCTTATTGGAAGGACAATCTTCTTAGGCATAATCTGGATCCAATGCATATTGAAAAAAACTTTTTTGATGCTGTCTTTAACACTGTGATGGATGTCAATAACAAAACAAAGGACAACTTGAAGGCAATGTTAGATGTTCAGGCATACTGTCGGCGACCTGAATTGCACCTACAATCAGATGTGGTTAAGGTGCGCAAACCATCAGCGAACTACACTTTTGACTTGGAGGAGAGAAGAATGATTTGTGAGTGGATACAGGATATTAAGTTTCCTGATGGTTGCGCATCGAATATATCCAAATGTGTCGACATGATAGAAGGTAAGCTTACGGCAATGAAAAGCCATGACTGTCATGTTTTCATAGAAAATTTGTTGCCAATTGTGTTCAATGGCTTGCCTGATACAATTTGGAAACCACTCACTGAAATGAGTGTGTTTTTGAAGGACTTGTGTTCTAGTACATTGAGGGAAGAAAATCTACAATCGATGGAAAGTAATATTCCTGTGACCTCTACTAATTTGACCAAGATATTTCCCCCTGGTTTCTTCAATGTTATGGAACATATGCCTATGCACCTTGTTGAAGAAGCAAGACTTGGAGGCCCGGTTCAGGGAAGGTGGATGTATCCTACTGAAAGGTAATGCATATCAAAGATTTCCTCCTATATTTAATATTTTTTAATTCAATATTAAATTTCAATGGCTATCTATGTTATACAGGACTATTGGCAAATGTAAGCGGACTACAAAAAATAGGAATAGAATTGAGGGGTCGATATGTGAGGCTTATCTTGTTAGGGAAACGTAGCATTTCTGTTCTTATTATTTTGGGGCCGAGGTACCTTCTCTAAGTCGCATGCCTAACCGGCATGATGATGGTGGGAGCGAAAATGCACTGTATCCTCATTTTTCCATATTCAATCATCCCGGTCGAGGATCAGAAAAAGGTTGCACAAAAACATTCAGCGACATCGATAGACAAGTTGCTACGACACATGTACTGCTAAAATGCCCAGAAGTGCAACCTTTTTATAGGTATTTGTCACTTTCTACAAATAACAAAAAAGGTTAATACATATATTAATTTTTACATCCTGAATATTATTTTGTGCATAGCAGTTTATTTGTCAGTAACTTTGTGACGGCCAAATTTTCAGAGTGGTTTAGAGAATAAGTAAGTATTTATTTAGTGACACATATCCCGTTGGTGAATACTATACACAAGTATGTTTTAACTTATAAATTTAATTGTATGCATGTTAGGTGCACAATCCTGAAAACGGCGTCAATCATCCACTGTTTTGTGATTTATCGTTGGGCCCTGTTTATAAGTACATACAAATGTCTAAGTACTTCATCAATGGCTATAAGTTTCATACTGAAGAATGGTCCATGGGGAAGAAAACATATAACTGCGGAGTGTGGGTGAATACAGGTACTGGTGATGGAGAGTTTGACTATTATGGTGTAATACATGAAATATTAGAGCTAGAGTTTAATGGTCATCCAAGGAAAAAGTTGGTGCTCTTTCGGTGTAAGTGGTTTGATCCAACACCACTTCGGGGTACAAAGGTGCATCCAGTATATAAAATAACCACAACATCCTCCAGAACAGGAAACAAACTACACCTCTGCACCCTTACAGAAACAGCCCCTCATCCTCATTTAACAACACCTCTGGAACCTAACTAATGCCTGCTGCACTCCCTAGACCTTCAGAAATAAGAATCACACCCCCAACACTCCCAAACTCACTCCCAACTAACTATACACTTACAGATAACAGAGACCACCCTTCAAAATTCCACCTAACATGGGGAATTAACTGCTATACTCCTCAGAAGACAAGCCTCCACAGCAAACAACTTCTCCCTGATTCTAAGCAAGACACCTGTAAAGCCAAAGACCCTCTAACAGACTCTCACACTTCCACCAACACACTCCAACAAACTGCAAACAACTTACACTAAGCTACCTGAAGCCTCTAGAACTTCTACCTTCTATACTCCCTGACTGATACCCCTGCCGCACACACAAACAAATACCTGCACACAAACACATACATGCAAACTACTAGGAACCTGAAACAAACTCAAGGTTCAATTACAAATAGTAACTAGCTATGTTAAAAATTATGTACTTGACAGTGTAAAAGAGAAGCAGGGAACATGCTAAGATAAAACTCTACTATTAAACTTAATAGTCTAGAACTGAAGCATGGCTGCACAAACAACTCTCTCTGACTTAAGCTAGTCAATGACTCATATGAAACACAACAACAAATGTCAAAGACTCAAACTTTATCACTCAAGGTTTTAAAATCTTCACACATAAACCAGATTAGTTTCATTTACAGCCTCACATCATACATCATTATTGACTGCTTTTTTCACAAAGTATGCATCACACAGCAACACATGTACTTCAGATCAGAGGTATACATCCAATAGAAAAGAAATACTCATAAAATGTAGGAAAACCGACCTGTTTTGGTGCAGTGAAGAGGGGCACGGGATCTGAAGGAAAGCGACTCGAGCGAGAAGACGACACGAATAACAAAATCGATACGAATAGTGAAGCGATATCCAAAACAGTAACATTATCTGAATTATATTCGATATCCAAAATAGTAACACTATCTGAACTATGTCTCAATCTCCAAACGAAACAGTGAAGATATGAACCAATATTTTACTTCCAAAAATCAGAAAATATTTTCATCACTCTCTATATACTGCCTTTTTTTAGACTCCAAAACTTCCCGCCCTAAAAATCTGAATAAAATCCATTTTATACTGGAAAATTTAGGGCTTTTACCTTGGTTGAAATTCCGAAATTACTCCCTCCTATTTTTGATTCATCTCTTGTGATATAAGGGTAAGAAGGGTATAACTACACCTCTCTCATCCTTATCTCCAAGAAAGAGATCAAGGGCTCGGATTCACTCTAGGTTTGAAATAAACGGACTGGATGACTCACCAACGGGTCTTACTGGATAAGAACTTTGTACCACAAGGATGAGCTAGAATTTTAGTCTGATATGGTGAAATTTTTTTTGGGGGGGGGGGGGGGGGGGAATCGGGGTTTTGGATCTTGGGTCGGGTTAAGGAGAAGGGAGCTGATTAGGGGAAATGAGAATTAGGGGTGCAGTGTGTGTATTATGTATTCTTTGCATGTATAGGCTAGTAGTTTAGGCAAGGAACGATTTTAGCCTATTTTAAATGAACTAAGAAATTGAGGTATTGCACGGGTGGGATAGAAATTAGGCTATGCATTGAAAAATTTGACCCTTTTTCTCAGAAATTAACCAATTACATTTAATTTTCAAAAGTATCCTTTGATTAAATAATTATACATTTAATTAAATTTTTCGGGACAAAATTGGATGTCAACAAGTTTTCAATTACCCATTGCACTTCTTGTAACTCTTTAAACTTGGTGTACCATCCTCACATGTTTGCGGGGTCTTCCCATACTGTCGCCCCAGCCATGCGGGTGCTATGTGAGCGAATGCCCCTATCCCTTGATGCCCTTGGCGCTATTGGATTGATTGGGACACCGTGTAAGTGCTCTCTCAACCATATTTACAGCAAAAGGTTGCACCCCTCAAAGAAGTCTCCTCCTCTTCTACATTTGGTTAGAGCCCTATAAATTTCTCCCACGATCATTGGAACCAAGCTCACTTGGCGCTTGTGAGCACCTTTGCGCAAACTTTCAACCACCCTTCCCAGCCTTATGTCGATCATTCCTTCTTTCTCGGGAAAGACCACACTTCTCAGAAAGGCAACGATGAAAGCAGTAGATTCAGTCCATTCCCAATCTTTAATTTTCCATGCCCCAGTACAATCGTGCCTAAGAGTTGGATCTCCAAATCTAGAATGTAAATACTCCAAGGTGACCTTTCCATCATACACTCCCTCGATGTATGGATCATAAGGAGTGTGCAACCGCTCGATGAACTCCTTAGGGTCCAAGCCTCGGGGATAAATCATGGTCTCAGGCCCAGGCTCTAACCCTGCTAATCCTCCAATCTCTTTTAGCATAGGTGCCAATTCCAAACCATTGAATGATATACAGCCCTTTTGTAATCCCATAAATGTGTAGCAGCCTCGACCAAACTAGGCATAGCAGTGTAAGCCTTGAGAGCTACCAGTTTCCCCAGCACCTTTTGAACATAGAGCTTACTGACGGCAGCCAAATCTTCCCACTAGAGCCTGATCAAGTGAGGAGCTTGGAAGACTGTCTCAAATTAAAGTGTACCTCTTGCAGCCACAGTCTGAAAACAAAACAGGAAAAGAAAAGATCAAACCAATCTAATAGTCTTGATCACACTCATGCAAACGATCAATATTTTGCGCAAATATTTCTTAGAATCCAAGCGAGGATGCAGATTTGTCCTTTTTGGGTTAAGAACCCTTTCGACATTTGGAATAGGTTTACTAATGGACTATGACGTGCCAAGGATGTCTAGCATTCCTAGCTTTATCATGATGCAAGGAAATTAAATATGCATTTTGTTGCCAATTGTTTCCATTGATTCCCAAAACAATTTTGGAATTCAATACATGACGACTTTTGAAAAAATAAAAATACAAAAAAAGTGAAAATGACATTAGACTAAGCAACATGCTCTTCCTCCAGCCTGGATCTTTTTGCTTCTCGGGCAACCTCTTTGACTTCTTCCATAGCTTTGGTTAAGTATCCCTTTGCCGCGACTAAGTATAAGATGTCTACCTCAACATACTCAAAATTCCATTGTTCAAACTTCATCCCCAACGCCTCTATCTTTCCTTCCAACCCTAATGTATGCATCCTCCACACTTCGATCTCTTCTTTGTTTTCTTTTTCCATTTTAACAGCTTTCAACATGAACTCACGGTACCGAACTTGAGCTTCCACCTCTCGGTCTCTTATGTCATTCCCTCAGCTCGGCCCTTGTTGACACCTAATTTCGTCCCTCCTATTTTCAAAATCAACCACTCTTAAATTTTACATGCACTGGCGTACTCATTCCCACCTTGTCTATTCTTTTCAAAATTGATTTCTCACACTGGCCTAACAATTGAGGCTATTTTCAAAATATTGTTTCAAACCATAACTATTTTTACAACTTCCTACAATTACCTCTATTTTTGACAAAAGTATCCAAAATTATTTTAAGCCTCAAGATTACAATTTTTAGGCATTTTAGCCTCCTTAACACTTTAAAATAAATTTCCTAATTTTCCTTTAATTTTTATACCTTTTTAAATCTATTTTATACCACTTTATACCATTTTATTCCCACTTTATACCTATATATATATATATATATATATATATATATATATATATATATATATATATATATACACACACACACACACATTTCCACATACACAAATATAAAGCATACATATCAGCTATTATTTTACACGTCACGCCTACGTGGATCGATCCTGATCGTCCACGTAGGCGATCCAATGGTTCAGATCTATTTTCCTTGTTTTTCTCTCCCAAAACCCTTTCCCCTCTTCTCATTTTCCCACACGCCCTCAGCCTAACTCTCTCTCTCTCCTCTCTCTTGGCGATTTCAATTGCCATCACTGGCGATCAACTTTCCGGCCATTGTGATCGGAGAAAATTGGAGAAAATGGTATCACTGAACTCCCCTCATCGTCCGCTATAAAACCTATATACTTTTGGTGGTATTTGGACGAGGGCAAAACTTGACTCTTATTGACTGAGTCACCGCCGCCGGGAAGAGCCTCCGGCGGGGTTCAGGTTATGGTTGAACTGTGTTATCGCCTAAAAATGGTATGAAACCTCCAGGTGAGCTAATTCTGTGACGGGTCGACTCGACCCGACTCCGAAGTGAATGGGTAACCCATTTTTTCTTTTGTTTGCTTCAGTTTAAGCGATGTTTATGTATTAACAGGTTTAGTCGACTAACGATTGTAGGTTAAGATAGTAAGTTCGTTAATCTTTGATTTAGTTAACCAACTTGACTAGACACTACTCCGATTTCTACATGTTTAAGGGTTGCCTCTGTTAGTGTTAAAATCCATGATTGGTTTCTTAAGTTAAGCACTATTATCCGTGTTTCTATTGCCTGGCTCAATCGAAATACCTGTTTTGTGTTTACATGCGTAAAGTTGAAATGTTGGGATGGTTTAAGCATGATTCTGAGGGGGTCTAGATTGATTCCAATTTGAATTAGTGATTGATATTTGGGCCTGGCATGATTAAGAGAATGTTGAATTGATTCAATGTGAATCCTTGATTGATGATTTGATTGATAATCAGTTCTGTGAATTAATGTGATTTTAATTGGGAGTTATCAAAGTTAATTGACTAATCTCCAAGCCTAAAATTATCCTAAAACATGTTTTCGAACCTAGACTTTATTTGGTTTTAGGGAGAGGGATCCTAGTCTGTTTAAGACTCGTTTTACCTAGATCTGTGGAGTCTGATTAGTCTAAATAAGGAAGGAAGTACTAGGCAGATTTCCTAACTATGGGAAATAATATTCCCTTGCCATTCCTGGTTTTCATCCGTTAGACCTTCAACCCCCATCCCTCACCTATATAAACTAATCTCTTCTCAACTAGAAGAGATAGGGGTTTCTGGAATACAAAAGCCCAGAGACAAACACTAGCATACTTAGTGAAATTCTGCATAGCTTCTTCACTTTCAATCTTTTTTGGATGCACTTGTTTTTTTTTTCTGGGGAAGTCATTACTGTCTGTGAAAGGTGCTAATCCTGCTTCTTTTGGTTGTCTGTACTTTGATTTCACAAAGTTTTCAAAAGGTAATCTTTCACTCACTACTATCTATTATGTCTATGTGTATGTGTATCTGCACATGCTCACCCTATTCCTGTTCCGTTTAGACTATTTGTTTGTTTGAACTTGCTTTGAGTTCTGAGTGAGCTTATAATCTAAAAGAAATCCATGCCCTTTGTAGTTACTGTCTATGATTGCTAAAGGTGACATAATCTGAGTAATTAGGCTGCTCACAATCTGACTAGTCATGACACCTGTGTGTATATTTGCTTTCTTAACATGATCTTGCCCCATTCATTGCTCCTTTAGATCACTTGTTTGTACCTTGTACTGTTGAGAACCACAACAGCATTACAAAAAGATTCCTTTGACCGCACTTACCCCTAGCAGGCCCTTCCTTTGGCTCAGGTCTTTCCCCTCCCCTTTTTCCCTTGCTGGTCCTCTACTTGCAGGTTACTCAAAAGGACTTAACTGGCCAAGTCCTGATCTGGTAATTCCTAAGGCTCAGGATCTGGGCTCTCTAAGTTGATCCTGGGGTTTGGGCGTCTGAGACATTGAACTCATGACTGTTTGCTGGATTTAACCTTGAACCTTGGGAATCTGGACAATATTAAACTTGTAGCTATGTTGCTTTCCTTTAGAGACTGCCCCATCTGTGTATATTATTAGGACCCCCTGTCTGTACTTCTTTAAAACAGGAACTTGCAGCTTCTAAACACTGCATATTAGCCATCCAAGGGGTAAATTCCTAACTCTACGCTTATGTGCTTGCATCATGATAGGAGTTAATCACTCTGGATTAGTTCAACATGCTTATAGGGTTATAATCAGTTTATTTAAAGCATTCTTTTGACTGGATTTTGAAAATAGAACTTGAATGCATGCCTACTTTTGTCTGAGTCTGAAATTCAATTTGGCGGGGGCTATTAGTGTTGTTTAAACTTGAAAAGAACCATTTCTGGAAATAGAATCGGCTTTTTTTTGCATAAGTAATCGGGGCCCAGTAAAATTTTCAAAACGTGCCCTTTGGGTATTTAAATCATTTCCGTCTTGCATGAACAGTCTAGGCCCAGTAAAACTTTTCAAAACAAGGGCCTATAAATGTGTATAAAAATATTTTTGATGCTCAAACACTCTTATACACTAATCTAATAGTGTATAAGGGTGTATAAAGCTTTGGGGTCACTTGTACACTATCAAAGATTTTTCTAAAGAGTATAATTATCATATAGATCATATACTTGCATGTGTATATTTATATTATTACGTGGGACACCCCCTTATTTGCATTTGTGTGATTTTCGCGAATCCGCTTTCAAAAAAAGCCCTCCTACATATATGTATATCTTCCAAAACTTGACCCCTATACAAAAAAGGCCATTAAGGTTAGGGCTCGACAATTAATGATGAGTCACGTCGGCCTCAAATGAGCCAACATTTTGTTTTCAAAACAAACCCTTTCGGTTCTTTATTAAATCTGAAATTATTGGTAAAATAAGTTGTTTATGCCAATATTCTTTTCAAAATGTGTTGATTACAGTTGTAAGACAAATTTGTATGGCAGCACTTGTTTACGATTAGGCTTTGACATTAGAGGTCATAGATGTGATTAGGCTTTAACTTAGGTCGAATATTGAAAGTTATTTGTTTGCATATGTAAATATATTGCGCCTTAATTAATTTAAATCCAAGTTAGTATTCGTGATGACATATACTATTTACATCCCAAAACTAAGACTCGGACAGTAATCACCTTTTGGTGGGACTCGGGGGAGTGCCTAACACCTTCTCCCTTGAGTCACTTGGACTTCTTACCCGCATAGAATCTCTGAATAGACTAGTAGACCTTTTAAACTTAACTTTAGACACTTAGGTGACCTAATACGCATTAGAATTTATTAGGTGGCGACTCCAAAACCTGAACTCAAACAAGTTCACCAAGTCAAATCCGAAACCCGACTCGCCTCGAGTTGAGTCCAAAATCGGGTATGACAGCCCTACTACCACATTTTCCTTTATGCTAGAATGCAACCAGCTGTTGTAATTTGGTTCGCATCCAGCATTGTATCCGTGTGACGCTAATGACTTCTCCCCCTGACTTGTCTACCTACCCAGGATTTTTTAATGCTTTTGACATTTAGAACAATATCTTCACTATAATTGAATTGGTAGGCCTTCGTGCCTGGTATGAGTGGGATGATTTGCTTTCTCCCTGCGTGCTTCATCACCCTTAGTGGTTGGTAGGGTTTGAGACCTCGCAATTCCATAAGTATCACAACGGATACCTTCTCAGAGCTAAATCTGATGAAGGAAATGAAGTGAACATCCATTGAATTGAATCCTCCGTTATGCTTTCGAACAACCTTACCCATTTCTCTGTGCTACATGGCTGCTTGAATTTTAGAACTCTGTGTCGTTCTCTAACCAAGTAGTTGGAACCAGTTGGCTTGGATAATACTTGCGCACCTCTCACTTTCCTCAAATGCTCCTTGAGCCATGCTTGTAGTAGAAGATTGCAACCTTGAAAATATTTCATTCCTTTTTTACAACTCCCAAAGCCCGATAAACGTCTGCCACAATCATAGGGACTATAGTGTAACGATAACCATCAATCCCATTAAACACCGCATCAGTAACCATGACAAGCCTCGAACATATATCTTGATTCGATCTTTTAGGAAACACCATTATTCCTAGGAAACAAACAGCAAATGCAAATGGTCTAGATCTCCTCCAGTCACTGTAGGATTTGAACTCTTTTTTACGATCGTTGAATGCACTCAAATACCCAAACTTGCTGTAGAAATAGGAAAAGGGTATTTTCCTTTGTTGTAAAAATTCTACGTTCACACTTGCTACCATCCCTAATTTGTCACGAAACTCCTCAGGTGTAGGGATGCTGGGAGCCAAAATGTGACTCCCTTCCCAACGATGTTTGTCTAACCCCGAGTGTGATATGAATCCTCCTATCTCTTCCAGAAAAGGTGTTAACTCGACGTCTCCAAATCTAAACACATTTAGTTTTTCATCCCAAAATGACACAGATGCTTCAATCATTTCTCTACATAGTTCCATTTCTAACAAAGAAATCAAATGACCCAAATGTTGGCGTACTTCGGTTTATTCACTCAATGACAAATTATTCCACCAATTAGTTAACACAGAAGGTGTGCCCATAGTCATTCCAAAACGGTGAAACTTTTGACTCATGATGACCTATAAGAAAAAAGAAAATAAATGATTAAAATTCTCCTCTCCATTTAAGAACAATTGGACGAATCGAAATTTGTATTTATTTTTGCCTCACTTTTCTTTTCTCTTTTTTTTTTTCTTTTTCTTCTTTTCTATCTTTTCTTTCTCTGAAATTTACATAAGCATGTCCAAACACCCCTTCGGGGTTAAAAACCTGTCAAGTTGTTTGAACAAGTTGAAGACTCGTCAGCTTATGGGAAGCCCTTCCTATGGCATGATGCATGCATATTACATTTCAAGAGTTGTGTAATTCTTGACACGGTTCCCAAAGATGGACGGACAAGGGGTGGGATCATTTGAAATTGTTGATTGTACAACGGGCCAACTATATTCTAAATGTCCCTCCTAAAGGGTTTTTTAGGTGGAGCGACTGTGGGGTCCACGTAATCGCTCGTGTGTGTGCAAAGTATCATTTTTCAGGAGTGGGGAGTATGAGAAATATGCCAATGTCATCAATTTCATAATAAATAAAAGAAAATAAAAAAGAAAACAAGTTCATAAATGGTGCAAGCAAACCCAAGGGAAAGCTAGACACAATGAAACGCGGAAGAAAACAAGAAATTAAAAGATAGAAGCAAGACAAGACTTGCTTCGATTCGAAAGAACAGCGAGGAACTTGTCTCAAGCTCGATCGAATGAAGGTCAAGAATCACCTATACTAAGCAACAATCCTCAAGAAAGACACGCTTCTTGCAAATTGAATGACCAAGAAGAAAATGTTCAAACGAATAACACCGATTGGCACAAGTTCTTTAAAATTCCATGTCGGGGTTCAGCTCCATCGGAGACTCACAATAGCACTTGCTATGTTTTTCATACAACTTCAAAATTTTCTATAATGAAATGGAAATGGAGTATTTATAGACTATGCTAAGGATAAAGCGGTAAATAGTCACAAGTGACTAATAAAAACAAGCCACGCAGGGCTGAGCTAAGTGTGTGTTCGGCAGCCTCGACTTCGGTGCGTGGTTGCTTGCTCGAACTCATTTGTCCTCGGACGCTCACTTGACTTCGAACACAATTTGTTGGTGTTCGGTCACTTTGTCCTCGGGCTCAAATTTGAAGATGACTCCTTCGGTTCTTGAGCCCGGCCACTCAGCTTCGGAGCAATTGCTTTCCTTCGATCAGGCCAAGTGAATGTGAACATCGTGCAGCAGCTTGGCTTGGCTTCATGTCATTAGCCTCGGTATATCGAACATTTGATCAGCACGTGTTCGGGCTGCATCATCCTCCCCTTCTTGAGAAGATTTCGTCCCCGAAATCGAGCCTTCTTCATCCTCCAAAATTTGACCTGCAACACAAGGAACTAAGTCAGCAACATTAAAGGTATTGGACACGTTATACTCACCAGGGAGGTCGATCACGTAAGCATTTGTTGTTGATCTTGGTCAACACTTGAAATGGACCATCCCCTCGAGGAGCCAATTTTCCTTTCCTTTGGTTTGGGAAGCGTTCCTTTCGGAAGTGAACCCAAACCCAATATCCCTTCTTTAATTCAAACTTTTTACGCCCCTTGTTTTTCTTTAATGCAACCTTTGCATAAGCTTCCTCGAGGTTCTTCTTCACCTTTGCATGCAATTCGATCAAGGCAGTGGCTCGCCGAGTACCTTCAAAATCAATAACAGAATCTCGAGGCAATGGGGTTAAATCAAGTGGAATCAAAGGATTAAAACCATACACGCATTCGAACGGGGTCATATTGATCATTCGATGCACCGTTCGATTGTATGCAAACTCCATCATGGGCAGACGATCAGCCCAATTTCCAACTTTTCCTTTGGTCATTGCGCGAAGCAAAGATCCCAAGGTTCGGTTAACTACCTCGGTCTGTCCATCAGTCTGAGGATGGTGAGATGTCGAGAATAGTAACTTGGTGCTGAGGGCACCCCACAAATATTTCCAAAAATGACTCAAGAATTTTGAGTCTCGATCACGCACAATAGTACGAGGCACACCATGCAATTTCAACACATTAGAAACAAACAAGGTAGCTACATGTTGTGCATCATCACACTTTTTGCAAGGAATAAAGTGAGCCATTTTTGAAAAACGGTCGACTACGACAAAGATGCTATCATGTCCTCCCCCCGACCTTGGTAACCCCAACACAAAGTCCATGGATATATCAACCCAAGGTCGATCAGGCAAAGGCAACGGGGTATACAAACCATGAGGGTTGGACTTTGATTTAGCTTTCTTGCAAACGAGACAAGCGTTGCAAAGCTTTTCCACATCTCGTCGTATTTTGGGCCAATGGAACTGCTCGGTTAGGATACCAAGAGTTTTATCGACACCGAAGTGTCCCATCAGACCTCCGGAGTGAGCTTCTCGAACTAAGAGCTCTCTCCACGATGACACTGGCACAAAAACCCTCCCATTCTTGAAGAGGTCGCCATCGTGCCACTGATATTTCTCAACCCTTCGGCCACTCAAGATCGCGTCACGAATGCATTTCAGCTTGGGATCATCTTCGTACATCGCCTTGATGCTTTCGAATCCCTTGAGCCTAGAGGCGAGAGTGGTCGCTAAGGCAAATTTCCTTGATAGCGCATCGGCCACAATATTATCTTCTCCCTTTTTGTAATGAATTACATAGGGAAAACTCTCAATGAATTCAACCCACTTGGCATGCCTTCGGTTCAGTTTCTCCTGACCTCGGAGATGTTTCAAAGACTTATGATCACTTTTAATCACAAACTCTCGAGGCCACAAATAATGCTGCCAATGGGCGAGCACTCGAACGAGGGCATACAACTCCTTGTCATACGTAGAGTAGTTCAAGGTTGCACTCTTAAGCTTTTCGCTAAAGTAAGCGTTTGGCTTCGATTCTTGCATCAGCACTCCTCCAATCCCAACTCCAGACGCATCACACTCGACTTCGAATGCTTTGCCGAAGTCAGGGAGTTGCAACAACGGGGCAGAGCAAAGCCTCCGTTTCAACTCTTGGAAAGCGCTCTCTTGGGACTCTCCCCACACAAATGGATGGTCTTTCTTAACCAGCTCGGTTAAAGGAGCTGCCACGGTGCTAAAGTCACGAACAAACCTTCGTTAAAAAGCTAGCTAAGCCATGGAAGCTACGAACTTGTGATACCGAGGTTGGAGTTGGCCATCTTTGATGGCTTCGACTTTTGACTCGTCGACTTCAACACCATTAGCACTGGCAACGAATCCTAGAAAGACTACACGGTCGACACAAAAGGCACATTTTTTGAAGTTAGCATGTAACTTCTCTTCTCTAAGTTTATCAAGCACTAGCCTTAGGTGTTCAACATGTTCATCCATAGGTTTACTATAAACAAGTATGTCATCAAAGTAAACGACAACAAACTTAATTATGAACGGCTGAGCACATGGTTCATCAGTCGCATGAATGTGCTCGGTGCATTGGATAAGCCAAAAGGCATCACCAACCATTCATAGAGACCGAACTTGGTCTTGAATGCGGTTTTCCACTCGCCTCCGGGTTTCATTCGGATTTGGTGGTAACCAGACCTGAGTTATATTTTCGTAAAGCATGAAGAACCACTTAACTCGTCTAGCATGTTATCTAATCGAGGGATAGGATGACGATACTTTACCGTTATCTTGTTGACTGCTCGGCAATCAACACACATTTGCCATGTTCCATCTTTCTTTGGGACAGGTATAACAGGAACGACGCAAGGACTCAAGCTCTCTCTAACAAGGCCCTTGTTCAGCAACTCATCAACCTGCCTTTGGAGCTCTTTGGTGTCTTCGGGATTACACCGGTATGCAGGTTTGTTGGGGAGTTGAGACCCCAGTACGAAGTCAATTTGGTGCTCGATTCCTCTTAATGGAGGTAATCTACCTGGCATTTCTTCGGAAAACATGTCTCCGAAGTCCTGCAAAACACTTTGTACAGCACTAGGCAAAGGGTTATCATTAGAAAAATCATCATTAGAGTTTAGAAAGATACCCTTGTGCACGAGGCAAATCATCATCTGATCGTTGTCGTTGCCTCGTAGAAACTCACCCGGTTGCATGATTGCACAGATTCCTTTTACTTCGGGCAGTGAGATCGTGTCTCCGGCCCCCAATTTTGCTCCCATCGGAAGCTTAGCTTTGGCCGCTTCTTTCAATTCTTTCATCCGTTTATAGTCCTCGATGACTTGTTTTGGAGACAAGGGTTTGAGTATAAAACTCTTCCCTTCGAGCTTTGCAGTGTAAGTGTTGGATCTTCCATTGTGAACAACCGACCGGTCATACTGCCATGGTCGTCCCAATAGCAAATGACAAGCTTGCATCGACACCACATCGAACATCATTTCATCTTGATATTCGCCAATTCTAAACTTGATCCACACTTGTTTGACAACCCTCAATTCTCCACACTCATTCAACCATTGTAATTTGTAAGGGTGGGGATGCTTCAACGCAGGTAGTCCCATTTGTGAAACCAAAGTTTGGCTCACTACATTTGCACAACTACCTGAGTCAATGATCATCGAACACACATTTCCCCTCACTCGACATCGGGCATGGAAAAGATTCTCTCTTTGGTTGTCCTCTTCTTCTAGAGTCATGCAACTCAAATTTCTTTGAACCACAAGAAACATTTCCGGATGATCAGCTTTGGCAGCTTCATGATCATCATCACCTTCAGCTCGGTCAGCCTCCTCGCTAAATTCCTCCTCGGTGTCACTCGCTTGCTCATGGACGGTTCCATCTTCGAGCAAAAGCATAACTTTGCGAGTTGGACACTCCTTTGCCATGTGACCATAACCTTTGTATTTATGACACTGAATATTTGAAGCACTAGGAGAGTTGAGTTGAACTTTACCTGCCACTTCTCTTGATTGGTTGACGGTCATACCCCTCTCGAAGGGTTTCTTCGAATCTCGAACAGTGTTGGCACTTGTTTGGTTAGGGCTCTTCAATTCTTTACCTCGGTTCAAAGGAGTAGAAGTAGTGACTCCTCGATACCGGTTTGCCTTATCATCCTTTACCAATTTCTCAGCTTCGATGACAGCTTCGAACAGATCTTCCAATGTGTGGTACACGTGTAGCCGCAATTGAGATGACACATCCCGAGCCAAGCCATTTTTGAATAGAATAGTGGCTTGCTCCTCATCTTCTTCCAGGTCAAGATTCAATCGAACTCTTTCGAACTCATCATGATACTCTTGGACTAACTTGGACCCTTGCTTTAACTCATACAGCTTTTGTAATTGAGTTTGCCTGTACTTGGCACTCAAATACTTAGCATCTATTGCTCTCTTTAACTGTGGACAAGTAATGACTTCGGGATAAGCATTCCTTCATCTATGCCTTTTGTCAGCTTCCCACCACGTAGATGCATACGCTTCGAATGAAGCAATGGCGTGGGCAGCTTTTCTCTCTTCGATCATCTCATTGGTTTCGAAGATGCGCTCCATTTTAAGCTTCCATTCAAGATATTCATCTGGATCACTAGTTCCTTTAAAGAGTGGAATGGTGATCTCGACACTGCTCAAGTTTGAGTCTCGAACACCACGAACTTGTTCGGGATACTCATCATAGCGATCATCAGCCTCACGCTCAATATGTCGTTCAACATTTGCGCCTCGGCCTCGACCTCAGAAATTTCCACGACCTCGGTGAGCTTGCCTTCGTTGAGCGAATGGCTGCTCGTATTCAGGTTCTGCTTCAGGAAATTCTCCTTCATCTACCTCTTCGTCAACGACCTCAATTGGTATTCGGGCCATTGGAAGTTGTATTCTTTCACTTCGAGGAATGCCCAAGTGTTGGTTCTCAGCTTGGGGATTGCCCAAGTTTTGTTGTGTTTGGGGATTGCCCAAAACTTCTCTTCGAATTGCCTCGCTTTTCAACTGATGTTGTCGAATAAGCTCAGTATACAGCTCAGGTTTCATCGGAGTGGAGCTGCTAGTTCCAGCGCCGGACCCTGGTAAGGCCAGGGACACACTTCCTTGCTCGAGTTGAGCTACTCGGGCACTCACTCCTCTTACTTTGGCACTGATGCCTTGTATCGCGGCCATGAGATGGGCTAACGACACTTCGGGCTTCTCAATTCCTTTTCCATCGCCTCCATTCCTAGCCATGGTACCTGCAGGATTCAAAGACCAAACAAATGTTAAGGTTAGAAATCACCTCACACACTCCCTCACCTTTGATGGGTGGCACTCGGGTCCACTCAATTTAGGGGTTCGGTTTTGGTTACTCAAGAACTTGTAGCCAATGGCTTCCTTGGTCGATCAACTTCTCTCAGTTCTTTCGAATTTGACAAGTTACAATGTCTCCTTCGGGATGAGTGAGTTGATTTGACTCAATGGAACGGACGCTATTTACTCTTGCACTTCAGGAAGTCAAAAGAATTTTCTACAAAAGTTGGACTTCGGTCGCCCCATGCACGAGTTCCTATAAGCTCAAATGAGTTAGTACGACCTCGAGTAGGAAGAATTACTCAAAAGATCCACTAACTAGAATATTCGGACACAAGAAAAGTGAAAACTTAGGAGAATCTACCCTTTGATTCCTCTTCGGAATCTTTTCGAACACACCGACTATTGTCCGTACAAGAGGGGTCCCTCCTTGGTACGGATAGGGTTTTACCTTATCCAATTCCCTTTTCTAGCCGACAACTTTTCACCTAGGGTTTTGATCTTTACACTTTACCCCTTTCTTCTTCAATGGAACAGTGAAAGTTTTGCTCCGGTGTACGGACGATTTTAACTTCGTTCACTGACCACGAGTTTCAACAGAGTTTGGGTTGCTTCTTTCAACTCTGGTTCCAACAATACCGGAGGAAATCAGTTCAAGTTCTTCGAGCTAAGAACCAGCTCGTTCGTGTTCGTACACTGTCACAAATCGTAACAATTTTCCGGTGTACGGACGACGGATCAAACACAGAACTTCGAAATTTAAGCACAAAACAAACTCAAATCACTCAAGAATCACTAGTCTTCATCGGCAACAACCAAGACAAGCTGGGGTTCGATTTCAGTCACCACTAAGCTCAAAACAGTCCAAAATTTCACCAAGAAACCCTAGTCACGAATGTTGTACGTCGGGTACTCGTTGGAATCAGGAAACAATGGTGAACAAGAATCAATGGTTGTTTAATCCAAACAACCAACAATCAATCACATTTTTTTTTGAATTTTTTTCTTTTTCTACTTTTTTTTTTTTTTGTAAACACCACAGCAACAACAATCCATAACAAGGAAGAAAGCTGAAACTGGAGACACGAGCACGAATATAATGAACAGGATTTGAGGTTGTAAGAACAAACTAAAACCTTGCTCTGATACCAAGATGGTGCAAGCAAACCCAAGGGAAAGCTAGACACAATGAAACGCGGAAGAAAACAAAATATTAAAAGATAGAAGCAAGACAAGACTTGCTTCGATTCGAAAGAACAGTGAGGAACTTGTCTCAAGCTCGATCGAATGAATGTCAAGAATCACCGATTGGCACAAGTTCTTTAAAATTCCACGTCGGGGTTCAGCTCCATCGGAGACTCACAATAGCACTTGCTATGTTTTTCATACAACTTCAAAATTTTCTATAATGAAATGGAAATGGAGTATTTATAGACTATGCTAAGGATAAAGCGGTAAATAGTCACAAGTGACTAATAAAAACAAGCCACGCAGGGCTGAGCTAAGTGTGTGTTCGGCAGCCTCGACTTCGGTGCGTGGTTGCTTGCTCGAACTCATTTGTCCTCGGACGCTCACTTGACTTCGAACACATTTTGTTGGTGTTCGGTCACTTTGTCCTCGGGCTCAAATGTGAAGATGACGCCTTCAGTTCTTGAGCCCGGCCACTCAGCTTCGGAGCAATTGCTTTCCTTCGACCAGGTCAAGTGAATGTGAATATCGTGCAACAGCTTGGCTTGGCTTTGTGTCATTGGCCTCGGTGGATCGAACACTTGATCAGCACGTGTTCGGGCTGCATCAGTAAAATAGTAATAATAATAGTAAACAAGATAATAAACCATTGAATAATAAAATCCCAAAAATAAAACTCGTTATGGTTAGGACTTTGAATATCCCCAGCGGAGTCGCTATTATATCATACCACACAATTTACTCAACTCGGAGCGAGTCAATATTCGGCTTTGACTGGGTAACTCGTTTGAGTGAAAGATTGGAGTCGCCACCTAATATGGATTTCTAAGGTGTATTAGGTCACCTAAACGTCTAAGGTCGGGTCTTTCATTAAGCAAGTTCAGTTTCAGAGATTCGAGGGTAAGAAATCCAAGTGACTCGGGAAAGAAGGTGTTAGGCACTCCTAAGTCCCACAAAAAATAGTTCCCGCCCAAGTTTCTTATTTGGGGATGTTAAGATACAACAGACAAAAACAAGAGTTGTATTTGTAAATTACTTTACTAAGTTGTAGGCTAAATATGCAATCAGCCAAGCAAGAAGGTACATGTACGAAAGTATATATATAGGCAGTTAAGTATGGTTGAGATGAGTTCTGAGCCTTTTCAAATTTTGAAGAGACGGCCTATATCTTACGCTTACTCGCATTTTCGGCCTCTGTTATAAATGCCTAATCGAACAATGGTTACAATTTACAAGAATCGCTAATAGACAGTTTATTTATGCAATTTTAATGACGGACCAGTTTTGCAAAAATAGGCAGATTTCAAAGATGGTTTTAAGATTTTGTCAAAAACTCAGTAGGGATTGTTTTTGAAATAAAATATTAGTCATTTAGGGTCGGTGTGACTTGACATTAGTTGTCGAGTCCTAACCTTAATGGATATTTGCTTTAGGGGTCAGTTTCAAAAAATATATGGATAAGTGGGCTGTTTTTTGGGAAAAACAATTTCACAAGAGAATACAAATGCAAATAGAGGCTCCCACACATAAATATATAGATATAAACATGCAAATACATGGAGTAGTAACGATATACTTAGAAAATACATATATTAGTTTGTATAATTGACCACAAGTACTTATACTCCCCTATACATTATTAGATTAGTGTATAGGCGACTAAAGTAGGTTTGAAAATCATTTAATGCACACATTAGGCCACGTTTAAAACTGTTGTCGGGCCTGTCTTGCTTATGCAAAAAAGGGGGCGGATTTTATTTGGCAGAAATATTCACAGATCAGTCAGTTATTCACATTTGGCCCTCGTGGTAAGAAGTCATGTATTTTTAATAGTTTAGTCATAAAACTGTTTCTAATATCAAGTTCAAGGGTCAAATACGTAGGATTCAGTCGACTAAGGTGGATAGAACAACCCTGTTATCAGAATGTTCAAGTTTTCATGCAAAAGTTCTATTAAACACTGTCAGGCTTAAATTTATCAAGTGATAAGTCTTAGTTTACTAATTATACCTGAACTACAATGCAAAGAAAGCATCATGATGCAGTCACATAAAGAAGAAGGTAAAAGAAGGCCCCTGGGTAGCCTATTATACAGTCTCAAGATAGTATTCACTGTGTTAATTAGATACAATAGGGAAGATCCTAACAAATATACATATAAAGGTGACTAGAAAGGGGAAAGCCTCAAGTTAAAACTGCCCTGATGGTTCATGATCTCAAAAATTATGTTTTAGGGGGTCAGTAACAATACAGGATAGCCATTGAGATGTACCCATTCAATGCCCTGCAATTATGAACACTGTTATGGCCTCTTTGGCCATCCTAACAATCTGTATAAGCATGATCAAAAGCTAAAAAAGGAAGCCAAGGTGCAAAGTGACAGGGTTCCAAATAGATGTAGGCAATTTAAAGGCATGGAAACAAACAGAGCAGGAAAGTAATGCAGAGACCAAGCACAAACAAGTTATAAAACATGAACAATAAGGGTTAGAGTAGAGGTATACCTTTTCAGCAATGACAGTGATCAAACAAACAAGATGCCGCAGTGTTAAATGCTTTCGAGGATAGAACCAGGAAGCAAAAGAGTAGGGGTCTTCCAATAGTTTTGAAAGACAATCAGAAGAGAGAGTAGTATGCAATAAGTGTATGCTTGTGAAGTGTTCTATGTGTTTCTGTAGATGAAAAATTGTTTAGAATGAGAGAATTAGTCGACTTATATAGGTGTGAGGGGTGGGGATTTGAATTTAAAAAGGTAATCACCTGGAAGGCAGGACAATATTCTTTCAAAGAATCAAGGGACACACTTAGGTATTACTTCCATATATGACTCAATCAGAATACCTAAACTTACGGCAAACAAACCTCTTAACAAATATAGTTCCTTCCCCTTAACCCTAACAGAGGCTAGGTTCAAAATCAATGCACAAACATGTTCCAAACTGATTTGAGCTCGAAAATAATTCAACAAATTCTGAAAACCCCCTAATTGACATAATATCAATTACCAGAACCAACTTCTATTTAAGTGCCAATTACACATTCAAATTAGGCCTAGTCATATTCCAATCAGATTATTATTTCAGTTTTAATCTTACACAAACTATAAGGTCATGGAATTTCACGTATTTTGAATAAATAGGAGGCTACATACAATATAACAAGCAGGAACAACCAATTCAAAACCATTAGGAATTTAGAACTTGCATATATAGTAGAAGTGACCGAAGAACCAGCCATGAGTATATCACATTCATACGTGCGACGATTTTAAAGCAATGTTTAACTGAATCAGTGAACTAATCAAGAGCTAATTGATCACAGGAATTTTAACTAATCAAATTTCATATGAGCATGTTAATACATAGAAAAACTAGGCAAGTTTTAGGCTTAACAACCACATAGGTCCGTGGACAAATTAGAAAAAGACAAAAAAGAGGATTAGGGTCACCCATTTGAGGTTGGAGTCGGTTCAAGTTTACCTTCGATTGAAACATGCACATGGATTCCCTTTCTCAGAGGTTCAAAGTTCGCTCAATCATCATCGGAGTCTCCTCTCTGGCGACGGCGACGAATCGATAAGGGGTCAGATTTTTGGTTTCGTTGTATGGAACAATTGTTATAGGGGTTTTATAGCGGACAGTTATAGGAGTAAGAATATATGATTGGTCTGTGGTTTTGCCGAAGGAATCGATCAGAAAATGCCATGGAAATGTCATCGTTAGGGTTTCAGACGAGAAGGTGTTGAGAGAGGGGGCGGCGGGGTGTGTTTGTGGGAAATGAGGGTCTGGTAGGGTTTGAGGGTGAAATGTAATTAAAAATGGAAACTTGTATTTCAGTCGTTGGATCAGACGAGTGCAAGGCCAGGATAAAGCCACATGGCAATGATGTGTATAAGTGAGGTGTGAGGTGTACAAACATGCTGAGGTGTATGTGTGCGTGTATAAATATGTATAAATTGTGTATAAATGTGTATAAGTGCCTAACAAATGTATAGAAAATTATATAAAAATACTCGTAAAATTATGGGAAAATAAGAAAATTAATTGTGAGGGTTAAATAGTTAAGAAAATCTATTATTTTGGATTTAAAAATAATTTAGGTAATCTTGCTAAAGATGCGAACAATCATAAGAAATTGTAACTGATCGTTTAAATTTCATAAACGACCGTAGCTTGTGCTAATATCTTAAAAATAGCATAACTGGTGTGTGTGTGTGAACTAATGACTTTTGAATAGGGATGATTGTATGATACTCGTGTGGTTATTAGTGCGATTTTGTCTTTAATAATGGCTATTGAAACAGGAGGGAGAAAATTAGGTGTCAACAGATAGCACAAAGCACGCTAGTCATTCCACACCAAGAGAAAACTACATCTTGACTTATACCGCCCGCATGGACAACGCTCTTGGGAAGTGCGACCAACCAACAACTGCCAACGGTTGGCACCACATGTTCTGCCAGTTGACATCCGAAAGTATACAATGGATGTTTGATTACTTTCCCAGCACTACAGTGATCATACGATCGAAAAGGGACTCATTTCTCATTTTAATAGGCTCTAGAGGAGTTTGACCATACACTACTTTAAGAGCACTTAAACAAGCAGGGAGAAAGCATATTATACCCCAAATTGCAGATATCAGAAATTTCAAAGCAAATATTCTCGGAGTGATACTGTTCAAAGACAAAGTATTAGAACTTTGGAAAGAAAGGCAACGAATGGGAATCGAGACTATTGGACGAGATAGGTTTGACGCAGGCTATGATGAAGTCTATCTAGACTGGCTTAGCAAAGACATAGCAAGGGCAGTCCAACCAAGAGCAACAACAAAAAGGAAAAGAAATGCTGATGAGTTAGAAACCGAGTGCAAGAAGCTACGCAAACAACTGGCAAGGGCACAAGGAAACATAGCAAAGAAGCAAAGTTTGGTCGAAGCAAAGAACAAAGAAAAAGGCAATGGTGCAGTAAGGCAGAACTCCTGACAAAACGCATAGAGTCTATTGGTATATGGGCTAGCGAAGGGATGAACACTGTGGCTGGCAAAGGAATAGAGGAGAAAGGAAGTAAGGCTTGGGAAATGTTGAAGAACTTCACATTTGACATATCCCGACTCTTAACTGATGCAGACAATATCATCTTCCAAGGAGACTCATCAAAGGCAAGCTTGTCCGAGGGAGACTCTTCCGAAGAAGAAGAATCTTCTAGGGATGGATCAGCATGAAAGAAGTTCGCCCGGCCATGATCTAATCTCCTAACAATATTTAGTCTTTTCCTTCTCTTACACTATTTCAATATGAGCCAACGTAATAAAGTCCAATAAATTCAATATTATCTTTCAGGCTCCGCATTCTGTTAGCAAATGAAATGATGCATGTGGCATAAAATGCTTTTCAAATCATTCTGCGTAAAACAGTCCTTCGTATTATAGGATGTATTTTTTTATTTGATTTGTGTGCATTGCATGAATTTGTCTAAGTCTCTTTCTAACTAAGCAAATCCCTTCCAGAATTCAATCTCCTACCAAGGCACCTCCTCTCCTTACTCTATGCCCGAATCCTGATATCTAAAACCTTTCGTATGTCCAAACAGTCTCTAACTCACTACCAAACTCAAAAACATATTACCCAAAAGGTTGGCTTGAGTTGAATACCAAGGAAAAAGATATGGTTGAGCAAGTGCACTTGTTAGGGATTTTTCGAAATAAGAAAGTTTTTTCACAGCAATTCCCACCAGCTCTTTCTTCTCTCTACAATATCTCTGCCGCACTACAAGCTACTAATAAGGCTATCCAGTCTGGAAATGTGAACCTTTCCAAAAATGAGAAAGATGAAGTCTCTTTTGCTGCAGGCATTCAAGACCCTACTTTCAACCACTATCATTAAACGTCGCCACCATTTTATCCCTACCCTCACATACCACTTGAAGATCCTGTTTACAACACTCAGCCCACTCGACCTATATTCCACATCCCAGTACCAAATCATCCACCATACTAGCAAAACACTCAACCCAACTACCAAAATGCACCACCATACCCTCCTAGGCCTCGCCCTGATGCAAACCAAAGACTGAAAAGAACCTACACTGCATTAGCTGAATCCCACACTCAAGTATTTAAGAGATTTAAAATTTCCGGGTTTATTCTCCTGGTACCTCAATTCTTCCAGCAAGCACTATGCATATGGAGAGAGAGAGAGATTGACAAAGCAAGAGAAATGATGGTCAAATTCAGAGGCATACTTGACTCACCTTAAGACTTTTTGACACCAATATCCAAAGGTTATTTTGTTGCACCTGCCTACACAGTCACACCACCTGCAATACATGACTATGATCCAAGGAATTTCTGAACTTGCTCCTGTCATGATCGAAACGGCAGTCAAAAAGCTAGTAGAAGACAATAAGGAATTAGAAAGCAAGGGATATAGCAAAGACTTGCAAACAACAACCAAAACAGGCAAGCCAATTCAACTTAAAAAGGAGTGGCAAAGACACAATGAGAAAGCCCTCGTTATATGAAAAACCTGGAAACCCCTTGAGTATTTTGGAAGATATCCCTATCCACTAGTAAAGATAAAACAGAACGATAAAGTTATTTGAGACGCTTACAAAAGCAAAGAGTTGCTTTGATATAAAAGCACATGCGAATAGACTTCTTGGAGCAATTTCGGCCAAAGGTTTTATTGGGGTGATAGGAATTCTCATGACGACAACTACAAAAGGACGCAGCAATCTAAGAGTACACATGATACATAGGCAACCTACATCGAGTTCGACGGCTCAGCAATAAGATATTATCCAACAAGGAAAATTGGTACAAGGATTATATTGGAGCAGTTGGTTGATAAGTATGAAAGACATTGAGTATCTCTTTGAAAGACACACAGGCATCACAACATATAAATTTGCGAGAAAGGATGAAAATTGCACTTAAGGTCTTGGTGTTCAACAAAAGCCAACATCCCTTTCTGTCGCACAACACAATCTATTCCTTACACAATATCTTGACTACTTTTCATTGACATTCAACTCCTCATCTCCCGCTTAAACAAGCATTGGTCGTTTGACCAAAATCCTTGCCTCGACTGCTACGTAAAGCACTTAGGCAATTTGGTATGATATCTGTTCGTTCTATGATAATCTCCAAAAGCGCTAACCCGTTGTCTGCGGCCTAGGCATCCTCTCAAGTTTGTGTCATTTTAGCGTCAAATCTTTGCTAATGTGCCCATACGATTTTGTGCATTTCACCACTTTGTTTTGGTCGCTCTGCGCTTGAACACCGAAATTGGTCGAGAATCTGTATAAGAAAAGCTGAAGTGGCATGCCAAGCTGAAACATTTTCTTCTAGAACAAAGAATTTTAAACCACCAACATGGGATACTGAGAGAACCCAGACTATCTTAATCCTACTTCCATACAAATTGTGTATGGGCAAACGAAATCAGCTGGCACTATACCCACACATGAGCCGCAAGAAAGAAATCCTATCACTATATAAACGAAGCTGGCAAAATTCACAACCTCACACTGCACCCAACTTACACAATAAACAACCCCCCCCCCTTGTCAAGACTTTCAGCAACAACCGTATCAGGCTCAACACAATAAAGGACATACAAAAAGATAAAATCTCACGCCTTTACTCTTTCAGCACAGTCAAAAGATATTTCACCCAACAAACAAGCTACTCCCTAGATACTCACTCCTAAATTCGCTCCAACAAGATCTACATCCATCGCTTACACATTTAATATCATGACACCACAAGACATCCAACCCTGAAACACAAAGTTCAGAGTCTGATTGATCAAACCAACACAATGGTACAACAAAAACCAACAAAGGGAAACTCCAACTCCCAAACCACAAACACACTTTCTACAAAAAGCCAATCCATCAAAGTTAGCTCCAAAACTTCCAAAGAGGAAAGTATGAAAGATGAAGACACCCCATCACAACCTAAGACAAATATAATTTTGGACAACCTCCAAATCCAGAAAAATCCAAATATCAAACATCAGTCTGGGCATGCAAGTATCCATACAATCATAGTCATCGATATATCCAATCGCCATACTAAAGGACGAGTACAGATTCTAGCTTAAACATTGGTGTTCAGTGCAATGCAACCACACTCTCTCGGTGATCTATCATAAACAATAAACTGGGGCAGAATTTTTGAGGATCCCCTAAAAAATTCCAAAAAATGCAAGGTGACACTGGGGAAAATTTTATTGAGATACCCTTAAAAATTTCAAGAAAGGCATTATAAAATCAACATGATAACCTTCTTAGCACATTGCATGACATAACAATGCCATTCTATTTTTTACACTTCACTTTACCTTTTGATCGTAGGGTATATGGCCCGACGCGATATGCACTTCACTTTTGTTCGTAGGATATACAGCATGATGAATACTTGGCATGACAAAAGGTAGACAGCACAGACAGCCCTGAGGATAGACAGTCTTGTGAGCAGTTTGGCAATACAGAGGGTAGACAACTCGATGTTGAGTTTGGCATAGCAAAGGGTAGACAACCCTGTGAGAAGTTTGGCATGACAGAGGGTAGACAGCCCCGGTAGATAGCCCAATGTTGAGTTTGGAATGGCAAAGAGTAGATAGCACTGAGGGTAGACAGCCCTATGAAAAATTTGGCATGAAAGAAGGTAGACAACCCGAAGTTGAGTTTGACATGGAAAAGGGTAGACAACCCTGAGAGTAGACAGCCCTGTAAGAAGTTTGGCATGACAGAGGTAGACAACCCGACGTTGAGTTTGGCATGGCAAACGGTAGACAGCCCTGAGCGTAGACAGCCCAGTGAGAAGTTTGGCATGATAGAGGGTAGACAACCCGATGTTGAGTTTGGCATGACAGAGGGTAGATAGCCTGATGTTGAGTTTGCATTGGCAAAGGGTAGACAGTCCTGTGAGAAGTTTGGCATGACAGAGGGTAGACAACCCGATGTTGAGTTTTGCATAACAGAGGGTAGACAACCCGATGTCGAGTTTTGCATGGAAAAGGGTAGACAGCCCTGAGGGTCGACAGCCCTGTGAGAAGTTTGGCATGACATAGGGTAGACAACCCGATATCGATTTTGGCATGGCAAAGGGTAGAAAGCCCTTAGGGTAGACAGCAATGTGAGAAGTTTGGCATGACAGAGGGTAGACAGCTCAATGTTCAGTTTGGCATGGTAAAAGGTAGACAGCCCTGAGCATAGACAGCCCAGTGAGAAGTTTGGCATGATAGAGGGTTGACAGCCCGATATTAAGTTTGGCATGACAAGGGTAAACAGCCCTGAGGGTAGATAACCCGTTGAGAAATTTTGCCATGATAAAAGGTAGACATCCTGGAGGGTAGACAACCCAATGAAAAGAATGACATGACAAAGGGTAGACAGCCTGAAGAGTAGACAACTGACACGGCTCGGAATCCAGCTAGGCCGTGCGGGCACCCGACATCCTCCCCTAGACCCGTCGGGCGAACCCTTACCAATTAAATTAGGAAAATAAACATAAAAATTCATAAATAAGGATAGGACTTAAAAAAAACACAGACATACTGATACCACTAAGCTGTACACAAAAAATTACAGCTGACTACCCAACATACTAGGTTTAGCCCTATCCAGACTAGACATCTAAGAGTACAAAAGAAGACAGATACCTCATGAAGGGAGCAAAATGCAACTGAAATAATAAACAATGAACTAGTGGCCATTCGGAATAAAAGTTGTCTCATCCTGACAGCTGAAGTCGTCTTCGCTCCTTCACAACGTGGCGAACTCAATCCTGGAGCAAACCTGCCGAAACGAAATAGATAGACAAGAAACAAACAACAAACAAGGGTGAGTCAAAAGGACTCAATAAGTGGGGCACACTAGCCACCTCAAAGAATAGGATAGCTTGCCAGGGAGAAGAAACATATAAACCAAGTTCTTCTTATTTAAATTATAAAAGGCAGAGCCAGGTAACAACCGGAAACACGTATGAAACAATAAACTCAACCAGGAATACGAGCCAGAAACATATCAACAAATAAGTAATGCACGTATAAGCAGAACAGTAGCTATGTACCACAGGTCTACACAATGGTATGAAATGAATTGAAATAAGATGCAAATGGTCACATGTGCCAAATGAATGGAGCGGAATCTTCCTGCTCCGAGGGCGGAATCCTCCTACTCTCAATATGATGCAATGGAGCGGAATACTCCTGCTCCGAGGGCGGAATCCTCCTACCCTCAATATGATGCAATGGAGCGGAATCCTCATACCCTCAATATGATACAATGGAGCAGAATCTTCCTGCTCCGGGGGCGGTATCCTCCTACCCTCACTATGATGCAATAGAGCGGAATACTCCTGCTCCGATGGCGGAATCCTCCTAACCTCAGTATGATGTAATGGAGCGGAATACTCCTGATGTGAGGGTGGAATCCTCCTACCCTCAATATGATGCAATGATAACCCTTCACCGGCGCGGGACTCTCATCGACCGCCGGGAAGTATCTGTCAACTCACAGCCAGAGTACAATACTCAGATCCTCAATGCAATACCAACAAGAGGACATAACATATAATATACAATGTAAATCAAAAGCTAAGGCGTAATGAGTACGCCTATCGACAGCTACACACGTAAGGAACACGTGGTAGAATATCCACGAGGCCAGGTGCCTCCAAGGAAATAGATATAAACACTTACCTCTTCCAAAATTTAGCATTGCTAATCAACAACCGCTTTATCCTTTGGTTTCATTGCCAAAAAATCCCACTCTATTCAATAAGCAGAAAAATATATCAAATTAGGCTAAAGGCTTCATTCCTCACATCTTAGGGCAATCCGGTTATGAACCTGATACCCTATTCACATACGCAATACGCAGGACAGGCCTATGTACAGGGTTTATGGTCACATAACCAAATCCTAAATAAATTACATTTATATGTTGCTCATACCTCACTGAGTACGAATATATAATCAATTCCATTATCGGGGTATAATTAACCCTTTAAACTATTAATTGAACTTATTAAAATGATGTCTAATATCCTAATTTTTAGCGTTAAAATATATTCAAACACACGTAATAAACTCAAATAATGCATTAAGATCATTACCTGAATGTTTCGGGATATCTTTTTCCGGCTCTTTTCTCATTTTTTGGCATTCTTTTCTATTGTTTCCATTTCTCATTTTTTTTCTCTGTGTTGTCTTTTCTTACTGTTACTCTGTTAGTGATTCAAACAAAATGGCTAAGGGATTTATATCCCAATCCCACCGCCTCCATTTAATTTTTGTCCTTTTCCCTCTTTTTTTTCTTTTCTTTTCGCGGCGAAAATTAAAACGAAACTCTACGATACTCGAAATAATTCCAACTTTTGCATAGATGTTATATAAAATATATGTAACACAGTTGCTAAGGCGGATCTCAAATCGGGCATCTGAAACTTAATATGCAAATTAAATGGAAAAAAGTCAAATTATTTAACTTTCGGCATTTTAGCGGAAACTAGCCGAACAACATCGAAATTCACTTTTGAAAAATGAAAAAAATCACAAATAATCATACGAACCTAAAGGCACTTTCGAATTTCGAATCGGAGCTCATTCGCCAAAACAGAGCTCGATAATCTCTTTTAAATATTTATCGACAATAAAAACTGAAACCTTCTTCCGATGCCTACCAAACGAGATCTGACTTAGCTCAAATTTTACAGACAAGTGCTAATGGACCTTACGAATATTTTAAAATTAGTAGCACGTCAATCGGAATCCGAACTTTCGAAACGACTGACCGAGGTCGTTTCATTCTCCTCCACTTATACTTTCGTTCGTCCCCGAACGAGCTAAGTCTAAAGAAAAATTTGCACGGATAACAAGAGAACTTTCACGACCTTCATGAGCTACTCCACGGGCCTTACCTCATGATTATAGGATCAAAATTATATGACGCACATCGTACTTTTGGAATAAAATATATCTGGATAATATGATAATACCATTGCACAGCTAATTCTGACTAAGTTGATCCTTCCTCGATCATGAGAAGAGAGTTTTATATTTTCGAAGCAAAGATACACGGAACATTGAATGGGTTAACATGATTCAGCCGATAATCACCTCTTCGATATACCTTTCGATATAGAATAGGTCAGTGGAACTAAGAATTAGCTTAAGCTTGATGCAATAGGGGAAGCTTTTGAAGTTCCTTGTGGGAATGTAGTTACTCATATCCTAATGTATGTCAAAGGTTCATCTGAACATGGTTTATCATATAAGGATAACGATCATGCAGATACTACTGGATAGTATAATGCAGACCAGGAATGATCTTCAGACTGAACATCTACTTCAGGGTATTGTCTTTGAATTGGAAATATTATGACTTGAAAAAGTGAAAATAAAAGAGACATGTAGTTGGACCATGAGCTGAGGCAGAATACCAGCAACAAAGTTGATTACATGTGCACTTATAACGCTAAAGTAACTTCTCAAAGAGTTGAGCTGTGAAAGAGATATGCCAATAATGGATGGACGACAAGCTGCACCAGACCTTTAACTCTAAATTTTCATGAAGTAAAACAGCGGCAGTATGAGGATCCAGTTCTAGTTGAATACAGCCAGATAGCCAGAAGAAAATCGGAGTCACAATACAGGGTTACTACTGACTGTGTTCTCATGTATAAAGATATATTTTGTGTTCCTGATGTTGCAGATTTGCGTGAACAGATTATGATAGAGGCACATTATTCCAAATACACTGTTCATCTAGGTTCGACTAAGATGTACCATGATCTTAAGCAGATTTATTGGTTAGACGGAACGAAGTGTGACATAGCAAAATTTGTGGCTCAGTGTTCTAATTGCCAGCAAGTTAAAGTCGTGTCATCTTTTCAGACTTTATGCTTTGAGCAGATATGTGCGTATATATGATCAGGTTGCCAGCTTATCTCTATCATTTAATATATTATTAGTGGGTTTAGCAATGATCGACACTCATTGTAGGTTTCTGTCGCGGCCCTAGGTTGGGTCGTGGCAAAAGTGGTATCAACGCCTTAGTATTACCATTCAGTATTACCATTCAGTATTTGGAGGAAGACTCCTCTACTTAAAGCACAAACTGATAAGACCCAAATCGAGCAACCATCCAAAAGCACCATCCAAGGCCAAGGAAGAGCACTTCAAGGTCATACATTGGGACGCCATGGAAAGAAGAGCAACCGAGACACATTTCGAAGTGTTTCGAGAAGTTTCAGCAAGAGGCGGACCGCCTAGGAATGGAGGCGGACCGCCTAGCAGATGCTAGCTCTCAGGACTTTGAGAGGCGGACAAAGGAGGCGGAGCGCCTCAGTGTGTGGGGCGGAGCGCCTCAGGCTTGGCGCCTCCCCCTGTGCAAGTTTGACCGGATTTTGACTTTAAGTTGCTATGTAATTCCTAGTATGCCCCTACGTGGCTTATGACTTTAGAACTTATTTAAGGGTACTTTAGGCCTTTCCTTATGTCTTGAATGAGGCCTATAAATACTCCATAGCTTAGCATTATTCGGAAGTTAGCTATTATGATGAATGATTGATTGTCAATGACAATGTTCAAGAGTGGATTCTCTTTGAATGAAAACCCTTTGAGACAGTTTGAGTTTACTAGTGGATTCTAGTTGAACCCCAAACCACCCCCGATCATTCTATTTGCGAGTCCCAGGTGCGGCTCGAGGGTAGTTGCATAGTGTAGGTCCTCCTTGACGCCGATACGAGGGTATCACGGAACAAGTTCTCCGTGGTTACCTTGTAGGGAGTTCGAGTAGTGTCTCACTCCTATCTTTATTTTTCCGCGTTCGTTTTTTATTCTTATCAAAAACGATAGGAGTGAGACACTACTCGAACTCCCTACAAGGTAACCACGGAGAACTTGTTCCGTGATACCCTCGTATCGGCGTCAAGGAGGACCTACACTATGCAACTACCCTCGAGCCGCACCTAGGACTCGCAAATAGAATGATCGGGGGTGGTTTGGGGTTCAACTAGAATCCACTAGTAAACTCAAACCGTCTCAAAGGGTTTTCATTCAAAGAGAATCCACTCTTGAACATTGTCATTGACAATCAATCATTCATCATAATAGCTAACTTCCGAATAATGCTAAGCTATGGAGTATTTATAGGCCTTATTCAAGACATAAGGAAAGGCCTAAAGTACCATTAAATAAGTTCTAAAGTCATAAGCCACGTAGGGGCATACTAGGAATTACATAGCAACTTAAAGTCAAAATCCGGTCAAACTTGCACAGGGGGAGGCACCCAGCCTGAGGCGCTCCGCCCCACACACTGAGGCGCTCCGCCTCCTTGGTCCGCCTCTCAAAGTCCTGAGAGCTAGCATCTGCTAGGCGGTCCGCCTCCATTCCTAGGCGGTCCGCCTCCATTCCTAGGCGGTCCGCCTCTTGCTGAAACTTCTCGAAACACTTCGAAATGTGTCTCGGTTGCTCTTCTTTCCATGGCGTCCCAATGTATGACCTTGAAGTGCTCTTCCTTGGCCTTGGATGGTGCTTTTGGATGGTTGCTCGATTTGGGTCTTATCACAAACTCATTCAGCTATTTGAATAGGAATAACCATCCTCACACAGTCTGCTGGACTAAAGAAGATTTAGCTAAAAGCTGAACGTAGGCAGACCTAAGCTACCAACTGCCCTTTCGAGTTGCTAAAAAGCTGCAACTCTTGAGTTCACAACTCCATACCTTTACCGTAAACACCACTGCCTGATGGATGGTACTTCTATTACCCTTAGAAGCCTTGAAAAACAATAATATTCTTACCCGGCTACAGTAACACGTACTCTGGCTCAACACAGGGAACATCACAAGCGGCTACCAACCGCCCAAGCTCACTAGTGCCGGATGAAGAAGAAATGGAAATGGACCGAGGATAGAAATAATTAGAGATTAAGGAAGCTCATCTTCTTATTTTCTTGGCTACCAGAGCAAGACTATTTACGAGTCAAAGTAGCCCAAGAATCGCAATTGAAGAAACAGATATTAAATGAGCTTTATGGAACAACATCCATGCCAATTTGACCTCCCAATAAGAAGGAAACTCTGACAATTTTCCAGAAACCCTTTTATAACCCAGATAATCTCATAGGATAACATGACTTTACTAGCGTCTTGAACAAAAGGAAGACACATAAATTGCATATTACTTACTTATCCTTTGCACCGGAAGAAACGATAATACTTTCTGATGGTGACGAATTAGGATCCCATTATCCTACCAACATTGAATTCCGACGAGAGAGGTAAACTGACTTGACATAATGATAGAATGTGGCACAATAAGATGCAAAGCAGAAAATACCGCCACTCACTCCCAATCTCTCACATTTAAACCTAGTAGGTCTCACAAATGCAAGAAATAAATCATACTAGAAGTTCACCGCTCTACCGCAACCGATTTTTAATAGAAACAACATCAAAAGAAACCATGGAAACATGATAGGACACCCCATCTCCAGATCGACCGGAAGAATCAAATCTTACTCACATTTAATAGAAGAAGAAATACATGGGTCTACTACATCGGATACCTCAGCATCCTGCCAGACTGCCAGTTCGTAGAACTGCCTCTATAGCTGAGCTGAGCTACTACCCTGATAATCACCTTCTGAAGAACCACTGCCACCACACTCTCGACCTCTACGGGATGGTGGCATTTCTCTGGATGATTGAGATCTAAATAAAACCCCCTGCGACTGTGCAGGTGCCTAATGATGAGAGAAAGGACGACTGCCTACTTGTCGGAGTAAGGAAAAACTCTTCCAAAGATGACCGGCTCACAATAGTGATAATACCATTAGGCTAAAAATGGATGCTGGACAGATTGTTGATAGCTACAAAGAGAAAACTGGGTCTGATATTGACGAACTACTGGCGCACTCTAAGAATTGCGTGACGCTAGTTGAGATAACCTGGAAGGTGACCTCCCAAAATAATCAGAAATCTTACCTCCAAATGAGGTACTATGGTTGCCCGCTAGGGCCACGGGATTTCTTGCCCTCCAGCGCTAACTCTTCCCACTCTAACTTATGGTATGCCTCGTACCTTCGAGCAATATCAACAACAATATCAAATGAAATCCCGACCTCAACCTCTCGAGCCATCTGGGATCTCAAGGAAAAAGAAAGGTCGTCAATAAATCTTTGAATCTCTCTAAAGGCTCATGGACTAGTTCTAATGCATATTCAGCCATTCTATAGAATTCAATCTCATATTCTGAAGCACTAGCAGGCTAATCGATAGGCTACCCTGTCCAATCTACTCAAATTGGCAACACTTTTCATTTCGCTCGCTGCGCAAAAGGAACTTTTCCACGAATCTAGAAGAAAAATCAAACCAAGTTAGCTAATAAGAGAGCGGCCCACCAATTCAAGGCTGGACCCTTGAAACTGGAAAGCAGAATAATCAACACCATCCCGCTCGATATAATCAAGAGCCTGAATGATACGCTGACATCATTTTATTTTAAAAAAACTTACATAGGGATTATCTGATGCATGGCTTAAGAATATCGGAAGGTTCAATTGGGTAAAACAATGCAGCCTTTTCAGATACTCGGACCAAGCCATTACTCGGGCTAGCTAACCAGCCAGAATAACTAGAGGCACAACACATGCTGCCTCCAGAACATACTTTACTGCGGCAATATTAAGAACTGGAATAGAAGCTCCCTGAGACTGAACATCTGCATCTGCGGCAACCTGATAAGTTGCCTAGCGAATAATAGGTTATTGTGGTATCTGCATCGTCAAGATTCTCGTAAAAGCATCATAGAGAGCCAAGGAACCACAATGACCTGCTCCCTTGCCCATCGCGAGCTCGTACATCTGGAACCTCCGTAACTAGATCGTCATCACAATAAAAACTCTCGAGCTTTGTCAGTGCTAGCCCCAGGCTATACTGCTTCGTCTTAAACTCATACCGTTTGCTGATTCATCTCAGGAGAGTTCACAATTACCACGAAGGGATTAACGAAAAATAGAAGGAAGTAAAACTTCCTAAATGCCATCATAGCCTCTCGTAGATAAGTACGGACGTCTACGTACCCATCAGCGAGACTCTACTAGACACTGTCTTAGTCCGGATAGACTCTAAACCGGGCTCTGATACCAACTGACACGACCTGGATTCCAGTTTGGCCGTGCGGGCACCCGACATCCTCCCCTAGACCCGTCGGGCGAACCGTTACCAATTAAATTAGGAAAATAAATATAAAAATTCATAAATAAGGATAAGACTTTAAAAAAACAAAGACATACTGATACCACTAAGCTGTACAAAAGAAATTACAGCTGACTACCCAACATACTAGGTCTAGCGCTATCCAGACTAGACATCTAAGAGTACAAAAGAAGACAGATACCTCCTGAAGGGAGCAAAATGCAACTGAAATAATAAACAATGAACAAATGGCCATCCGGAATAAAAGCTGGCTCACCCTGACAGCTGAAGTTGTCTTCGCTCCTTCACAACGTGGCGAACTTAATCCTGGAGCGAACCTGCCGAAACGAAATATATAGACAAGAAACAAACAACAAACAAGGGTGAGTCAAAAGGACTCAATAAGTGGGGCACACTAGCCACCTCAAAGAATAGGATAGCTAACCAGGGAGAAGAAACATATAAACCAAATTCTTCTTATTTAAATTATAAAATGCAGAGCCAGGTAATAACCGAAAACACGTATGAAAGAATAAACTCAACCAGGAATACGAGCCAGAAACATATCAACAAATAAGCAATGCATGTATAAGTAGAACATTAGCTATGTACCACAGGTCTACACAATGGTATGAAATGAAATGAATTGAAATGAGATGCAAAGGGTCACATGTGCCAAATGAATGGAGTGGAATCCTCCTGCTCCGAGGGCAGAATCCTCCTACTCTGAGTATGATGCAATGGAGCGGAATACTACTGCTCCGAGGGCGGAATCCTCCTACCCTCAATATGATGCAATGGAGCGGAATCCTCCTGCTCCGAGGGCGGAATCCTCCTGCCTCAATATGATGCAATGGAGCTCCTGCTCCGAGGGCAGAATCCTCCTACCCTCAATATGATGCAATGGAGCGGAATACTCCTGCTCCGAGGGCGGCATCCTCCTACCCTCAATATGATGTAATGGAGTGGAATACTCCTGCTCGGAGGGCGGAATCCTCCTACCCTCAATATGATGCAATGATAACCCTTCACCGGCGCGGGACTCTCATCGACTGTCGGGAAGTATATGTCAACTCACAGCTAGAGTACAATACTCAGATCCTCAATGCAATACCAACAAGAGGACATAACATATAATATACAATGTAAATCCAAAGCTAAGGCATAATGAGTACGCCTATCGGCAGCTACACACGTAAGGAACACGTGGTAGAAAATCCACGAGGCGAGGTGCCTCCAAGGAAATGGATATAAACACTTACCTCTTCCAAAAGTTAGCATTTCTAATCAACAACCACTTTATCCTTTGGTTTCATTGCCAAACGATCCCACTCTATTCAATAAGCAGAAAAATATATCAAATTAGGCTAAAGGTTTCATTCCTCACATCTTAGGGCAATCCGGTTAGGAACCTGATACCCTATTCGCATACGCAATACGCAGGTCAGACCTATGTATAGGGTTTATGATCACATAACCAAACCCTAAATAAATTACATTTACATGTTTCCCATAACTCACTGAGTACGAATATATAATCAATTCCATTATCGGGGTCCAATTAACCCTTTAAACTATTAATTAAACTTATTAAAACGATATCTAATATCCCAATTTTTACCGTTAAAATATATTCAAACACACGTAATAAACTCAAATAATGCATTAAGATCATTACCTGAATATTTCGGGGTGAAAATTCTATCTTTTTCCGGCTCTTTTCTCATTTTCTGGCATTTTTTTCTATTGTTTCCATTTCTCATTTTTTTTCTCTGTGTCTTCTTTTCTTACTGTTCCTCTGTTAGTGATTCAAACTAAATGGCTAAGGGATTTATGTCCCTAGCCCACCGCCTCCATTTAATTTTTGTCCTTTTCCCTCTTTTTTTTCCTTTTCTTTTCGCGACGAAAATTAAAACGGAACTCTACGATACTCGAAATAATTCTCTCTTTTGGATACAAGTTATACAAAATATATGTAACACACTTGCTAAGGCGGATCTCAAATCGGACTCCCGAAACTCAATATGCAAATTAAATGGAAAAAAGTTAAATTATTTAACTTTCGGTATTTTAGCGGAAACTAGCCGAACAACATCGAAATTCACTGTCGGAAAATCATAAAAATCACAAATAATCATACGAACCTAACGGCTCTTTCGGATTTCGAATCGGAGCTCGTTCGCCAAAATCGAGCTCGAAAATCTCTTTTTAATATTTATCGACAATAAAAACTGAAACCTTCTTCCGATGCCTACCAAACGAGGTTTGATTTAGCTCAAATTTTATAGACAAGTCCTAATGGACCTTACGATATTATAAAATTATTGGCACGCCAATTGGAATTCTAACTTCCGAAACGACTGACCGAGATCGTTTCAACAACCCAATGAAAATGGTAGACAACCTGACATGACAAAGAGTATGCAGCCAAATGAAAGAATGATAGACAACCCTGCATAAAAAGATAAATAGCTTAATACAAAAAGAGGGTACATAGCCTGACGTGACAAGCACACATTAATGATGAAAAGCATTGGCAAGACGATCCAGCGACAGGGAAGTCTCTTTATGCATTTACATACATACTATTTTTGCAAAACTCACTTTATCGCAGGATATACAATCCGGCGTAGCACTGGCAAGATGATCCAATGACAGCTCGGCGTGGCGAAGCAATTATTTCCTGAGGAGAAACACTTAGCAAATGAATATCCCCTAGAGGAGAGGCACACATTCTCTAGCACTGAGCACCTGAAAGCAGACTAGACAGCTGCTTGACAAAGGAGAGCTCGGATCAACAAGGAAGTTCACTTCATCTTTATCTTTATCCCTATTTGCATTTATCTTGATTTTGCTGCAGGGCGCTCCCCCGATCTCTTGACAGACCCCTGCGCCATACTTTCACACCTGCGCCCAAAATCACTACCAATTGTACAACCACAAAACCCCAAGTACATACAAAGCATCATCCTAAATTCCAGTTTAAGAAGCTTAACCCTACAAACAATGCTTGTGCTACACCCGCCGAGCTCTAAAGCACTCAAAGCCACAGTCCCATACTTGCATCGGTAATCTACATAATCCCTCCTTGTTGATTGGATGTCATGTTGTAGTCCTTCCTATTAGAGCCCATCTGTGTCAATCGCACGTATTTATCGTGCTTTACTCCTCAATGTTCCCCAGCTCATTCAAGACAATATTGAAGGCAAGATGACTCATCTATCGAGTTGTAGTGGAAATTATGGCCATGTAAACTTCTCTTTATGTTTGTGTTGTGCACCAAATCCTCATAAATAGGATGATTACAAGCCTCTTTTCCCATACTCGAACTATCGATGTTACCTCATCTTCGACAATGCCTTTGTCGTACCTGCAAACTACCTATTCTGTCGAATTCCGACACGCCCAAAGCCGGTCGTCTCATGCTCCCACATGTGATCTGCCTAATTTTTTGTTACAAGTTAGGATGTCATTTTGCATTTCCTTCTAGTTAATACCTACTTTGTCTATTCAAACCTATCTACGTCAATCGTGCATGTTTTCATGCTTAATCGTGCCTATCTATTTAAATTGTGCGCATTTATAAAACTCGCTCCTCAAATGTTTCCCAGCTCAGTCAAGGCAATAATAAAGGCGAGATTACTCATTTATCGAGATGAAGTGGAAACTATGTACATATAAACTCCTCTTTATAGGTGTGTAGCATGCGACATTTTCATAACTAGGATGATTATAAGCCTATTTTTCCACACTCAATCTATTGATGTTATCTCATCTTCGCTAGTACTTTGCCTCATTCTTCATTTATCTCGCTAAAAGATAAACCATACATGAATCTAAACTTTACATACTTGGATGAGTTTAGTTTTTACATCCAAAATCGTGTGCCATAAAATATCTCACATAGGCAACATGCCATTTTAGAACTACACATGCCATGATTCTCGTGAAACTCGAGATATGTAGGCAACTCAGAGACCGGGGTTCGGCCAAAAACACCCCAAAACTCACATTTTCCTTTTTCAATCATTTTGCCTATAAGTCGTGACAAAATTGGCTACTCCGTCAACTATCTTTGCCCGAAGATTCTTTTCATCATCCCCGGGCAAAGAGGGGCAGCTGCTGACACTCAATTTTGTCCCTCCTTTTTCTAAAAATGGCTATGATTTAACTTAAAGGTGCAATTTGACAATTTGTGCATAATTTGCATTAGAAGGCATGCATTTATGTGTGTTATCCTCTACTTATATATTACATATTTAAATGTGGCTATATTACGTAATTTTACATCATTTAGGCTGTGTGTCAAAACGCAGCTGTTTGTGCAATTTTAGTGCATCTATAGAATCTAATAAATGATTGTGGCTTTAACAAATAATTGTGGCTACTTATATTTAATTAGTTTAATTTGTATTCCAATTTCCCTTTATGTGTGCATTTTACGTGTGTTATCCCCTATTTATACAATGTATACATAATTGTGATTATATTACGTAATTACATCGCTTAGGCTATGTGTTTCAAATATGTGTCAAATTGGGTTTATTTGTGCAAATTGCTACATTTGTTAAATGTGTGTGACTATTTATATTTAAATATTTTAATTTGACCATAAATATTTTATATGTGCATTTCCTCACTTTTATACGTAATAATATATTATTTATGTATATTTTTTAATTTATTTACCGTGCACCTTTAAGTTAATTTTTAGTCTAGTTAAAATATTTCACTCCTAAATCCTTTTTGCAATTCCAATAATTATCCGTCATATTGAACCACCATTAACACCGGTGGAAAACAATCAGAAATGGGAAAAGGGAGAAACAGGGGAGTACAACAGCGGTGACGCGACGCCGGAGACAGCACCGAATGCCGGAAACACCCATCCTTAACTCTTTATTTCTCTGTCTCTATTTACTTCCTCTTTCATTCTTGATGTCTTCTGTTTGAATGTTATTGACAGGAAAGTGAGGGAAGCAAGACAAGATTCAGAGTGATAGCGATGCCAGTGAGATCGCCGGAGTTTTACAAAGATCCGCCAGGCTGTCGCTCCTCTGTTTCTTGTCGTTGTCACTGCCGTTGTTTTCTTCTGCAAATTCTTGCTTGACCTATTACAGATCCCCATCGCGTTTAGTTTTTGGAACCAAGGGTTGACTGGTTCACTTTGTTCACCATGGTTTATTTCTAATACTAATAGATTAATTGTTTCGGTATTTTACTCCATCGATTGTTGGTTTCTGTGGGAGATTCCTTTTGCAGTTACTGGTTCTTTGCACTAGTCTGGACAACGCTATGAAAGACACTTAAATTGTTTACTGGAAACGTCTACTGGTTTAAATAGATACTATGCTATGTTAAGGCTAATGAATATAATTAAATAATTAATTCGAGGCCTACGGGCAGATTTGAATAGATACTACGACCAATGACGTTTGGAGGTCTAAATAGTCCCGTTACGTACTACCCCGTGTCCCTTAAAACAAATGGGCGATGATGACATGTATGAGCTTATTACAAGCCGACAATGAAGTGGTGGGATTGGTGCTTGGCATGGCAATCGGTGGGCCCCTGCGTTTGCAGCCGTACCGACATTCCTAAACCTCTACCTAATACACCATGCAAACCTAAGCCTAAATTTTTACAAAATTTATTTTTTATTTTATTTCAATATTATTATTATTATTATTATCATTATTACTAAAATTGTTATCAATTACAATATTAACTCATTTTCTTTATTTTTTGCGAGGTAAATTTGGATGAAAGACGATCTATTTTGGAAGAAAACAATTAAAAGAAAATAACCTCTTCTTCTTCTTCTTCTTCTTCTTCTTCTTCTTCTTCTTCTTCTTCTTCTTCTTCTTCTTCTTCTTCTTCTTATTATTATTATTATTATTATTGTTATTATTATTAATTTTATTACTATCACTAACATCTTCATTATTCTTATTATTACTATTATCATTACTAACATTTTTATCATTGTTATTATTATTACCATTACTAACATTCTCATTATTATCGCTATTATTCTTTATTACTATTATTATCACTATTATCACTAACATTAAGCACTGGCCTAACAAAGGCCCAAGCATGGCATGATAGTTCACACATAGGAAGGGGGCAGATTTAATACGAAAGCAGTGTCAGTACAAAATGTTCTAACAATCATTCATCCAATTTAATCTTTATCTTTGTACCCAGTATGAACAGAGAACCTGAGAATAGTTCTGAACTTAAAGCAAGCAATGAGAAGTTACGTTTTACAAGCATGAGAGTATTTTTTATAGTTGTGTGTATCCAGCGTGTGAGATAGGGTCAAAGTTGTGTTTCAGAGAAGATAAGAAGAGTAGTATTTTGTGTCTTTCTTTATTTTAGGGTCAGGGAAGGGGTCTGGTTTATATAGTGCAAGAAATAGTTGTTTTGAAATTCTAATCATCGCCAGGAAAGGATAAGGAATCATTCAGAATATACTAAGGAAAACAATAGTTATGCCATCAATTTGAGAAAAATCAGGAAGATATTACACCTTCAAAATAACTATTCGTTTGAAAATTGACATATAAGGGAAGGTAATTTCCTTCTATGAAAAATTCAGTAATTCAAAAGTCAGAAGCAAGAGCCTATGTCCATATACATGCATATCCAAATCAGTTCTAAAATTATCATAGATATTCTCTAACCAAAGTAGACTTAAGACCTTTTCAAAATTTGCTTAGGAGCCAAGCTTTTCAACACAACTAAAAGAGTAAGAGTATAGAGCATCACTGCGATTTGACTTGGTTGAAAGTACAATGTCAATTTTCTGGTAGGCCTAGCTATAATATAGATTATCGACAAACAAATCACGAACGATCAAACGCTTCATATCTCGTAATTCGAAAGAAACAAGATATGGCTTTAGTCATCTAGCGACTAGTCATTATGCTAAACGAATCATTATGTCCAATATCTTTTGAATGAAACTACACAGTAGGCATTAATTCTAGGTGGATCGACTAGTCATTGAAAGACAAGCATATATATATATATATATATATATATATATATATATATATATATATATATATATATATATATATATATATATATATATATAGAGTATTAAAACGAACGAGTAAGCATGAATTTTCATTATTCGAATCAGGAAAAGGATAAAGAAGAAAAAGGAATGTTTTACCCGTTTGAATTCGGATCGGGTCGGGTCTTGACCCGTTTTTGCTTTGCTCCGCCTGTTTAGCTAGAATTCTGCTTTGATTTTCAAATCATGCCTCGTATATGCCGGATTCGATCCTATTTTTTCCGTGTATGATGAAGATTTGGAGGATTCTTGTCTGAATCTTATTTTTCCTTTTTCGGGTGTGCTTAACAATGAAGAGAGATGATTTACTTTCCATTTTTTCACGTGTGAACTGAGATGAGAAGCCTTAATGGTGGGAGAGAGGTGGCGTTGACTGTATTTGGATGGAATTATTGGCGGAGGAGGTGAGAGAAGTGAAGCAGGGGGAGGCGGGTATAATGGAAGGGAAGAGTGAAAATGTTTTAGGGTTTTCTAATTTGGGGGCTTTAGGCATAGTTTAAAATGGAAAGGCGATTCTCGGCTGTTGGATGAGGGGAACGGGTGGCTCGGATCGTGCGACGTTGGCGCGTGAGCCAAATGTGCTTGCTTTGTGAGTGCGATTGTGTATATCTAGTGTGTAAGGAATGTATTTAAGTGTATATGCAGTGTATTTGTAAGTATAATTGGCTAGTAGTAGACTTAAAAATGCCAATAAATGAAAGAATAATTGGTAAAACATAAGGAATAATATTTTTGACTCATAAAAAATAATAATTAATTTAAAATAATTATAGACGAGCTTAGATAATATTAATTAGCTATAAATGATTGCAAAACAGGTACGTAAGTGTACTAATAATACAAATAGTCACAAAATCGTGTAAGCATTTTTTAAAATGACCTAAAAGATGCAATAATGTAATATATTTACAATTAAGTAAATACTATATAAATATTGAACTACGGATAAGGATTACACACATAAATTCATGCAAATCTAATGCATTTTTCATCTGAAAAATTAATATACACATTTAAGCTAAATATATCCAATTATGAAAAAGGAGGGATAAAACTGAGTGTCAACAGCTGCTCCTCTTTGCCCGAAGATGAAAAAAGAGTTTTCAGGCAAAGAAAGTTGACAGAGTAGTAAATTTTGTCACGACGGGCGGGCAAAATGCTGGAAAGAAAAATGAGTGTTTTTATGGTGTTTTGGCCGAACTCTAGTCTCTGAGTTGTCTACATATTTCGGGTTGTACGAGAATCAGACCGTGTGAAGTTCTAGAATGGCATGTTGCCTTTGTGAGATGTATATGACGCGCGATTTAGGTGTCAAGACTTAATTTGTCCAAGTATAAAAATTTCAGATTGGTATGTGCTTTGAAATTTGATTACATATTGAGGAGTAAGCACGGTAAATTCGCACGATTCAAACAAATGAACACGATTAGGCACGAAAATACGCACGATTAACAAACAGGCAAGATTCACACAAGGTAAGCACCAATCAGAAAGAATGCTAATTGCCTTCTCTATAAAGGATTAGGCAGATTACTTGTTTGCATAAGGGAGGTTTTGATTTGAGCGGGAATAAATGATTTGATGAAAAAACAAAAACATAATTTAAGGGTCTAAGCTTTCGAAAGGAGTTTTAGAATGGTGTATAATACGTATTAGAAATTTTGTGATTGCACAATTTCAGTATAAGAAAATGATTTTGAAAGCAAGTGTGAGAGAGTGAGGAGTGGCTCAAAGGATTGTCGAAAGACCAAAAAGTGTCTTATAGTGTTGTCCCAGATGTTGCCGTGTTTGTTTTTGTAATTAGTATTCTGTGCCTGCACTAAAAGAAAGATTTGTGAGTTGTAGGGAGAGGGGACTGTGGATTTGTGCATCCTCCTTGAAACTTGTGCCGTTATTTGCTGCAATGCAATCCCCTCGTTGCTTCTTCTCGGGCTTGTGAGTATCGATTTTTTAATGAATTTTGAGAAACTCAAAATTCTGCCCCAGTGTCAGCTTGCATCTTTTTGGAATTTTTGAAGGGATCCTCGAAAATTTTGTCCCAGTTTTATTGTCTTTGATATATCACCCTATTATAGTAGTGCCTGCAAAATAAAACGTATGTGCATGTCCAATTTTAAGGCGGACGGGCCTATTATAAAATAAAATATATGTGTATATCCAATCCTAAGGCGGGTAGGCCTATTATAGTAGTGTCTGCAAAATAAGATATATGTGATGTCCTATTCTAAGGCGGACAGGCTTAATAGTCATATTCTAAGGCTGATGGGGCTAATAGTCATATTCTAAGTCTGACGAGGCTAATTGTCATATTTTAAGCCTAACGAGGAGGCTAATTGTCATATTATAAGTCTGACGAGGCTAGTCGTCATATTTTAAGCCTGACGAGGCTAATCGTCATATTTTAAGCCTGACGTGGCTAGTCATCATATTTTAAGCCTGACGAGGCTAGTCGTCATATTTTAAGCCTGATATGGTTAATCATCATATTTTAAGCCTGACGTGGCTAATCGTCATATTGAAGGTGCTATGTCCAGAAGCTTGTAAGTGCATTCCTCAAGTGCCTGTCAGGTATTGGTGCTGGAGCTATCCATTCTCAGATATTGTATTGCCTGCGAGTCTTGTATTTGTAAGGAAAAAAAATCTGCTCTCAAAGAAAGATTTGTTAGTGGAAAACAAAGTGGTTGCCTTGCATTGAACACCCGAGTATCGACTCTAATCTGCACTTGTCCTTTGATGTGATATCTTAGAAATATTTGTTACCCAATCGATCATGCGGATACTTCTTCTATTTTAGGTTGAAAACTTTTGTGTGAGTGTATTGCATTAGGAGGATGTCCCAAAAATTGTGCTTATCTTGGCTAGGAGAAAATGAAAATTTTATTAATGAAACCCTGCCCAAGTAGGCTGCTTACATATCTTTCCAATACAGTAATCAAGTCATACATAGTTCAGGTACAAAGTAGGGACAAAGAGCAAAAGAGTAGTCAAATGTAGAGATGGTAGATTTTGCATGGTGATGGGTTGCCTTCATGTGTTGCGCTTTCTCTTCAAATACCTCGGAGCTATCTTCGATAGATTGCCTTCAACATAGACTGTATTTGTAGCTTGAGAGTTGGAATTGTCATTTGGTGGTTCTTGTTGTACCATTATCTTGCTTTTTTTTTTTTTTTATCAAATTCAGAATTTTGTGCTTCAGTGCTGGACATTCTTCAATGTCATGACCTTTGATGTTTGAATGATATGAACAAGTCTTTGATGGATCAAAATCCCAATGAGGAAACCATCCATTTCTCGGCTGCAGTATCACTCGATCCCTTAGTCTTTCAAATACACTTGTCAAATATTCAGCTAAAGGAGTAAATGTGCGAGGCTTCATCCTTTTTGTTTGGTGCCGATTACATCGAGCCTGATAAGGTTGTTGCTGAAAGCCCTGATAGTGGGGAGGTTGTCTGCTATGTAAGTCAGGAGTAACATGATATTGTAGATTCTGTTGACTCTGGTTGTATGGTAGTTGGTTCCCAGTCATGGCGATTAATGTATTATCCTCTTCATTGCTTTGCAAATTCTCAAGTGCCTCGGATTGAAACTGTTGACCAACGACTTGCATTGTTGAACTACTACTGACCTTCCCTTCTTGTATGCCAATTTCCAACTCCTTTATTATTCGAATCAGACTAGGGAAGTCGCGTGCCTGAATGCCAAGCAATTTCTCACAGTAAATCCCTTCTTCGATCTGAATAAATATTGAAACTAACTCTTCCTCAGGTAGAGGAGGGTATATTTTTTAAGCTTCAATTCTCCATCGGGTAGCATATTCTTCAAAGACTCATGTTTCATTCTTTTAACTTTGTACATCTCATATAGGTGTGGATCCTTTCGGATGTTGAACTTGTATTGCTCCACAAAATCTTGGGTCATATCTTCCCAAGTATGCCATTTGCTAAATCTTGCTTGGTGTACCAAGTGAGTGCTAACCCAGATAAACTTTGAATGAACAATTCAATCTGGTAGCCTCGTTGTGTCCGATTCCAACTAATCTACTGTAGTAGTCTTTCAAATGATAGAAGGGGTTTCCTTTTCCGTTGAAAGTACTGAATTTTGGAATTTTGTATCCATACGGTAGCTCAACATATGGATGTAGACACAAATCATTATACCTCAAACTTTGAATGTTTCTTAAACTCATCTCTTCTTTTGTGACCATTTCAAAATTATGGAGCTTTTCATTTAAACCTTCGTGTTCATTTGGTTGGATTTCTTTTATGTGCCTCTTATATGGGTATACTGCCAGCTGATTCTGTTTGTTCCTTACCACAACTTGCATAGTAGAATCAGAATTTCCCAACTTTGTCTGTTGTTCTGAGGACTTTGTTCCAGAGGTGAATGTTTCAACTTTGCCTGTCATTTCAGCTTCTTCTTAATGCAGATTCTTTGCCAATTTTGGTGTATTTTGGTGTTCAAATGCTAGGCAACCTTTAACAAGATAACAAAATATGCAAAATAGAGTAAGTACGTTATAAACTTTGAAACAAAATAGCACATAATGGTCAGATATGTAGCTAAGAGGATGCCTAGAAGGCAGACGATAGACTAATGCTTGATTAGACACAATGACAAATGGTATAGAGATTATAAAGAATTTCTCGAGTGCTTTATGCAGCAGTCAAGGAAAAGATTTTGGTTGATGAAACATGATAAATTGTGAGGTCAAGGAAAAGGTTCGACTTTAGGTGACCAAAAGAGAGGTCGGCTCTTTGTCAAACACCAAAGACTTGGGTGCGATAACCATTTCCTTTACAATTTTGTCTGTCGTGATGCCTGTGCATTCTTGAAAAGATATTCATCCATGTCTTTTCACACTTGTCAACCAACTGCTATATTTCGAACTTTCCACCAACTTTCTTTATTGGGCAAAATAAATTTTTATTATAAAGGAACCGAACCCGGTGTGGGCTGGCTGCATATCCTGCTACTGACAGGAATCAGGTCAAGCGTAGTTCAAAGCACATAAAGAGGAAATTTTAAAAACATGTGCCACAAGGCTTGCTAGGAAGTAAAACAAATGTCTCCAAAGATGATGCAACTTCAAAAGATTTCTTCTTGTACTCGGATGTCTGTTGTTAAACTGTCGCTTCTTTGACCTTGTCATCTGCAATTGCTTCATCATTAGCATTTTCAATTTTCATTTGCCTAGACTTGATCAACTCTTCAATCTTCTCTTTAAAAGCAAAATACTTCTCAATATTCTGCCTCAGCATACCTGAATTAAACACATAACTTTTTCATATTTGCTTTCCAGGGTTCCTTGTAAATTTTTCTTTCAATAGGGTGCACTATCCCTGCATCTTTCAACCTTTTGTACAAACTTGCATATGATCCACTAATGGGAGTGAACTTGCGAGGAGCATCGCAAGAGGAATTCTTAGTGCTATTTGTTGGCTTCTGATAAGAAATTAGATTAACTGACTGTGAGCAAACTTCAACTGCTGGCATAAAGGTCAGATTTTGGCACCACATAAGTTGAGGTTTTCCCTTTGGCACTTCGACTGTCTTGCTACTTTCCACTAAACTCTGAATCTCTTTTCTTAGAACGGTGCATTCATTGGTGTCATGACCTAGTATGTTAGAGTGAAATGCACAATGTTTGCTTGAATCAAAGTGAGGTGGTAGTAGGGTAAAGACTTCTCCACATTGTGATTGCAACATCCGACCAGACTTAAGTTCCTCAAATAGAACAACTACTGATTCATGCAAATGGATGATGGCTTGGCTATTAAACGACATTGGGATAGGGTTTGGGGTTTTCGTAATGGTAGTTTTCCCTTTCTTTGCATCATCTGTATCCTTAGGTTGTGCTTCAATCAAATGGTTACCTAAGACCTTTTCTTAAATCGGTTCTATAACACTTTTCCTTTTAAACAAGCTATTGCATGTACGGTGGTCGCTATAGGATTTATATCGGTTGATAAAGGCTTCGACCATGTCACTCCAAGAAGTCCATTTGCTTGTGTCTTGCCCTATGTACCAAATCAATGCTGACCATATAAGTGTCTTAACAAATAGCTTCCTCTTGAGTTCATCGTCGTGTTCCATACTCTCTAGTTGGTGCATATATGCTCCCAAATGTACATAGGGATTTTTAGTTCGATCATATAATGGAAGTTTTGTCACCATGCCAATATCTGATTATTGTACATAAACCTTTGCAACACTTGGTGGATTCTCCTCACTTCCTACTTCTCTATTGTTTCCTACTAATCCTTTGAATGTTTTTTCAACCATGAACGAGTGTAAAACTGGGATTGGATCACACTCATGTATTGTGGGCGGTGCAACAGTGTAGATCGGAGCAACAAAGTGATCTTCCTTCATTGGTTTTGGGAAATCTTGTGGCATGTTAGAGATGCCCTTGAGGTTGGCCATCACATCTCTTACCCTGTCAATTTTCTATTCCATGCGCATACTGCTTGTTGCGACAACCCCATCCTGCTTTGACAAATCACCAACAAGTGCACTGTTTAGCCATGTCTTCTATTTTGGTGTTCAACTTGAGCCGACCTTTTGGAGAGGAAGTCTTTGAGTTAGCGATAGGAAATAATCATAATATGCAAAAGATTTCAAATATCAGGATCTGAGCATAGAGTTGGGAGATGAGGTGCCATGGTAGGAGATTGGATTTGAAAAGGGATTGACTTAGGTAGAAAGAGATCTAGACCAACAATCACACTCATTTAATGCACATATATCAAATAAGAAATGCATCCTAGAATGCGAAAGACTGCTTGACGATTTGAAAAACTCTTTGTGCTACATGTATCATTTTCGTTTGCTATTAAAATGAGCCTTGAAAGAAAATATTGCATTTACTGGATTTTATTATATTGGTTGATATTGAAATAGTGTAAGAAGTGGAAAAGACTAAACACTGCTAGGGAATTAGATCATGGCCAAGTAAACGTCTTTCATACTAATCCATCCCCAGAAGATTCTTCTTCTTCTTCAGATGAGTCTTCCTCAGCCGAACTTTCCCCTAATGAATCTCTTTGGAAGATGATATTGTCTGCATCAGTTAAGAGTGGGAATATGTCGAACATGAATTTTTTCAACATTTCTCAAGCCTTACTTCCTTTCGCCTCTATTCCTTTGTCAGCCATAATGTTCATTCCTTCGGTAGCCTATACAAATATAGACTCTATGTGTTTTGTCAATAGTTCTGCCTTACTGCGCCATTTGTCTTTTTCTTTATTTTTTGCCTCGACCAATTGCTTTTTTGCAATCTTCTCTCGTGCCCTTGCCAGTCGTTTGCGTAGCCGCTTGCATTCAGATTCTATCTCATCAGCATTTCTTTTCCTTTTTATTATTGCTCTTGGTTGAACTGCTCCTGCTATGTCCTTTCTGAGCCAGTCCAGGTAATCTTCATCATAGCCTGCATCAAGCATGTCTCGTCCAATAGTCTCGAATCCCATTTGTTGCCTTTCTTTCCAAAGTTCTAATATCATGTCTTTGAATGGAATCACTCCTCCGAAAATATCTGCTTTGTAACTTCTGATGTCTGCAATTTGGGGTACAATCTGGTTTCTCCCTTCTTGTCTAAGTGCCCTTAAAGGAGTGTATGGGTAAACTCCTCTAAAGCCCACTAGAATGAGAAATGAGTCCCTTTCCGACCGTGTGATCACTATAGCGCTGGGAAAGTAGTCAAACATCCATTGTATACTTTCGGATGTCAACTGACAGAACATGCGGTGCCAACCATTGGCAGTTGTTCGTTAGTCCCATTTCTCGAGAGTGTTGTCCATGCGAGTGGTATGCGTCAAGATGTAGTTTTCTCTTGGTATGGAATGGAAAGCTTGCCCTGTGCTATCCATCTTTTTCAAATGTTCCATCAGCCGAATTTGTAAAGCAAATTGCAACGTTCGAAGAAACCAGCGCCTTTCTTGTATCTTTCTAAAGCACGGTTCATCTCTGTGACGATCATAGGAACCAATGTGTATTTCTTGTTAATGCCTTTGAGTAAGGCATCAACAATTGAAACCATGCAAACATCAACTCGTCCTTTATGTTGTGGAAACACGACAGTCCCTAAAAAGCTGGTGACAAAAGCGAGTACCCTCCGCTCTTGCCAATCTGTCTGGTTAATGCTCAAATAGTCTTCGGATTCGTGAAATGCCTCTCTATACCCAAATTTGATGTAGAGGAAATTTAGAGAAATCCCCAATTGCCTTATACTGTCCGTGCACCATTCAGACTTGAACCCTACCATTTCGAAGAATTCCTCGGGTGTAATGTTTTTAGGCATCAAAACTTCTTTACTTTCAACTGGTAATTGAGTTAACCCGCCTATTTCCTCTATTAATGGTGTCAACTCCACACTCCCAAAGTGAAAACCTGCTCGGTCTGCATCCCAATAGTGTACTGCTGTTTCTATCATTCCTTCCATTGGAGTGTGCTCCATTAGTGAAATCATATTCCCCAACACCATTTTGACTCGATCTTTTTGATCTATGCTTAGGTTTCCCCACCAATCTCTGAGCAACTGAGGGATTTCAACAACTATGTCAAATGTTCTATTGGTATGATCTTTTGGAAAATGTAAAGGATGGTAGGAAAAAGGAGAAGAAAAATGCCTAAGATTTGCTTATTGTGAGAAAATGATCAACGTGTAGCACAAGCTTTTGAAAACAATGCAACAGAGAATATGAAGAGATGTGTCGTTATGGGTTGAGAACCCTTTAGACACTTTAGAAGTAAATTGCTAATGGACTTTTGACATGCCAAGGATGTCAAGTCTTTATATAATGCTTAAAGGATAAATGTGCGTTATGTGTCATTCCATCTATCAAGTGGTCATTTCTGCTTCAAATTGGGCTTTTAATGCCTCTTCGGTTACTATTTAAGCATTTGAATAGCATTTAATACAGAATGATTCCAATCCTTTGCGAATAAGCGGTCGTTTCTGATTCAATTTGGGCTTTTAATGCCTCTTAGATTACCTTCGTGCCTTTGAATGGCATTGAATAGAGAATAATTTCAACTATTTATGAATATAGAATAATATAAACAATCATTTCTGATCCAATTTGGGATTTTAAATGCCCTTTAGGTTACCTTCGTACTTTTGAATTGCATTGAATACGGAATAATTCCGACTGTTTATGAATAAACAATCATTTCTGATTCAATTTGGGCTTTTGACGCCTGTTAGGTTATCTTTGTACCTTTGAATAACATTGAATACAGAATAATTCCGACTGTTTATGAATAAACAATCATTTCTGATTCATTTTGGGCTTTTGACACCTCTTAGGTTACCTTTATGCCTTTGAATGGCACTGAATGCAGAATAATGCCAATAAATGATCCACATTTGCACGTTCAATCCCCTAAGTATATGAAAATGGATCATGTCCAACGCTCTTTGGGTATTAAACTCATTCATATCGTTTGAACAAGTTGGCCTATCAGACTTGAGAACAAGTTGGCCTATCAGACTTGAGAACAAGTTGGCTTATGATATGTCATGATGCATGATTCCTAACGTTGCTACTAAGGAATGGAGTTAGCTAGACCAGGCTTTATTATCCTCCCAAGCAGACAACTCAGGAGCAGGAACGTCATGGACCCAAATAGATTCCAAGTCATTCTCCCTAAAGAAATTTTTGTGAGGGAAAGGGTCGTTGTAACCACTGTGTTTTCGACGCACGATTTAGAAATTTTCAGGAGTGGCAGGAGGTATGAGCGGTATGCACAAGTTTAAATATGTACAAGTTTTGAAAGGGATGCACAAATTTTGAAAGGAATGCACATGTTTCTAAAAAATGCCTAGTTATTTTCAAGATGCACATATTGAAATATTTCACAAAATAATATTTAAAAAGGACGAGTAAAAATTAAAAAAAAATAAACAAGTTAGTTTCAAAAATAGGATAATAAAAACTAGACAATATTAAAAATGAAAAAAAATCTTAAAGAATTCGCGAATTTATGGAACAGTTGAAGTGTGGGAGGTGTTGTATTACCCTAAAGAAACTTCTAAGAGTGGGTTTCTAGATGAAGACATGGTTCCCCCAGGCGAACAACCAAGGGGTGGGAACGTTTAGAATTGTTGGTTGTACCACGGACCAAGTATATTCCAAACCGTTCCCATAAAAGAGTTTATTTTATTATTTTTTTAAAGAGTGAAACGGCCGTGAGATCCACGTAACAGTTTATAGTGTGTGAAAGTGTAAACTCTCCAGGAGTGGAGGGTGTGAGTGAAAATGTCATAAATATTACAAAGCATATTTCATAAAAAATACATTAAAAAAAAAAAAGAAAAGAAAACAGGTTAGCAAAATAATAATAATAATAATAATAATAATAATAAACAAGATAAAAAAATAGTTAATTTCAATAAAATTCTAAAAATAAAAATCCATTGTGGTTAGGACTTTTAGTGTCCCCAGCGGAGTCGCCATTCTGTCACACCCCATTTTTCGAGCTCGGATTATGTTTGAAAGGTTGGATTTGACTAAGGATGACTCGTTTGGGACAAGTTTGGTGTCGCCACCTAACATATTTTTTTACTAGGCGTATTAGGGCACCTAATTGTATCTAACTTTGTTATAGTTAAATCCGAGTAAGGTCTGCATAACATAAATTCTAGGTAAGAATTCCTAGTGTCCTGAAAAGAAGGTGTTAGGCACTTTTCAAGGACCCACGAAAGGTATATTTTGGGATTTTAGGATTAAATAAACAATTTAGCTAAAAGAAAGACAGTATAAATAAGATATGCAGTAAAAAATTATGGTGAGCAAGGAAGTCAAATTAAACTAAAGGAGAGATGGATTCTAAAGGCATCTCTAAATCAAGATCAATTTCGAATCTTAGAGCTTCGACTAACTTATCAAAAAGGCTAAAATTTCAATTATATTATAGTTGAGAGACGTTTCTGCAAAGACTCAACTAGACCGAATTGTTAAATGCGAAGTAATGTTTTTTGTAAATATAGACCAAGTTATGGCCAGCTTCACACAAGTAGCCTCAAAACGATTTAAATAACTAATTGTGCGATATAGAGGTGTTCCCTTAAAGGCACCAAAGTCCTAAGAGTCAAGACAAAAAGGATTTTAGCATCTTTAAGGAGTGTTGCCACTTTAGCGATACAACGACATTAGTTGATGTATACCATTGCTTATGTGACTGTTGCTGTAAGGTCGTGTTAAAGAAAATACTTATTTTTAAAATAATATTTTTAAATTAGGATATAGATATAGAAGATTAAAAAACATAAGAAATGGCATAATCATTAAAATACTTTATTTACATAGCAGTATAGACAAGATTTTATATATAAAGAAAATAATAGTAGAGTTTATAATACATATTAAAAGAGTATACTTTAATTTGACAATGCAACACACAACTTAGTTAATCATTTTATAAGTAGTTACACATATAAGTTGTAACGCTTGACCTCCAAAGCTGGTACTCCCTTTTCAAGCTATTAATTAGTTTAAAGGGTATTAAAAGTGTTTAACAAACATGTTTGAAATATCAGAATTGTGAAGATAGACCTTTAAATTTAAAATCTAGCTGGTTTTAACCTTCTGCAGAAAATATCCTTTGGTATGACACTTCTCTGACAGCAACCCTGCTTCAAATAAAAATATCCGATTTTGAAAGTTGCATAAATAGTTCAGTTTTCAGTTTTAATTTCATATTCGTCACTTTGCAGAAATAAGTCTATTTTCAGGCTTTATTGCATTTTTAGCCTTTTTCTGATTTTTGCAGAAAAGAGCCCCCCCCCCCCTTATAATATGACATATACCTGTCTTATTTTCAATTATAATTCCAGATCAGTTTCAGACAAACACTCTAGTTTTAAACCTTAATTTCACACATGCATACAACAAAGAGAAGAGTAGGAAATTGGCCCCTTTATAGCCATACTAAGCAACATATGACTACCGGTTTTTACTACCTTACAACAGCAGTTATGGTTGCTATTTTCATGTCCTGTTACCACTATTTTTCATATGTAAATACACCATATGGTACCACATATATACATACCACGGGGATCCTAATAAATACAGTTTAGAGGGGGTCTAGGGGATGGTACATATATACATAAAGAAAAGGTGAAGGATGGTGCCCTGTATGCACTTGAAGTGAACTTCATGAAATCATTAAGCACACTTTCAGAGTCTACAACTTGGTTTAACCATTTGCTAACTGTAAATGATGACAAACGTATGTGTCGTCTTTTTTTGATGCCTTTCCCTGGAAATAAGAAACTGAAATAATGGTATAGTCTGATGTGACTATCCAAGGCTTGGAATCAGGCATGACCTGACCCGAGAGACATGCAAAATAGAGTTAGAAATGGCCTAACAAAAGCCCAAGCATGGCATGATAGTTCACACATAGGAAGGGGCAGATTCATAATACGAAAGTAGTGTTATTACAACATGTTCTAACAATCTTTCATCCAATTTAATCTTTACCTTAGTACCCAGTAAGAATAGAGAACTAGAGAATAGTTCTGAACTTAAAGCAAGCAATGAGAAGTTATGTTTTACAAGCGTGAGAGTATTTCTGTTGGTTGTGTGTATCTAGCGTGTGAGATAGGGTCTAAGTTTTGTTTCAGAGAAGATAAGAAGAGTAGTATTCTGTGTCTCTTTTAATTTTAGGGTGAGGGAAGGGGTCTGGTTTATATAATGCAGGGAATAATTGTTTTGAAATTCAAATCATCACCAGGAATGGATAAGGAATCAGTCAAAATATACTAAGGAAAACAATAGTGATGCCATCAATTTGAGCAAAATTAGGGAGATTTTACACCTTCCGAAAATAATTATTCGTTTGAAAGTTGACAGATCAGGGAAGGTAATGTCCTTCTATGAAAAATTCAGTAATTCAAAAGTCAGAAGCAAGAGCCTGTGTCCATATACATGCATATCCAAATCAATTATATAATTATCATAGATAGTCTCTAACCAAAGTAGACTTAAGATCTTTTCAAAATTTCCTTAGGAGCCAAGCTTTTCAACACAACTAAAAGAGTAAGAGTATAGAGCATCACTGCGATTTGCCTTAGTTGAAAGTACAATGTCAATTTTCTGGTAGGCCTAGCTATAACATAGATTATTGACAAACAAATCACAAATAATCAGACGCTTCATATCTTGTAATTCGAAAGAAACAAGATATGGCTTTAGTCATCTAGCGACTAGTCATTATGCTAAACGAATGATTATGTCCAATATATTTTGAATGAAACCACACAGTAGGCATTAAGTTTAGGTGGATCGACTAGTCATTGAAAGATAAGCATGGCATATATATTTTATGAATATTAAAACAAACGAGTAAGCATGAATTTTCATTATTCGAATCTGGAAAAGGATAAAGAAGAAAAGGAAAGTTTTTCCCATTTGAAGTCGGATCGGGTCGGGTCTTGACCCGTTTTTGCTTTGCTCTGCCTGTTTATCTAGGATTCTGCTTTGATTTTCAAATCATGCCTCGTATATGCTGGATTCGCTACTATTTTGCCTAATATGATGAAGATTTGGAGGATTCTTATCTGAATCTTCTTTTTCCTCTTTTCTAGTGTGCTTAATTGTGAAGAGAGATTGTTCACTTTCAATTTTTTCTGGTGTGAACTGAGATGAGAAGCCTTAATGGCGGGGGAGAGGTGGTGTTGACCGTATTTGGACGGAGTTGTGGAGTAGGAGGAGAGAGAAGTGAAGCAGTGGCGGTGGGTATAATGGAAGGGAAGAGTGAAAATATTTTAGGATTTTCTAATTTTGGCGGCTTTGGGTGTAGTTAAAAATGGAAAGGCCTTTCTCGGCCGTTTGATAAGGGGAACGGGTGGCTCAGATCATGCCACATGGGCGCGTGAGCCAAAACTGTTGGCTTTGCGAGTGCAATTGTGTATATGTAGTGTATAGGGAATGTATTTAAGTGTTTTTGCAAGTATAATTTACTATAATAGATTTAAAAATGCCAATAAATGAAAGAATAATTAATAAAACATAAGAAATAATATTGGTGACTTATAAAACATAATATTTAATTCAAAATAATTATAGACGAGCTTAGATAATATTAATTAGGTATAAATGATTGCAAAATAGGTACGTAAGTGTACTAATAGGACAAATAGTCACAAAATCGTGCAAGTATTTTTGAAAATGACCTAAATGATGTAATTATGTAATATATTCACAGTTAAGTAAATACTATATAAATATTGAATTAAGAACAACGATTACACACGTAAATTTATGCAAATCTAATGCAATTTTCATCTGAAAAATTAATATGCACATTTAATCTAAATATAGCAATTTATGAAAAAGGAGGGACAAAATTGGGTGTCAACAGCTGTTGATTTGTCAAATTGCTCTTGCACCACTTTACATCCGCCGTTAAATTACTTTGCACTTGCTTTAAATTACTGTTTTTTTGCACCTGCTTTAAATTATCTTTTGCTTTACTTTTCAAGTTGAGAATCAGCCCGAGGCTATCCTTACCGGACCGACTCGCCAGCTGATTTTTCAAATTGCTCCCGTACTGCTTTACATTCCGCGTTAAAATTTCTTTGCATTGACTTTAAATTACGCCTTTGCACCTGTTTTTAAGTTATGTCTTGCTTTACTTTTCAGAATGATGATCAGTCCCGAAGCCCTCTTTACCGGACTGTTTTGCCAGTTTACTGTCATTACCATCAATACCATGAGTCCTCCTTCTTTCGTGTCGGACCGCTTCGCTGATTGAATGGTCTTAATAATGAAGTCTACCAACAACCCCGAAGTCCCCGTCATACCCAATTTTGGACTCAACTCGAGGCGAGTCGGGTTTCGGATTTGACTGGGTGAACTCGTTTGAGTTAAGATTTTGGAGTTGCCACCTAATATAGTTCTAAGGCGTATTAGGTCACCTAAGCGTCTAGAGTTAAGTTCAAAAGGACTACTAGTCTGTTTCAGAGATTCTATATGGTAAGAAGTCCAACTGGCTCGGGGAAGAAGGTGTTAGGCACTTCCCCGAGTCCCACCAAAGGCGGTTACCGTCCGAGTCTTAATTTTGGGATGTAATCAGTGTCTATTATCATGTGAATACAGACTTGGATTTAACATTTAAACTAAGATATGACATGCTTACACACATACAAACAACTTACACATTCGGCCTAGGTTTAAGCCTAATCGCATCTATGGCCTCTAATATCAAAGCCTAATTGTACACAAGCATTATCATATGAATGGATATTTCAATTCGACCTATATACATAATCATACATTTGAAAAGAGTATTTGCAAGAGTAATTTGTTTTGCAAATAGTTTTAGTTTTGACAAAGAACCAAAAAGAGTTTGCTTCGAAAACAAAATGTTGGCTCATTTAGGGTCAGCGTGACTCGTCATTAATTGTCGAGCCCTAACCTTAATGGCCTTTTTTGTGTACGGGTCGGATTTTGGAAATATATATAAGACGGGAGGCTGTTTTCGAAAAGGAGTTCACAGAAGCATATATGAGCAAATAAAGGCTATCGCACATAATAGTACTTATATATAGATATAGGCATGCAATTATATGTCCTAAGCAAGAGTTGTAACTTTAGAAAAGATCATTTTTAAAGTGTACAAGTGACCCCAAGAACTTTATACACCCACATACACTATTAGATTAGTGTATAAGAGTGTTTGAGTATCAAAAATATTTTGTATACAGGCCATCTTTGAAAGGTTTACTGGGCCTGGACTATTTGCGTAAAAATAGAAACAGTTTTAAACACATGAAAAAGGGCTGAGCCTGAAAACGTATTGGGCCTGGACTGCTTGTATAAAAACACATAAAAATGCCTGCTTCTTAACAAAAAGGTCCAATTTTACTAAGTAGAACACATATAGTTCCTGTTTACCAAAACTTTAGCTAGTAACACTAACTAATCATGCTTTTTGGGCTCCTAAAGTGTACAGATCCTCAAGAAAAGTGGCAATTAAATCATGCCGTCAGTTTTCACAAAGAAATAACTCAGAACCATTTTTAGTCTACTGTTTAAACATGATGCAATGCATACAGGGAGGAAGAGAGTAAGAAAACGGCCCCTGGGTAGCCAGTTTGGCACAACCTCATGGTTGCACCCCTGTTTTAAGAAGATACAGACAGGAGTTTGGGGGAGTTTCTAAGGGAAAGGACACAAGCCACAAGTTCAAAGTTGTCTAGTTCTCCTAGAGTTCCAAGTTATACTCAGTAAACAACCATAGTATCAAAATCTAATCATCACAGTCCTTCTCAAACCTCAAGGAGTACCAGGCCATAGCTTGGTCAGTTAAGGCATTTTAAATAACCTGCAAACAGAAAATCAACCAGGGAAAGGGGAAGGGGAAAGACCTGGGCAAAAGAGAGGTCTGCCAGAAGTAAGTGCAGTCAAGTGCACCTTTTGCTGTGTTTCACGGAGGTTCAGAGCATAGGTAAGTCATACCAGTGATCTAAAGGAACAAAGGATGGGGCAAGATGTCTTAGTTAGTTAGAGTTTGAACAACAATCTCACTTGTTTAGATTTCACCCCCATTAACAAACATAGGTGAGGTTTCAAAAATGCCTAAGTTCCTTTAAGATGACTAGTGCACGCAGAACCTAAAACAAGACCAAGTAGGTAGGTAGTTTAAAAGAGACAGAAATAGGATAAGTACATGCAGACATACATAGTTGCAAACAAATAGGAGTGGGTGAGAAATTACCATCTGAAAGCTTGTGGAATTAAAGTGAATATAGATAGCAAAAGAAGAGCAGGATCAGCACAGACAGTGATGACTCCCAGTGAGTCCCAGAAAAATTGAAGGTAAAGAGCTATGCAGATTTTTACTAAGCGTGCTAGTGTTGTCTCTGAGTTTTTAATGCTCAGAAACTTGTCCTTCTGGGTTGAAAGGAAGTCAATTTAAATAGGTGTGAGGGAGTCCTAATTCTAACGGGTAAAAGAAACAAAGAAGACAAAGAAATATAACTTCCAAAGTTAGGGAAATCACTCTAGTATCTTTCCCATATATAGACCAATCAAAAATCTCAAATTAAGGTAAATTGAACCTCCCCAATCCCTGGGATTCCTGTCTTTTGAATACAAAGAGGTCTAGGTTCAAAAATCAGTCAAGGAAGTATATTCTAAGCCTGAAAATATCATGATCTTCTTCTCAAATTTCCACAGATTCATTAAATTAGCTATAGTCATCTCCTATTCGAAATATTTAATCCAGGATTTCCAATCAATTCAAGCAGGACCCTTTTATTATGTCAAATCAAACTATCATTCCAATCTTAAACATTTAATCACAGAAATCATGCTCTTTGACAGAGTAGGGAGTTGAATTCGAACAAGAATGAACATAGACAGTTTAGGCATTGCCCCTGATTTTCATTAATAGTTAACAGAGATAGCCAAAGGCCTAAATGATTAGAATATTTACACAGTCATGTGAGGTTTCGAAGAAACATTTAACTTCATTGAGTGAGATAATCAAGAATAGTAACCTATGGATTTTAACTAATTAAAATGGCAAGTAATCACATACTCACGTTGATACACAGAAAATATAGGCAAATATAGGCATGAATCTCACGAATCTAAAACGTTAAAGAGAAGAAGGGAGATTACCCATTTAGGTTTTGGAATCGGGTTCAAATTGACCTGATTTAGGTCATGCATAGGGTTTTATCCATTTTCTCACACCGGTGTCAAATAATTTTAGTAAGGACAGTCACCGGCGTACCTTTCTCCGATGACAGAAACTCACGTCGACGAGAGGTCAAATTTGACCTCCGTCGAAACACCCAAAATAGCACCTTGTAGCGGACAGTGAGGAGAACACAATGGTACCATTTGTTCTCAATTTCGCCAGTGGAGTTGGCCGGAATCGGCCTTTAATAATAGTGCCTTAGAGTTAAGCTATCCTTCGTCCAAACCCCATTGAAAGTGGATAGGTTGTTTTGCGGACGGCGAGGGGAGTCCAATTATGCCAGTTTCCCCAATTTTCACCGGTTGATTTAGCCAGAACAGCCATCGACAACGGTGGCGATTGAAATCGTTAAAAGGGAGAGAGAGAGAGTCCAGGACAGGGTGGGGAAAAAATGGGAAATATCTTAGGGGTTTTGGGGTGTAGAAACAAAGGAAATTAATTTGGACCGTTGGATCACCTACGTGGACGATCAGGATTGATCCACGTTGGCATGACATGTAAAAACTGGGCTGATGTGTATGCCTTGTGTATATATGCGTGTATATATGTATAAATATATATATATGGGAATAAAATAGATATAAAACGGTATAAAATGGATTCAAAATGATATGAAAATTATAGAAAAATTGTAATTTTGAGGCTTGAAACAATTTTAAAGGTTTCGTAAAAAATAGGAGTAATTGTAGAAAATTGCCAAATAGCTATGGTTTGAGATGATGCTTTTGAAAATGGCCTTAATTGCCAGGATATTATGAGAAGGTAATTTTGAAGATAACAGACAAAGTAGGAATGGATGCACAAGTGCGTGTAAATTAAAGAACGGTTGATTTTGAAAAATAGGAGGGACAAAATTGGGTGTAAACAGTCCCCCTACCATATGAGTCGGGCCGCTTGGCAGTTGATTGGAAGACACTTATCAATGGTATCACAACCTGCACCTGCAAGTTTTTATTGTTGTTATTTATTTACTTCGTAATCCAATGATCATGTCTTATTTGCAGTCACTTGCCAACCGTATATCAAGATTTTTTTCAAGTATTCTAGAAGGACAGCAGTAGCATTTGGAGTATAACGTAGAACTTTTTCTTAACAATGAAATGAGGAAGTTATTAATATGATCTAGACTCGTCAACAAAGATCTAAAAACCTACACTCAAATAAAGCAGGTCTTACCTAATCTCTTATTCCGAATTAGGATGTTAGTCTAAATTCTTTCATATTCGTGCGTCCTTTCCTCTCAAATGTGCGTATATTCGTGTCTAATCTTGGTCGAACTGCATATGACCTGATTATTGTTCAGCCCAAAATATGTAGGCAACTAGGAGACCGGCAAAAGAGTTCGGCCATATACATAAGCTTCGGTTTTGGCCTATTGATTTGAAAGTGTTTTTCTTTATCGTGACAAAATTGACTTTCACATCAACTTTCTTTACCTTGAAAATACTTTCATCCTTTTCAGGTAAAGAGGGGTAGCTATTGACACTCAATTTTGTCCCGAATTTTTTTTTTAAATTTAACAATTTACTATAGAAGGTTTGTAAATCATGCTAATTTTGAAATTAGAAAAAGAAGCAATTGAAATTTTGATAAAAGACTAAAAACGCAATACACACCCTTAACTTTAACTTGCTTATGTAATTCTCGCTTAATATCTAAATCAACCCATACCCCTATACCCGAAACACAAATTATTTACCAAATTCTGAAACCCTAGCAAACAGTCCCTAGCTGCCCCTCTTCCAAATCTCCTCTACAAACCTTAATCCTCCTACCTGCTAAAAAACCCATCCTTCTCCAATGGTCACATAACCTTTCCACCCAAGTGACATTGTCTTCATCTTCTTATCTCGCCATTCTTCCAACAAATGAGAAATTGTCATACCATTTCTACAATTGCTGGATGAATGAGGCAAAAGTAAGTACGATCTATGTTTCTGGCCATTCAGATCAAAGGGTTGTTGATTTCACAACCGTTGGATCATATTTTTAGGTATATTTCATTTTTCTTTTCCTTTGGTCATAGCTAAAAGTGGGAGTATCCCACATCGAATTTTAGGAGTTTGTTCAACCCCCTTAGAATCCTATAAATACTCAAAATAGTGGTAAATGGGGTTGGGAATATTGAGTATAAAGGGAGTCTGGAGAATTCAGGACACCCTATCCTTTTTGGTATTTTAGTTTAAAATTTTCCTACTCGCTGGTCGTTGGTGATTTTACTGATTTTTTTTGTTATTTTCTTATTGAACGTGTTGGCAAAAATTCAGATCTTTGCCTCATTTTACTACTATAGAACATGTCAGTTTTCCTTTTCATTTATGTATTCATTGTCTTACTATTTTATAGTGTAATTTTTTTGTTTAGATATTAGTCCAAGTGTTATTTCATTAGTTCATAATGTTCATGTTTAAAACTTGAGTGAGAAAGTATGCGACAGTCATTGTAAGCTTAAATAAGTGGATGTTAACTTATGTAAAATGTACAAGAGAGTATTAAATAAAATTAGCCTGCAAAGAAGTTTCCTTTTCCTTTGGTTGAGTTTTAAAATTTGTTCAAATTGAGTAATGTGCTTGTTAGCAAGGAAAAACTAAATCGTTGCAGAGGTTTCATCGTTATTCTAGGTGGAAAGGAATTGTTAAGTTTATCTCTATTAGTTTACAATAAACGAGCTAGTGCTTCATTCAATTTGGGGGTTAAATTTTAAAGGAACATAGAGGAAACCAGTTTAAGCCAAATGGAGCTCTTGTTCACCAAAGTGTGTTGTTTTATCTTCCTTTCTTGAAGTTCCAAGTCCAGTCTTTAGGCGTTGCAAAGCTCCTAGTTGTCCTGTCAACCTATGCTATTCATGTGTTTGACCTCTGATTCTGAAACTAGAATATTGAGGGTGTTCAAAGAAGTATAGGCTTGAACTCTTTCCTGCATTATTCTACCTAAGTTTCTTGCTATTTGGGGAAGTTCTTGAAAGCTTAAATGAAGTTGATTCTGTGGCAAGTTCAGTGTGATTGTATTAGTTGTTTGGTGTGGAATGACTCTATGAGTTAAGTTTTTCTTTCCAAGTTCCCTTTCATTTTTTCCCTGTTATTCATGCTAATAACCTGCTTTCCTAGATATGTTCTAGTGATTATAGTTGCTTCCCTAGTTCAATTTTTTCGCCCCCAAATATAACAGTTCCATATCAACCATACTTTAGCATTTAAAGTTCTATGTCCTAGAGTAGTTTCATGAGTTTAAAGTGTGGTCCTTTCTTTATGTTTAGCTTTGGCCCAACTTTTCCTAGTTTTTTTTCTTTAGTTCTGTTTCCTCTTTGTCTGAATTTCCTTCTTAAAAATTCATGGCATTTTATAGCGTAAAGTTCAGTTATCCTAAAATATCAAGTACGAGAATGATTGTAGTTTTCCTAAAATATCAGTCAGTATTCTAAACAATATCAAGTGGAGTATAACTGTAGCCGCAAAATGAGCCTTCATGCACAAGAAAAGATCTTCCACGCGATCTTTCTCCAGTTTCATGAGTTCTATCATGTTCTCAAAAAAATTTTAGAGTAACCGATTTTTAGGTGGAACAAATATCTCAGAGAAACTTTGAATAATGTTGTCTATCCCTAGGGAGGAAAAATCCATTAGCAAACATATTCCAAAACTGACTGGGTTTCTGTTCCATAAAAGTATCTCTCGGTCCTAATTCAATTCAGGCACAATATGGACCTCAAGATTAATTACGAGGATTACGATTAATGATATGACTCGCGATCAACCGAGAATTAGGTGGCGAGCATTGAAGGGTGCTATGCAGTTAGCATATCAATAGAAACTACTACAGAAGGGAGCTTGGGACTTAGAGGGTGACGTTGACAGTAAGTGAATTGAAATGGTAGGTAGTATTATAAATATGGCATATGAGGTATTAGTTTTGTCTAATCCTAGTACCATAGATGTGGAAACTGAGAAATTAGGTGTGTCTAAAGGTTGAGGAACTTAACCACATGAATCTTGGTGGTGGAATGAGGAGGTACAAAGAGTTATTATAGTTAAAAAAGAGTGTTATAAGAAGTTGTCGAAAGTAGAAAACGAAGAAGCCTTTGAGGAATGCAAGGGAGCTAAGAGAGAAGCTAAAAAGGCTATTTAGTAAAGCCCGAGAGGAAGCTCTAGATGACTTGTGTAAAAAGTTAGGGACATGAGAATAGGAGAACAAAATGTCCAAATAAGCACGACTGAAAGAGAAGAAGGTTAAGGATTTAAACCTGGTTAAATGTAGAAAGATGGTTATTAGCAAGTATTGATGGGAGATAACAAGGTCAAAGAGAGATGGAGAGGCCATTTTGATTAGATGTTCAACTAGAACCATGAAAATGATAGTATGGACCTTCACTGCTCGTGCATGATATGAACCTCAACTATACTCGAAAAATTGGGTTGTCACGGATGAAAGATGCCATGAAAAGTATGAAGATTAGAAAAGCTTGTGGTCAAAATTATATCCCCATAGGGCTTTGAAAGTGTCTTAGAGAAGTTAAAGTAGAATGGGTTACCAAGGTGTTCGATGCGACGCTAAGAAATGGTAAAATACCCGACGAGTGGAGAAAGTGTATCCTAATTCCAATCTATAAGAACAAATGAGACATACAAAACTGTGCGAACTATCGTGGAAATAAATTCATCAGTCATACAATGAAACTCTAGGAAGAATGATAGAGCGTAGACTTAGGAGTATGACAAAAGTTTTAGAGAACCATTTTGTCTTTATGCCCAGTATATCTACAATTAAGGCTACATTCTTGCTAAGAGGATTGATGGCGATTTATTTCAAAAGGAAGAATGACCTACCCATGGTGTTCATTGTCATAGAGTAATGACACGATTTAAATTTCTGAATAGTGTCATGCGGGCACCCGATATCCTCTCCTACACCCGTCGGACGAACCCTATCGAACATACCCAACTTATTGCCACTAGAAATAACCAAAAAGATAGACTTACATATATATACACACACACACACACACACACATATACATGCTGCAGATGAAGAAAATGCAGCCAAATACCCATAAGTTAAGGTTTAGGTACAATCCAGATCAGACATCTAAAATGATGAAAAATATATACAAGTCCCACAAGGGAACCAAACAATTCTGAAATAAGCTAACAAAAGACTGGCAGCAACCACAGACAAGGTTGGCTCACCATTGATAGCTGAATTGTCCTCATATTTCAGCTACACGTCGAACTCGGTCCTGAAGCAGAATCTGCTGAAATAAATAAATAACAGAAGGAACTAATAAAGAGTGCGTCAAAAAGACTTAGTAAGTAAGGGCTAGCTACCCCTGTCAACAGGTATTCTAGCTATGGGATCACAAAATCAAAGCAACATCAAGAAACAAATAATGAATGCACAAACATCACATTGCATACAAGTCAAGTACAACTCATCAATAAATGAAATGTGATGTAGTAGGATACCATATGTTGCAATAAAATGCAACCGGGTTGCATGTGCCATAAACCCCCTCAGTGGGGCAGACTCGTTAATGCGTCAGTGGGATGCATGAACTGGTATAGACTCCTAAATGTTAACCAGTGTAATGAATGCAAACTGGAGCAGGCTCCTCGGCGTAGCCAGTATGATATCATAGCCAAAGCATGCAAATAAAGTAATGATATGCAACTCAAGGCTGCGGGGTAGCAAGTACGCCCCATCGGCATTCACATACTTAAACACCACGTGTGTTGACATCCTTACGGCCTAAGGCCTCCAAAGAAACGGATTGATTACCTCGAGTCCTGAGCTAATACAAGTCGCTTGGAAACTCCTTTTCCTTTCTAAATTCTTTTTGAATAATCCTCCTCTGGACATACGAGGGAAAATCGCACAAATGAGGGCCAAGACGAAGAACATACAATAATAATGCGACTTTATTAAGAAATTCCCAAATTACCCTTGGGCCTACTTCACCGAATATTGATAAGAAATATATTTCCTACTCCGCTTGGTCCTGCGATATCAAACATACTATTTAATCGCTATTCCATATCCATTTAACCCAATTTTCCCCAATTCCTATAGGGTAGGGTTCTAGCAAGAAATTTCCAATCAAATATCTAGAAAAATCATGGAATTCTTAGCCTAAAACCTTCAACTAATGATATATGAAGGTTGGGAACCATTAACTGGTCAATATGGACTGAATTTGTTTGAGAAATCGCCTTCAATCGCACTCTATTGAATAATCTTGATAAAAAATAGAGTTCTGCCAACCAAGTACCCATTTTTATACAACCTGACATGAGCGACCACAGAGGCTCAATCATGATTATGTATTGGCCTTATAGTTGTCTCACTATAGGGGCTCGCCATTGTGTAAGATAAGGGACCTAGTATCTCAACGTTGTCATGCCACAACACTCGCAGTCGCACTGGCATCTGGTCTGATGCACCAGCACTTTTTGGCAGCATAGACTGGTGGTGCGTTTTTGGTATGGATTGGACCTATGTTGCCTGGAATCACCTCAAAATTTACATACAAGTCCAAAAGCACATTTATGACTTACTTGCAAACTCAGATTCTGAAACGGGCCTCAAATACGCAAAACAAGGGATCAAACTAAAAGAGGAAAAACTCATACTTTCATAACACAGGTCGAAACCATGAATGGCCTAAGATGATATCTCTGAAAGTCCATACAAGTCACAAATGCCCATACGAACCTGAGGACCTATCCGGATTTCAAAATAGAGCTCATTTAATAAAAATGACCTACCAAAGCCCGTAAGTAGCTTTACCAGAGCTTGAGAGCGATAATGTTCTCAAAAACCAAACATGGATGATATTTTGAGTAATTCCCTTAATGATCATGCAAAAATGCCAATCCACAATTATTTAGCCATGAACCAACAATAATCAATATAATAGAATCTTCTTAACTTAGAGATGGAGAACTTACCTGAATCTTGGAAGAGATGGGGATACCTCTCCAGCATACTCGGCTCAAGCGCCGAAGTATCCTCCTCGCGAGGACAGTTGTGTTGTCACACCTTTAGTATCATAATCTCTTTAGAATGAAAACTTCCGGGTGTCTTTACTCACAATCGCAATTGGGATCTCTTTATAAACTAAATTCACATCCAACTGGGCTAGATCCACATCAAGTACTTGGGTGAGATCTTGGACACACGTTCGAAGCATAGACACATGGAACACTGGATGCATGGGCATAGATTCTAGTAAATCAAGTCAATAGGCAACCTTATCGATATGCTTCAGTATCTCAAAAGGACTAATAAATTTGTATTCAACTTTTCTTTCTTCCCGAACCTCTTTTCATCCTGCATCGGTGACATTTTTAAGAATACCAGGCCACCTACTCGAACTCCAACACCCAATTTTTCATGTTCGCAAATGATATATGACTCAGGACGGTTCGAAGACGATCCTGAATAACTCGAACTGTATCAAGAGTCATATGCACCATATCCGGAATTAATACTTTAACATCATGAGACTTGAACCAACCAACTATAGACCAACACCGACGGCCAAATAATGACTCAAACGGAGCCATCTGAATAGAAGACTGATAGCTGTTGTTAAATGAAAACTTCACCAAAGCCAAATAATCATCCCAATGTCCTTTGAAGTCCTAAGCACTAGCTCTTTTAACATATCCTCCAATATCTGAATCGTCCGCTCAGACTAGCCATCATTTTGCGGATGAAATGATGTGCTAAAGTGAACTTGAGTACCCAATTCTCTTTAGAAAGCCTTCCAGAACTGAGAAGTGAACTGGGAACCTGGATAAGATATAATAGACAAAGGAGTGCAATGCAACCAAACGAACATAAAGATTCAGGCTAACTTCTTTGCTGAATCAGTGGTACTTCTTAGAATGAATTAAGAAGATTTAATTTGTCTATCCACTACAATCCAGTCTTAATAATGGTGCCTCAAAGTCTTTGACAAGACAACCACGAAATCCATATTATTTCTTTTCCATTTCCACTCAGGAATGGGCAAAGCTTGAGCTAAACCTGCTGGTCTACACTACCCGTACTTGTACTACAAATAGTTTAAGCACCGAGACACATGATTGTAGATATCTTTCACCGAGACACATGATTGTAGATATCTTTCTTCATCTCTTTCCATCAAGACATTTCCTGAAGGTCTTGGTCAATTTTAGTGATACCAGGATGAATAAAATACCGCGAGCTATGAGCCTCACTTAGTAACAATTGCCTCAAATCATCAACATCCGTAACATAAAGCCAGCTACTAATTCGAAGAACACCATCATCATCAAGCTTGAAGAAGTGGCTTCTCCAATTTGAATACGCCCACACAAATCTCAAAAACATGGATCCTCAAACAATCTTTCCTTAATATGACTCACTGAGAAAGGCTGAGCCACCATAGCAGAAAGAGCTCGAATCGGGTTTGAGCTTAATAAATCTCACCCTTGAGTCGCCAAGAGTCTACAACTCTTGGGCTAACGACCTCATTTAGCATCAACAAAAGCAAGATTTCCATGGACTTCCTGCTCAAAGCATCAGCTACTATATTTGCTTTTCCCTAGTGATAGCGAATAGTTAGATCATGCGATTTAATTAACTCGAGCCATCTACGATGCCTGCCACTTAAATCCTTCTAAGAATGAAAATACTACAAGCTCTTATGATCAGTATAGACTCATAAGGCTCACTATACAAATAATGCCTCCAAATCATCAAGGTAAATACCACAGTTGCCAACTCTAAATCATGAGTCGGATAATTCTTCTCGTTCACCTTTAGCTGCCTAGAAGCATAATCAATAACCTTATGGTGCTGCATTAGGACACATCCCAGACCAACACGAGAAGCATCATAATAGACCACGAATCCATCAATCCCTGAAGGAAAAGATAATACCGGTGTTGAAGTCAATAGTGACTTGAGCTACTGAAAAGTCGTCTCACATTCATCTGACTACCGAAACTAGACTGTCTTCTAGGACAAGTGAGCCAAAAGAGGTGCAATATATGAGAACTTTTCCATGAAAACCCGATAATACCATGCCAAACTAAGGAAACTACGAATCTCTATCGGAGTAGTAGAGCGGAGCCAATTCTGAACGACCTCGATCTTCTTAGGATCAACTTTGATATCCTCTCTAGACACAACATGGCCTAAGAAAGCCACAAAATCTAGCTAGAATTCACACTTCAAAGTTAAGCTTCCGATCTCGAAGAATCTGAAGGATCACTCCTAAAGAATATTCATGCTCCTCACGACTGCGAGAATATATCAGAATGTCACCAATGAACACAATGACAAATGAATCTAGATAGGTCTTGAATATCTGATTAATCAAATTTATAAAAGCCGCTGAGGCGTGGTTAGCCCGATAGACATAACCCAAAACTCGTAATGGCCAAAACGAGTCCTTAAGGAAGTCTTCTGAATATCTGACTCTCAATTCTTCAGCTAATGATACCTAGGTCTTAGAAAAGAACTTGCCTCTCTCAATTTATCAAATAAATCATCTATTAGAGGCAAATGATACTTATTCTTAATGGTGACTTTATTCAACTGCCTATGGTCAATACACATTCGTATAGATCCATATTTCTTATTTACAGCCCTTTATACAATAATGCATGGAACTGCTGCTTAGATTCTTCCAATTCTGACGGAGCCATATGATAAGGAGGAATAGATATAGCTGAGTCTCTGGCACAACATTGACACCGAACTCAATCTTCAGATCTAGAGGAAGTCTTGGGAAATCATTAGGAAATACGTCAAAAAACTCCCTCACAAGAGGAACATAATTAAGAGACAGTCTCTCCAAATTAGTGTCCTAAATCAAGGAGAGATACACTGAGCATCCATTATCCATCAATCGCCTGGCCTTCATAAAGGAAATAATACGACCCATGGGTGGCAAATGAGAACCCTGCCACACTACTGGCATCGAGCCTGGAACAGAAAGCCAGACTGACTTGGCAGGACAATCAAGGGTAACATAACATGATTGCAACCGGTCCATACCAATGATCACGTCGAAATCTATCATTTCCAAGACCAAAAGGTATACTAAGGTCTCTCAACCCCCAAAGGATACAACACTTTTTGGATATACCCGCTCAACCATAATAGAATCTCTAATAGAAGTGGAATCACTGATAGGATCGCGAAGGCACATAAAATCAATGCCAAACCCACATCAAACTAAGGTAACACATAGGAATATATGGACCCTAGATCAATTAAAGAATATGCATCATGCCCATAGATAAAAAAATACATGTGACCACTACATTAAGCATCCTGCCTAGCTGGTAATGCATAGAATTACCTCTAAGGCTGAGCTGAACTTCTACTCTGATGGACACCCCTCAAAGACCCATTACCACTATGCCTACGACCTCTACCTAGTGGTGGTGCACCCCTAGCTGGATGAGAACCATTCAAATTTCCCTGAGTTTGCACAGATGCTTGCAGTCAAGGGAAGGAATGATCGCCTCCCTGTTGAAGTCTGGGATAATCCTTCTTATGATGGCCAAGATCGGGACAGATGAAACATCTAGAATCATATCTACACTGAACAAACTGCTTGTGGCTATTGGGAGGAAATTGAGGCTGTTCCTTATGAGACACTGGCACATTCTCAAATTCATGCATTGAAGGCTGAGCTGGCCTAACAAGTGGTCTTCCCTGATAATGAGAGCTTTTACCCCTAGACGAGGCAATATGAGGTCTAGCATAGCCACGAAACCTCTTATTATTCCTCCCTAACTCTTCATGTTCTACAACATTATAAGATTCATATCGGTGAGAAATATCCACTGCCACATCAAAAAATGTACTAGTTCTATCTCATGAGCCATCATGGACCTCAATGAATGAGAAAGACTATCAATAAACTTTCTGACTCTCTCTAACGACTCATAGATGAAATTTGGGGTATAACGGTACATGATTGAGAATTGAATCTCATACTCAAATACATACATATGCTCCTACCTCAGCCTCTCGAACTGACGGTGCTTCTCATCCTACTCAGTAAAAGGAAGAAACATATCCATAAATCTCCGAGAAAATTTTCACCAAGTCAGCTTAGGCAAGCCTTGCCTAACTGAAAGAAACGTAGTTCACCATGCCAAGGCAGGACCTGCAAAATGGAAAGAGGTATAATCACCTCCATACTCCTCTAGATACCCCCAAAGCCTCCAATATCTGGTGGCAACGATCGAGGAACTCTCGAGGATTCTCCGATGAAAGATGCAAAAAACTTGGTGGCTAAAATCTTGTGAAATGATAAAGGCTCTATAGGTTCCCAAATAGAACCGCCACTTAGCCTGGCTAACCAGCTCGAACAACCTGAGGCATACCACCTACTGGAATCTAAACACCCACCTCTGTGGTAACCAGAGAAGCTGTATGAGACACAGAATATCTTTGGGGCAAATGAGTCGCTAAAAGCCTTACTAGCTTCATAATAGATCCTAAAGAGCTAGGGTAGCAACAAACCCCTTATCAGTCTGCCTCTCATAAACTGGCCTGGCTGACACCTCTGGCCGACCTTATGTTACGGGATCATCATCTCGATCTACAACACTCGTGGCCTGAGTAGCACTAGCTCTAGGCCAGGTTGCAGCCTAAGGCTGAGCTCCACCCCTGCCTCAGTCATGAACTCTGTCTCAGCATCTACCTCGACCGACACCTCTACCTACACTACATGGAGCAACTGGCATATCGAGTGCTCCCTCTGGCTCAACTGCCTCTTCCTGAGCTGACGCACGAGTTTACACCATTTACAAATTTAGTTAGGAAAAGGAATTATTCTCAAACAAGAAGATTGATGCATGGAAGAAAATAAGGGAAGCTTCCTAAATGTCACCATAGCCTCTCGTAGATAGGTACAGAGGTCTCTGCTCGATCAACGAAACTCTATTAGATACTGTCATGATCTAGAAAGACTCTAAACCTTTCTCTGATACCAAGAGACACGACCTAGGTTAATAAAATATAGGCCACATAATATTTAAAAGTTATCCAAATTAGACTATAATATCAATTAGACATTAATTACACTTAATCCCATCGTTACGTAAAGTAGGTAAAAATGAGAAAGTTTTAGGAAATTATGCAGTCATCCTAGAGTATTAGGAAAATTATTTCAGAATAATTCCAAGATTAGGTGATTACAATAGCGGAAAGTCAAACCATCTTACTTCAACTCGGCTAGATATTGAACTTTTGCATTAAGTGCGGTTAGCCTATTCATGTGTATACCCATAATCAAACACTTTGAACACTTTAGAATGAATTCTATGTATTTTGAAAAGAGCTCCTAGACTTGGTATATCGTATAGAAAAAACGGCCATACTCGTGTTGAGTGTTTTGCAGATGCTAATTGACAGAATCCAGAATTAATAGAAAATCTAATACATGCTATTATGTCTTCTTTAGAGGGAACCTAGAATCATGGATGAGTAAGAAGAAAATTGTCATGTCTCGATCCAGTGCAGAAATCGAATAGAGAGCTATGATTTAGCCCACATATGAAATAATATGGATATGATACCTTATAGCTAAAGTTATTTTGAGACGTTTGTAACTAGCAAAACTTTGGTGTGATAATCAGACGGCTCTATGCATTGCTTCGAATCTCGTATATCATGAAATAACAAACATATTGAGATTTACAATGCTTTTATTTGTAAGAAATGAAGGAATACACACATAGCGAAAGCAAAAATGAGAAACCTATACGTAAAACATACAATTGATAGCTTTCAAATTTTAATTAAAATATATTCGAAAAAATATCTCTAGGAGCAAGACTGTAGCCGTGAAATGAGCCTTCAAGCACGAGAAAAGATCTTCCACGCGATCGTCCTCAAGTTTCAAGAGTATATGTCGTGTTCTCCAATAATTTTCGGACTATTCGATTTTTGACTGGAACAAATATTTTAGAGAAACTCTGAATAATGTAGTCTATCCCTATGGAGGAAAAATTCATTAGTGTACCATCAGGGTATACTGAATACCAGAAATGTATACAGAAGAAAATATACCCCTAACGATATGCAACTTGTTCTATAACTTATTTTTTCTTCTGTATTGCTTTATTGCATACAATATACCCAATGGCGGAGCTCTCCGGTAGTGGTGTTGTTTCTGTAGATTTTTTTGTTCTATACCTTTGCAGTATATTATGTACTTTTGTAGTATATGGTTTACCACAATGGTATACAAGTTAGATTTGCCACATTACACTTTTGCATTAAGAGAAAATCATGCTTCTATTGTATACCTTTCTAGTATATGGTATACAGGAATGGTATACAAATATAATTTGTTACAATATATTTGTGTATAAACTAAAAGGAAACTATGGTTCTGTTGTATACTTTTCCAGTATACAGTATACCTCAATAGTATACAATTTTAAAATGTCACAATATATTTGCTTATAAACTAAAAGAAAATGTTGCTTCTTTTGTATACATTTCTAGTATATGATATATCCCAATGGATACAACTAAAAAAAAATCAAAAACTATCTCGCTATTCGATATCTTTCTAATATGTGATATTGCTCGAATTGTATACGACTTTCCCAAAGGTACAAGACTTTCTTTTTGGTCAACATATTTGTGTCTACTAACTAAAAGAATACATTTCTATTATATACTTTTGTAGTATACGGTTTACCACAATGGTATACAAAGTTTGAATTGTCACAGTATACTTTTATATTAAGAGAAAACCATGCTTCTATTGTATATCTTTCTAGTATAGTATACAGGAATGGTATACAAATATAATTTGTTACAATACAAAATCTCACTTCGGTTCAAACAAAAAAATGTATATACCAAAATAACAAAAACTTGACACAACTACTTTTTAATATTTTTGAGTGATCGTATCAAATTGCCAAAAAAGAATAAGATGTGTAAGAAGAACAAGAGTAAGGCAAAGAAAAATTCTAGTTCATCGATTTTTTTCACTGAACTTCTTCAGTACAACAGTATACAAGTAAGGTATACATTACCAAAATAGTAGTAGTTCATTAAGTTTTTTCTCCAAATTTTGGTTCAAGCATGGCCAATTGTTTTGCCAAATTGACTCAAAATTTAACCACAATTCTCATAGCATGTCGATCACTTCAAGTACTCTATTTGCAACCTATTAGCCATCTTCAGTACTCTATCTACGTTCAGATAGTTCTGCATTTTGATATACTTTACTAAGATTTCCTTGCTATCTTGAAGAGATGGTAGTGGTAGACAAACCATCTAGCATATACCAGTCTCACCAACTCCGTGACATTTGGGAGCTGTAGAAAGGGGAAAAAGATTAGTGACCCTGATAGTCACCAAACCACATATGGGAATCTGATGTACCTAATTTGAACATATAGATGAATGAAAATTCAAAAATCTATAGCTGGAAAAGATCCTAATTGAGTCTATAGACATTTATATGGTCTTTGTTAGTATGACTCTCAAGGAATTAAAAATTATGGCCATTTTGGTTAAACAGGAAAATATACTAGTGTTATTACAGGATAGTGTTGCTACAAGTGAACAATTTGTGCACGTTTTATCATTGTATACCTTTTTGGTATACTATATACCTTATAAGTATACTGGTTTACAAGTTAAATTTTGGCAAGAGAGTATACTATAAAGGTATACAATGGAAAGAGAGTATACTATAAAGGTATATTGTGTAAATGTACCCCCACCTAATTTACGCATGTGGATTTTTGGATATAAGTATACCATAAAGGTATACAGTAAAAAAGAAAGTATACCCTTCTTTCTGAAACATTATTACAAAAGAATACATGTTCAGTGACCTTACTTTCGTGAACAATCCAGAAAAAAACCCCTTACCAAGGTCTGCGCTCTTTTTAGGCAAAACCAAGGACAGATCCCTTAAACTGCTGTCACTTTGGTTTCTTGTATTGCATTCTTGTTCCGACTTCAATTGGCTACCACAAGGGCAAACTGATATCCTCGTAAAGCAATGCTTATGGAACACTGATTGACAAGAATTGCATCTTTCAATTTCTCCTTCTTGTTAAAGGACAAACTACATCAATCAGGAGCTCTATGCAAAAGAGGGCATTCACTACTCTATAACCTCTTGGCCTGACCTCTCTTATGCAAGTACATATTGAAATGAATAATTTTATCAGGTTAAGTTGCACCATATAATACTCGAGCTAAGTTTAACATGCAGTGCAGATTAGGTGAAAGTCAAGCTGATTAACTTAAGCTTCCCTAACATGGTGCAAAAATAAAACAAAGATCATTTCTTTAGACAAGTTCCAAAATAAATACAACTAATCTAAGATATACCAACCTGGAAAGGGAAAATGAGAGAAGAGGGGTCATCACAAGCTTGCCGAGCATTGCAATTTGCAGGGGATACCCATATTACAACATCTAAGGCACTGCTCAACTATATGCTCCAGAATTTTCCTCGAGATAGTCTCAACCATAATTGGTAAAGTTGCAATGGAAGATGTAGCCATCTAGAACATAAAACATAAGGCAGTTTCACAATTATGTCGCCACATCAATAAAACAAGGTGATTATTGCACATAAACATCTTTTTCCTGATTCATCCTAGATTCTCTTTTCTATGTTCTCATAATCAGGAAGCACACCTTATGTTTTGATGCCAATAAAAAATAGCCATATTTCATAGCAAATTGGGGAGAGAGAGAGAGAGAGAGAGAGAGAGAGAGAGAGAGAGAGAGAAATACAAAGATTATGAACAAAATAAACAATAGGGTGTAGTTTAGGAACAATTCCATAACAACTTTAGTAGAAGGCTAAGCATTCCATAGTTGTGAAATGTCAAAATAAAGGCAATCAGGAGCTCACAATGGCCCTCATTCATAGAGAATATTTATAGCAATAACAGACATCCAAATGCATGAAAGTCTAAAGGAGTAGAACATTTTAGATGTTGAATCCATAGAGAAGAACTGTAGCAATCACATTCTTTTTTTCCAAGAAAAGCTACTGCTACAGAAATAGAAATGAGAAACAGCAGAAACAAAACTATCTTATCACATGATTCTCCAGCATCTACACTCTACTGTTAGCCTTGGCAACCTTTTTTATCTCATCTTTCTTCTTAATATCATAACTATTTGAAGAACCCTTGGCAACATTGATGAGTTCATCAACCAAGCACTCAGCTATGGTCTTGATGTTCTTGAAAGCACTCTCACGAGCACTAGTTGTAAGCAAATAAATTTCCTGGTTGACACGGCGGAGTGGAGAAATATCAACAACTTGACGCCTTACACACCAACTGATCTATTTAGGGTTGCATCTTAAAAATGTATACAGTATTCTAAAAATATATACATTTTTCTATAGCAACTCACACACTTTGATACTAGCACATAATGCATACTAAAATAATATACGATACACAAAAAAGATATATTATGTTTATAACAACAAAAAATCAAAACATATATATGTGTGATAGCAGGCCTCACGCTTCAATCTAGATACAAAGATGTATACCTAAATAGTATATCGTATACCAACAAGGTATACCGTACTAAAAAAGTATATTTATTTGATAGCAACTAATACACTATGATATTGTATACTGTATCAGTATACTATTGCAGTAAACTGTATATTATAGCAGCATACAGTTTAGAAATAATTCTTTGATTTTCAACAAAAAATTTTGATCTCAAGTACCGCAAATCAGCTCCAAATGCAATTAAATTTTCGTATGAACTTTATAAAGGTATTAGAGATAATATTTTGTAACACCCACTTCGAATCAAACAACAAATAAAGAATTAAAATTTCATATTCAAGAGCTCAAAGCTTAACAATGGTGGGTATTCAAAAATATGCTCCAAAATATTTCAAATCACCTCTCATCATTTGTACAAACTACTCTTTATGAAAGAAAAAAAAAACATCAATAAACTCCGATTGTGACCTTTCTTTCTACACCATTGACATGTAAGTTACACTTTCTCATGGAAAATTTCCCAATTGATCAACTGTTAATAAACTGTCAATATACTGTTTTTCTACTTAAAGAAGTATACCATTAGGGTATACAACATAATAAAAAGGTATACAAAATAAAAGTTGTCACACTAAAACTTGTATACCTTTGTGGTAAACCAAATACTACAGAAGTATAAGTATACATAATAAAAGGTAATAGGGATACAAAAAATAGGAAGATTGACATCACAAAGTACCTTAGGCTCATTCGCACCAACAGTAACAATTTCCATACAGTTTTCAATCGGTGGAAAACAAGAGGATTCAGGACGGTTCGCACGTTTACGTTGGTAAACATGCTGCAAGCTCAATTTTGAACTAGGGTTTAGCATTTTAGTAGAAAAGATTGAAATCAATTAAAGCAGGGGTTTGAATCATGGATTTGGGAGACATAATCAGATGGGAAAAGGGGGAAAACGGGTCAATTTTAGGAGAAATGGGGGAAACAGAATGTAATCAGATGGAGAAATGGGGTAAAAATCGATTTTGGAGAGAAACTGAATACTGTAATTAGTTTTTGGAGGAAAATAGGGAAATGGGTAGAGAGTGTAAATATTATTAAATTTATGGGTATAAAGAATTAGTGTGGGTATGTTGGGTAATTGAGTGTAAATTACCCTTTATTTTAGCTACAACTATCCATAGTTTAGTTACCATTCTTTTTACAATTTTGTGGCATTTTCACTTAATTTATAGTCAATTTAAAATAATTTGTACCTATTTACTCCACATGGACACTAACCAGAAAATCACAAACATACGCTTCACCCTCTAGCACCACATAAGCCAATACATGGCTTAATCCTGACCCTCCATACTTTGATCCAACGGTCCAAACACAAGTTTCCTTTTTTAATTACAATGGCACCCCCAAAACCCTACAACACACCATCATTTCCCCTCTACTACCTCGCTGCCCCTCCCCTCTTCTCTCTCTTTCTCTTCCCTCAAAACCCTAAAACCTTCGCCGTCTCTATCAATTTTCCGGCCATTCCATCGGCCACACATCAAACAAGTTACATTTTTGGACTCCCCGTCATGTCCTTTACAAGAACACCATAGGGTCCGATCTCAGAAGCCGCCACTACTGCCACTAGAGATGGAAGAATCAGGCGAGAGTTGTTTGGGAACATAGGAGACATTAGCACAGTAAGAATCATCTCATTTTTTTGCATACACAAACGAGAGAGAAAGAGGGTGCGAACACAAAAGATTAAGAGGGGTCATGGTTGACCCAACTCGGCGATGAACCGAGTATACCCCTTTTATTCAATTTATTATATGTGCAATTTCCTATTATCTTTGAATTCATGAATATATACATGTGTTCCTCGCACCTATTTGTTCCCGTGATAATTGAAATGAGTCGAATCATTAAATATGCTAGGCCTAAGACTATTTTATCATGTGAATTGCCTATTTTGCACTCAACGCGACAGAATCTGTTCAAGTTTTGCTATAAATCTTGCCTGTTAACTGTTAAGGGGGAATGCTTCTTGATTCATGTTCTAAAGCTATGAAGGCACATATATTTGCACACCCTCTTTCCATCAAGCTAATGGACCTAAATTTGTCTCTGATTAGTACGTAATATCTCTAGGAACATGATTGATTACATGATAGCACAAATCATCACCCTAAGTTTCAGTTTGCATGTATGTAAAGGTGTGAACACAGTAAAATAATCTTTTTGTATTAATTTCATTATTCCAGATTATTACGAAGTATCTTTTTGGAATTGCTGATGATTTGGATCACCGAATTTAGAGTATCAATGCATATATTTTTATAATATGTTTGTTAGGATTTGAAATTTGAATTAGCCATTGATATTTTGGAAAAAAATAGAGAAAGAATAGCTTATACCAATAAGAATTGATATTTTTAAGGTGTCCTATAATTATTTCGTACCTCTACTGATTATAATTGGGTGAATACATGGAAACCTATAAAAGGGCATGGTCGCTTTTATTTTTACTTAATTGACTATATAATTTACTCTTTTAAAAGTCCTAATTCGATTTTTCCTTTTACGTATGAAACTCAAAGTCCTTAGCAGACACAAACTACAACTATAAAAAAGGGGGCCAGTCTCGTCTTTTTCCAAGAAGAATGCATGCAGATTGGGGAATTGTTGAGCATCACACTTAAATGTGGGAGCTACTCGTACGGTAAGAGGTGCAACAGTATAGACAGAAGCACTTGGTCCCGCACTTGGCATATTATGGAGTGGGTTGCGAGCATTTATGAGCGCAACAACCAATTCATGAAGGCTATCAAATCTCTGTTTCTGGCTTGCTATGGTTGCTTCGAGCCTGTTAACCTCGTTTTTGTAGAATTTATCATTCTCAGTCAAGTCAATCACAGCAGTTTGATGAGCCATAGGTCCTGATCTTGATGTTCAAAACAAATCAACCTTTTAGTAATGCATACCAAATTAAGGATAATTTATTAAAGCTGAAACTGACGAGCTAACTTATTTGGAAAAAAAATGAAAAATTGAGCACGTACTAAAAAGACCCGAAAAAAATTTAAGCAAGACACTCATTTTATTAGAGAAAATCAAATGGGAAATGCTTATTCAATTCTAAAATTATTTTTCAAAAGGATAAAACTTTTGCGAATATTTTGAAATTCCACGCAAAAATAATATTTTACAAAATAGCGAGACTGAGATTAAGACAGACCTTAATAAAGTTAATAACTTGCATGCATTCAAATAATGAGTGAATAAAGGAATCAAATAATAAAGACAATGTTAGTAAAATCACAATCACGCAAATTGAGTCACACAATTGTTTATGCCCAAAATTGTACGTGTATGTTAAACAATTAATTATGGTTGGGATTACAAGCAATGCAGTAACCACAAAGAAAAATTTTGTAAATATAATGAAAGCAGTAATGAATGAACAAGATGAAATAATTAATAAAAAAAATAGAGTAATTCTTATTCCTTGAGAATAGCCGGATTCGGTGTTGAACCCATGATGTGCAATACAATATAAGGAGGGGGTATTTATAGTAGTGATACTTAGTCCTAAATAAGGTAAAATACAAAGACTAAAAAGGCTATGGGCCTATAACTCAAGGAGGTGGAATATACTAAACCCTAACTAGGCGACTGTAAACCCCAGGCGACTGTAAACCCTAGGCGACTGGATGTATACCTTGTGTCCTATGGCCGTGCCGCCTGAACAGTCGTTGGCTCCAGGAGCAGACGTGTATCCGCTGTGCCCGGTGAATTGTAAGATATGTCTAATCTCGCCAGCTGGACTCATATCCCCGCAATAGTAGGTGGCGTATTTTTCCCACACAGTCAGTCTCTCCACTTGCTGAGTGCTGACGCAAGCAGTCAGGAAGTGAAAGTGGCAGGGATGTGAAAAGATATCTCACTGACTCCTTGAGACTCGTAGTCTCTTTGACTAGGAATGATATTGATCTCTTCATGAACTTCGCGTGCCTTTCTCTGCTTTTCTAATACCGATTCCGTGCTCCTTTACAAGAATTACTATTAAATGCTCCGAATTATTTCACGTCTCCAGTAATAATGACGTTTGTTCGTTTTACATATCATCCTTATCCTTTTCTCGCATACTAGTAGGGGCTCCATGACAATGGAAAAATCACAAACTCCACTTTATAAAACACTTCACTTCTATAACAACTTCTTATAATAGTGAGGAACTTCTTTTATTTCAAACATGTTTGCCTTTGACCCTGGTTTGATATCCCCAGAAAATCTTCTTCATTTTGAACAAATGTTGCATGAGGAAACAGTGGGAGGAAACTCATCTACAGTTACCTTTCATTCTTTCTACATCCGTAAAGGAATGAATGGAGTCCCCTGAGTCATAAATTTAACCAGGATTCTGATGACCTTGTTGTGGTGGACACGTTGATTTTGGTATATATGTCTTCACGCGTGATGATTTCTGTGATATTCTTCTTGTCATGTTACGCACGGCAGCAGAAAAATGGCATCCCATCGGGCTTCTTGTAGTTCGTTCATCTTCTAGTTACATGAACATATCCCAGAAGCAACTCGTTTTGCACAAGGAGTGCGTCCTGGGATATCCTCTCCTTCTTCGAGCAGTTGATGCATGAAAGCATTCTTCATACCAACAGCGTTCAGGGTGGCTGTATAGCTCCAGCCTGTCCCTCGGTTTTGGAGTTTGCATAAGCTTCCAATCGTTTGGGGAAGAGGGAGTATAAGGCATTCCCGATATTCACGAGGGTTCCTCAATGGACTCTCTCCAAGTGAATCCAAGTGAAGCTTTCGGTGTCCGTTCTGCTGCCTCTGTCTTTCTACTAAGAGATTCTTTAGTTGGGCTGATTTTCCCAATTCCTGTGGCACAGGGTCACAAAGATGTTGCTGCTTGGGCATCAACTTGGGTATTTCACCTTCTTATTTCGGGGAGACACTGATTCAAGAGCTACAATCCATATGAAGAGTCTCCGGCCGTGCAAATTCAAAGGAACCTGCGAATTTAGTCTTCCTTTTTTTTTTTCTACAATTGTTATAAACAAATGTTGTACTTAAGAAGAACTAAATGTATATTATGAGCCTACGGGCTGTTTGCTATTAATGAAATGAATGTTCATCAATTTTTATACGTGCTTGTGTTACTATATGTTTTATAATGTATAGACAAGCAGTATGTTTGTGCACCTAAAGATTAGATGGCTTCCGGTCGTCCTGAAAGTCCTAATGTTTAGAACGTTTAACAGTGTGCCTTCTTTGAGCAATTACGTCCATTGTGCACCAATGTTTGGCGGCTAGGCTGCGTCTGTAGGAGATAGCTGCTTGTGCTCGTAATGGGACGACTTTAGCCCCTGTGGTAATAGACACTTTTGCGTCCGACTTCGAACGTCTCTTCTTAGTTACTCGAGTATTTAAGACTTTCTTGCACTATGCGAACAGGCGACCCTGTCGGCATGTAGGTGCAGTTGTTGTATTAGTGAGTTCAACTCACGAATAATGTCTGGTGGCTGAGCTAGACGTGGTCTAGCTCTAAGCGAGTAGCGTACCCTACTTTTTGTAGCGAAAAGAAAGTGTATTACTTTAACTTACGTCTGCCCGGAGCTATGATAGTTGGATTGTTGATGGATTAGAATAAATTAGTAAAAATGACTAAAAATAGTAGTTTTATTTATGGATAAGGCATGAAGCCTTGCAAACATAAAGAACAGGGTTGTCTGCCCGTTGTATATAATGATAACAAGAGTAAGCGGGAAAAGGAAAAATACATATCTCAGGTATATTGGCTTAACTTAGCCTTTTAAGAGTAGTATTTCTTTAGCCATGTGATGTTCCGGTTATTTGGAATGGCCGTTCCTTCCATGCCTTCAAGAACATACGCACCTTTCCCAGCTATGCCTCAAACTTTGTACGACCCTTCCTAATTCGGGACGAGCTTACCTGCACCGGCCTGCTTGGTGTTCTGAGTGGCTTTTATGGAGGACCAGGTCCCAGATGTTGAAGGATCTTGGATTAGCCCTCACATTGTAATACTGCTCCACACGGTGCTTCTGGGCCGCAAGGCGTATGGCCGGTATTTCTCTACGCTCGTCCAAAGTATCAAGGGAAACCTTCAAACCTTCATTGTTAGGTTCTTCCTTGGCGAACAACCGCCACAAACTGGATTCTCCAATTTCCAAAGGAATCATTGCTTCTGTTCCATATATCAGTGAAAATAGTGTCTCTCCGGTGCTGGCTTTGTATGTGGTTCGGTAGGCCCACAGGACTCCGAGCAAATCCTCCGCCCACTTTCCTTTAGCTTTCTTGAGTTGCTTCTTCGTATTCTCCACTATTGTCTTGTTCGAAGATTCAGCTTGACTGTTTGCCGAAGGGTGATAGGGAGTAAAGGTGATTCTCTTGATTTTCCATTCCTTCAGAAAAGTAGTGATCTTTTCGCCAATGAACTGAGGACCATTGTCGCAAGTGATTTATGCTGGGATGCCAAATTGGCACATAATGTTCTTCCAGATAAACTCTATGACTTCCTGCTCCCGGATCTAGGCATAGGCCGCTGTCTCGACTCATTTGGTGATGTAGGCCGTCATGATAAGCAGGAACTTGACGCCACCGGGTGCTTTAGGAATGGGCCCCATGATGTCCATTCCCCACTTCATGAAAGGCCAAGGGGCTATTACTGAATGTAATAACTCTACCAGCTGTTGAAGTACGTGGAAGAATCTTTGGCAGCTATCATACGCCCGGGCAAACTTGCTCCCGTCATCTTCTATCCGGGGCTAGAAATAGCCCATCCTAATTAATTTACAAGCTAGAGGTCGCCCGCCGGAGTGATTTCCACATTGTTCCTCATCTATTTCCCTGAGCTTATAATCTACTTCAGAGGGTCACAAACATTTAGCCAGAGGTCCACTAAACATTAGGTGATACAGCTTGCCATTGATTAAAGCATAACGAGCCGCTTAGGCTCTCAGCCTTTTGCTCTCCTTTCTGCCTGCCGGGAGTACTCCTTTATCTGGGTACTCAATGATCATGTGCCGCCAGTCCCACGATGATCCTACTGTACTAACCTCGCGATGCTTGATGTCCGCGTATGTTAGCTCAATGGTGGAATAAGGGATGTCTGTGTTTAAATCTGCAGCGGCTGCTAAACGGGCTAAGGCATCAGCTTCCATGTTTTCTTCTCTTGGTATCTGATTAGTCTTCAATTTTTTAAACTTCTTCGGTCATTTTTCTACTCTGGCCAATTACTCTTGCATGCGGACGTCCATGGCGGTGTAAGCCCCGGTAACTTGATTAACAATGAGCTGGGAGTCGCAATTGATACTGACCTCCCTAGCCCCCAATATGTAAGCTAATTCTAAAGTTTGAATTACTGCTTCATATTCTGCTTCGTTGTTCGTCATCTAGGAGCAGCTAACAGCTTTCCTGAACACGTTCTTCGTTGGGGATTTGATCACTATACCAAGCCTAACCTCTTTTACGTTCGAGGCCCCATCAGTGTGGATCAACCATTCCCCAGGGGTAACGCCTTCTATCATCCCGCCTTCTACCTCAAGTCCCCGTATCAAATAGGTACCCAAGTCGGCTACAAAGTCCGCTAGTACCTGCGACTTGACAGTCGTACGTGGCTGATAAATGATGTCATATTCCCCTAGTTTGACGACCCATTTTTCCAGCATGCCTGATAGTTTGGGCTTGTGCATAATAGTTTGTAAGGGAAAAGAAGAAACCACGATAATGGTGTGACTTTGAAAATAGGGCCGCAACTTGCTGCCGTGACTAAAGCAAGTGCGAGTTTCTCCAAGGGTTGATACGTAGTCTCTGCATCCAGGAGAGACTTGCTGACATAATAGACTGGGGATTGCACTCCCTTCTCTTCTCGTACCAGGCGGCGCAAAGAGCAACTTCTGACATAGCTAGGTATAACAATAATGGTTCTCCTTCGCGTGGCTTGGTGAGCAACGAGGGATTTTCCAGATATTGTTTTAGTTCCTGTAGCGTCTTATTACATTGCTCCGCCTATTCGAAACTTTTATTCTTTTTCAGGACATTGAAAATCTGATGACACTTCTCTGATGATCGTGAGATGAAACGGCTGAGTGCTGCAATTCGACCGTTACGCCTTTTAACTTCAACTTCACTTTTCAAGACTTCCGGTATCGCCTCGATCTCCTCAATCTTCACGAGATTTGATTCTATGCCCTTGTTGGAAACAATAAACCCAAGGGGCATACTAGAGGATACACCGAAGGCGTACTTTCCTGCGTTGAGGTTCATTCTAAATTTATCCAAGATGTCGAACGCTATCTCCAGATGGCTGACTGATCCTTGGTGCATTCTGATTTGGCCAATATGTCATCGATGTAAACTTTCGTGGTCTTACCGATCTGCTCCATCAACAATAGGTTCACCAACCTCTGATAAGTTGCTCTTGCATTCTTAAGTCCAAAAGGCATCACCCTGTAACAATAAGTCCCCCTATTTGTTATGAAATAGGTCTTTTCTTGATCATCCGGGTTCATGAGGATCTGATTGTATCCTGAGTATGCATCTAGAAAACTCAAGGCTTCATGGCCTGCAGTTGAATCGATGAGTTGATCGATGTTGGGAAGCGGAAGGAATCCTTTGGGCATGTTTTGTTTAAATTTGTGAAATCGATGCACATCCTCCACTTACCATTTTTCTTGGGAACTACCACAACATTGGATAACCAGTCGGGGTACTGAACCTCGCGAACGTAACCGCTGTTTAGTAGTTTTTTGACCTATTCATGGACCGCCTGTCCTTTTTCGTGACTGATCGGTCGTTTCTTCTGCTTGATCGGTTTAAAGTTCGGATCGATATTCAGATTCTGTGTGATGACGCTAGTTGATATCCCTGGCATGTTGGTGTGGGCCCAGGCAAAGATTCCTGACCGAGCACGTAGGAAGTTAGCGTATTCTTATTTGGCTTTGGCTGAGAGCTTAGCACCCACATAAAATTTCTTGGCCGAAACCTCCTCTTTGAAGATCACTGGGTCAAGATCATCGTTCGTGGCTTTGGCTGGCTTGTCTTCTTCCTCCGAGTCGAAGGGCGTAATGGCCGGTTCCCGAGACCTGGTCACCTTATGTACCTCATATCCGAGAGGTACGCTGGTGATCAGATCAGGGCCAAGCAGCTTATCCAACTTTTTCTTTTGATTTTTCGTCTCCTTTGTGGTGGCATCTACCATTGCAGTTACGTAACAACTATGAGATAACTTCTATTCCCCATGAATTTTTGTCAACCCCCAAAAATTCGGGTACTTTAGGATTTGATGAAGTGTAGACGGCACTGCACGTACTTCGTGAATCGAAAGCCTCCCGAGGATAATGTTATATGAGAGGTCGCGTGTCATTACCTGGAAGGAGGTTACTCATGTTCCTCCTGGTAGGTATACCTGAAGGAGTATCTCTCCCACAAACTTCTCGCTGGAGCTGTTAAAGCTTATTATAGTGTACAGGCTGGGGATTACCTGATTCTGCATCTCCATCTGGGAAACAACCTTCCATAAATGATATTGACTGTGCTGGCATGATCCACCAATACACGTTTGACTCGAGCATCATGTACCTACAGGGTGATTATTAGGGCGTCCTGGTGAGGATGATGGGCTCGTCGTGAGTCCTCATCGTTAAATTCGATGGTGTTGATGCATGGCTTTTTGGTCATCTGCTAGTGAGCCTCGCAAACTATGATGGCTTTGGTCCCGGCACTGTCGAACCCGGGCCCCTGGAAGATCTTGCTGACGAGCTTTTTGCTGGTGGTGTTTTATAATGAGGGGTGATATTCTGGCAAGATCTTAGCCATGATAACGAGTAACTGGGTTCTGATCTTAGATAGTAGTTCACAGTTTCAGTCATGTTGACCGAGTTATGAATTATCTATTGGATCTCGTTACCGGCATTTCATGTCGCGTTGTCGTCGTGACTTGACATGATTGACCCTTTCAATTTGTAGGAAACCTGCAATTGTCTGAGCCTCACGGTGGGTGCCAAACTATTTATGCCTAAAATTGTACGTCTAGGTTAAATAATTAATTATAGTTGGGATCACAAGCAATACAATAACCACAACGGAAAAGTATGTAAATATAATGAAAACAGTAATGAATGAACATGACGAAATAATTAATAGAAAGGCAGAGTAATTCTTATTCCTTGAGAATGGCCGAATTCGGTGTCGAACCGCATGATGTGCAATACAATGCTAGGAGGGGTATTTATAGTAGTGATACCCAGTCCTAAATAAGGTAAAATACAAAGGCTAATAAGGGTATGCGCCTATAAATCAAGGCGGTGGAATATACTAAGCACTAACTAGGAGGCTGTAAACCCTAGGTGGCAAAATGTATACTCTACGTCCTAGGGCCGTGCCGCCTAAACGGTCATTGGTTCCAGGAGCGGGCATGTATCCTCTGCGCCCGGTGACTTGTAAGACAAGTCTAGTCTCGACAGCTGGACTTGTATCCCCGTATTAGTAGGTGGCGCATTTTTGCCCATACAACAATAAACAGTGCAAATAAATTACAGGCGATTAGATTGCATAGTAAACAATTAATTAACATTTGGCAAACACAAGTAGTTGAGTGTAAAAAAAATAACATGCTAACGCTTCCTACCCTATAAGGTGCCTCTTTGTGCCAGAGGTGGGCCTAAGACGCCATATAGCTGATTATGAAAGTCCAAGCCAGTTTTGCAATAATCGAGTTTAGAGTAAGTAACAATAATAGTAATAATAATTTCTCTTTCATTATAACTTGCTTTTGAGCTCAATAAAAAAGTAAAGACATAATTTAAATACATCATTTTTTAGTACAATAAAAAATGCGAATAACTGCTATAACGATGTTGCATCAGGCTCGAGGACGCAGTAAAGTTGAAGTGCTGGCCTGGTTTGTATCAATACGTGCTTGCTTGCACAGTCTATGCAATTTCTAACATATGGTCCCAAATGTCGTTTACTTCGAAGTAATACTTTAATCAGACACCAATCAAATAGATCAAACGTTTTATAGTCCTTTTGACACTTTTTTCCCCTAGCTTGTTATCTTCTTACAAGTATCTCCACAATTTTTAACATGACGACCATTTGAATACCTCTTGAATTCAAGTGTTTTCTAGTCAGTAAAATTAATAAAAGTATTCTAAATTTAATTGATTGCAAAAGTTGGCTTGGACTGGAAGTTCCATCATCACATAGGCACATAATATGCAACGTTGTTGGGTTTGCAACCTGTTAACAAAAGGGCAGTTTCTTAAATATGGAGGCGGTACCAAGGACCGTATACAATCTAAAATTTATGCATGCATAGTCCTAATAAAAACTCTAGAGTGGGTTGACTTCAAGGCTGCTTTTTGAGTGGCAAGCGGTCATGCAGTAATAAAATTATCCATTCACCTCGCATGTACGTGCACTCTTTCTTAAAAGGTTTTTTGTGAGTTGCGAGTGTATATGCATACGTCTCGCAGGTATATAAGTATCCACGAAGAAGCTCCCAGGAGTGGGGAAATATGAACGGAATGCCAATTTAATATGTGCGCAAATAAAAGTGTAATGACATGCTCTTGTGACATACAAATAGGTACTAATCATGCTAGTTTCAAGCATACAATTTCAAATAAATTAACCAAGTTATTTCAAACATATAAATAAAGTTAGTTCGTGAAAATCTTATAGTTAGAACTATTTCTATTCCCCATCAGAGCCACATTGTTGAACCCTAAAAATTATCGGGCTAAGGCATGTTCGGTGTATATGTTCAACATTATAGAGACTCCAAAGAATTTTCTTTGGAGTCTGCACCTCATTTAGGGACATTAGGAACCAAGATTAATTATTGAGTGCAATTTGTTTTCCTTTAAAGAAGGAAATAATTTAAGAGATTCTATTATTTTCGACAAAGGTCTATCAATATTAGAGCACTTTCAAAAATCCACCATAATGGTGGTTATTCCGGCGGCTTTCACGAATAAAATAATTTAGGATTTTTGGGAAAATAAAGTAAGTATAAATGGATAATAAATAAATAAGTAGCTAAGTAAATATTTATATGAGTAAATAATAGTTAAGTGGATAATTGCTTAGTCAAAATAGAAAAATAGATAAGTACATAAATAATTGATTAAATATTTAAACCACTAATAATAGATAAGTAAATAAATAATAAGGAAATAATTAAATAAATTATTAGTCGATTAAATAATTAATAATTGAATAATTAAATAAATGAGTAATTAAATAATTAGCTAATTTAATAATTAGATAAATAAATAAATAAATAAATGTGTAAATAAATAAATAAATATCAATTGTTATTAAAGTCGAGATAACATTGATTATATTTTAATTTTGTACTTTATATTTAAGGGTGGTTCTTAAAACTCACAAACTAATTAGCGATTCTTTAAGAAAAAAGACAAGGCATTCACAAGGAAAACAATTCCAAAATATTTATTGATCATCACAATTCATACAATTTCTATCCTACAAGGCTCCTAGTCTAGTCTACGGTAAAATCCTATTACGTGCTTTTCTATGGTATAAGGAAAGAGAAGAGTTAAAATGTGGAACCCAAAAATTAAATTGCAGAATGAATGTCTATTTTCATTTTTTACATTGTGCCCGTGAGCATAAACATTACACGATTCAAGAAAGCATTTTAAATTTTTAAAGCCTTCATTCTTGAGACAACGGCTCCTGGGGTGTGAAAATTGGCTCCAACTCAATGTTCACTCGACCAATGCAAGTATACCATCCAAATACAGTCAGTCCCTCCATTTACTGAGTGCTGACGCAAGTAGTCGGGAAGTGAAAGTAGTGTGAAAGATATCTCACTAGCTCCTTGAAACCCATAGTCTCTTTGACCAACACTGACGTTAATTTATTCAAGAACTCCACACGTCTTCATCTGGTTGGTTGATGTCATTTTCATGCACCTTTCCAAGAATACTTTTTGCTGCGCCGAATTGTTCCATATCTCAAGCCATAATTATGCTTGACCGTTTCATGATCTGTTCTTATCTCTTTCAGCCTATAAATAAGGGCTTCGTGACAGTAAAGGAATCATAACTCTCCTTCAGAAAAATACTTAATCTTCTTCAAAGTTCTTCATGAAAGAATGGTTCTTCTATCTTCAAAAATATTTGCCTTTGGTACTGTTTTCATATTCCCAGAAAAAATCCTTCATTTTGAATGGATGGTGCATGAGAAAATCGTAGGGAAGAGACCATCTGCAATTTTCTTCTTCTCATTCTCCATCCATGATTGGATGAATGGAGTCCCCCGAATCATGGAGTTTGATCGCGATTCTAATGATGTTCTTAAGAATGTCTTCATTATGGCATGCGCAGTGATTACAGTGTGCTCTTCTTCTAACACAGCAGTTGCTGTGATATTCCTATCGTCATGTGGGATCAGGATGCATAACCCTCTCTGCTGTTGTGAGGCTTCTCTTTCGAGACGTCGTAGATGTTGGGGTGAGGTCCTGCTGTCTAGCTCCATTTCATGGAAGGCAAGAAGATACATCTTCGAGCTATCTACAGATCAATGAGTCACAAAACTCTAACTCTGCTTATGGTTCTGGACTGTCTCTTGGTTTGGCCGGTTCAGCCGTATTGCTGCTGCAACGCCTCATTGGCCGCTTGTTGTGGGATACCTGAGGGAAGAGGCTCCCTTTTGGTAAGTTGCTAGTGCAAGCTTTTCCATCCCTAGCGAGCTTCTGATTGTTCTTAAAGGTCCGCAAGGCAGTGCACTCCCGCTTGACCAGTTGAGGTTGAAGCGGATGTTCAAGTTTTCTTTCTAACCTCTATGGACGGGATGGGGGAAGAATATGTTTGCGCTCAGACGCTTCTAAGGGCCCTTGCTCTAATCAAGCGTATGGGCTTTGGATGTATTAAAGCCGCACACATCGAAGAAATGCTCAGGCAAACATATCTCCGGCCGCTACGGGAAGTTTTAGACTGCTTTGCGGCTTGTAGCTACGATCCACATGAAGGGTCTTCAGCCGTGCATATCTTGAGAAGCTTATAATTCTTAGCCTTCCCTTTCCATTTTTTTACAATTGTTATGAACAATGTTGTATTCTAGAAGAACTAATTGTATGTTATAAGCCTATGAGCTGTTTGTTATTAATGAAACAAATATCCATTAATGTTCTTATACGTACTTGTGTGATTTAAGCAGCATGTTTGTGTGTCTTTCTAGGCTAGTGTTTGTAAAAGACGGGTGTGCGCACTAAAGGGCACTTCCTTTGAGTCAGTAGTTGACAGCTTATATTGCGCTTGCAATAGATGGCTGTTTTACGCCTACAATGGAATGACTTTAGCCCGTATGGAAACGGGCACTTTTGCGTTCCAATTCAGGACGTTGTTGCTTATTTAATCGAGTATTTTAAGACTTTTTGGCACTATATGGACGGGCGTCCCACCGACATGTACGTGCAAATTTTGTTGAATTGACGATTTCAACTGACGAATAATGCCTGGTGGCTGAGCTAGACCAGCTAGATGTGGTTTAGCTCTAAGCGAGTAGTTTACCCTACTTTTTGTAGTGAAAAGTGAGTATATTACCTCAACTTAGGTCTGGCTGGGGCTATGAATAGTTGGATCATAACTGGATCTGAATAGTAATTGTAAAACTAACTAAGAAAAATAGTAGTTTTATTCATGAATGGGGGCGCAGGGCCTACGTTGTTGTGGGTGAAAAATCGTAACATGAGACAAGTATGTAAATACTGTAAAGAAAAACTAAAGACTTGATTTAAAGTAGATACTAAGAAGGATTATACTTCCACCGCTGGTCGGAGGTGTCCATTGTTGGAATGTGTCGATCCTCGAGATGTAACCTGTAGAGTACTGACAATCTGATGATATAAATCCTCGTTGATTAAGCAGTAGTGAACTGCCTGCCTCCTCAGCTATCTGCTTTCTGACTTGTCTTCGGGAAGTATTCCCCCATCCAAGTAGCTGATCAATGGGTGATGCTGTTTCGAGGCGGGACATGTGTTAGGAATGTTGAGTTTCATCAGGTATGCGGGGGTTAGTTCGTCTACTATCTGCTGGTCGCCTGAGTCAATTTGTGAATCCTCGAGGAGCTCGCTTTCATTTGAGCTTTCCTCCTTATAGAAAAACTCTCATTTGTGGAAATATTTGAAAAGTGCTTTGATTTTCTCTTGCGATCTGCTAGCACATATGTTCTCTGTGGTAAAAAACCTTATTTGATCGAGTAACCACCAATTGGGAACTAGTGTAGAGGTTGATCTCCTTGGCCCCCAATATGTAGGTTAAGTCAAGAGCTTGAGTTATGGCCTCATATTCTGGTTCGATGTGTGGAACTTTTACAGTCTTGCAAAACACCTTCCCGGTGGGCGTATTGATCCCTAAATAAAGGGTGACTTCCTCTCCTTCAAGATCCACGTCTATACGAATTCCTTATTGCCTGGGCTCGATTGTTCTTGCATGTTGGATTGATTCCTCCACCTTTGCTGTTAATTCTTCCGTATAAGCTTAAGTAAAGCCTTCCAAAGCTCGCGATTGAATGGCAGATCGCGGTTGATAAATGATATCGTACTCTCCCAACTTTTCGGCCCATTCTGCCAAACCTTTTGAACGCCTAGGTCTGGAAAGGATGTCCCATTGAGATATCGAGCAAACCACACTGGCTGTATGGATGAGAAATACGGGCATAACTCTGGGTTGCCATGACCACGGTCACAATAAATTGGACAAGTAGAGGTAGAAGCCTATCTGGATACGAAAGCCCCTTGCTAGCATATTTTACCGGAAGCTGCCTTCCGCCATCTTCTCGTACAAGCACTGCATTCCATGCTATATCTGAAATCGAAATATACACCAGCAGGTATTCTCCCTAGGCCGTCTCGGTGATTGTCGGAAGCTGCATATGTTGCACCTTGACCTGAGCCACTACTAAATAGCAGTGTATCACTCATAATGTCTTATCGTGCTTTACCAATACTTTGGTTAGCTGATACCATAACTCTGCTGCCTTGGGGACTAATTTGCTCATTCTTGATATCCGCTCCCTCAGGACTCCTGTCTCTATCCTAGCCTTTCGCTCCATCATTTTATACCAAGAAGACTCCTCATTGATCATGTTTACCCTGGTTATTGGCCTTTTGGCCAGCCCTCTTCCAATTGTTGGATAGTCTTGGATCGAGGGCAACTCACTCCATAAATCATTAATCCCATACGAGGTAGGATACCTAAAAAATTGGTGGAGCATTGAGTGCACTCCCTTAACACTTTGTATCCAAGGATGACATCATATGACACATCACAAGTAAGTACTTGGATGGAGGTGATGCTCGTCATGTCCGGGATATAAACCAATAGAGCTAGTTCCCCAATGGGTTTTTCTCATAGGCCATTGAAGCTAATTGTCCTGCGGTGGCTCGATGTCATTCAACGGTCTTGACCTAACTTCTGTAGTACCTCTCTTTGAATAATGTTCACATTGCTCCCTAGATCTACCAGAGCTTGCTCGATCTGAAGACTCGACACCCTTATGGGGATCGTGAAAGCATCTTGATACTCTGCTTCGCCTTTCAGATTGAAAGTGATAGTGCTAATGTTCGATTCTACCTTTTCAGTCCCCCAGGCTGTGATATGTCCGGTGTTGCAAAGATCGCATTGATATGCCGTTTGTCCCCAGAGTCCGTTTCTCTCGAATGCCTCGGTCCTTCTTCAATCAAATCTTTGAGGTGACCTTCCTTTAGTAGATGCTTGATCTCCAACATCAGGGCCTTGCAGTCGACTGCAGCATGGCCATTGCTACGATGAAAGTCACAATAGGCTGCTGTATTCCTCCCAACTGCTTTTTTTTATGGTAAGCGTCTATCGTACTTTTGGCCCTAGTTTGCCAAAGTTATTGGCAACCAACACCACGACGTTGACTGGCAAACCAAAATCTCAGAAGCTACGGGGCTCGGTTCGTTTCTCTTGGGATCAAGCCCCCGAACATTTCCTTGCTTTTTCGCACCCGCTAGGCTCTGTGTCTTTCCTTTTACTCTTTATCCATCCATTCCCCTTCAAGGGACAGACTTCCTACTTGATATCTCCATTTGACTTCAAGGTTCTGAGAGTGCTGCGGCTCCAGGCGGAGCTTTTCAATGTATCTCTAATAAGGCACTCCATGTCGACACAAGATGTTGAGTTCGACTCCACTGCAATTCCCTGGTAGTCAGCGACTCTTTGGAATTCAGGCTCTTTTCAAAAGCTACCACGATGATATTATTGGGGACATGAAGAAGCTCAATGCATTCCCTCTGAAATCTTTAAAGATAGTCTTTTAGTAACTCATTGTCGCACTGTCGAATGTCTTCCATGCGCTTCTCCCGTTTGCGGGTGCCAGAGTGCACTTTCTTGAACAGATCTTATGTCTGGGTGAATGACTCAATGGAACCTATCGGTAGCAGAGCGTACCAAGCGAGTGGATTTCTTCCTCTGATATTTCGTCGCTCTTGACGACTAAGTAATACGCAGCAATATACTCATTCGGATCTGTTGTTCCGTCGTACTTCAAGTTATCCTGCAAGCGAAAATGCTTTGGTACGCAGATCGGTGCAACACTTGCTTTGTATGCATGCTTATAAAACTTTTTATCTTCTACGGTAGTAAGCTAAGATGGTGCACCCGGTACGTTACCGATTCGATCGTGGATGGCCTTCAGCTCCTTCAGGATGTCCTGAATGATAGGTTTTCCTTTGAAATCGTGATTGTTGACTGTCCTTAAACCTCCAGAAGTGGCGTCCATGTTGAGCCTGCAATTAGAAGTGGACACTGGAGTATCCTTCATGGGCGCTGGTCCTCGCGGGGATGCTGGCATCTGAGACGATCCAGCGAACATAGTTCCTAACTTCTGAGATATGCCCTCGACCATGTTGACCGAGTTTTGCTCCGCCCCCGCTGATAGGGTTGTGAAGAGATTAGCCAGATAACCTATGAGATCGGGATTACCTTCGTGTCGCCGTCACTGGGCACATGGACTGGCTCCTTGATAGGATCATTCTGCTACATGCTAGGATCGCAAGTTTCCTGTACAGATTCATCAATAATATCGACAATGTTCTTTGGGGTGTTGTCAACTGACATGACTGTGCCTTTTCTTCGTAGAATACCTACTATTATCTAGGCCCCACGGTTGGCGCCAAACTATTTATGCCTAAATTTGTACGTCTAGGTTAAACACTTAAATTTATGAAGGGATCACAAGCAATATAGTAAAATACGACGAAAAGTAAGCATATAAAGAGGAAAATAATAGGCAAGAAAGTAAAAATCTTTTACTTCTTGAGAATAGCCGGATTCAGTGGTGAATCGCTTTGATATATAATACAGTATAAGGAGGAGTATTTATAGTAGTGGATACCAAATCCTAATGATGGTAAAATACAAAGACTAATGAGGCTAATGGGCCTATAAACTCAAGGAGGTTGTACATACGAAACCCTAACTAGGAGACTATAACCCTAAGGCGGCAGAATGTATGTCTTGCGTCCTAAGCCCGTACCGCTGGAACAATCGTAACTCGTAGAATAGGTGTGTATCCTTTGTGCCCGATGACTTCCAGGATAAGTCTAGTCTTGGCAGCTAGACTCGTATCCCCATAATAATAGGTGTCATATTTTTGTGCTAACACTTTCTACTTATTTTAACTTAATGCTTCAAATTTAGGCAAGATTAGCTTATAACTAATTTACATGAACATGTAAGACTTTCACTTGCTTGCTATACTTAACCCAACTGAACACAAACTTTTAAATCAAGAATTTGAAAGATCATCAGGAAGGAGAAAAAGAAAGCAGAAGAAGCTGCGTATAAACTTAGCTTTTCAAGAGAATTGGAACGGATAGACAAGCATACCATGCATAATACACCAAGGAAATACTTAACTCGCTAACTAACTTAACAACTCCATAAAAATGGGCTAAAACGACTTAATAGCATACTGGAAAGGAGGCTGAAGCTTGGAAAGAACAGAAAACGTAATCATCATGAATTGACTTTGACCTAGGACAGAACCAACACATTCCACTATGCACCTCCATCCAATTTAATAGAAAACAAAGAAGCACTATGCTACTGCTACTGACTTCACCTCACACTCTCTCAGCTAACCAAAACCAACTCAAAACCTAGAAAACACAATGCCATTCCTAGAACCTCTACTACCAGAATCAGCCCCTGCACAGCAATGGAAGAACCTCCTCTTCACACTTCCTAACTAACAACAACTCCATCCAACTCCCTCACACTCACCAACACCTGAACTTCCGAGACAACAAATAGGCCAGAATACAATTGAAAGCATGGTATCACCTTTACATAAATTGCAAACTAAATACATAGATGTCAACCAAGTTGTAGTATTGAATTTAATTCATTGACAACTATTAACTCCTAACCTTGTTTCACATCATGTTATTCTCCTACCAGTTCAATGTTGGTATCCAAACTGATATCCTTTCTTGTTAACTAAATTCGATATCTAAAAGTGCTTGAAGATGAGACTATAAATGGAAGCTGCACTACTTACTCATTTCAATAAAGGACTACATTTCAGAGTCATAAGGCCTACTAACAATAAATTCAAGTATGTTTAACGCACAACAAACGCAACATAAAATTTCTAGGGAGAGGAATCAAAGTAAACGAGAACGTGATAAGATAACTATTGCAACTATTTAACCTACACAGTTTATGTCATTAAAGCAAAGAGAAAAACAAGAATACTAACCTTTTAAAGAGCAGTAAAACAAAGGCGAGACCTGGCTTCCACGAACATTTCGACAAGCCAAATAAACCCGGAAACGTCGAGCACACAGACCCAAAGTATTTAGAATAAAATTTAAACTGAAAATGTCTATCGGTTTAAGGTTTCTATAATGTTAAGTCCCCTTTTCTTACCAATTTTTTTTTTCCCTTTTTCCACTAGCTTTAAGGGGCTTTTTATACTAGTTTTAGGAGTGTGAAACTAGTGGATTTTTAGTGTGGGACAAACACACATGTGGGACAAACACACATATATGCTGTGAATCAAAGTAAAGTAGAGTAAAAAAACGAGCGAAAGTTCAAGATTTTACCTTGAACAATCTAAGGCGTATGATGACATTCCTTTTGGGGCTGGACGGATGAGATTTGAGAGTTGTAGGGCCTCACTTTTCATTTGTCTAGCATAGAAGTAAATGTACTGGAGAAATGAGATGATAAGAGGCATTAACGAAACGACGCCGTGGTGGATATGCCATGGGACCACTAGTGACGCCATGTTTTTGGACTGTTTTGGTGATTTTAGGGTTCGTGAGGGGAGAGAATTGAGAGGCAGCGAGTGAGAGACGATTTAGGGATTTGGAGATTTGGGGGAATCATTATGGGTTGGGTAGTGTTATATATAAAATAGAAGATTTACAAAGATAGGCCAAAATCACGTGTGTGCAGTGTGATTTTGGCCTATTTGATTAATATTTAAATGTTTCTCTTCTTAATGATACAAAATTAGCACGATTTATGAAATCGTTTTAATAAACTATTGATTTTGATGACTCCAGGACAAAATTGGTTGTCAATATTTATGTGTGCTTTATTGTGTGCGTGAGACTTTTTACAATAAAATATATTTGGCAAAGCAAAGACGTTCCTTTATCTTTATATATGTATTGTTTCAAAAGTAACCCCAAAATAATAGCCACTTGAAAAAGATGCTTGTAAATTAGTGTCAACACGCCCCTCCAAAAGTGCCAACGTTTCCTAAATGTAATGATCTCCGTTTGTCCCTACGTGTTGGATTATTGCAATATGGACAAAATAAAAAAAAACATTTTTTTACGTTCACTGCTTTTAAAACATTTTTTAAGAAAACTGACCCACTCCAGATTTTGCATAAATAAGCTGATTTTGAGTCTCTATTTGCATTTTTTGGCCTCTCTAAAAATTAAAATTGAGACCACGACTAGAACTGCTGCTAGGCAGTGGTTTTAGGTCGTTTATGCAGAACTCAAAGTGGTTTAAAGTCTTTCAATGGAAACAGTAAGCCCAATTTAAAATTGATATGCATAAATATCCTTTTGATAAATACCTTGATCTCTTAGCTTGATTTTGGTGGATTAGATATTCTTTAAGTTTGACTTGCATTATTGAATCTCAATTTAACTCGTGCCCTAGATTATGGCCTTAGATTCGAATCCTTTGCTTGATTAAAGTCTATTTTTGCATGCTCGTTTTATACATTAGCCTATAAATCCCAAAATATAAATCCGATCGGGAACCACTTTTCGTGGGTTCTTAGGAAGTGTCTAGCACCTTCCTCCTGAGTCACAAGGACTTCTTACGCTAAAATATCTACTAGTATGACTACGTAGAGTTAGTTTATACCCTTAGATACATTAGATGACCTAATGCGCTTTAGACAAATTTATTAGGTGGCGACTTCAAATTCGCTCCAAATGAGTCACTCTATGTCAAATTCGACCTTCGAAATCAACCTGCTAAAAAAAAGGGGTTCGACAGGTATTAGAGCCAAGGCTAGTTGATTGGGTGCGATTGATTCAAGAAATTGGAGCCTTTGCCTCCATAGCTATGTGCAGTTCTTAATTTTGCAACTTCTCCATCTTTTATAATTTTTTCCTCTTGAAAGTTATTCTTTCTTCAGCTTCAAAAATGGCAAATCTTCTTGCAAATAGTACTGTTACTCAACTAGTAAATGGTGCTCAGAAGGGAATTCATGTGATAGACCGTAACCACCCTTTATATTTGCACTTATATGATGTTAGTAGAATTTCTCTGATTTTTTTTTTTTTTCAGTTAATTTGTTCCGAAAATTATTCCATATGGAGTCAACCAATGAAAATTGCGTTGTTAGGTCGAAATAACTTGGTTTATGGATGGTTCTTGTAAAAAGCATGCTTATCCAGAAGAACTTAAAACACAAAGGGAAAGATATAATGCAATTGTATGATCTTAGTTAATGATTTCAGTTGATGGTAACTTTCTTGGAGGCATAGTATATGCATCAGATGCTCAAGTTGCATGGAATGATTTGCGTGAGAGATTTGATAAGACAAATGATTCAAAAACCTTTAATCTTCAAGCCACTCTTACTCAAGGAACAAGTTTTCTTTCAGTTTATTACTCAAAACTGAAATATTTATGGGATGAATTTGAAACTTTGGTTCCTCCACCTTTAAGTATGAGTCAGTGAAATTGGAGTTACTATTGCAAAACCAGCACCATCTCCCATGAATCCTAATCTAAAACTTACAACAAGAGAGTGATGTTCATATATATGGAATAGATAAAGCAAATGATGATATGTTGTCCAATCCTGGTAATTGTTAAAGATTAATGGAAAAGTCCTTTATCTATCAGTAACTAGGCTAGACATTGCTTAGCTTATTTGCTCAAACTCTAAGTCAATTCCTTCAACATCCTAAGCAGTCACATATGGAAGCAGCTTTAAGAATTGTGAGATATGTAAAAGGTCATCCAGGGCAAGGAATTTCATTGTCCAGCCAACCTATGAATATAATTAAAGGTTACTGTAATGCTAACAAGCTATAGACAACATGTTCTTTCTCAACGAGATCAGTCACCGATTTTCTTGTTCAGCTAGGTGAGTCTTTAATATCTTAGAAGTCTAAAAAATATACAACTATATCCAAGAGCTTAGTAAAAGCTGAATACGGAAGTCTTGCATCTGTTAGCTGAACTTACATGCCTAATAAGACTAATCAAAAAGGTTGGACTTCAACTTGAGCTTCCTGATAAGATCTATACAAACAGCAAAACATCAATACAAACGACTTCAAATATTATTGACCATGAGAGGACAAAACATCTTGAGATAGAGTGTCAAGTTCTCAAGGGAAAAGGTTTAAATCGTGATCAACGCCCCTATTTGATGTCCAAGCTAAGAGTGCTCAATTTACTTGCACCCACTTACTTGTGTGGGCGTATTGAGTAAGTTAACAGTCTAAGTAAAAGAATGGTATTTTAGTCTTTCAGGGTATTCTGATTATTAGTTAATAATTAGTTAAGAAGTTCTTAGTCCCAAAAGTAGTTAGCTTAACTACTTTCTAATTCATTCTATAAGTAGTGGTTATTGTAACATTATTTATCTGAATAATACATTCTTTTCTACACAAAAAATATCTCTTTTTCCTCTCTTCTTTCCTCCTCACAATCTACCTCATTTCGAACAAATTTTTCATCATTTCAACAATTACCAGTCAAGGGGAAAAGGACAATCAATTTAGATAAAGTGAAATGCACGTGTATTCAGGCAAGGTTGCTCGATTTTTTATGATCATTGGAGCGAATTAGAAGAAATAGTATGTGCTTTTCTACACTTTGCTTCTTGGAGGTGACAAGGGGCAAGCTGGATTGGAGTTGCGCATGTTCAATTTGAAGCCTAGGATGGAACTGTCCTCCTCACCTAGTTTTTTTTTTTTTTCTTTTTTTGCAGGTATTGATTAGAGGGAGTTTACAGTGTTCAAGTATCATTTATTTATTGAGTGGCAAAGGAGAGTGAGACCTTACATTTTTTCCAGGCCTATTCAGACATACAGTTCCTGCAGAAGATGAAGCTGGTGAGCCGTGTGATGGGAAACCTTCCTGCACGGTTTGGAGAGCACTGAATTAGAATGAGAGGTTTATCACTACATCATTGCATGCAAGGGGAGCTCACTTGATTCGCAGATTGGTCTGACTCGTAATTCACTTTTAAGTCAGTGTTCGATAGTCCGACCGTAGTGATGTTAGTTGTAGTTACTTTCATAAGTAGCTTGGTCCATATTTATTCCATTTCATATATGTCTGAGGATCTGCGTAGCACTTGATTTATGTGTTATTTATCCTTTCCTATTTTTTTATGCCAATATTGGTGATTGGAGATAACTCTCTTCAATTATTCCTGAGATGGGAGGGAGTAGGTCTTGCTTCATATTTGTTAATTCATTTCTGATTTACACGACTTCAGGCAGATTAAGCTATAAAAGCTATGCTTGTCAATTGAGCAGGTGATTTTGGATTAGCTCCTGGGATGTATATATTCTCTCTATATAGCACAAGCAAGTTCCAGGTGAAGAGTTCAATAAGCAGAGCAAACCAGCTCAACATCGAGATTATGGAGCAACGAAGCAATGTTTATATATGTACTATTTCATGGTCGAGGGTCCAATCCATATTATGTGAAGATTGTATGAGACATAAGATGATGAACAAATACAATATAATTACAAATGTAAGCAATCCACAATCCACAAGAATTTATGCCTAGCGTTTCAGAGAGGACACGAGGAACAGAAGCAGCAACTTTGACGAGCAACAACCATGCATAATTTGAACCAATGCAGCAATCAATGGATCACATCATATTGATGCAACAGTTTCGCAGATTTTGCTCATGGTGGTCCTTTCTTGGTACAAGATGCAATAGCGGCTTCAGGAAACTCAAAGCGGCCTAGCTAATTGGAGAATTGAAGACTATGATGCAAAACCAATGTTTACTGAATGAGCATCTAATTTTTGTGTTACAATTATATCATGCGAGGAGTAGCAGCGACATCCAACTATTTTTTCAGCTTGCTATACTAACTGCATGAGTCTAGTATCTACCAGACCTAAGATCAAGAAGCAGCAGTTCATTTTGGACCTGTTCCAGCCAATTTTTAATTTCATTTGCAAGTCTTCAATGTGAATCTATTCCATCAGATCTTCTTTATTACAGGGCAAGTGTGTTAAAGCCATCAACAAGGAAGATCAATTGAGAACAAAGAAGACACGAAATTGACGACTGCGCATTTTCTTTTTTGCTAGTCTTAGTTTTGGATATCACCTTAAAGAGCTTTACACTTCGTTTGGATGGTTGTTACCCATCGTTTCATAATGTGTTGTATTGCATTGTATTGTATGGTACTGTATCGTATTGTGTTGTACAATGTTTGGATAGACTATATTGTTTACCGTGGTTTAATAATTAAAAATAAGGTAAAGGATAAAATGAGAATATTAAATAATAAGTAAGGGCATGATGGGTAAGAAAATATAGGCAACGACGCGATCCCACCAAATCGGTCGTTACATAAAATGACAGTTTTCATGATTACATAACCATGAATTTAACGATACCATACAATATTACTTAAAAAAACAACCAAAACATACGTCGTACCCATAGTAACAATACAATACCATACCATGGGTTACAACCATCCAAACAAGCTGTAAGGTGTTCATATTACTTTGGCCTTTCAAGTTCGTATATTTTTTATTTTGTAAAGAATTAATATTTTGTTATTTTTATTAGCAAAATTACTCACTAGGCAGTGCCTAATGAGGATTCACCTAAAAAAAATTGTACACTAAATAAACTATTATTATATAAATAATATGACACACACGACAAAATTATAATAAATAAATCATACTTCAGTACAATTAAAAGATAAATAATCAATTGCTTAACAAGGATCTAACTAAACCACATGGTTGTATTTCCAAACAAAAAGATAATGAAAACTTGATTTTCACTAGGGACATGAAAACAAGAGAGCAAGTCTAGGGGTGTTCATGGTTTGGTTAATAACCGATCCAAACCAAAAATCGAATCAAATTGATTAAAATAATCAATACTTTATTGATTTTAGTTTGATTTTTAATTTTCAATAACCAATAATATTTGGTTTGGTTTCGGATTTATAAAAAATAGCTGATGAAATAATCAAACCGAACCGATATAATATTGTATAGTTTAATATTAATTTTTTTATATCTTTTCAACAAGACTTGTAATATAGTAAATAAATTGGACTTAGCTAATTGTGTCTTTAAATCCGACAAGAATCTAATAAGGCAATAACTTATAGTAAAAGCGAGATGAACCATTTGTAGTAAACAAGGTTCTCACATCTTTGTATTACTTATGATTTAGTGTATTTACCAAAAAAACAAAAAGTAATCACTCTTGTCCGCCAGTAACTAGTGGCTATCGGTTAGAACTTTTTTTGCATAAAAGTGTGGATGAATTGTAATTATTGTTTCGACTTGTATATGCATATGATATTGGTGCAAGTTAATCAGAGCTTAGTAACCGAACACATGAACAGCAAAAAACAAAGACAGAAATTTAAAGATAGAAGCTAGACAGATCTTAACTTCAATCAAACGAACCCAAGGAACTAGTCTTGGGGCTACTCGATTCAAAGTTTTAAGACACACCTAAAACTAAGCAACAATCCTCAAGAAGACTCAACAAGCTTCTTGCAAATTGAATGTCAAAGAAGAAGTTGTTCAAATGGAATTTACCGATTGACACAAGTTCCATTAACAATCCGACGATGGAGTTCGGCTCACAATGGAAACAAAGTAGCATACATATAATAATCAATGTCAATAATCTGCATCAAACAAATGAAATGCTAAGGGGTTTATATAGATAGCCCCAAGGGTATACTAGGAAAATGGTTACAGTCGACCAATAAATTAGGCCATGTAGGGCCGAAGTAAACAATGTCCTCGAGCGCTCTGGGCTTCTATGCTCGGTTGCTCAGCCTCGGCACAATTGACAACAGACACTCTCCTGCCTCGGGCACATTGGCAGCCCTTCGGTTGCTTAAGTGCTCGGCATCATGGATAAGTGTTCGGGCACTTTTAAGCCTCGGGCTCGAGCTTGCAAATATAGCTGCCCAGTCTTGAGATCATCCACTCATTCTCCGAACGGTTGCTGTCTTCGAACACTAGCTCTGGCTCAATTTCTTGATCAGTACGGACACAGACTGCATCATCTTCCTCTTCTTGAGAATATTTCATCCTCGAAATCATGCCCTCTTCAGCCTTTGGTGCTCGGCCTACATCACAATGAGTTAAGTCAGCAACATTAAAGGTGTTGGATATATTAAACTCACCTGGTAGGTCAATCATATAAGAATTCTTGTTGATAATGCTCATCACTTGAAACAGACCATCCCTTCACGGAGCCAACTTTCCTTTCATTTGGTTTGGGAACCTCTCTTCTCTGAAGTGAACCCAAACACAATCTCTCTTCTTCAATTCCAACCTCTTTCACCCCTTATTCTTCTTCGAGGCTGATGAATACAAGAGGGGGGGGGGGTGAATTGTTAAAACTGCTAATTTTAGTCGACTAAGCAATTCGTGAGTTGACTTAGAAATATAAATACTGATTAATGCAGAAAGAAAAAGGCTGTAAATAAGTAAGGAACGACACAGAGTATTTATACTGGTTCAGAACCAAATGGTTCCTAGTCCAGTCCCCTTGGGTCACAAGGGAGTGATCTCTCTTCAAGCTCTTTTAGTAAACACAATACAAGTATTGTTTATCGTTAACCATAAACGTCTTCTCACAGGTGGTTTTTAATCCTTCGCTCACCACTAACGATAGTGTCTGATTTATAGAGAATCATACCAAACTTCAGTGACACGACTATTACCTCACTACACGATCTCTCTTTCTTTTCTTGTAAAACACTCGTAAACTCTCAGGAGTACAGTTTGTAAGTAAAAGACTTAGAGATAGTAGATAGTAATTAGAAGCGTAAGGAGGTCTTCAGAAAGTCTCGAATAAATAGTGACACAGCAGGGAGACCGTTGTGTGAAAACTGGGCAGAACCTTGGACGAGATATGATTGAGAGTGATTGACGAGATTCTGAAGCTAGAGAGATTTGACCCAAGAGATTTGATTCTCTTAGGGATATAAATATCTCCAGAGAATAAGGTAAGAGCAAAAACCAATCCCACGAGAAGTGCGGCTGTCAATCTAAACTTTCCATAGCTGACTCCGAAATCAATTGACGATCCTCAGAATCAACTCACAAACATTTAGGTCCTTAACCTGCAGGAAGCACATAGACTGATTTAGGTATCGCATTCTTTTTGTCATAATCAAAACATATTCTGAATTAACTTAACAATCTCCCCCTTTTTGGTGATGATAAAAAGCGAAGGAGTGTATGTGCTAGGATACTTCCCTTTGTTTCTGAAGTCGACTGTTCAACGCTGATAGCTGACTCCCCCTGAGTGTGCTGACTCCCCCTGAGTGTGAGCTCTGTTTCATAGGCAAGTTTAGGTCTCCAGGGTAAGGAGGTTAGTTGACTCCCCCTGAGTGAGTGACCCTTCAAATGATGTAAGGCAGATGGGATAATACGATATTCACATAACTAAAGGAAGTAGTCTGTTCTCCCCCTTGGCATCAACCAAAAAGGAGCAAAGCAAAAAAATAAATACAGCAGGTCTAAGTTGTCCTGAATATTACAGACCCAGAGAGTTAAATTTAGCGAGGAGCAAGAAAATAAGTAAGAGTGTACACAACATTGTCAGTCATTCTGTCCAGCTTAGTTTGAACATCAGTGGACATGGCAGTGATTCTTGCCTGAACGTCTGTAGAAACAGCATCAATGCGAGCATGAACCTGTCTTATGGCAGCTGTAGAGTCTGTTACAGCAGTATCAAGTTTAAGAGAGAATCTACCTACATCCAATTTGAGCTCGGCAATATCATCGAAGGCCTTCTCACTCTTGTAGTGCAAACTCAGCAACATGTCATTTACATCAGCGAGAGCATCCTTGAGCTTACCAGCAGGCTCAGTTTCAACTGGAGCAGATGCCTTAGAAGGACCAGCAATATCATCAACAGGTTTGGGGGACTTTGGTTCCTTACGAACCCACGAGTCATTTAGGTGAACATACCCCATGGAAGCAAAAGTGCGAGAGTTGTAACAAGCAGTTGAAGAGAAGGTTTTCCACTGAGAGATATTGACTTTATAAAAATGCAAGGTGCGAGTGATGAGAATGCCATACGGAGGAGATGCACATTCTGCAGTACTTTCAAGCATATATTCAATGATCCAGGCAGCTAAATCAAGTTTCTTCTTAGTGACTAAGCAATAGACAATCAGGGTGTCACGTTGAGATAGAGAACTAAGAGAGCCAGTCCGAGGAAGCAAGGTAGTACCAACAATATGGGCTAATACACGCATTTCAAAAGAGAGGTCTAGAGGGCCTAGTTGCCCTTCAGGAATATCAGTCTTATCAGATAAGAAAGTCTTGGCTTGGTCAAAAGAGACCTCAAAATCAGCAGGCCAGGAGATTTTAAAAAAGTCAGAGTAACCAGAAGACTTACAGCCCAGAATGCGGCACAGAATAGCTTTGGTAATAACAATGCGAGTGTTCAACACCATCGTTTCAAAACCACCAGATGAACAGGGACGGAGATTAGCATAGAAGAGTCTTACCAAATCCTCAGGAATATCAACGGGTTCAGCGGAGAAGAAATTGGACCAGTCTTGAGTAGCAAACCATGGAATCAGAGAGCAATTGAGAGAATCCATAGCCTCCAGGTCCACAAGTCTACCATGAGCCAGGGGTTTGTCTTTAAGAGCGACAAGCTTTTCACACGCAGAGGCATCCCAGAAATCTAGAGTCTCATCCAAATCAGCAAGAGAGAATTCCTTTTTGGGCCTGTTAACACACTCTTCATCAAGAGATTGCATGGGCCTTTTACCGGCTTTCTTGGAAGAGGTAGGGTTTCTGTTGGGACTTTGATAAGTGGACATGGTGTTTTCAGAGTGATCAGATTCCACCAGAACCGGAGTGGTAGAAGTGGTAGGTAGTTTTGATTTTGTGCGTTGGCTTCGACGAGCAGAGAAGGATGTTTTGCGAACCATTTTAATGGAGTAAGTTTGAGGAGAGGTGAAGATATAAAGGGATTTATGAGAGTGGAGAAGTTAAAAAGAAAAGGAATGAGAACGGAAGGGGTATCGTGTGAGTGGTAGATGAACTGAAGAGACGTGATGGTCTGATGGAGATGAAAGGACAGGACGCAGACACTTGGAAATCGTTTCCCACGCCGCCTGACAGCTTTTCAACTAAAAAGAGTAATAATGACAAGTGAAAAGGTAAAAGGTAATAATGACATAGTAAAATAAGCATAAAATTAAGAGAGTCTTTTAAGGAAAATACAAATATACTTAAGGCGTGATACTGAGGGAAATTAAGAAGGATCAGGCAAAATTCCAAGCAAGTCACGTAGAGCACAAAATCGTTCTTCTAAAAGAGGTTTTGTAAAAATATCAGCTAATTGAAAATCAGTGCTAACGAAGGCAATATCAACATCACCATCCTGAACATGATCCCTAATAAAATGATAACGAACATCAATATGCTTAGTTCTAGGATGATCAACCGGATTGTAGGATAACTCAATTGCACTAGTATTATCACATAGCATGGGAATGTGTTAAAAAATAAATTATAATCAGAGAGTTGTTTGCCCATCCAAAGGAGTTGAGTGCAACAATATCGTAGAGCAACATATTCAGATTCAGCGGTAGAAAGAGCAGTACAATCCTGTTTCTTGCTGTGCCATGAAACAAGGGATTTCCCAAGAAAGAAGCTTGCACCACTGGTGCTTTTTCTATCAATCCTGTCACCTGCATAGTCAGCGTCTGAAAAACCAATAAGATCAAAGAAATTCGTGCGAGGATACCATAAACCATAGTTAACTGTGCCAACAAGATAACGAAGGATTCTTTTAACTGCAGTAAGATGAGATACTTTGGGAGCTGACTGGAAGCGAGCACATTTACATACAGAAAGCATGATGTCTGGTCGACTAGCAGTTAAGTAAAGTAGTGATCCAATCATACCTCGATAGAGAGAAGCATTGATACTTGTACCTTTTGAGTCACTTACCAGATGGGTAGCAGGGCTCATGGGAGTTTTAGCAGGGTTGGCGTCATTCATTCCAAACTTAACAATAAGTTCTTTGGTATATTTAGATTGACAAATAAAAATGCCATTTTCATATTGTTTGATCTGAAGTCCGAGAAAGAACGTGAGTTCTCCCATCAAGCTTATTTCAAACTCTCCCTGCATAAGCACTTCAAATTTCTTGCATAATTCTGGATTAGTGCTACCAAAAATGATGTCATCAACGTAAATTTGAATAATAAGAATGTCAGAGGAGGTTTTCTGTATAAAAAGAGTCTTATCACTTTTTCCTCTAGAAAATCCATGGGATAATAAAAATGAGCTTAGTCTTTCATACCAAGCACGAGGGGCTTGTTTAAGACCATAGAGGGCTTTGGAAAGCTTAAACTCATGATGAGGGAATTTAGGATTTTCAAAACCTGGGGGTTGTTTGACAAAAACTTCTTCTTTAATAAACCCATTGAGGAAAGCACTTTTAACATCCATTTGAAAAAGTTTAAATTGTTTGAAGGAAGCGAAAGCTAGAAGCATGCGAATAGATTCAAGTCTAGCAACAGGAGCAAATGTCTCGTCGTAGTCGACTCCCTCTGTCTGAGAGTAGGCTTGAGCCACTAGACGAGCCTTGTTTCTTACCACCTTACCTTCTTCGTTGAGCTTGTTTCTGAACACCCATTTGGTACCGATAATAGATTTTCCTTTGGGTTTAGGAACGAGCTCCCACACCTGGTTTTTCTCAAATTGATCGAGCTCTTCTTTCATGGCAAGAACCCAAGATTCATCTTGAAGAGCTTCATTTATCTTCTTTGGTTCTATCTGTGAGATGAAAGCCAGATTAGATTTAAGAGAGTTTCTCGTTTTCATACCTTCTCGTGGATCCCCAATGATATATTTCTGTGGGTAGTCGGGATCACTCCTCCATTCATTTGGCACGACCATTTCCAGTTCTTTGAGCTGTGTAGTCGACTCAGTCTGTTCTGAAGTAGAGTCTGACTCCTCGACATCCTGAATTTGAGGACTAAGAGGCTCAATGGTTGTACCTGTAGTTTCTGAGGGAATGGATAGAGTTGGCCCAACTTCGTCGTCATCTGCATTATTACCTTTCTCGACATGGATCAAGGAATCATCAAATACAACATGCATGGATTCTTCAACTGTCAATGTCCTCTTATTAAATACTCTATACGATCTACTAGTGTTAGAGTATCCTAGAAAAATACCTTCATCACTACGTGGATCAAACTTACCAAGATTATCTTTACCATTGTTATGAATAAAATACTTACAACAAAAGGGGTGAAAGTAACTAATATTTGGTCTCTTGCCTTTCCAAAGTTCATAGGGAGTTTTATGAAGGATAGGGCGAATAAGACATCTATTTAAGATATGACAAGCAGTACTTACAGCTTCAGCCCAAAAATGATTTGGAAGAGAGTGTTCAACTAACATAGTTCTGGCCATGTCTTGAAGAGTGCGATTCTTCCTTTCTACAACACCATTTTGTTGAGGAGTTCGAGGAGAGGAGAAGTTGTGAGTGAATCCATGAGAATTACAGTATTCTTCAAAAGTTTTGCTTTCGAATTCGCCTCCATGATCACTTCTGATGGTGGATATGTAGTAACCTTTCTCTCTTTGAACTTTCTTGCAGAAAACTTTAAAACTTTTAAAAGCATCATCTTTATGAGATAGAAACATAACCCAAGTGAAACGAGAGTAATCATCAACAATCACAAAAGCATACCTTTTGCCTCCGATACTAGCAATTCTAGTTGGACCAAACAAGTCCATATGCAATAGTTCTAGGGGGTTGGAGGTAGAGACAATATCCTTTCCTTTAAAAGAGGTTCTGGTTTGCTTACCTGGCTGACATGCATCGCATATATGATTTTTTGTGAAGTTAAGCTTAGGTAATCCAATTACTAGTTCATGTTTAGACAGTTTCTCAATCAAAGACATACTAGCATGGCCTAGTTTTCTATGCCATGTCCAGGGGTCATTTGTAATTGAAGCAAGACATAAGTGTTTACCTGTAGAAGCTTTACCATTGTTAAGAACATAGATATTGTTTTCCCTGGATCCGGAAAGAACTGTCTTACCTTTGGTGTCATGGATAATGCATCTGCTGGATTCAAACTTTACCTTGTACCCTCCATCACAAAGTTGACTGATACTTAGGAGATTGTGTTTGAGTCCATCAACGAGGAATGCTTCCTTGATGTCACAGGTGGGACTTAAGGATATGATTCCAATGCCAACGATCTTTCCTTTAGCATCTCCTCCAAATTGAACAGAGCCTCCATCAATCTTAGTTATAGATTTGAACAGTTGTTTATCGCCAGTCATATGACGGGAGCAGCCACTATCAAGAAACCATTTTCCCATCTTCATTGATCCTTTGTGGCGTCCCTGCAAAACAAAGTTTTCAAGTATGTTTAGGTACCCAAGCTTGCTTGGGTCCTTGAGGGTTAGCTCTAGATGTGCTGGCTTCAGTTTTTGTTTTTGGTCTCCCAATCCATTTTCCAGGATTTTTCTTTTGACATCTTTTAAACACATGACCAGGTTCACCGCAATGATAGCAAATAGGCACAGTTTTAGTTTCTCTGGAAAACGTAGAGGATCTAGCAGATTTATAAAAGCTATTTGACCCTGCTGAGCTTTGACTAGTAGATTTCCTATGACTATTAAGCTTAAATTTGATGTGATTCATTTCTTCTTTTAAGAATTCGTTTTCTGTCTCAACTACTTCTAATTTCATTTCCCATTCTTCCTTTTCCTTGCTTAGTTTCTTAATTTTCCTGAGAGCCTTTTCAAGCTCGTCAAGGACTTCATCAAGATTTCTAGAGTTTTCAATACAAAATTCGCAACGTACCTCACTTGAGTCATTAGATTGAATTCCACTATTGGTAGAGTTGTCTGAGGCCATGAAGCAAATGTTGGCTGCTTCTTCTTGTTCAGCGTCAGCTGTATCTTCATCACTCCATGCTGCGGATGATCTGTTTCTGCCTTTCCTTTTGGCGTCAGGGCAGTTTGTTGCAATGTGTCCTTGTTTGCCACATTTAAAACATCGACCTTCATTTCTGTAATTGGTTTGATCTTTCTTGAATGGAGCTTTGCTTTTTCTGAATTGACGTCTACGGTTCACAAGCCTTTTTAAGTTTCTGGACATCATAGCAAGTTGTTCCTGGATATCATCTTCTTCAACATCCTGATCGTAGTCGACTTCCTCTACTGTAGTATTGAATGCCACAGTTTTCTTTTTCTCTTCCAATACATTGCGTTTCAAATGAGTTTTCTCAAAAGCAATCAGATCTCCTCTCTGTTCGTCATAAGAGATTTTGTTAAGATCTCCACTTTCAATGTTTATGACCTTGGGTTGCCAGGTTGTAGGGAGACTTCTTAGAATTTTTCTTATCTGCTCACCATTAGAGTAGATCTTTCCAAGCGCTTTGAGTTCACCAACAATTTTGCTGAAACTAGCAAACATATCTTCAGCAGATTCTCCATCTTTCATTTGGAAAAGTTCGTACTCATATACGAGAAGATTGATTCTTGTTTCTTTCACTTTACTAGTTCCTTCATATGTAACTTCTAGTTTGTCCCATATTTCTTTGGCCATTTCACAACTAGAGATTTTTTCATATTCTTCACCACTGATGGCATTGTAAAGAATATTGACAGCTTTGTAGTTGAGTTGGATAATTTCACGTTGTTCATCAGTATAATCGTCCATGTCAACATCAGTAGGAGCGTTCTGAGGATCTCCTTCTTTCTTGGCAGATTTGATGGTGGGAATATCAAAAGGGCCTTTCTTGATGACACGCCAGACCTTGAAGTCAACCGATTTAATGTATGTTTCCATACGAATCTTCCAATGACTATAATGCTTACCATTAAAGTAAGGAGGTCGGGTGGCAGAAGTTCCCTCTTGTAGAAGGATCCATTCACAACGTGTGATGACATGATCTTTTCTCACTTGCTGTAAGGCAAAACAAAAGTGTGAGTCCAAGCTCTGATACCAATTGATGAATACAAGAGGGGGGGGGGGGGGTGAATTGTTAAAACTGCTAATTTTAGTCGACTGAGCAATTCGTGAGTTGACTTAGAAATATAATACTGATTAATGGAGAAAGAAAAAGGCTGTAAATAAGTAAGGAATGACACAGAGTATTTATACTGGTTCAGAACCAAATGGTTTCTAGTCCAGTCCCCTTGGGTCACAAGGGAGTGATCTCTCTTCAAGCTCTTTTAGTAAACACAATACAAGTATGGTTTATCATTAACCATAAACGTCTTCTCACAGGTGGTTTTTAATCCTTCGCTCACCACTAACGATAGTGTCTGATTTATAGAGAATCAGACCAAACTTCAGTGACACGACTATTACCTCACTACACGATCTCTCTTTCTTTCTTGTAAAACACTCGTAAACTCTCAGGAGTACAGTTTGTAAGTAAAAGACTTAGAGATAGTAGATAGTAATTAGAAGCGTAAGGAGGTCTTCAGAAAGTCTCGAATAAATAGTGACACAGCAGGGAGACCGTTGTGTGAAAACTGGGCAGAACCTTGGACGAGATATGATTGAGAGTGATTGACGAGATTCTGAAGCTAGAGAGATTTGACCCAAGAGATTTGATTCTCTTAGGGATATAAATATCTCCAGAGAATAAGGTAAGAGCGAAAACCAATCCCACGAGAAGTGCGGCTGTCAATCTAAACTTTCCATAGCTGACTCCGAAATCAATTAACGATCCTCAGAATCAACTCACAAACATTTAGGTCCTTAACCTGCAGGAAGCACATAGACTGATTTAGGTATCGCATTCTTTTTGTCATAATCAAAATCATGCAGCTCGAGCAAAGCAGTAGTTCGGCGTGTTCCTTCAAAATCAATAAAAGCATCTTGAGGAAACGTGGTTAAATCAAGTGGAATCAAAGCATTAAAACCATACACACACTCAAACGGAGTCATTCAAATCGTTCGATACACAGTATGGTTATATGCGAATTCCGTCACAGGCAAATGGTCTACCCAATTTCCGACCTCACCTTTGGTCATTGCTCGAAGAAGATCTCCCAAGGTTCGGTTAACTACCGCGGTCTGTCCATCAGTCTGAGGATGGTGAGATGCTGAGAATAATAGTTTGGTGTCAAGGGTACCCCACAAACATTTCCAAAAATGACTCAAGAATTTAGAGCCTAGGTCGCTCACAATAGTACGAGGCACACCATGCAATTTCAACACATTAGATATAAACAAAGTAGCTATATGTTGTGCATCATCACATTTCATGCACGGGATAAAGTGAGCCATTTTGGAAAAATGATCGACCACGACAAAGATGTTATCATGCTCGCCCCTCAACCTCGATAACCTCATCACAAAGTCTATGGATATACCAACCCAAGGGCAGTTAGCAACAGGCCACAGAGTGTACAAACCATGAGGGTTGGACGTCGATTTTGCATTCTTGCAATCTAAACAAGCATTGCAAAGCTTTTCCACATCTCTTCGCATCTTGGGCCAATGAAACTGCTCGGTTAAGATACCAAGAGATTTATTGAATTAAGCCCCCGGAGTGAGCTTCTTGAACCAAAAGCTCTCTCAATGATGACACAGACACACAAACTCTCCCATATTAAAGAGATAGACATCGTGGCACTGATACTACTCCACCCTTTGGCACTCAAGATAGCATCACGGACGCTCTTAAGCTTGGGGTTGTGTTCATATATTAGTTTGATGCTCTCGAACCCCATTAATCTCGAAGTAAGAGTGGTCGTTAAGGCAAACTTCCTCGGCACCGCATCGGCCACAATATTGTCTTTACCCTTCTTGTAATGAATTATATAGGAAAATCTCTCAATGAATTCTACCCATTTGGCATGCCGCCGTTTCAAAATTTTCTTGGCCTCGGAGATGTTTTTCAGTTCTAATCACAAACTCTATCGGCCACAGATTATGTTGCCAATGAGCAAGTGTTCGAATGAGGGCATACAATATCTTGTCATATGTTGAGTAATTCAAGGTTGCACCCTTAAGCTTTTCGCTGAAGTAAGCGATTGACTACGATTCTTGCATAAGCACTACTTTTATCCCAACTCTAGACGTGTCACACTCAACCTCGAATGCTTTTCCAAAGTCATGGAGTTGCAATAATGAGGCAGAGGTTAGCCTCTGTTTCAACTCTTGGAAGGCCCTTTCTTGGGGCTCTCCCCATACGAATGGTTGATCCTTTTTTACCAACTCGGTTAAAGGAGCTGTCACGGTGCTAGTCATGGACAAACCTCCTATAAAAACTAGCTAACCCATGGAAACTTTGAACTGAGAGACCGAAGTAGGGGTCGGCCAATCTTTAATAGCCTCGACTTTTGAGTCATCGACTTCAACACCATTAGCACTCACAACAAAACCAAGAAAGATAACATGCTCAACATAAACTGCACACTTTTTGAAGTTAGCATATAACTCCTGAACTCTCAAAGTATCAAGCACAAGCCTTAAGTGTTCGACATGTTCATCTACAGATTTAATATAAACAAGTATGTCATCAAAATACACTACAACAAACTTATTTATAAATGGTTTAAGCACATGGTTCATTAATCTCATGAAAGTTCTCGGGGCATTAAAGAGGCCGAACGACATCACTAACCCTTCATAGAGACCGAATTTGGTCTTGAATGCAGCTTTCCACTCATCACATGGTTTAATTCAGATTTGGTGGTAACTGGACCTGAGGTCAATATTTGAAAAGGCAGAAGAACCACTCAATTCATCAAGCATGTCATTTAATCGAGGAATATGATGACGATACTTTACCATAATTTTTTTGACTGCTCGAAAATCAACACACATTCGCCATATTCCATCTTTCTTTGGGACAAGAATAACAGGAACGACGCACAGACTCAAGCTCTCTCGAACCAGTCATTTGTTCATCAATTCATCCACCTGCAGCTGGAGCTCTTTGGTGTCTTTGGGATTACACTGGTAGGCTGGCTTATTCGGGATTTGAGACCTTGGATGAAGTCAATTTGGTGCTCAATTCCTCTCAGCTGAGGCAATCCACCTGGCATTTCTTCAGGGAATATATCCTCAAAGTCCTGCAAAATACTTTGTACAGCACTAGGAAAAGGGTTATCGTTAGTGAAATCATCATTAACCTTCAAAAGTATACCCTTGTGTACGAGGCAAATCATCAGTATGCTGCAATCATTGCCTAGAAAGCACTCACCCGGTTGCATGATTGTACAAAGGTTACCTAACTCGGGAGGTGTCTTTTTGTCCTTGGCCATAATTTGTGTCCCTATGGGAGACTTAAATTTGACCGCTTCTTTCATCTCCTTCATTCGTTTATAGTCCTCACTGACTTGCTTTAGAGACAAAGGTTTGAGAATGAATTTCTCTCCACCGAGCTTAGTAGTGTAAGTGTTGGTTCGTCCGTTATAGTTACTGATCTATCATACTGCCACGGTCTCTCTAACAGAAAATGAAAAGCTTGCAATGGAATCACATCGAACATTATCTCATCTTGATAAGTTCCCACCTTGAACTTGATACACACTTGCTTAGCAACTTTCAGCTCTCCACATTCATTCAACCATTGCAAACGGTAGGGATGAGGGTGTTTTGAAGTAGGCAGTCCCAGCTGTGAAACCAAGGTTTGGCTCACCACATTATCACAACTACCCAAATCAATAATCATCGAACACACTCTTCCTCTCACTCGACACCTCGAATGGAAGAGGTTTTTTCTCTTTGGTTGTCCTCTTCTTCTAAGTTCATAGTGCTCAAGTTCCTACGAACCACAAGAAATATTTCTGGATGGTCAGCTTCGGTTGCTTCTCGACCATCTTTATTTTCAGCTTGGTCAGTCTCCTCTCCGCTCTCCTCTTCGGAGTCACTCGCTTGCTCATGGACGGTTCCATCTTCGAGCAAAAGCATAACTTTGCGAGTTGGACACTCTTTTACCATGTGACCATAACCCTTGTATTTATGACACTGAATATTTGAAGCACTAGGAGTATTTAGTTGAACTTTACCTCCCATATCCTTACAGTTATTAACGGTCACTCCCTTTTCTAAAGGTCTCTTCAAATCTCGGCCGGTGTTGGCACTTGTAGGATTTGGACTCTTGCAATTTTTAACCCGGTTCAAAGGAGTTGAATTAGTAACCCCTCAATACCGACTTGCTCAATCGTCCTTCACCCACTTCTTAGCATCGATCGCTGCATGGAAAGCTTCATCCAAAGTATGGAACACATACAGTCTTAGTTGAGATGACACATCTCAAAACAACCCATTTTTGTACTGAATGATGGCTTGCTCGTCGTCTTCTGCCATATCAAGAGCCAATCAAATCTTTTCAAACTCATCGTAGTACTCTTCAACTGATTTGGACCCTTGTTTCAAATCATAGAGATTCCGAAGTTGCTCTTGATGGTGTTTAGCTGTCACATACTTATCATCCATCACTCTTTTCAATTGAAACCCAAGTAAGGTGCTCGGGTAAAGCATGCCTTCTCCTCATTCTCTTCTTAGCTTCACACCAAGTAGAAGCATATGCCTCGAACGAAGCAATAACATAAGCAGCTTTTCTTTTATCGGTTATCTCATTTGTTTCAAAGATTCGTTCCAATCGAACCCCAATCAAGATATTGGTCCGGATCACTAGTTCCTCAGAATGGTGGGATAGTGATCTTGACACTATTCAAGTTTGTATCTCTACCACCTCGGGCTTGTTCCAGATAATCATCATAATAATAATCATCAGCCTCACGTTCAAGAAGCCTATCAATATAAGATCCTCATCCTCCACCTCGGGGGTTTCCATGGCCTCGGAGAGCCTGGCCTCGAGGATAGAACGGCTGCTCATACTCAGCTTTAATATACTCTTTATCTCGAACATCACCCTCTTCAGTAACGGCGACTAAATTCCTTTGGGGGTCTTTGAGGTGGTGGTAAATCAGCTTAGGTAATGCCCAAGTTTTGATGTTCCGCTCGGGGAATACCAAAGTTTGCTCATTTTGAGCAGCTTCAACTCTCACTTTTTGGCGTCAGGCCAACTAAACAGATTGTATCGGTCGCATAGGAGTGGAATTGTTTATTCATGGCAAGGCCTAGGAGTCTAGGTCGTGTTCAAGATTTGCAACTCGAACATTCATGCCTCTCAGCTTGGCACTGATGCCTTGTATCACATCCATGATATCGGCTAACGACACCTTGGGTACTTTAACACCCTTCTATTCATTTCCAGCCATTGAACCTGCACAAATCAAAGTTAAAGAAAATGTCAAGATTAGAATTCACCTCACACACTCCCTCACTTTTGTTGGGTGGCACTCAGGTCCACTCAATTTGTAGGTTCGATCACTCAAGACTTACAACCACTTTCTTTCTCGGTTTGATCAATCTCTCTAAGATCCTGCGAATTGAAAAGACTCGCTATCTCCTTCGAGAAGAGTGAATTGATTTTACTCGATGGAACGGACGCTATTTAACTGCGCACGGGAGGTAAAAATATTTACTATGAAATTTAGACTTCGATCACCGCATGCACGAGTTCTTATAAGCTCAAACAAGTTAGCAGTACCTCGAATAGAATAATTTCCTCCAGAGATCTACTAACGAGATTTCACGGACACAAAGAAAGAAAGACAACCTAGGAGAACCTTCCCTCCGTTTCCTCTTTTAGAAACCTCGGGCACATCACCTTATACGGTCAAAAGCGGTCCCTTCTTTTCGTACAAATTAGGGTTTAACCTTATGGTGCAAGCCAAACCGACAGTTAAGCTAAACACGATGAAAACACGGAAAATAACAAGAACAAAGATAAAAGCAAGACAAATCTTGCTTCGATTCAAAAGACCGTCGAGGAACTTGTCTCGGGTTCGATCGAAATCGAGTGGCAAAGAATCACCTATACTAAGCAACAATCCTCAAGAAGTCATGCTTCTTGCAAATTGAATGACCAAAGAAGAAAATGTTCAAACGACTCACACTGATTGACACAAGTTCTTTAAAATCCCACAACGGGGTTCGGCTCCATCGGAGACTCACAATAGCTACAACTATGTTTGATCATTCAACAAAAACTAACTCACAGTGAAATGTAAAAGAGTTTTTATAGACTACTCTAGGGTCAAAACAGTAAAATGGTCACATGCGACTAATAAAAAGAAGCCACACAATGGCTGACTAGCTAAGTGTTCGGTTTCTGGAATTCGAACACTTTTAATTCGGTCGCCTTCCTTCAGTTGCCTTCAATGCTTTGGCGACGAAGTGAAGTGTTCGGTCCCTCCTTTTGATTCGAACACATGAGCTCGAACACTTGAACTTCGGATACAATTCCTTCGGTTGGTTGTTTATTGTTCAGCACCGATGTTAAGTGTTTGGTTGCTCCCTTCTTCGGGCTCGAGCTTGTAGATGATGCCTTCGAATCTTGAGCTCGGCCAATCAAATTTGGAGCAGCTGTCTTCTCCCGACCAAGCCAATTGAATATGGACGTCATGCATTAGTTTGGCTTGGCTTCGTGTAATAGGCCTCGGTGGAATGAATGTCTGATTAGCACAGAGTTGGGCTGCATCATCCTCCCCTTCTCGAGAGGATTTCTTCCTCGAAATCGAGCCTTCCTCCGTCTCCGATACTTGACCTACAACACAAGGAGTTAAGTCAGCAACATTAAAGGTGTTGGACACAATATACTCACTAGGGAGGTTGATCATATAAGCATTGCTGTTGATCTTGCTCAGCATTTTAAACGGACCATCCCCTCGAGGAGCCAACTTTCCTTTCTTTTGGTTCGGGAATCTCCTTTCGGAAGTAAACCCAAACCCAATCTCCCTTCTTTAATTCCAACTTTCACACCCAATCTCCCTTCTTTAATTCCAACTTTTTGCGCCCTTGAGTTCGGCAAGGCCACAGACGCGCTCCCTTGCTCGAGATTAACTACTCGAGCAATCACTTCTTTTACCTTGACACTGATGCCTTGTATCATAGCCATGGGATCGGCTAACGAAACCTCGGTCTTCTCAATGCCCTTTCCTTCGCTTCCATTCCCAACTGTGGTACCTGCACAAATCAAAGACCAAAAAATTGTTAATGTTAGAAATCACCTGACACACTCACTCACCTTTTATGGGTGGCGCTCGGGTCCACTCAATTTATGGGTTCGATTTTTGGTCACTCAAGAACATGTAGCCAATGGCTTCCTTGGTTGATCAACTTCTCTCAGTTCCTTCGAATTTGGCAAGTCACACTGTCTCCTTCGGGAAGAGTGAATTGATATGACTCGATGGAACGAACGCTATTTACTCTGCGCTGGAGTCAAAAGAATTTATCTAAGAAATTTGGACTTTGGTCACCCCACACACGAGTTCCTAAAAGCTCAAATTCGACAGTACGACTTTGAGTAGAAGAGATAACTCCAGAGATCCACTATCGTGAATTATCGAACACAAGAAAAGTGAAAACCTAGGAGATTCTACCCTTCGATTCCTCATTCAGAATCCTTCGAACACACCAACTCTTGTACGGACAAAAGTGGTCCCTCCTTGGTACGGATAGGGTTTTACCTTATCCAATTTCCCTTTTCAAGCCGACAAAATTTTCACCTAAGGTTTTAGATTTAAAACGTTACCGTTTTCTTCTTCAATGGAACAGTGAACTTCTTACTCAGGCCTACGGACAAAATTCAACTTCGTTCATAGTCCACGATTCAACAAACTTTGGGTTATTTTTCACTCCAGTGACTTTCAACGTCAGAGGAAATCAATTCCAGAAGTTCGAGCTAAGAAAACTTCACTTCGTCCGTACACTGTTACAATGTAACAAGTTTCCGGTGTACGGACGGTGGCTCAATCACACAACTTCGAATTTTAACGAAAACACAACCCAAATCAAACAAGAACCACCAGTTTCCAATGGTAACAATCAAAACTCACTAGGGTTCGATTTCAACAGCCACCACGTCAAACAGTCCAAAATAACATCGAGAAACCCTAGTCAACAATCGTGTACGACAGGTACTCATTGGAATCCTTAGACGATAGTGATCAAGAATCACTGGTTATTTGATTGAAACAACCAACAAATCTACCAAAATTTTTGAGTTTTTCTTTTCGACTTTTTTTTTTTTGTAATAACAACACAACAGTAATAACAATCAACAATAAGGAAGAAGCTAAAACTAAAAGACAACAAGCACGGGATAAATCGAACAGGATTTGAGGTTGTAAGAACAACCTCAAACCTTGCTCTGATACCAAGATGGTGCAGGCAAAACCGAGGGTTAAGCTAAACACGATGAAAACGCGGAAAATAAGAAGAACAAAGAAAGAGGCAAGAAAAATCTTCCTTCGATTCAAAAGAACGATGAGGAACTTGTCTCGGGTTCGATCGAATCGAGTGGCAAAGAACCACCTATACTAAGCAACAATCCTCAAGAAGTCATGCTTCTTGCAAATTGAATGACCAAAGAAGAAAATGTTCAAACGACTCACACCAATTGATACAAGTTCTTTAGAATCCCACAACGGGGTTCGGCTCCATCGGAGACTCACAATAGCTACAGCTATGTTTGAACATTCAACAAAAATTAACTCACAATGAAATGTAAAAGAGTTTTTATAGACTATTCTAGGGTCAAAATTGTAAAATGGTCACATGCGACTAATAAAAAGAAGCCACGCAGTGGCTGACTAGCTAAGTATTTGATTTCTGGAATTCAAACACTCTCAATTCGGTCGCCTTCTTTCGGTTGCCTTCAATGCTTCGGCGTTGAAGTTAAGTGTTCGGTCGCACTTTTTGATTCGAACACATGAGCTCGAACACTTGAACTTCGGATACTATTCCTTCGGTTGGCTGTTTATTGTTCAGCACCGATGTTAAGTGTTTGGCTGCTCCCTTCTTCGGGCTCGAGCTTGTAGATGATGCCTTCGGATCTTGAGCTCGGCCAATCAACTTTGGAGCAACTGTCTTCTCCCGACCAAGACAATTGAATATGGGTGTCCTGCATTAGCTTGGCTTGGCTTCGTGTAATCGACCTCGGTGGAATGAATGTCTGATCAGCACAGAGTTGGGCTGCATCACCTTATCCACTTTCCTCTTTTCTTACCAACAGTTTTCACCTGGGGTTTTAGGCAACGATGTCATTTCCCCTTCTTCTTCAATGGAACAGTGAACTTTCCCTTTCCAATGTATGAACACTTTTAACTTGTTCACAGTCCAGAAATCAAAGCAAGATTTTAAGGTGGCTTCTCCGTTAAATTTTAACAAGGACGGAGGAAACTTCAGCTTAAAGCAAACAAGAACAGTTTCGACGTCATCAGTACACTATTACAATGTAACAATTTTCTGGCGTACAGACAGTTTAAAACGGCTGAGCTTCAAAGTTTTTCAAGAAAATATACGACCCAGATAAACCAATAACCACCAGTTTCAACAACCATCAACCAAAACTCAACTAGGGTTTTCAAATAGCAACACCAACGTTTGGGTAGTTCAAAACCTCGAGAAACCGTTGTCGGCAAATGATTTACGACCATTTTTTTCCCAAGATCCAAATGGTGGTGAATCCAATTTTGTGGTTGTTTAATCAAAACAACCAACCAACAAAATTTTTTTGAATTTTCTTCTTTTCATTTTTTTTTTTGTAATAGGAACACAAACAACAACAAGAACAAGAACAAATAACTAAAACAAAGACACAACGCACGAACTAAAAATAACGTAGAATAGGATTGGGGTTGTAAAAAACAAACCCAAGCCGTGCTCTGATACCAAGCTGGTGCAAGCTAATCGGAGCTTAGCAACAGAACACAAGAACAAGGGAAAAACAAAGATAGAAATTTAAAGATAGAAGCTAGACAAAACTTAGCTTCAATCAAACGAACGCGAGGAACAAGTCTTGAGGCCTCTAGATTCGAAGATATAAGAGACACCTGAAACTAAGCAACAATTCTCAAGAAGACTCAAAAAGCTTCTTGCAAATTGAATGACCAAAGAGTAAGTTGTTCAAACAGAATCCACCAATTGACATAAGTTCCATTAACAATCTCACAATGGGGTTCGGTTTACAACGGAGACACAATAGCATACAACTAATAATCAATATCAATAGTCTTCTAACAAATAAAATGCTAAGAGGTTTATATAGATAGCCCCAAGGGTATACTAGGAAAATGGTCACAGTCGACTCATAAAACAAGGCCACGTAGGGCTGAAGTAAATAATGTACTCGGACGCTCTGGGCTTTGATGCTTGGTTGCTCAGCCTCGGCAAAATTGACAACGGACATTCTTCTGCCTCGAGCACATTGGTAGCCCTTCGGTCACTTAAGTGTTCGGCGTCATGGGTTAGTGTTCGGGCACTTTTTAGTCTCGGGCTCGAGCTTACAAATATAGCTGCCCAGTCTTAAGCTCGGCCACTCATTCTCCGAATGGTTGCTTACTCCGAACACTGGCTCTGGATTAGTTGCTTGATCAGTACGGACATGGACTGCATCAGATATGCTATTGTTCATGATAGAATACGAAAAATAAGAAAAAGCTTGGCAGATGGCCGACTAGCAATAGATAAATTTATTTTGTATTATACTCCTTCTCATTATGATATGCAAACATGATACTAAATTTTATTATTTGTTGGATTACTAATATTTCCTTTCTATTATATCTGTAAGCGTTTCAAGTGAATAAAAAATATATTTAAAGTCCTCTTTATCTTTTTTTTTTAAGAATAGTTTTCTTTATCACTTTTCTTACATTCATTGTTATTTTATTTGTAAAAACCCGATAAACCAAAATCAAATCGATAATAGCTAAACCAATGGATTTAATTTTACTAGGTTTGGTTTGGTTATAAGAAATAGATTAAATTAGTTTGGTTATGGTTTTGATCAAAAACCAACAAAATCGAATCATGAACACCCCTAAGAGCAATTTATTGTTTTGTTCACAAAGACGTAGAATGGAGTCCAAATTGATTACCTTTAAAACAAGCTAGACATGATAAATATATATGCTCCAACTTGAAGAGATATGTTAAATAATTATCTCGTGTAATATACATAGGCAGATTAATTATAGGGATGATTAACATATTTATAAGAATTTCCTTTTGATTCATTCTATAGATGGGAATAATGTTTCTTGCACAAATAGTTGTTCTTTCAAGGAATATATACAAGTTATTCTCACATACCTTTGCTCCAGCCTCCAGGAACTACCCTTATGCAGGAAAGCATAACAATATCGGTGCCCTAGAGAAATTTTATTAAGAGGCTTAATTTTTTTAAAAGAATTTTCATACATTTTTTATTATAATAACTTTTGGAGACGCAATGTCGTAAATAACTTTTTAATCAATGTCTTCTAATACCTTTTTTTTCATGGGTAGAAGTTATCTTTCTATCTCTATGAAAATCTCAGTTTTACCTTAGAATATTCAATATTCAAATAAACCTATTTTTTAAAATAATTTAAAAAACAAACAAAAGGGGCCCCAAAATTTGGCCTAAAGACTTTAGGTGAATTGCAAAAATATGACACGGGAAGCAATGGTTTGCCAAATGCCCTTAATAACAGTGGTTTAGCAAAACTGTCCTCCATTAGTTTAATGAAACTTACTCTGGTCAAAAATACCCCTCATAACTAATAAAAAGACCCACACTATCCTTCCCATCCTTTTCTCACTTCAAGCAATCTGTAAACCCTAAAATCCTACAACTTTTACAGATTCCTCAATTGAAACGAAGATTCAAGATTAGATTCCTTCAAATTCCCACTCTCTTACATTCATTTGGATAACCTTATAGAAAATCTATAAAAATGGGTATCTTACACAGACTTCTTGGCAATGGGCACCTTACATATAGACTTCTTGGCAATTGCAAAAACTTTAAGCCATGTTGCAATGGGCAACTTGTCTCTGCAAGTCTTGGCTATGCAAAGAGTTTAACCTCTGGTGAAATTGCACCTTACACAGACTTCCCTGGCAATTGCCAAGACTTCAAGCTTTATTATTGTGACCAACTTACAAAAGAAAGTCTCTGCAAGTCTTGGCTATTACTAAGAGTTTAAGCTCTGGTGCAATGGGTACCTACAAAGACTTCCTGGAAATTGCCAAGACTTCAAGTCCTGCTGTAGTGGCCAATTTGCAGAGAAATATGCAAGTCTTGGCTACTGCCAAGAGTTCAAGCTCTGGTGCAGTGGGCACCTTGCACAGACTTCTTGGCAATTGCCAAGAGTTCAAGCCCTATTGCAGTGGGTAATTTGCAGAGAAAGTCTCTTCAAGTCTTGGATATTACCAAGAATTCAAGCTCTGGTGCAATGGACACCTTGCATAGACTTCTTGGCAATTTCCAAGACTTCAAGCCTTGTTGCATTTGGTAATTTGTGAGAAAGTCTCCGCAAGTCTTGGTTATTGCCAACAGTTCAAGCTCTGGTGCAATGGGTGCCTTAACTAGGAAATCAAAGTAGAATCTAACACAACAAAAATAAAAATAAGATTGAATAAAAGTTACGAACATCGTCATTAAGGGTCAACTTATCACTGAAAAAATCAAGAAACCAACTTCATTTATCAATGATAACACCACCCAACTGATGTTACCAAATTCTCTGTAATTTTTTGCAATAGCCAATACTTTAAGGTCGGATGGGAGAAGGCAACTTGTAGGGAAGTCTCTGAAAGTATTGGCACTTGTCAATACTTTATGATCTGGTGTAATGGGCAACCTGCAAACAATGTCTCTACAAGTATTGACAATAGCCAAGACTTTAAGATCTATACAATAGGCAACTTGCAGAGAAAGTCTCTTCAAGTCTTAGCAATAGCCAAGACTTTAATCTCTGTGCAATAGAAGCCACTTGCAGAGAAAGTCTCTGCATTAATGGCAATAGCTAAGACTTTAAGCTCTGTGCAATGAGCAACAACAATAACTAATTGTTATTGTCAATAAGAACCTTAAAATCATCTTAGTCAAGCATAAGAAGTAAAAAAAAATTCACAGGAACGTCAAATTTAATTCATTGATCATCACTCAAAATGGAAAAAAACTTATAGATAAGTGTATAGATAATAATTACCAAAAAGAAATACAAAAAAAAAATACAAATAAAAGATTAGGCAAAACAAAAATTACATTATAACACAAATTAAAGAAAAATAATAAAATAAATAAAACTTTTACCGACTTTCTAAATCTCTCTAGGACACATAGAAGAAAGAAGGAAATGAAGGAGGAAGGAGAGAAGGAAAGGAAGGAGACTGTTCCATGTGAATTGGGTTTAGGCAGGGGCCAAATAGTCCTTTTGCATAGTGAGGTATGATGTGGAGGGTATTTACTTAAAATATTTGAAACCGGGGGTAAATTGGTAAGACCAGTGCTTATAGGGGGCACTGCGTGAAATTTTTCGAAAGACTTTGCCATAATTATTTGAACTTTTGAGCGAAATCGACAGATATGATGCCACTATTATATTTTTGGATCCCATAAGAAAATTTTGCTAAAATTAAGAGAAGGAAAGGAAGGAGACTGTTCCATGTGAATTGGGTTTAGGCAGGGGCAAAATAGTCCTTTTGCATAGTGAGGTATGATGTGGAGGGTATTTACTTAAAATATTTGAAACTGGGGGTAAATTGGTAAGACCAGTGCTTATAGGGGGCACTGCGTGAAATTTTTCGAAAGACTTTGCCATAATTATTTGAACTTTTGAGCGAAATCGACAGATATGATGCCACTATTATAGTTTTGGATCGCATAAGAAAATTTTGCTAAAATTAACACCCCCCCCCCCCCCCAAAATTGTAAGACTTCCCTTCTGGGAACCAAATCTGTAAAGAAGCGCCACAAGTGTCATGTCTCTGTAAATCACCCTAGTGGCTTAGGCATGGCTGATTTTCAAAAATATGACACGAGAAGCAATGGTTTGCCTTTTTGTCCGCACTAACAGATGGTTTGCAAAAATGCCTCCATTAAAGTTTAATGAAAAAAATCCGGAGCCAAGGCTTGCCTTTATATTTTTCCGCTTTTCAACACTTATCCCTTCAAGTATTGGCAAAAGGCAATACTTGCCGCACTTGGCGGTAAGTCTTGGCAAAAAGGCAAGACTTGCCTTTGATCCCTGCTCGATTTTAGGTAATACTTGCTGCACTTCATCGTAAGTGTTGGCAATTGCCAAGACTTGCCCCTTCTAGTCTTCCCTGCATTCTCGCCATATAACTTGAAGTATTGGCAAAACAACACTTGTCCTTGAAGTATAGCCAATTGCCAAGACTTACAAAATTTTTGCCTTGAAGTCTTGGCTCCGGATTAAATAAGGGTATTTTGCTAAAATATTCCTTAGCACGGGCAATTTTGCAAAACCACTCCTTCTGGAGGGCATGCAGTAAAAATTTACCCCAGCAGCCAATTTTTCCATTTTCATTTAGGTTAGCCAATAAAGCTTTTCTTTTACTGAAACAGCCAATTTTGGGTCTTTGCACTATTCCTCCATTAAACAAGTTTTTTTTATACCCCTACTTCAAACCTGAGAAGCTGCATATGCCTAACTTCAATCTTTTTATGTTTGAAGTTGTTGTGTGTAGGTTTGAAGGAAGTTTTGAAGTTGAAAGTTGCTATGATTTGAAGTTGGAAGTTGTCATGTGCCAAACTTCAAACCTTCATTTGAAGTTGAAAGCTGCATATAGAAGTTACTATACCCAACTTCAAACTTTTAGAGTTGAAATTGAACTTCAGACCTTCAATATTTAACCTCAACTCTGAAGATCAGAAGTTAATCATTAAAGGATGAAGTTCACACTTGTGGCTAAAAATTAAATAATTTTAAAAATTTACTAAAACCTAAATGACGCGTCCAAAATAGGCTGTTTGTGCTCTTCCCCCTTGCGCCATCACTGCATATACTTCGATCTTTCGGACAATTTTGAGGACTAGCCAGTTTTTAGGTTGCTGAAAGAAAAACAATCAATAGTTATAAACTTTTTTTAAAATAGATATATTTTAGAAAACTGATTCTTTTTTGAAGACTCAAAGTTCCAGAAATTTTCTTGGAGTTTCATATTTTGTGGTCCTGAAATTTTTTTCTCAAACTTTGAACTAAATCTTAAAAAATTTGCAGTGATTAATTCAATATCGCAGAAAAATTTCTTGGACTTTTGGTGGTTAGTTTCATAAAAACAAATCCAAAAGTAATAGACTAATTAAGGACATCCCTTTTAAAAAACAAAAAAATTTGTGCCCTCCATAAAGAATGGTTTTGCAAAAATGCCCGCGCTAAACAATATTTTAGCAAAATACCCATTTTAGCCCGGAGCCAAGACTTCAAGGAAAAAATCTTGTAAGTCTTGGCAATTGCCAATACTTCAAGGGCAAGTACTGTTTTTCCAATACTTCAAGGTATATGGCAAGAATGTAGGGAAAGACTTGAAGGGGCAAGTTTTGGCAATTGCCAAGAATTACGACCAAGTGCGGCAAGTGTTGTCTTTTGCCAAAACTTTAAGGGTAAAGTATTGGCAAATAGAGAGGAGTCAAAGGCAAGTTTTTGCGAAGACTTACGACCAAGTGCGGCAAGTTTATCCTTTTGCCAATACTTGAAGGGATGAGTGTTGAAAAATAGAGAGGTATAAAGGCAAGTCTTGACCCCAACCTAAAAACTTAACAGGAATATTTCCGTCCGAATTTTTTTCATTAAACCTTAATAAGGACATTTTGCAACACCCCTATTAGTGCAGAAAAAAAAGGCAAACAATTGCTTATGATGTCATATTTTTGCAAATAGGCCTTTCAAACATCTTTTAATTTCTTTTGCCGTGATCATGTGAATTCCTTCGATTCCATCGGTCAAGACGATGCTCCAAGTTCTTGAATTCAGATATAACACAAAGTTATAGTACCCTTTTGATATCTTATTAGAATATTAAACAATTCTAGTCTAATTTCTGAAGACAATAAAGAGAATGTCCTAGTGAGATAAAAAATAGAAATAGCAAGGAAATACTTCAGAAATCAACGTGAAAATTGGCTTGCATAAACAAAAGAAAATTACAAATAGGGTAGTTTTGTGCACCGGCAGTGTTTAAAATTTCTCACACCATCATATCACCAAAAAAAATATGATATTGAAAATAAGATACATTATAAGTAAAGATAACTTGATAGTGTAAAAGTTTACATTGTTGTGTATCACTTAAACTCAAATAACAATTAGAGAGATAAAGTGGCCTATAAGGCAAGTACTTAGGAGATCTCACTCCGATGCATGCATTTCATATATATGCTACTGCATGGTCAGATCTCAAGTACTCAGCCTCCTCTCTAGGCTGCTGCTAGTTCCTAATATATAAAGTTTTTATCACTAGACTTCTAAACTGTGACGTGATATCTCTTATGTTGCACTGGATGAATAAGTAGGCAGAGAAAGAGAAAGCATCGTGTTTATATGATCTGACTGATCCTTCATCTTGCTTTGATGAGGTCTGTTCTCATTTTTGTAGTCTGTGCTACTTAATCTTAGTTGCAAATCAGGTAACCATTCTTTTCCCTCAATACTCCTGCCTTCTTTCATCTGCAGAGTCAAATTTCAGAAGAAGTTATGTTACCTTAATGTGACATGAAAGGTTAACTTTACTTGTATAGTGAGTAAAGTTCATTTTATGCACCAAAATATTATTTTGTGATTCCACTATCACAATAATGAAAAGTGACTATACATGAAATTAACTCCCCACGAATACTAAAGTAATATTTAACTTCCAACAATTGAAAATAAACCAGCTAGTTCAATCATTTAATTCCACAACTCATGTATAAGCCATTGCCTATTATTGTGGATCATCTTAATCTAAAAGTGTGTAAGACATTAGGTATACTATTAGGGATCGTTAGGTTGCCCGCATAAGGGGTATTAACCCCGCACAAAACTCCGCGCTAATTAGCGCGACGTTCGGTTGGTTTTTTGTGAAATTTTAATATCCGCATAAATTAGTACAACGTTTGGTTGTTTTTCTGTATATTTCACATTATTAATACCCGCATTATTAATACGGTAATCTATGTATTATTTTGGCAGAATACATAGATGGCCCCTCGAAGTTGTATCCAATTCCCAGCTGAATCCTCCAACTTTTCCAATGACCAGTTAGACACCTCATGTCGTTCCCAGTGTGTCTCGTGAACACTCAGGTCCAACAAGCCAAATACGTGAGTTACACTCGCTGCTGACGTGTCAAATGAATAAATAAAAAACTGACACGTGTATTTTTCATTAAAAAAATTGATCCTAATTAAAATTCTTTCTTCTTTTAAAACTTACCCCCACCATTGGCCCCGCCCCTCACCCTTCTTCTTCCTTCTTCGATCTTCCTTTTTCACCTGCCACCACCACACTATTTCTAGCTATTTTCTCTGACGGAACAGTAAGAGAAACAGAGGGGCGACACTCACTACCATATACAATTCAAATGAGGGAGATTCCTGTTCAATTTCTTGTTCTCCTTGAAACACACACACATACACACACCAACAGAACAATACGAAACAGGGGAAAGGGAGACGAAGGGGCAGTGGCAAAGCCACCATCACCACCAGTGTTGAACTGTGAAAATGGCGAGGGACCATCGGAATAGTACAAAGAAGATGTGAAATGAGAAGGTAGGGGCGAAGTGGCAGCGACGCTGCCGATCGGCTCCTACTCCACCTCCCGTTTGATTGTTTGTCAAATTCGTGGTGTTGTCATCGTCACAGAAAACCACCGGTGTATTTAGATCTTTTAGATTTCGTGTTATCCCGTTCTGTTATGTTGGTCATTCAATTTTTTAGACTTCGTATTTACTTCTGTTTAATTGTTTATATGTTCTGGAATCGGGTTTGGTGCTATGCTCATCAATGGAGGATTTCTGGCGGTGGAAGATGGTGGTGGAAGATGGTAAGATTATTGGGGAAGAAGGTGAAAATATTGTGAACACAATAAAAAATTTCTGGTGGGACCCACAAAAGAGAATTTAATCTGAAAAGAAAAAAGGAAAGACAAACATAACAGCTACTCACGCGCTCATATTGGAGTGATTTACACTTAATATGCCATGTCATCGTGAGGGTTTCATAAAATACACTAGGGACGACATAAGGTGTCTATCTGGTCATTGGGAAAGTTTGAAGATTCAGCTGGGAATTGGGTACAACTTTGAGGGGCCATCTATGTATTCTGCCTATTATTTTATGCAGGGTAGAAGATGGTATTAATAAAGTGGGTATTAATAACGCAGGTATTAAAATTTAAAATGACAAAAGTAACCCTCATAATAATAAGGATATTTTAAAATTTTATTTAAGGAGTAAATAAATATATTAAATAATAATATTATTTGTTAATTTATAATATATCAGTGGTTCAATAAATAATCCCTACATTATAATATATGCATGGCTAATACCCACATTACTAAACCCCGCGCTAACTATACCCGCATTATTAATACCTACATTATTAATACATACATTACTAATACTTACATTATTAGTACCAGCATTAATAATTAATACCCGTATTAAATAAGTGAGTAACCGAACGACCCCTTAGTATTCATATATAAACGGAAAAGGGTCAGATTTACCCCTCTACTATTGAATATTGTTTACATATACCCTCTGTTATACTATCCGAACGTATATATCCTTATCGTTTTCAAAGTAGTCATATTTACCCCTAATATTAACGGTGGTCCTAGGTGGACTGACATTTGGGTGAGGTGGAACCACGTGGCATGCCACCTCACCTACCCTAACCTTAATTTACCTCTCCCAGCTCCTTCTCTTCCCCATCTCCGTAATCTTTCACCACCACTCCATCGCCAGTACATCACCACCACCACCAAGTACTTTTTCTATACTTATGCAACTTTACAAATTAAATTAAACTGATTTTGTATTTAAATTTTATTCAGAACAATAAAGTGCTAAGTATTTAAGTAAAAGATTTGTCTAAGAAAATCAAGAGAGAAAAATTAATATTATGGTAAAGCTTGAAACTTCACCATAATGGGATGAACACATAAAATTTTAAGAATGAGTCGTCTGATGATTCTTTTGACAAATTAATAAAGAAAAAGAAAAATATAGCTGATGATTAACTGGAAGGTTCAGTGGTTAGATTAGCGACCAAGAAACTGAGCTAAAAAAATAGAATGAAGATAGAATGAAGAGAATGGCGAGAGGGTAGAACAAGTAGTGGCCGTTCACCTTGCCGGCGACGGACACCATCAATTCACCTCCACCAGCAAACATAATTCGAAGTCCGTTAACTATATTCTAAAAATCTTGTGTCCTGTTGTTTTCAAGGGAAGAATTAGAAACCCACCACAAAAAAAAAAAAAAAAAAAAAAAGGACAACTTCGAAACAACTCAAGTAGGAATCTGAAACCCACAAAATTTAAGGCCTAAAGTATTTAACATTCAGAGTCATTTTAGCATTTTTGATTCAAAGAACTGTTTTTTTTTTCGTTTATGTTTTCTCCACCAGTTCCATGGAAAATCCAATTGGATATCATTGTTCTTGGATCCAAGATTAATTTAGTGATTTTTATAGCCTATGGTAATGTACCACTAGTGGTGGCGTCTGGATGGTGGTGGTGGAAAAAAAAGGGAAAGGGAAGAGAAGGCGCTGGGAGGGGTAAATTAAAGTTAGGGTGGGTGAGGTGGCATGCCACGTGGCTCCACCTCACCCTAATGTCAGTCCACCTAGGACCACCATTAATATTGAGGGTAAATATGACTACTTTGCAAACGGTAAGGGTATATACGTTCAGTTAGTATAACAGAGGATATATGTAAACAATATTCAATAATAGAGGGATAAATATGACCCTATTCCGTAAAATAAACTCTGATCTAGGCTTAAGACCATACATAAACCAATAAAATAAGGAAAAAAGGGCCTAGAAAATGGAAAAGAAAAAATGGAAAGAACTAATCGAAAATAAAAGCAATAGAAATTCGTATAATTAGTAGCTATTTAATACGCTTTTACTATATTTACCTCACGTCTAAAGGATGTCCCAGAATTTTGCTCAAGAACAGTATTGTATCTGCAATTCCACTTAAAATATGGTTGGACATTTGGGTGAAGCAAATATTGTGACCTTTTCTCCTCCCATTTATTTGTGATGAATTCTCGTGGAGGCCACCTTTTCTCTTCAAGAAATTTGCTTGACCTAATGGAGCAAATTTCATTGCTTTTATGTTCTTGAAATTGTTTTGGTGTAGATAACCTCTCTTGACTCTGCCAGCTCTTCATTCTGAACAATTTTTTGTTCTCTCTCAAATCTTCACCCTTTAGAGACCCAAAGTACCTGTATACATGCAAATTACATTTTTTATTTGTTAACTTATTCTATATGCTCGTGAAAAATAAGATAGGTAAACAAGCTAAAATATCTTGATACTGTAAACATTCTATATGTTATCACTATATATAAGTGAAATCCAATTATTAAGGATAGTTAAGAAAGTCTCAGGAGGATTTAATTATAAATTAGGTATTTTGTACCTGGAAAAAATGCCATTGCCGTGAAACTGGGATCTTGAAAATTCCTTTTGAAACTGGCCTTTAACGTGGTCACCATTGTCAAAATTCCTTGCTAACACAATGGCGCCATTCTTCAGTTTGAAATCTTGTAGAGGGTTATATCTTTGGCGTAGATCTCCATAAAAATAGCTTCTTCCTTGCATTGCTCTATAACCTTGGCCTAACACTGATGAGGAATTGGGGTAAAAGCGTTTTGTCCACTTGAAGTTACATATCAATTGTTGTTTTATCACAAATGACTGTTTCCTTTTCATTTGTAATCCCACAGAGTTGAGAACATTTTAAAAGATATAATTAATTGTAAATAAAAGTGTAAATTTTGTATCAGCCAAAGCATTGAGATGAGAAACTTTGATGTTATCTTACGTTGCGTCCCAACTTGTTCTCATTTAAACAAAATATACCTATATAAAAAGAACAATATACAGTAATATATAGAAAAAAACTAACGTTCCTAAATGACCGCTAACTATATATCTCCCTCTCCCACAAATCTAGGTAAAAGTTGAGGGCCAAAAATTGGCCCCGTGTGTGTATTAGACGAAAATATGTGCCAAATTCATACTAACAGGAGACGGAAGGACAATTAACTGGTAAATTAGGGAGGCAAAATGATTTTAACCAGGAAAAACATGTATACTTAATTGATTGAAAGGAGGAGAACTTTCCAATTTGATGATATATGTACCTTGTCCACATTCATCAAGTTTCTTGCTTCGATACATCTGGATCAAGCAGGTAATGAATAGATTATTATGGAAAAAAAAAACACATACATACTGGAAGAAAACAAGTACTATTTCAACTCACAATCAATACCTGAAGATGACTTTTTACATGGGCAATACTAAGACCTCTCACATTCATCAACTGAAGAACCAACTTTGGTGTGGCTCCTGCCAAAAGCCAAGTTGACCTTAAACATTAAACAAACATTTGTGGAAAAATAGGGAGAATCTTATTTGACCATATCAACAACAACAAAAGTGGTAATAATAACTTTAATCATAACAAATGAACAAACAAAACAGCAGGTCACCTAGAAAAATATAAAAATAGATAAACGACTATGATCGTTTTTCTTTTACCAATTATAATAAAATTCACAACTATAGAGTGATATCGACCTATTAGTTGTTTGACAATGGTACACAGTTACACTGATCAATTTAAAAAATACTTGCGACAATATCTTCATTATTGTGGTTGCTAGTCAATGAAGAAAACCATTAGTAATTCAATAATGTCTTGACTCTTAAAAACCCTTCAATACAAATACGGAGTTAACTTATAAACACTAATATGTAAATAACATTTGCACCATTAATGTATTTTATATGGAAGTATGTAATTTGCATTATTTTCCAGGTTTATAATTCCATCTTTTATGAGTACATGTAAGTAATCATATAGTATAAGATTGTTTATACATGACAGTATCTATAAACTAAAGTCAATAAAATACCACCTTAGACTGTTTAGTCAGTGTGAAAAAGAACTTCATTTTCAAACATTAGGTAAACACTTACTTTCTTGACCACCAAGCCTTTCAATGGCATGAACAAAGGATCGGTGAAGGTCAGGAGTCCAACGAAGCCTTGGTGTTTTCGATCGAACATATTGCCTAACATTTTTCTTTTCAACATGTGCATCACCAGAGATATTATTATCTTCTGAGTTTCCTTCAGTTTTTTTCTCACTACATTCCTCCCCACTAAACTCAGTAGCTTCTTCAGTTTCCTCTTTGTTGTCTTCATTCAGATCAATGGATGAAGCCCTATGGGAGGAAGAATCTGAAGAGGCTTTTCGCGTAATGTATTCCATCTCTTCATTGCCTTGTTTCGCTGATTCAGTCATGGCTAGCTCTTAACTTATACTATATATTACTCAATCAGCAAAGCAAAGAGACTTTCAGTGCAAGAAACACGCCTGGATTGTATATGAACTAATAAGTTAATAAGAATTGGACTTGACAAAATAGCAATAGGAGAACATTCATGATAAAATAGATAAGTGAAGTAGCTACAGTGTAATGGTTGGTGCATGCAATGTTATGAATAGAAATAAAAATATCATTTATGTGTGTGTGCGCGTATTTTATTCTTTTTAATTTCTAGTTGAGAAGGCGGGACATCAACATAGCATAAGAGAAGATAGAGCTCGTGTGTTCAAATCTCACCATCATTCATAATCAAATAAAAAAATTTATGTACTTGACCGATGCAAAAGAATTAGACTCACATATAAGGACATGTATTAAGAAATAATTAAATAAATAAAATATATTCTTTCTACCTGTTTATACATCAGCAGGAGGATAGGTTGTATGTAGATGCTTTTTCTTATCATGTCCTAACCCTCTAGTTGTAATGTCATATAAGATCCCACAGCAGATCTATACATAGATATGGAATCCAGAGCTGACTATTCACTTTTCTTTATTTCTACAAGTAATGATTATTTTTACCATATTGTACTTGGTTACAGTCAGTTATTTTGCCTGCAATATTGTTCTCACCAGTCTCCAGCCTGTGGCACAAATATCTGATTGAATGAACTGTTATTTGTGGAGAAATTACTAATTAAAACCGACACAAATCTGTTGGAACTTAATGGTAATTCTTATTATCATTTCTCTACTCCAATGTAAATGTAAGTAGATATATGACTTGAAGATTTGTTAATAGTCAAATAAAGACTATTTAAGTATTGGCAGCTGGTTCTTTCTACTAGTAAAGATGAGGGCTGGTAACCAAAAGTGCAGAATTTTTCACGATTAAAAAATCCTGCATTTATTCGTGTTTTGTATCCTCAATACTAGGAAACATTACTGCATGTGTACTTTATTCTATTGTAGAACAGCCAAAAAGAAATAGAAAAAGAAAAGCTTGATATATACAGCGAGATACAACCAGAATTAATTAAAGGACTAAACATGCACTAATAGCATACCACCTTTTTACATCATATTTTAACCTATTGTAGCAAGTAATATGTTAGAGAACAATGGATATGTTGTGGTTGATGTTGTTTGAACACGTAACCTGCCTTAATTCCTAATTTAATGATACCACTTAATAGGGCTATACATTGTTGTCTGCTAAGGGTATAAAATTTAAACTCATAAATAAAATCTCGTTCCTGGAAATTCTCTAAAACTAATAGATTTGTTAATGGATACTGAATTTCTGTAGAGCTAACATAGAAGTATAAGAGAAAGAAATAGTCATAGATATAACGGCTAAAAAAAGAGTAAACAAAAGCACATCTTGTCATATTGATCATTAGCCCTAGCTTCTTTCCCAAGAATATACATCCATAGTTGATACTATATATGCAGATGCTTATATTAAAACTATTTTATATCTTTGCATCAATTAAGTAGTCTTATAGTTAAGGAACTTTTCCTGGGAAAATGATATCAACATCAAAATAACGAAGTATACAAAAATCTATTGAAAAGAAAGAAGAAGGGAGAAAGCTAAAGAAGAATATCGAAGTATTTGTTCCTGGAACATGACAAAAGGAGAACAAAAAGTCATGAGTGAAGGATTGAAGAAGGCTTTAAGAAATAGGAGTATAAAAGATGTTTGGAGACCTAAATTAACAGCACAAATAATAGGATTCCTTCAATTAAGAAAGAAGTTTGTGATTGTATGCTAAGTACAAACCGTGAGGGACTCTTCTATGCTTCTTCTTTCAAGAATTTGTATCAGAAGACTCAGCTGTTATCTTTTGTATCCAAAACCTTCTACAGACAATCACCTACTGCAGTTGTAATCAAACATATCATCATTGAGCTAAAAAATATACCATAATAATAACTACTGCTCCAACTCCAACCAAGTTGTGTCGACTATATGAATCTTTGCTATTCTTGTTACACCAATTCAACTTGAGAATATATGAAAATGGGAGAAATTTTTCTTCGATGATGGGGTTTGTGGTGGGAGGGGGGTGAGGATCGGAGTAGGAGGAGAAGCAGGTGATATTTTCTCCCTGGGGGTTGGGAGGTATTTGTTTCATTCAACGATGGAATTAATTTTCAATGCCAATAATATATTGCTGTGACTTTTCTATGGTGTTATTACTTAGATAAATAGACATAAGAATATACTTAATTTAACAAGAAATTACAAACTGAACTATGGTCAGACAGTCCACTTGGTGCTCATTATAATGCAATAATTCTCACATTATGGATACAGATGAGACTGGTCCTCCTATTGGTTGAATATAGTATCATGTGACTATCCCTAAATGTAATTTTAAAATTTGTAAACCTCTTTTCCATCTCTTCTTTGACAGTTGTCGCATCCCAACCCCACCCTTTTTACTTCGTTATTTGCTTTCTCATGTGATTATCTTATAGTTTGACCTTTGCTGAGGACTTGTCCATTGAATGTATAGTAAATTAATCTTTTTTTAATGATAAAAACAAATGGAGTCGGCTATTAGAGCCAAAAGTCTTATTCATATGGCCATTGTCCAAAAACAATTTTTTTTTTTTTTTGGACATGATGGGTCTTGTGTGTGTGTTTTCATCAGCCTCTTCATGACTCGATCGGAAGAATTCAGGCTTCATATTGTAATTTGACCAAGTTTGATGCGGGAATAAGTGCACAAACAGCCGTTTATAGCAGTAATATTTAAAAGATAGCTGAAGTTTTCAAAATTAAAGAACCCTCAAACCTTAGTCGAATGCTCAAAATATGAAATTAACAGGTTCAACTACTCAAATAAAACTCCTTTGTGTAAAACTTTAGTCCAATTGAGGTTTTGATGTATGCAGAGTCTGAAAAACAGCTTCTGGTCAAAGCCAAAGTCAAAGTAAAACTCTTTATCAACTGGGCTAAATTCAGACATGATACGTTTCCAGATTATACATAATTGTTACGTCAAATCTCATGATTTTGGTCAATATAGAATCATGCATATATAACTCATGAAATTTGAATTGTTAGCAGTTGGGTTTTTTATAACGCTCTCCCTGCCACCTAAGGGCTAAGACAACATAGCGTGGTAATAGAAATAAGAAAAAAAGAAAGGAATTGTTGTTGATAAGCCTCACATAACTTAAGTGTTCAATTACATACTAAACTACGTTTACAAGGGTTATGTATTAAGCCAAGAAGTAATATCGAATGTTAGGGCTCTTTAGTAAAGGCACTTTCTTTTTCAGAACTTTCAGTTTATGAATATTGAGCAATGACATTTGGTCGATGAGGTAGTAGATCACTACGGAGGTTCAGAGAAACTTAATTACTCCTACAAAGGTGCAATAGCTTATAGGCCCCTGTAAAGCATTTCATTTCCCTATTCATAGCTTTTTATAGGAGACTAGTTAAGATGAGAATTGGGTTGAGCATGTCGATCCTATGTGACCTACGAGTTCGTACTTCACTAACTAGCTGCTAGGTAGGGGTTGCATCTGGGAATTATCAAGTGTGATTTCCAACCATGATTGCAGGGTGATTGGAGCACATGGTCACAAAACTTAGAACCTTAGACTATCAAAACCTAGTGTTAGAAGATGCTCCCTTTAACCCAATTTATAACATTCTAAATTCGAAAATCAAATAAATTTTTCTTTTACTCTGATTTTTACATATAACTGTTAAATATCTCGAATTGTTAATTATTGTGAATTTTTTTTTTAACTGTTTTCACATAAGTATATTTTATTTCAAAAACCTAAAAAATTTAATGTCCGATTTACGATCAAAATAAAAGTTTCAAAATTTACTGCATGAATTTTGATAGCCGGAGTATTTTTTTTTAAAAAAAAGATAGTTTAGCACCATCACTTATTGGGCAAATATATATATATATATATATATATATATATATATATATAAAATCTTATTATCACCAAAACAAGTACAAATTAGTGGCTGATAATGATAGGATTCCACATTCCAGAAACTCTGACCATATCAGCTCCATACTAGTAATTACTATACTCTTATAATAACTATATACTCTCTCCGTCCCAAAATGAGCGTCTGGGTTTGACTGAGCACAGAGTTTAAGAAAATATTTTTAAATCCTGTGGTTTAAATTGAAAGGTGTGTGTAATGTGGGCCAGTGTCTTTAAATTCTGTGGTCCAAAACAAATCTTAGATTTAAGAAGTTGCCATAAAAGGAAAGAGGCACTCATTTTGGGACAAATAAAAAAGGAAAGGTAGACACTAATTTTGGGACGGATGGAGTAACTATACTAAAGTTGCCTGTACAAACTTTCAATCTAGTGTGTATCTTTCCTATATTTTCTCCTGTAATCCACCATTCCAATACGCCACTTGCATTTCCTATTTTATTTGGTTGCAGGTCACTTTTGGCATCAACACTCTTTGGTTCAAATATGCTTCATTTCTTCCTCTCCATATGTGGTACAGTACAGCTGCTAGAACTGCCCTTATGAATCTCCTACACAGTACTCTTTTAACAAGTCTGGCTAGCCTTTTCCATATGCTCTACAGCTGAACTTCTCCTGGTTGTAGTCCAAGCCAATCCATATTCTAGTTAAGCATTGCTGGGAAAATTTGCATTCAAGTAAAGATGATTTAAGGATTCATCTTCTCTTCCACGGAGTCTGCACCATGCATCCGGATATAAACCATGTCTCTGTAGCCTATCTAGGGTGAGCAATCTTTTTTGTGTTGCTAGCCAACAAACAAATGAGTATTTTGGTATATTTATTGAGTTTCACACCCAATGTCTTCGTGGCTGCTTCTCTAGGTTCCCTTTCCTCCTATTGTACCCACTCTGCACAGTGTATTGGCATGCACTCTTAAGCCAACTGGTATGTATGTAACCATCGAGGAATTCCTCTTTGACCTTACATATTTTATTCCAATACCATGCACTATCTGCTGATGGCTTTTATGTTCTCCAGTCCTTTCCTTTTATTTATATTGTGTTGACCCATTTCACCCACAGACTGTCACATTTCTGAGTTATGTTCCACACATACTTGGCTATTGCTTCCTCATTCCACACTATACAGTCATTGATCCCTAATCCTACCAAGTCCCATGTTACTAGAGGAGTTCTATTAGTTATGTCTTTTCCATCCCACAAAAAATTCCTACATATAGCCATAATTTCCTTAAACATAATTCTGGGAAGGATGAACACTGATGCCAAGTATGTATGAAGATGTATCCATACTGTATTTATTAGCTGGACCCTATCTACATATGATAGGTTCCTAGATTCCCATCCCTTCACCCCCCCCTGCAACCTTTTCCACTAATACTTCGCAGTCTAGGACAGAGAGTCTCTTAGGAGACACTGGAACACCCAGGTAAGAAAAAAGGAGCTTACCTCTTACTTAACTTGTTGTGCTGTAGATTTCTTGTATACTCTGGGATGACATATTAGCACAGAAGATGTTTGTCTTAGCAGTATTCACCTCCAGCCTTGAAGCAAATGAAAATATTTTAAGTCCCATCAACATTAGCATGCTGGATTTTTTATCACCTTTGTTGAATAACAACATGTCATCAGCAAAGCACAAATGATTCAACTTCATGATTGTGTATTTTGTATGGTGCTCAAACTCTGGCTTGTTTGACACTTCCTTCCAGATTCTGCATAAGTATTCAGCACAGATTACAAATAGCAAGGGGGACACATGATCCCCTTGCCTTAATCCCCTTCTCTTCTCTATGTCTCTATACAAGTTTCCATTAAGTGCATTCTCTTCTCTATGTCTCTATACAAGTTTCCATTAAGTGCAATTGAAAAGGAAGGAGATCTCACACATACCATCACCCATTGAATAAATTTTTGTGGGAAATTTAATGCAAATAGCACTTTCTGAACATAATCCCATTCTATAAAATTATAGGCTTTCTTGAGATCAATTTTGATTAAGCAGCTTGGTGCACTGTTCTTCCTATTATACATTCTGATCAGGTCCTGGCAAATCATTATATTCCTAATAGTGCTTCTCCTAACAACAAAGGCACTTTGATTTTCTGTTATGATAAAGGGAAATACAGTTTTTAGTCTTTGGCAAAGCAGCTTTGAGATTACTTTGTATGTTGTGCTACATCAAGAAATTGGACTGAACAGTCCTACTGTGTCACTATGCCTCTTTTTTGGGATTAGAGTAAGTACAGTCTTGTTCACCACTCTCAGAAGTTTCCCAATTTTAAAGAATTCCAAGATACTTGATGTAAAGTCCTCCCCTACTATATCCCATGCATCCTTAAAGAACTGGCTTCCGCATCCATCTAGTCTAGGTGATTTGGTCCCTAGGATGCTCCATAGTGATTTTTTAACATCACCAGCTGTAAATTCTTTGCATAAATCCACCCTCTAGTCATGAGTGATTATTCTGCCTTTCTTCACTATTCTATTGACAATATGGGTTCTTTCTTGGTTGGCAGACCCCAGGAGCTTAGTATAGTATTGTAAAAGGCTTCAGCTACCCAATTCAGGTCATTCATCCTGTTTCCATCAACTTCATTTATTGAGAGCACACTGTTGTTTCTCTTTACTTTCATGTAGTTGTGGAAATATTTTATGTTTTGATCCCCTTCACCAAGCCAGATAATTTTTATTTTCTGCATCAAGAACTCATCCCTTGCTTTCCTCCAAAGCTCATACTCTTTTGTTAGTTCAATGCTCTCGTTTATCAACCTAGTGTCTGTTGGTTTCTGCTGTAGTTTCTTGGGATAATTCATGAGCATTTGAAACTATTGTTCTGATTGAGTTTCCACCTCGCTAAACTTCTCTTTATTGAGCTTCATCAGTACACCCTTTAGCTTATCTAGTCTCCCTACTAGTTGGTACATTTTCACCCCTTGAATTGCACAGTTCCTCCAGCATTCCAGGACTCTACTTTAAAAACTTCTAACTCCACATATTAAAGTACCTAAATTTTTTTTTCTTTGTGTTTTTGATCTCCTTCCTATCTAATTACTCCTGGTCTATGGTTATACACCCCTGACTGCAAGTATTCTACTTATGATGTTAGCAGTTCCACTAACTATTAATAATTTACCATTACCCTATCAGTTTTGTTGACCACTCTATCTGCTTCTTCCTGTATGTTTCTCCATGTGTAGAAGCACCCTTTTGATTTCAGGTCCTCCAGTTAACATTATGTCGCACATTCCCTAAATTCCCTCACTTCAGATAATGTAACAGGTTGGCCAATCCTTTTCTCAGGGTTCAGAACAAAGTTAAAATCCCCCATGAATTTCCATGGCCCTTTCACAGAGCCTGCTATGTTTGAAATTTCCTTTCACAAACTCTCCTCGTTGCTTGGTCATTAAAACCATACACAAATGTGATACTAAAATTATTTTTTTAGCTCACATGAATTGCTGTGCAGTAAATCAACTTCTCTGTCACCTCTAGTATATTTATTATTTCAAATACCATAGGCTCCCATACTACCTATATCCTTCCTCTATTGTGCTTAGTCAGATTTTTTACAAAGGACCATCCTCTACAAAGATTAAGAGAGGCCTTAGCAGCCTTTGATCTCTTAATCGTTGTTTCCAGAAGTCCAAATAGACTTACTCTCATCCTGAGCATATGCAGCTGCATCTCATTCTACTTAGCTATTATATTCAGACTTCTGGCATTTCAGAAGCCTATGTTATCAAAGAGTCATCTAGGCATTGCACCTAGTGTCCAATTTTATAAATAATAAAAATAAAAACTTCAATGAGGATAATACAAAGTCAGGAGGGGCCAACTATACCTTACATTATCCTATCGAGGGATTCGTAGCTTTAGGGTTAGCAACACTTCCTTTTTTCTGAATACTCCCACTATTCTCTGCAGTACCATCATTCTTCTCCCTGTTTTCTATAGTTTGAGGGTTATGCTTCCCTCTCATGACTGTTTTCCATTCCCCTGTGTTATTCCTTCTGTTTCCATGTGTTTTTCTTTGACCCACCCCTATTTTTTTTTCTTTGGTTCTGTTCTATGAGCCCTAGATTCGGCCCATTTACCTCTATGCATGTTTTCTCTTGAGGTATTTCTCCTATAATCCCCTCTTCTTGTTCCTTTTTCTCCTCTCTTTTTTTTTTCTTTTTCACTGTGCTCCTTCTAAATTGTGTTCTACATTCCGCATGGCATAACCAAAAATTTTACAGTGTCCACAAAAGGTTGCTTTCCACTCACACTTCACTTCTTGTTCTACTATATTGCCTTTTTCATTTTCAAACATGACATAGCTAGGATATTCTTGATTCGATTTAACTTTCACCAGAACCTTTGCATAAGCAAGCCTCTCCTTTTCATTTGTTGCTCTATCTGACTTAATTGGTTTCCCCACAATTCCAACAATTTTTGTTAGGGCATTTGTTTCCCAATACTTAATATCTAGTCCCATTAGCCTAGTCCAACTGGAATTTTGTCCACCGTTTTCTATTTAAGTTCAATGTCATGTTTCTATGGTTTAATGACTATAGGCTTTTTATCAAACATACGCACTCCTTCCTCGACAACTTTAATTTGAAGTTCTAATCAATGGATGCGGACAAGAAAAAACTCTTCGATTTACCTGATCAATTTTATCAATCATGTAAGAGCTCGAAATACGTTTAAAAAGGCCTTCCATAACATTCAACAGTAGATTCGAGCCTAGGATGTAGCAGATTACCATTTTCCAGTATTCAATCTCTTTGCTGATGTCATCCATGGTAATTTACATTTGTCATTGGCGCCTCCTACGATGATAGATCTGCTCCGTCATTTGTAGGAATTGTTTATTCCATGATCCTTTGTTTCTACTTATATTGTTGGATCCCTGTTTTGCTACTTCTACAATTCCTGCCCATGATTTCCTTTAAGGAGATCTATGTTCACTTGATGAGAACTCTAATGGCATAATTTCATTGATATTGTCTATCATTTTGGATTTCTTTGCAACATTTGATTGTGGTCTCTTAAGCATCCCTTGATATCCGATTCCCCGATCATTTTGCCCCTTTCCCTTCCAAGATTTGGTTTTCCCCGCCATCAGTGTTACCTGAGAGAAAAAGTCATTCTATAGAGAGAAAGTCTTTGTAACCACTTAGTTTTCCAACTTATCGGCCAAATATACAAATTTAGATTATAGAGTTAGGCTCAAGGCCATATCTTCACATAAAATATATATAAATAAATTCTATTCCATTTAATTTAAAATTTTAGTTGAGAGATCATAGTAATGCTCAACTATGTCCTATAAAAGGAACTAAGCGATCGTCGCAAATATATCCGATTTAAGTCCGGACTTGAATCTCACAGAGAGCGCGCGTATAGAAAGTAATAATTTTACTAGCCAAGTTATCTAAATCCTATCAATTCCAAAATAATTAATGGAGTTTATAAAGAACTATTAACTAATTAAAAGCAAAAGTAAATTAGAGAATAAAGTAAACAATGACAGTCAATATGAGAGAGCCTAAAGTAGATAAAGACAAGAATAAATAGAATCATGAAAGAACGATGTGAACTAGTATGCTTGTTTATAGCATTCCACCTATAAAAAAGTACATCATAACCCTAGAAATAAGTTTAGTTACTCATGCTCAAACGTGAAAACATAATGACAATAAGAATCATAAGATAGAGGGAGAAGAAACTCTAAAAATATAGACTTGATGTCGCAACTCCCTTGCCTCCAAAATCTTCTTCTCCCTCAAAAGATGTTTTAGGATGTATTTATACTGTTTTAGAACGACTGGGCCAACCTTGGCTTGTGAAAACCCGTCCAAATTGATTTGGATCGGAGCAGGAAAATATGCCTTCCGCGTCGCGCCATGAAACGCACTGCGCCTTCCTGTAGGTCACTTTTACTGCAACTTTGATTTTACCGCAGCGTGGTATGCGATGCATAGCGCTGTGCGGTAGGCCATTTTCGCCGCCGGTTCAACATTTTTGTTTCAAACTCGTTCCTCTCGTGTCTCGGGCCTCTACTGAAACCTCAAAGTTGTTCTTCCTCTTTTAAGCTTCAGAGAGATCATCTTTCGCCCATTTCATTCCTATACAATAAATAAAACCATATAAGCATAAAACACCTAGAATATTACTCAAACAATTAGTAAAGTAGCTGGATATGAGATAAGATGAAGGCTAAACACTTTCGCCGAATATCAACACCCCACACTTGAACCTTTGTTAGTCATTGAGCAAATTTAGAGCTCTTCACCATCCCTACTACTCTCTACCCTTAGCAACGGCTCGTCAACTTAGAACTCAATTCAAGTACTCCTCATAATCCTCTCTAGCTCGCTAATGGCAAGAATTTTTAAAATGATTAGAGCCTGACTCGTAACATCCTAGCATCGAGATATGACTCTCAAACACCAATATTACTAGACTTGCCCTCTCACTCTAGTCAAGATGTCTAATAACTTCACCTATCCTTTGTGACTCATGTGCCTTTACCATAATAAAAGAGATCGCCCACATACATAGAAGAATAATAATAGCAAATCTTGGGACATAAGATTGGAAGAATTCACTTACCCTCATAAAGAACTCCATTTCACTCATAAGATGCACTAGAACATCTCCTCATGCAATGCTTCACTCATGCAAACTCGCTTGGTCTAGAATTAAGTAGGTCTTTATTTCGTTGTAATGTAAACTCGACGGGTAGGATATATTAAGATGATAGTGACTACACCTCACTGAGCACTTTAATACATCGAACACTTTTATCACTTTTTCTCAGTTGTGATATCTTACCAACACTTACCACTTGACACGACCCGGAATCCGGCTAGGCCGTGCGGGCACCCGACATCCTCCCCTAGACCCGTCGGGCGAATCCTTACCAATTAAATTAGGATAATAAATATAATTCAATTCATAAATAAGAACAAGACTTAAAAAAAGCGCAGACATACTGATACCTCTAAGCTATACAAAAGAAATTACAGCTGACTATCCAATATACTAGGTTTAGGGTTATCCAGACTAGACATCTAAGAGTACAAAGGAAGACAGATACCTCCTGAAGGGAGCAAAATACAACTGAAATAATAAACATAAATCTGGTGGCCATCCGAAATAAGAGCTGGCTCACATTGACAGTTGAAGTTGTCTTCGCTCCTTCACGACATGACGAACTCAATCCTGGAGCGAACCTGCCGAAATAAAATAGATAGACAAGGACAAACAACAAACAAGGGTGAGTCAAAAGGACTCAATAAGTGGGGCAGACTAGCCATCTCAAAGAATAGGATAACTAGCCAGGGAGAAAAGAAATAGATAAACCAGATTCGTCTTATTTAAATTATGAAAAGACAGAGCCAGATAATAACTGGAAACACGTATGGAATTATAAACTCATTAACAACCAGGAACATAAGATAGCCAGAACATATGGGTATCCCGAACATATCAACAGTCAGAAATACATTCTGTTGCGGCGTACAACCCGATCCATATATTCATACTGTCGAGGCATGCAACCGGATCCATATATTCATACTGTCGCGGCGTGCAACCCGATCCATATATTTATACTGATGTGGCGTGCAACCCAATCCATATATTTATACTGTTGCGGCGTGAAACCCGATCCATATTTTAAAGCATATAAACCAATTAGTGGCACAAAATAGCCAAAAAAAAATATAAACAACTAAATATGACCACAATATGGTATACATATCGCATACATAAAACACAACACAATAGTCAGTATACGGTGCAATGAAATGGGATGAATGCGGTACGATACAATGCAGTCACATATGCCTGATACCTATCTCCGGCGCGGGACTCTCATCGTCTACCAGGAAATATATGCAATAATGACCCTTCACCGGCTCGGGACTCTCATCGATTACCGGGAAGCATATGCAATGATGACTCTTCACCGGCTCGGGACTCTCATCGATTACCGGGAAGTAAATACAATAATGTACCTTCACCGGTGCGGGACTCTCATCGCCAACCGGGAAGTATATGCAATAATGACCCTTCACCGGCTCGGGACTCTCATCGATTACCGGAAAGTATATGCAATGCTCAAAACTAGAGTACAATGCTCATATACTCAATGCAATACCAACAACAGGGTATAACATATAATATATAATATAAATTCAATGCTAAGGCATAATGAGTACATCTATCGGCAGCTACACACGTAAGGAACAAGTGGTAGAATATCCACAAGGCCAAGGGCTTCCAAAGAAATGGATATAAAGACTTACCTCATTCCACTGTTACTCAACAACCGCTTTGTCCTTTGGATTTACTGCCCAAACGATCCTTGCCTATTCGATAAGCAGAAAATATATCAAATTAGGCTAAAGGCTTCGTTCCTCGCATCTTAGGGCAATCCAGTTAGGAACCAGATACCCTATTCGCGTACGCAATACGCAGGCCAGGCCTATGCACAGGGTTCAAAGTCACATAACCAAACTCTAAATAAATTACATTTATATGTTGTCCATAACTCACTGAGTACGAATATATAATCAATTACATTATCGGGGTCCAATTAACCCTTGAAACTATCAATTGAACTTATTAAAACGATGTCTAATATCTCAATTTTTACCGTTAAAATATATTCAAACACATGTAATAACTGAAATAATGAATTACCACCATGACCTGGATGTTTCGGGGTAAAAATTCTATCTTTTTCCTGCTCTTTTCCCTTTTCTTTCTCCTTTTTCCTTGCCTTTTTCTCGCAGCGTTGAGAATGTTTTTGATTCTGTTCGATTTGACCTTTTAAGGCAAGGGCCGCCGCCTCTTTATCTTTTTCTTTTCTTTCTTTTCTCTTTTCTTTTATTTTATTTTCTTTTCTTTTCGTTTTCGTGGCGACAATTAAAACGGAACCGTTCAAAATTCGAAATTAATCCCAAATTTTGCATACAAGTTATACAAAATATATGTAACACACTTGCTAAGGCGGATCTGAAATCGAACTCCCGAAACTCAATATGCAAATTAAATGGAATAAGGTCAAATTATTTAACTTTCCGTATTTTAGCTGAAAGTAGCCGAACAACCTCGAAATTCATTTTTGAAAGTTCATACAGGTAAAAAATAATCATATGAATCTAACGGCGCTTTCGAATTTCGAATCGGAGCTTATTCGCCAAAATCGAGCTCGAAAATCACTTGTTAATATTTACCGACAACAGAAACTGAAACCTTTTTCCGATACCTACCAAACAAAATCTGATTTAGCTCGAATTTTACAGACAGGTCCTAGTGGACCTTACAAATACTTTAAAATTATCGACACGCCAATCGGAGTCCTAACTTCCGAAACGACTACCTAAGGTTGTTTCACCACTTTGCCAATTTCAATTCTCCCCTCTTCTTTAAGCTTGAGAAATTTCTACTGGCTAGGACCATTCATTTTTTTTTTCAGTTTGCTTCTTTTCTTTTTCTTTTTCTTTTCTTTCATTCTTTTTTTTTTCATCCCTACCAATAGTTCCTCAAAACACTGCACCTCTAGAATATTTTTTTCAAGAATCCACACACAAAGTATATCACCTCACACATAGGTGTTTACCACTCATCCAAACCCTTAGTGCTCAACAGAGATATAAGGGTTCAAATGAAGGTTAATTTAGAATAAAGGGTTTCTGGCTTGTAATGTAGTTATCAAAAAAATAAAGTCTACGGCTCAAAGGGACAAACTATGGATAATATGCATTGGGTAGGCTAAATTTTCAATTGCTTAACAAAGAAACGCCTCTATTCTTTTCTAAACTGCGCATGACTTGCACTCACAAAGCACATAATCGAACAAAGTCCTAGACATCAAATGGTCACGGAATACTACAAACCACACACACATAATGGCACACAAGTCACTTAGGACGGATCAACTTTGATACTCAACTAAAAGAAAGCAAGACAAGCTATCATGAAATGGCATACCTAAGAGTCAAAACATGAGCCTAAGTGTACAAGTAAGGTACTCCTCATTTTCAAGGCATAAACTGAACAATAGATTCTTGAAAAGAACATTTAAATCAAACTCAAAGTATCTAAATCATGCCTAGTAGGCAAAGAGTTACATGAGAAACTACCTCAATTATCTAACTTATACCCGGTTCAAAGACTCATCCCTATGAAAAAGTTTGATGCACTAAAAAAACCAAGGAGGATTATTAAAAAACACAATGATAAGATGGAGAGTTCTCCACCCCACACTTAAACTCATGTGTTGTCCCCAATGCATAGACATAAAGAGAGAAGGTAAGAAAACTCTGACTCAACAGCCAGAAGCACTTGCACACTTGTGTTAGAGTCTCTTGCAAACTCGTCGGTTTGGTACTTAGACTTCCCCAATCAAGCCATTGTCATCATTGGTATGCAATGCATCAAACCCAGACTTACTCTAACGTCTCAATCCTGCACATAAAAACAAACAAGTGACATAAACTTCTTCATTTTTTCTTTTTCTTTTCTTTTCTTTTTTTTTTTTTTGATTTTTTTTCATTACACCCGTGGGTTGCATCCCACACAGCGCCTTAGCTTACATCGTAGCACGATGTCTAACTTTCCAAATCATTATAATTTTTGCCTCCATTGTGAGCTAGCGAATTGGATCCCCAAGCTTGACTCCAGTTTATAACAATGTTCTTGGGGCGGTGGTAAAAATCCAAATGCGCCATAAATCAAAGATCGCATTTTGCACGTCTTGGCCTTTAAATGAGGAATTTGTTCTTGTTTTGTTAGCCTAGTGAATTCCAGAAAATAAGCACCATATGCCTCTTCTTTCGACTTTTTCATTGCTTCAGAAGAATCGATTTCTATGCTCCATCAAAACACAATGTTGAGAAGTGTTTAGAATATGGTGCGACACGCTCAAACCTCAATTTATTTTCGCCATCCTCTTCTTGACAAACTAGAATCAGTTAAAATCATATCTAGTACCGCTTTTTCAATATTGGCATCCCAAAACACCATCTGGCTAGATGGTTGGCCTTCAACTAGTGATTCCTCTATTGAAAATTCAACTTTTAGCTACTCAAGTAGAATATCAATTTCTCTCTGAAAACTAAAATCTTCATTGCTTTGTATCTGTAGTTGTTTCTAATTATCCTTTTTCAATATGCACTTATCTTTCTCCAGTAGACGCATTAGCATATCACAAATCTCATCTACATTAGCCTTTTGTTTCCTCTCAGCATCCTGCACTTTATTGCTCCAATAAACATCACCAAAAAAACTAGAACCATCATAATAGGGGATCGAGGGAGGGTAAGAAATATAAGCATAACAAATAAATAAAAACCTTGGCCACCACACATATTGCACATGTTAAACACATAAGATTGATGATTTTTCCATATGTTGTTACCTATACAATTAGAACATGGTGGAGCGCAATAGGAGTAACCATCACCTAGCCACACATAACTTCCAGATACCATCTAATTTTATTTTGTATTATATATACAAACAAAAAAATGTGTACAAGACCCAAAAAAATCAAACTAAAAATCTAGCAATATTTACAACTAAAAACTATTGAAACTGGAAATTCTTTAAAACCTCAACAAATTCTGCCACTACTACTAGAATTATTTGCTCCCCGGCAACAGCGCCACAATTTAGTAACACCCAACTATGTCCTATAAAAAGAACTAAGCGGTCGTTTAAAATATATCCAGTTTAATTCGAGAGCCAAATCCCACAGAGAACGCCCGTATAGAAAGTAATAATTTTACTAGCCAAGTTGTCTAATCCAATCAATTCCAAAATAATTAATGGAGTTTATTAAAAACTATTAACTAAATCAAAGCAAAAGTAAATAGCAGAATAAAGTAAACTCACATCGTCTTCTCCTTTATTGGCGGTAAAAGTTATAACTATCAGAATTCTCTTCCCATATGTTTTCCACCTAGGTTTATTCTTTTGAACTAAGTCTAGGCGTGTAGAGAGCTATTACGAGCCACAATAAAATTCATTATTTCTAACCCCTCCCAATGTTCTCTAATTATCTTCCAATCCATTATAGAAAAGTATTCTATACAAATCTGACCCAACACTATATTATCTTCCGAGCAACTCTAGATCAAGCAACTAATGCAGTCATGTAGATAATCACAAGTAGATAAAGAGAAGAATAAGTCGAAAAGATAAACATCTACCCGGTATACCAGCAATCCTTCTATGCGGATACCCCTTTTTTACTCTCAACCATTGCCGAGAGAACGGAAGGAAGGAAATATATTTAGAAATCTTTCCTAGCTACCGGGGAAGGGGAGAGGAGAACATAAGTAGCCGCTACTTCTGTCTGCGGCTATCTTCTCCTATTGATTAAGCCCTTCAAAGGAATTTCTTCTATTTCTTCTTTCTAAAGGCAAGGCTAAGCCAGTCATCTATCTGACCTGACAAGGAGGTCGACTTTGATATCTCACCCCGGATCTCTACGGTTGGTTGAAGGTGTCTTGGCTTTTCATTCTGTTTTATAGAGACCCGAGGAAATTCTATATAATAATAAATGTAGAAAGGTGAGGGTGTGGTACTTTAAGAGTATAATAAACTTTACAGCAAAGTCGCAATAGAATCATGAAAGAATAACATGAATTAATATACTTGATTATAGCATTGCACTCATAAAAAGGTACATCATAACCCTAGAAATAAGTTTAGTTACTCATGCTCAAACATGAAAATATAATAACAACAAGAATCATAAGATAGAGGGAGAAGAAACTCTAAAAATATGTTGTCTAAAAACCTCTTGACTTGACGTCTTGACTCCCTTGCCTCCAAAATCAAATGAAGTTTTAGGATGTATTTATACTATTTTAGAAAGACTTCGGCCGACCCTGACTTGTAAAAACCCATCCAAAACTGATTTGGAATCGCATCAGGAAAATATGTCTTCCGCGTCGCATCACGAACCGCACTGCGCCTTGCGGTAGGTCACTTTTACTTCTACTTTGAGATAAAAAGTAAAAAGCATGTATTTCAGATAGTATGTAGAGAGACATAATAAGAAAATATAGATCTTCGCACTACGAACTTAAGCTTGTTATGCGATGATCACCCAATTTTAATACTAGTACTTGAAATTTGCTAATTAAGTTCATTTTTTTTCTTTTTTCAACAAACCCCCGTAGGTTCTACAGGTTTTAGATGTTTTAAATTACATATAAACATAGAGCCATTACAGTGGAATATTGAACAGGAACTTACCTTCAGCCATAGTTGTTCAGGTATTGCTGAAAAACCCCTTGTGGATCTTGACAGAAAACCATAAGAATTCTTCTAGCTTATGCCTAGAAGAATGCTAGATTGATGGTGTCACAGGCGTATTTATAGGTAGGTTAGGGACTCCTATGTAAAAATTTTAACCCTAGGGACTTCTTAATAAAATAAGGTTGTCCTAGGGACTCACATTATATGTTTCCTTCCATCAAGGAAACTTGTATAACCATAAAAAATATCATTTCGTTAATTACTTGCTTGAGAGACAAGGTAAATATATTTACTTACCTAATATGTAGGGTCATATTAAAGTCTCCAAAAGAGACTTTCTAACATTCTCCCACTTGGCCCACATATTATGATCAGACAATTCTTTATAAGTGATAAACAAAGTAATATGGCCATAACTATATTCACTCGCCTGAACCGTTATACAAAATCATTTTAAATAAAACATATTATTACAAGAATCATGGAATTTATGTTCTTTAACAAAAACTTCCTTCCATGTATTACAATGCAAATACATTCTAATAAAATGCTCAAAAACTTTATGAATGAACTTAATATAAGTCATTCGGAGTCCAACTTTATTGATCCAGTGATCATAATTTATACATGAAATCAAAATGTGCACTATCATGTATAAATAAATAAACAATAATGTCTAGACAACTGAGAAAGGAACAAAGTTAGGCTAAAATGAGCTACTGAGACCCATATGATTTGCATGATCCTTAAAACAATAAGCTCGTAAACCTTTATGTTTATACCTAAAATTGTATGTCTAGGTTAAACAATAAAATTTATGTCGGGTCACAAACTACAGTAAAATACGATGAAAATGTAATTAAATAAAGAGGAAAATTATAGACAAGAAAGTAAAGAGTTTTGTTCCTTGAGAATAGCTGGACTTAGTGTGAGTCGCTTGATATACAATACAATGTAAGGAGGGGTATTTATAGTAGAGATTACCCAGTCCTAATTTTGGTAAAAAAAGACTAATAAAGGTCATGGACCTATAAACTCAAGGCGGTGGTATTTACGAAATCCTAACTAGGAGACTACAAACCCTAACGCGGCGGGATGTATGCCTTGCGTCCTAGGCCCGTATCGCCTAAATAGTCGTAACTCGTAGAACAGGCATGTATCCTCCGTGCCCGATGATTTGTAGGATAAGTCTAGTCTCGCCAACTACACTCGTATCCCATTAATAATAGATGTCGTATTTTCCCACACAGTCCGTCCCCCCGCTTGTTCAGTGTTGATGCAAGCAGTCAGGAAGTGAAAGAGGCGTGATAGAAGACGTGAAGGTGAGACTGCACCCAAAACTCGTCCCCTATCTTTTCGCATGCATCGCATTGAATGCAAATACTCAATTACAATGACGTGTGCCCCCGTGATTGGAGGGGTTTTTATAAAAATCTTCCCAATGCTGCCACTTCTCTGTTCATATATCGTAATTATTGGGATACATATTATGTAAACTGCAATAATCATGATCACATGTAATCGCGATCCTACATGATTAAAATCGTTCAGCTTCTAATTCAAGAATCCTCCTAGGCGTGTATAAGTACGTCGTAATTATAGAAACTTTTATTGATCTTCAAATCATTCAAGAGTTTCCATTCGAAAGACAACTCTTCGTCCAGCCTTAACAATTCTATCCTTCAACATGGTCCAAGGACCAAACTTTCTTCCTGCAAATTTCATAACCCAATATTATCTTCCCGCAACCTTTAGCTTTGAAGGTGATGGCTGAATGCAAGGCCAGACACCCAAACAAGAAGGTGAAAATAGCAACCTTTTTATTGAGTGTTATCCGTCAGCAGTTGTGAGGGATGACATAACCTGTATCAGGCTTGATTGTAAGTGGCCTGAAGTCACAGACATCATTGTCCCTTCTGCTGAAGAGAGAATTTGCTCCCATCGTGTTGGTTACTCGATAGTACACACGTACCCTTTCACTCTACATCTCAACGAGTGTGTTCATTCGATCATTGAAGAGACATCCCGCCAATATAATATCTGCTGGGTCAAGTAGGGCCCTCAGTATGGCGATTGGTGGCTTTGTTAGATCAGCCGGTGAACCATGCCAAGGTAAAGTTTTCCTTCTGGCATATTCTTACTTTCTACTCTCCCTATCTCCACAAGGAGGGAATGTTGATGTTCATCAAATGGGGGAAGAAAGGTGTGGTCCCCAACAGCGAAGACTCCAAGGACCGTAGCTGGGTCCATCGATATGTGCAATACAGACGCCATATGTAGTTTGGACACGTAAGTTTCTACGCCCTTATCTTCGAACATTCCTCATCTGCCATTTCTTCAAACTGATTGTTCATCTTTTTTAGTGAATTTCGTGACTGCTATATACAATTAACTGGTGATGAGTTAACCATGTGGGTCACTGTGATCTTTGCAAAAAACCCTCCTACTTCAATGACTTTCACATCCCTGGCCAATTAGAATGGATGGCAGGCAAAGGACCATGGTAAGTCATCTCTTTCGAATTTCTCTTTTGATCCTTGGCTTCTACAGTCTTCATTACTTCCTCTTTGTCTTAGGGTTCTCCCGTCATGAACTGCCCCTGCTGAAAGAGATTAAGATTTATGTCCCATACATTGCTCCCTTGCCCGATATTCGAGCATATGGAGAAAGAATTGCTGAGAGGGCGAGCAACTCCCGCTCTTTGAAGAGAAAAAGGCCTTCGAGGCTTGACAACATGGTGTTTTTTAATGAGCCCTTGTTGATTTCTGATAGTGAGAGAAAAGTCTCCCGAGTACCATAACCTAAGACCATTGAGACTTCTTCCTCTGCGGCTAATGAATCTGGCCCGTCTATGCGAAAGCGCAGACACTTGATAGATGAAGCCCTTGAGGTTGAAGACGAAGCAGGTGCGGAGGAGGAAGTGGTGTTACCATCCATTCCCCTCCAGCTCCAATCATCAGGTCAATCCTTTGTTACTGCGACCCTAGCCTAGGGACGCAACGGATAACCATCATCACTAAACCTACTGATAATCTGCAAACCATGACTATAACTAATAAATTGAACAAGCATAAGCCTAATTATAAGAACTATACAATTTGGAAATCCGACAAGGCTAATATAAGCTAACATATAAAGACATACTAACTGCACTGCATATCTACAGGCCTCTAGGAGTGCTGAATTGCACAAGTACTACACAGAACATAGCCCCGTCATACTTAAACTAGCTGACTATACACATACCAAAAGATAAGTAACTCCAGGAATAAGCGAAGTGACTCCAATAGCTAGTGGATGGCCTACTGATATGGCCCAAGCACTAATTTATCTGTACCTGCGCGACATGGAACGCAACACCCCAGAAAAGTGCGTGAGTACGATATGTACAAAGTATGTAAGGCATGAGCATATAATATATCATAGTTGAATGAAACTGTAAGCTAGAATATAATTATGTAAATATATGCTGAAGTATAGAAATGTAGATAAAAATTTGAAATACGAACTAAACATGATCCGAATATAAACTAAAATCTAGTTGAATCTGAAACTGAAGGCTGAGCCAAAATATACTGATAACTGATTATGATATGACTAATAACTAGTAACTAGAAACTGGAACTGATAGCTGTCAACTAATACTGACACTAAGAACTGGTGGCTGATAACTGAGAACTGATAATTGGTACTAAGCTAAAATTGAACTGTTATTTGAACAGGTATCTGTCTGGTGTTATGGGTTGTATCCCCCAAATCATGTAACTGATTATCTGAACTAGCCTCATGTATAGTCATGTGGTGCATAGCGTGGCTATATATGCATATATAACGAACCTGGTGGGTGTTATGGGCTATGTCCCCCCAGCCAGTAATCTCTCTGGTCAGAGTGTGTGAATGATACCCGGCCACACTAGGTGTCTCAACACCCGCTTGAACCAGAGGGGCTGTGTCCCCCCAAACGGGTAGTATCACACGTGTCCAGACTGTGTGTTTAATGTCCAGCCTCTCATGGGGGAATCCAAATCACACATAATATGATCACAATATAAGAATAAGCATGTATGAGGCCCAAAACATGTGGCAACGATAGATATGAACTCAAAGGAATGATAATAAAACCCTAGATGAAATTATAGGCACAACCTTGAACTCAGAATTTATCCAACTCTTTGAATTTCTATAAAAATTTCGCCAGAGTTTTCCCTAAAACTGGATGATCCTCAAAAAACAGAAACCAACACTATAATATACATAGGAATGGATACCCGGCCAGAATGATAACATCGAGTAACTGGAAGTTCAGCTATCTACAAAACAAGCGACACAACAGAATTATGAACGTAATGTCAGCCAATCATTTTATAAAGCTTCTACTATTTATTTAAGATAAAACCGAGCACCTAAACATGCTATATTAGCTTAAACATTTATAAGGGATGCTATAGGATATGTATAGGTTAATGGATTCCATAAAATATTGAATGGACAACAAAACAAAACGATCGGACGACGAAACAATTCCATGACTGCACAGAATTTCTGGACAGTACCATTGTCCTGTATTGCATCATAGTTTTCAGGGCCTAAATGAAAAATATAGACTTTAGAATCTGATTGAAAGTTATAGATATCAGTCTCTTACAAAAAGTTATGCTCAAACTACTAACAGCTGTCTGAGTGAAAAATTGATTTTCAAGTTTTGAGCCATCTTTCGTGTTGCTCTTGGGGACTGATTTGAGAAACTTATACGTGGGTCTTTTTCACCAAAATCTACCTATACAAGGGTACAATGATGCTACACAAGCTCACCATGAAATACTCGAATTTTGAAGGCAAAACTAGCTTGGAAAGTTACAATAGACATGCCTTAGTTGAAAGAGGAAGATATGCTTTATATACCTTTGATATTTTACTTCTAAACCTTGTTTCCTTTGAATTCCAAACCTTCCAAAGCTTAAACAAGATATAACATAGAATTTAAGCACTTTTCTTAGCCATGAATTAACCTTCCAAAACTCCAACTACAAAAGAAATAGAGAGGCGGTATAGTGATACTTACGTCGTAGGGATCGTTCTAATGTTATCGCTTCTGGATTTTGAGTTACGGATAACCGAATGGTGTTAAATACCTGAAGATATATTGAGGATATGAGAGTTTTAACTTTAATTTTTATTTTTTGGTTGAAAAATAAGAAAATCTCATCCAAAAACGAGATATGTATAGCCACCGCCAATGTCCACGCAGGTGGGTAAGCTGCCAGCTTGATAGCTTGAGCGGTCTGATTTCGAATGCTTGTATCTTCATAGTCTAATGCCATATTGACGAACGGTTTACAGCGTTAGAAACTAGACACATGGAGCTTTAATTTCACAAAAACATTTTCCCGTAAACATCATTAGATTGGCAGAAAACTGCATCGCAAGATGACCCATTTACCTGCCTGCTTTAACCGTAATACGGCAACGTGACTTGGCGTTCCAACTTTAAAAATTCATATTTTTTACTCTGATGTCGTATGAATAAAAGGTTTGGACCTTTTGAAACTAGGTTTTAAGGCCTTCAATTTGGTATATAGTATGTCTCCAAAAGACCTCAGAAAACACATAGAATTAATTGCTCAAAAAGATTCGTTACAACACAAATTCTTAGCCGATTTTTCCGCAACTTAAATCCAATTTTTTCCAAACTTTATATTCAACATATAAACGTCATATATAGTCATATTATGACTTTAAACTTAAATTATTCTTAACATGTCATTAGTGTAATATACGTCACTTTAGACGCACGGAATGTAATAATCTCTCCCCCTTAGGAACATTCGTCCTCGAATGTTGACTGAGGTATACATAAGCATTAAGCAAAGATCCATTACGTACATGAAGTGGTGAAGAGGTGCGGATATCTTGCCCTCATATCCTTTTCATCTTCCCAAATCATTTCTTCAATATTATTGCTCCGCATATATCAAATGCTCGGTGATCTGTACATCATCAACTATTATAATTCCAAAAGGATCTCCAACACTTTTCTGAAGCGTGGAGTCATGAAACACTTATGTACTACTTGAAGGTTTGCTGGAAGGTCCAAATCATAGGCTACACGCCTAAGTCGTCTGATAATTTGATACGGACCTATGAATCTAGGGCTAAGCTTGACCTTCTTAACGTATCTCATAACGCTTTTCATAGGAAATATCTTTAGAAATACCCAATCGCCAATCTGAAAATATTAGTCTCGACGCCAATTATAGGCAATGATTTCTGACAACTCTGCGCTGCTAGAAATCTCTCTTTGATCAGCTTTACTTTATCTATAGCTTGGTGGATCACATCTGGTCCCAATAGCTAAGATTCACCCCTTTCAAACCAACCCATAGGTAACCTGTATTTACAGTCGTGCAAGGCTTTATATGGTGCCAATGCTGGAGTGATAGCTGTTATTATAGGCAAATTCTATCAGTGGTAAATATTCTTCCCTATTGCCCTTAAAATCTAGGATACAGGTTCTCAACATATCCTCGCGCGTCTGAATGGTCCACTCAGCTTGTCCGTCTCTGGGGATGAAATGGTGCACTAAAATTCACTTGTGCCCCCATACCTTTCTGGAATGATCGCTAAAAGTTAGTTGTAAATTATGTGCCTTTGTCTGAAATAATAGATACTGGAACACTTTGGAGGCATATAATGGCCCTGATATACAATCTGGCGTACTCTTTTCTCCCTGATATACAATCTGCCGTACTCTCTTGCTACATAGATAGTTCTAACAAGCAAGAATCGCTGATTTAGTAAGCCTGTAAATTATAACCCAAATAGAATCATGCCTGCTCCACATACAAGGTAGGCCTGTGATAAAGTCCATATTCGCTGCTTTTCTTTTCTGACCATCTACTTTGATGCTTTTTGATGATATTATATGTCCAAGAAATACTATCGAACTTAACCAAAATTCACATTTCGAGAATTTGGCATATAGCTTCCAGTACAGAATGATACCCAACACCGTGCGTAGATGCTCTGCATATTCTGATTCAGATTTGGAATATACCATAATATCATCAATAAACACTATCACAAACAGGTCTAGATAAGGCCTAAACACGTTGTTCGTAAGATCCATAAATATCGTTGGTGCATTAGTTAGCTCGAATGACATCCCTAGAAACTCGTAATGACATCCCTAGAAACTCACATTCTTCGACTCTAACTTAATGGTAGCCTGATCTCAAGTCTATCTTCGAGAAACATTTAGAAACCTGAAGTTTGTCGAGCAAGTCAGCAATTCTGGAAAAGGGATATTTTTTTTTTATTGTGACCTTGTTCAACTATCTGTAATCTATGCACATACGTAGGGGTCCATCTTTTTTTTTCTTCTATTAAAACTGGTGCTTCACAAGGAGAAATGTTGGGTCTAATGAAACCCTTATCTAACAGATCTTTCATTTGCTCTTTAAGTTATTTTAGTTCTGTTGGTGCCATCCTGTCGGGAGGAATAGATATTGGTTGCGTACCCGACTCTATATCAATGGGAAAATCAATTTCCCACTCTAGAGGAAGACTTGGAAGCTCATCTGGAAATACTTTGGGGTACTCATTTACTACTGGAACTGATTCAAGAGTCGGCACTCCCTTCTGTATGTCTCAGACATGAACTATATGATATAAGCATCCCTCGGTGATCATCTTCCTCGCCTTAAGGTATTAAATAAATCTACCTTTTGGAGATGTAGAAACACCTTTACATGATAAAGCTGACCCTTCTAGAAAATTGAACTGGTCCGTGGTCGCTCTACAGTCAACATTAGCATAGCAAGAACATAACCAATCCATAGCATGTATAACATCAAAGTGAACCATTTCTAACTCAATCAAGTCAGTTGTAGTATTACGGTAGCCAATCATCACAGTGCAACATCTATAAACATACTAGCTACTACTGAATCATAAACTGGGGTGGCTACCTCAAAAGGTTTAATGGCTTCTAGTTCTATCCCAAACTTAGTAGCAGCAGGTTGTAACATATAATAGTGTAGAACCAGAATCTATCAACACATATACAATGAGAGAATTTACTGTCAGAGTAGTTGAGACTATATTGGTGAAGCCTCTTGGTCCTGTCGACCAAGAAGAGAATAAGTGCAATTCTGAAGACCACTTACCGTAGGAGCTCAACTTCGGCCTCTACCACGACCTACTGGTGCCTGAGGAACCTGCCCCTGAGGGCGTGCTGGTAAGAAGAAGCTACAATTGTTCTCGCTGGCTGAGCTGCACCACCACAACCCCTAGATGGGAAATCTCTCATAAAGTGGCCTAACTCACCACAAACATAAAATACATATACATCGAACTAGCATTGGTTCAAATGGCATTTACCACAATCAGAATACCTAGGGTAAAGTGAACCACCCGAACCAGAAACACCTCCACGCTAGGATATAAAATCCTATGATTCCTGACTAGCTCTAGACTGTAGGGATGGTCAGATCTCGGCCCCTAAAATTATGAAGGACTACTAGCTACTGGCTGCCTAACATTCTATTATCTACTAGCACTAGAAATCTCACAGAACAAACCTGAAAATCTTTCTCTCTTGCTTGAGCTCCTATCTCTGTCAGCCCTCTGCTTCCGTTTCCTTTCCTCAAGTTCTAAGGCGAATGCCTGCATCATGCAATTTCCACACCCGACTACATAGATATAGCCATACACTCACTTAGTAAGTGAGGACCAAGTCTCACTATATACATGTGTACCTTGTCCTCCATGTCTGGTACAACTGTAGGAGAAATCCTCGCCAAAGAATTAAAGGGGAGGTTATATTTTAAAACACTCATACACCCCAGTCTCAATTTTGAAACTGATCCAATCGTGCTCTACATATCCTTCTAGGTAAGTAACGCGCGAAGTGTCACGGGCCGCACTTTCCTCAATGACAGCGACACACCTTTGGCCCGTGCGGCGCTCGTAGTCCCACCTGACTACGAGCCAGCCTGCTCCTTATCCCAGGTTTCTAGGAAGCTCGCCTAATAGGCCTAGCTTCAACTGTGCCGCCCGAAGGTCTCTCCCTTGTGGGCATCTCATATGCGGAAACTTTAGTGTGCGCACCTCCGGGGTTGGCTTAGGACCTGCCCGTCCCTCGCCTAGCACTAAGCGTCGCTCCTGCGCGCGAAGTGCAATCCTCAAGCTTGGCCCTCGCCTTGTGCCCTGGCACTTGGCTTGGCTTCGCCCGAGTAGGACAACTCTTTAGCCCTTGGCCCTTGTCATGTGCGTCTCCAAAGATACCTCCCAATGTCTCCTGACAATGGCAAGCGTAGCCCTCGCATCATGTCTCCCTCCTGAGTAGCGCAGCGTCGCCCCACGACTGCGCGTCTAGGCCAACGGGCCCTTGCTTGCATGGTTGAACCCTAGCCATGCTTGCAAGTCAATACACGAGGCTCTCAATAGCTCCTCGAGTACTCAATCGGCACAGAGGTCTTTATCATATCCGAAGACAGCCCGCGGAGCTTAGTCATTCCTTCCTTTAAGCCTCTGACGCCCGTTGTCCGCCCAACGTTGGCCCTCTGGCCACACGCCATCCATAGAGTCGCCTGACTAGTATGGATACCTGGAACACTCCTCTGAGATGTCCAGGCAGGCCCTTGAGGTCCTTCCTCAAGGCAGCTCACTTGGTGCGACTTCCCGACAAAGTGCACGGGGAGGGCTGGTAGGCTGTCACCATGTTTGCCCCCCTTATATATGTCCTTAAAAATTAAACCCCTGTCATAGCACTTGACATCCTTTGTCCAGAGAATCGTACAAGGGTCTAACTTTCCACTCCGACCTCCAAATGAGGTGTCGTTTGTTCCTAGAGATTCCTCTTGACTTTCTTCACACCCCCATGAAGTTTCATCTCATTCCCATACTTGTGGAAAGAGATATAGCCCTCGGAAGATCAGCATAATTACCACAATGCCACTGCTTCTTGGCTAAGTCAAGCCCATAGGCAAACAAGCTCCGATCGGCACCAAACTTGGTATGCACACTCTATAGCATCTTAGGAACAAGGACCTCACCCTATATTCCAAGATTCCCACTATAGCTCCAAAACGTGCGGCACTGACACTCGTGCCCGCACACAGCTCGCACGGCTGACACTCAGCCTGCGCCCAGCTGACACTCGTCTAGCACATGTCTAGCACTCGTCTAGGACATGGCCAAGGCTTCCCTTCAAGTACGCGGCTGACATTCATCCCGCACACGACTGGCCCTCGTCCAGCCGACTGACACTCATTCAGCGCACGGCCGACACTCGGCCGAGCGGCTGACACTCGTCTGGTCCGCCTGTGGTGCAAAGACATTTCGCGCGCAAAGGCATCAAAAGGGCGCCGCGCAACATTCTCCCCCACTCGATCTAGGCATCGTCCTCGATGACTGACTGCCTAAGCCCACGAAAACCCGGAGTTTGCCCCCTCGGGATTCTCCATCACCGTTCCCATTTCCAAGGCTCCTTGGACTTCCTCAAGTCCCTTCTCTTAAAATAGGAGTCGTGCCCATCACTGGTCCTCCCAAGTTTTGCCCAAGCGTGCCTCTGCACTCCATCTCCGCGATGATCACTTGGATAGTGCCTCCGCACTTGCACCTCCGTGGTGACTAACTGTTGCTTCCTCTATAGACAACTCCTTTGTTTTGGCATACTTGCCAACCACGCCATAGCTCATATGGCCATAATCCATCCGGCTAGCTCCCTTTGCTTTTGGTGAGTACTTCAGGCACCCTCTGGTGTGGCACACGCAGTCCAACCGCGCCTTGCAGCCCTATTCTCCACCTCCGCACTTGCACCCTTCAGGATTTCCCTTAAGCCCAATGCCTCCACATAGGCAAATTCTCCCCCACTCAAGTAGGAGACTCTCCTCAATTTCGATAGGAATCCCTCGATGTGGCTCCTTGCCAACCATACTCTCATGATCCTTTTCTCTCCTCAATTTCGGTAGGCATCCCTCGATGTGGCTCCTTGCCAACCATATTCTCATGGTCCTTCTCCTCCGTTTCCCTCTGAAAAGATTCCACTTATGTCATTATGTGAACTATATCAAATCCCGATCCCATAACTCAGAGTACTTTGTTGCTTGATCCCATACTCAAGGCAAATCGCAGTAATTTGTTGCTTGATCCCATACTCAAGGCAAATCACGACTGAGCGACAATAGCCCACACAAAGACACTAGCGGCTGCTCATGCCCAATTCTGCCCCAATTGAACATCCAGTCCGGCCTTAGAAACCCACACTCCACGCCTGGTAACTTTGGCTCCTCAAATGCCCTCGCACCCTCTGGTACTTGGCAAGCTCTTGGGACGTACTCCTCTGAGTACTTCAATCCTCAAAGCGGTAGCTTCGCTGTATTCCCGAACAAAGCTCTTTGTTCTCAAACTTGGAAACCCATCCAATCCGTAGCGTCGCTATCCCCACCTTGATTCAGCACACAATGCCTCCCCACATAATGGTTTGGCCCTTTCCGTCCATCTGCTCCGCGCAGTCCATTACAATTCCCATATTTGCCTCCCCACACAAAGTGGTTTGGCTCACTATCCTCATTGTTGCCTCCCCGTCCGCCGGTTTGGCCCATTATCGTGTTGCTCCGTTCGCCGGTTCAACATATTTCCCACATTTGCCTCCCCACACGAAGTGGCTTGGCTATCCATTCCGACTTTGCCTCCCTACTAGGTAGGTTGGCTCCTTTCCGTCACAAGCATGGTGGCTGACTCCACCTCATCATGACACCCGAACACCCCGCAAAGACGCTTGCTCTCAAGCCCTTCTTCACGGTTGTCGCGGCCTCTTGGCACGCCCCGCTCTAGCTTTGGCATCACCCAATTCATAGAGCTCATATTTGGAGATCACTCTCCCCCGCGATGGTAGGTGCCTCACCCAATCATCCAAAGCGGTTGTTGGTGCGACATTCATGCCAACACCCCCGTACTAGCTCGGCTCCTACCTAGCATAGCACTCATTAATGCAAGCAACGCTTGCCCCATGTTGTAGGCACCAAGCCTACTCAACCGACATGGTTATCGAGGGACTCGCCTTCCATTCATTGCAACCCTTAAGATGGCTAGGCATTCACAATGTCCAACTCCTCAGAAGGACCCAATTCGATGCTCCTCAGTGCTTAAGTCTTCCCTATGGAAGGCCCCTTAATTCACGCACTTCTAGCATCCATTTTATGCTCCACGCATTCCCAATGCCCTCAGGCTGCTCAAGTCAATCCCACTGGAAAGACATTCAAATGATGCGCCACTCGCATCTATGGCATGATCTCCACGATCTGCTTCAATATAAATATCCCACGGCTTGCATCTGTTCACAACATGGTTGCTCGACCTGGCAATCATGGCTCTTTTCCTGGCCACCCGACTCATCGGCATGTCCCTCTCTGAACGAAAGCCCACTATTCGGATGAAAATATTTTTGCATCGCAAATTTCCCCTCTTCAATGTTTCCCCGCTGCTAGCAGAGTTTCTTTACAACTGATGGATATCCCGCAATCAAGACAATTGAGCTCCTGTTAACCGTCTGTCCCATCTTTGCAAAATCATCCCAACAACACAACACGTTGGCGCTCATTGCTGACCAACTATGCCTCATTTGAAACCCTCTGAAAACAGCCCTATAGGGTCCGCCGTCTCAAATAGCATGTTGAACATCATTCATGCTTCGATATTCTCTCCACAATGACATTCCCATATTGCACTGACAATTCAGCAATCTTAAGCTGTGACATCAACCATGGCCTCACGCGTTTTACCGAAACCGACTCCTTGTTGGCACGGATCAACCTTCCCCGATGGCTTAGCTCACAATGCACTGCAAGCCCTTATGCAGCTACAAATTGTGCTTTGATGGCGTCTCAAAATCACAATGCTCCTAAAAAAAAAATTTCCTGACAGTGCTTTCCATGCTCTATCCCATTACCGGCGCAAAGCTCCTGCTTTGGGTGCCAATCCACTTGGTACCAACCACACCATCCTGAGCAACCTCTGCTCTGATACCAACTGTCACGGGCCGCACCTTCCTCAATGACAGCGACACACCTTTGGCCCGTGCGGCGCTCGTAGTCCCACCTGACTACGAGCCAGCCTGCTCCTTATCCCAGGTTTCTAGGAAGCTCGCCTAATAGGCCTAGCTTCAACTGTGCCGCGCGAAGGTCTCTCCCTTGTGGGCATCTCATATGCGGAAACTTTAGTGTGCGCACCTCCGGGATTGGCTTAGGACCTGCCCGTCCCTCGCCTAGCACTAAGCGTCGCTCCTGCGCGCGATGTGCAATCCTCAAGCTTGGCCCTCGCCTTGTGCCCTGGCACTTGGCTTGGCTTTGCCCGAGTAGGACAACTCTTTAGCCCTTAGCCCTTGTCATGTGCGTCTCCAAAGATACCTCCCAATGTCTCCTGACAATGGCAAGCGTAGCCCTCGCATCATGTCTCCCTCCTGAGTAGCGCAGCGTCGCCCCACGACTGCGCGTCTAGGCCAACGGGCCCTTGCTTGCATGGTTGAACCCTAGCCATGCTTGCAAGTCAATACACGAGGCTCTCAATAGCTCCTCGAGTACTCAATCGGCACAGAGGTCTTTATCATATCCGAAGACAGCCCGCGGAGCTTAGTCTTTCCTTCCTTCAAGCCTCTGACGCCCGTTGTCCGCCCAACGTTGGCCCTCTGGCCACACGCCGTCCATAGAGTCGCCTGACTCGTATGGATACCTGGAACACTCCTCTGAGATGTCCAGGCAGGCCCTTGAGGTCCTTCCTCAAGGCAGCTCACTTGGTGCGACTTCTCGACAAAGTGCACGGGGAGGGCTGGTAGGCTGTCACCATGTCTGCCCCCCCTTATATATGTCCTTAAAAATTAAACCCCTGTCATAGCACTTGACATCCTTTGTCCAGAGAATCGTACAAGAGTCTAACTTTCCACTCCGACCTCCAAATGAGGTGCCGTTTGTTCCTAGAGATTCCTCTTGACTTGCTTCACATCCCCATGAAGTTTCATCTCATTCCCATACTTGTGGAAAGAGATATACCCCTCGGAAGATCAGCATAATTACCACAATGCCACTGCTTCTTGGCTAAGTCAAGCCCATAGGCAAACAAGCTCCGATCGGCACCAAACTTGGTATGCACACTCTATAGCATCTTAGGAACAAGGACCTCACCCTATATTCCAAGATTCCCACTATAGCTCCAAAACGTGCGGCACTGACACTCGTGCCCGCACACAGCTCGCACGGCTGATACTCAGCCTGCGCCCAGCTGACACTTGTCCAGCACCCTGCTGGCCCTCATCTAGCACATGTCTAGCACTCGTCTAGGACATGGCCAAGGCTTCCCTTCAAGTACGCGGCTGACATTCATCCCGCACACGACTGGCCCTCGTCCAGCCGACTGACACTCATTCAGCGCACGGCCGACACTCGGCCGAGCGGCTGACACTCGTCTGGTCCGCCTGTGGTGCAAAGACATTGCGCGCACAAAGGCATCAAAAGGGCGCCGCGCAACAGAAGGAATGCCTTTGATAACTCCCGCCATGCAGCAGGAGCAACATTTGCTCGCATAGACATCTTGCAAGTGGCATACCGACCTGCTATTAGATCCTGCAAACTATATGTTGCCTATTCAAGTGACTCTCTATCTATGACATGCATATCTCTGAGAGCTCTAGCTACTATATCTAGAAAATCTTAGGGATCCTCTGATGTACTAGATCCTATGAAAGTTGGAGTCTTTTATCGAAGGAAATCATAATTTCTAGAACCTGTATCATCACCCTGAGGCCTGTATACCGCTGTCTAGCATGAGCAGCTACAATGCTAGTCAGCAATCTGATGACCTCCCTCATGTCATTATGCATAGGAGCTTGAAGTAAGGTGGTTTGAACAGCCCCGACCTCTCCTTGAACAGACTGAGTCTATGAAGCTCTAGATGGAACCTCATGCCTGGACACCTCATGCTCCTCTAACATGGGGGTACTCTGCTAGTACCCTGGCCAGCAACAACTTTTTTCTTCTGGGCAGATGTGAGTTTCTTTGACGGAATCGCTACGTATAAATTTGTTAGAAGGCTAAATTCTTATAACATAGATTTATTGCACGATCTAGAGAAGAAGGAAAATAACAATCCAGAATATCCTGTAGTCTCCTGTCTATAAGTGTGGTGCACAACACACACATAAACAAGACTCTACTAGATACGGCTTGTAGACACCATAGGACTGAACTACTCTGATACCACTTTTTTCATGACCCCAGCCTAGGGCCGAAATGGATAACCGACACTAAGTATCGATCATCACTAAACCTACTGATAATTTGTAAACCATAAGTATAACTAATAAACTGAACAAGCATAAGCCTAACTGATAAGACCTATACAATTTGGAAAGCCAAAAAGGCTAATATAAGCTGACATATAAAGACATACTAACTGCACAGGTACATATCTACAGGCCTTTAGGAGTACTGAATTGCACAAGTACTAGATGGAATAGAGCCCCGTCATACCCAAACTAGCGGACTGTAGACATACCAAAAAATAAGTAACTCCGGGAGTAAGGGGAGTGACTCCAATAACTGGTGGATGGTCTACTCATATGGCCCAAGCACTGATCTATACGTACCTGCGCGACATAGAATGCAGCGCCCCAGAAAAGGGCGTGAGTACAATATGTACAAAGCATGTAAGGCATGAGCATATGATATATCATAGCTGAATGAAACTGTAATCTAGAATATAATTATGTAAATATATGCTGAAGTATAGCAATATAGATGGAAATCCGAAACACGAACTAAACATGATCCAAATATAAACTGAAGTCTAGCTGTATCTGAAACTGAAGGCTGAGCTAAACTATACTGATAACTGATTGAGATATGACTGATAACTGGTAACTAGAAACTGAAACTAATAGCTGTCAACTGATACCGTCACAAAAAACTCGTGGTTGATAACTGAGAACTGATAACTGGTACTGAGCTAAAATTGAACTATTATTTGAACTGGTACCTGTCTGGTGTTATGTGATGTATCCCCCCTATTCAGGTAACTGAGCATCTGAACTAGCCTCATGTATAGTCATGCGGTGCTACTATGGCTATATACGGGTATATAATGTCCCCCTCGCCAACAGTCTCTCTGGTCAGAGTGTGTGAATGACACCCGGCCACACTACGTGTTTCAAACTTCCACCAGTACCAGAGGGGATGTGTCCCCCAGATTGGTAGTATCACACATGATTGAACTGTGTGTCCAATGTCCAGCCTCTATGAGGAACTCCAAATCACACATAATAAGATCACAATATAAGCATAAGCATGTATGAGGCACAATACATGTGAAAACAACAGATATTAACTCACAGGAATGAAAAGAAAACCCTGGATAGAATTATAGACACAACATAGAACTCAGAATTTTTACAACTATTTGAATTTCTATAAAAAAATTTGGCAGAGTTTCCCCTAAAACTGGATGATCTTCAAAAACATAAATCAACACTATAATATACATAGGAATGGATACCCGGTCAGAATGATAACACCGAGCAAAAGGAAGTTCAGCTATCCACAAAACAAGCAACACCACAAAATTATGAATGTAATGTCGGCCAATCATTTTATAAAGCTTCTACTATTGATTTAGGATAAAACCGAGAACCTAAACATGTTGTATTAGCTTACACATTTATAAGGGATGCTATAGGATATGTATAGGTTAATGAATTACATAAAATATTGAATTCAAAACAAAACAAAATGATCGGACAACAAAATAGTTCCACGACTGCACAAAATTTTTGGACATTACCGTTATCTTGTATTGCATTATAGTTTACAGGGTAGAAATGAAAAATATAGACTTTAGAATTTGAATGAAAGTATTAGATATATCTCTTGGGGTTCCATAGAATCCTAAATCACCCAAATATCAGTTTATTACAGAAAGTTGTGCTTAAACTACTAACAGTAGTCTGAATGAAAAATGAATTTTCCAGTTTTGAGGACTGATTTGATACCCTTATACCTACGTCTTTTTCACCAAAATCTCCTTATACAAGGGTATAATGATGCTATACAAGCTCACCATGAAATATTCTAATTTTGAAGGTAAAACAAGCTTGGAAAGTTACTATAGACATGCCTTAGTCGAAAGAAGAAGATATGCCTTGCATACTTTTGATATTTTACTTCTAACCTTGTTTCCCTTGAATTCCAAACATTCCAAATCTTAAACAGGCTATAACATAGAATTTAGGAACTTTTCTTAGCCATGAATTACCTTCCAAAACTCAAACTACAAAGGAAAACAGAGGCGGTATAGTGATACTTACGTCGTAGGGATCGTTCTAATGTTATCGCTTCGTGATTTTGAGTTGCGAATGATCGAATGGTGTTAAAAACCTGAAGATTAGGAGAAGAGAGTTTAAGTTTAAGTTCTGTTTTTGGTTGAAAAATAAGAAAATCTCATCCCCAAATGAGATATGTATAGCCATTGCCAATGTCCAAACAGGTGGGTAAGCTATCAGCTTGGCAGTTTGAGCGGTCTGACCTCGAATGCTTGTATTTTCGTAGTCTAATGTCATATTGACGAAAGGTTTATAGCGTTAGAAACTAGACACATTGAGCTTTAATTTCATATAAAGATCTTCCCATAACTATTAGTAGATTGGGAGACAACTGCATCGCGATATGACCTATTAACCTGTCTTCTTTAACCGTAATACGACAACGTGACTTGGTGTCCCTTTTACTTAAAAATCCATATTCCTTTACCCTGATATCATTATGAAAAAAGGGTTTGGACCTTTGGAAACTAGGTTACAAGGCCTTCAATTTGGTATATAGTTTATCCCTAAAAGACCTCATATAACACATAGAATTAATTTCTTAAAAAGCTTCGTTACAATGCAAATCCTTAGCCGGGTTTTCCGCAACTTAAATTCGATTTTTTCCAAAATTTATATTCAACATATAAACGTCATATATAGTCATATTATTACTTTAAACTTACTTAAATCATTCTTAACATGTTACTAGTGCAATATACGTTACTTCAGACACACGGAATGTAACAGTTTCATATTTTACTTGTGCGATTTCTTCATGCAATCCACAAGTTAATATCTTATGTAAACATGTAGAGACCACTGTACTGGTACCGACCCCCGATATGAACGACTCTTTTCAGTGCCATCTTTGCAAGGAGGTTGTCGTGGATGGAGATGATGTAGTTGAACCCGTGGATAGGGCCCGCGAGGTTGTTGTTCCTATTGTCGTGGGAGTTAACCTGTTTAAGACCTCAAGGTTGTGACAGACCACACGGCTGAGTTGATCGGTTCTAATGAGCAAAGACATCTCGCTGGTCATAGCCGCCAAAAGCTGTTTGAGGTCGTCATCGGGTGTTCTCTATGGGTAAACTTCTTTTCTCTGTTTTTCAGCATCTTACGAGTTTAATCTTCACACTCGCTCTATTTAATATCTGTTCCAACATTTGTCCAGGGGTTGATGGTTTGTCATGAGATACTCCATTGAGGCGGCTAAGATGAGAACCTGAAAGAAGAGAATAAAGCCCTGCAAGGACAAGTCGCTAGCCTGCAACCTTTTGTGGAAGAGGTTGAATGGCTGAGAGGGGAGCTTCATACCACGCACAGAGCCTGTCAAATGGAATCCTTGAGAGGTGATAACCTTGATGAATCATTGAGCAATGAGATATGTAAGCATAAACAGACAGTGAAAACCCTTCAATCTTCTCTTATGGAGGCCGAGCTTTCAGAGCAACTTCAGCGTAAGAATGCGGCCTGCCTGGAAGCAGCTATGGAGGCTCTGCAGCAAAAGCAATCTAGGGTGGATGAAAGAATCAATGCTGCTAAAAAAGTATCTATGATGCTAAGGGCCTTTCCGCCTTCCTTCAAGATGAGAACGACGAGCTGAAAAGCAGAGTGGCATCCTTGGAAAAGGTTCGCGGTAAGCTTTGTAATGACACTCATCTTACGGAGGAGAAGATGAACGCATTGAATGCTCATCACATAGCTGAGGTGAATCGTTCGAACATCACGGCTGCTCTGCCACCTTTCTCCGAGTTCGTGACGACCCTAGTGTGGACCTGGAGGCTGAAATTGCTTCGTTGACTAAGCTTGTGGCCCAAGCAGATGCTTAGATGGGGTCCGACCTTGAAAAAGGTTCTGGAGAGATTAGTGGCAAAAGAGGAGATAGACTGTTGGCTGGGGGACCTACAGGTAGTGAAGCACGACCTTCGCGGAGTGTTGTGACTGAAGGGAGTCCCTAAGAGAGGAATAGAAATCCCCCTCCTCCTTTCATGCTTAAGTTTTTTTTTTTTTTGCATCTAAGTTCACATTTGCCCATGTTTTACAGGCGTTATAATATGTTTTGGACCATTTTGAGGCTTTTTAATTTGAATTACTTGTTAATTTGTTCGTAACGATTTTACTTTCCGTGGCAAATAATTATTAAGTAATATCTTTGGTAAATCGTGCCTTCATGAACGTATGCGCTAACGGTTAGGCGGCTTTTGGACGTCTTGTATGTTCTAATGTCTAGATCAGTTTTCAATGAGCCTTCTCGGGCAATCATGTCCACTGTGTCTGCCAGTGTTTGGCAGCTTGACTTGTGTCTGTGATAGACGGCTACTTTGCGCCCACAATAGGATGACTTTAGCCCATGTATGAACGGGAAATTTTTGCGTTCCAACTAGAACATGTTTGCTTGTATACTCGAGTATTTTAAGACTTTCTGGCACTATGCGGGCGGGCGTCCCCACCAACATGTAGGTGTAAAGTTGTTGAATTAATGAGTTCATCTTACGAATAATGCTTGGTGGCTGAGCTAGACCATGTCTAGCTCCTAGTTTACCCTACTTTTTTCACGAAAAGTTAGTGTATTACTTCAACTTGAGTTTGGCCGGGGCTACGAATATTTGAATTGTAGATGGATATGAACTGTAATTGTAAAACCGACTAAGCAAGATAGTAGTTTATTGATAATAGGGGCGTAGGGCCTGAACTGTTGTGGGTGAAAACCAGTAACATAGCTAATGAGTATGAAAATACTTTGATCAAAATTAAAAGAAGCTAGAGACTAAATAAACGTATATGCTAAAAAGAATTATACTTCCAGGTGCCCTACTCCTTCTCCCCATCCCCCTCCCCCCTTCCCCGAAAACACGACAATCAACTGAACAATCAAAATTGTAATCTTAGTTGATTGAGATTTTGGGGTCTTCATCGGTCTCAGGGAGGTCAGCCTTTGGTTCCTTTTCAGGGTCAGATGCTCCTAGGATCGCTACCGTGTAGCATTCCATTGCTGCCTCCTGATCTCCGTTGATCTCTTTTATTCTCCACTTTGTAGGGTACTTGAGTTTTTTTATGCCACGTAGAAGGCACTGCTTTGACCTGGTGAATCCACGGTTATCCTATGATTGCGTTATATGGGACGCCTCTTTTGATTACCTGAAAAGAAAAAACATAATCCGTTCTCGGAACGTGTGTAGCAAGGCTGATTTCCCCGACAGATTTTTCACAGGAGTTGTTAAAGCCTGCCAGTGTATAGACAGTTTTTGTCATTTTGTCTTCAACTCCCATTGCCTGCATTATGTCCCATCTAATGAGGCTTACGGTGCTGCCAGCATCGACTAAGACGCGCTTGACGTCCGTATCCTCTAATCGGAGCATTATGACCAAGGCATCGTGGTGACGAGTAATGCAGCTAGTGTTGTCCTCGTCACTGAATAAGATCATCTCTTCTCGGGCGTGGTCCTCATCAGGCGCTGCCTCACCATGGTTCGAGTCATCAAGCAACGTTGGGGCATCGACTATTATGTTGATGGACCTCTTAGGCTTGGCAGGTCTGGGGGACCCTCTGGAATCACGCTCTTGGCATAAGTCTGACTTTCCATATTACTAGCTAATGACCCTTTGGAATTCAGGTTCTTGCCAAAAGCTACCACAACAATATTATATTGGTAAAAGGAAGCTTCATGCGTTCCCTCTGGAACCTTCCAAGGTAATCTTTTAACAACTCGTCATCATGCTGCCGAATCTCAAAGATGTCCTCCATACGCTTTCCCGCTTACGGGCGGCAGAATGCACTTTCTTGAACAGATCTTGAATCTAGATGAATAACTTGATGGAGCCTATTGGTAGCTGAGTGTACCAAGCAAGAGCCAAACCTCAGTCAAGGTCGAGCCAAACCTCTTCACCAGAGAAGATTGGATTTCTTCCTCTAAGATTTCATCGCTTTTGACAGCTATATAATATGTAGCAATATGCTTGTCCAGATCATCATACCATCGTATTTTAAGTTATTCGACAGGCAGAAGTGCTTAGCACGTGGATCGGTACAACACTTGCTTTGTATGCATGCTTATAAAACTTTTTCTCATCTACGGTGGAAACCTGAGGTGGTGCACCCAGTATGTTAATGATCCGATCGTGGATGACCTTCATCTCCTTTAGGATGTCCTGAATGACATGTATTCCTTTGAGGTTTTGATTATTAACTATTGTTGATCCTCCAGAAGTGGTGTCCATGCTGAGTCTGCGATTAGGAACAGATGCTGGTGAATCATTCATAGGCGCTGGTCCTCACGGGGATTCTGGCCTCTGAGACGATCTAGTGAACATTGCACATAAATTTTAGGATATGCCCTCAACCATGTTGACCAAGTTCTGCTCTGCCCGTTTTGACAAAGTTTTGAGGAGATTAACAAGGAAACCTCTAAACTCAAAATTACCTTCGTGTGATTGATCAGCTTTGTTGTCACTGGCTACATGGACTATCTCCTTGGTAGGATCTTTTGGTTGTATGCTTGGATCGCTAGGATCCTGTACAGATTCATCTACTGCGTCGATAGTGTTCTTTGGGGTGTAGTCGTTGTCGTTTGACATGACTGCGCCTTTTCCTTCATAGAATACCTACAATTGCCTGGGTCCCACGGTGGGTGCCAAACAGTTTATGCCTAAAATTGTATATCTAGGTTAAACAATTAAATTTATGAATGATTCACAAGCAATACAGTGAAATATGATGAAAAAGTAAGTAAAATAGAGAGAAAAATTATAAACAATAAGTAAAGAGTTTTATTCCTTAAGAATAGTTGGACTCAGTGAGAATCGCTTGATGTACAATACAATGTAAGGAGGGGTATTTATAATAGAGATTACCCAGTCCTAATTATGGTAAAATACAAAGAGTAATAAAGGCCATGGGCATATAAACTCAAGGTGGTAGTGTATATGAAATCCTAACTAGGAGATTGTAAACCCTAAGGTGGCGGGATGTATGCCTTGCGTCCTACGCCCGTATCACCTGAACGGTCGTAACTCATAAAACAGACATGTATCCTCTGTGCTCAGTGACTTGTAGGATAACTCTACTCTCGCCAGCTGGACTCATATCCATGTAATAGTAGACGACATATTTTTGCCCACACACTTTAGTCATAGGATCAGCAACAATAAAATTAGTACTAACTTTCTCAGTGCTCACATCCTTCTTCTTGACATGGTCTTTAACCATCAAATACTTTATGTTGATGGGCTTGTCCCCACTGCCACTTCTATTATACTTAGCAAAGAACAGGACAGCTTGATTATCACAATGGATAATCAATGGCCTTGTAATAAAGTCGACAATCGTAAGGCCATAAATGAAATTTCTCAATCATACTGTCTGCGTTGTAGCTTCATAGCACGCTACGGATTCAGCTATATATCTAATGACTTCCAATGAGTCAGAACATTTGTATGTGAACTTTAAATCCTTGGCTCCTTGCAAGGATCTCAAAACCCTTTTACCAGACCTCTAATGATCAAGACCAGGGTTACTTTGATATCTGCCAAGCATTCCTATTGGAAAATGCAAAATCAGGTCTGGTGCAGAACTGTGCATACATAAGACTTCCAGCAAGTGAAGCATATGGAATGTCTTTCATTTTCTCTTGTTCCAATGCATTTTGTGGACGTTGCTCTAATGAGAATTTGTCACCTTTAATGATGGGTGATGCAATAGGTGAACAACTCTTCGTACCGAATCTTTCCAGAATCCATTCAATATAGGCTTTTGAGATAGTCCAAGTAACCTTTGAGACCTATCTCTTTGAATCTCTATGCCAGTGACATAAGAGGCTTCACCCATATCCTTCTGTTCAAAATTTTGTTTTAGGAACTGTTTAGTTTCATGCAATAAACCCAAGTCGTTACGTGCAAACAAAATATCATCCACATATAGGACTAGAAAAATATACTTGCTCTCACTGATCTTAATTTATATGCACTGATCAACGATGTTCTTCGTAAAACCAAATGAAGAAGCAACATTATCAAATTTAATATACCATTGGCGGGAAGCCTGCTTTAGCCCATAAATGGATTTATTCAACTTGTAAACAAGGTGACTTTTATCTATATCACAAAATCCTTCTGGCTGGAGCATATACACCTCCTCTTCAAGTTCCCCATTCAGGAATGTTGTTTTCACATCCATTTGATGTAGCTCAAGGTCAAAATGAGCTACTAATACCATAATAATTATTAATGAATCCTTCTTTGAAACTGGAGAGAAGGTTTCATGGTAATCAATGCCTTCTTTTTGGGTAAAACCCTTGGCTACAAGCCTAGCCTTATATCGTTCGACCTTACCAGATGGGTCTCTTTTGGTCTTAAAAACTCATTTTCATCCAATAGTAGAGGCCCCATATGGTAATTCAACGATATCCCAAACTTTATTTTTAGCCATAGATTCCAATTTTTCTTTCATGGCATCATACCAGAGTGTAAAATTTTCTCCACGTGTGGCTCGTGAAAACGAGCTTAGATCTTTCTTTGGTCCAATATTATAATCATGCTCTTGGAGATATACAACATAGTCGTCAGGAATTGATGACTTCCAAACTCTTGAGGATTTTCTAGCTCCCACTGGTGCAGGATCATGTAAAATGGGTTGATCTTCATGTAACTCCTCAAGTAGTGGTGGCTCTTGAAGTTGTTGATGTTCAGAGTATTCATGAGAATTTTTCTGACTAGCATTCAAGTCCCCGATATGCAAAGGTACCACGAGTGGTTCCTTTACTTCTTCCAAATCCACCTTTTGAATCAAGTCACTCCCACTTTCTTCATGTTCTAGAAACTTAGCATTTCTTGCCTCAACAATTTTAGAAGTATGAGAAGGACAATAGAACCCAAATCTCTTAGAGTTAACTACATAGCCTATAAAATAACCATTTTTTGTTCTTCCGTCCAACTTATTTAATTGTGGGTTATAAACACTCACTTTAGATGGACAACCCTAAATGTGTAAGTGATTTAAACGAGGCTTCCACCTTTCCATAATTCAAAAGGTGTCTTGGAGACTGATAAGGGGAAAACGACGGAAGCGATAAACGATGATAAAGAACGAGACGCAACAAGAACACTTACGAAGTAGCACCAAGGAATGAGTCTTGATACACCCTCGATTCGAGTCAAGAAGCACCTACGCTATGCAACTATCCTCAAGAGACACTCGGCTCAAGCAAATAGAGTGATCGAAGAGGATTGAAAAGCAACTTGGATTCATCCAATTGATTCAAGCCAAAATTGGTTACAAGTGTTTGGGAGCAATGCTCTTTAATTCAATGTTCAAGGTGAGTTAATGGCAATAAATGATAAAGGGTGTTATTTATAGCACCCTTCTACAACCTATTGAAATGTCTAATTAGCCCTTAGCTAGATAGAAATACAATAGAACTAGCTAGGGTCAAAATAGGAAGTTTACACAAAAAGCTAGGCAAATCAGCATGTTGGGCACTCCACCCTGAAGCTGGGCGCTCCGCCTGGAGGAGGCATGACCCAGGCGCTCCGCCTAAGGGTCAGGCGCTCTGCCTGGTGAGCACCACTGTCAAAGTGGTGAGGCGCTCCGCCTAGTAGCTGGGCGCTCCGCCTAACGGTCTGGGCGCTCCGCCTGGGGCCTGATACTTTCCATTCCTCCTTCCAACGAACTCAAGTGTATGATCTTCCAATGGCCTCCCGAGCTCGTGTCATCAACGCCCCTCCGAATCAAATATAAGTGAGCATCATGAAGTGCCTTGGCTTGGCTTCTCGTAAAGGGTCTTGTGGTAATGGTTTGCCCCGCATCATCCTCCCCTTCTTGAGAAGATTTCGTCCTCGAAATTGTAGCATCAACCTCCACGACATTGTCCTCCACGGCATCATCACCTACATCAAAAGGAGCCAAGTCACTAACATTAAAAGTGTTTGAAATAGTGTACTCACTTGGAAAATCGATCACATATGCGTTGTTGTTGATCTTGGATAGCACTTGGAAAGGTCCATCTCCCCGAGGTGCCAACTTCCCTTTTCTAAAGTTTGGGAACCTCTCTTTGCGGAAGTGCACCCACACCCAATCTCCTTTCTTGAGCTCTAACTTCTTCCTCCCCTTGTTCTTCTTGAAGGCAACCTTGTCATAGGCTTCCTCCAATCTCTTCCTTGCTTTGGAATGGATTTCAAGCATGGCTTTAGCTCGGTTTTCACCTTCAAAATTAACAACCATTTCCTTGGGCAAAGGGGTTAGATCAAGTGGAATCAAAGGATTAAAACCATAGACGCACTCAAACGGAGTCAAGCCAATCATGCTATGCAATGTACGGTTATAAGCAAACTCCATAAGAGGCAACTTGTCAACCCACGTCCCGGCCTTACCTCGGGTCATGGCTCTAAGGAGAGCACCCAAGGTTCGGTTCACCACTTCGGTTTGACCATCCGTTTGGGGGTGGTGGGACGTAGAGAATAACAACTTGGTGCCAAGAGCACCCCAAAGACACCTCCAAAAATGGCTAAGGAACTTAGAGTCTCTATCACTCACAATTGTTTGAGGCACACCATGCAACTTTAACACATTATCAATGAACAAAGAAGCTACATGTTGTGCATCATGACTCTTTTTACAAGGAATAAAGTGAGCCATTTTGGAGAACCGATCCACGACAACATAAATGCTATCGTGTCCCCCCTTAGACCATGGCAAACCCATAACAAAATCCATCGAAATGTCCATCCACGGACTAGTAGGAATACGGAGGGGAGTATACAAACCATGGGAATTAGATTTGGACTTAGCATACTTGCAATCCAAGCAAGTGTTGCAAAGTCTCTCAACTTGCACACCCATCTTTGGCCAATGGAATTGCTCCATAAGAATGGCCAAGGTTTTGTTCCTCCCAAAGTGACCCATCAAGCCCCCACAATGTGCTTCACGAACAAGCAACTCCCTCCATGAGGACTCGGGCACACAAACTCGTCCATTTTTAAAAATGTAGCCATCAACCCATTGGTATTTCTCCACCCTCTTCCCACTCACTAGAGCATCATGAATGCTCTTGAACTTTGGGTCATGTTCATACAAAGATTTTATACTCTCAAAACCCATAAGTCTAGAAGCAAGAGTGGTAGCAAGGGCGAACTTCCTAGAAAGCGCATCGGCTACAACATTGTCCTTACCCCTTTTGTAATGAATTACATAAGGGAAGGACTCAATGAACTCCACCCACTTGGCATGTCTTTTGTTCAACTTCTCTTGGCCTCTTAGATGCTTGAGTGACTCATGGTCACTCTTGATCACAAATTCCCGAGGCCATAGATAGTGTTGCCAATGGGCTAGAGCTCTCACGAGGGCATACAACTCCTTGTCATATGTAGAGTAATTCAAGGTTGCGCCCTTTAACTTCTCACTAAAGTAGGCAACGGGTTTCCCTTCTTGCATGAGAACACCCCCAATACCCACCCCCGAGGCATCACATTCCACCTCAAAAGCCTTCCCAAAGTCGGGCAATTGCAACAACGGGGCGGTACTTAACCTACTTTTCAACTCTTGGAAAGCCTTCTCTTGCGGCTCTCCCCAAACAAAGGACTTGTCCTTTTTCACCAACTCGGTGAGTGGTGCGGCAATGGTGCTAAAGTCTCTAACAGAGCGCCTATAGAAACTAGCAAGGCCATGAAAACTCCTCACATGAGAAACGGTGGTGGGAGTAGGCCGATCTCTAATGGCTTCAACTTTGGACTCATCAACTTCTACACCATTGACACGAACAACAAAGCCCAAAAAGACAACCTTTTCAACACAAAAGGCACACTTCTTAAAGTTGGCATCGAGCTTTTCGGCTCGTAGCACTTCAACGACTTGATTCAAGTGGCCAACATGGTCGTCTATAGACTTGCTATAGATCAATATGTCATCAAAGTAGACGACCACGAACTTGTTGATGAAGGGTTTTAGCACATGGTTCATCAATCTCAAAGTACTAGGTGCGTTGGAGAGGCCAAAGGGCATCACCAACCATTCATATAGACCAAACTTGGTCTTGAATGCGGTTTTCCATTCATCACCGGGTTTCATTCGGATTTGATGGTAACCGGACCTAAGATCTATTTTTGAAAAGATGCTAGAACCACTAAGCTCATCTAACATATCATCCAAACGAGGTATGGGATGTCGATACTTTACCGTGATCTTGTTGACCGCTCGACAATCCATACACATCCTCCAAGTGCCATCCTTCTTTGGAACAAGGATCACAGGCACGACACAAGGGCTCAAGCTCTCCCTCACCAAGCCTTTGGTAAGCAACTCATCAATTTGCTTTTGTAGCTCCCTTGTGTCCTCGGGGTTGCTTCTATATGCCGGCTTGTTGGGAATTTGAGATCTCGAGACAAAGTCAATTTGATGTTCGATACCCCCTCAAAGGAGGTAATCCATCCGGCATCTCATCCGGGAACATGTCCTCATAGACCTTCAAAACATTTCCAATGGCACTAGGAAAAGGGTTAGGGTTAGATAAATATTCACTTTCGGAATTTAAAACCATACCTTTCAAGATCTCACCCGGTTGCATCATGGCACACATGCGACCGGTGGAAGATGGTGGAGTCTCGGCCAAAGGTTTGGCCACAACCGGGGACTTGGCCTTAGCCGCTTCCCTCAACTCTTTCATGCGCCGATAGACTTCACTTACTTGCTTTGGGGACAAGGGTGTAAGCACAAACTTCTTCCCCTCATGTCTAACCGTGTAAGTGTTTGCCCGGCCATCATGAACCACTTGTTTGTCGTATTGCCACTGCCTACCAAATAAAAGGTGGCAAGCTTGCATTGGCACCACGTCAAACATGTGTTCATCTTGATAGTTCCCAATCTTGAACCTAATCAAGACTTGCTTCACTACCCTCAATTCCCCACACTCGCTCAACCATTGCAATCGGTAGGGACTAGGATGCTTTAGGGTAGTCAATTTCAATTGTGAGACCAATGTTTGACTCACCACATTCGCACAACTACCCGAATCAATGATCATGGAACACACTTGTCCCTTCACTCTACACCGAGCATGGAACAAGTTTTCCCTTTGTTCATCTTCCCTCTCTTCACTCACCATGGTTCCCAAAATACGACGAACCACAAGGAACATATTAGGATCGTCCCCCTCCGTCGCTCTCTCTTCACCCTCACCCTCAACTTCCTCACTCTCCTCTTCAACATCTCCCTCGGACTCACTTTCCCCCTCATAGACCAACCCATCATCCATCACAATCATTGTTTTCCGGGTAGGGCACTCTTTGGCAAAGTGGCCATAACCCTTGCACTTATGGCATTGGAAAGAAGAAGAAGAAGGAGTATTTAAAGTAGTTTTAGAATTACCTCCAACCTCTTTGGGGTCGCTTCTCGGGATAGCCTTCTCAAAAGGCTTCTTCACTTCTCGACTCCCACTTGCACCACTTGTGTATGGAGTCTTCCATTCTTTGGGGCGAGTTGTTGGAGTGGTAGTGGTGGTACTCCTATAGCGAGGAGCCTTCTCTTCTTTGAGCCACTTCTCGGCCTCAACCGCGGCATCACACACATCCTGTAGAGAATGGAAGATGTGTAGCCTCAATTGGGAAGCAATCTCCCTACTCAAGCCACTTTTGAAACGGATGATAGCTTGTTCCTCATCCTCCGTTTCCATATCAAGAGCCATCCGGTTTTTCTCAAAGTCGTTGAAATATTCATCAACGGACTTGTAGCCTTGTTTCAATTCATAGAGCCTTTTGAGTTGCTCTTGCCGATACTTGGGAGTCACATATTTGTTGTTCATTATTTCTTTCAACTCTTCCCAAGTGATGTTCATCCGCAACCCAAGTCGTCTCCTTGATCGCTTGATGGATTCCCACCATGTAGAGGCATAAGATTCAAAGGAAGCAATGGCATATGTATCCTTCTTCTCCTCGGACATATCATTCGTGTCAAAGACCCGCTCCAATTGAACCTTCCACTCTAAGAAAGCCTCCGGATCACTAGTCCCTTTGAAAGGTAGGATAGTGATCTTCACACTATTGAGGTTAGTGTCACGACCCCCAAGATGCGGTCCCGGTTGACCCCCGTAGTAGTCTTCAACCTCATCATACTCCCGTCTCAAGTCCCTTCCCATAAAAGCCCTTGGGGGTCCTCGACCTCGCCCACGACCTCCATCTATTCCTCGGCCTCCGTTCATCGCCCTCCTATGTGGATAGTGAGCATCAAAATCATCATCAAAGCCGAGACCCTCCCCTTCTTGAGCTTCATCAACTTGTTCAAGAGGAACCACATTTCTTCAGGGCCTTAAGAGTGGGACATCTCCTTGGGGATTGCCCAAGGGTTGGGGAGTGCCCAACGATCTTTCTCTAGCAAGAGTCTCATCCCTCAACCATTGTCGGCGAACTAACTCCGCATATTGATCCGGTTTCATGATTGAATCATCACTTGTGCCTTCATTGGCATCCTTTTGGACACTCGGGGTCCTTTCCTTTTCAAAGACTTCCATTCTAAGGTTCAAGGTTTTCACCTCGGCCAATAGACTAGCCAAGACGTCAACGGGAACCTCAATGGTATTTTTGGCCTTCTCGTCCGCCATTGTACCTACAACAATCAAAAACAAGTAAAGAGATTAGAGTAAAAGTTCTCACTCACTCCCTCACTTTTTGCTTGTCGCTCGGGTTCACTCAAGTTGGGGTTAGGTTCCACTCAAGCTTGAGACCAACGGCGTCCTCGTAGTTGCGTAGCTTCCTCGAGAATCACTCCAATTCACAAGAACTAAATGCTCTTCGGAAAGAGTGGAATTAATGGGACTCGATTAACGCTAAGCTTTTTAGTGAGCACTTGGAAGCAAGCAATTAACTATGAGTCTTCTTTGAATTCTACTTCTCCTCTAGGCACGATGTTCCTAATCGCTCAATGAATTAGTACTAATCGAGTAGGAGTATTACTCTCAAAGTACTAACCGGAAGCAACGTAAACAATCAAACACGAAAACCTAACGAAATCAACTACCCGGAACCCTTCAGGATTTCGGGCGGTCCGCCTAGTAAGTGGGGCGGTCCGCCTGGAAATTGGCCAAACTCAGCAGTGAGGTCGGGTGGGCACTCCGCCCAGAGCTTGGGCGCTCCGCCCAAAGGTGTGCTTCAGCTTTTTCCAAAAATCGTTTTTGGTCGAATTTGACCCAATTTCTCCAACGATTTCAAGTTGTTTTTGATATTGAATGATACCCAAACTTGTTTCAAGCTATAACAAACAAACCCCAATGGTTTAATTCAACAAACAACCAACAATCAACTTGTTTCAAGGATTTGGAGCAAGTTCTTCAAAAATTTTCAAGAACATCAAGATTTCAAAAATTCGATTTTCATTCCGCTACTCCAAATGATGTTATGGGGGTATCAAAACGACGGGGTAACTATAAGGAACAATCCCCGATACCAAACAAACAAGAATTCATAACATCCAACAAGTTTTAGTAAATTTTGTGAAATTTCAACTTTTGGGTTTGATTTTCACAAATTTGATTTTCTACTCCAAAACGTGTTTTGTTGGTACCCAATTGTCGAGAACACATAAACAAACAATCCCCGATAATCAAAACCAACAAAATCGTAACAACTAACGATTTCTAGCAAATTTTTGGTATTTTCAAATTTTTGAATTTTTTTGTTTTCTTCAAGTTTTTCAAGAACAACAATAAGACAATACTAAGGCACGATAATAACACTACGAACAAGGAACGAGGGTTTGTAGAAACAACACCCGAGCCTTGCTCTGATACCAACTGATAAGGGGAAAACTACAGAAGCGATAAACGATGATAAAGAACGAGACGCAACAAGAACACTTACGAAGTAGCACCAAGGAACGAGTCTTGATACACCCTCGATTTGAGTCCAGAAGCACCTACGCTATGCAACTATCCTCAAGAGACACTCGGCTCAAGCAAATAGAGTGATCGAAGAGGATTGAAAAGCAACTTGGATTCATCCAATTGATTCAAGCCAAAATTGGTTACAAGTGTTTGGGAGCAATGCTCTTTAATTCGATGTTCAAGGTGAGTTAATGGCAATAAATGATGAAGGGTGTTATTTATAGCACCCTTTTACAACCTATTGAAATGTCTAATTAGCCCTTAGCTAGATAGAAATACAATAGAACTAGCTAGGGTCAAAATAGGAAGTTTACACAAAAAGCTAGGCAAATCAGCATGTTGGGCGCTCCACCCTGAAGCTGGGCGCTCCGCCTGGAGGAGGTATGACCCAGGCGCTCCGCCTAAGGGTCAGGCGCTCCGCCTGGTGAGCACCACTGTCAAAGTGGTGAGGCGCTCCGCCTAGTAGCTGGGCGCTCCGCCCAGGGGCTGCCCATTCTGGGCACTCCGCCTAAGGGTCTGGGCGCTCCGCCTGGGGCCTGATACTTTCCATTCCTCCTTCCAACGAACTCAAGTGTATGATATTCCAATGTCCTCCCGAGCTCGTATCTTCAACGCCCCTCCGAATCAAATATAAGTGAGCATCATGAAGTGCCTTTGCTTGGCTTCTCGTAAAGGGTCTTGTGGTGGTGGTTTGCCCCGCATCAGAGACATCCTTGGATGGAACCTATTTAAAATATGCACAATGTTTTTCAAGGCTTCACTCCATAGAGATATAGGTAAATTTGATCTGTTAATCATGCTTCTTGCCATGTCCATTAATGTTCCATTCCTTCTTTCTGCCAAACTATTTTGTTGTGGTGTTCCCGGCCTGGTATATTGAGCAATTATATCTTCACTATCAAGGAACTCGGCAAATAGACCTTTAACTTGTCCCTTGTCTGTGTACCTACCATAATATTCTCCACCCCAATTAGATCTCATAATTTTGATTTGAGAGCCTTTTTGTTTCTCTACTTCTGTTTTGTAAACTTTAAAAGCATCAAGTGCTTCTGATTGTTAAATAAAAAATAGAGATATATATATCTTGAATAGTCATCAATAAATGAGATAAAATATCTCTCACCATTCAAACAAGGAGGAAAAAAAGGTCCACGGATGTCTGTATGTATGATCTCAAGCAACTGAGAACTCCTTTTGGTACCCTTAGTGGACTTGTTAGTCTGCTTTCCCTTTATGCAGTCCACACAAGTCCCAAAGTCAGAAAAATCAAGAGTTTTTAAAACTCCATCATTAACCAACCATTTGATTCTATCAATAGAGATATGCCTGATTCTCTTATGTCAAAGACTTGATGCGCTCTCACAGATAATACATCTTTATGCCAATGTGTCTATCATGCAAAGTCAAGACATTGCTTTCAAATGTGGAGTCTAGCTCAAATTTGAATAAATTTTCATCCAAAATTCCAAAACCAACAACTTTATTGTCTTTCAAAACTTTCACTGAAGAATAATGAAAATTAAAATAATATCCAATGGCTGATAGTCTTGCAACTGAAACTAAATTTCTAGAAAACGATGGAACATGAAAAGTATTTTCCAAATCTAATTGAAAACTATTTTTCAAAATGAGCCTATAGGTCCCCATGCCCTCCACATGTGAATGCAGCATATTGCTGGAATAAATGTCTTGTTCACTTCCCATCGGCTTCCTTAGAGTTAGAAAGCCTTGCATGGTTTTGGCAATGTGAATTGTAGAACCAGACTCAATCCACCATGTATTATCAGAAACGTCAGTAAGGTTAGATTAATAACATACAAAGGTAAAGTTGCCTTTTTTCTCGAGCCATTTCTTGTATATTAGGCTATCTTTCTTCCAGTGTCCCTTCTTTTTGCAGAAACGGCAAACATCTTTGTTTTTTAAATTGTCTTTCTTCTTCATAGGAACACTTTTTCCCTTCATAGCATTTCTCTTATCATGAGTCACAATATTTATACTCTCAGGTGTCTCATGTTTCAATCTCTCTCCTTCTTTAACACACACAGTCAAGAGTTCATTAGTAGACTGTTTATTCTTATGTATGATATAAGAAATCTTAAATGGACCAAATTTCGAAGGAAGAGAATTGTGAATGAAATGAAAAGAAATGTTTCAGACATGTCAACATCAAGGGACTTGAGTTTAGCAGCAATACCTCTCATCTCCATAATGTGCTCGCGCACTGAACGACTTTTATCGAGAGTCATGCTTGAGAGCCTCTTCATAAGGGTGTTGTCATGTGCCTTGTCAGAGCTTACAAATTGTTCATCAATAGCCTTCATGAAAGCTTTGACCTTATCGCAATTAGGGATGGAACCCCTAATACTTTGGCTTTTGTAGGCTTTTATGAGCATCAAACTTAGGCGATTAGATCGCTCCCACCGCTCATAATAAGCCTTTATCACTGGTGTACTTGATTCCATGAGTTTAGGTGGTTCATCCTCATGGAGTGCCAGGTCCAAATTCGAGCACCCTAAAGTTAGAAGGACTTTTTCCCTCCATTCACCATAGTTATCACTGGAGAGCATTAGAATTCGAGCATTTTCATTGAAATAAGCAGTAGGGAAAGCTATAAAGACTGCAAAATAATGATACACGTACATAAGCTATGAATTAAAAACCATCAAAAGTAAATCGCGTACATACCGGTTCTAATCTAAACCTTCCGGTGGGGCAGAGGTTGCAATCCATGCATAAAATTTACTTTACTTTATTAGACTAGTAAACTAAAAATTAACACAGAAAATAATCCATACATGTGGGCATAGGACGATTTTCAAAACTAAAAGGGTTTCCTATCTCATTCCAATCAGTCTCACCAGTATAGTTACTTCCCTGTGGGGCCGAGTTACCATTTTAATAAAATAATTGGACTAAATAGGTGTCATTATAATTTTATTCACTTAACTTTATGTGATTAAATTACTTTATATCTTTTAAATCAAGTACTCAAGATATTGTGGCTATTCCCAAGTACAAGGTATAAAGAATTCGATATCTTTAAAATATTGATCTTAGTAATCAAATTAATCAAATTGTTGATTAGTTTCAATTGGGCAGCCAAGATATAGGCGTAGTAGAATGTAATTTTCACTCAATCATACAAACATCTTAAAATGGTGGCTTCATCAATGTGAATTGCCAAAACATAAATTTTACATACGATGTGCAAAACTTTATTGGGACAATTAAGTACTTGACTAGTCTTAACAATTTTCCTATACATAACATAAACATAGTCTCAGTTTACATAGAAACATCTAATCATGAATTTAATTCAAAACAAGTTGTAATAGTGACTAGTAAAATACATGCATCTTTATCTTAAAATCAAATTGATATTATGAAGCCAGCTACAATCCTTAGAGACTATCCAATGATCCAAATATGTTGTCTTTTACCTTTAAAGCAATTATCTTAATATAGATGACATGGAACATTTAAGTCTTTAAAGAATAAGACCATACAAAATAATGAACCATAATAAGCCGTAGCAACATATCTCGTCAAAAATTGACATAACTTTCGTTAGACAACATACAAATCCATTCAGTTTATGGTTAAAACCAATTTAAAAACTATTCCAACGTAATTATAAGGATCCAGACCGTCAAACCCTCTATTTTAGTGATGATATTGATAGTGGAATAGAGGAGTCTAGTATACTGGTTTCTGACTTTTCTCTCTCTAGAACGAGTGCCTTCCTCAGTGAAAGCTGGCGATGCCGAAGAAGACGAAATCTAGGGGAGGAGATAGCAAAAATCACGGAGGGGGAAAGCAAATGACGATTGGAATTCCCAAATAGACGATGAAAAGAAATTTTGCAACCCTAATGTGAACCAAGGAATAGTGCCGATGCCGCTCAAATCAGCAACACCAACGCTGCATCAAAGCCATGGGAGAACCACACGTATGGCAACCTCAAGTGCAAGCAAATGGGCGGATCTTGTCGAATCAGAACCAGAAAAAAGCTGCGGGAATAGGTAAATCGAAACCTAATAGCCATAAATCATATAGTAGTAGGAATACGCTGGAAACAGAGGGATATGACCTAGAAGACGTCACGGGGGAAGGGGAAATGTGAAAAATAACACTAGATGATGTCAAGGAAGAGATAAAATTCTGAGACTCATCGCTATGTATTGGGATCCAACCCTCCATTAACAGTGATGGGTACTTTAAATGGATATGGAGGACATTTAGAATTGATAAAATTGCACAGTTGAAAAGAGAGGTGTTTATAGTCAGATTCCACACAATAGAAAGAAGAGCTAAAGTAGTAGAAGAAGGGGTTGAAATGTTCGATAGGAAACCAGTCGTGGTCAACCCGTGGAGACAAGATGTAGAATGTAACAAAGAGTCGATAGATAAGGTGTCTGTATGGGTGAGACTGCTGGGACTTGACATAAAGTACTAGGGTCAAAATGCCATGTAAAAAATAGCAAGAATGATAGGCAAGCCATTGAAAGCAGATAATGCCACAACAAATAGAGAAAGGCTAGCTTATGCAAGGGTGTTGGTAGAGATAGAGCTCAATAAAAAATACCCAATTAGTGTGATGTCTGAGAATGAAGTCGGAATCATAGAGCAAGAGGTAATATATGAGTGGAAGTCGGTGATGTGCAAATGCTACAACAATTTTGGTCATGAAGGGGATGAATCTAGAAGGAAAAAACAGGAGGAAAAAGGAAAGCAAGTTCAACAGGATGGTATGCTTACAACACAAAAAGAAAACAGAGAACAAGCAAAAGGAGTGAAGGAAGTGAACTATACACAGGGCAAGCAAGCAAAAGAGGGGCAAGCACAACGAAACAAAGGAAGTAGGAGAGCAACCAAAAAGATGAGAGAGCAGTAGGAGCACCACAACATAAAATAAAGGGGGGGGGGGTGGGAGGCCCAACAACTGAGCACTCACTGGATGATGTGGACACCAGTAACCACAGAGAATAATTTAACAGTGTTGGGGGAAAAGGGAAGCAGTAATGTAGAAGAATAAGACACAAAGAATGCTACAACCTCTATCCGAAAAGAGGGAGCAGTGGAGGATGTGCCAGGAAATAGTGGGAAAGGGGTTTGGCCCCTCCTCATAGATAAGTTAGAATTTTGGAATATGAGGGGCCTAAATAGGCCAAATAAGCAACAAGAAGTGCATATCTTCATGCAGAACAATCAGATTGCCTTATTTGGGCTCCTAGAAACTAGGGCAAAGAGAGCAAAAGCTGGAAAAGCTTCCCTTACCTTGTGTAGGGGATGGTCATTCATCACAAACCTAACCAAACACCTGGAGGGAGAATTTGGCTCCTATAGAAGCCAATGATGTATACATTAGACGTGGAAATGGTGACTGAACAGGTAATACATACTCCCTCCGTTCCACTTTAGATGAACCTATTTGACTTTGCACGGAGTTTAATAAAGAGAGAAGACTTTTGTAACTTGTGGTCTAAAATAAGTTATAGATATTTGTGTGGCTACAAATCATCCAGGGATGAGCAAAAGTGAATATTTCTTTCCAAATTTAGAAAGAGGTCATTCTTTTTGAAACAGACTAAAAAGGAAATAGTTTCATTCTTTTTTAAACGGAGGGAGTACCAAGGTGCAATATACTGGCACAAAGAGGAAATTCCATATGACAATGGTGTACGGATTCAATGATCAGGGCATGAGAAAAAGCTTGTGGAGTACTATAAACAATATATCTGATCAAATGATAGGACCATGGGCAGTGATGGGAGATTTCAACTGTGTTTTAAACAGTGAAGAGAGAGTGGGGAGACAAATATCCATGGCAGAAATAAGAGACTTTAGGGAATGTGTAATTCACAGTGACTTGCAAGAACTTAGGTCGTCAGGGTCTTACAATACCTGGAACAATAAACAAGAGAGTGAAGATAGAGTAATGACAAGAATTGACAGGGTACTAGTGAACACTAACTGGATAAGCACAATGCTAGCCTCAGAAGTCCATTTTATGAATGAATGGCTATATGATCACTGTCCAGCAATTATTTAATGGGAAAAGACAAATAAGAGGTTGGGAAAAAAATGTGGAGCCTAGTTCCTGAGTTCAAAGAAAGGGTGAAAACCAGCTGGGAATTGAGCATCCAAGGGACAAAAATGTATCAAATGGTAGGGAAACTAAACACACTAAAAAGAACTCTACAAAAGCTTAACAAAGATAGATTTTTCAAAAGTGGAGGTGAAAGCTGAACATGCAAGGAAGATGTTGCTGGCATGTCAAGCAAGAATCCAAAAGAATCCTATGAAGACAGTGCTGATACAACAGAAGCTACATTTGGCAAAAGAATATAAGGAATGGCAGAAAACACAAGAGCAGTTCCTTAGGCAAAAGTCAAAGGTAACATGGCTTTACAATGGGAGACCAGAATACAAAATTCTTTCACCAGATGATGAAAGAAAGAAGAAACATGAACAGAGTATACACAATAAATAATGAATAAGGGAAAATCAATGTAGATACTAAGGAAGTGGCACAATCTTTTGTTGAGTTCTATCAAAATTTGGGAAGAGAAAATACAAATAGAGCATATGTATACAGTGCCCTGGTACAGCTTGGGGCTACAGTAAGTGAGGAACATGGAGAAATGATAATAGGCACTATCACAGACTCAGAGATAAAGAAGGCATTATGGTCAATTCCCGAAGAAAAATCACCTGGGCCAGATGGCTATGAAAGCCAGGTTTTAAGGATAGCTGGAACATTGTTGGGGAGGATAATATAAAATGTCAAGAAATTATTTCAATCTGGTAGAGTGCTTAAAGTATGGAATAGAATAGTGATCACACTGGTACAAAAAGGCACTCATGCAAAAAGTGTAAGTGACTACAGACCAATTGCCTACTGTGACACCTTATACAAGGTGATATCAAAGGTGATTTGCAACAGGCTAAGGAAGGTGTTGCCAAGTATCATAGCACCAAACCAAAGTGCATTTGTATAGGGAAGAACAATTGTGCAGAATATCCTGATATGCCAAGACCTTGTGAGGCTTTACAACAGGAAGGCAACAAGCAGGAGCTGCTTACTAAAGATAGATTTAAAAAAAGCATATGACACTGTGGCATGAGAATTTGTGAAGGAGATGCTATATGCTTTGATGTTCCCCCAAAAATTCATCAAGTGGATAATGGAGTGTATCACAACTCCTACATTCATAGTAGCACTAAAGGGAGGCACTCATGGGGAGATAGAAGGAAAAAGAGGCCTAAGGCCGGGTGATCCAGTATCACCTCTTCTATTTCTGATCTGTATGGAGTACTTTTCAAGAGTCATGACGTATGTAGCTGCTCAAGAAGGGTTTGGTTTCCACACTATATGCAAGAGCCTGAAGCTGAACCATTTATGTTTTGCTGATGATGTATCACTCTTTTGTAAAGGGGACTTCTCAGCTATAGTCCTTATGCTAAGAGGATTACAAACTTTTGCAAACACCTCTGGGTTGATAACAAATGCTAAGAAGGCAGAAATATATTGTGTAAACATGAGCAACCAAAACATAGAAGACCTCATTGAACTGACTGGATATAAGCGAGGGAAGCTGCTATTCAAGTACCTAGAAGTGCCTATATCACCAAAGAGGCTATCAGCAGTGGATTGTGAAGTATTGATGGAGACAATAACAGCCAGAATAAGAACTTGGGGCACCAGACACTTATTATATGCAAGAACTCAATTAATCAACTCTGTGCTGATATACTTGCATGTATACTGGACAACAATCTTCATGCTGCCAAAAAAGGTTCTAAGAGCTATTACTGCTGCATGTACAAACTTCTTGTTGGACGGGAAAGTGCACTCTTTAAGAGTGCCATTAGTAGCATGGGAGGTAGTATGCAGAGAAGAAAGAAGGAGATTGAGGAACAAGGACTGCCTGATATGGAATGAAGCTGCCTTAGGGAAATATGTCTGGAATATTGCAAACTAAGAGGTCAACTTATGGGTAAGATGGGTCAAACACATCTACTTAAAAGGAGAACAGTGGTGGACCTATAGCACACCAAAGGAAAGCAGCTGGTATTGGAAGAAAATTCTCGCAATAAAAGAGAAATTTAATAATGGATATGTGGGCAATGACTGGCTTAAACCTGGGGATATACACAGTAGCAAGTGGCTACAAGTAGAATAGGGGAAGTGGGGGAGAAAATACAGTGGTGGAGATGGGTATGGAATGGACTGAACGTGCCAAAACAAAGCTTCATTTGCTGTCTAGTGGCACACAGACGAATGCTCACAAGACAGATTGCAGAAGTATGGAATATGCCAAAGTAATGAGTGCTTGATCTGTGAAGGAGCAAATGAAATAGTGGACCACCTCTTTTTGAATGTCACTATTCCAAGCAGTGTCTCAGTATGATACTGAGCTGGATAGGAATTAATGTACACAATTGTGAAATTCAGCAAATACAGGGGATAAGGAAGAGGATATACAAGCAAATACAGGGAAGGATGTGCAGGAAGTTCGCACCAGCATTACTAGCAGCGCTGGTCTATAGGATTTGGAGGGTGCGCAATGAAGCATATTGGAAAAAAAAAATCACTCATCCTCATGTACTGTGCAAAAGAGTAATAGAAGACTGCAGATACAGAATCCAGAGCGCAAGACGCAAGAAAAAGGAAGTGAAATTGCTCATAGCAAAATATAGATAGGAAAAGGATACTTGATAGAATATATGTATAGGGAGAGTAGGAATATATTATTTTGTTTTTGATAGCTAAGTAGAGCATGTAGAGATGAGTAGGAAAATGTAATATAGTTCGGTTCGTGATTAATAAAACTTTTTTCTTTTTCACCAAAAAAAACCCCTATTTTATTTAAAAATCATAGATCATCCATATTAATCTACGACAGACATTAAAACAACTCATATTAACCTGCCAACAGTCCTTTAACCAACTAAAATAAGTGGATTTAACCAAAACTATATTTTCATCATTATGAACGGACCTTGATACCAAACAACACGGCTAAAGACAGACTCTAATACCACATATTGTAAGTTATATACAAATATAGAGTCATCGCAGCAGAATATTGAACAGGAACTTACCTTCAGCCATAGTTTTTTAAGTGTTGGTGAAAAACGTCTTGTGGATCTTGATAGGAAAACTATAGGAATTTTTCTAGCCTACGCCTGGCAGAATGCCAGACTAATGGTATCGCAGACGTATTTGTAAGTAGGCTAGGGACTACTCGATAAAAACTTTGACCCTGGAGACTACTTAATAAAACCATAAAAAATATCATATCATTAATTACTTGCTTGGAAGACAAGGACCTAATATATAGGGCCATATTAAAACCTAGAAAAGAGACGTTAATTCTAACAACAGAGCCTAGCCTTCATCTTCATGAGCTTTTTTGTGGGTTGTCTTTGTGAAATGTTTGTTCAGATTTATTGATTTATATCTCTCGGTATTCAGAGCCATGGCAAAGGAAATGATATGTTATATGCACTTACAATTTGAATAAAAGAAAAAAAAATCAACAAATACTTCATGTGTTATTTGAACAAATTTCTTGTATTTTATTGATCTTCGATTAAAATTGTCATCTAATTAAAACAATTTTTTGTAATGAACCACAACACGAATTTTCCAACGACGCCGTAATATTTGTCGCACAAGAATACATAAGATTGCATTCCCCTGTTTAGACTAGGTTGAGTTTCTAAAATTGCACAAACGAAATTACAAATCCATTCAGTTTAGAAGTCATGGAAGTTGCAGATAGTTCTTCGGAAATAGACTTGTGCGCAAGAAAATATTTGTTTATATAATGAGGTCCCATGGAAGCTGGCAAGGAACCTTTGCGTATATGATTAATCTAGGAAAATTAATCTTCCACCAAAGTTATGACTAAGCTTTTCAAATGTAAAAGGAAAGGTCCTACCATCCTGTTTCCATTTCTTGTACTTGTGCCAAGTAATTCTTTTTCTTTTTAAATCTATACAAGAAAAAATTACACATCCCTAGCATTTTAAGATAGTTTATTTGCTGTTCAATAGCTACATTGATGATCGAATTTAAGTACTACTACATGATAGGTTATAGGTGGTGGGTGATTAATAACAATTAGTCAATTTTGGTGGGACAGTTGCAATCAAGGAATTGTAAAAACCTTGACTTTGGCATCCACTGAAGCATATGTATTGCATCATTAGATTAGGATAAGACAAGGTTAATTAAAAGAATCATGCAAGTTGACCTAAAGTTAGAAAATTATCATTCAAATGTATTCCGAAGCCGCCATTGCATATCTAAAGTTACTTTGAAGTTTTAATAAAAATTACTACTCTTTAACCTTGATTATGTGTACGTCATACTTTTGGCTAAATTATAGATTTATTCCAGTATTTTCTGAACTTTCTAATCACACCCAGAGTACCTAGGTTTGTTGGTAATTAAACATAAACTATAACAGTTATTGTCACAATTTGATATAGTTTTCGAGTTTTTATATCTTTTTCAACTACATTCTGTAACAAATGTTAGGCAATTAAACCTCACCAGTTTATTAATTCAAGTTACAACAGTATAAAGTGGGGAGGGGAACGCGGGTTCTCCTTACCTGCTCACTCTCTTCAATTCCATATCTTTAATGTCGTCTCTGTTCATGCAATGTTCACTTTTTTTTCTTATCATCATTATTATTACATATCATTATTTTATTTTTATTATTCTCATTATTGTTATATTAATTATTTTAAAATTATTTTGTGTTCTCGCTAAAAGAAAAATAAGAAAATCATATTTTTATGAGTTTGAACCCGGCCCTTATATCGATTTGCGACGGAAATTGCGATTGAAGTGACAAAACAATAGTCAAATTGACGCAAAATACTGTATTTTTTTAAAAAATATTTCCCCTTTTTTTCTTCAATTTTTCATATCTTCATATTTGATGGTTTATTAGATATTCAACTCGTAGCCTTATCCCTTCATACTTTCTTTAATGTATCATGTAATTTGAGAAGGCTAACACTATTAGGGAATAAGAGATCTAGGTGAAGGCCAGTTTTCTTCTATTTAAGAAATCTTTTTGTTTTTGGGCAATTCTATTTAAGAAATCGTCAGAACGAAACAAATAGTAGTTGATTTAATACAGAATAAAAGAGACTCAGTGGCAGAAGGCATATATCATGTTAAATAGGCCTTCTACTACAAAAAAATTTCTAAGCAGCGTTTACTTTCAAAAGAATATTCCAATGGTCTGAATAAATTTAAGCCGAACTGATTGACCGTGGCCAGCGTCCTCCTATTTATTTATTATTTTAAATTTCAGTTTCTCCTTGTAAAGGAAAAAGATTTTAATTAACAAGGATAACAGCCGAAGAATTATACGTATCGACAAAGAGAACAGCTCGAAGTACCTAGCTTGATTAATGTTTAAATTTAAATAATACTACTAAGAAATCTGTATATGGCTATTCCTATATGACAACAAGGAGAAAACACTCATTGGATTATTTTAGTTAGGAAGGAATTTAACACAAAAAATATAGCAAATTGGAAACCCTGCGCACTTGAGATTTTGTCTTTCACGCATGCATGGGGAGAATTAGCTACCCATTACGATGTTAGGTGATGAAAGCATCTCAAGTACTGCACGTATGTCGTATGTCATGCTTCTAAAAGAATCGCATGGCAATCCAAAATTTTGAAATACCACATGCATACTTTAGCAAGTACTTTATAGTATTATTTTTAAACTCACTCTTTATAAATATTAACTTGTAAGTTATCTTAGCTTTCAAATAAACTTTTTATACTCTAAGTAGCTAGGGAAGGAAAAGGAAGAGGAGAGTAGTGCTTAAACGGAATTCAGACTTTGGGTAATGAGTTGTAACCATCATAGGTTTAGACCTAATGTCCTACTAATTTTGCATATTAATTTTATTTAGTGCTCCAAATAGTCATCTTTTTTAAATTAGATGCATAATAATTCTATTTTATGTCGGTTTTTACACTACTTTTTACTCCATTCGTTCCAAAAAAGATGATATAGTTTGACTCGGTGCAAAATATAAGAAATGATAAATTTTGAAATTTGTGGTCTAAAATAAGTCATAAATATTTGTGCGGCTATAAATCATCTCATTAAAGGTAAAGTGAGAAGTTTGAAGTTTAAATCAATTCTAAATTTGAAATGTGACTTTTTTCGGAATAGACTAATAAAGAAATTATGTCACCCTTTTAATTTGGTACGGATGGAGTACTATTTATTATTACATCTTTTGATTTGGTTCTACATATTTTAATTTCTTGTCTGGCTTTAATATTCTCAACTTTATAAGCTGGAAGTTTTATTATAAATATTTTGAGTTTCATATGTATAAAATGGTCTACAAATCGATTGTATGCATTATTCCTTATATATAAAGCATCAGAACTGAAGAACAAGTTTCTATCGTTGACGACTATTAGAGATGACCCTTGAGTAGCTACCCGTTGCAAATCTGTTATGCATAAAGATTTTTACTTTTACATTATTACTCTTACTATATGTTGCAGATATTCTGTGAGGACACTTCAAGATATATTGAATAGGACCTCCCAGAAAGGGAAAAGTATCATATGCTCTGTGAAATTAGAAAGTTATCCTCCTCAACATGATGTTAGGTAATCTAATCTGTCCCAATTTATGTAGAACACTATTTTTTTTATCCATCTAAAAAAGAATGTCATATTTTGTAAGTATAAACAATTTACTTTTATCAAATAAATTTTAGTCACACAAATTTTTATTACTTATTTTACACTACAAATTTCAATTTTTTTCTTGAACTCTGATCGAAGTTCATAAAACTGACACGGAGGAAGTTGTAATAAAGTCTAATAAAATATTTTTATCAAGATCTATATATTTCCTCAAGTTCTTCAAACCATCGAAAGTTATTGTAGTTATACGGTAGCTGGTCTAAGAAATAAGCTCCATCGGTTCTGACTTTTAAGAATCTTAATTAGTACTGAACCATTATGTTTGTAAATATTGCAAATAGGACACCATGAAAATATCACCCTTGAACTTTTATCCCCTCTTAACAAAACCTTGAAATTGACCTATATTGACCATTAGGCTAAGTTCTTGTTGTAATGTGTGTATAAGTTAGTTTTTCCTTGTCCAGACCTGGTTTGAACTCTTTGATGGTGTTATAAACCCACCCTTTACTTGGGTGTTTAAACTAAAAAAAAGAAAAAAAAAGTTAGTTTTTCCTATGAGATGAAAATTTGGACATTATCAAGAAGTTACGGATAGTGAAGATATTGTAGTTAATGTGTTGCCTATTGATAGATATTTTAATTGTATTGATTAGTGAATAATTATATTGAGCAACACATGCTATTATCACTTATGTAGAAGAACTTGGCCAATTGACCAGGATTATCGTCTATCTAGAATAACTTGGCCAATTAACCAGGTTGATAGTAGTTGACATATTTAAATCTACCCACTTCATGCCTCAGAGGACAACTAATTTACACCCACAACTTATGAACGATAGACATCAATATCATTTTATAATTTTTTAACCGCAGCTAAAAGTTCAAGACTACTGCTTATGAAGGCCATTCGGACAAATCGCACATTATGTTTTGAGAGTTATAACTTACCTACTATTTGTTGTAATTTTATTAAATTTTAATACATAAATTATGTTAGGAGCGTAAAATATTGCGCTCAATCAACTAGCTAGGGGAGAGAAGAATGGAGATATTACTTTTACTTGAACGAATTTATATATCTAATATAGAGGCCAATCAGTAATGCAAAACTTTAGAGTGGGAACAACTACCAAATACTTAAGGGTGGCCCTCACCATTTCCATAATTTGAAACAAAAATGTACAGTTTTTTAGTCAGTATATACCGACCTATCTAATACTAGTAGGTGATCCTAAAGATTATCTAGCTAGCTGGAGGGAAGAAAGGAATTCATGATTACAACTATCTTAATGGTATCAGTTTTAAGCTGCATTTATATTCGCATGTGTTTGGTAAACTCTACTTAATTAATTGCTGTACACAATTTAGAATATTTTTCATTTTTCATTTCTTCCTCCTACCTCTACCCCCTTCTGCCCAAGTCATTCATGAATTATTTCTTTTTAGGCAATTCGGACAAGGCGGTGGCAATTCGAGCTCTTAATCTTTGTTTAATTTCTAAGGTGGTGGAAGTCATTTTTTAGTTTTTTTTTTTTTTTTTTGTAAGAATATTTTATGTTCAAAAGGAGTTGGCGTTTGTACTGCTACCACTTATATTCTTTTTTCCTTTTATTTTGCCACATCAATTGTATAGCTTGTCATACAGGAGAATTTTAGGCTAACTCTTTAATATCTACATGAAAAGCAAATTGTCACTCCTTAAATATTCAAAGCTTCTCAATACTTATTAATTTAATAGCGTGCACATTTTCACATCTTTTTCTTTATAGACTTCTTGTCATTTTACTAGGAGAAAATGACTTTAGCGAGAAAAAGCTAGAGAGAGGAAGTTTGAAGAAAATATCTGATTATCTTAGCTTATGAATTAAGTACATCGATTTATAAGCTCTACTTGAGCTGCTGACTCACTAACAAAATATATAAACTCCTAACTAACTCCTAACTAACAACTCCCTAATATTCTAGATATTTGCACATCAGTCCTTCCTCTCAAGACTCCCCCTCAAGCTAGGTATTGGCAAACTTATTACATTAAGGACACCTAGCTTGACTTTCAAAAATTCCAGCTGGACCTTACTTAGTGCTTTTGTCAGCAAGTCTGCTTGTTGTTCTTTTGTAGTGATGTTCTTAGGCTTCACTAGTCCTTTCAATATCTTCTCCCTGATGAAGTGTAGGTCTATTTCTACCTGCTAGTTTTTTTCATGGAATACTGAATTGGCTGCTATCTGCATAGCTGCTTTGTTGTCACAATGTACTGTGACTAGTAAGTCTATATTGGAGTCCACATCTCTAATCAATCCTAGCAACCAAATCAGTTCAGCTACTGGGAAGGCTAAACTTCTGTACACAGCTTCTGTGCTGGGCTCCTTGATACAGTGCTTTGTTTCTTTGACTTCCATGACACTAGAGAATCTCCTAGCTTGATATAGAAGTCAGCTACAGATCTCCTGGAGTTTGGGCATGCAGCCCAATCTGCATCACACTAAGTAGTCATGGTTCGGTTGGATGAGCTTGATAGTAGAAATTCCCTGTCCTAGACTGTTTTTGACATGCTTCACTACTCTAAGTGCAGCATCTATGTGAGATCTCTTAAGTTGTCCTAGGAATTGGCTCAGTGTCTGCACACTAAATGCTATATCAGGTCTGGTCAGTGTTAGATCCGCAGCTTCCCAATCAATCTCTGATAAATACTGGCATCTGGCAACAACTCATCTTTCTCACTTCCTGGCAGCTTAATATGATCATAAAATTGCTTGGTGGTTAACTTTACATTAACTTCTAGAGGTATAACAGCACGTTTAGCTGCTGACAGTCCCAGTTCAGCTATAAGTTCTAGGGCATACTTTTTTTATGCATCAAAATCCATTGTCTTACCTTGCAAACTCAATCCCAAGAAAATATTTCAGCTCCCCTAGATCCTTTATCATGAAGGCTTACTGAAGTGCTGTCTTGGTGCCTTCAATGAGTTTCAAGTCACTTCCTGTTACCAACATATTATCTACATACACCAGCAGTATCCCTATGATGTTTCATGATTTCTTCACATACAGAGAATGATCATAATGACTATGATTGGACCCAAGTTTCACTAGTGCTTCTGAGAGTTTTGTATTCCACTATCTAGAGGCTTGTTTCAGCCCATACAAGGGCTTCAGAAGTCTGCACATTGGTCTCTTCTCCCCCCGACTTCTGAAGCCTAGAGGCAATTCTATATAAATCTCATCAAACAAATCACCCTGCAGAAATGCATTATACGCATCCATTTGATACTAACGAATCCTGTAAATCCTAGTATGAGAACACTCTAACTAATTACCTTTTCTTTCATGATTTGACCAAACTTGAGTTAAAATAAAATCATGAAACCAACTAGAAGAGGGAAAACTTTTCTTTTAAAATTTTTTCCTGTACCTAGACTCTTTAAAATACAATATCATATCTTATATTATTTAGGGTAAAAGAAGATGTTTTTCACCTAAAATTCCTAGACAAAACTATTTATAGAAATATATAATTGGAAATCTCCATTTTCTAATTTTCAGAATTATCACTAGGCTTACTTATGAGAATATATAAAAGGCATAAATTTTCTTTGATTTAAATTGATAACAGGATTTCCACTAATTTTATTTGATTGGCAAAGCTAATTATCCTTTCCTTCTTTAGCGATACTGATTTTAGTTCATCTTTTTTTTTTCCACACTTGGTAATTAAATTATAAACCCCTACTCCTACAACTATAAAAGGGGAAGCCCCTTCTCTTATTGGGATACGCTGAAAATACTGCTTCTTCCCCTTTACTGAAAAAAAAAGAAAAAGAAAACTCTCTCTGATTTTTCTTACTTGTTCTCTGGTTCTTGAAACTTTAGAGTTGTTCATCCCCTGTTATTTATCATCAAGGTATAGCATCTAGCAACTACTTTGTATGGATCCTTTCTGGGAAAAGTTGAAGTCCTTTGTTGGCATTACTTCCTTGTATGTCTGAGCCTTTCATGGCTATTTTCTAACCCCTATTACTTGCCACAAAAGCTTGTTTTGGAGTCCCATGTTCTTTCTTATGCAGGCATCCAGGTTCTATATTTGCCTTGACCAAAGGCCCTACAATTAACAGTCGTTTTATGCAGGAAAAGGGAACTTTTGGTAGTGTATGAGGGCTGTGATGAAAGCCATCACAGGCAGTCCATAATAAGGCACAGAGGGCCTGTTTCTTCTCTTTTTTTTACACTGTGTTTGTATTAATTAGATCTTCCTTAATTAAGAGCAAATTGGCATCGATTGTATAAGAAATATTGTTAGACTGGCTGATAATAGATATTGAAGGTGCAGCAATAAGCTGCCTATGAATAGGTTGAAACAGGGCCCTATTTCTTTACTCTTTCTATGCCTTGTGATGAAATTATAAGTTCATTTGTGCCATTCATAAAGCCTGATATCAGTATTTAAGTTTGCATAACAGGTGGTGTTGTTTAAATCTGGAATTCTGTTAAGGTAGGCCTGTTTCGTGTAAAGGGGGGGAGGTTTTCGCAATTTTATTTAAAACGTGGCTATTTCTGAAAATCGTAACATATGTTAGGACATCTTTCGTAAAATATGTTTTGGCTGAGTTCTTTTTCTGAAATTACAGGCTTGAACGATAAGTCCATACCAGTTTCATAGGAAAAGAGATTGAAATTCCAAAAATTTTATTAAACAAAGGTTGTTCATTCAATTTCTACCAAAGTGAGTTTATTTCCGCATATTTTAGGACGACCCCATTAGCTACAGGTCTGGTATTTTTTTTGAATGGAGATTTTCTTTAAAACCAATTGATTTTTAGTAAACTTTATTCTCTTATACACTAATTAATAGTGTATAGGCGAATATGAGTTTTAGGGGGTCAAAATACATAACCTATATATATGTATACTTTTTTTTAAAAACATAAAATTTTTTAACTCGTTTAAGTAGATCACCTAACATGTATTTTCATGAATATATATTATATATATATATATATATATATATAAGTGTGTGTGTGTGTGCGCGCGCGCGCGCCTTTACATGCATCCAATTTGCTTTTATGCTCGGTTTTCAAAAAAATTAAAAACTCCATATCTATATGTATGTGTGTGTGTGTGTGTGTGTCTCTCTCTCTCTCTCTCTCTATATATATATATATATATATAATGTTTTAAATACTACCCCAAATCAAAAGTCACTTGGAATATACGTTTGTCAACTTATGTCAACACGTCTCTTCCAAAGTGACTACATCCTCTGAATGTGATAAATCTCCTTTATCCCTACTTTTGGTTGTCACATTGTGAGAAAAAATAGGTAAAACAAAAATATTTTTTATGATTTTCAGAAAAACGTTTTCCACTCAGATTTGCAGAAAGAATTCAATTTTGGGGTCATGTTTATTTTTTCAGCTGTTTGGGATTAAAGGTCTGAAGCCGAAGGTTAAAATTGCAACTAGGCATTGGGCCTAGTTTGTAAATGCAAAATCAGCAACGTTTAAATTGATTTGGCTGCGGCAGTAAACTTTCTTTGATTATCTTTGCAAGAATATCTTTTTAATATTTCGTCTTGATCTTTTGGCCTTCCTTTTGATAATATAGATATTTTTTTTCTTTTAAAAGTTCTAACCCTGTGTTGTTAGTTTATAATCTTAGGATTTAAAATTATTATCTTTCAATTAAGTATTTAGTGTACAAACCCAACAAATTCAAACTCGGTCGGGATCCACCTTTTGTGGGACTCGGGAAGTGCCTAAAACCTTCTCCCCGAGTCATAAGGACTTCTTATCCATAGAATCTCTGTTACTAAGACCTATCCGGAGTTAATTTTAGACACTTAAAAATTTTAGGCGACCTGATACGCCTGTTATACAAATTTATTAGGTGGGGACTCCAACTTTGATTCAACCGAGTCACCCACAAATCCAACCTTTTGAACTCGCTCCGAGCTCGAAAAATAGGGTGCGACAGAATGGCGACTCCGCTGGGGATATTTATAGTCCTAACCACAACGGGTTTTATTTTTGGAATATTTATTAATTGCTTTATTTTGCTTATTATTTTGCCTATTATTTTACTAACTTGTTTTCTTTTTTGTTTTTCTTTCTTTATTTTATTATTTATTTGTATGAAAGATCCTTGTAATATTTATTGGCATTTTCACCCATATTCCTCCACTTCTGAAAATGACACTTTGCACACACACGAGCGATTACGTGGATCTCACGGTCGTTCCACCTCAAAAAACCCTTTAAGGGGGACGGTTGGGATATAGTTGGTTCGTGGTACAACCAACAATTACAAACGTTCCCACCCCTTGGTTGTCCACCTTGGGGAATCGAGTCTAGAATTACACCACTCTTGAGATGTAATGTGCATGCATCATGCCGTAGGAAAGGCTTCCCGTAAGCCGACTAGTTTTTTTTTCAACTTGTTCAAACAACTTGACGGGTTTTCTAAACCCCGAAAAGACGTTTGGACATGCTTACATGCATTTTCTGAAAAAAAAAAATTAGAGAGAAACAAAAGAGAGATGAAAATAAATACACATTTTGATCGCCCATTTATTCTCAAAAAGGGGTTAGAAATTTTCTTTTAATCATTTGTTTTTTCTTTTCTTTTTAGGACATTATGAGTCAGAAATTTCATCGTTTTGGAATGGCTTTGGGTGCACCTCCTGTGTTGACCAATTTGTGGAACAACTTATCATTGGGTGAACAAACGGAAGTCTGTCAACACTTGGGGCATTTGGTATATTTGTTAGAAATGGAACCGTGTAGAGAAATGATTGAAGCATCAGTGACGTTCTGGGATGAAGAATTAAATGTGTTTAGATTTGGAGACATCGAGTTGACACCTTTGCTAGAAGAAATAGGGGGGTTCGTATCACATTCGGGCTTAGACAAACATCGGTGGCAAGGGAGTCGCATCTTGGCTCCCAGCGTTCCTACACCGAAGGAGTTCCGTGATAAATTGGGGATGGTAGCGGATGTTGATGTGGGGTTTTTGAGACAAAAGAAAATACCATTTTCCTATCTTTACAATAAATTTGGATATTTGACTGCTTTGACAACCATAGAAAAGAATTCATATCCTATAGTGATTGGAGGAGGGCTAGATCATTTGCATTTGTTGTTTGTTTCCTGGGGATAATGGTGTTTCCTGAAAGCTCGGATCACAATATATGTTCGAGGCTTATCATGGTTACCGACGCGGTGTTCAACGGGATTGATGATTATCGGCACACTATAGTCCCTATGATTGTAACGGACATCTATTGGGCTTTGGGTTGTTGTAAAAAGGGAGAGAAATATTTTCAGGGATGTAATCTTCTGTTGCAAGCATGGTTCAAGGAGCATTTGAGGAAGGTGAACGGTGCGCAAGAATTTTTCAAACCAACTGGTTCGAATTACTTGATTGGAGAATGGTATGGGGTTCCAAAATTCAAGCAGCTAAGCAGCACGGAGAAATGGGTAAAGTTGTTTGAAAACATAACGGAGGATTCAATCCAATGAATGTTCACTTGTTTTTCTTCATCAGAGTTTATCATCAGCTCTGAGAAGGCATCTTTTGTGATACTTATAGGATTACGAGGCCTCCAACCCTATCAACCGCTAAGGGTGATGAGGCAAGCAGGGAGAAAGCAAATCGTCCCGCTTATACCAGACACGAAGGCCTACCAAGTCGATTATACTGGAGACATTGTCCCAAAAGTCAAAAGCATTAGGAAATCCTGGGTAGGTAGGCAATTTATGGAAGAGCAGACATTAGCACCAGACATATGCAATGCTGGATGCGAACCAAATTACATTAGTTGGTTGCATTCTAGCATAAAGGGAAATGCTGTAGTAGGGCCAAGCCGAGGGAATGACATCAGAGACCGAGAAGCAGAGACTCAAATTCGATAGCGTGAGTTCATGTTGAAAGCCATTAAAATGGACAAAGAAAACAAAGAAGAGATCGAGATATGGAAGAAGCGTGCATTGGAGCTGGAAGGAAAAGTATAAGTGCTAGGAGCAAAGCTTGAACAATGGAATTCGGAATGTGCCGAAATAGATATCTCGCACTTAATTACGGCCAAAGGATACTTGACCAAAGCTATGGAAGAAATCAAGGAGGTCGCCCGAGAAGCAAAGAGAGCCAGACTAGAGAAGGAGCATGTTGCTTAGTTTAAGTGTCATTTTTGTATTTTTATTTTTCAAAAGAGTCTTTATGTATTGAATTCCAAAGAACATTTAGAAGTTATGAGAACGATTGGCAACAAAATGTGTATTTATTTTCTTTTTTACATCATGACAAACCTAGGAAGGCTAAACATCCTTGGCACGTCATAGTCCATTAATAAACCTCGTCCAATACGTCAGAAGGTCCATGACCTGAAAATGACAAATATTCATATGCATAAAATGATTGCGCCAAATGTTGATTGTTTGCTTAAGGATTAATCAAAATGTTAGGATTATTTTTAAATTTTGTTTTGTTTTCAGACTATGGCTGCAAAAGGCTCACTCCAGTTCGACTCGGTTGCTCAAGTTCCCTATGTGCTCAAACTTTGATGGGAGGATTTGACCGAAGCTAGTAAAGGAAGAGTTCGATCGCTACTGTCACGACCCAACTTAGGGCCGCGACGGATGACCAACACTAAGTGTCGATCATCACTAATCCTACTGATAATATGCTAACCATTATAACTAATAAACAGAATAAGCATAAACCTAGCTGATAAGGAGTATGCAATGCAAATAGCTGACAAGGCTAACATAAGCTGACATACATAACATACTGACTGCACCACACAGGGACATATCTACAGGCCTCTAAGAGTGATGAACTGAATATACAAAGGACGAGATAAGGCCCCGCCATACCCAAGCTGGTTGACTGTACACATACCAAAAGATAGGTAACTCCGGGAGTAAGCGGAGTGACTCCAGTAGCTGATAGATGGCCTACTAACATGGTCCAAGCATTGATCTATCTGCACCTGCGCGGCATGAAACGCAGCGCCCCAGAAAAGGGCGTGAGTACGATATGTACCAAGTATGTAAGGCATGAGCATATAATATGTCATAGCTGAATGAAACTGTAGGCTGGAATATAAATATGTAAACATGAGCTGGAGCATAGCAATATAGCTGGAAATCTGAAGAACGTACTAAACATGATATGAATATAAGCTGAAGTCTAGCTGAATCTGAACCTGAAGACTGAGCTGAACTATACTGATAAATAACTATAATATGACTGATAGCTGGTTACTAGAAACTGGAACTGATAACTGTCAACTGATACTGACGCTAAGAACTGGTGGCTGATAACTGAGAACTGATAACTGTCAACTGATACTGACGCTAAGAACTGGTGGCTGATAACTGAGAACTGATAACTGTCAACTGATACTGATGCTAAGAACTGGTGGCTGATAACTGAGAACTGATAACTGTCAACTGATACTGACGCTAAGAATTGGTGGCTGATAACTGAGAACTGATAACTGTCAACTGAGCTAAAGCTGAGCTGTTATCTGAACTGGTACCTGTCTGGTGTTATGGGCTATATCCCCCCAAATCAGGTAACTGAACATCTGAACTAGTACCTGTCTGGCGTTATGGGCTGTATCCCCCCAAATCAGGTACTGAAAACCGGAACTAGCCTCATGTATAATCATGCAGTGCATACTGTGGCTATATACGCATATATAACAAACCTGGTGGGTGTTATGGGCTATATCCCCCCCAGCCAGTAATATCTAGTCTCTTTGGTCAGAGTGTGTGAATGACACCCGGTCACACTAGGTGTTTCAACTCCCGCTTGAACCAGAGGGGCTGTATCCCCCAGACGGGTAGTATCACACGCGACCGGACTGTGTGTCCAATGTCCAGCCTCTATGGGGGACTCCAAATCACACATAACATGATCACAATATAAGCATAAGCATGTATGAGGCATAACACATGTGGCTACAATATATATGGACTCAAAGGAATGATAAGAAAACTCTGGATGGAATTGTAGACACAACCTGAAACTTAGAATCTGTCCAACTCTTTGATTTTTTATAGAAATTTCGGCAGAGTTTCCTCTAAAACTGGATGATCCGCAAAACAGAACCAACACTATACTATACACGGGAATGGATACCCAGATAAACTGATAACATAAACAAATTAACTGGATAACAAGATGAGAGTGGCGTAACAATTCCACGGATGTACAGAATTTCTAGACAGTACCAGCGTCCTGTATTGCATCATAGTTTTGAGGGTGCAGATAAAAGTTATAGACCTCATGGTCTTCATGAAAGTTGTAGATATATGTCTTAGGGTTCTGGAAATTCTTAAAGAATCTAAATATCAATTTTGTACAAGGAGTTATGATCAATATACTAACAACTGTCCAAAAATAAAAACAATTTTCCAGATTTTGAAACGTTTTGTCTTTCTGATTTGGACGTCTTTCACCTTGGATTTTAGTACCAAATTAAGTATATACAAGGTTTCCTTGGTACCATGCAAGTTTCTCACAAGAAAAACTAAGTTTAAAACTAATAAAAGCTTCAAAATCTAAAAGATACATGCCTTGCCAAAAAAAGGTTTAGCCTTACATACCTTTGATGTTTCTAGCTTCTAAACTTCGTTTCCTTTGAATTCCACACCTTCTAAAGCTTAAACAAGCTATAAAATAGAATTTAGATACTTTACTTAGCTATGAAGTAATTCTAAAACTCAAGCTATAGACGAAATTGAAGGTAGCATAATGTTACCCTAATCGCGTAGAGCGTTTTGACGCAATCCATCTTCCGTTTCGTGTCAAAATTGATGTTGTTTCTTCAAAATCAAAAAATATGGATTAAAACTGAAGTAAGGTCTGATTCAGTCGTGGTTTTACTGGGAATTTCGAGAGAGAGAGAAATTTCTCTTTTATAATAAAAATATTTCATTTCTAGCCCTCTTTTGCGCTTATGTCCCTTTTTCTGGTCTTACTTCTGACGCTCATATCTTTTTATCTATAAGTTATATGAGCAAACCGTTAAAAGTGTTGGAAACTACACTCCAAGACCTTCAATTTGGTATATGATATGTCCCCAAAAGACTTCATATAATACATGAAATTAATTGCTGAAAAAGCTCCGTTACAAGGCAATTCCTTAGTCGGTTTTTCCGCAACTTAAATCTGATTTTTCCCAAACTTTATATTCAACATATAAACATCATATATGGTCATATTATTACTTTAAACTCACTTAAATCATTCTTAACATGATATTATAATGATACACGTCAATTTAGACGTACGGGGTGTAACAATATTCCCCCGTTAGGAACATTCGTCCTCGAATGTTAAATGAAGTATGTAGAAGCATTAAGCAACGATCTGTTACATACTCGAAGAATCTGCCTCTTTAAATTGCAACTGGCACCTCCTTATTAGTCAACTGTTCTGTAATCTGTACATCATTTACTGGTACAACTCTAGAAGGATCTCTGACACATTTTCTGAGCATGGAAACATGGAATACTGGATGTACCTCCTGAAGGTCTGCTTGAAGGTCTAACTCGTAGGCTACACGCCCAACTCGCCTGATAATCTGATATGGACTAATAAATCTAGGGCTAAGCTTTCCTTTCTTTCCAAATCTCATAACCCCTTTCATAGGTGATACTTTCAGGAATACCTAATCGCCAATATGAAATTCTAAATCTCAATGTCGATTATCTGCATAGGACTTCTGTCTTCTCTGCACTGCTAATAATATTTCCCTGATCAACTTGACTTTATCAAACTTGTTGGATTAAGTCTGGACCTATCAATTGAGACTCGCCAACCTTTAACCATCATATAGAAAACCTGTATTTGTGCCCATAAAAAGCTTCATATGGCACCATCTGTATGCTAGAATGATAGCTATTATTATATGCAAACTCTATCAACAGTAGGTGACCATTCCAGCTGCTTCTAAAATCTAACACGTAAGCTCTAAGCATATTTTCTAATGTCTGAATGGTCCGCTCAGCCTGTCTGTCTGTCTATGGATGAAATACTGTACTCAAATACACCTATGTCCCTAAACCTGTCTGGAACGATCTATAGAAATTAGCTGTAAACTGGTGCGCCCCCGTCTGAAATAATAAATACTGGAATACCATGTAGGCGCACTATCTCTCTGATATAAAGTCTGGCATAATCCTCTGCTGTATATGTAGTTCTAACAGGAAAGAAATGAGCTCATTTAGTAAGCCTGTCAACTATAACCCAAATAGAGTCATATCTGCTCCGCATACGGGGAAAGCCTGTAATGAAGTCCATATTCACTGCTTCCCATTTCTATGATGGAATCTCGACTTCCTGTAACAAGCCACTAGGTTTTTGATGCTCGACCTTAACCTGTTGGCAGTTAGGACATTGAGCCACAAATTCTGCTCTGATACCACTTTTGTCACGACCCAACTTAGGGCCGCGACGGATGACCAACACTAAGTGTCGATCATCACTAATCCTACTGATAATATGCTAACCATTATAACTAATAAACAGAATAAGCATAAACCTAGCTGATAAGGAGTATGCAATGCAAATAGCTGACAAGGCTAACATAAGCTGACATACATAACATACTGACTGCACCACACAGGGACATATCTACAGGCCTCTAAGAGTGATGAACTGAATATACAAAGGACGAGATAAGGCCCCGCCATACCCAAGCTGGTTGACTGTACACATACCAAAAGATAGGTAACTCCGGGAGTAAGCGGAGTGACTCCAGTAGCTGATAGATGGCCTACTAACATGGTCCAAGCATTGATCTATCTGCACCTGCGCGGCATGAAACGCAGCGCCCCAGAAAAGGGCGTGAGTACGATATGTACCAAGTATGTAAGGCATGAGCATATAATATGTCATAGCTGAATGAAACTGTAGGCTGGAATATAAATATGTAAACATGAGCTGGAGCATAGCAATATAGCTGGAAATCTGAAGAACGTACTAAACATGATATGAATATAAGCTGAAGTCTAGCTGAATCTGAACCTGAAGACTGAGCTGAACTATACTGATAAATAACTATAATATGACTGATAGCTGGTTACTAGAAACTGGAACTGATAACTGTCAACTGATACTGACGCTAAGAACTGGTGGCTGATAACTGTCAACTGATACTGACGCTAAGAACTGGTGGCTGATAACTGAGAACTGATAACTGTCAACTGATACTGACGGTAAGAACTGGTGGCTGATAACTGAGAACTGATAACTGTCAACTGATACTGACGCTAAGAATTGGTGGCTGATAACTGAGAACTGATAACTGTCAACTGAGCTAAAGCTGAGCTGTTATCTGAACTGGTACCTGTCTGGTGTTATGGGCTATATCCCCCCAAATCAGGTAACTGAACATCTGAACTAGTACCTGTCTGGCGTTATGGGCTGTATCCCCCCAAATCAGGTACTGAAAACCGGAACTAGCCTCATGTATAATCATGCAGTGCATACTGTGGCTATATACGCATATATAACAAACCTGGTGGGTGTTATGGGCTATATCCCCCCCAGCCAGTAATATCTAGTCTCTTTGGTCAGAGTGTGTGAATGACACCCGGTCACACTAGGTGTTTCAACTCCCGCCTGAACCAGAGGGGCTGTATCCCCCAGACGGGTAGTATCACACACGACCGGACTGTGTGTCCAATGTCCAGCCTCTATGGGGGACTCCAAATCACACATAACATGATCACAATATAAGCATAAGCATGTATGAGGCATAACACATGTGGCGACAATATATATGGACTCAAAGGAATGATAAGAAAACTCTGGATGGAATTGTAGACACAACCTGAAACTTAGAATCTGTCCAACTCTTTGATTTTTTATAGAAATTTCGGCAGAGTTTCCTCTAAAACTGGATGATCCGCAAAACAGAACCAACACTATACTATACACGGGAATGGATACCCAGATAAACTGATAACATAAACAAATTAACTGGATAACAAGATGAGAGTGGCGTAACAATTCCACGGATGTACAGAATTTCTAGACAGTACCAGCGTCCTGTATTGCATCATAGTTTTGAGGGTGCAGATAAAAGTTATAGACCTCATGGTCTTCATGAAAGTTGTAGATATATGTCTTAGGGTTCTGGAAATTCTTAAAGAATCTAAATATCAATTTTGTACAAGGAGTTATGATCAATATACTAACAACTGTCCAAAAATAAAAACAATTTTCCAGATTTTGAAACGTTTTGTCTTTCTGATTTGGACGTCTTTCACCTTGGATTTTAGTACCAAATTAAGTATATACAAGGTTTCCTTGGTACCATGCAAGTTTCTCACAAGAAAAACTAAGTTTAAAACTAATAAAAGCTTCAAAATCTAAAAGATACATGCCTTGCCAAAAAAAGGTTTAGCCTTACATACCTTTGATGTTTCTAGCTTCTAAACTTCGTTTCCTTTGAATTCCACACCTTCTAAAGCTTAAACAAGCTATAAAATAGAATTTAGATACTTTACTTAGCTATGAAGTAATTCTAAAACTCAAGCTATAGACGAAATTGAAGGTAGCATAATGTTACCCTAATCGCGTAGAGCGTTTTGACGCAATCCATCTTCCGTTTCGTGTCAAAATTGATGTTGTTTCTTCAAAATCAAAAAATATGGATTAAAACTGAAGTAAGGTCTGATTCAGTCGTGGTTTTACTGGGAATTTCGAGAGAGAGAGAGAAATTTCTCTTTTATAATAAAAATATTTCATTTCTAGCCCTCTTTTGCGCTTATGTCCCTTTTTCTGGTCTGACTTCTGACGCTCATATCTTTTTATCTATAAGTTATATGAGCAAACCGTTAAAAGTGTTGGAAACTACACTCCAAGACCTTCAATTTGGTATATGATATGTCCCCAAAAGACTTCATATAACACATGAAATTAATTGCTGAAAAAGCTCCGTTACAAGGCAATTCCTTAGTCGGTTTTTCCGCAACTTAAATCTGATTTTTCCCAAACTTTATATTCAACATATAAACATCATATATGGTCATATTATTACTTTAAACTCACTTAAATCATTCTTAACATGATATTATAATGATACACGTCAATTTAGACGTACGGGGTGTAACAGCTACTAGGCGATTTGCTGTCTCTTATGTGGTACGAGACAGTGCCCGATTTGGTTGAGGCAGCCGCTCATTTTTGGGATTACAAGAGGGCAGTTTTTCACTTCAATGACATAGATTTAGCACCAATGCTAGAAGAGATTGGAGGTTTATCCGGTTTGGCACCTGGCCCAGAGACTATGATTTATCCCCGAAGGGTGGAACCCGAAGAATTCTTCAACTTTCTGGAGGTTCCCCAGGAACCATACTATAACGGTGTTCAAAATGCAAGGGTCACTTTAGAGTTTTTGTACTCCAGGTTCGGAGACACTACCCTCCGATATGACTTCCCAGGAGCATCAGAAGTTCAAGATTGGCCACGAACTGAGTCAGTTGCTTTCACCGTTGCCTTCTTAGGGGCTGTGATTTTCCCCGAAAAATGAGGAAAAATCCACACAGCGACAGCGTTGGTGGTGGAGATATTGCGCAGGGACATTAACAGGCGTCGAGTGGGTTCAGTTCTAATGATCGTGGGAGACATTTATCGAGCTTTGAATAAATGTAAGAAAGGAGCAGACTACTTCGAAGGTTGCAATCTCTTATTGCAGATATAGTTAATCGAGCATCTCCAAAAGCTCGAGGCACCCCCATCTGCACCAATATCTCACACACCCGATGGTATCATGACACACTCAGTTCGCATGGCTGGCACTTTGCAATGGGAGAGGCCTTCAGATGTGAGTGGATGGTTTGACAAGTTCAATCAGTTGCAAGAAGATGATGTACGGTGGGTGATAAAACATTGTGCATGTTTTATAGTTTCCGTTCAAGGCCGAGATACTACCTTTCTGACATTGATCGGGCTTCGAGGGACTCATCACTACGTCCCTTTAAGGATTCTTAGGCAAGTGGGATTGATGCAATCAACCCCCAGATTAGCAGAAGGGCGGAATCTCAACACCGAAATGGGCGACATAGATGGAGTTACACGAGAAATGATTCTAACCATATGGGAGAAGAGAAAGACTAGACAATTCTATCGTCACTGAGACGATAGGGTTAAACCCCAGGCTGCCCTAGCTTATTCTTCTTGGCTTGAGTTTGACAAAGAAAGGTTTCGATCTAATAAGCCCATACCCAAAAGGAGAATCGAAGCCACCAATTTTGAAGAAAAGTACAAAAAGTTGAGAACCAGATATGATCAGAAGAAGGTGGAGATGAAAGAGACCCATAATCGAGAAATGAGGAGGCAATACCAAGGAAAGGCTAAAGAAGAAGAGACCAGATTTTGGATGAACTAGACAGTGAAACTCCGGCATATCGGAGGGAACCTTAAGGACGTCTTGAATTCATGGAAAGGACATTTCCAGTCCACGCCATTGGAGGATAAGGAAGTACTAGGAATAGAAATTCTCTCTGCTTGTGCAAAATCTTTAAATGACATACAGACTGGGAAGGATCTCCTTGAGTCAGACTTGATGCATTTGGAACCCCTCATGGAAGAAGACCCATAAGAGGAAGAATATGAAGAAGGTGACGATGATGATGTTGAGGACAAACCAAATGTTTGATCAGAGCACGTCTATGCTTGGCCTTAGTTTGAATTGCAGTCGAGTCATTCCCCTTTTCAGTCGAGTCATTTCCCTTTCAGTCAAGTTGTTTCCATTTCAGTTGAGTCATTTCCCTTTTCAGTCAAGTTGTTTTTCCTTTTTCAAGATTAGTGATTGTAATAAAGCCAAGCAATTATATCAATAAAATTTCTTATTTTGGAGTTTATAGAGTTGTTTTGATTATTCTCAAGCAAACGAAATGAAACTGATGGCACGAATATTACCTTTAAAAATCATCGGTAGGCCTACCTATGGCATAAAAGAGATCCCCTGCATAATAGGACGCGATTGCATGACGTTAACTTGTATATTAAGCTTTCTGACACTCCACTCACTTCTATCTTTGGCTGTTTTTAAAAGGTTATTTTGCTCCCAATCCCCGAAGGTTGGTTTGTGCATTCTGGCCGAGCAGCATTACCGTTTGAGATCCAGAGGATCAATTTCAACACCTCCCCCTTTACCTACAAAGACAAGGACGAGATGAAATATCATGGCTGAGTTTGACAATGTTGACGGAACTACCGTAAATTCCGGCATTGGAGAAACTCCTGGAAAGAAGGGTATGGTTGCATATGAGGATTATGAAAAGCTGCAACAAAGGATGTTTGAACTAGAAAACAGAATTCCCCTCCCTTACGCTGATGGAACTACTGACCCAAGCAAACTTGCATGCCCTCATGGCAAAGATCCCATGTTTCCTGAAAAGGATCACCCGCACCCTGCTTACGTTGGACCACCGAAAGCACCCCAAAACAACCCTGCCGCTCAATTCCACACCTTCACTGTTGAAACCAAACCTGCTTCATCACCTACCAAAGAGCAAGACATGTATGCATGGGTAGGAGAAGAGACAGACAACACCAAAGAGCAGGTTAAGTGGTTGGTAGAAAAAGTTAAGCAATTTCAAGTGACTAAGGAGACAAGGGGACTAGCTTACGAAGATCTTTGCCTTTATCCCAATTTTAAGTTGCCTGACGGTTACAAGACACCTAAGTTTAACCTGTTCGATGGTAGTGGCGACCCGATGGCTGAGGTATTACTGTGACAAGCTGATTGGGGTAGGGCATGATGAAAAGATCAGGATGCAGTTGTTTAACCGCAGTTTGACAGGGGATGCGCTGACCTGGTACTCCAAGCAGCAGCTGAAAAAGTGGACTAGTTGGGAAGCAATTATTGGGGATTTTGTCGACAGTTTTGGGCACAACACCAATGCTATGCCTGATCGCTTTTATCTGGAGAAGTTAAATAAAAAGCCTAATGAAACTTTTAGGGAGTATGCAACGAGGTGGAGGTCTGAAGCCGCAAAGGTCCAACCACCTATGGACGACACAGAAATTGTAGCAACCTTTATCCGCATACAGAAGACGTGTACTTTGACAAGATGTTAAACATACAGGACAAGAAATTTGGAGAGCTGATCAAGATTGGAGATATTGTTGAGGATGGTTTGAAATCTGGGAAAATTATTAGCTTGATTGCACTACAAGCCGCCAACAAAGCCCTGCAGTCTGGTAGCACTAGTATCACCAAGAAAAAGAAAGACGAAATCTCTTTCGTCACTACTTCTCTTGACCACACCCCCACCCACAATCACTACTACCAAACACCACTCCCACCATACCCATATGCTCCATCACCACACGCCTATCCCGTATATAACACACAACCCACTCGCCAAGGCCCGCACCCACCACGACCAACATATCCACAAAGCCCAAACTACAGGAACACTAACACATACCACCCTAGACCCCGTCCAGACAATAAACAAAGACCCCGAAGAAACTACACCCCCCTTGCTGAATCCCGAACCCAGCTGTTTGAAAGACTCAAAGCGGCAGGACATATCCAACCTGTCCTATTCAAAATGCCTGAAACAATTACACCATTCTTCGACCCTTCTAAGACTTGTGCTTACCATTCTGGAGGGCCTGGCCATGACACCGAAAAATGCTTTGCTTTGAGGGATAAGATACATGATTTGATTGATCAGAAAGTGATACACTTGAAGGCACCTAGCGTGCACAACAATCCTTTGCCCGATCATGGAGATAACAGGGTGAATTTGATTGAGTTAGAGGCTGAATGCAATCTAGAAGGAACCATCGTCAAAGTAAAAGAAGCTACACCAGCGCTCACCTCTGTTGCACAGGCTGCTAAAGCGCCAGCTCCCATTGAGGTGGAAATGGCCCCCAAATTCTATGTGGATGTGATCCCACCCTATGATGACAAGGCAGTGCCATGGGATTATGAAATAGAAAAGAAAAGAAAAGAAAAGAAAAGGGAAGACAGTAGTTGAGACGGTCGCAGCGCAAGGGATGACTAGAAGTGGAAGGTTCTATACTCCCGAGAATTTTGCTCATGGCAGAGAGCAAAACAGAAAAGGAATCAGTGAGGAAGAGTCTGAAGAGCTATGGAAGAAAGTGCAAGCAAAGAACTACTTTGTGGTCGACCACTTGGGCAAAACCCCAGCCCAAATCTCTATTTTATCCTTCCTAGTAAGTTCAGAAAGGCATAGGAATGCACTGATGAAGGTTCTAGATGAGGCATACGTACCTGCGGACACCACTGTCGAGAATCTGGCCAGCATGGTTGGACAAATCATGGAATCTAATTGAATTACTTTCCATGAAGATGAATTGCCACCGGAAGGGCTCGGGCATAACAAGGCTTTGCATGTCCCTATAAAATACAAAGAATGGTTCGTAGGAAGAGTTTTGATCGATGGAGGTTCCGGCTTGAACATATGCCCGTTCATCACTTTGAAAAGAATGGGAATTGACCAAAACAAGATCAAGGAGAGTGATATGAAGGTGAAAGCATTTGATGGGTCACAAAGGAGCACCATTGGAGAGATCAACCTAACCATCATGGTGGGTCCAATCGAGTTCACTACCGAGTTCCATGTCATGGATATCTCGGCATCATATAACCTACTATTGGGAAGACCTTGGATACACATGGGTGGGGCAGTTCCATCTACCTTGCATCAGACGGTGAAGTTTGAATGGGACAACAAAGAAGTTGTGGTGTTCGGCGAAGGGAGCAACTCTATATACAATGAACAGACCATACCAGTGATTGAAGGAAATGTTCTAGATGGACAAACCTTTTACACAGTAGAGCTCGTGGGAGCAGTGCATGGTAGTCAAGGTGGTTACCGCAGAGCTACGATGAGAAATATGGAGGGTGTAACCACAACATCTACAGAGGAAGCACCAGTACAACACAAGGAGGATATTCTGCACACTTTGCTCCAAAACTTGTCAATGCCCCGCGAGTGACTGAGAAGAAGAGGAACTTTTATAGCGCTTATTGGGACGGCCAAGGTAAAGGTTATGAAGGAAGAAATCTAGTCTGGGAACCTGTAATGTCTGATTGGGGGGTGCCTGCACGTGAGTTCCGTGAAACAATACCTGCCAAGATGGAGAAGCGGCCTGTATACTCGCCCAATGCCCGTCCTGACTGGAAGCACATCTCTAGAGAGACAAAAGGAAGGCAACTGTGGATACCTAGAATACTTGAACCCGGACCTGAAGAAGTGCAAATTGAAGAACCATACATACTCCCGCAGCCTGCAAGATAGCCCAGAGATTGGTTGATGGGTATTATGTTGAGGCAAGGCTATGAACTCGGGAAGGGTTTAGGCAAAAATCTCGATGGTTTATTGGAACCCGTTCACATTGGGACGAGAGGCGACAAAGATAGGTCAGGCATAGGCTATTTTGTGGGTTATGAAGAAAGTTTGGAGGAAGCATCCTTGGATTTCAAGTACTACAAAAGATCTGTCAAACCTCTACTACGTATTTTTGTCTCGTCTGGTCTCTTAGATGGTCGAAAAGAGGAGGCACTTGCAGTACAAGAGGACAAGTCGGAGGTTGTAGATGTGAGGAAGACCTGCTGGAAGGCATGTAGAAGTTGTTTTTATTTGATGAAGACTGTTGTGTAATTCTGGAAGAGCACACCGAACCTCTTGATCTTGCGAAAGTTGAATCGGGAGCTGCGCTGAACAATTGGACCAGCAACTTGACCCGAGCATACCGCCGACCTTGGTAGAGCTAGGGGTTTTTGTTTTTCTTTTATGCTTTCAAAATGAAACACGACTCCGAGTCGTTAGAATTGCATTTCTTTCCAGTTTTCAGTTGTCATGATCGAATTTTTTCCTACAAACATTGTTTTGCAAGGATTCATAAATAAAAGCATTGATCTTTTTCCTTCATTTTTCCTTTTTGTTGATCCTTTTAATTATGCATTGATTTACCTTTTCAGCACTCAAACTAATAATTCCATCGAATCGACAACTGCAATGTGTAATGAAACAACTGTGTTTGAAGAATCTGATCCCGATTACGAAGAGTTTGATAAGGCAACACAAGAGGAAATTAAGAAATTTGAAAATAAGCTTAAACCAAATTTGGATGAAACAGAGGTGGTTAATTTAGGAAGCAACGAAACCGTGAAAGAAACAAGGATTAGTGCACACTTAACCCTGGAAGTTAGAAAACGATACATCAAATTCTTAAAAGAGTATGAAGATGTATTTGCATGGTCGTATGATGATATGACAGGCATAAGCACGGGTGGTGTTGAGCACAAGCCGCCTATTAATCCAGGTTTCCCGCCGGTTAAGCAAAAAGCCCGGACTTTCAAATCATCAACCTTAGTGCAAATCAGAGAGGAGGTGACCAAGCAACTCAATGCAGGAATCTCTAAAACGGTTGAATATCCGACTTGGTTGGCCAACATCGTACCAGTGCCGAAAAAAGATGGGAAAATCAGAGTTTGTGTGGATTACAGAGACTTGAACAACGCAAGCCTAAAAGATGACTTCCCTTTACCAAATATACACATCCTGATCGATAATTGTGCAAAGCACGAACTACAGTCCTTCGTAGATTGTTTCGCCGGTTATCATCAAGTGCTTATGGATTAGGAAGATGCAGAAAAGACGGCTTTCACTACCTCTTGGGGGACATACTGTTACAAAGTAATGCCTTTTGGTTTGAAGAATGCTGGAGCTACCTACATGAGAGCAATGACCACAATGTTCCATCACTTAATGCACAAGGAGATCGAGGTGTATGTGGATGATGTGATCATCAAACCAAGGAAAAGCTCCGAACATTTGGACAATTTGCGTAAGTTCTTCAACCGTTTGCGCAAGTACAACTTGAAGTTGAACCCAGCAAAGTGTGCTTTCGGTGTTCCATCCGGAAAGTTATTGGGCTTTATTGTCAGCAGAAGAGGTATTGAGTTGGATCCAGCCAAAATCAAAGCCATCAAGGAATTGCCGCCACCGAAAAGCAGGAAAGAAGTCATGAGTTTCTTAGGACGACTCAATTACATTAGTCGTTTCATTGCCCAGTCCACTGTCATATGTGAACCCATCATCAAATTGTTGAGGAAAGATGTCGTTATCGAGTGGACAGAGGATTGCCAGAAAGCATTCGATCGGATAAAGGAGTACTTATCTAGCCCGCCGTGTTGGTTCCACCCGAACCAGGGCGGCCTTTTGATACTGTACTTTTCTGTGGTAGATTCAGCATTCGGATGTGTGTTGGGACAGCACGATTCAACAGGAAGAAAAGAGCAGGCAATATATTACCTAAGTAAGAAATTCACTCCTTACGAAGCCAAGTACACATTGTTGGAACGCACTTGTTGCGCATTGACTTAGGTGGCACAAAAGTTGAGACATTATCTGACGTCGTATGCAACTCTACTGATCTCAAGAATGGATCCTCTTAAATATTTCTTTCAGAAACCGATGCCGACCGGAAAGTTAGCCAAATGGCAAATGTTACTCAGTGAGTTTGACATCACTTTCGTCACTCAGAAAGCAATGAAAGCTCAAGCCTTAGCAGATCATATGGCCGAGAACCCTGTGGATGATGACTACGAGCCCTTGCACACTTACTTCCTAGACGAGGAGGTCATGTTCATCGGAGAAGACATTGCCAAAGAGTATGACGGTTGGAGACTGTTCTTCGACGGAGCAGTAAACTTCAAAGGAGTTGGCATTGGAGCGGTATTGATTTCCGAAACTGGCCAGCATTATCCAGCCACTGTAAGCTCAGATTCCCTTGCACCAACAACATGGCAGAATACGAGGCTTGCATCTAAGGGCTCAAGATGGCCATAGACATGAACGTGCTGGAACTATTGGCAACTGGAGATTCAGATTTGCTGATACATCAAGTACGAGGCGAGTGCGCAGCAAATAATTCTAAAATATTGCCATATTTGGAGTGCATAAAAGAATTGAGCAAGAGGTTCACCAAGATATTTCAGCATGTACCTAGATTGCAGAATGAGTTCGCTGACGCCCTGGCCACAATATCTTCCTTGATTCAGCACCCTGACAAGAATTACATTGATGCAATACCCATAGCAGTGAAAGAGCAACCAGCATATTGCTTCCAGGTGGAAGAAGAATCGGATGGAGAGCCATGGTTCCATGACATTAAGAAATTCCTCAAAGAAAGCCTTTATCCTGAGAATGCTACAAGCCTTCAGAAGAAGACACTGCGGAGATTGGCAAATGGTTTCTTCCTAAACGGTGAAATCCTATACCGGAGGATGCCTGATCTAGGTTTGCTGAGATATGTGGACACTAAAGAAGCTGCCAGGTTGCTAGAAGAAGTGCATGCTGGAACTTGTGGTCTGCATATGAATGGTTTCGTGCTTGCAAAGAAGATACTAAGGGCAGGATACTTTTGGATGACTATGGAGCATGATTGCATAAAATACGTGAAGAAATTCCATCAATGCCAAGTGCACGGAGACATGATTCGGGTGCCCCCGAATGAGCTTAACATTATGGGATCGCCTTGGCCATTCGCTGCTTGGGGAATGGACGTCATAGGGCCAATTGAACCCGCCGCATCAAATGGACATAGGTTCATATTAGTAGCCATTGATTACTTCACCAAATGGGTGGAAGCTGCATCCTACAAGTCGGTGACGAAAAAGGTAGTGGCCGATTTCGTCCGAGACAAGATGATATGCCGATTTGGCATCCCCGAGTCTGGCATCACTGATAATGGATCCAATCTCAACAGTGACTTGATGAGAGCAACTTGTGATACTTTCAAAATCAAGCACCGCAACTCTACTGCATACAAGCCTCAGATGAATGGAGCAGTTGAGGCGGCCAACAAAAACATCAAGAAAATACTGAACAAGATGATTGACAATTCAAGACAGTGGCACGAGAATCTTCCTTATGCTCTGTTAGGATACCGCACCACAATGAACGTCAACCGGAGCTACTCCTTATCTCCTAGTCTATGGCACTGAAGCGGTAATACCAGCAGAAGTGGAGATTCCCTCTCTAAGGGTCATCCAAGAAGCAGAACTGACAGACGCGGAATGGATTAAGAGGAGAATGGAACAACTGGCACTCATTGACGGCAAGATAATGAACGCAATATGCCATGGACAGTTGTATCAGCAAAGAATGGCAAAATCATTCAACAAGAAGGTCCGTGTAAGGTCATTCGAACCTGGACAGCTGGTTTAGAAGAAGATATTCCCTAATTAGGAAGAAGCAAAGGGCAAGTTTGCACCAAACTGGCAAAGACCTTATATGGTTCATCGAGTTCTCACTGGAGGAGCACTCATATTGTTGGCAAAAATGGATGGTGAAGTTTGGCCGAAGCCAATCAACGGAGATGCTGCCAAAAGATATTACATCTGAGAACCTGCACTAGTTAATATCTTTATTCTTTATGCAATATCTCATGTAAGCTGGAACTACGTTACGACCTGATTCCCCAAGTGGGATACGTAGCCAACCTACCCAAGGTTCGGCCGCATTAATACAAAAATTTTATTTTCCCCACGAAGTAGACACTGGGGCAAAATTTGAGGATCTCTCAAAAATTCAAAAGGACAAACTGAGATCAATACTGGGGCAGAAACTTTTGAGATTCTCTCAACAAATTCAGGAGAAAGCTAAGTGCGGAAACTGGGGCAGAATTTTGAGGTCCTCACCTCAAAATTCCTCAAGGATGTTTTAGTACAATCTGAAAAATAACAATTGCAGCATGGTGCTTGTATTACACAACGCGGTCTATTGATTCGATGGAATAAAATATATTTTTCACAAACCTTTTCTTTAAAAATGCATGCCTACTTTCTCTTTGCTCTTTTTTTACTCCCCGTAGTTTGACCAAGGTCCGGCATTCGAAAAAGAAGACACCATAAAAGAAAGGCGTGAGTCAGGCGAAGAATGCACAAACGAAACCTTCCTCCCCCAAAACTTACAAAATTTTCTTTGAGTGCAGGCCATCAAAAGACGAACGATGTGACAATCAGCATAACAACATTTCAAGCAGTCTTACAGACAGGGTAATATCTCTATATTTATCACTTCATGTTACTCGTTGCATGCAGGGTATACAACTCAGCACAACAGGCAAATAGCTCATGACGAGCAGGCAAAATAGCTCATCTCGAGCAGGCAAAATAGCTCTTGACGAGCAGGCAAAATAGCTCTTGACAAGGAGGCAAAATAGCTCTTGACGAGCAGGCAAATAGCTCCTAACAAGGAGGCAAAATAGCTCTTGACGAGCAGGCAAATAGCTCCTAACAAGAAGGCAAAATAGCTCTTGACGAGAAGGCAAAATAGCTCATGACGAGCAGGCAAAATGGCTCCTGACAAGGAGGCAAAATAGCTCTTGAAGAGCAGGCAAATAGCTCCTGACAAGAAAGCAAAATAGTTCTTGACGAGCAGGCAAAATAGCTCTTGATGAGTAGGCAAAATAGCTCATGACGAGCAGGCAAAATAACTCTTGACGAGCAGGCAAAATAGCTCTTGACGAGCAGGCAAAATAGCTCCTGACGAGCAGGCAAATAGCTCCTGACGAGAAGGCAAAATAGCTCTTGACGAGCAGGCAAAATGGCTCTTCACGAGCATGCAAATATCTCATAACGAGAGACCACGACACATTGACGGTTGACACTCAAAATGATAGGAAAATATATTTATGCACTTACATATATGTATTATTCGCAAAAACTCACTTTTATCGCAGGACATACAAACCGACATTGCAACGACACTACAATTCGGCACCCTACACGACCACCCATAATCTCCGAATACATCCTTCTAAAGTCACGACAAAATTGGCTGCACTGTCAACTTCTTTGCCCGAAGACTCTTTCATCATCCCCGGGCAAAGAGGGGCAGCTGTTGACACCCAATTTTGTCCCTTCTATTTTACAATTTTATCATACAAAACTTTGAAAATATAATTTTTATATTTTAGACAAAATTGCTCAATTATCATACACTTATCCGTATCACCAACGTCCTATGTATATACATATGTACCTCGCGATTATATTACAAAAATACGTCATTTAAGTCGTTTTCAATATAATTGTACAATTTTGTAACTATTTATGCAATTTATATACTTGATTTTTGATTTTTACAATTATTTACATTCAATAAATATTACCTAAATTAATTTATAATTATTTTGACCTAATTATTATTTTTCCTAAGTCTATAATATTACTCCTCATATTTTTATTAATTTTTCTCCACCAGTCACGCGCCATTCTCCTCGTTCTCTCTCTCCTCGATGCTGATTCTAATCCGAAAATGAAGGTAAAAAAATGGAAAGTTTTGGACAGAGTTTGATGCAAATCAAGACAAGATTAGAATGGATACAATACATACAAGGCACGGATCGAAATTTCGGAATAAAAATCAAACAAAAAAAAAGGAAAAAACAGAAATAGGTCAGACCTGATTCAAGCGGACTCGATCCGAACCCAAACGGGTATGCCTTTTCCTTTAGTGGATTCTCTGTCTCTCTCTTGATGATTTTACGTGGTAAATTAATTCTAGGGACACTTTAGTCTTACACGTCGATTCCAAAATATTACATGAAACATGGTTTAAAGCCTACAAAATAATTTCTTTAATTTATTTGATCTTGCTTGAACATATGTTAAAAATCAGCATTGGTCAATTTTAGGCCGAGAACATATGAATAATGTTGAGCAAATTGGTTCAAGTCGAGATTTTTGACGTGTATGAAAATCTTGAATTGGAACATGTTTACATGATCTCTGAGAACTTTCCCTTTTCTTGAATATGGAATCTTTCTTGATTTTGAAATTGCACCTATGAAATGTATATGACCAAGGTCATAGTAGAATACAAAATGTGCAGTAGTTACTCCTGTTAATTAGCACGACAATTTTCAAATTCCTATTGATTTTATATTTGATTTGATACTAACGCATCCTGTAAATCCTAGTATGAGAACACTCTAATTAGTTTCCTTTTCTTTCATGATTTGACCAAACTTGAGTTAAAAGAAAATCATGAAACCAACTAGAAGAGGGAAAACTTTTCTTTTAAATTTTTTTCTGTACCTAGACTCTTTAAAATACAATATTATATCTTGTATTATTTAGGGTAAAAGAAGATGTTTTTTTTTTACCTAAAATTCCTAGATAAAACTATTTATAGAAGTATATAATTGGAAATCCCCATCTTCTAATTTTCAGAATTATCACTAAGCTTACTTATGAGAATATATAAAAGACATAAATTTTCTTTGATTTAAATTGATAACAGGATTTTCACTAATTTTATTTGATTGGCAAAGCTAATTATCATTTCCTTCTTTAGCGATACTGATTTTGTTTAATCTTTTTTTCCACACTTGGTAATTAAATTATAAACCCCTACTCCTATAACTATAAAAGGGGCAGCCCCTTCACTTATTGGAACACGCTGAAAATGCTGCTTCTTCCTCTTTACTGAAAAAAAAAAAAGGAAAAGAAAACTCTCTCTGATTTTTCTTACTTGTTCTCTGGTTCTTGAAACTTTAGAGTGGTTCATCCCCTGTTATTTTTCATCAAGGTATAGCATCTAGCAACTACTAGTCGACACCCGTTTTTCCCCGAACCCCCGTTAGAGTTCGAAACATGGCTCGACTTATTGGGACTCACAGGTAAAGACTTGGAGTCGCCACCTAACATATTTTTTAACTAGGCGTAATAGGGCACCTATTTTGTTTCTAGCCAATTTTAATATTAACCCTGAAACTTAGTCTACAAACCAGAATTTCTAGGTAAGAGGTTCAGGTTAACTCGAGAGGAAGGGGTTAGGCACCTCTCGAGCCCCACCAAATGTGGTTACCGGCCGGACTAAATAATTGGGATTTAATAATAAATAAAGGCAAGTAAAATAATTTTTAATATATATTAAACACAAATAATTGCATAAATAAATATTCAATATGCGCCATGAACTTCGTTCTTTGTGGGAATGTACCTCGCAAGAAAATTGTAAAGGAAATAAGTTAATAAATAATATTTAAAATAATGTAAGTAATAAAAATGCAATAATATTAATAGATAATGAAAATACTAATAATATTAATAAAAGGGTTTTTCTTCTCGTTGTTCTCTTTCAAAAACAAGACATTGTCTTTTGTCCAATTTTCCTCGTAAAATACAAAGAAAATAAGTTAGTAAAAATAGTGATGATAATAATAATAATTTAAAACAATAACAACAACAACAACAACAACAACAATAATAATAATAATATTAATAATAATAATAGTTTTAAAATAAAGGGAAAGGAGATTTTTGAAAGTGTCGGCTCAGGTGTGTATTGGGTGGAAGTTAGAGACATCGATACGGTTGCGAACACGCCGGCCGTCGTGTTGCCATGCCAAGTACCGATCTCGTCACTCCGTCGCCGGCTCGTTTGTAGTAACGGCTTATACACGTCATCATAGCCTTTTGTTTTAGGGACGCGGGAATGGGACTGTAGTATCCGTTCGAATCAGCTAATAGCCTCAAATAAATTATTATTATTCTTGTCCATGATTAGTCCGTCAATTCATTATATTTCCGTCAATTTCTTGCGTAGGCGTCAATATATGTAAAATATTTTTTTTCATTGGCCCTTTTTTATCATAGTGACTGTCCAGATCACAAACCACAGTGTCGAGGGATCTGCAAAATTGCTTAAAGAAATGATCAGTACCATTCAAAGCACAGTCATAAAGAGTTGTGGGACCCAGCCCATATAATAATAATGGGTCGAACCAAAACCAGTAAAGACACAAACAGAGCCAACAAAGTAAAACATGGGCAAGTACACATCAACAGTAAAGGGACAATTATAGACCAGTGCAATAACCAAAATTGCCATCACAGGAAAGGAAGGGTCGCCGAACAAAATTCCGGTGGAACAGAGGACAGGGACGAGCGAAGTCTAATTCCCAATCAACATCTCAATAATGCCATCACAGCGGTAGTGACGAGAATTAGAGGAGAGACAGTAGTAGATCTCGGCGAAAAATTCCGGCGACCTCGCCGGCGTCGCTATGACTCTGAGTCTCTTTTTTTCTCTCTCCTCTCCGTTGGTGTATATCTCCTACCGCTACTGATGCCACTCCCCTACCCCATTATCCCCTGTTTCGATTTGTGTTTGTGGTGTGTGTGTGAATGCTTATTGAGGAGAAGAAGGAGTGGGAATTGGTATTGTGTATGTATTGTAGAGAGAGAGAGAGATAGGAGAGAGGATGATAAAGATGGTGTATCCGTTGCCCCCCCCCCCCCATGTGGTGGCGTGTAATGTACTGTATATATAATCAAAATTGAGAATGAGCTGTTGGAGATGAGCCTTCAATCAAGGGATTTTGTTGGTACATTTCCAAAACAGAGAAAATAAGGAGATTCGGGAGTGATGGTAGGGATTTGAGAAGTTGGGGATGGGGTTCTAGGATTGATTGAAAGGGATGAGATTAGGAAATTGGTTGAGAGATATGGGATATATTTGGACTAACCTTGTGTCTAGGTTCAATCCTGAAAGGAGTTTTAATAAGAAAAGAAAATAAAATTCTTTTGAAATATGTAATGAAATTTGAAAATTTATTTAAATTCAAGAGAATTTAATGGAGTGAAAAAAATTGGACCGCATATATTAATTATGCTTATATTTTAACTAAAGGTGCGATAAATTAAAAAATATATAAATATAATATATAAGGGAAAGAAAAGTGTCCACACATAAAAAAATAATAAATAATTGGGGTCAAAATTAAATTAATTACGTATAAATATCCACAAATAATTATTAAATGTTGTAAATACAGTAAATTATATAAACAACCACAATTTTGACAAATAGCCTAAATGATACAAATTACGTAATATACTCGCAGTTAAGCATCTATGGTACAAGTAAGGGATAACACACGTAAATGCATGTTTTCTAATGCAAATTTATTCAAACAGACAATATTGCATAGTTAAGCTAAATATAGCCAATAATAGAAAAATGAGGGACAAAATTGGGTGTCAACAGCTGCCCCTCTTTGCCCGGGGATGATGAAAGAATCTTCGGGCAAAGATAGTTGACGGAGTAGCCAATTTTGTCACGACTTGCAAGCAAGATGGTGGGAAGGGAAAATGAGAGTTTTTGGGGTATTTCGGCCAAACCTCGGTCTCTGAGTTGCCTATATATCTCGGGTTTCACGAGAATCAGGCCGTGTGTAGTTCTAGAATGGCATGTTGCATGTGTGAGATGTTTATGACGCACGATTGAGGTGTTAAGAGTGAACTTGTCCAAGTATGCGAAGTTCAAATTTGAATGCTTTGCCTCTTGGCGAGATGAATGATTGAAGAATAAAGTGGGGGCACTATCGAAAATGAGATATCGTCAATAGATCGAGCGTGGGAAAAGAGCTTGTAATCATCCTAGTTATGAAGATGTGGTGCACGACACACCCATAAAGAGGAGTTTACGTGGACCTAGTTTCCACTTCATCTCGATAAATGGGTCATCTTGCCTTCAATATTGTCTCGACTAAACTTGAGAGTATCGGGAAGTAAAGCACGATAAATACGCACGATTCAAATAGATGGGCACGATTAAGCACGAAAGTACGCACGATTGACACAGATAGGCTTGAGTAGGAAGAAACACAAAGTGGCATCCAATCAGGAATGAAAGATTAGATGGATCACTTGTGCGAGTATGGAAATATAGATTTGAGTACTTTGGAACTCGATAGGAATAGATAGTTTGCAGGTATAGCAAAAGCATTGTCTGTGGACTAAGCTTCTTGAATTGGGTTTTGGTATGATGCCTTGTATGTATTTGAGTTTTTGCTTGTCGCACAATTTCGTATGGGGTAGTGTTTTTCTGGGGAGCAAGTGTAAGCGTATGTGAAATGGAGTGGGGGTTTGTCAAAGGGTCTGTCAAGGGGTCGGAGAGTGTCCTGCAGCAAAACCAAGATAGATGCAAATAGAGATAAAGGTAAAGGTAAAGTAAACTTCCCTGTTGAGTTGAGCTCTCCTTCGTTATGTAGTTGTCTAATGTGTTCTCAGGTGCTTTGAGTATTTAGCAAATATATGCTTCTCCTCTGGGAATATTCATTTAGGTGCATCTTCTCAGGAGATTATTGTTTGTCGTGTCGGGCTGTATACCTTGGAACACTGTCATGTTGTTTCCTGCAATTAAGGGTGAGCTTTTGCAGATAATATCTGTAAATGTAAAATGGACTTTCCTGTCTTTGGATTGTCAACTGTTATTTGTGTCGCGGTTTCTTATTATGAGATGTTTGCCTATTGGTCAAGAATCATAAGTGCCTCTCGTCATGAGATACTTGTCTGCTCGTCAGGAGCTACTTGAAATGTTGTCATGCTGATTGTCACATTGTTTGCCTTTTGGTGTCTCCTTTCGTGAATCTTGGGCCTTGGTCGAGCTTTCTTCGTTTTTTTTTCTTGAAATTTTTGAGGGGATCTCAAAAGTTTCTGCCCCAGTGTCAGTTTGCGTCTCTTGGAATTTTTGAGGGGATCTTCAAAAATTCTGCCCCAGTTTATTGCCTTTGATAGATCATCATATTATGGTAGTGCCTGCAAAATAAATAAAAAATACGTGTGTATGTCCAATTCTAAGGCGGACAAGCCTATTGTAGTGGTGGTGCCTGCAAACAAAATAAGTGAGTTTGTCCTATTTTAAGCCGGATAAGGCTGATTATAGTAGTGCCTGCAAAACGGAAAGAATGAGTATGTCCAATTCTAAGGCGGACGAGCCTATTAGTCATATTCTAAGCTTGACGAGGCTCATCGTCATATTTTAAGCCTGACGAGGCTAGCCGTCATATTTTAAGCCTGACGAGGCTATTCGTCATATTGTAAGCCTGTCATATTTTAAGCCTGACGGGGCTAGTCGTTATATTTTAAGCTTGACGTGGCTAGTCGTCATATTTTAAGCCTGACGTGGCTGGTCGTTATATTCTAAGCCTGACGAGGCTAGTCGTTATATTTTAAGCCTAACGAGGCTGGTCGTCATATTTTAAGCCTGACGAGGCTGGTCGTCATATTTTAAGCCTGACGAGGCGGGTCGTCATATTTTAAGCCTGACGAGGCTGGTCGTCATATTTTAAGCCTGACGAGGCTGGTCGTCATATTTTAAGCCTGACGAGGCTGGTCGTCATATTTTAAGCCTGTCGTGGCTAGTCGTCATATTTTAAGCCTGACATGGCTGGTCGTCATTTTAAGCCTGACGAGGCTGGTCGTCATATTTTAAGCCTGACGTGGCTAGTCGTCATATTTTAAGCCTGACGAGGCTGAAGTGCTATCATGTCCATTGTGATTGCCTGCGAATCTTGTGTTTGTGCTGAAAGATCCTTGTCAAAGAAAGATTCGTTGGTCGAAACGAAGTGGCTGCATTGCACTGAACACCAATGTATTGTCTTGAATATGCATTCGTCCTTTAGTGTGATGATTAGGTATCTCGATGACTCTAATTGTGTGGATACTTGTATCCTCGGACTGAGGTTAGATTTGTCGGATGTGGAGGTTATCCCCAAAGTTGTATTTGTCTTGGGTTGTGCTGGGTATTTTGCGGTGTCACGGTATTGAATGTTTGAGTGATAGTTGAAGATCTTTGTTGGATCAAAATCCCGAATAGGTCTCTAGGGAGTAGTTCTTTTGTTGGTCGCAATATCTTCTGAGTGAGCTAAAGGAGTAAAAGTGTGAGGTTTTGTCTTTTCATATATCCTTGATTGTGTTGAGCCTTTGAAAGTCTTGAAAGAGAGGAGATTATTTATGGTGCAAGTTGAGTGTAGTATGAGGTTGTGAGTTTTACCAGTTTCGGTGGTATAGTGATTGGATTTGTTTCTTGCGACTCTTGTATGGGTATAATGCCAGCTGATTCTGGTTCGTTCATACTACAAGTTGTACGGAAGTGGAATTGGGCTTATCTGAGCTTTCTTGGTGTCCTATGTTGATGGTTTGAAAGACTTTATTTCAGAAGTAAATGTTATCAGCTTGGCTTGACGTTTCGACTTTTTCTCAATGCAGATTCTTGACCAATTTCGGTGTTCAAATGCAAAGCAACTGTAAATGCGTAAAACTGCGTTAGCACATTAGCAAAGATTTGGAGTAAGAACTATACATAAAGCTTAAGAGTATGCCTAGACCGCGAATGATAGATTAGCACTTGAACTTGAAGATTATAAAAAAGTGTCTAAAGATTCCAAAAGATTTCTTGAGTGAATCATGTAGCAATCAAGACAAGGATTTTGGTTAAATGACTGATGCTTGCTTAAGCAGGAGATGGGTCTGGTTAGATCTCAATCAAAATTTGACAAATATTTTGGATAAGGTGTATATATATATGACTGAAAAGGAAGTCAGCTTTTGTCGAACACCAAGACCTTAAGTGCGTCTATCATCCTTTCTTGAAAATTTGTGTGTCATGATGCCCATGTGTCTTTGAGAGGGATAATCAATGTCTCTCATACTTGTAAACCGACTGCTGCAATTCAATCTTTGCCTCAACTTTTGCTTGTCGGGTAGATTTTTTTGCCAAGAGTCTGATCTCGGTGTATCATGTATATTATTAGATCACTGCTTCAGTCAAGACTGTTATAAAATTAATTCATAGTTTTGTAAGTGTCTCAAATAGCTTCATCTTGAGATCATCGTCTCGTCCCACACTTGCTAGTTGGTAGGGATATGCTTCCAATGCTCGGCAAGAGCTTCTAGCTCCGTCATGTAATGGAATCTTTGTCACTGTGCCTTTGCATTCTTTTCCAATTTGAATCAGTCTGTTAGTTTTTGTTGTTATGCATAAACCTTTGTATCATCAAGTGGGTTCCGATCATCTCTCACTTCCTTATTGCCTTGTGATAACCCTTCGAACATCTTTTGAGCCAGGAATAGGTGCAAGTTTGGAAACATTTTGGATTGCCTAAAGAGTATTACAATATGTACTCCACTGACAAAATTATCCTCAGACATTGTATCAAAACGAAGTATTTCGGTAAGTCATGTGTGCCTTTGAGTTTGACCAACAAATCTCTTGTCCTGTCAATTTCCGCTTTGTGTGCATAGTGCCTGCTATTACAAACTCTTCTTGCTTTGAAAAATCCTTGATAAGTGCACTTTACTTGGCCAAATCTTCTGCCTTGGTATTCAACTTAAGCCAGCATTTTGGATAATAGGTTTTGAGTTCATAAGGGATAGGGAATTATCAAGACATGCAAAAGATTTCTGATATCGGGATTTGGACATAGAGTAAGGAGATGAGGTGCCTTGGTAGAAGATTGGATTTGGGAAGGGATTGACTTAGGTAGAAAGAGACCTAGAGCAATCAAGAAAATTCACGTGATGCACACCTAGCAAATAAAATTGCATTCCATGATGCAAAGGACCGCTTCATGCATGATGATTTGGAAAGTATTTTGTGCCACATGTATCATTTCATTTGCTAAAAAATGCGGAGCATAAAAGAGAATATTGCATTTATTGAACATTGGTCTTTATTACAATGGTTGATATTGAAACAGTGTAAGAGAAGGAAAAGACTAAACATTACTAGGAAACTAAATCATGGCCAGGTAAACATCTTTCATGCTAATCCATCCTCAGAAGATTCTTCTTCTTCTTCAGACGAGTCTTCGTTAGACGAACTTTCCCCTGACGAGTCTTCTTGGAAAATGATATTGTCTGCGTCTGTTAGGAGCCGTGATATGTCGAATGTGAAGTTTTTCAACATTTCCCAAGCCTTTCTTCCTTTCTCATCCATTTCTTTGTCAGCTACAGTGTTCATTCCTTCACTAGCCCATACACCGATAGACTCTATGCGTTTTGTTAGAAGTTCTGCCTTATTGCGCCATTTGTCCTTTTCTTTGTTCTTTGCTTCGACTAAACTTTGATTCTTTGCTATTTTCCCCCGTGCCTTTGCCAGTTGTTTGCGTAGCCCCTTGCACTCAGATTCTAATTCATCAACATTTCTTTTCCTTTTTCTTATTGGTCTTGGCTGAATTGCCCTAGCTATGTCTTTCATAAGCCAGTCTGGATAGTCTTAGCCAGCGTCAAACCTGTCTCGTCCAATAGTCTCGATTCCCATTCGTTGCCTTTCTTTCCAAAGTTCTGTTATCCTATCTTTGAACGGTATCACCCCTCCGAAAATATCAGCTTTGAAACTTCTGATGTCTGCAATTTGGGGTACAATCTGCTTTCTCCCCGCTTTTCTAAGTGCCTTTAAAGGAGTGTATGAGTAAACTCCTCTAAAGCCAACCAAGATAAGAAATGAAGCTCCTTCCGATCGTGTGATTACTGTGATGCTGGGAAAGTAATCAAACATCCATTGTATGTCTTCAGATGTCAACTGAGAAAGTCTGTGGTGCCAGCCTTCGGTAGTTGTTGGTCGGTCCCACTTTTCAAGAGCACTGTCCATGCGGGCTATATGCGTTAAGATGTAGTTTTCTCTCGGTATGGAGTGGAAGCCTTGCTTTGTGCTGTTCACCTTTTGCAAATGTTCCATCAACCAAGTTTGCAAAAGCAAATTGCAACCTTCGAAGAAACCAGCTCCCTTCTTGCATCTTTCTAAAGCTCGGTAAAGTTCGGCAACGATCATAGGTACCAAAGTATATTTCTTGTCAAAATCTTTGAGTAGGACATCAGCGATTGATACTATGCAAACGTCTACTCGTCCTTTGTGTTGTGGAAACACGACAGTCTCAAAAAAGCTGGTGACAAAAGCAAGTACTCTGTGCTCTTGCCACTCTGCCTGGTTAATGCTGAAATAGTCTTCGGCTTCTTGAAATGCTTCTCCATACCCAAATTTGATTTAGAGGGAAGTCAAAGAAATTCCCGACTGCCTTATACTATCTGTGCATAATTCGGGCTTAAAGCCTACCATTTCGAAGAACTCCTCGGGTGCAATGTTCTTAGGCATCAACACTTCTTCACTTTCGAATGGTAATTGGGTTAAACCGCCTATTTCTTCCAGTAATGGTGTCAACTCTACGCTCCTAAAATGGAAAACTGCTCGGTCCGCATCCCAATAATGTACCACTGCCTCTATCATCCCTTTCATTGTCGTATGCTCCATTAGTGAAATAAGGTTCCCCAACACTGCTTTGACTGGGTCTTGTTGATATATACTTAGGTTTCCCACCAATCTCTGAGCAACTGAGGGACTTCAACAACCATGTCAAATGTTCAATTGGCCATGATCTTTTGGAAAAGGTGAAGGACGATAGGGAAAGGGAGGAGAAAAATGCCCAAGATTTGCTTTATTGTGAACAAATTGATCAACGTGTGGCACAAGCTTTTGAAAACAATGCAATGGAGAATATGAGGAGATGCGTCATTGTGGGTTGAGAACCCTTTAGGCACTTTAGACGAAAGTTTCTAATGGGCTTTTGGCAAACTGCGGATGACCAGTCTTTATATAATGCCTAAAGAATAAATGTGCATTATGTGTCATCCCGTCTATCAAGCAATCATTTCTGCGTCAAATTGAGCCTTTAATGCCTTTTCGGTTACCTTTTGTGCTTTTGAATAGCATTGAATACAGAATGACTCCAACCGATTAGGAATAAACAATTGTTTCTGATTCAATTTGAGCTTTTGATGCCGTTTCGGTTACCATTTGTGCCTTTGAATGACATTTAATGCAGAATAATTCCCATAGACGGTCCACATTTGCACGTTCAGTCCTTTAAGTATATGCCAAATAGATCGTGTTCAACGCTCTTTAGGGGTCAAAAACCCGTTCGGATTGTTTAAACATATTGGCCTATCAGACTTGGGAACAAACCGACTAATGATCTCTAACGCCGCTATAAAGGAATGGAGTTAGCTAGACCGAGTTTTATTATCCTCCCAAGAGGACGGCTCGGGAGCGGGAACGTCTTAGACCAAATAGATTCCAACTCGTTCCCCTAAAGAATTTTTTTTTTATGGGGGAAGAGGTGGTCGTAACTACCGTATTTTCAGCGCACGATTTAGAAAATTGCCAGGAGTGGCGGAAGGTGATATGCACAAGTTTAAAAAATGCACAAGTTTTTTTAAAGAAATGCATATGTTTTGTAGAATGATGCACACAAATTGAAGTATTTCGTAAAATAATTTTAGAAGGATAAGAACAAACATGTTAGTTTCGAAAGATAGGATTAATATAAACTAGATAATATTAAAAATCACGAAAAAGAAAAAATGCACATATTGAAATATTTTACCAACTTTTAAAAGAGGGAAAGACAAATCAAATAAGTTAATTTTGAAAAGCAGGCTAATAGAGTTAGGCGATATATTTTCAAAAATGCGAAAAGAATTATGAAGTGAAACTTGTTTAAAGAAAAGATTTAGCAAATTTGTGGAAATGGTGCACATATAAAAATATTTTTAAAAATAAATTTTAAAAGGTAGAAACAAACAAGTTAATTCTGGAAAATAGGTTGAAATTTTCGAAAAAAAGGCAAAAGAATTATAAAGCAAAACCGTTTTTTTTTAAAAAAAAAAGATTTAGAAGATTCGAAAATAACTGAAGTTTAGGACATGTTGAACTAGATAATATATGAAGTGAAATTATTTTAAAAGAAAAAGATTTAGAAAATTCATGGAAGATTTGAAAACATTTGAAGTGTAGGACGTGATGTAAGAACCTACCAAGAGTGGGTTTACTTAGACAAGGACATGGTTCCCCTAGGCAGACAACCAAGGGGTGGGGATGTTTGGAATTGTTGGCTATACCACGGACCAACTATATCCCAAATGTTCCCCCTAAGGGGGGTTTTTTTTTCCAGAGTGAAACGGCCGTGAGATCCACGTAACCGTTTATTGTGTGTGCAAGTGTAAAAAAATTCCGGGAGTGGAGGAAATATAAACAAAATAATAATTACAAATAATAAATTAAAAGCAAACGAATGAAATAGAAAACTAAACTTCAAACCTGCAAAAGGAAAAGAAAGAAATATTAGTTTTGAGAAATAACGAAAAAAAGAAAATGCATGCAAAGAATCCCAATTAAAAGTCCGTTATGGTTTGAACCTTGATATCCCCAGCGGAGTCGTCATTCTGTCGACACCCATTTTTTCCCGAACCCCCGTTAGAGTTCGAAATATGGCTCGACTTATTGGGACTCACGGGTAAAGACTTGGAGTCGCCACCTAACATATTTTTTAACTAGGCGTATTAGGGCACCTATTTTGTTTCTAGCCAATTTTAATATTAACCCTGAAACTTAGTTTACAAACCAGAATTTCTAGGTATGAGGTTCAGGTTAACTCGAAAGGAAGGGGTTAGGCACCTCTCGAGCTCCACCAAATGTGGTTACCGGCCGGACTAAATAATTGGAATTTAATAATAACTAAAGGCAAGTAAAATAATTTCTAATATACTTTAAACACAAATAATTGTATAAATAAATAAATAAATATTCAATATGCGCCATGAACTTCGTTCTTTGTGGGAATGTACCTCGCAAGAAAATTGTAAAGGAAATAAGTTAATAAATAATATTTAAAATAATGCAAGTAATAAAAATGCAATAATATTAATAGATAATGAAAATAATGATAATATTAATAAAAGGGTTTTTCTTCTCGTTGTTCTTTTTCAAAAATAAGACATCGTCTTTTGTCCAATTTTCCTCGTAAAATACAAAGAAAATAAGTTAGTAGAAATAGTGATGATGATGATAATAATAATAATAATAATAATAATAATAATAATAATAATAATAATAATTTAAAACAATAACAACAACAACAACAACAACAACAATAATAATAAAAATAATAATAATAATAATAATAATAATAATAATAATAATAATAATAGTTTTAAAATAAAGGGCAAGGGGATTTTTGATAGTGTCGGCTCAGGTGTGTGTTGGGTGGAAGTTAGAGACATCGATACGGTTGCGAACACGCCGGCCGTCGTGTTGCATGCCAAGTACCGGTCTCGTCACTCCGTCGCCGGCTCGTTTGTAGTAACGGCTTATACACGTCATCATAGCCTTTTGTTTTAGGGACGCGGGAATGGGACTGTAGTATCCGTTCGAATCAGCTAATAGCCTCAAATAAATTATTATTTTCCTTGGCCATGATTAGTCCGTCAATTCATTATATTTTCGTCAATTCCTTGCGTATGCCTCAATATATATAAAATATATTTTTTTCATTGGCCCTTTTTTATCATAGTGACTGTCCAGATCACAAACCACTGTGTCGAGGGATCTGCAAAATTGCTTAAAGAAACGATCAGTACCATTCAAAGCACAGTCATAAAGAGTTGTGGGACCCAGCCCATATAATAATAAATAGGTCAAACCAAAACCAGTAAAGACACAAACAGAGCCAACAAAGTAAAACATGGGAAAGTACACATCAACAGTAAAAGGACAATTATAGACCAGTGCAATAACCAAAATTGCCATCACAGGAAAGGAAGGGTCGCCGGACAAAATTCCGGTGGAACAGAGGACAGGGACGAGCGAAGTCCAATTCCCAATCAACATCTCAGTAATGCCATCACAACGGTAGTGACAAGAAACAGAGGAGAGACAGCAGCAGATCTCGGCGAAAAATTCCGGCGACCTCGCCGGCGTCGCTACGACTCTGAGTCTCTTTTTGTCTCTCTCCTCTCCATTGGTGTATATCTCCCACCGCTACTGATGCCACTCCCCTACCCCATTATCCCCTGTTTCGATTTGTGTTTGTGGTGTGTGTGTGAATGCTTATTGAGGAGAAGAAGGAGAAGGAATTGGTATTGTGTATGTATTGTAGAGAGAGAGAGAGAGAGAGAGGAGAGAGGATGATAAAGATGGTGTATCCGTTGCCCCCCCCCCCCCTTGGTGGCGTGTAATGTACTGTATATATAATCAAAATTGAGAATGAGCTGTTGGAGATGAGCCTTCAATCAAGGGATTTTGTTGGTACATTTCCAAAATAGAGAAATGAGGAGATTCGGGAGTGATGGTAGGGATTTGAGATGTTGGGGATGGGGTTCTAGGATTGATTGAAAGGGATGAGATTAGGAAATTGGTTGAGAGATATGGGATGTATTTGGACTAACCTTGTGTCTAGGTTCAATCCCGAAGGAATTTTAATAAGAAAATAAAATAAAATTCTTTTGAAATATGTAATGAAATTTGAAAATTTATTTAAATTCAAGAGAATTTAATAATGTGAAAAAAATTGGACCGAATATATTAATTATGCTAATATTTAACTAAAGATGCGATAAATTAAAAAATATATAAATATAATATATAAGGGAAAGAAAAGTGTCCACATATAAAAAAAATAATAAATAATTAGGGTCAAAATTAAATTAATTACTCCCTCCGTCCCAATTTATGTGGCACCATTTGACCGGACACGGAGTTTAAGAAAATAGACGTTGACCTTGTTAAGTATCAATTTTACCCTTGAAAAAGTAAGAGAGAGAAGATTTGAGTAATAAAAAAGTTGTTGGTATGTTTAAAAGTATGTAGGGCCCAACAAGGGTAAAATAGAGAAGATGCATTAAATAGTTGTCAAATAAGGAAAGGTGCCACTTATTTTGGGACAAACAAAAAAGGAAATGGTGCCACATAAATTGGGACGGAGGGAGTACGTATAAATATCCACAAATAATTATTAAATGTTGTAAATATAGTAAATTATATAAACAACCACAATTTTGACAAATAGCCTAAATGATACAAATTACGTAATATACTCGCACTTAAGCTTGCATGGTACAAGTAAGGGATAACACACGTAAATGCATGTTTCTAATGCAAATTTATGCAAACATTCAATATTGCACCTTTAAGCTAAATATAGCCAATAATAGAAAAAGGAGAGACAAAATTGGGTGTCAACACTACTTTGTATGGATCCTTTCTGGGAAAAGTTGAAGTCCTCTGTTGGCATTGCTTCCTTGTATGTCTGAGCCTTTCATGGCTATTTTCTAACCCATATTACTTGCCACAAAAGCTTGTTTTGGATAGCCTTTGAGGCTATACCATGTTCTTTCTTATGCAGGCATCCAGGTTCTATATTTGCCATGACCGAAGGCCCTACAATTAACAGTCGTTTTATGAAGGAAAAGGGAACTTTTGGTAGTGTATGAGGGCTGTGGTGAAAGCCATCACAGGCAGTCCATAATAAGGCACAGAGGGCCTGTTTCTTCTCTTTTTTTTTACACTATATTTGTATTAATTAGATATTCCTTAATTAAGCAGCAAATTAGCATCGGTTGTATAAGAAATATTGTTAGACTGGCTGAGAATAGATATTGAAGATGCAGCAATAAGCTGCCTATGAATGGGCTGAAACAGGGCCCTATTTCTTTCTCTTTCTCTGCCTTGTGATGAAATTATAAGTTCATTTGTGCCATTCATAAAGCCTGAAATCAGTATTTAAGTTTGCATAACAGGTGGTGTTGTTTAAATCTGGAATTCTGTTAAGGCAGGCCTATATCATGTAAAGGGGGGGAGGTTTTCGCAATTTTATTTAAAACGTGACTATTTCTGAAAATCGTAACCTATGATAGGACATCATTCGTAAAATATGTTTTGGCTGAGTTTTTTTTCTGAAATTACAGGCTTGAACGATAAGTCCATACCAGTTTCATAGGAAAAGAGATTGAAATTCCAAAAATTTTATTAAACAAGGGCTGTTCATTCAATTTCTACCAAAGTGAGTTTATTTCCGCATATTTTAGGACGACCCAATTAGCTACAGGCCTGGTATTTTCTTTGAATGGGGATTTTCTTTAAAAGCAATTTATTTTTAGTAACTTTATTCTCTTATACACTAATTAATAGTGTATAGGGGAGTATGAGTTTTAGGGGGTCAAAATATACAACCTATATATATGTATACTTTTTTTAAAAAAAAAAAAATTAACTCGTTTAAGTAGATCACCTAACATGTATTTGTATGAATATAACATCAATATATATATATGTGCGTGTTCCTTTATATGCATCCAATTTGCTTGTATGCTCGGTTTTCAAAAAAATCAAAAACTCCCTATTGATGTTTTAAATACGATCCCAAATCAAAAGTCACTTGGAATATACGTTTGTCAACTTATGTCAACACGTCCCTTCCAAAGTGACTACATTCTCTGAATGTGATAAATCTCCTTTATCCTTACGTTTGGTTGTCACATTGTGAGAACAAATGGGTAAAACAAAAATATTTTTTGCCATTTATTATGATTTTCAGAAAAACGTTTTCCCCTCAGATTTGCAGAAAGAATTCAATCTTGGGGTCATGTTTATTTTTTCAGCTATTTGGGATTAAAGGTCTGAAGCCGAAGGTTAAACTTGCAACTAGGCATTGGGCTTAGTTTGTAAATGCAAAATCAGCAACGTTTAAATTGATTTGGCTGTGGTAGTAAACTTGCCTTTGATTACCTTTGCAAGAATATCTTTTTAATATTTCGTCTTGATCTTTTAGCCTTCCTTTTGTTAGTATAGATATTTTTTTTATTTTAAAATTTCTAAGCCTGTGGTATTTAGTGTACAAACCCAACAAATTCAAACTCGGTCGGGATCCACCTTTCGTGGGACTCGGGAAGTGCCTAAAACCTTCTCCCCGAGTCATAAGGACTTCTTATCCATAGAATCTCTGTTAGTAAGACCTATCCGGAGTTAATTTTGGACACTTAAAAATTTTAGGTGGCCTGATACGCCTGTTATACAAATTTATTAGGTGGCGACTCCAACTTTGACTCAACCGAGTCACCCAGTCAAACCCAACCTTTTGAACTCACTCCGAGCTCGAAAAATGGGGTGCGACAAGGTATATGGTTCATTAGCATGAATGTTCAAGGACACAAAGTCCTTTAACCAGATAGAAGGAGCTTTAACTCGGGTAGATTTCTTTGGTGCTATAGGAGCAGGAGCTTGTGCTACTACAAGTGCTGGAGCCTGTGGTAATATAGCATCAGCCTCAGATGTCTGAACAACATGTTCACCATCAAGGCTTGTTGTAGCAGGTGGAACAGCTGGAGTAACCATGTCAAGAACATCAGGTTCAGTGTGTATAAGGGGTTCATCTGTTGTTTCTTCAATAGGTACAAAGGGATCAGTAGGTGACTATATTACTGGAGACTCATCCACAAAAGGGTGATGTTGTGGAGGGACATACGGAAGATCTTGGGTATCATGCTTTGCTCTTACAAAAGGAAATACATCTTCCTGAAAAATAGTGTCCTTGTTTACAAAGAAGGCTCTGTTAGTTAGATCAAATAGCACATAGCCTTTCTGAGTCTCAGAATAGCCCATGTGCACAGAAGGAACAACTCTACTCATAAACTTTTCTCTTTCTTGAATTTGTTTAGCATAGCATAGATAGCCCAGTATCCTTAAGTGGCCAATGTTAGGCTTTCTTCCATGTAGTCTCTCAAATAGGGACATACCTTGAATTGCTAAAGAAGGCAACCTGTTGATCATATAGGTAGTTGCTAAGATACAATGACCCCAAAATCTTAATGAAATATAAGCCTGAAACCTCATAGCTCTTGCAACTTCAAGTAAGTGTCTACGTTTCCTTTCAGCAACACCATTTTGCTGGGAGTGTAGACACATCTCTTTTGATGAATTATTCCTGCATTTTTTAACATAACTTAACACACTGTATTAACAAATTCTGTGCCATTGTCAGTTCTGATATTTTTATCTGCTTCCCAAACTGTGTTTGCACATAGGCAAGAATTTGTTTCAATATCACACATACATCAGATTTCGTTCTTAGAAGAAATATCCATGTCATTCTAGTAAAATCATCAACAAGAGTTAGAAAGTATTTATTTCCATCATATGTAGAAACTTTGTAAGGTCCCCATACATCACCATGAATCAGATCAAAGCTTTGAACATTCTTGATGCTACTAGATTGAAAAGGTAGCCTAGTATGTTTAGCAAGGGGACAAACATGACACTTATTTACAACAGACATAGTGTCATCTTGACTTAATGAAAAGAAATTCTTGAGAACAGTAGAAGATACATGTCCTAATCTCGTGTGCCATACTTCAATATCAATCTTATTTATCTTACAATTTGTGCTTGCAGTTTCTTGTCTTTCTTGAGCAACTAACACTTGTTTGACTTCCCTTCCAGGACCATGCTTCAATAGTATGTACATATCATTTCTTTCTCTATCAATCTCCTTCACCTTTCCAGTGAAGAGATCCTGAAATATACAGTAGTCTGGGAAAAAGGTAACAGAACACCCCAATTCTTTGGTCACTTTGGATACTGATTGTTGATTGTATATGCAATAAATTACTAATTGTGTTTCTGGAAGATATATCATTGTTTCCTACATGAGAAACATAAGTCAAATCACCATTTGGAAGAAATACTTTCCTTTGTTTGCTAGATTCAACCTTAATAGGCTTAGTCAGTAATATGAGATCAGATGCCATGTGATTTGTTGCACCTGTATCTATTATCCACTCATTATTCCTGCTCTAAACTAGATTAGCATTGCATGTACCTGTTGCATTTGCTGAAGCTGAATCAGTAGTAAATGAGGTCTGGTTTAGCATCTGCAGTATCTCCTCATACTGACTAGGAGAGAAGGCACCTTTTCCACCTGATGAACTGCATTCAACTTGAGCATTGTAAGCAATGTTTGAGTGCCCTGAGCCATTGGATCTTTTACTCTTGAAGTTGGGAGGAAAACCTATTTCTCTATAGAAATTCTCCTTGCTATGTCCTTTGCAGTTGCACAGCTCACTCTTTACATTTACAAACTGCTTCTTATTCTTTTGATAATTGCCTGGTTTCTTTGTGAAAAATGTAGTATTCTCATAACCTTCAGGTAGAAACTGGGGTGGAGTTCCCAAAATACTTACAGAGGTGGCAGAAACTACTTTTTGACTCTCATCACTCATAATCATTGCATACGCTTGATTCACATTAGAAAGTGGTGACATTAACAAAATTTGGCTTCTAGCTTGAATGTAAGAGTCATTTAGCCCCATAAGAAATTGAAACAGTTTGAGTGATCTCATAAACTTTACAAATCTTTAGATTTGTTACAGTTACAATCAGGTAAGGGCATTAATGTCTCAAATTCATCCCACAGGTCCTTAGTCTAAAATAGTATGAGGCAACAGAAAGAGTACCTTGAGTGATAGTTGCAATCTCTCTGTGCAAATTGAAGATTCTAGAACCATCGACCTTGTCAAACCTTTCACGAAGATCCTCCCACACTGAATGTGTGTCCATAGCATACACAACACCTTTCACCAGATCCTTTGTGACTGAGCTCATGAGCCAGGAAAGTACAATAGCATTGCACCTTTCCTATTGCTTTCCTAGTTCAGAACTGAAGTTCTCTTTCTTACAGGTGCCATCAATGAATCCAATTTTATTTTTACCTAGCAATGTGATTCTCATCGATCTGCTCCACAAGGAGTAATTCTCTGTACCAGCTAACAACACAGAATTTTGCAAGGATCCACTAGTATCTGAAGGGTGAAGATAAAGTTCATGACTATAGTCAATTTCCTCACGATTTTGTGCATTATTACCCTGATTCACCGCTATTTTTGCTCAAATTGTTGAAGCTGAGCAGTTGAAATTTGGGAAAAACACAGGATGCAGCTAAGGAGGAAGCTTGATGAATCAACCACGAGCTAAGAATCACGCTCGTAGCTCTGATACCATGTCGTTTTACTAGGAGAAAATGACTTTAGAGAGAAAGCTAGAGAGAGGATGTTTGAAGAAACTATCTGATTATCTTAGCTTGTGAATTAAGCAAGTACATGGATTTATAAGCTCTACTTGAGCTGCTGACTCACTAACAAAATATCTAACCTCCTACCTAATTAACAACTTCCTAATAACTTCTAGATATTTGCACATTAGTCCTTCCTCTCAACACTTCTTTACTTTCATAATCACTAGTTTTTTGAGTACGGACATTGCAGTTGCCCTATTAATGAGTATAAACTTCATAAAAAATAAGATTTATTATTAAATAATATATTTTGGTTAATTATTAAATAAATCCAATTCATAACGAAATAAATCATAATAGGGATTTGTAGAAATAAAGAAATAATTCTTGACAAAACATAGAGTTGGATTGATACACACTAAATCCAAAAACAAATTTACATATACTGTTCGAAGAGAATTTCTAGTATATATGAAAAACAAAATTTATGGGAGTCAATGCTTGAATTTGTAGAGAATTTCCTATTGTATTACTTCTACATATTAGGCTTTGTTCAAGCATATAAATTAAAAATCTCAAAAGATGAAATATTATGCTACTGCTCATTATAAAGATGAAATCTAATGCTATTTGCTTTAGGCATAATTTTGTTCTCCTAACGTGCTCAAGAATTTCAGTTGTAGCTTTCTTTAAGACTTCACTAAATTTTAATAAATTGGTGATTAAAATTTATTTTTAAAATGACATTAGACCTTATTAAGTGACGTTTCCTATTAAATCAAAATTGTAGTCTACTATAAATGTAGGAATTTGACTTTGTTATTTATGCTTCCGGATGAAGTCGGTACCCTCTGAAAATGAATAAAATTGTACAATATCCTTTCCAAATAAAAGAGAGCTTTTAATTATCGATGCAAAGTGAAAGTGACATATTATATACGACTTTGAATTAAAATATTTGTAGCTTCATACTCAATTTAAAATTCTTAAACATTAGGAGTTGTTGCGTAGCTCAAATAAAATAGTTATTTAGTATGCAACAATCGATTTTGTGCACTATGAAATCGACTTTTAATGTTAAAAAAGTTAAACAACAATTCACTAAAGCTTCGTATTTCATGAATAGTAGACATATTCACTATAGCACGACCCATGCTCCGCAAAATCCTTGGCTCATTTGAAGAAATATGACACCATAAGCAATGATTTTCTTTTTTGTCCGTACTTAATAGTGGTTTTATAAAAATGCCCCCATTAAGTTTCATGAATAAATTATGGACGGAAATATCTCTGTGAATCTCTTGGCACGGGATCAACACTTGCCTTTGACTCCTCTTTATTTGTCAACATTTCCTTTGAGATCCCTTAAATCTCATATTCTCTCAAAGAAAGTATTGTCCGGGCATCACTTACAAATTGGTAGCTTGAAATCTTGGTCCCGTGCCAATATAAAAGTATTTTTCTAAAACATTGTTAAATATGGGCAAACTCTCAAAATCACTGACTATGAAGGGTAGTGAAAAATTCTGGAAATCCTTCCTCTTTATCTTGAAATCTTGTTTTGACTTAAATATCCCCTTATCACATTCTCCTCTTATAGTTTGACCCTTAATAAAATGCTCAATGAAGATTTTGCTCTAAACAAACATTATTAGCACCGCTGCTACAATTTTGATTCCCTAAAAGTCTTATAAAAAAGGCTGCCATTATGAAAAGTCGATTTGGATTGCTAGAAGGAAGCTTTTGGCTATCGCCAGGTCTTTGCTAATAAAAAGTTTTAGTAATTGCTAAAAACCTTTTTATAAAGGCATTTTTTGTTAGACTTTTCGTACACAGGTCAAACCTCTAATAAGACGCCAGAAACTATCTTTTTTCTGTAAATCACCTTTGATTATTGGGCTTTTTTCAAAACTAGCTCCTCAAAGCAAGGAAATTACAAATGAGGGGCCATAATTTTTTCGTACATAGCATAGCACCCTCCTTATTTTAAAAATTACATAACATAGCACCCCTTTTAAACTATCCATCAAAATAAAAAATCCTAGGTGCCACTCCCCTACTCTCGTACCCCAGTGACCTGCCGCCTGCGACCAGTGGACGGAAACTAAAACATCACGGGATATCATTGGGATTGCTTATTTTATGTCACTGGAGCTTTATTATTGGTGGTTTTATTAAAAACTTTTTGATAACTTTATACACACAAATCTATCAAAAAATAATAAATTATACATGTAAATACATAATAAAAGGGGTATGCAAGAAGAAAAATACAAAAATATACACAAAACGTGAATTTTGTACAAACATCCATAAACAATGCACAAATCTGAAAATCTATACAACTTTATTCAGTGTTCATACACGCGTATACATATTTATACAACTCTATATAAATTTACAGAAGTGTATAGAAATATGTGTATTCACTATATATACACACATATAAAGATTTATATATTTTTATACACGTTTACAGAATTGTATAAACTTGTATAAAATTATATAAAATCGCAAAATAATTTTATACAGTAGTTTTTGCAACTTTTACACAAAAGCTTAATAAATATCCATGATTTATACAGTTTTAATACAAGGAAAATACTAGATCTAAACAGTAGAAAAAAACTTTTAACAAAAACCTAGTAGATCTCTCCAGAATTCTATAAAAAAAAATAAGAAGGAACATGATAAATAAACCCCTCACTGGAGTTTTGACTGAAATATACAATGAAAAAATCGACATCGTTATTCAAAAAAAAAAAAAAAAAAAAAAAAAGAGAAGAAGAAGAAGAAACAGTGGCGGCGGCAATGACGGAGGCGGCATCGGTGGCTTGGAGGAGATGAGATGAAGGTAAGGTAATGGTGGAAGGGGTGGGGAGGGCGGCGACGGTATTATAAGGGGGAGAAGAAGAGAGGAAAAATAGGAGGAGGGAAGGAGAAGAGTGGAAGAATGGGGGCTAGGACTTTTTCTTTAAATAGGCGGGAAGCTATGAGTGAAAGAAAAAATTAAAAAATGGAGAGGGATGATATTTCGGGTAAGGTTGTGAAATAGAGGCCTTTTTTAATAATTTTCATGGGATGAGTGTTTCTTAATGTAAAAATCCCTTGATTATTAGAGAATCACCAAAAATTTCATACGTTGCCCTTGGTAAGACATGGTTTTAGATAAATGCCTCCAGTTTCAAATGTTTTAACTAACTACCCTCCACATCATCCCTCACTCTACGAAAGGACTATTTTGCCCTTGCCTAAACCTAATTCACATGGAACAGTTTCCTTCTCTCCTTCCTTTCTCCTTCCTTTCTTTCTTTCTTCTTTGTGTCTGGAAAGATTTAGAAAATCTGTAAAAGTTTTATTTATTTTATTATTATTTTTTATTTTTGTTATAATGTAATTTTTATTTCTCCTAATCCTTTATTTGTATTTATTTTTTTGTATTTCTTTTTTGTAATTATTATTTATACACTTTTCTGTAAGATTTTTCCATTTTTATTGATGATCTTTGAATTAAATTTAATGTTCCTGTGAATTTTTTTTTAGTTCTTATGCTTGATTAAGATGATTTTAAGGTTTTTATTGGCAATAGCAATTAGATATTGTTGTTGTTCATTGCACAGAGCTTAAAGTCTTGGCTATTGCCATCAATGCATAGAATTTCTTTGCAATTAACCTCTATTGCACAGAGATTAAAGTCTTGGCTATTGCTAAGACTTGAAGAGACTTTCTCTGCAAGTTGCCTATTGCATGGAGCTTAAAGTCTTGGCTATTGTCAATACTTGCAGAGACTTTGTCTGCAGGTTGCCTATGTTACTAGATCGGAAAGTATTAGCAATTACTTTCAAAGACTTTCCCTACAAGTTTCCCCCTTCCACCCGACCTTAAAGTGTTGGCTATTGCCAAAAGTTGAAGAGAATTTAGTAACATCACTTGGGTGGTGTTACTATTGATAAAAGAAATTGGTTTCTTGATTTGTCCAGTGATAAGTTGACCCTTAATGACGATGTTCGTAACTTTCATTCAATCTTGTTTTTATTTTTCTTGTGTTAGATTGCACTTTGATTTCCTAGTTAAGGTGCCCATTGCACCAGAGCTTGAACTCTTGGCAATAACCAAGACTTACGGAGACTTTCTCGCAAATTACTCAATGCAACAAGGCTTGAAGTCTTGATAATTCCCAAGAAGTCTGTGCAAGGTGCACATTGCACCAGAGCTTGAACTCTTGGCAATAGCCAAGATTTGAAGAGACTTTCTCTACAAATTATCCACTACAACAGGGCTTGAAGTCTTGGCAATTGCCAGGAAGTCTTTGTAAGGTGCCCATTGCACCAGAGCTTAAACTCTTGGCAATAGCAAAGACTTGCAGATAATTTCTCTACAAATTGGCCACTACAACAGGGCTTGAAGTCTTGGCGATTGCCAGGAAGTCTTCGTAAGGTGCTCATTGCACCTGAGCTTAAACTCTTGGCAATAACCAAGATTTGCAGAGACTTTCTCTGCAAGTTGGCCACTACAATAGGGCTTGAAGTCTTGGCAATTGCTAGGAAAGTCTGTGTAAGGTACCATTGCACCAGAGCTTAAACTCTTGGCATAGCCAAGACTTGCAGAGAAAAATTGCCCATTGCAACAGGGCTTAAAGTTTTCGCAATTGCCAAGAAGTCTGTGCAAGGTGCCCATTGCCAAGAAGTTTGTGTAAGATTCTCATTTTCATAGATTTTCTACAAGGTTATCCAGATGAATGTAAGAGAGTAGGAATTTGAAGGAATCTAACCTTGAATCTTCATTTCAATGGAAGAATCTGTTAAAAATTGTAGGTTTTTGGGATTTAGAGATTGTTTGAATGGACAAAAGGAAAGGGAAGATAGTGTGGGTCTTTTTCTTAGTTGTGAGGGGTATTTTCATCCGGAATAAGTTTCATTAAACTAATGGACGACAGTTTTGCTAAACCACTGTTATTGAGGGCAAAGATGCAAATCATTGCCTACCGTGTCATATTTGTGCAATTCAGCCGAGAATCACTTATGAAGCCCAATCATATGCAACCGAAGGAAATTTTGATGAATAGCTACTTTTAAAAAACTAATTAACGAACAATCATAGTTTCAAAGTTTTAGAAGATGGCCACAGTCGTCCAAACTTCAGTAGGCTAAAAAACTTCAAACGCCATTTAGTCATTGATTGGCCTCCGTAAAAGTGGCTATCTAACAAAAATTACACTACAACCAATTATATCTGGCCTACAAATGCATTCAGGTGTATTTGCACGGCTCCACATTAAATTTCTTGACAAAAAAATTTAAAATTGCTCATGTTTTAGCTCCATCGCCAAAATATAGGATTTTTTCGAAAAACTTTAGGGATAGTATTCCTAGAAATGTCTTAGATACCCGCTAGAACACGCTGAATTGCAGAACTATGACACCATAGGCAATGGTTTGCCTTTTTAACCCCCATAACAATGATTTTGTAAAAATAGCATCCACTTGGTTTAATGGATGAATTTTCAAATGAAAATATTCCTATGAATCTAATAATGATGTCCATATCCCCGCTCTTCCTTTCTTCTAAGTACTGCCTTAGAGGTAGTACTTGTCTTTGACCCCTCTTTCTTAGGCAACAATTTTCCTTGAATCTCACATTCTCCTAGATAAAGTGTTGTATGGGTTACACTTGTCCATTCTATCTATTCTCACATCCTCCCAGGTAACTTGAAAGTGTTGCCTAGACAACACTTGGCACTTGACCTCTTCCTAAGATGCAACACCTACCGGTATAACTTGAAGTATTGTTTACGAACCAAGCGGATGCCATTTTACTAAAACCATGTTAAACTAAGACAAACTCCCAGAACCAATCAATTTTAGGGATACCGGATAAATTTTTTTGGCTAGAGCATGCTTTAGGTTCGTAAAAATTGGGTGGCGTGGCCACTTTAGACTGCATAAGTCAAGCAGTAGTCAACGTTTACAAATAAGCTGAAAAGTAGCCACTGTTTAGCTTTTTTTAAGTTCTGTGAAATAAAACCATTTAAAAATAATTTTCAAATGATATTTTTGCTCTTACGTATATTTGGACGTATTCGAGGGTCTCTTATCTCTTGACTATACTTCATTTTTTCATAATTTTCATTCTCTTTCAGTATAAAATACAGAAACATTATTATTATGAGAGATTCAAGTCCCATATTGCTTGAATAACCATTATAAAGTGTTGTTGCTTCATTTTTCGGTAATACTTTTTATTTCGTATTTTTTTATCATTTATTTTTTCATCTTCTTTTACGGTTTTTTAGTGTAAGTTCTGGTGTTTTTTTTTCATTTTTTCATGTGTTTTGCGTTTCCTGTGTGTTACTCAAGTTATATATCAATTTTTTATATTATTTAAAGTACTGGAGTATTTTTGGACGAACGAATTCATGATACTTTATTATTATTAGGCTATGCGTTTGTGAAAAATAATTGGATTCCATTAAACATAAGCTATATATCCATTAAACATAAGCTTTAGATCCATTAAAAATGTTGGGTCTTCATTAAGTATAACCGTTGTGAAGCTTTGTGTCTCAGTATTTTATGCTAGGACTCAGTCTAATATAGCCCTTGTGTCCCAGTATTTTATACTAGGAGTTCGTCTGGCATAAGCCTTGTGTCGTAGCACAAAATACTAGGACTCCGTCTGGCATAAGTCATGTGTCCCAGCACAAAATACTGGGACGGTCTATAGAAAGCATTTTGGTCCCTGTACAAAATACTGTGACTCTCTATAGCAAACCATTATAGCATAACTTTTTGTGTCCCGACACAAAATATCTTGTGTCGCATGTTATAACGGTCCATGTTTCTTTTGCCTAATTTTATTTGTAGCTTTATTGATCAGAAAATAGGAATTGAAAGGTTTAAGCCTTCTCTCAGCAAAAATATCTAAGAGTAAAATGTTTCCGGAAAGAAGTTATGTCAAGCTTCATTGATAAGAAAATAGGCATTGATAGATTTGAGCCTTCTCTCAGAAAAACATCTAAGAGTAATAAGTTTTCAGAAAGAAGTTTTATAACTGTCCATGTTTCCTTTGCCTAAATTTGTTTACACCTTCATTGATCAGTAAAAAGTTTTCAGAAAGAAGTTTTATAACTGTCCATGTTTCCTTTGCCTAAATTTGTTTATACCTTCATTGATCAGAAAATAGGCATTGATAGATTTGAGGCTTCTCTCAACAAAAACATCTAAGAGTAAAAGTTTCCAGAAAGAAGTTATGTCAAGTTTCATTGATCAGAAAATAGGCACCGATAGATTTGAGCCTTCTCTCAGCAAAAATATCTAAGAGTAAAAAATTTCTAGAAAGAAGTTATGTCAAGGAGGTATCACCTTTTGGGTTAGAATATATAGTTTGTGAATTTTTGTAGTTTTTGTGTTAATAGATGTTTAAGTTTGTTTGACTTTTTCTTTTAAAAAAAATTAAAATGTTATTGCCAGTGGAAGGGACTATCCTGTATCCATGTGAGAATTGGAGAAACTGTGATTGCCAATGGAAAGCTGACACTGAGTATCACCCATTAATTGAAGGGTTTTTGTAGCAACGACACAAGAAAAACTAGTGAAGAAAGAGGTGAAGGGACCTCTCAAGTCTTTAAAGAATAAAAGGGGATACAAATTTCTTTTCCATTATCTTTTATTGCTTGTGTGTCATTAGAGAGTTGATAACAAGGACCAATCAACAATTATTAAAACTTCCAAAACAAAACAAGTGGGCTCAGCGTGGGACACACACGTCAAACATATATATACTCCCTCTCTCTCCGCCTGACCACTTTTTCATTTCCCAATTCTTTCTCTCATCAAAGCTTCTCAACTTCTCTCTCTTGTAAAATTCAAAAACGGTACTGTTCATCATCGAAATTCGTCCTTTTCCGTCAAATTTCTGATGGTTCAAGTTGGATTGTTGCATATTTCCGTTCATCAAGTTAAAATAGGTACTTTTTCAACTTTTTTAAAGCAAAAACAAGAATATGGTCCGTCTGAAAACCCTTGTTTCATTTTTCTCATTTGAGTTCATTTTTCTGAGTTTGTGTACAGATTTTCTGGTGTATGTTCGTTTGAAAACCCAGAATACACTGGAAAAAAAATCGTGTCTTCGGTTCCCACGAAAAAATTATGTGTAAACATCTGAAATGTGTGTAAATATATTTGCAAATATGTACACATCTTTGCAGATGTGTAAACAAAAGATGACTGTATATCTGAAAAAATGGGCATAGATCTGCAAGATCTGTACACATATTCTTGATGTGTACACATATTTTTTTATGTGTACACATATATCCTTATGTGTACACATATTCTTGATGTGTGTACATAAAAGAATTTAAAAAAAGGGTTTATTAATTTTACACATATTCTAAATGTGTACACATAAGGTTATATGTGTACACATATAATTTTATGTGTACACATATTCTTGACGTGTGAACACAAGTTAAAAATGCACTACTATTTTTACACATATTCTTGATGTGTACACGTATTGTTATATGTGTACACATATTGTTATATGTGTACACATATGACAATGTATCTGCACCTTTCCATGTGTACTTCTATTAGATGTTGTTTTCATTTAACCTAACTATGTTATTCTTTTTATTTGCTATGTAGATACAATGGTTAGCACACGTCGTGGGGAGGCTAGTGGTATCAGTAGGGGTGGCAAGAGGAAGGCTGATGGAAGAAGCGAGACGTCTGAAAATGCTAGCAAAAGAACTAGAACTGCCAGCAGTAAAGCACGATCAAATGAGGCCCAATCAGAGAGCCAAGCCAGCATAGATATGTGTGCACCTGTAGATGTTAATCAAATCGTTGAAGAAGTTAATCAACAAGCGGCACTCATAGATAGTGGATCAAAAAATGAGGACTCTGCAACTCAGGTAGGTGAAAATAAGGAGGGCGATGTAGAATGCAATAAGGGAGAAAAGAATGCAGTGGAGAAAGAAAGTGATAGAGTTACTGGTGATAGAGAAGAAGAGGCTGGTGATAGAGAAGAAGAGGCTGGTGAAAAAGTTATTAGTGAGGTTATTGAAAAAGAAGGTGATGCTAGTGGAAGGGATGGAATAGAAGAAGGAGCTGTTAGTGGAAGGGATGGAGTAGAAGAAGGAGCTGTTAGTGGAAGGGATGGGGTAGAAGAAGGAGCTGCTAGTGGAAGGGATGGAGTAGAAAAAGATGATGTTGTTGGTGTTAGTGGAAGGGAAGAAGAAGTAGAAGGTGTTGGTAGTGTTAGTGGAAGGGAAGATCAAGTAGAAGGTATTAGTGTTAGTGGAAGGGAAGATCAAGTAGAAGGTATTAGTGTTAGTGGAAGGAAACAAGTAGAAGAACAAGAACGTGGAAGACAACAAGAAAGTGGTGAAAGTGGAGAACGTGTTGGTACTGCTTGTGGAGTACAAGAAGAAGGTGGAGAACTTGTTGGTACTGCTGCCGGAGAAAAAGAAAAATTGGCAAAACGTGCTGCCTTGAGAAATTGGAGGTCGTTGTTGAGAAAGATAATACAGGATGATGACAATGCTGAGAAGGAGTTGGATAATGCTGAGAAGGATGCTGAGAACTTGGATAACATTGATGATGATGATGAGCAGGCTGATGAAGAAGAAAGTGTTGGTGCAAAATCAGTAGAGGCAACCCCAAAAGTGGTATGTGTTTATGTGCAAACATATTAATAATGTGTACACACAGATATTTCGTGTACACATAAGATATATGTGTACACATATAAATTTTGTGTACACATTATTTATACACATAATTTATATGTGTACACATATATCTTATGTGTACACAAAGAAATTATGTTTGAAAAAGACTAACTGATCAGTATCTCTTAATCATTTGCAGGTTGAGGAGGGCACAATGACTTTCCATCCTGATATGAATCTCAGGACCTTTATGGAGGAACATGGAGAGTTCACCGTGGCCGTCACACAAAGATCCTCCCTTTCTGGGGATATGAAGAAATTTCGAGAGGCTTTGACTAATCTGGATGTGTTGGATGAGTTTAAAAGTTCAGTGTTTGGGCACTTGTTGGGTTTGAGCGATAAAGCAATTTTTCCTCCGAAACTAGTCCATGGGCTCTGATTGCGGACCATAAAATGCAAGAAGACAAAGGAGGTATGGGTCAAATTTAATAACCTTCCTGCTCGTTTTGGACTAAAGGAATTTGCATTAATGACGGGATTGTCCTGCCATGATTACCCTAGTGATGTTTTTCTGGATGATGTGAAAGCGAAGGGGCAACAGATGTGGGACACGTTAATCGAGGAGAATGGAGGGAAAAAGGCTGTTTCTGGAAGTGAGCTATTGAGAGTGATCAGTGAAGGTGATCTAGATGCCAGGACGAAGTTTCGTCTTTCCCTTGCTTGGTTTGCGCACTCAATCTTATGTTCGAAGGATGTGCGCACAAGTGTTGATCCTTTATTTGTAATGTTGGCTCATAGGCCTACCACATTCTTCGCCAAGTATCCTTGGGGGAGAAAAAGCTTTGAGATGACAATTCAGAGCCTAGTCAAGCCAATGTTTGCTGAAATGAAAGGATACAACTTGTATGGCTTCCCATGGGCATTTGTTGCATGGGCATATGAAGCCATTCCATCCCTTCGGCACCCGGAATTTGATGACAAACCCACAGAACCAAGGATGATAAGATGGATCCCTACCAAGCAGGAGAGGGAATGTGATCACATCCTTCACCATGTTGATAACCCGGTTAGTGATTTTTCAGTTATCTTCCATTTGGTGTTTACACATATACACATAGTTCTTTATGTGTACGCATAACTTATATGTGTACACATATAAGTTATGTGTACACAGAACTTTGATGTGTACACACAAGTAAAATGTTAGAATATATTACACACAGGTCTTTATGCGTACACATAACATATATGTGTACACATATAAGTTTTATGTGTACACATAAGTTTTATGTGTACACGTATTATATTATTTCCTGATTTTTTTTTCTTTTCTAATTCAACTTTTTTTTTTTGGGGGTTGGAGGTGGTGAGCCCATTCCTTATGCCTACTCCAAGGGAGAAGAGAAAGGTGTTCATGAAAAATTTGTTCTCGTTTGTGGATGAGGAGGATGAGTTGATCGATCAATTGACCGAAAGACTTAAAGGTGCGCAAAATTTGAGGCTAGGGGATGTTGTTGGTGGTGGCAGAGCACTTGCAATTGTTGGTGTTAATGCAGAGGTTGTTCCAAAGCATGTTGATACAAGAATGGATGATGTTCCAGAACAAAGCGATAGAAGAATAGAGTTTGGTCGAGAGGCAAGTGGTGATGGAGGAGGAGCTGTTGGTGATAATGTTGTTGGAGATATACTTGTTGGCATGAGTGCTGACTTTATTGGTGCGAGAGTTAGAGAGAATGTTGACTGTAGTGGTGGTGGTGGTCGTAGGCTGTGTGAACAATCTGGTGGATATGGAGGTGAGGCTGGTGAGAGCACCTCTAGAAGACAAGGATGTATCAGATGCTCATTATGTGAAGCATGTAAGGAGGAAAAGGAAAATGAAGTGAAATTGTTGAAAGATTTGAAGGAATCTGTGGAATTCCTAAAAAGGTGTGCTGATGAGAAGCCCAAGAGGACTGTGTACCCTTCTAGGGCTCAGATGTCTCCATTCGTAGCATCATTGAAGAAGGCGAGGGCAGCGAAGGCGAGGGCTGCGAAGGCGACAAGGGCTAGGGGAACCAGGGCAAGGGCTGCAGATGTTCAAGAGCAAGAGAGGCTGCCTGTTGATCTTTATAGGCCAGTTGATCCAGCTAAGGAGGCTGTTTTTAATGCATACATGAAGGAGAAAAACAAGAAAAAACGTCCTTTTCTGGGTCACGAGTACAACTACCTCGACTTCCAAGATGTAATCCGCATGAAGAAGTGGATGGAGAGTCAGGTATACTTCTCTCTATCTATGTACATTTTTTAGTGTACACGTATGATTTATGTGTACACATATTATTTATGTGTAGCCATATTCTGGTATTTATACACATCAAGAATATGTGTACACAACAAGAATATGTGTACACATCAACATTATGTGTACACATAAATCATACGTGTACACATAAATAATCAGCTTGTGATTGTTCTTTATTTTAAATACCATCTTACATGCTTATATTCATTTTTGTTTTATTTTTCCATTATCATACAACATGTTGATGAAATTTTAAACTTGATGCGGATAAGGCATAAGGAATTCCACAGACACTACAACAAGACGGATGTCATCTTGGACATGAACTTCTGTACTAAATTGACTGCAGTGCACAAAGCTTTTATAAAGGATGCTGAAGAATTTGGGGTTTCATTTGATGAATGTATGAAGATGAAGAACTGTGAGGAGGGTCTCCTAGATTATGCTATTGGAAAGTTGCCTTACCATGGAGGACGCAAGTGGGATGGTGCCAAGAGGATATTTACTGTGCTTAACATTGATAAAAGGCATTATCTCACATGTGTCTGTTAAGTTAATCTAGACTACATTTTGATTATGACAAAAAGAATGTGATACCTAAATCAGTCTATGTACTTCTCGCAGGTTTCGGACCTTATTGTTTGGAATTGATTCTGTGGATCGCAAATTGATTCTCCTTCGAAGTCAGCTTTGGGAAGTTAGATTGACAGCCGCTATTCCCGTAGGTTTTGTTATGGCTCTTGCCTTATTCTCTGGAGATATTTATATCCCTAAGAGAATCAAATCTCTTGGGTCAAATCTCTCTATCATCAGAGTATCGTCAATCTCTCTCAATCACATCTCATCCAAGATTCTGCCCTGTTCTCCCGCAACGGTCTCCCTGCCTTGCTACTATTTATTCAAGAGTTTCTGAAGACCTCCTCACGCTTCTAATTACAAACTACTATCTCTAAGTCTTTTACTTACAAACTGTATCCCTGAGAGTTTACTAGAGTTTAACAAGAAAAGAAAGAGAGAGATCGTGTAGTGAGGTAAATAGTTGTGTCACTGAAGTTTGGTCTGATTCTCTATAAATCAGACATCATCGTTAGTGGTGAGCGAAGTATTAAAAACCACCTGTGAGAAGACGTTTATGGTTGACGATAAACCATACGTGTATTTATGTTTACTTAAGAGCTTGAAGAGAGATAACTCCCTTGTGACCCAAGGGGACTGGACTAGGAACTATTTGGTTCTGAACCAGTATAAATATTCTGTGTCGTTCCCTACCTATTTACAGCATTTCTATTTCTGCATTTAATCTGTTTTTATACTTCTAAGTCAACTTACGAATTTCACAGTCGACTAACTTAAAGCAGTTTTACAATTTACCCCCCCTTTTGTATTCATCAATTGGTATCAGAGCTTGGACTCACATTTTTGTTTTGCCTTACAGCAAGTGAGAAAAGATCATGTCTTCACACGTTGTGAATGGGGCTCTTCTACAAGAGGGGACTTCTGCCACCCGACCTCCTTACTTCAATGGTAAGCACTACAGTCATTGGAAGATTCGTATGGAAACATACATTAAATCGGTTGACTTTAAGGTCTGGCGTGTCATCAAGAAAGGTCCCTTTGATATTCCCACCATCAAATCTGTCAAGAAAGAAGGAGATCCTCAGAATGCTCCTACTGACGTTGATATGGATGATTATACTGATGAACAACGTGAGATTATCCAACTCAACTACAAAGCTGTCAATATTCTTTACAACGCTATTAGTGGTGAAGAATATGAGAAAATTTCTAGTTGTGAAACAGCCAAAGAAATATGGGATAAACTAGAGGTTACTTATGAAGGAACTAGCAAAGTGAAAGAAACAAGGATCAATCTTCTCGTATATGAGTACGAACTCTTCCAAATGAAAGATGGAGAATCTGCTGAAGATATGTTTGCTAGGTTCAGCAAGATTGTCGGGGAACTTAAAGCACTTGGAAAAATCTATTCAAATGGTGAGCAAATAAGAAATATTCTAAGGAGTCTTCCTACGACCTGGCAACCCAAAGTCATAAATATTGAAAGCGGAGATCTTAACAAAATCTCCTATGACGAACTGAGAGGAGATTTGATTGCTTTTGAGAAAATACATTTGAAACGCAATGTGTTGGAAGAGAAAAAGAAAACTGTAGCATTCAATACTACAGTGGAAGAAGTTGACTACGATCAGGACATTGAAGAAGATGATATCCAAGAACAGCTTGCTATGATGTCCAGAAACTTAAATGGTCTTGTGAACCGAAGACGTCAATTCAGAAAAAGCAAAGCTCCCTTCAAGAAAGATCAAACCAGTTACAGAAATGAAGGCCGATGCTTCGAATGCGGCAAACAAGGTCACATTGCAACTAACTTTCCTGACGCTAAAAGGAAAGGCAGAAATAGATCCTATGCCGCATGGAGTGATGAAGATATTGCTGACACTGAACAAGAAGAAGCTGCTAACATTTGCTTCATGGCCTCAGATAACTCCACCAGCAGTGGAATTCAATCAAATGACTCGAGCGAGGTACGTTGCGAATTCTGTATTGAAAACTCTAGAAACCTTGACGAAGTCCTAGACGAGCTTGAGAAGGCTCTAAGGAAAATAAAGAAACTAAGCAAAGAAAAGGAAGAATGGGAAATGAAATTAGAAGTAGTTGAGACAGAAAACGAATTCTTAAAAGAAGAAATGAATCACATAAAACTTAAGCTCAACAGTTATAAAAGGTCTACTAGTCAAAGCTTAGCAGGGTCAAATAGCTTTTATAAATCTGCTAGATCCTCTACGTTTTCTAGAGAAGCTAAAACTGTGCCTATTTGCTATCATTGCGGTGAACCTGGTCATGTATTTAAGAGATGTCAAAAGAGAAATCCTGGAAAATGAATTTGGAGACCCAAAACCAGAACTGAAGCAGGCACATCTAGAACTAACCCTCAAGGACCCAAGCAAGCTTGGGTACCTAAACATATTTAAAAACTTTGTTTTGCAGGGACGCCACAAAGGATCAATAAAGATGGGAAAATGGTTTCTTGATAGTGGCTGCTCCCGTCATATGACTGGCGACATACAACTGTTCAAATCATTAACAAAAATTGATGGAGGATCTGTTAAATTTGGAGGAGATGCGAAAGGAAAGATCGTTGGCATTGGAATCATTTCTCTAAGTCCCTCCTGTGACATCAAGGAAGCATTCCTTGTTGATGGACTTAAGCACAACCTTCTTAGTATCAGTCAACTTTGTGATGGAGGGTACAAGGTAAAATTTAAATCCAGCAGATGCACTATTCATGACACCAAAGGTAAGGTAGTTCTCTCCAGATCCAGGGAAAATAATATCTATGTTCTCAACAATGGTAAAACTTCTTCAGGTAAACACTTATGTCTTGCTTCCATTACCAATGACCCCTGGACATGGCATAGGAAATTAGGTCATGCCAGTATGTCTTTGATTGAGAAACTGTCAAAACAGGAACTAGTAATTGGATTACCAAAGCTTAACTTTTCAAAAAATCATATCTGCGATGCATGTCAGCTTGGTAAGCAAACTAGAACCTCTTTTAAAGGAAAAGATATTGTCTCTACTTCTAACCCCTTAGAACTACTACATATGGACCTGTTTGGTCCAACTAGAACTGCTAGTATTGGAGGAAAAAGATATGCTTTTGTTATTGTTGATGATTACTCTCGCTTTACTTGGGTTATGTTTTTATCGCATAAAGATGATGCATTTAAAAGTTTTGAAGTTTTCTGCAAGAAAGTTCAAAGAGAGAAAGGTTACTACATTTCCACTATCAGAAGTGATCATGGAGGGGAATTCGAAAGCAAAGTTTTTGAAGATTTCTGTAACTCTCATGGATTCACTCACAATTTCTCCTCTCCTCGAACTCCTCAACAAAATGGTGTTGTAGAAAGGAAGAATCGTACTCTTCAAGACATGGCCAGAACTATGTTAGTTGAACACTCTCTTCCAAATCATTTTTGGGCTGAAGCTGTAAGTACTGCATGTCATATTTTGAATAGATGTCTCATTCGTCCTATCCTTCATAAAACTCCCTACGAACTGTGGAAAGGCAAGAGACCAAATATTAGTTATTTTCATTCCTTTGGTTGTAAATGCTTTATTCATAACAATGGTAAAGATAATCTTGGAAAGTTTGATCCACGTAGTGATGAAGGTATTTTCTTAGGATACTCTAACACTAGCAGATCATATAGAGTATTTAATAAGAGAACCTTAACAGTTGAAGAATCCATGCATGTTGTATTTGATGATTCCTTGATCCATGCCGAGAAAGGTAATAATGCAGATGACGACGAAGTTGAACCAACTCCATCCAGTCTCTCAGAAACTACAGCAATGACCCCTGAGTCTCCTAATCCTCAAATTCTGGAGGCTGAGAATTCTGACTCTACTCCAGAACAGCCTAAGTCGACTTCACAGCTCAAAGAACTGGAAGTGGTCGTGCCAAATGAATGGAGGAGTGATCCCGACTATCCACAGAAATATATCATTGGGGATCCACGAGAAGGTATGAAAACGAGAAACTCTCTTAAATCTAATCTGGCTTTCATCTCGCAGATAGAACCAAAGAAGATAGATGAAGCTCTTCAAGATGAATCTTGGGTTCTTGCCATGAAAGAAGAGCTCGATCAATTTGAGAGAAACCAGGTGTGGGACCTCGTCCCTAGACCCAAAGGCAAATCTATTATCGGTACCAAATGGGTGTTCAGAAATAAACTCAATGAAGAAGGTAAAGTGGTAAGAAACAAGGCTCGTCTAGTAGCTCAAGGCTACTCTCAGACAGAGGGAGTCGACTACGACGAGACATTTGCTCCTGTTGCTAGACTTGAATCTATTCGCATGCTTTTAGCTTTCGCCTCTTTCAAACAGTTTAAACTTTTTCAAATGGATGTGAAAAGTGCTTTCCTAAATGGGTTTATTAAAGAAGAAGTTTTTGTCAAACAACCTCCAGGTTTTGAAAACCCTAAATTCCCTCATCATGTGTTCAAGCTTTCCAAAGCTCTTTATGGTCTTAAACAAGCACCTTGTGCCTGGTATGAAAGACTAAGCTCATTCTTATTATCACATGGATTTTCTAGAGGAAAAAGTGATAAAACCCTTTTTATACAAAAAACCTCCTCTGACATTCTTATTATTCAAATTTACGTTGATGATATCATCTTTGGTAGCACTAATCCAGAATTATGCAAGAAATTTGAAGTACTTATGCAGGGGGAGTTTGAAATGAGCCTGATGGGAGAACTCACGTTCTTTCTCGGACTCCAGATCAAACAATATGAGAATGGCATCTTTATTTGTCAATCTGAGTATACCAAAGAACTTATTGTTAAGTTTGGAATGAATGATGCAAATCCGGCTAAAACCCCCATGAGCCCAGGTACACATCTGGTAAGTGACTCAAAAGGTACAAGTATCAATGCTTCGCTTTATCGAGGTATGATTGGATCACTACTTTACTTAACTGCTAGTCGACCAGACATAATGCTCTCTGTATGTAAATGTGCTCGCTTTCAGTCAGCTCCCAAACTATCTCATCTTACTGCAGTTAAAAGAATCCTTCGTTATCTTGTTGGCACTGTTAACTATGGCCTATGGTATCCTCGCACAAGTTTCTTTGATCTTATTGGCTTTTCAGACGCTGACTATGCAGGTGACAGGGTTGATAGAAAAAGCACCAGTGGTGCAAGTTTCTTCCTCGGGAAATCTCTTGTTTCTTGGCACAGCAAGAAACAGGACTGTACTGCTCTTTCCACAGCTGAATCTGAATATGTTGCTCTGGGACATTGTTGCACTCAACTCCTTTGGATGGGCAAACAACTCTCTGATTATAACTTATTTTTTAAACCCATTCCTATGCTATGTGATAATACTAGTGCAATTGAACTTTCCTACAATCCAGTTGATCATCCTAGGACTAAGCATATTGATGTGCGTTATCATTTTATTAGGGATCATGTTCAGGATGGTGATGTTGATATTGCTTTTGTTAGCACTGATTTTTAATTAGCTGATATTTTCACAAAACCTCTTTTAGAAGAACGATTTTGTGCTTTACGTGACCTACTTGGAATTTTGCCTGATCCTTCCTAATTTTCCTTAATTTATTACCTTAAGCATATGTATATTTTTCTTACCGGACTCTCTTAATTTTTAATGCTTATTTTACTATGTCATTATTACCTTTTACTCTTTTACTTGTCATTATTACTGTCTTTAGTTGAAAGGCTGACAGGCGGCGTGGGAAACGGTTTCCAAGGGTCTGCATTCTGTCCTTTCCTCTCCATCAGCCATCACGTCTCTTCAGTTCGTCTACCACTCACACGACACCCCTTCCACTCCCATTCCTTTTTAACATCTCCACTCCCCCAAATTCACTTCATCTCCTTCCCTCTACTCAAATTACCTCCATTAAAATGGTTCGCAAAACATCATTCTCGGCACGCCGAAGCCAGCGCACTAAATCAAAACCACCCACCACATCTACAACTCCGGTTCCAGTGGAATCCGACCACTCCGAAAACACCATGTCCACTTATCAAAGCCCAAATCGAAACCCTATCTCTTCTAAGAAAGCCGGTAAAAGACCCATGCAATCCCCTGATGATGAATGTGTTAAGAAAGCCGGTAAAAGACCCTATGCTTCTGCGTGTGACAAGCTTGTCGCTCTTAAGGACAAACCTCTGGCTCATGGTAGACTTGTGGACTTGGAGGCTATGGATTCTCTAAATTGCTCTCTGATTCCATGGTTTGCTGCTCAGGACTGGTCAAGTTTCTTCTCTGCCGAGCCCGTTGACATCCCTGAGGATCTGGTAAGGCTATTCTATGCTAATCTCCGTCCCTGTTCTTCTGGTGGGTTTGAAACTATGGTGTTAAACACTCGCATTGTCATTACTAAAGCCATTCTCTGCCGCATTCTGGGCTGTAAGTCTTCTGGTTATTCTGACTTTTTTAAAATCTCCTGGCCTGCTGATTTTGAGGTCTCGTTTGACCAGGCCAAGACCTTTCTTTCTGATAAGACTGATATTCCTGAAGGGCAACTAGGCCCCCTAGACCTGTCTTTTGAAATGCGTGTGCTTACCCACATTGTTGGCACTACCCTGCTTCCTCGGACTGGTTCTCTCAGTTCTCTATCTCAACGTGACACCCTGATTGTCTACTGTCTGGTCACTAAGAAGAAATTTGATTTAGCTACCTGGATTATTGAATACATGCTTGAAAGTACTGCTGAATGTGCATCTCTTCCATATGGTATCCTCATCACTCGTATCTTGCATTTTTACAAAGTAAATATCTCTGAGTGGAAAACTTTCTCTTTAACTGCTTGTTACAATTCCCGCACATTTGCTTCAATGGGGTATGTTCATCTTAATGACTCATGGGTTCGCAAGGAACCAAAATCCCCCAAACCTGTTGATGATATTGCTGGTCCTTCTAAGGTTTCTGCTCCAGTTGAAACTGAGCCTGCAGGTAAGCTCAAAGATGCTCTGGCTGATGTCAATGACCTGTTGCTGAGTTTGCACTACAAAAGTGCAAAGGCCTTTGAGGATATTGCTGAACTTAAGTTGGATGTAGGTCGATTCACTCTTAAACTTGATAATGCTGTTACAGACTCTGCTGCTGCCTTAAGGCCGGTTCATGCTCGTATTGATGCTGTCTCTACAGACGTTCAAGCCAGAATCACTGCCATGTCCACTGATGTTCAGACTAAGCTAGACCGTATGACTGACAATGTTGTGAACACTCTCACTTATTTTCTTGCTCCTCGCTAAATTTAACTCTTTGGGTCTGTAATATTTAGGACAACTTAGCACTGATGTGCTTATTTTTGCTTGCTCCTTTTTGGTTGATGCCAAGGGGGAGAACAGACTTTAGGTTGTTTATGTGTTTATGTGAATATTGAATTTGCCTCTATATGCTTTATGTCTTCTGTTTAAAGGGCAACTCACTCAGGGGGAGTCAACTAACCTCCCCACCCTGTTGCCTATCAAGATTGAGCTAACACTCAGGGGGAGTTAGCACACCCAGAGGAAGTCAGCTATCAGAGTTGAACAGTCGACTTCAGAAACAAAGGGAAGTATCACTTTCTCACTTTTTGTCATCACCAAAAAGGGGGAGATTGTTAAGTTAATCTAGACTACATTTTGATTATGACAAAAAGAATGTGATACCTAAATCAGTCTATGTACTTCTCGCAGGTTTCAGACCTTATTGTTTGGAATTGATTCTGTGGATCGCAAATTGATTCTCCTTCGAAGTCAGCTTTGGGAAGTTAGATTGACAGCCGCTATTCCCGTAGGTTTGGTTATGGCTCTTGCCTTATTCTCTGGAGATATTTATATCCCTAAGAGAATCAAATCTCTTGGGTCAAATCTCTCTATCATCAGAGTATCGTCAATCTCTCTCAATCACATCTCATCCAAGATTCTGCCCTGTTCTCCCGCAACGGTCTCCCTGCCTTGCTACTATTTATTCAAGAGTTTCTGAAGACCTCCTCACGCTTCTAATTACAAACTACTATCTCTAAGTCTTTTACTTACAAACTGTATCCCTGAGAGTTTACTAGAGTTTAACAAGAAAAGAAAGAGAGAGATCGTGTAGTGAGGTAAATAGTTGTGTCACTGAAGTTTGGTCTGATTCTCTATAAATCAGACATCATCGTTAGTGGTGAGCGAAGTATTAAAAACCACCCGTGAGAAGACGTTTATGGTTGACGATAAACCATACGTGTATTTGTGTTTACTTAAGAGCTTGAAGAGAGATAACTCCCTTGTGACCCAAGGGGACTGGACTAGGAACCATTTGGTTCTGAACCAGTATAAATACTCTGTGTCGTTCCCTACCTATTTACAGCATTTCTATTTCTGCATTTAATCAGTTTTTATACTTCTAAGTCAACTTACGAATTTCACAGTCGACTAACTTAAAGCAGTTTTACAATTCACCCCCCCCCCTTGTATTCTTCAGTGTCTTCTTACTTGAGCAGGGAAAGATTGAGCTTTATGACTGCAACATGGGAGTTTATAGTGAAGATGCATTAGCTCCATATGTCTTTCCCATTACGATTATGTTCCCAAAGTTCTTGGGTGATTGTGGTAAATTCAAACATTTACAAGAAGCCATCTTGAATGCAGACTTGTGGGCTTATGAACGAGTGAAGAATCTTCCAAGGAACGAAACAGCTACTGCGTGTGGGGGGTATTCGCTTATGTTCATGGAGCATCTCCTGACAGACACTCCAATGACCTTGCTGCATGATAGTTCAATGGAAGATATGAGAAAGAAGTGGGCTGTAGACATATTCTATGAGGAAATGGAGCCGTGAGTGGTGTTGAATGAACTACTTTGAATGGTCTGTATGGATAATATTAATCTTTTTATTTCTATTGGTCTGTATGGATAATCTTAATCTTTTATTTCTGTTGGTCTGTATGGATGATGATCTTAATCTTTTTTTTGTTATTTTAGTTTTGATGTTGTGGATGTGTTGAAATGACTTGCCTATTTCCTCCTATCTTTCAAACTTATATAATATGTGTACACGTATAACTTATTATATGTGTACACATAAGTTATACGTGCAGGAAATTACTTTCTAAATCTGCACAAGTATTTCCTACACATCGAAATTATGTGTACACGTAAAAAAGATGTGTAGGTAATTACTAGTCTAATTTACACGACCATAATACACGTCAAATATATGTGTACACGTAATAAATATGTGTGGATAATTACTAGTGTAATTTACACAAGTCCATAATACACGTCAAACATATGTGTACACATAATAAATATGTGTGGATAATTACTAAGTCCATCATACACGTCAAAAATACGTTTACACGTATAACAATATGTGTAGGTAATTACTTGTGTGTGGACGGTTATCATTGATAAAAAGCGGATAATAAAACTAGAACAGTTATAAAAATAGCCGAATAGTAAAAAATGAACCGTCCAATTTCTCATAAAGATGAAAGGACGCAATCCTTCACATCCTTGCACTATAAACCGTCAAAAATACTATCTCATAATCACACAAGCAAAAACTATTCCAGTCACTATAGCAAAAACAGCAAAGAAATCATGGCAAGACGTCCTATTATAAAGATGGAAGACTTGAAGAAAGATCTTGATGAAATGAAAGAAGCCCTAATTGAAGCAAGAGACCGCCAACTTATGGATATAAGGAGGATTAAAAGGATCTTCGAACTACTCCTAGCACCTTTGGGCAAGTCCTTGAAGGACATCTACTACACTCCACCCAACTCTCCACCCCGCTCCGGCATTGAAAATTAGAATCTATAATGTTAAGTTCCCTTTTTATTGTGAAATCCGAGTTATGTCTTAATTTTAGTATTTGTGAAGTCTATGATTATATGTATTTGAATAAATCTTAAAGTATTTGTATTTGTGAAGTCTATGATTATCATGTTTCTATGTTTATAATGATTGAATGTACTCACATAACTTTACGTGTACACAGGCAGTTTATATGTGTACACATAATGTCATATTGATTCTCAAATATCCCAAATCTTGGTTGTTTGAGTGCCAACAATGGTGAATCCATGCTCCTACATTACAATGGAAGTTATTTGAGTGTCCACACGAGTTCTCATGCATTCCCTACAATTGGAGCATTAGAATCTAAGGATTTGGCCTTATCATTAGTCAGTAGTTGTCATATTGATTCTCAAATATCCCAAATCTTGGTTGTTTGAGTGCCAACAATGGTGAATCCATGCTCCTACATTAAAATGGAAGTTATTTGAGTGTCCACACGAGTTCTCATGCATTTTCTACAATTGGAGCATTAGAATCTAAGGATTTGGCCTTATCATTAGTCAGTAGTTGTCATATTGATTCTCAAATATCCCAAATCTTGGTTGTTTGAGTGCCAACAATGGTGAATCCATGCTCCTACATTACAATGGAAGTTATTTGAGTGTCCACACGAGTTCTCATGCATTCCCTACTATACTTTTGGCTGTTGATAATGATTGAATGTACCCACACATAATAATTACGTATGTTTACACGTATATAATATGTGTACACATAATATTATATGTGTACGCGTAATTATTATGTGTAAAGGACTTATAAATTTTTTGTGTAATCTACCCACACATCGGCAGGATGTGTACACGTCAAACTAGATGTGTACACATATTATGTGTACACATAAGTTATATGTGCACAGTACATTAATTTGTTTAGTGTTTCTATCTATCATGTTATGATTTTGTTTGTTCGTTTTATGTTGAAGGATATAGAAAGTGAAGGTAAGGTCTGCACAAAAGACATATTAAACAGAAAATACATAAAAAAACAAATAGGAACTATAGGTTTACAAATGGTTACAAATACAAGAAATGAACATATATGGTTCTATGAAAAAACACTGGGACCTCCGGAATCTACAACCCTCCGCTGGGGACATGTTGTTTTCTTATGGCCAAGTCTCTTGCATATGCCACATCTATTCTTCCTACTTGTGAATGCTTCACCCACCGAAGGCATTCGCTTTGTCTTCCTTCTTCCTCGTGTCATTTTCGCAAAAGGCGGCTTTATCTTCCTCTCATAAAGCTCTGATGGTGCATTCCACAACTCCTCTGCAATCATTGGGTAGATTAAGCCGTCATACGCAAGAATGTATGCATTTGTAGAATAATACCCCGATGTATATTGGTATATCTCGTTCCAAAACTCAAACGCTCCTCCATATCGACATCTTAAGGCTGCCATAGCATGTGCACAGGGTAGTTCGTCCAAATCAAACCTCCGACAAGAACAAGTCCTTTGAATTAGATCAACACTAACAACCTCATCCCCAGTACCGACATTGTAAACATCATTGCCAACGCAACAAACTTAAAGTTTGTTGCTCTCTGTGACATTTTTCCTTAGTATTTGTTCAATCGAAGGAACACATGGCTTTGAGTGCTGTAAGAACATGGTACGCCTATGATGAAACTTTTCAGAAAAATTCCTCAAAATTCCATTGAACATTGCAACAATGGGATATTCTCTTTCATCCTTTAGCATTGCGTTAATTGACTCAGCGATGTTTGAGGTCATCACTCCAAACCTACACATAAATAACTGATTCTTACAACGTGTACATATGATTCTGCATTTATTTAAATGACTACACATAATTAATATGTGTACACATAATATTATATGTGCACACATAATTAATATGTGTACACGTATACATTACGTGTACAAAAATGGCTAATGTATTACATGACTACACATATAAAGGATGTGTACACATATGTTATATGTGTACACATAAGAGCAGTATGTGTACACATATTAAATATGTGTAGAAAGTATTACCTGCGGCCTGGAAAAAAGGCTCTGCTCCAGCGCTCAAACCCAACCTGCTCAAGATATGTGGCAACCCTTGGGCACAATGAACGAATTTACTGGAAATGTTCCTCGAACTCAGTGGGCGTATATGATTCGGCTGCTTTATAAAAATAGGATACAAATTCACCACAATGAAGCTTTGCACGAATGCTTTCAGCCAAGTGCCACTTGCAAACTCCATAATTAGCTTGTGGAAAATACTTCGAAACTGCTTTTGGGATGCTTGTATGCCTATCAGAAACAACACACAACTCATCGGTACTTGGGAGTATACCGACCAAATTTTCAAAGAAGTAATCATAGGAGGCATCACATTCCACGTTTACAACACAAAATGCCACAAGAAAAATATGCGTCTCCGAGTCTTGTGCCATGGCAGACAACAAAACTCCCCCATACTTCCCCGACAAATGAGTTCCGTCTACGGCGATGACTTTCCTCATATGCGCAAAACCCGTTATCCATGCACCAAGAGCTACAAAAAAATACATAAACCTTTGGTTGTCATCAACCTTCAATGCTGTATGTGTACCCTCATTTGTCGTCTTGAGCATATAATGGTACGCATCCAATATTGCATAACTGTGCTCCGGAGTCCCTCTTGTCAAAGCCTTTTCAATAACAGTCCCCATCCGGCACTTCCAATAACTAATGTTACAACCCAAATCCCTACGGACAGTAGCTTTAACATCCTTTATTGATATACCTTTTCCTTTTCCCTCTTCATAACTACTTTTCAAGTATGAACCGATGAGTTCCGCGGAGGCGTGTGGGTGATTACTTGAAAGATGCTTTAACCCGTACGAATGCTTGTTCCTGTACACAGTAATGATGAACCTATCACTGTCTACGTACTTTATGGCCCGGATCCACCACTTGCAGCTCTGATGTACACATCTCACACAAAAAACTTTTTTTGTATTCTTCACTTTCTTGAAACAATAATGCTTCTTCACTGCAGCAAGTTGCAAGGAATTTATTAAGACGCGCTTGTTTTTTAAGGTTAAACCCTTATAAAAATCAGTTCCGTCGTCGTCCCCGTCCCTTTGAACGTTGCAACCTACTTCAGAACCTCAAACCATAACCGTATTGCTCTCAACTACAGGAGCCGGACTGAATATTTCTTTTTCTTGTTGTTGTTGTTGTTGTTGTTGTTGTTGTTGTTGTTCTCCTTCTTCTCCTTCTTCTTCTTCTTCTTCTAGTTCTACTTCTGCTCCTACTCCTCCACCTCCTTCGTGTGAAGCACAAACATTTTCTTCTTCTTCTCCTTGAGTTAGTGGAATTTCTATATTCAACGGGTCTGGTAGATCCATATCATCCCATCCACTAGCAGAACAATCATCACGCATCCCATCATTATGCACAGGTTGTTCATTAGAAACCTCTACCGACCTTTCAACCAAACATACCCTTAAAGTAGGCCTATTTCCAGATCCGTCGACATCGGCAAGGTAAACAAGGAGATCCTCGTCGTTCTTTATTTTACAAGGATGACTCTTTTGCTTTGAACAGATGCTAAGCATGTATGTAATGCAAAGATCATTTGGATCATGACTTCCCCCACATCTAGCAACGATCTTGTTAACCAGCTCAGAATACGTAACATCATTATTCAAAATAACTGGTACCGTCTCCCTTGTCATAGAAATCCACGTGAAACATTCTGGGGTCTCAACCCATTCACGAAGAAAATCAACTGCTAACAGTAGTACATCCATTAGAAGCTGAAAACACAATTGAGATGTTTTCGCGTATAAAGCAAAAGATGTGTACACATATTTTTTTGACGTGTACACATACTTTGAATGTGAAGTAAGAAAAAGATGCTACATCGTCTGATGTGTACATGCATATGTTGATGTGTGCACATATTTATTATGTGTACACGTCAATATAATATGTGTACACATACACGTATATTTGAAGTGTACGAACAAAAAGGATGCAACGTCAGCTGATGTGTACACATTATATATTATGTGTACACATATATTTGATGTGCAGGGTGCATCTTAATATGAAGTGTACATATATTATATATGTGTACACATAATTTCGCATCCGTACACATCAGCTGCCCAGAATTTGCATTTTTCATAAAATGCAGAAGCGAAACCCATAAATCGCAAAACAAACTGCATTATACAGTGTACAACACAAAACACTTACCAGAGCTCCTTTCAAGTGAAAAAGTCACAGATCTTCAAGAGGGGTTGAAATCGCGGAAAAGAATATTTGGAAAAAGCTTTTCGATTTGAATTGGAATGGGTTTAAATCGGGTTTGAGATTAAGAAAAACTTAAAATACCCTTCAATGGAGCTGTTGATTTGAAGCGAAATTGAAAAAAAGGGGGGGTGGGGGTGGCGGGAACCAGCAGCCGCTGCTGCAAAAGAAATGGGAAAGGAAGAAGAAGAAGGGAGGAGAGAGAAAGGTAGGTTTTTTGTCTTTTTTGGATATTGAATTTTTATATATATGGAGGGCTCTTTTGCACTTAATGAAACTTTGGGGGATGTTTTAATGAGAGCATATATCTATCATTAAGTATGGATTAGAGGGGTGTCCCCCTCACCCAATTCTTTAGAACTTTGTCCCCTTTTTTTCTTTTGGGGACTTTTCACCCAAAGGACCCGAGAAACTAAAGGAAGGGCCTTCCGGAAAGTTGATAATTCTGCATGATACTAAATATTCTGGGAGGCTACTACTTTGTATGCTGCAATCCCAAAAAACTTGTTCAGACCCCAGTAAGATCAATTTTAAAGTTTGATAGAATATATATTTTACAGCTTCAGACTTCCATGCAGTTTGTGGTCTTAATGTGTCTAGTACTATAGATGCAATCACTTTTATGCTTAAACAAAATAGATTGAAGAATAAATATTTTAGGAATCCTGCAGAGGAACAGCGTTCTAAGAAAAAGAACCCAAAGTGGAGTATAAAGTTACGCGACTTGTTTGATTTGATTGAGCATCATTTTGACTATGTGAGAAATAAGGATAAGGATAAGGGTAAAGGTGGAGATGATGATGGTAATAGTGATAGTCAAAACAGAGCGTCGGCTACACGATTGGATGTTGAATTGGATCAAGATGATGCTATGAAATTAGCCAATTTGTTAAACTCTATTTTGCTCTGTCGCCCACAACCTAAAGTAGTGGAGGATCAACATATAAATATTATTGATGATGATGAGGCGAATACATCTTATTAGTGGGGAATTGATATATATAATGAAATGATATCCCATATGAAGTTAGTTATAAAGCCACCATGCAATACGGGTAGTTACTTATTTGTTGGTGTGCCTTTCCTATTATGTTGCTGGTTGGCGGAGGTGTTTCCTGTCTTCCAGAAGTTTTATGCAGTTGGTCTTATCAGTAAACCTTTGATGCTCCATTGCACAACTACGAGCCTTCCGAACTATAATAAATTGTGTATGGATTTCTTTTATAATCAAGACGTGAGTTTACTAGTAGTTGTAGTTTTTCCTTTTTTTTATAACCTTTTTATTTTTTAAAAAAATGTATTTTTCTACAACAGTTTTGGAAGAAAATCGAGATGAAAGAAATAAGCCAATATTAAGGTTCTTCAACTTCAAAGTCAAGTTCAAAGACAAGCTCTACGAATGTGGATGAAGTTGTAAATGCAAGATTCTTATTTGGTTTTTTCTTTCTTTCGTTTCTTATGTGGTTTACCTCTTGTAGTGATAATATTTTTGTTATACTCTTTATTAGTGGCTGACGACTATTCTTAAAACACATTTACCTGATGAGAGGAAGATCCAAATCATGATCGATGCCACAAAGAAAAGGGTTAAAGCTGATATTCTTGAATCAGAGAATGTGATTTTGGCTGACTTTAATAAAAAAATCGATGAATTACTGTTTCTTGTCACAAAATCAAAGACAAGTAATGTAGTTGAAGATGGTGGTGCTTCTATGAGTAAATCAGAAACCAGAAGTACAAGTTAGAGAAGTAACTTTTTTTTGTGATGGTAATTATTTAGATGCTGGGAATAGTTCATATGCAAAACCGTTAAATCCAATTGACACATTAGATTTCTTTGAAGATTGTTGCGAGCTTGATGGTGGGGGAGAAAGTGATGAAGTTATCAAGGGGCTTTTGAAACGACCTCCGTCAGTCGTTTCGGAAGTTAGGACTCCGATTGGCGTGCCGATAATTATAAAATATTCGTAAGGTCTATTGGGACTTATCTGTAAAATTTGAGCTAAATCAGACTTCGTTTGGTAGGCATCGGAAGAAGGTTTCAGTTTTTATTGTCCATAAATATTAAAAAGAAATTTTCGAGCTCGGTTTTGGCGAATGAGCTCCGATTCGAAATCCGAAAGCGCCGTTAGGTTCGTATGATTATTTGGGACTTTTGTGATTTTTCGAAAGCAAATTTCGATGTTGTTCGGCTAGTTGCCGCTAAAATGCCAAAAGTTAAATAATTTGACTTTTTTCTATTTAAATTTGCATCTTGAGTTTCGGGAACCCGATTTGAGATCAGCCTTAGCGAGTATGCTACATATATTTTGTATAACTTGTATGCAAAAGTTGGAATTATTTCAAATATCGTAGGGTACCATTTTAATTTTTATCGCGAAAAGAAAAGTAAAAGAAATAAAAGAAAAAAAATGAAAAGAAAGAAAGATAATGCAAAAGTGGGCGGTGGCCCTCATCAAGATGAGGAACGAACAGAGAATGGGAAAATAGAGCAAAACGGGGGAAATGAAACGCAGTAAGAGAAAATGCCAGAAAATGCAAAAAGAGCCGGAGAAAAGATAGGATTTTCACCCCGAAACACTCAGGTAATGATCCTAATATATTATTTGAGTTTATTACGTGTGTTTGAATATATTTTAAGGGTTGAATATTAGACATCGTTTTAATAAGTTCAATTAATAGTTTAAAGGGTCAAATGGATCCCGATAACAAAATTGATTATATAATCGTACTCAGTGAGTTATGGGCAACATATAAATGTAAATTATTTGGGGTTTGGTTATGTGACCTTAAACCCTGTACATAGGCCTGGCCTGCGTATTGCGTATGCAAATAGGGTATCAGGTTCCTAACCGGATTGCCTTAAGATGTGAGGAATGAAGCCTTTAGCCTAATTTGATATATTTTTCTTCTTATTATATAGAGTGAGATCATTTGGCAATGAAACCAAAGGACAAAGCGGTTATTGAGTGGTTGTGCTAACTTTTGGAAGAGGTAAGTGTTTATATCCATTTCTTTGGAGGCACCTGGCCTCGTGGATTTTCTACCACGTGTTCCTTACATGTGTAGCTGTCGATATGCGTACTCCTTACGCCTTAGCTTTTGATTTACCTTGTATATTATATATTATGTCTTGTTGTCGGTATTGCATTGAGGATCTGAGCATTGTACTCTGGCTGTGAATTGGCATCTACTTCCCGGCTGTCGATGAGAGTCTCGCGCCGGTGAAGGGTTATTATTGCATCACACTGCATTCATATGCATTATATGTCATTCATATGCATTACATTGCATATCATATTGGGTGCAGGAGTATTCCGCCCCAGAAGCAGGAGTATTCCGCTCCATTGTATCATATTGAGGGTAGGGGTATTCCGCCCCAGGAGTAGGAGTATTCCGCTCCATTGTATCATATTAAGGGTAGGAGTATTCCGCCCCAGGAGCAGGAGTATTCCGCTCCATTGTATCATACTGAGGGTAGGAAGATTCCGCCCTAGGAGAGTACAGGAGTATTCTGCCTCAGTTTTACATTATATCGGGTGCAGGAGTATTCCGCCCCAAGAGAGTGCAGGAGTAATCCACCTCTGGTTTATATTATATCGGGTGCAGGAATATTCCGCTCCAGTTGGTTTTCAGATTGGATTCCCCTCGAATGCAGGAGTATTCCATTTCGAGATGGGATGGCGGGCACATGTGACCCTTTGGATCATATTTCATTTCATTTCATTTCATCTCACTTCATTTTATTACATCTCAATTCATATCATTGTGTAGACTTGCGGTACATAACTACTGTTCTGCTTATATGTGCATTGCTTATTTGTTAACATGTTTCTGGCTCGTATTCCTTGTTGAGTTTATGGTTTCATACGTATTTCCGGTTATTATCTGGCCCTGCCTTTTTATAATTTAAATAAGAGGAATTTGGTCTATTTATTTTTTTTCTCCCTGGTTAGCTATCCTATTCTTTGAGGTGGCCAGTCTGCCCCACTTATTGAGTCTTTTTGACTCACCATTGCTTGTTGTTTGTTTCTTATCTATCTATTTCTTTTCGGCAGGTTTGCTCCAGGATTGAGTTCGCCACGTTGTGAAGGAGCGAAGATGACTTCAGCTATCAGGGTGAGCCAGCTTTTATTCCGGATGGCCACCAGTTTATGGTTTATTATTTCAGCTGTATTTTTCTCCCTTCAGGAGGTATCTGTCTTCTTTTGTACTCTTAGATGTCTAGTCTGGATAGCCCAAAACCTAGTTTGCGGGTAGTCAGCTGTAATTTCTTTTTTTTACAGCTTAGAGGTATCATAATGTTTGTACTTTTTCTAAGTCTTATTATTATTTATAAATTGAATTATATTTATTTTCCTAATTTAATTGATAAGGGTTTACCCGACGGGTCTAGGGAAGGATGTCGGGTGCCCGCACGGCCTAACCGGATTCCGGGTCGTGTCAGTTGGTATCAGAGCCCGGTTTAGAGTCTATCCAGACTAAGACAGTGTCTAGTAGAGTCTCGCTGATGGGTACGTAGACGTTCGTACTTATCTACGAGAGGCTATGATGGCATTTAGGAAGTTTCATTTCCTTCATTTCTGATCATGCGTCGGTCTAGGATGCAGAAGTATTTTCGTTAATTCCTTCGTGGTAATTGTGAACCCTCATGCGACAAATCAGCGAACGGTATGAGTTCAAGACGAAGCAGTCTAGCCTAGGGCTAGCACTGACGAAGCTCCGACAGTTTTTATCCTGCGGACGAACTAGTTACGGAGGTCCTAGCCGTACGAGCTTGCGATAGGCAAGGGAGCAGGGCCTTGTGGTTCCCTTGGCTCTCTACGATGCTTTACGAGAATCTTGGCAACGTAGATACCGCAAGAATTTATTATTCACTAGGCAGCCTATCAGGTTGCCGCATGGGCAGACGTTCGATCTCAGTGAGCTTCTATTCCAGTTCTTAATATTGCCGCAGTAAAGTATGTTCCGGAGGCAGCATGTGTTGTGCCTCTAGTTATGCTGGCTAGTTAGCTGGCCTGAGTAATAGTTCGGTCCGAGTGTCCAAAGAGGCTGCATTATTTTACCCAATTGAACCTTCTGATGTTCTCAGGCCATGCATCAAATAATCCCTGTGTAAGTTTTTTTTTATTTATAATAAACTGATGCCAGCGTATCCTTCAGGCTCTTAATTATATCGAGCGGTATGGTGTTGATTATTCTTTTTTCCAGTTTCAGGGGTCCAGCCTTGAATTGGTAGGCCGCTCTTTTATTAACTAACTTGGTTCGATTTTTCTTCTAGATTCGTGGAAAAGTTCCTTTTGAGTAGCGAGCGAGATGAAATGTGTTGCCAGTTTGAGTGGATTGGACAGGGTAGCCTGTCGCTTAGCCTGTTGGTGTTTCAGAATATGAGATTGAATTTTATAGAATGGCTGAATATGCATTAAAACTAGTCCATGAACCTTCCGAGAATGTTCAAAGATTTATTGGTGACCTTTCTCTTTCCTTGAAATCCCAAATGGCTCGAGAGATTGAGGTCGGGATTTAATTTGATATTGTTGTTGATATTGCCCGAAGGTACGAGGCATACCATAAGTTAGAGCAAGACGAGTAAGAGCGAGAGAGCAAAAAATTTTGTGGCCTTAGTGGGCAACCATGGTACCTCATTTGAAGGTAAGAGTTCTGATTATTTTAGGAGGTCACCTTCCAGGTTATCTCAGCTTGTGTCACACGATTCTTAGAGTGCGCCAGTAGTTCGTCAATATCAGACCCAATTTTTCTCTTTGTAGCTATCAACAATCTGTCCCGCTTCCATTTTAACTGAAAAAATATTATCATTGTCGCGAACCTGTCATCTTTGGTGGAGTTCTCCCTTACTCCGGCAAGTAGGCAGTCATCTTTTCTCTTGTCATCAGGCACTTGCACAGTCGCATGCGATTTTATTTAGATCTCAATCAGCCAGAGAAATGGTTCTTTAGAAGGTGATTATCAGGGTAGTGGCTCAGCTCAACTGCAGAGGCAGTTCTATGAACTGCTTGTCTGTGCGGGATGCTGAGATATCTGATATAGTAGACCTTGATATTTCTTCCTCTCTTAAATATGAGTAAGATTTGATTCTTTCGATTGATCTGGAAATGGTCTGTCTTATCATGTTTCGATAGCTTCCTTGGATGTCGTTTCTATTAAGAATCGGTTGCGGTTGAGGGGTGAGCTTTTGATATGATTTATTCCTGGCATTTATGATGACCCTACTAGTTTATCTAGTTTAAATGTGAGAGATTTGGAAGTGGGTGTCGGTATTGTCTACTTGGCATTCTGTTACGCCACTTTCTGTTATTACGTCATTTCAGTTTACCTCTCTCCTCGAAATTCAATGTGGGTAGGATAATGGGATTCTTATTTGTCACCATCAGAAAGTGTCATTGTTTCTTCCGGTGCAAAGTGATTTGTAAGTAATATTCGATCTACGTATCTCCTCTTGGGTTCGAAACGCTAGTAAAGTCATGTTATCCTATGAGCTTGTCTGGGTTATAAAATGGTTTCTGGTAAATTGTTAGAGCTTCCTTCTTATCAGGAGATTGAATTGGTATAGATTTTGTTTCATAAAGCTCATTTAATATCTATTTATTCAATTGAGATCCTTTGGCTAGCCTGACTCGGAAGTAGTCTAGCTCTGGTAGCCAAGCAATAAGAAGATGAGCTTCCTAAGGTTCTAATTATTTCTATCCTCAGTCCATTTCCATTTCTTCTTCGTCCAGCACTGGTGAGCTTGGGCGGTTAGTAGCCACCCGTGATATTTCCTGTGTTGAGCCAGAGTGCGTGCCAAGGACGCCGAGTAAGCACATTGTCATTTTTCAAAGCTACTAAGGGTAGTGAGAGGCGTCATTTGACCTTTGATTTGATCCATCAGGCGGTGATGCTAATAGAAAATGTATGGAGCTGTGATTCGAGAGTTACAGATGTTTGGCAACTCGAAAGGGTAGTTGGTAGCTTAGGTCTGACTACGTTCAGCATCTAGCTAAATCTTTTTAGTCCAACAGATTGTGCGGGGATGGGTATTCCTATTCAAATAGCTACCTGAGTTTGTGCTTTAAGTGGAGGAGTCTTCCTCCAAATACTGAAGGGTAATACTAAATATCTAAGGCGTTGATACCACTTTTGTCACGACCCAACCTAGGGCACGACAGAAACCTACAATGAGTGTCGATCACTGCTAAACCCACTATTAATCTATTAATGCCAGAGATAAGCTGGCAACCTGATCATATATACGTACCTATCTGCTGAAAGCATAAAGTCTGGAAAGATGACATGACTTTAAGTTGCTGGCAATTAGAACACTGAGCCGCAAGTTCTGCTATGTCACACTTCATTCCGTCCTACCAATAAATCTGCTTAAGATCATGGTACATCTTAGTCGAACCTGCATGAAAAGTGTATTTGGAATAATGTGCCTCTATCATAATCTGTCCACGTAAATCTGCAACATCAGGAACACAAAGTCTATCTTTATACATGAGAACACCGTCAATAATAACCCTGTGTGGTAACTTAGATTTTCTTCTAGCTATCTGTCTGTATTTAACTGGAACTGGATCCTCATAATGACGATGTTTTACTTCATGAAAATTTAGAGTTAAAGGTCTAGTGCAGCTTATCGTCCATTCATCATTGGCATATCTCCTTCACACCTCGACTTTTTGGGAAGTTACTTTAGCGTTATAAGTGCACGTGTAATCAACTTTGTTGCTGGTATTCTGCTTCAGCACATGGTTCAACTACATGTCTCTTTTATTTTCATTTTTTTCAAGTCATAATATTTCCAATTCAAAGACAATACCCTAAAGTAGATGTTCAGTCTGAAGATCATTCCTGGTCTGCATCATACTATCCAGTATTATTTGCATGATCCTTATCCTTATATGATAGACCCTGTTCAGATGAACGTTTGACATATATTAGGATATGAGTAACTACATTCCCACAAGGAGCTTGCAGAACAACACTAACATCACCTGGGATGTTGCATAGTGCGTTCGTAAAAATAATATAGCTTGCATCAAATCTTCTATAGTGCGTAGGGACAAGGTACTTCAAAAGCTTCCCCTATTGCATCAAGCGTAAACTAATTTTTAGTTCCATCGACCTGTTCTATATCGAAAGGTATATCGAAGAGGTGATTATCGGCTGAATCATGTTATCTCATTCAAAGTTCCATGTATCTTTGCTTCGAAAATGTAGAACACTCTTCTCGTGATCGAGGAAGGATCAACTTAGTCAGAATAAGTTGTGCAATGGTATTATCATATTATCCAGATATATTTTATTCAAAAAGTACGATATGCGTTTTATGATTTTGATCTTGTAATAAGAAGAAAATGCCCGTGGAGAGGTTTATGAAGGTCGTGCAAGTTTTTTTATTATCAGCGTGAATTTTTCTTTAGACTTAGGCTCGTTCGAGGACGAACGAGAGTTTAAGTGGAGGAGAATGAAACGACCTCTGTCAGTCGTTTCGGAAGTTAGGACTCTGATTGGCGTGCTGATAATTTTTAAAATATTCGTAAGGTCTATTGGGACTTATCTGTAAAATTTGAGCTAAATCAGACTTCGTTTGGTAGGCATCGGAAGAAGGTTTCAGTTTTTATTGTCCATAAATATTAAAAAGAGATTTTCGAGCTCAGTTTTGGCGAATGAGCTCCGATTCGAAATCCGAAAGCGCCGTTAGGTTCGTATGATTATTTGGGACTTTTGTGATTTTTCGAAAGCAAATTTCGATGTTGTTCGGCTAGTTGCCGGTAAAATGCCGAAAGTTAAATAATTTGACCTTTTTCTATTTAAATTCGCATCTTGAGTTTCGGGAATCCGATTTGAGATCAGCCTTAGCGAGTATGCTACATATATTTTTTATAACTTGTATGCAAAAGTTGGAATTATTTCAAATATCGTATGGTACCATTTTAATTTTTATCGCAAAAAGAAAAGTAAAAGAAATAAAAGAAAAAGAAAATGAAAAGAAAGAAAGATAATGCAAAAGTGGGCGGAACGAACAGAGAATGGGAAAACAGAGAAAAACGGGGGAAATGAAATGCAGTAAGAGAAAATGCCAGAAAATGCAAAAAGAACCGGAGAAAAGATAGGATTTTCACCCCGAAACACTCAGGTAATGATCATAATATATTATTTGAGTTTATTACGTGTGTTTGAATATATTTTAAGGGTAAAACTTGGAATATTAGACATCGTTTTAATAAGTTCAATTAATAGTTTAAAGGGTAAAATGGACCCCGATAACAAAATTGATTATATATTCGTACTCAGTGAGTTATGTGCAACATATAAATGTAAATTATTTGGGTTTGGTTATGTGACCTTAAACCATGTACATAGGCCTGGCCTGCGTATTGTGTATGTAAATATGGTATCAGGTTCCTAATTGGATTGCCCTAAGATGTGAGGAATGAAGCCTTTAGCCTAATTTGATATATTTTTCTGCTTATTAAATAGAGTGGGATCATTTGGCAATGAAACCAAAGGACAAAGTGGTTATTGAGTGGCTGTACTAACTTTTCGAAGAGGTAAATGTTTATATCCATTTCATTGGAGGCACCTGGCCTCGTGGATTTTCTACCACGTGTTCCTTACGTGTGTAGCTGCCGATAGGCGTACTCCCGATGCCTTAGCTTTGGATTTACCTTGTATATTCTATATTATGTCTTGTTGTTGGTATTGCATTGAGGATCTGAGCATTGTACTCTGGCTGTGAGTTAGCATCTGTTTCACGGCTGTCGATGAGAGTCTCGCGCCGGTGAAAGGTTATTATTGCATCACATTGCATTCAAATGCATTATATGTCATTCATATGCATTACATTGCATATCATATTGAGTGCAGGAGTATTTCGCCCCAGGAGCAGGAGTATTCCGCTCCATTGTATCATATTGAGGGTAGAAGTATTCCGCACCAGGAGCAGGAGTATTCCGCTCCATTGTATCATATTGAGGGTAGGAGTATTCCGCCCCAGGAGCAGGAGTATTCTGCTCCATTGTATCATATTGAGGGTAGGAAGATTCCGCCCCAGGAGAGTACAGGAGTATTTTGCCTCAGTTTTACATTATATCGGGTGCAGGAGTATTCTGCCCCAAGAGAGTGCAGGAGTATTCCGCCTCTGGCTTATATTATATCGGGTGCAGGAGTATTCCTCCCCATGAGCAGGAGTATTCCGCCCCAAGAGAGTGTCACGACCCAAAATCTGGATCCGTGATGGCACCTAAACGATATTGCCTAGGCGAACTAACAGAAACAAAAATGCGGAAATAAACTGAAAGAAGAGAAACATGATGAAATATATATATAAAATTGGAATCCAAAAGAAGGTAGACACCCCTATCTACTATACCCAACAAACACCAATGGAGCATCTATAGAGTGACTCAATCGAAATAAAATACAACAGAAGTGAAGTGGAGTCTATCTCTATACAACACTGGCGGTACGCCACCGTGGACTGTACGGTTGGCTCACCTCAACAAAATAATACAGCAGCCTCGAACGGTCGCTACTGTCTCGATGGCTATCTAGAAGAAGTACCTGCACATGTGGCAGAGTAAGTTATGAGCCGAAGCCCAGTAAGATCACTGACAGGCCCGCTAAATCACCCTTGTGGGACAAGTCGCAAACATGCATCGCAAGCAACTAAGCACGTCGTTTCTACGTAAATAAATAGCGCAGTCGCACATATTCACAATATAATTATCCAAGTATATATAATTTTATATATATATATATCTATACGTATGTACCTATGTACATACAGATAGCATATGTCACATACACATTAAGTAAGCCAGTAGTCTCAGAATATCATACACAAGTCAAAGAGGATTATGCCCACCCAACGTAAGGCCTAGGTCAATCAAACAGTGGTTTGGAGGTCCCATCTCTACTCCCACGCCGACTAACCTAAACCTACGGTAGGCTAGCAACACCGCCAACGGACGTAGGCAACAATACATTCATCACTCAATATCAGCACGCACCCTGTGCGGCTCCGTCTATAGGCCATAACGCCATTGTCAACATAAACAACATACCAGTGACCCGTAGTCACACTGTCTCAATCATAAGGAGGTAGACCAATGACCCGTAGTCGTTGTCTCATCTCATCTATATACGACCACACCACACCCCCTGTCAAGTGTGTCGTGTCTCAACAATCTAGTGACCACACCACACCCCATGTCAAGTGTGTCACATCTCAAATATCTAGTGACCACACCACACCCCCTGTCAAGTGTGTCACATCTCAATAATCAAGTGTCCACATCACACCCCCTGTCAAGTGTGACACATCTCATAGTATAGGCGACACCACACCCCCTGTCAAGTGTCCCTCTAACCGTATTAATATCCACGACATTAATAACAATAACAGAAATATTAATAACGATAATATTACACAGTCACTGTAACCAAGATTGGTTATGCTAGCTCAATGTAAAGCGGAGGTTAACCAGACGACGGTTTGGAGGTACAATCCCTACTCCCGTGTCGTCTAACCAAAGGTTACGAGGAGTCAGCACTACACAACCCGTCATGATAACCATACAAGTACCAAATTCGTACATAAGCCGGCAGAAACCTCGGCAAGACATAATCAATGATATGCCGGCAACATCCTCGGCCATATCCCCAGGTCCTTGCTATCTAATCATGACATAGCAAGCAATTCCACAATATAAGTCATCGCTATCTCAATGTAGCGTCTAGACCGGCACATACCTCGGTCAACTCATGTACTCACTATTTATGATCAAATAATAGTAAGCAATCCCACAATATAATTAATCGCTATCTCAATATAGCGTCTAGACCGGCACATACCTCGGTCAACTCATGTCTTTACTATTCATATTTAATTAATAGTAATATACCTAGCCAACGCTAGTCAATACATATTTAACACATAGCCCTAAGCTAATCACATAAGAGTACCCGAAGCGTACTAGCATGCTGGACGTATCCACAAGCAAAGTAGAGGTCAAGTCTCACTTACCTCGAATTCCGGTTCAAAGCTAGGAAGCAATCTCCTTTCCTGCTCTTCTTGTCCTCGGGAAACTTTCCTCTAAGTCTATCAAGACAATATAGCACTCATTAGTGCTCCATTATAGAGAACTAAGCTCATATACGACTTAGGGTAAAATTACCAATATACCCTCGGGTGGGACCGAGCCCAAAATTAATAAAATATACATTTCCGGACTCCCCACACTCCCGTGAGTCCAAATATGTAATTAGATTTCTCATACGAGCCTTGCTCGTTGATTTTCCCCAAATCTTAAAATTTAGGATTCTAACTCATTTCCTATGAATCAAGCTTTGATTCTCATGATATATGATATGAAATGAGTTATGGAGGCTTACCTTATGATTATACACGTTTTGAACCTTCCAAAATCGCCTCCTTTGAATAAAAATTCGGTTTCCCGAAATCTGTCCCGAAATGACCCCTTTATAGCAGTTTTTACCACTGTAACAGCCTCTGTTCGAATAATCATAACGTTTGATAGGAATGTCCAAATGACCTGAAACTGATAGCATTAAAACCACAACTCAAAGGGCTACAACTTTCATGTTTTGAGTGTTTCCTACTTCCTTACGGATTGGCCGGAAAAATGCTATTTTTCCGGCTGCTCGCAACAGAAACAGTAGCAGAAACAGCAGTTTCGCACTAGAAAAATCCGAACTGTTTTGGGTCCAAACGGGACCCTACGAAGCTCGGAATGACCCCAAATTTTGCACACAAGTCATAAAATACTTGGGTGACATGCTCGTCCAGACGGAACTCAATTCGGACCTCCAGAACTCAAAAAGTGGGTCCCACGGCAAAGGTTCAATTTTCGACTTTCGCCAAAATAGCGAAATTTAACCAAACGACCTCGGAATCCAATTCCGAAAGTTGCTACAAGTCACAAATGACTATACGAACCTAACGGAACTTTCGGATCTCTCATCGGAGCTCATTTTCTCAAATCGAGCTCGGAAACCTCTTTTAACTCTTTTAAACTTCCGAAACGGGGACTTTATCAAAAGTCCTATCAAACGAGGTCCGTTTTCAATTTTGAAGGTTGCTACATATCATAAATGACGAGACGGACCTAACGGTGCGTTCAGATTTTCCATCGGGGTTCGTTTACTCAAAACGACCTATCGAAACCCCAAATTCCTTTCCGGAATTTCATAAACGGATCCTTTCTCGAAAACCTATCAAACGGACTCCGTTTTGATTCAAATTTCACGAACAGGTCATAAATGACCTAACGGAGCTTTTGAGACTATCGACACGCAGATCGAGGTCTCGATTCCCGTAACGACTATTTGAGGGTCGTTACATTCTCCCCCACTTAGACTCTCGGCCGTCCTCGGACGAGCCCAAGTCTACGGTAGGGTCCACAAACTAGCCACGAAGCTGGCACGGATTTCGAGGACCCCTCTGTACCACCCGAAATCAATAAAACTTAAAATACGAATTCATGCTTAGAAAATATAAGGATTTCATACCTGAATCATCGAACAAGCGCGGATGCCTCTCGCGCATCTCGAACTCAAGCTCCCAAGTAGCCTCGGCACTGGAGTGATGTCCCCACTGAACTCTCACAAGCGGGATCACCTTCGACCTCAGCTTACGGACCCCTCTAGCTAAAATAGCAATGGGCTTTTCCGAATAAGCTAAGTCGCCATCCACCTCCACGGAAGCCATGTCAATCACATGAGATGGATCACGAATGCACTTCCGGAGCATCGACACATGAAACACTGGATGAACTGACATAGTGGGAGGCAAAGCTAGTCTATAAGCAACAGCGCCAATGCGCTCCAATATCTCAAAAGGCCCAATGAACCTAGGACTGAGCTTGCCTTTCTTCCCAAATCTCATCACACCCTTCATGGGCGACACTCTGAGGAATACCCGGTCCCCAACCATAAACTCAAGATCCCTCCGCCTCCGATCTGCATAAGATATCTGCCGGCTCTGAGCCGTACGGAGTCGATCCTGAATAATCCGGACCTTATCCAAGGTCTGCTGCACCAAATCTGGACCCAACACCTGGACCTCATCAGACTCGAACCAACCAATGGGCGAGCGACATCTCTGACCATACAATGCCTCAAACTGAGCCATCTGAATGGAAGCCTGATAGCTATTATTATATGCAAACTCTGCTAACGGCAAATGACTATCCCAATGGCCTCCAAAATCAAAAGCACACGCCCTCAACATATCCTCGAGGATCTGAATAGTCCGCTCGGACTGGCCAACAGTCTGCGGATGAAATGCAGTGCTAAGATCGACCCAAGTACCCAGCTCTCTCTGGAAAGACCTCCAAAACTGAGCTGTGAACTGAGCACCTCGGTCGGATATGATAGATACCAGAGCTCCACGCAACCTCACAATCTGCTCGAGGAAAATACGAGCCAATCATCCCGAGGTATAAGTAGTCCTCACTGGAATGAAGTGAGCCGACTTAGCCAGTCGATCAACTACTACCCACACGGAATCATGCTTGCCCGCGGTCAGCGGCAAACCAACTACGAAATCCATAGTGATCTGCTCCCACTTCCACTCGGGAATGGGCATAGACTGAGTCACCCCGGCTAGCCTCCGGTGCTCATACTTCACCTGCTGGCAATTCAAGCCCCGAGACACAAAATCAGCAACATCTCTCTTCATCCCTTTCCACCAATACAGCTCCCGAAGATCATGATACATCTTCGCAGTATCACGATGAATGGAATATCTCGAACTATGAGCCTCTACCAAAATCATCTGCCTCAGCTCCTCAATAGCTGGAACACAAACTCGGCCGTTAAGCCGCAAGGCACCATCATCACCAATCACGAACGAGGACACTCCCCCACTCAGGACCCTGTCCCGGAGATCTCTCAGATAAGGATCCTCGAACTGCCTTTCCCGAATCTGGGAAGCTAGAGACGACTGCGACCCCACATATGCAAGCACCCGGCATGGAACAGAATCATCAAACCGAACGCCACTAATGGACAAAACCTGCAACTCACGAGCCAACGGCCTCATATCAGCATCAAGATAGGCAAGGCTACCCATGGACTTCCTACTCAAGGCGTCGGCTACAACGCTAAATTTCCCGAAATGATAGCGAATAGAAAACATTATAATCCCTCCAAATAATTCTGGGTCCATCACGCTACCGCTGCGCCATTCTGATCCCGCCTTCAATACCGATAGCCACTGACTCGACATGGCAACCCAGTGTCGCATGACAGGATACCAATAAATCAATATCCCTAGTGACGTCAAATCCGTCATATCTAAAAGCAGCGAGTCTACTAGGGACTCTACACCGCATATAAGAACATAAGCGCTGCCAATAACCCTTATTCATACATATAAAATCTCCCGATAGATATACCATCCATTTAAGGATCATCAAATAAGGGCAAATCCAATCCTTGCCCTAATAAGGGCAAACCCAGGCGATAGATATAAATAAGCAAAACCCTGGGTTAAATAAACAACGGCACTGCGACCACAAATAGAATGCATACTTGCAATATCATCAGTAGGTGCCTCGGCACCCTGCCTGGTCATAGCATAGCCTGCACCGCTCCTCCTGAACCCTGGCATGGGCATCCTCCAAGCGCCTGGCAGCATCCACTACCTTGCGATAAGTCATGCCAATCGCAACTGTGGTGACAGCAAACTGCAACAGAGGGTTAAGACCCTCAATAAATCTCAACACCCTGTCTCTCTCGAGTGCCACCATAGCTGGCGTATAACGGGACAGCTCCAAGAACCTGGTGTCATAGGCAGACACCGACATGCTTCTCCGCTGCAACCTCTAAAAAATCTTCTCACACTCCTGAAGAAAATGATGGGCAGAACAAGTGGCAGATGTGCCATCAAACTGAGGTGGCCTGATCTTCATAAAAGACTCAATCCTCCAAGCTACCTCCTCGGTACCCATAACCGGAATAGGAATAGCGGAACCCGGCTGAACAACATGACCCATATCCGGAGTAGCCTCATAGGTCGGCGTACTCATAACTGGAGTGGTCGGCTGAGGTGCCGATACAGGTACTGCAGCATCCCTACTAGTGGGGGCCCGATGGCTGGCCATGCCCACTAGTCTCATATACTCCTCCGAATAAATCACAACTGCGCCCGACACGATAGTAGGCAAAGATGGAAGTGGAACAGGTGCTGATGGTGTCGCTGTAGACACCGGAGGAATAGCTGTGTCCTGCCTAACAGTTGGCGGACGACCTTTCCAGGCATTAGTAGGGGCTCGCATCTGTGCTGGTGCTGATGTACCAGCCTACGCTCCCTGAGCGGCTACCCTGGCAGAAGATGACCTCGTCTTCCTCATCTCAGCAGATATACGAAGGAAAAAAAAGGGTCAGCACCCGTACACTACATCGCACGACAGAGATGAAACGAAGGGAAACATTTTCCTAACATGACCTTGTAGCCCCTCGCTCATAAGTATGGTGCACAACATACCCATAAGCAAGACTCTACTCAAACACTGCTCCATTGACTCCTAGGACTCGACTTAGAACCTAGAGCTCTGATACCAAACTGTCACGATCCAAAATCTGGATCCGTGATGGCACCTAAACGATATTGCCTAGGCGAACCAACAGAAACAAAAATGCGGAAATAAACTGAAAGAAGAGAAACATGATGAAATATATATATAAAATTGGAATCCAAAAGAAGGTAGACACCCCTGTCTACTATACCCAACAAACACCAATGGAGCATCTATAGAGTGACTCAATCGAAATAAAATACAACAGAAGTGAAGTGGAGTCTATCTCTATACAACACTGGCGGTACGCCACCGTGGACTGTACGGTTGGCTCACCTCAACAAAATAATAAAGCAGCCTCGAACGGTCGCTACTGTCTCGATGGCTATCTAGAAGAAGTACCTGCACATGTGGTAGAGTAAGTTATGAGCCGAAGCCCAGTAAGATCACTGACAGGCCCGCTAAATCACCCTTGCGGGACAAGTCGCAAACATGCATCGCAAGCAACTAAGCACGTCGTTTCTACGTAAATAAATAGCGCAGTCGCACATATTCACAATATAATTATCCAAGTATATATAATTATATATATATATATATATATATATATATATATCCATACGTATGTACCTATGTACATACAGATAGCATATGTCACATACACATTAAGTAAGCCAGTAGTCTCAGAATATCATACACAAGTCAAAGAGGATTATGCCCACCCAACGTAAGGCCTAGGTCAATCAAACAGTGGTTTGGAGGTCCCATCTCTACTCCCACGCCGACTAACCTAAACCTACGGTAGGCTAGCAACACCGCCAACGGACGTAGGCAACAATACATTCATCACTCAATATCAGCACGCACCCTGTGCGGCTCTGTCTATAGGCCATAACGCCATTGTCAACATAAACAACATACCAGTGACCCGTAGTCACTGTCTCAATCATAAGGAGGTAGACCAATGACCCGTAGTCGTTGTCTCATCTCATCTATATACGACCACACCACACCCCCTGTCAAGTGTGTCGTGTCTCAACAATCTAGTGACCACACCACACCCCATGTCAAGTGTGTCACATCTCAAATATCTAGTGACCACACCACACCCCCTGTCAAGTGTGTCACATCTCAATAATCAAGTGTCCACACCACACCCCCTGTCAAGTGTGACACATCTCATAGTATAGGCGACACCACACCCCCTGTCAAGTGTCCCTCTAACCGTATTAATATCCACGACATTAATAACAATAACAGAAATAATAACAGAAATATTAATAACGACAATATTACACAGTCACTGTAATAACCAAGATTGGTTATGCTAGCTCAATGAAAAGCGGAGGTTAACCCGACGACGATTTGGAGGTACAATCCCTACTCCCGTGTCGTCTAACCAAAGGTTACGAGGAGTCAGCACTACACAACCCGTCATGATAACCATACAAGTACCAAATTCGTACATAAGCCGGCAGAAACCTCGGCAAGACATAATCAATGATATGCCGGCAACATCCTCGGCCATATCCCCAGGTCCTTGCTATCTAATCATGACATAGCAAGCAATCCCACAATATAAGTCATCGCTATCTCAATGTAGCGTCTAGACCGGCACATACCTCGGTCAACTCATGTACTCACTATTTATGATCAAATAATAGTAAGCAATCCCACAATATAATTAATCGCTATCTCAATATAGCGTCTGGACCGGCACATACCTCGGTCAACTCATGTCTTTACTATTCATATTTAATTTATAGTAATATACCTAGCCAACGCTAGTCAATACATATTTAACACATAGCCCTAAGCTAATCACATAAGAGTACCCGAAGCGTACTAGCATGCTGGACGTATCCACAAGCAAAGTAGAGGTCAAGTCTCACTTACCTCGAATTCCGGTTCAAAGCTAGGAAGCAATCTCCTTTCCTGCTCTTCTTGTCCTCGGGGAACTTTCCTCTAAGTCTATCAAGACAATATAGCACTCATTAGTGCTCCATTATAGAGAACTAAGCTCATATACGACTTAGGGTAAAATTACCAAAATACTCTCGGGTGGGACCGAGCCCAAAATTAATAAAATATACATTTCCGGACTCCCCACACTCCCGTGAGTCCAAATATACAATTATATTTCTCATACGAGCCTTGCTCGTTGATTTTCCCCAAATCTTAAAATTTAGGATTCTAACTCATTTCCTATGAATCAAGCTTTGATTCTCATAATATATGATATGAAATGAGTTATGGAGGCTTACCTTATGATTATACACGTTTTGAACCTTCCAAAATCGCCTCCTTTGAATAAAAATTCGGTTTCCCGAAATCTGTCCCGAAATGACCCCTTTATAGCAGTTTTTACCACTGTAACAGCCTCTGTTCGAATAATCATAACGTTTGATAGGAATGTCCAAATGACCTGAAACTGATGGCATTAAAACCACAACTCAAAGGGCTACAACTTTCATGTTTTGAGTGTTTCCCAATTCCTTACGGATTGGCCGAAAAAATGCTATTTTTCCGGCTGCTCGCAACAGAAACAGTAGCAGAAACAGCAGTTTCGCACCAGAAAAATCCGAACTGTTTTGGGTCTAAATGGGACCCTACGAAGCTCGGAATGACCCCAAATTTTGCACACAAGTCATAAAATACTTGGATGACATGCTCGTCCAGACGGAACTCAATTCGGACCTCCAGAACTCAAAAAGTGGGTCCCACGGCAAAGGTTCAATTTTCGACTTTCGCCAAAATAGCGAAATTTAACCAAACGACCTCGGAATCCAATTCCTAAAGTTGCTACAAGTCACAAATAACTATAAGAACCTAACGGAACTTTCGGATCTCTCATCGGAGCTCATTTGCTCAAATCGAGCTCGGAAACCTCTTTTAACTCTTTTAAACTTCCGAAACGGGGACTTTATCAAAAGTCCTATCAAACGAGGTCCGTTTTCAATTTTGAAGGTTGCTACATATCATAAATGACGAGACGGACCTAACGGTGCACTCAGATTTTCCATCGGGGTTCGTTTACTCAAAACGACCTATCGAAACCCCAAATTCCTTTCCGGAATTTTATAAACGGATCCTTTTCTCGAAAACCTATCAAACGGACTCCGTTTTGATTCAAATTTCACCAACAGGTCATAAATGACCTAACGGAGCTTTTGAGACTATCGACACACAGATCGAGGTCTCGATTCCCGTAACGACTATTTGAGGGTCGTTACAGAGAGTGCAGGAGTATTCCGCCTCTGGTTTATATTATATCGGGTGCAGGAGTATTACGCCCCATGAGCAGGAGTATTCCGCTCCAGTTGGTTATCAGATTGGATTCCCCTCGAATGCAGGAGTATTCCGCTTTGAGATGGGATGGCAGGCACATGTGACCCTTTGCATCATATTTCATTTCATTTCATTTCATCTCACTTTATTTTATTGCATCTTAATTCATACCATTGTGTAGACTTGCGGTACATGACTACTGTTCTGCTTATATGTGCATTGCTTATTTGTTAACATGTTTCTGGCTTGTATTCCTTGTTGAGTTTATTGTTTCATACGTGTTTCCGGTTATTATCTGGCCCTGCCTTTTTATAATTTAAATAAGAGGAATTTGGTCTATTTGTTTCTTTTCTCCCTGGCTAGCTATCCTATTCTTTGAGACGACTAGTCTACCCCACTTATTGAGTCCTTTTGACTCACCCTTGCTTGTTGTTTGTTTCTTGTCTATCTATTTCGTTTCAGCAGGTTCGCTCCAGGATTGAGTTCGCCACGTTGTGAAGGAGCGAAGACGACTTCAGCTGTCAGGGTAAGCCAGCTTTTATTCCGGATGGCCACCAGTTTATGGTTTATTATTTCAGCTGTATTTTGTTCCCTTCAGGAGGTATCTGTCTTCTTTTGTACTCTTAGATGTCTAGTCTGGATAGCCCTAAACCTAGTTTGCGGGTAGTCTGCTGTAATTTCTTTTTTTTACAGCTTAGAGGTATCATAATGTTTGTACTTTTTCTAAGTCTTATTATTATTTATAAATTAAATTATATTTATTTCCTAATTTAATTGATAAGGGTTCACCCGACGGGTCTAGGGAAGGATGTCGGGTGCCCGCACGGCCTAACCGGATTCCGGGTTGTGTCAGCTTTTGAAGAGAAACAAACTAAAGGAGAATGTGTGGACAAAAGCGACCAAATTATTTTGGGCGGTTTACAAGAGAAACAATCTGAAGTGGATTTACAGAAAGACGCAGTTGATGTTTGTCTCAACCTTGATCGACCTATTTTGGGTGATTCATCAATTAAAAAAAATGGTAAGAGGGTTTAAGAAGTGTGCCATTAAACCCATCCATCAGCAGGAACTTGATGATCTTACGCAGCTCTATATATCCGGTGCACTTATTTTGACACTTGGTAACTAAAATGTGTATACAGTGGTGAATCACAGGGAAAAATAAATGGGGAATATTTTTTTATGTAATGATTTATTTTATAGTTAATATTCAATATCTTGTGGTTATTTTTTTTTTATGTAGAAGCAGAGAATCAGAATCCTTCAGTTGATTTATCGTGGAAAGGTGACATTCAATCTGAAGATAATCTGAGCGCTTTGGTTCAAACGGAAGTTCAGTTTACTAATAATCTTGTCAACTCTGGTGAAATTTTTTGGCCCCACCTGTTGCTAAGAAAAATGTCTTCCATAGTTATACGTTTTTATTGTTATAGCAGTTGTAGTAATGAATTCCCTATTAAAAGTATCTGGGAGATTCATATAGCAAATAGGTTATGACCTATCTCAGCAAAAAATGTTGTGATTTTAATTCAATAGTGTGGCTCGTCCCAGTATTAAATACTGTGACTCTTTACATCACAATCTTATGTCCCTGTCTGAAGTAGTGGGACTCTATTCAATATCAATTTTTGGCTTCCATAAAAAACGTTTTATGACCCCCTCCTCTTTTTTTATTTTTTGTGAAATGATTTTTGCATAGAGTAGATGTAATATATGTGGTTATCTATATTTACAGAAGCGGAGAATGCTTCAGTCGGTAAATCTACGAAAGAAGATCTTCTCAATCAATGCAGTCGCAGTGATGAGATTTGATTGGAAGTTCAGTCTCTAAATGAGCTGGTCACAACTTTTATGTTTTTACACCAGATGGTATGTAAAAGTCTTTTATAATTATTATCACGGTCCAAAATCTGAATAGGTCGTGAGAGCATCCAACTAACCAAGTTAGGAGAACCCACTTGACTGCGAATAATTAGTATAAACTTTACTATGCAATATATAAATATTTCAATAACATCTCATAAAAGAAATAAGGAAAGTAGAAGTATCCCAACAACAAAAAGGTTTAAGTACTCCTCGAATCATGAACATCTAAGAGTGTTGAATAAGTTATACAACTCCAAAATCACGGGAATACATTGGGAAGATAAACCCTATAGGTGGCCACCATGGACGAACAGTTGGCTCACCTCTAACAATAGGATGCTCAGGCTCGATCGACCTCGATGCTCACTAGTAGATAGCGTCGAATATGTAAGACACAAAATAAACTACAAAGAAACAAATAAAAGGGGTGAGTCGAGTGACTCAATAAGCGGGGACAGGGCTCCATGTAAACTAGCAAGTTGCTCATATATGGAAAGTAAAACAACCCAAAGATAATGGGAAGTGAAGAGAAGTCATTTAAGTAACAATCAAGTAATATTCATTCTTAGACATCCGAGTACCACGACACTTTTATTGTAACTCGAGGATAAATACATAACTACGTCATACTACAATCATATGCACGGAACTACATCGTGCTATAATAATACGTACGAAACTACATCGTACCAATATAATATGTATGGAACTACATCGTACCACAATAATGCGCACGAAACTACACCATGCCACAATCATTTGTATATAAGCAATATATCATACATAGAGTGTGGAGCAAGTCCACAAAGAAAGTGAAATATGCTTACCTCGGTCCGAACCTCACTAGCTACTCAACAATGATTTTCTTTTTTCATATCTCTTCCAAACGTTCTCCCTCTATTAAAAGAACGTGATACAATCAATACCAGGGCTAATAGTTAAACATTACCAACTTTAAGCTAAAGTGGTTAAGAAATTAACTTTAAAGTCAATACCGAGCCCACGACGTCACACCTAGAAATTGAACTCCCAATCGTGTTACTCATAATCTCACGAGTCTAAATATATAATCAAATCTCGATCTTGATAGGAATTTGGATGTCAAATCTCAATTTTACTAAATAGACAACTTATGGTTAAATACTACTTTCTACATCTCAAATCTCATATTTGTGACACATATATCTTAATATGTTCTATACCCAATTACATAAATCCAGTATATAAGAATTATAGTCTCAATAATTGAAAGGAAATAGGAGATTAGTTACTAATGAAAGCTACCAAATGGATGCCCAACGAAAATGAGATACAGAGCAGCAAACTTCACTAAATTGAATTTTCATTTCCATAGGTCCTAATCACTATGAAATCATGATGTTTCCCACTCAAGTAAGTATAATCATTGGCTCTCATCAATTATCTTTCGTTACCATCATGACTTAATCATTTAATTGTCATTACACCAGAATGACAATGAACAAGTAGGTATGTTAATACCGGAATGAATTTACATTAGAAGCTCCTCAAGTCAATTACTCAGTTTGATGCAACCTAACCTCTGTCCCCTCTTTCTCCATAATCCACTAAATTATTTTCTTTATATTTTTATTAACCCTAAATATCAAGAAATACTTTATATATATGTGCCCTAAAATACGGGCGACAATAGAGATGTGGGTCTAGCCTACCACTTTTAACTTGTATATTTAAGGGAGTCCAACTAGAATAAGAAACTATCCATTTGTCCAAAAGTTATCCAATTAATTTTCTAAATTTTCTCCAACTCAAATTTAAATAAAATAAAATAATTTTTATAAAATATCAAGGGTATTACATATTTTTAGTTTTGTTGTAGTAGTTTGATTTATGCATCCCCATAATAAGTTACTGGAATTTTCATATAAGCAAATGTTACACCCCAATATCAAATAATGTGACTTTTATTCAATATTGTGATATATCCTAGTATACGATAGTGTTGCTATTTTTCAAAACAATGTTATGCCCAACCCCTCAAGGAATATATCATTGTGGCTATGTAGTTTATTATCTGTTATGAATTATCTTTTTTATAAAGGTCTCAAGAAGGTTCTCAAGAAGGTATTGGATGTTCTGAAGTGAAGACGCCACTGAAAACGTTTGATAGGAAAAGGAAGAGAACTGATAATGATGTTTCTCCTGAAATTAGATCTCCTCCCTAAATTAAAGCTACTCAAAATATTACTCTCCCAAATGGACCTTCATATTCGCTTGGCCTATCGCAACCATCACAAGAGACCAAACCAGGGAGTGATAGTGGCATATAAGTTTCCATAGATATTGATTCTTTAATTGAGAAATATGTTTCAAAACTTATGACACTTGCCGATGCATCAGCTGCATTAATGGAGCAAGATTCAGCTATGAATTTGGAAATCACAACAACTAAACAGTTAATTTTTGTACAGAAATGGAAGATTGCTGTAGCGGATGACTTCTGTGAGAAAAATTACAAATATGTCTTCAAGCATAGAACTGATGGTTGTACAGTCTTCAGTCAAACAAGAGTATGGTATGGAGTTGGCTATTACACCATACAACCCATCAATTTTTTTTACTGAAAGAGAATGTTGATATAATAAGGTAGCCAAAAGTTGATGGAGTCAATAATCCAAAAGGATGAGAGGTATTAGGTAGGGGACAGAGGGTTCACAAGACTAGTCGTCATTTAATATCCCCAAACAGGCCTTTTAAGGCAAAGGAAAAGGGCGAGCCAAGTGATTGGAAGAGTAATTTTAGACATGTATGTCCTTTTTATTGTATCCAAGCACCTTTACAGAGTTTGAAATTTTTTGATGAATGGTTAAAGACAGTATTAAACGGTTCTCTGATGGTGGATGCTCTGCCATGTAAGTGATTTTTGGTTGCTTGTATGTTTTGAATTAAAGGCTTTAAAGAATGTATTAGTAAATTGAGATCGCTGACATTATTTTTGCGTATCTTTTTCAGCAATGAGACTCTTTATGTTGATGATACAGAGATCTCTCGGAACCCAATTTGATTATATAATGTTTTACAGTGAAAAAGAAAATGGGGTTTAGATAGCTTGGAGATAAAAGATATTCACTTACCACTGAGGTTTGAGAGTTTATTTGTTGTTGGTCCTGTATCTTTCCTTCATTTTTTTTATTATATTGTGACTTCTCTCTTCTTCTTTTTTTATTATTTCTATTATGAAGCATCTTGATGTTATGCTATATTACTTGAGGAAGAAGTATGTCTATTATTCGACTCACTACACATGCTTTTTCACAACAACATACATGTTTTTTTGATAATTTTATAGAATTTTTAATCTCAAAATTTTTATTATCCTATTTTAAAGTATTTTAGTGGAAGAGAAGAAGCAGAGAATAGAAGAAAAGAAGAAAAAGGAAGAAGATAAGAGAGAAGAAGAAGGAGGAAGAGGAGGAGGAGGAGGAGGAGGAGGAGGAGGAGGAGGAGGATGAGGAGGGGGTAAAAAGAAAGGTGGTCGAGGAAGGAGAAAACAACCTCCAAAGGAACCAGAAACTGAACATGAAGTTGTTCTTAGATTCAAAGATTCGAAATTGTAGGATTTAGAGAAGATGGATTTAAAGATTTGTATTTTTGCATTTTTTTTTAACAAATTACCTCGCATAATCTGTGTTCGTGGGTTTTCTAGGGATTGCAGCATAGCATGGACGCATGTGGATAAGATCTTTATGCCAATTAGGAAACCTTCAGATGATGCTGATGATCGTGATTCTGACACGCATTTTTGTCTGGGAGTTTACTGTATCAAAGATCACATAATAGATGTGCATGATTCTGTGTATAGTGTGGATAAAGATTTTGTAAAGAGAAAGATGGAAATGTATACAGTTGTTATCCCTCAGTTGCTTAAAGTACTGAAAATTTCATAAAGAGTATCCTAGTTTTGTTATGCAGTAAAAGAAACTTGACATTGAGTATAAAAGTGCACCAATAAAAGAGGGAGGAACAGATTATGGTGTGTTTGTAACAAGATTTATTGACTTATTCATGCAGGGGCTGGATCTGAATGCTCATGAGTTTACAAAGAGAAAAGTTGAATTTTGTAGGAATTAAGTTGCTGCTAGTCTGTTAAATCATGGAAGAGCAAAGAGAGAACAAGCACTACAAAAAAACATACTTTCATTCGCGACTTTTTGTGGTGACTATTTTTTAGTGCCACAATATAGATGTTTTTGTGGCGACACCAGAAAGTCGCCGTGAAAACTAATACTTTTGTGGCGGAGGCATAAAGTCACGAGAAAGTGATCTTTTAGGTGCGACTTAACTTACATCACCGCAATATTCTCTTCCTATGCAGACCAAATTTTGGTTATTGTAGCAACCCTTTAGAAGTCGCCACAAAAAGTTTTTAGTGGCAACTGAATCGCCACTAATGCTTTTTTCATTTATTTAAAATATATATATATAAATAAAAACCGAATACTCTAACTTAAAAGAATGCTAATTCCCCAATTTCTCCTATTAGCCGCTTCAACCCTAACTCTTGCTCACGCCGTTTTGTTCATTGGCTTCATTCAAACACCACATTTTCTCACAGAGATTTATTAATTCGGACAAGAGCGAACCCAAAACAACAAGCCCTAAGCCCTCCCAATTTCTCCTACCGATGAGATTATATCTTAGACTAATAGCTACAAGTATTTAAAATCTCTGCTCTTTTTTGAAGAACAAGTTGCATCTACGCCTTAGTAAGGTTGTAAAACATATCAAAATGGGTATTTTTATCTTCTCATCTCTCACGAGTTTTGTTACCCAATAACTAGCATTGAAGGAGTTTGTTTATATTTTTCCTCTCCAAAATCAACTTTTGGGAGCTAATCTAGTGCACATTGAAAGTAAGCGGTGTCTCAAAGTGTCTACCTGAAGAGCTCCAGTTGAATCTTCACGAGTTTTGTATTTTCCCAGAATACCAACAATGTATAGGTCCAACTCTTCCTTCAATATTTTCTTTCCTTTAAGACTTAAATTTGCACAAGACATTTCATAGTTGTAAGAAGTATGAATAATTTATTTCTAATGTAATTTTGCAAAAATATGCTTAATCAAAAGAATCAACATTACCAATTATGAATTACTTATCGGTTGAACCCAGAAAGAGGAAATCAAGAAAAATTAGATAAATACTCACTTTTTGAAGACCTTACTGAAGGCACCTTTAAATTTGTCTGCAACGGTTTCATGTTTTGATCTTCTTGATGACCTACTGATCATTTAACAAAGTACTTTCTTTGTGTACATAAGGTTTATGTTTCATCATTTCTTGTTTTAATCTGCTAATCTGTCATGATACTAGAATTGTATTCGGTCTATTATTGATTTCACATCCTTGGGTCCATGATGAGAATTGATTGGGAAAACACTGAGTTGTTGGTAGACAACATATCACTAGTGTGTCACACAGTTGACTCAAGAATTTATTTTTTCGGATATCCAAAATTGCATAGGAGTTGACTCAAGAATTTATTTTTTCGGATATCCAAAATTGCATAGGAGTATACCACAGGGTATAGTTAATAATCCTATTTAAGACAGTAGTGAAGAAAGAGGCTTAGGGACCTCTCAAGTTTTTAAATAAGGAAAGGAATTTCAATTTCTTTTTCATTTTGTTTTATTGTCTGTGTGTCATTAAAGGGGTAATTAACCAAAGCAGGGACCAAACAGCAATTATTAAAACTTGTCAAAAAGTAAAAAGTGACCCTACATATATATTCTCTTTCTCTCTCCACCTGACACACACACAAGTGCATTTCCCCATTCACTACACTTCTCTCAAACTTCTCAACTTCACAACCATTTCTCTATCTTGCGAAATTCAAAAACGCTACTGTTCATCATCGAATTTCTTCTTGTTTTCTCCATTTTTCGTCAAATTTGTGGTGGAACTAAACCCATTGTTGCATATTTCCGTTCATCAAGTTAAAATAGGTACTTTTTCAACTTTTTTAAAGCAAAAACAAGAATATGGTCCGTCTGAAAACCCTTGTTTCATTTTTCTTGTTTGAGATCATTTCTGAGTTTGTGTACAGATTCGTTTGATAACCAGAATACACTGAAAAAAAATCGTCTCTTCGGTTCCCACGGAAAAATTATGTGTAAACATCTGAAATGTGTGTAAACATATTTGCAAATGTGTACACATCTTTGCAGATGTGTAAACAAAAGATGACTGTATATCTGAAAAAATGGGCATAGATCTGCAAGATCTGTACACATATTCTTGATGTGTACACATATATTCTTTTATGTGTACACATATTCTTGATGTGTGTACATAAAAGAAGTTAAAAAAAGGGTTTATTAATTTTACACATATTCTAAATGTGTACACATAAGGTTATATGTGTACACATATAATTTTATGTGTACACATATTCTTGACGTGTGAACACAAGTTAAAAATGCACTACTATTTTTACACATATTCTTGATGTGTACACATATAACAATATGTGTACACATATTGTTGTATGTGTACACATATAACAATGTATCTGCACCTTTCCATGTGTAATTCTATTAGATGCTATTTTCATTCAACCTAACTATGTTATTCCTTTTATTTGCTATGTAGATACAATGGTTAGCACACGTCGTGGGGAGGCTAGTGGTATCAGTAGGGGTGGCAAGAGGAAGGCTGATGGAAGAAGCGAGACGTCTGAAAATGCTAGCAAAAGAACCAGAACTACCAGCGGTAAAGCACGATCAAATGAGGCCCAATCAGAGAGCCAAGCCAGCATAGATATGTGTGCGCCTGTAGATGTTAATCGAATCGTTGAAGAAGTTAATCAACAAGCGGAACTCATAGATAGTGGATCAAAAAATGAGGGCTCTGCAACTCAGGTAGGTGAAAATAAGGAGGGCGATGTAGAATGCAATAAGGGAGAGAAGAATGCAGTGGAGAAAGAAAGTGATAGAGTTACTGGTGACAGAGAAGAAGAGGCTGGTGAAAAAGTTATTAGTGAGGTTATTGTAAAAGAAGGTGATGCTAGTGGAAGGGATGGAGTAGAAGAAGGAGCTGTTAGTGGAAGGGATCGAGTACAAGAAGGAGTTGTTAGTGGAAGGGATGGGGTAGAAGAAGATGTTGTTGTTGGTGTTAGTGGAAGGGAAGAAGAAGTAGAAGGTGTTGGTAGTGTTAGTGGAAGGGAAGAAGAAGTAGATGTTGTTGCCAGTGTTGGTGGAAGGGAAGATCGAGTAGAAGGTATTAGTGTTAGTGGAAGGGAACAAGTAGAAGAAGGAGCTGCTAGTGGAAGGGATGGGGTAGAAGAAGGAGCTGCTAGTGGAAGGGATGGGGTAGAAAAAGATGTTGTTGTTGGTGTTAGTGGAAGGGAAGAAGAAGTAGAAGGTGTTGGTAGTGTTAGTCGAAGGGAAGAAGAAGTAGATGTTGTTGCCAGTGTTGGTGGAAGGGAAGATCGAGTAGAAGGTATTAGTGTTAGTGGAAGGGAACAAGTAGAAGAACAAGAACGTGGCAGACAACAAGAAAGTGGTGAAAGTGGAGAACGTGTTGGTACTGCTTGTGGAGTACAAGAAGAAGGTGGAGAACTTGTTGGTACTGCTGCCGGAGGAAAAGAAAAATTGGCAAAACGTGCTGCCTTGAAAAATTGGAGGTCGTTGTTGAGAAAGATAATACAGGATGATGACAATGCTGAGAAGGAGGTGGATAATGCTGAGAAGGATGCTGAGAACTTGGATAACATTGATGATGATGATGATGATGATGAGGGGGCGGATGAAGAAGAAAGTGTTGGTGTTGGTGCAAAATCAGTAGAGGCAGCCCCAGAAGAGGTATGTGTTTATGTGTAAACATATTAATAATGTGTACACATATAAATAATGTGTACACATAAGATATATGTGTACACATATAAATAAGGTGTACACATATAAATTATGTGTACACATTATTTATATGTGTGCACATAAAACTTATGTGTACACAAAGAAATTATGTTTGAAAAAGACTAACTGATCAGTATCTCTTAATCATTTGCAGGTTGAGGAGGGCACAATGACTTTCCATCCTGATATGAATCTCAGGACCTTTATGGAGGAACATGGAGAGTTCACCGTGTCCAAGGTCACACAAAGATCCTCCCTTTCCGGGGATATGAAGAAATTTAGAGAGGCTTTGACTAATCTGGATATGTTGGATGATTTTAAAAGTTCAGTGTTTGGGCACTTGTTGGGTTTGAGCGATAAAGCAATTTTTCCTCCAAAACTAGTCCATGGGCTCCGATTGCGGACCATAAAATGCAAGAAGACAAAGGAGGTATGGGTCAAATTTAATAACCTTCCTGCTCGTTTTGGACTAAAGGAATTTGCATTAATGACGGGACTGTCCTGCCATGATTACCCTAGTGATGTTTTTCTGGATGATGTGAAAGAGAAGGGGTAACAGATGTGGGACACGTTAATCGAGGAGAATGGAGGGAAAAAGGCTGTTTCTGGAAGTGAGCTATTGAGAGTGATCAGTGAAGGTGATCTAGATGCCAGGACGAAGTTTCGTCTTTCCCTTGCTTGGTTTGCGCACTCCATCTTATGTTCGAAGGATGCGCGCACAAGTGTTGATCCTTTATTTGTAATGTTGGCGCATAGGCCTACCACATTCTTCGCCAAGTATCCTTGGGGGAGAAAAAGCTTTGAGATGACAATTCAGAGCCTAGTCAAGCCAATGTCTGTTGAAATGAAAGGATACAACCTGTATGGCTTCCCATGGGCATTTGTTGCATGGGCATATGAAGCCATTCCATCCCTTCGACATCCGGAATTTGATGACAAACCCACAGAACCAAGGATGATAAGATGGATCCCTACCAAGCAGGAGAGGGAATGTGATCACATCCTTCGCCATGTTGATAACCCGGTTAGTGATATTTCAGTTATCTTCCATTTGGTGTTTACTCATATACACATAGTTCTTTATGTGTACACATAAAACTTATATGTGTACACATATAAGTTATGTGTACACATAACTTTGATGTGTACACACAAGTAAAATGTAAGATCATATTACACACAGGTCTTTATGCGTACACATAACCTTTATGTGTACACATATAAGTTTTATGTGTACACATAACCTTTATGTGTACACGTATTATATTATTTCCTGATTTTTTTTCTTTTCTAATAAAACTATATTTTTTTTTATGGGGTTGGAGGTGGTGAGCCCATTCCTTTTGCCTACTCCAAGGGAGAAGAGAAAGGCGTTCATGAAAAATTTGTTGCCGTTTGTGGATGAGGAGGATGAGTTGATCGATCAATTGACCGAAAGACTTAAAGGTGCGCAAAATTTGAGGCTGGGGGATGTTGTTGGTGGCGGCAGAGCACTTGCAATTGTTGGTGTTAATGCAGAGGTTGTTCCAAAGCATGTTGATACAAGAATGGATGATGTTCCAGAGCATAGTCATAGGAGTATGGATATTGTACCAGAGCAAAGCGGAAGAAGAATAGAGTTTGGTCGAGAGGCAAGTGGTGATGGAGGAGGAGCTGTTGGTGATAATGTTGTTGGAGATATACTTGTTGGCATGAGTGCTGACTTTATTGGTGGGAGAGCTAGAGAGAATATTGACTGTAGTGGTGGTTGTCGTAGGCTGTTTACACAGTCTGGTGGATATGGAGGTGAGGCTGGTGAGAGCACCTCTATAAGACATGGATGTAGCAGATGCTCATTATGTGAAGCATGTAAGGAGGAAAAGGAAAATGAAGTGAGATTGTTGAAAGATTTGAAGGAATCTGTGGAATTCCTAAAAAGGTGTGCTGAGGAGAAGCCCAAGAGGACTGTGTACCCTTCTAGGGCTCAGATGTCTCCATTCGTTGCATCATTGAAGAAGGCGAGGGCAGCGAAGGCGAGGGCCGGGAAGGCGACAAGGGCTAGGGGAACCAGGGCAAGGGCTGCAGATGTTCAAGAGGAAGAGAGGCTGCCTGTTGATCTTTATAGGCCAGTTGATCCAGCTAAGGAGGCTGTTTTTAATGCATACATGAAGGAGAAAAACAGGAAAAAACGTCTTTTTCTGGGCCACGAGTACAACTACCTCGACTTCCAAGATGTAATCCGCATGAAGAAGTGGATGGAGAGTCAGGTACACTTTTCTCTATGTACCTTTTTTGTGTACACGTATTATTTATGTGTACACATATTTTTTATGTGTAGACATATTATGGTATTTATACACATCAAGAATATGTGTACACAACAAGATTATGTGTACACATTAAAATTATGTGTACACGTAGAGAATATGTGTACGCATAAATTATCATATTGTGATTGTTCTTTATATTAAATACCATCTTACATGCTTGTATTCATTTTTTGTTTTATTTTTCCATTATCATACAGCATGTTGATGAAATTTTAAACTTGATGCGAGTAAGGCATAAGGAATTCCACAGGCATTACAACAAGACCGATGTCATCTTGGACATGAACTTCTGTACTAAATTGACTGCTGCGCACCAAGCTTTTATAAAGGATGCTCAAGATCTTGGGGTTTCTTTTGATGAATGTATGAACTTGAAGAAGTGTGAGGAAGGTCTCCTAGATTATGCGTCTGGAAAGCTGCCTTACCCCGGTGGACGCAAGTGGGATGGTGCCAAGAGGATATTTACTGTCCTTAACATTGATAAAAGGCATTATCTCACATGTGTCTTCTTGCTTGAGCAGGGAAAGATTGAGCTTTATGACTGCAACATGGGAGTTTATAGTGAAGATGCATTAGCTCCATATGTCTTGCCCATTACGATCATGTTCCCCAAGTTCTTGCGTGATTGTGGTAAATTCAAACATTTACCAGAAGCCATCTTGAATGCAGACTTGTGGGGTTATGAACGAGTTCTAGATCTTCCAAGGAACGAAACAGGTACTGCTTGTGGGGGGTATTCACTTATGTTCATGGAGCATCTCTTGACAAACACCCCTATGACGTTGCTGCATGATAGTTCAATGGAAGATATGAGAAAGAAGTGGGCTGTAGACATATTCTACGAGGAAATGGAGCCTTAAGTGGTGTTGGATGAACTAATTTGATTGGTCTGTATGGATAATCTTAATCTTTTTATTTTCGTTGGTCTGTATGGATAATCTTAATCTTTTTTTTTTATTTTAGTTTTTGATGTGGTGGACTAGTATATCGCATGATGTACATGATCAGCTTTCTTTTATTTGCACACCTGTTGTGGATGTGTTGAAATGACTTGCCTATTTCCTCCTATCTTTCAAACTTATAAAAATATGTGTACACATATTGATAATTATGTGTAGATAATTACTTGTGTAATTTGCACACGTCCATAATACACGTCAAATATATGTGTACACGTAAAAACTATGTGTAGATAATCACTTGTGTAATTTGCACGTCCATAATACACGTCAAACATATGTGTACACGTAATAAATATGTGTGGATAATTATTTGTGTAATTTGCACAAGTCCATAATACACGTCAAACATATGTGTACACGTAATAAATATGTGTGATAATTACTAAGTCCAGCATACACGTCAAAAATATGTGTACACGTAAAAAATATGTGTAGGTAATTACTTGTGTGCGGACGGTTATCATTGATAAAAGGCGGATAATTAAACTAGGGCACTTATAAAAATAGCCTAATGCAACCGTTCAATAAACCGTCCATAGCATAAAGATGAAAGGACGCAATCCTTCACATCCTTGCTCTATAAATAGTCAAAAATACTATCTTGACGTCCCACAAGCAAAAACTATTCCAGTATCTATAGCAAAAACTATTCCAGTATCTATAGCAAAAATAGCAAAGAAATCATGGCAAGACGTCCTATTATAAAAGATGGAAGACTTGAAGAAAGATCTTGATGAAATGAAAGAAGCCCTAATTGAAGCAAGAGACCGCCAACTTATGGATATAAGGAGGATTAAAAGGATCTTCGAACTACTCCTAGCACCTTTGGGCAAGTCCTTGAAGGACATCTACTACACTCCACCCAACTCTCCACCTCGCTCCGGCTTTGAAAATTAGAATCTATAATGTTAAGTTCTCTTTTTATTGTGAAATCAGATTAATATGTCTTAATTTTAGTATTTGTGAAGTCTATGATTGTATGTATTTGAATAAATCCTAAAGTATTTGTATTTGTGAAGTCTATGATTATCATGTTTCTATGTTTATAATGATTGAATGTACTCACAACTAACTTTACGTGTACACATACAGTTTATATGTGTACACATATTGTCATATTGATTCTCAAATATCCCAAATCTTGGTTGTTTGATTGCCAAAAATGGCGAATCCACGTTCCTACATTAAAATGGGAGTTATTTGAGTGTTCACACGAGTTCTCATGCATTCCCCATCATCGGAGCATTGGAACATAAGGATTTGGCCTTATCGTTAGACAGTAGTTGTCATATTGATTCTCAAATATCCCAAATCTTGGTTGTTTGATTGCCAAAAATGGCGAATCCACGTTTCTATATTAAAATGGGAGTTATTTGAGTGTTCACACGAGTTCTCATGCATTCCCCATCATTGGAGCATTGGAACATAAGGATTTGGCCTTATCGTTAGACAGTAGTTGTCATATTGATTCTCAAATATCCCAAATCTTGGTTGTTTGATTGCCAAAAATGGCGAATCCACGTTCCTACATTAAAATGGGAGTTATTTGAGTGTTCACACGAGTTCTCATGCATTCCCCATCATTAGAGCATTGGAACATAAGGATTTGGCCTTATCGTTAGACAGTAGTTGTCATATTGATTCTCAAATATCCCAAATCTTGGATGTTTGATTGCCAAAAATGGTGAATCCACGTTCCTACATTAAAATGGGAGTTATTTGAGTGTTCACACGAGTTCTCATGCATTCCCCATCATTGGAGCATTATCCTTTTGGCTGTTGATAATGATTGAATGTACCCACACATAATAATTACGTGTACACATATTATATTATGTGTACACATATTATTATATGTGTACACGTATTTATTATGTGTACACATATAACGTTTACGTGTACACATAATTAATATGTGTAAAGGACTTTGAATTTTTTTAATTGTAATCTACCCACACATCGGCAAGATGTGTACACGTAATTATTATGTGTACACATATAATATTTACGTGTACACATAATTAATATGTGTAAAGGACTTTGAATTTTTTTATTGTAATCTACCCACACATCGGAAAGATGTGTACACGTCAAACGAGATGTGTACACATATTATAATATGTGTACACATAAGTTATATGTGCACAGTATATTAATTTGTTGAGTGTTTCTATCTATCATGTTTCCATTTTGTTTGTTCGTTTTACGTTGAAGGATAAAATAAGTAAAGGTAATGTCTGCACAAAGGACATATTAAACAGAAAATAGATAAAAAACAAATAGGAACTATAGGTTTATAAATGGTTACAAATACAAGAAATGAACATATATGGTTCTATGAAACAACACTGGGACCTCCGGAATCTACAACCCTCCGCTGCGGACATGTTGTTTTCTTATGGCCAAGTCTCTTGCATATGCCACATCTATTCTTCCTACTTGTGAATGCTTCACCCACCGAAGGCATTCGCTTTGTCCTCCTTCTTCCTCGTGTTATTTTCACAAAAGGCGGCTTTATCTTCCTCTCATAAAGCTCCGGTGGTGCGTTCCACAACTCCTCGGCAATCATTGGATAGATTAAGCCGTCATACGCAAGAATGTATGCATTCGTAGAATAATACCCTGATGTATATTGGTATATCTCGTTCCCAAACTCAAACGCTCCTCCATATCGACATCTTAAGGCTGCCATAGCATGTGCACAAGGTAGTTCGTCCAAATCAAACCTCCGGCAAGAACAAGTCCTTTGAATTAGATCGACACTAACAACCTCATCCCCAGTACCGATATTGTAAACATCATTGCCAACGCAACAAACGTAAAGCTTGTTGCCCTCTGTGACATTTTTCCTTAATATTTGTTCAATCGAAGGAACACATGGCTTTGAGTGCTGTAAGAACATGGTACGCCTATGATGAAACTTTTCAGAAAAATTCCTCAAAATTCCATTGAACATTGCAACGATGGGATATTCTCTTTCATCCTTTAGCATTGCATTAATTGACTCAGCGATGTTTGAGGTCATCACTCCAAACCTACACATACATAACTGATTCTTACAACGTGTACACGTATTAATTATGTGCACATAAGTCTACATTTTAAAAACTGAAAACACACGGACACACATAATTTGTATGTGTACACATATTTAATATGTGTACACATATAATATTATGTGTACACATATACATTACGTGTACATATATGGCTAATGTATTACATGACTACACATATAAAGGATGTGTACACATAATAATTACGTGTACACATATAAACTTATGTGTACACATATTAAATATGTGTACAAAGTATTACCTGCGGCCTGGAAAAAAGGCTCTGCTCCAGCGCTCAAACCCAACCTGCTCAAGATATGTGGCAACCCTTGGGCACAATGAACGAATTTGCTGGAAATGTTCCTCGAACTCAGTGGGCGTATATGATTCGGCTGCTTTATAAAAATAGGATACAAATTCACCACAATGAAGCTTTGAACGAATGCTTTCAGCCAAGTGCCACTTGCAAACTCCATAATTAGCTTGTGGAAAATACTTTGAAACTGCTTTTGGGATGCTTGAATGCCTATCAGAAACAACACACAACTCATCGGTGCTTGGGAGTATACCGACCAAATTTTCAAAGAAGTAATCATAGGAGGCATCACATTCCACGTTTACAACACAAAATGCCACAGGAAAAATATGCGTCTCCGAGTCTTGTGCCATGGCAGACAACAAAACTCCCCCATACTTCCCCGACAAATGAGTTCCGTCTACGGCGATGACTTTCCTCATATGCGCAAAACCCGTTATCCATGCATCAAGAGCTACAAAAAAATACATAAACCTTTGGTTGTCATCAACCTTCAATGCTGTATGTGTACCCTCATTTGTCGTCCTGAGCATATAACGGTACGCATCCAATATAGCATAACTGTGCTCCGGCGTCCCTCTTGTCAAAGCCTTTGCAATAACAGTCCCCATCCGGCACTTCCAATAACTAATGTTACAACCCAAATCCCTCCGGACTGCAGCTTTAACATCCTTTATTGATATACCTTTTCCTTTTCCCTCTTCATAACTACTTTTCAAGTATGAACCGATGAGTTCCGCAGAGGCATGTGGGTGATTACTTGAAAGATGCTCTAACCCGCACGAATGCTTGTTCCTGTACACAGTAATGATGAACCTATCACTGTCTACGTACTTTATGGCCCGGATCCACCACTTGCAGCTCTGATGTACACATCTCACACAAAAAACCTTTTTTGTATTCTTCACTTTCTTGAAACAATAATGCTTCTTCACTGCAGCAAGCTGCAAGGCATTTATTAAGACGCGCTTGTTTTTGAAGGTTAAACCCTTATAAAAATCAGTGCCGTCGTCGTCCCCGTCCCTTTGAACGCTGCAACCTGCTTCTAAACCTCCAACCATAACCGTATTGCTCTCAACTACAGGAGTTGGACTGAATTCCATTTCTTTTTCTTCTTCTTGTTCTTGTTCTTCTTCTTGTTCTTCTTCTTCTTCTACTTCTGCTCCTACTCCTCCACCTCCTTCGTGTGAAGCACCAACATTTCCTTCTTCTTCTCCTTGAGTTGGTGAAATTTCCATATTCAACGGGTCTGGTAGATCCATGTCATCCCATCCACTAGCAGAACAATCATCATGCATCCCATCATTACGCACAGGTTGTTCATTTGAAACCTCTACCGACCTTTCAGCCAAACATACCCTTAAAGTAGGCCTATTTCCAGATCCGTCGACATCGGCAAGGTAAACAAGGAGATCCTCGTCGTTCTTTATTTTACAGGGATGACTCTTTTGCTTTGAACAAATGCTAAGCATGTATGTAATGCAAAGATCATTTGGATCATGACTTCCCCCACATCTGGTAACTATCTTGTTAACCAACTCAGAATACGTAACATCATGGTTCAAAATAACTGGTACCGTCTCCCTTGTCATAGAAATCCACGTGAAACATTCTGGGGTCTCAACCCATTCACCAAGAAAATCAACTGCTAACAGTAGTACACCCATTTATGGTGCAAAAATACCTGGATGCATCAGAAATTGATATGCATTAGAAGCTGAAAACACAATTGAGATGTTTTCACGTATAAAGTAAAAGACGTGTACACATATGTTTTTGACGTGTACACATACTTTGAATGTGAAGTAAGAAAAAGATGCTACGTCGTCTGATGTGTACACGCATATGTTGATGTGTACACGTCAATATAATATGTGTACACATACTCGTATATTTGATGTGTACGAACAAAAGGATGCAACGTCAGCTGATGTGTACACATTATATATTATGTGTACACATAATATATATGTGTACACATATATTTGATGTGCAGGGTGCATCTTAATATGATGTGCACACATATTATATATGTGTACACATAATCTTCGAATCCGTACACATCAGCTGCCCAGAATTAGCATTTTTTATAAAATGCAGAAACGAAACCCATAGATCACAAAACAAACTGCATTATACAGTGTACAACACAGAACACTTACCAGAGCTCCTTTCAAGCGAAAAGTCACAGATCTTCAAGAGGGGTTGAAATCGCGGAAAAGAATATTTGGAAAAAGCTTTTCGATTTGAATTGGAATGGGTTTAAATCGGGTTTGAGATTAAGAAAAACATAAAATACCCTTCAATGGAGCTGTTGATTTGAAGCGAAATTGAAAAAAAAGGGGGGGGGGGGGGGGGGGCTGGCGGGAACCAGCAGCCGCTGGGGTGCTGCAAAAGAAATGGGAAAGGAAGAAGAAGAAGGGAGGAGAGAGAAAGGTAGGTTTTTTGCCTTTTTTGGATATTGAATTATTATATATATGGAGGGCTTTTTTGCACTTAATGAAACTTTGGGGGCTGTTTTAATGAGGGACTATATCTATCACTAAGTAGTGATCAGAGGGGTGTCCCCCTCACCCAATTATTTAGAACTTTGTCCCCTTTTTTTCTTTTGGGGACTTAAAAGTCCCCCTCACCCAAAGCACCCAAGACAGTAGCACCAAAGAGTTAAATTTGAGTGAACTTGTATTTTGGATTCTAAATAATGTTTCTTCAAATACTTTTCTACTTTATCTCTTCCTATAGAAGTTGTTCATTCTTGAAAGTTTTGTTCTTCTAAAACATGTGAAAATTTGAACCTATTAATTAGGTCCCATTTGATAATTGTTTTATTCCGACTGTGAGTCTCTCTTTATGTTGCTACTAGTTATTCTTATTTTGATGAAGTTTACCTAGTTATGACATGACTTATTTTCTATTTGAGTATAGTTTTAAGTTCTGCAGGTATTACCTTGAGTTCCTTATCACATTTCGTATCATATTTCTTTATTTTAAAAGTTTTTTAGGGGGAATGGGAGACGGTGGGGGTAAGAAGCAGAAGACTTTGGTGTAATGAGGAAACTTTACTTGTGTTTAGTACTTTACTCTCAAAAGTTAAAGATACGTTACCATATTTATTATTGGTTCTCTTAGACAGGAAAAATACATTGCATTAGTTATTATAAACCAACTTAATGGCATGCAACGCAATCTTTTCTCTTTGGCTGTGACAAGTTTCGTATTTCATGTTCTCGTTATCCTTTCAAAAAATAGATACTTGGAAAGAGTCATCAAATTCTAATGACCAAATGCATGATTAGAGTACTTAGGTCTAGCGACTTTAGGTAGACAGATTGCTGAAACTTTATGTCTTATACCTTTTACAGTATCCTATTTTCTGTTAGACCACATTTTATTTTTCATCCATCAGTTTTTAACCAGTTAAGATCAGTGTCAAATAGTTTTTACTATAATTAGCTTTCAGCTTTTCATATTTTAATGATATTTGAGTTTTATGCAGATATTAAGTGATTAACAGTATGTGTGCAGCCCATGCTTCCTTCCTTGACTATGTATCAGTTCTCTGTTTTCAGATATAATAATTACTTTGAAATTTTATGTGTGCAGCCAAGCTAGACTAGGCATGCTACTGCATATCTTTGCACGTTCTTTCTTGAGTTTGATAGTGATGGATAGTAAAGGTTTATGATGGATTTTTTAATGATGTAAAAAGAAGTTATTCCTTATTCTTAGGTCTCTCTGTTGATATGCATCCATGATGACATGAGATAACACACCACTATTATTTTGGTCTAGAAGGATTCAAGAAGAGTTGTTATGTTGGCCCTAGTACAAGAAGTAATCCATGGCTTTTACTTTGAACTTGAGGTCTTAATTGGAAATTTATAGCTTTAGCCTTGACATTATGTAGTATCTATAGCACGCCATTTCAATTAGATTGTTATACTAAAGATATTAGGGATATTCTGTTACACCTAATCAACCTTTTTTCACTATAAACTGATTACATGTATGTAGGCATCCTAGGCCAATATGAGTAACTACCAGTGATATGCCACTATTGTTAAATGAATAATTATAGTAATTTTTCACCTCTTCAAGTTCATTGCAGATCAGTGGCCCAGACAGTTGTCTCATGATCTATATATTTGAATTCTCCATCCAAATACTTTCACATAAGCCAAGCAATACAAGATATTCCAAAAAATAAACGCGAACTAGGATAAATGCATTTCAATTGATAATGCAATTTATTTTGTGAAATCATAATAACCACTTTCATTTTTTCTTACCCACTAAAGTGTTCCGAGGTTCAGACTCCTGAAGTTCTAGTCATAAAAGTTTGATTCTCCTTTATTACAACCATATGAACCATTTAAACTTACATGCCATCGCACATCGTTGTTCTTTTTGTCTTTTTGAAGTTGAAGGGATAAAACATATGCAATGAAATGCTAAATTTGCTAGATCTTAATGTTAGTCTTGGAGTTTTTTGCTTTTTTGTCTTGAAAAACATCACAATATGAATACTGAAGAATGGCGAAAGGTTCATAGTGTAACTTTTTTTTAAGAATATGTAAAGCTATTTTTTTATCTATTTGAATTCATATCTTGATCTTTATTTCCTAAACTAATATAAGCATTATGTATTTGAACTATCAAATGGATTCTTTTGTTTCTTTTACTATTTTAGAGACAGGCATTCTTCAACGTTGGAAATGATTGCTAAAAATTTGAGATATTTCATGGTTCTTCATTTAGTCATATGTGTATATCCGACAATGTTATGAACTTTATATTAGTGATAAGAAGTTCTTATAGAGTTCTCTTTGAGAAATGATTTGGAATTTTTTTGTATTGACAATAGCTTATTGTTATTTTGTATGGCAATTAAGTAGATTTTTTTTTTTTCTAAAAAGAAAATGTGGTATTTGTGGTGACCCTAATCACCACTAAAAATTCATGAGTTTGTAGCAACATTTGGTCGCCACTAAAATCGGCTTATGGCTTTAGTGGCAACAGAATCGTAACTAAAGATTATTCTACAGTTGTGACTTGCCTAAATATTATTTGTTGAACCTATTTATGTAGCATCAATATCTACTTTTTGTTGCAGCAATAGTTGCCATAAAATGTGTACATTTTGTGGTGACCAATACAAGTCGCCACTATGCAAATTTAGCTTCGGCTTGTAGTGCAACGACCATATAGTCGTCACTAAAAATATTTAGTGGTGATTTTTTCAAATTTAAGTCGGCACAAAAAAGCAGTTTTCTTGTAGTGAAGATTATGAAACTCCACCGGAGAAGACAAATGATGATTATGGGGTGGATCATTACAATATAATGTGTGCACATGGAAGCCTCCCATTCATTTAAATCTTTTTTTTTTTTCATGTTGAAATTGATTATGGAATTATAATTTTTTTTCTATTTTTTTGGTTTTGCTTGTTATTTCTTTATTTTTCGTTTAAAAGCGACTTTGGTCAATATAATTAGGAGTCCTCTGCAAACTACCGGAACTCCATGCAAAATAACTAGGGAGCCACAGTTTTTTATATTAAGACTCCTTGCACAATAACTAGAGAGTCACAGCTCTTTATGTTGGGACTCCCTCCACAATTACTAGAGTCTCAGTTCTTTATGCTGGGACCCCAATCTCTTATGCTGCCACTTTGTGAGTTTTGTTACAAGCAGTTTCCTTTAGTCTGTATGCTTTAGGGGATGTTGTGCCAACGTGTGAATATACAAATTTAACAGTTGTCCCAGTAGTTTATACTGGCACTTCGTCCAAAATAACTAGGGAGTCGCAGTCTTTTATACTAGGACTGCATCAAAATTACTAAGGAGTCCCCATTTTTTTATAAAGGAACTCCCACCACAATAACTAGTGAGTCCCGCTATCTCATGCTTGCACATGTGAGTTGGTGAGAAGCAATTTTTCTCAAGTCCCTATATTATAAGGAAGTCGTATCTGTTGAACACCAAAAATACATATAGATATGCATCGGGTGTATTTTCAACAAAATAGGACTCCAAAGGGCTTTTTTGGAATCGCCACCTAATTTAGGATTATTAGGAACCAAATGTCAATTAAAGAGTGCAATTTTATTCCTTAATTAAAAGAAAATTATTAAGTTAGAGATTCTAGGTAAGTGGTTCTCTTACATTCGAAAGAAGGTCCCTATTACGGGAGCACTTTCGAAAATTCGCTAAAAGCGGTTAATCCGTCGGTTTTCACGAATTTTATTAATTTAAAAAATTTAGGAATTTTTAGGAAAAATATAAAATAAATATGGAATAATAGATAAATAAGGGGGTAATAAAATAAGATAATATACCAATTATAAATAAATGGGTGATAAATGATTAGGGATTAATTAAATGAATAAATAAATAATAATAATTGATTAATTAAATAAATAATAAATGAGTAATTATAATTAATCAAATAAATTGAATAAATAAGTAATCAAATATTTAATAAAAATATACAAATAAATAATGATAAAAAGTACAATTTTAATTGAATTTTGATTTGCACTCATTAATTGACAAATGTTTCTTAACATTCACAAATTAATTGGCGATTCGCAAAGAAAGCATACAAGGCATTCATAAGGCAATTAAATGATTTATAATAATTATTCACTATATCATATACAATTTCTATCCTATAGGGCTCCTGGTCGGGGCTACGAAGATCCTATACAACATGCATTTCTAAGGGAGCAGGGAGAGAAATGAGTAAGAACATGAGAAATCGGGAATGCAACTCATGAGCGAGCCTTGAAGAGCAACGCATTTAAGACAAATGTTGACCCGAGTGACTCCAACACGAATTACCAATCCCAATTTGTAAGTTTAGCAACTCGATCCCAAGCGTTATGTAAAAGAAGAGAGGAGATAAGAAGAATTAGTATTCATTCGATAACAACTGACATTAAAGAAATGAGAATAATACACACCATCTATACTATATTTAAAGCACGAAGGCCCTTAGTAAATATTGATTGAACTTTTTGCACTTCATTAAAAGATTCTATAATAGACAAAACTGTCACTTACTTTTTTTGTATATTTATTTGTTATATTTATATTAAATAAATAAATTCAATTAACATTTATATATAGAACTACTTTGTGTATTCTTCTTTCTGCCGAGTCCAAGTTCAACACGAATTTATGTAATTTTTGGAACTGGATCATTGTGGAGTTCAACTTAAATACAAATATTAACTTTGGAGCCTTAAATCCGGGTAATTTTATATAGTGGAGTCCAAGTTAAATATAAACATCAAAATTGTCTTTGCAATAATATTTATATAAAGCTACTCTCTGTAGTCTTCTTTCTGCCAAGTCCAAGGTCATCACGAATTTATGTAGTTTTTGGAACGAGATTATTGCGGGAGTTCAACTTAAATACAAATATTAAATTATCATCATGTATATTGGATGGTGTATTTAAGCAATTCTAGATGAAGTAGGATTAACATTCTCTAGAATACTTCTTTGATCTCTTCCCATGAAATTTCATTTAATACTTCTTTATGAAGCTATTTGTGGGTGGATGTTTTTTTTAGTACTTTGTAGAGATAACTAAGAATTTTGTCTCCATGTAAAACTCTGTGAATTTACCATCGTACTTTTATCTAAATTCAATTTTTTGATTTCTTCCCATGCAGGTCCTTTGCAATGGATAGCCTACTGATGTAATTCAATGCAAATTGATGTGAAATTTGTTGAGAATTAGCTCCATAAGTCTATATATACAGAAGGTGAAGGAAATAGTAATATTGGGTTTTTAGAATTAAATTATTCTTGAGCATTCACTTACTAAATTACATGTTGAGGTATGTAAGTTATGTATTTGTGGTGGCAGAACAAAAGATAAAGTTTGAAGATTCAAAAGGTCAAGAAAAGCTAGAGATCGAGAGCTAAGAAGTCAGGAGAGTCACTTCCAACACTGAGGGAGGAATTACATAAATATTATGAGTTTTGGTGTTAAGATTTTTATTTTGCTATTTTTTGTTACAATGTTGTACTGGATGTTTTTGTTGGTCAGTTCATCACTTTGTTGAAAAATCTTTTCTTTTGAGAAAATATATTATACTTAATTATCAAATCTTCTTTTCTGAATCTAGGTACAGTACGCAAGTTGCTTGTCATGGGCTTTATTGTTGCGTTAGCAATTATTACAACTGATTTGGAGAGACCAAGAGGAAGAAGAATTGAAAATAATTGACTTTTAATGTTCGTTCTTAAAACTCTGGATGTTATATCAATTCATAATTCCATGACGTACTGTTTCATGTGCTGGTTGTTACAACTTATGAGCATGTTTCCTCCCTTTTAGCTTGTGGATTTTCTTCCTCGTAAATGAACTGAGGCAAGTCTTTTTTAAAAAAATAATAAAATAAAGACAGTAAATATATGTTACATCTTAGCAGAAAACGATAATATTATAGGTAAATAATAAATAATATTGTATGTTATATCTCATCAAAACGTTTCTACAAATCAGACTATTTTTGGACGTGTTATTCTTTTTGGTTCACAACTCTTTGTGGAAGGACCCAAAGGGTGGGGGACGTGGAAATATGGGTTTTAAGATGAGGTACTCTAGTTGTCCAAGAGCATAGTTGATTTCTCTTAATAATAGCAAATTAAAGTATAAGGAGTAGATACAAACAAATCAAACAAAATTACAATAAAACATATGAGGACTTAATTAGGTAGGATTTTTCTTACTAATTAACCTAGCTAAACAGTATCAACATTTATCATATTCAGAAACTTGCACTTTTATATTTTAATCTTATTTACAATTCCGACGCATTATCTAAAGTATTATTCACGTGACTGTTTAAAATTTCTGAACGCATTGATATGATATTTCCTAACAAATCTGTCTTTCTCTAACGTAGTGAAGTTTTTCTCAAGTGCCACCTTCATTATTAGTGTTATACTATTGATATCTATAGTTTTTAATTATTTATGCAAGATAACACGTGCAATACACGTACACTAAAACTATTATACCAAAAATAAGACAATGCATTTATAGATTCAACCTAAAAAATCAAAAAAATAATACTAATCAAAATACTTAGTCGAATGTCTATCGAAAATAGCCTCTCCACCCAGATAGATAGGGCCTAGGAGAGATAAATTCTCTTTTTTTCATTTTTTCCTTTTCTTTTTTTTAAAGAAAAAGTTTATTTTTTGGGTCGACACCTGTAAATAGGACAGAAAATAGCATCTCACGCTCTCAACTAGTGGTGCAAAACACACAGTGACATGTCATCAAGATATGTTTAAATGGAACAGTTTTAGTATAAATAAGGTGTTCAAATGAAACAGACTCAAGATGACAATTTTAAGGTGTTGTCGATGTCTTTTGCCTTTATTCAATTTAATTAGGAGTCTCACTATGATATATTGGAATACTGTCAAATAAAACTAGGAGTCCCAAGATAAAGAACTAAGACTTATTCAGCAATATCAATATAATATTTTAGTACTCTGTCAAATATAACTAGGAGTCCAAGTGTAAAATATTGAAATTCTATCCAAAATAACGAGGATTTCCAGTTGTAGAATTTGGATTTCATCCACAATAAGAAAGTTACAAGAATCAAAACACTAAAAGCAACTTGCAACTTTTTTATAAGAAGAAAGAAACTTTAGTCCCTAGTAAAAAAGAAGAAAATAATCTTGAGTCCCTAGTAAAAAAGAAAATCATTTTTCCTTCATCCATTTATTTGAGTAGTCATATCTTATATATATAATATAATAGTATTTTTTTATTCAAGAGAATACACAACAATTTTCAGTTTATGATGTCATGTCGCTTCTATGCAGTTTTGAGTATATCATATGTTTAATCAGATCAGTTTGTATGTTAATCATTGCAATTTAAAACTGCCATTGTTGGTGTTACTATGAAATAACAGTGTTTTTTTCATTTTTTTGTTTGCAGATTTTTCCACCATGGTTGGAAAACGGCTTCCACAACAAGTTCTCTGTGTTATTCTTATTTGCCGCGGTACTCATTACCATATGAACTACAAAAGAGGCAGACACAAATAGCTATGCAATTGATGGAGGGAGTTTGTTCATTGTAATAATCTACAAGCAGGAGTTAATTTACATATTAGAATTCTGAAATCCATAGATCGTGTGGTTTTAGACGTTACTGTTTGAAAACCTGAACCTTTAATTTCTGGTTCTAGTGTTAGTTCTAGTTTTAGTTCTAGTGAAAATGAAATCTTGGTGATGGAGTTGTTAAAGATGCTTGATGCAAAATGATACGCGGAAACAAGAAATTTAGCAAGAGTCAAGAAAAAAAAAAAGATAACAAGGATAGATGTAGAATAGAAAGGAGGGAAAATAAATTTTGAGAAGAAAGAAGGAATAATCCAACAATTAAAGTACATTAATCATTAGATTTAATCCAAGCGTGAAGAGAATGAACGCATACATGAATACATCATAAGGAGGAATCCAAGTTTGGTTCAATAAGAGATAAAAGTGAATGTACCCTACACTCACAAAAAAGCTCCAATTCTCAATTCATCATAAACTAATGAAACAACCCTAAAAAAGATTATTTATGCTAGCTACTAAAATAAACTGGACTTGCCTAGAATGCCCTTAAGATGACTTAAATAAGAAAATATAATATTTGATCATCTCTTGCCACTTCATTGATTTGATTCTTGGTTTCCATGCATACTTGAAGCACTCTAAGTTCTTAATATCAATTAGGAATTTTTCAATATTATGAGTGCTTCCTTGACCTACATCATTCTTCCCTTCTTGAAAATAATTCGTCCTCGAATTTGGACCTTGCAAAATGAAGGGAATGAGTATCAAGACGAGAATCAACCAAATAGTACATAACAACAATAATGAAGTAAACCTCACATACTTCCGCTCAAATTACACACTCTTATGATATAGCCATGGATCATGAAAATCAAGAAACACTAATCTTCCAAAATAAATAAGGGACCCTTGACATGAAGAATACAGCTTGAATGAAGTAACTCAATTAAACAAACGTTCTTGAGAAATACAACATGCACGTCGCAATTAATTTGCTCTAAAATATTCATACGAAAGACAATAAATAGAACACTTTTATGATAAAGCCAAGTATCATGATAACCAATAAAAACTATATCTCCCACAAAAGCAATAAGTACTTGACTATTCAAAGTACCAAGTGCAAAATAAGCGACAACATCAACCAATTTCAAAACTTGAGTCACCACACTAATCTATTCTATAGTTGGCACTCTTATAATCTCACAACAAGGGGCATCAACACCGGGGCCAATGGAAAAAGTATTTCCAACATCACATTGAAAAAATCACATTGAAAACGTTCTTGAGAAATACAACATCACATTAAAAATCAAGAAACACTAATCTTCCAAAATATATAAGGGACCCTTGACATGAAGAATACAACTTGAATGAAGTAACTCAATTAAACAAACGTTCTTGAGAAATACAACATGCACATCACAATTAATTTGCAATAAGTACTTGACTATTCAAAGTACCAAGTGCAAAATAAGCAACAACATCAACCAATTCCAAAACTTGAGTCACCACACTAATCTATTCTATAGTTGGCACTCTTATAATCTCACAACAAGGGGCATCAACACCAGGGCCAATGGAAAAAGTATTTCCAACATCACATTGAAAAAATCCTTCAACCAAGCAAACAAATGAATCTAGTATCAATATTAAGGAATAATCACTAGTTATCACACAAGTACTACTAAAATGCTCAGCAGTAAGAAGCTTTACCTTTATAGCTTTAGAAAGCCCAAGAATAAGCAATAACCAAATATACATACCATTCTTGCACTTGTGAAATGTAAAAATGTCAAACCCAATTAGTGGCAAAGATGGTATCCTCGACCTCCCCATCTCTTCGAAGTTCCTACTTTGACGAACTTTCACGCATAAAGTAATGAGGTTAGTAACTTCATCAAAAATAAATGTTATCACATTTATGCCCATTTAACTCATGTCAAGCTTCTAGTGAAATTTTCCTACTCTTTAAATAGGAAGCTTTAGCATAGTCCAAACTAAATGCATTTGCAAGATTAGAAATAGAGTAGCTGAAAAAATTGACAATACAACTAGTATCTATTAGTTCACCACTCTTTTTTTTTTTGTGCCTCCCTCCTTCGAAAGGCTTTCTTCATACATGAAAGAGAATTTTTCAATCCAAGACTTACTTTCAAAAAACAAATTAGGAGTTAGCTTGCTAACATCCATATTTGTAGCACTTTCAAGCAAGTCACAAGAATTCTTCTTTAAAATATGCACTCTTTAAATTTCGAATCAAAATTATTATCAAATGCAAACTTTTCAAAAACACAAGTATCGATCAAAGCAATATCATCAAAGGTGTTTGCCAATTTAAGCTCACTTTTAAGGTCACAATCAATATCAAACACAAGATCATGATGAGGACAATCCAAATAATGACTCACTTCTTCATGTGTACACTTAGTAATTTATCACAAGATTCACCAATATCAATAATAAAGTAAGCTAATTCAATGTCATCCAAATAAGATTCCTCAACTATTTCACTGCCTTCAAGTAAGTGCACATTCTCAATTTCAACACTACCTCTAGCTAGAAATGTAGCATCAAGGTTTCGTTCTTCACAAATATTTTCATCTCGACATAAACTACCACCAATATCAAGAATGCTATCAAATGAAATAACATTAAAATCAAGCAATTCATTTTCATCTTTATCAAACAAGGGTAGAGTGTCATAGTCAAAATCCTCATTTTCTCCAAAATAACCAACTACATTTTTCTCACTAACTTGAGGTATACAAAATAAGTCACAAGTCCCCTCAACTAGTGGAATATCAACACAAACAAGTTGGCTATCACAAATAATTCTAAGTGGATCACATTCTCAACTTATCATTATCAAGTGACTCCTCAACACCATCGCCAATAATAAGAGCATTCTTTTGACGTAAAGGATATTCAAAATCCATAACATCAAATGTAGTCAAACAATCTCTTTTCAACTCTCCAATTCACTCACAAATGTAAACACTAGTTGCAAATACATTAAATTCAAAAGTAGATTCAACTAGTGCCCGATTACAACAAGCAACATGATATCACAAAGGAAAGATCCATTTTTTCCAAAGGAAGATTGACCTTCTCCTAAATTAAAATTTCCATCAAGCTCACTTAAAAGAAATAAAGTGATATGATTAGACGTGTTACTCTATAAAGCTTTTATAAATTCTTCTTTACTTTAACTTTCATGATTAAGGCTCACTTGTTCCCTTAAAGTAGTATATTCATCTTCTTGAGATTCTTCCAAGTGATGAAGATCTCCCAAGGTTGGCTCCTTTATGCTTTTTCAAGAGAACCTACACAAGAAACATCAAAACAACTAGAGAAAAAAGAAGAGTTATAAGAGTTAGAATAAGAAAATCCTCACTTAGTCTTTCTTCCCTCTTTCTTTTCTCTCATTTTCTTTTCAAGCTATTTTTTCTTTTCTTGTGAAAACTCACTCTCTTTTTTAAACACTTTCTCTCCTTTTTCCACTCTAGAGTTTTTACTTGTCGCTCCCTTATTTCTCTTATTTTTCTCTCTCTCAAATTCCTTTAAGGTGGGACATGGACCAAGAAGTCCCTTGGAAGGAGTAGGGTGGCCCTTCACTTCAATTTTGTACTTCACAATTAGAGAATCTTCAACCACATCTTTTCCTTTAGCATGTGTCTCCTTTGCCTCATTTTCTTCAAGTCTCAACTTGACATCACTAGAAGTTCCACGCACTTCACCATTTGAATTTTTCTTTCTAACTTGTGAGTTGGAACAAGTTTTCTCTTCTTTGGTAGTTTCCAAACCATCATTCTTGACTTTCTTGTTTTCAATATTTTCAATCCTAGAAGTTATTTTTGGAAAGGAAAGTGTTCCTTTCTCGTCAAGAACATATTTATACCAATCTTGCCATAAGAAAATTTTATGTTCAATAAACCAATTAATTCCCAAACATATATGACAAGTTCCCATAGTATACGCATCACACAAAATCTCCTCTAGGTATTCTCCTTTAGCAAAAGTTATCTTCATCCTTTTGTCAACTATTATTCCATTATGTATATAGGGCTTTTGAATAACATAAGGTAATCTCAACCATGACACAAAATTAGAATTAATAAAGGTTGAGTTACACTGATCATCAATTTCAAGAACACAACCTCCATAACCTTGAATACTTACTTCTAATTGACAAAATCTTCTCTTAATTCCCTTTTTATCAAAGTAAGCTTTACAAGATTTACCACTAAAAGGATAACAATAAGAAGAATTTCACCTTTCAAGTTTGCTATTTCTCATGGTTCTACTTTTACTTTCTCCAACACAACTATATTCACAAGTATCACTTTCTTGTTTAGGAGAAGCACAATAAAAAGATGAAAAAGAGTGATCACTAGTAGGCTCATTCCGACTATCATATTCAATCTCACTTTCTTCATCACTATTTGCTTCACAAGAAGAGTGGATAGAAAAATTATACCTTAAAGCATAATCTTCATTTTTATGAGTTGAAGCATTAAAGTCTTCATCTTTATATTCATCTCCATATTCTCCATGGTCCTCATTAACTCCATAATTATCACCATAGCATTCTCCAATATCATAGCCACAATCATCAAACTCATCTTCGTAGGAGCAATCTGAAGCTATTGAAGACATTCTTGAAACAAACCAAATAGTATTAAAGAGTAAAGGACATCACCAAATTCACTCCCTCGCGTGTATTACTCAAGATGTAATCACTATACACTCGTGTATACACTCAAGATCAAAGGCTTTTATGACCACACTCAAATGATCTCACCACTCTTGCCTTTTTCCTCTCAAGGGATTTTCTATAATCTCTTTAAGAACCACGACTCAAATAATCCAAATATGTTCCAAGTATTGGCTCAGAATAGAGTTTATGTCAATAACAAAGAAGGTATAAAACACACTACGGACAAGGAATTAAAGAAATATACAATGAAACTAAAAGAGAAAAGCACGAACAATAGTTAGAACGAATAAAATAAGAGCACACAAAAACTAGTTTTGCACTAAGCATGGACTAAATACTCAAAGCAAACTAGCTAGAATAACCATGACAAGAAGTCGAACAAACATGGAAAGGATAGAATTTAAATGGCAAAAAACCAGGTCACCAAATAGAAAACTGTTTGAAGAAAGTGGCTATTGTTTGAACATTTTAATAAAAGGTGGCTAGCCATCAAAGGTCACTTCTGAATGTCTCTTGCAGAAACAACCTATCTCTACAAATTTTTGGAAATCTCACGCTCGAGCTTCAGCCATGTTTATCAAGTTTTCTGCTTAATTTTTCTTCAACAGTTCACAGATATTATCCAAATGACCCCACAGCTTGAACATGACTTCTAATCAACTATTCAATCAACCCCAATAGAGTTTTGCACCCACAACTTCCATGGATTTACATAGCCAACTTCATAATTTCTTAAGAAGTTTAAGGGTACTTTAATGGCGGCTCTGAGATTTCGGCACCAAATGACAAAGAGAGTAAAGAACTTCAATTTAAGCTTGTATTGGGTGAAAATTGTCGCCTTCGGTCAACACCTCGAGATGGTAGACCGAAGGAAAAACGAGCTGATGCTCCGAAGAGAAGTAACCGATCTCGTGATTGAGTCACCGAAGTCAGTTTCCAACAGCGTGACCGAAGACAAGTTAGACTTCGGGCTTTGGTGACACGCCATCCTACCCGAACGGTAAGGTCAGACAATCGAAGCCTTGAGACAAGGCTTCGGTTACCACCTTGGTTCCAGCGGCTTTGCAGCCCACTACTTTGCCCCACTAACTTCTCCATATTGCGGCTCTGATCGTGGGGAATGCACTTGCTGATGGTGGAGAACGTGGGCAAGGCTCTTAGGCTATAAATAGTAGCTCATTTTGTATTAAAGGCATCCAGAAATTTGTACTGAAACGCTGCCCAAATTTGTAATCACGTTCGTATATTGCAATACAGTTTATTTTCTCGTTTTTACATCTTTTTCACGTGTTATTTCAACTTTGATACGAAGAATTGCTTGTATCCGAATCCAAATTCGATTTGTGTACCTAAACTGATTTAGGCCCATACAAATTGGCGCCATCTGTGGGGATATAAGCAGTAACGCTTTGTTCCAAAGTTCCAAATCCGTTCTTTGTGAAAAGTTTGCGACTCAACGTTATGGCTGATAACGATAACAATGGTAACAATAATGACCGGGTTGACGTTAACCAACAACCTCTCGCCCCAATGACAACAGAAGAATTCCAGATGTATGTTGTCACCACGCTAAGAGCTCTCCAAAGTAAACAGGATGAGCAAGCTAGCATCAATGCTGAATTCCGCGCTTCACTGGAAGTGAGGAATAGCGCTGCCCCAAACAGTGCCCAGCCTTCGACTCCTGGTGGAGGCATCCCGCCCTTCGTTCCTCCGGGCGCGATAACAGGGGGACCTCACAACGGGGCCACGTCTGGGGGCTCGGGGAACAACTAAACTGCCACGCCACACTTCGGGATGTTTCCCGCCGTGGCGGAAACAACGTCCTCGGTCGACGTTGAAAGAATGAGTAGGGAAATCGAGGCTCGCATTGAGGCGCGCGTGGAAAAGCGCCTCGAAGGCTTGCTGGGGATAAATAAGGAGGAAGACGACCTCGACATCGAGCAATACAGGGAGCAGCCCTATAAGCCCGAAGCAGCTCCGACCCCAACTCCCCCGGGCTTCAAACTCATATTCCTAAAAAAGTATGATGGGACGACTGATCCCAAGGAGCACATAAGGGAATACATGGCCATGGTGAAGAGCAATGACCTAACAGTAACGCAGATCGAGTCGATGTTCTTAAAGAAGTTCGGTCAGTCGTTAGAAAAAGGGGCTCTTCGGTGGTATTTGTGCTTGCCAGCGGGGTCAATCTCCTCGTTTAAAGAAATGTCCAGCGCCTTTGTCAAGGCTCACACCGGGGCGCAAAAGATCCTCCAGAGGAAGGAGGATATATGTGAGGTGAAGCAGCGTCCCGGTGAGCCACTTAAAGAGTTTCTTGAGCGATTCCACGCTGAACGCATGGAGTTGCCTCGGATGGATGATACCTTGGCCATCATGGCATTTGAAAAGGGTATCAATAGTCGCAATTCTGGCGCTGCCGCTGAATTGCGTAAAGAATTACAACAATATTAGGTCCTGACGTGGGAGCATCTGCATAGACGCACTTACTCCAAAATCAGGTTGGAAGAAGCAGAGTTTAAGAACCGAGGTTATCATCAACATAACCGAGGTGACTCTTCGAATTGCGGCGAGTGCCACGAGGTAACTCGAAGGGGACATATGAACCTTACACTTCGACGAGGCAGCATGTTAGCCAGAGGTTGGGAAACACCCTTGGTAATTCATACCCAGCCTCTCATATAAGCCAAAGGCTTGGGGGGAAGGTTCAACCCAACGTGAACCAAAGAAACCCCTCGAGCTCCACTTCGGTCCCTAAAAAGGATCTTCCCCGGATCCAAGATTATAACTTCAACATATCGACCTCGGAGCTGGTCAATGTTGTCAAGGGGACAGCCGGGGTAAGGATTCCCAAAGATATGAGGACCCTGGCAGACAAGAGAAACCACAATCTGCATTGTGAGTTCCACGTAGATTATGGCCACAGAACCGAGGACTGCAAAGCTTTGCGCCTCGAGGTAGCCCACCTACTAAAGAAGGGAGTCTTGGCCGACTTCCTCACTGACAAAGGGAAAGACAACTTTTCCAAGAACCGAGGTGATGGACAACCACCTCGAGCTCCACCCACGGAGAGAGTAGTGAACGTTATAACCGGGGGGTCAGAAGTGAACGGTGTGAACTTCGCCGCAGCCAAAAAGTTCGCTAAGCTCTCCATCACCATTGAGAAGAGAACCCGAGTTGGAGGCTCGGGCAATGATATTGTCTTCGACGACGATGATTGTGATGGGATAATGTTCCCCCATCACGACGCTCTAGTTATCATGTTGAAGATCAACGACTCTGACATCAAAAGAGTCTTGATCGACCCCGGTAGCTCAGTTAACATAATTAGCTACGGGGCTATTAAGAAGATGTGGCTGAAGGGTGAAGTTGTTCCCAAGTCAACAGTGTTAGCTGGCTTCAACAACTCCACGGAGAAAACATTGGGTGAGATCACACTCAAAACATTCGCCGAGGGGATTACCAAGGAAACACTGTTCCAAGTTATGCCCGAGGATCTAGCTTACAATGTGATCCTCGGAAGGCCATGGATCCACTCCATGGAGGCTGTCCCTTCCACTCTACATCAAGTGATTAAATTCCCTACACCTTGGGGGGTTTGATCAATCAAGGGGGAGCAACGAGTAGCAAGGGAGTGCTATTCGGTTGCGCTAAAGAGTGGAGTCGCCCCGGTTGGGCCAAAACAATAGCAACGACTGGATTCGGGGTCGAGCGGGGAGGACGCCCGAGGAGAAGTCGACAAGGTTCCAGCTTGTATTCAAGAGCCTCGGAAGCAAAAAGCCGAGGACTCAACTATTGAAGAGTTGGAATCTTTCACTCTATTGAAAGATTTCCTCGATAGGAAAGTATTTGTCGGCTCGGAGTTGGACCCGGAGTTGAAAAAGGCAATCATAGAAGTTTTAAAGTCCAACCATGATTGTTTTGCATGGTCACATTCACACATGACGGGTATCGATCCGGAGATCATGACACACAAACTGAATGTAGACCCAAAATTTACCCCGGTGAAGCAGAAGAAAAGACCTCACGCCGGGGTCAAAAAGAAGGCGATCGAGGACGAGACCGCCAAATTGCAAGAAAACGGCTTCATTAGAGAAGTGAAATACCCCGAGTGGCTGGCCAATGTTGTGGTTATCTCGAAGAAGAATGGCAAGTGGAGAATGTGCGTAGATTACATTGACCTAAACAAAGCTTGCCCTAAAGACTCATATCCACTACCACAAATTGACAGGTTGATAGACTCCACGGCTGGACATAAACTATTGACTTTCTTGGATGCATACTCGGGGTATAACCAAATTATCATGGACCCGAAGGACAAAGAGAAGACCTCGTTCATCACAGACCGAGGTACCTTCTGTTACAAAGTGATGCCCTTCGGTTTGAAGAACGCCGGGGCGACATACCAAAGGTTGGTGTGTCGCATGTTTAAAGAGTACATTGGAAAGTCTATGGAAGTCTACATAGACGATATGCTCATCAAGTCGATCCGAATGGAGGATCATTTGCATCATCTGAGGGAAGCTTTTGCTGTATTGCAGCAATATGGTATGAAATTGAACCCTGAGAAGTGCGCCTTCGGCGTAGGATCAGGCAAGTTCTTGGGTTTTATTGTCTCCGAACGAGGAATCGAAGCCAACCCAGATAAAATCAGAGCTATTGAGGAAATCCCCGAGGAGCTAACCGGGGTAAAGGAAGTTCAACGCTTGACTGGCCGAGTCGCTGCCTTGAGTCGTTTCCTCTCAAGGTCTTCGGAGTGATGCCACAAGTTCTTCTCCGTTTTGAGAAAAAACAATCACTTCGAGTGGACATCGGAGTGTAAACAAGCGTTGAAAGATTTGAAACAATATTTTGCTAATGCACCGTTGCTTCCCAAGCCAAAGGCAGGAGAGACATTGCTGGTATATTTAGCGGTGTCTGAGGTGTCAGTCAGTGCTGTGCTGGTTCGGGAGGAAGATGGCAAACAGCAGCCCATCTATTATGTGAGAAAAACACTCCTCGATGCTGAAACCAGGTACCCACACTTGGAAAAATTAGCACTTGCTTTACTTATTACTGCTCGGAAACTACGGCCCTATTTTCAATGTCACCCAATAGCAGTAGTTTCAACCTTCCCCTTGAGAAATATATTGCACAAACCAGAGTTGTCGGGGAGGTTATCCAAATGGGCGGTAGAACTAAGCGAGTACGACATTACTTATCAACCTCGGACTGCCATTAAGTCCCAAATCTTGGCAGACTTCGTGGCTGATTTCAGCATCGATATTTTGCCCGAGGCGGAAAGGGAAAATTCCATGGCAAAAGGATCCCCTTCGGGACTGTGGGTACTATACACCGATGGGGCAACGAACTCCAAAGGTTCGGGGTTAGGCATTGTATTGAGGGCACCCACCGGGGAAAAAGTCAGGCATTCGGTTCGGTTAAAAAAGGTGACCAACAACGAAGCTGAATATGAGGCAGCTCTAGCAGGTTTGGAGTTGGCTAAAGAAATGGGGGTTGAAAGAATCGAACTGAGATGTGATTCACAATCGGTAGTCAACCAGATCCTCGGTGATTATACGACTCGGGAGCCCAGAATGCAGCTATACTTGGATCGAGCACAAAGGATATTAGCACAGTTCCAAGAATGGCAAATTAAACAAGTGCCTCGGGAGGAAAATACCGAGGCTGACGCCTTTGCGAATCTTGGTTCGGCGATCGATGAAACCCACTCGGGGACTGACTCAGTGGTTCGGTTGCTGTCAGCTCAAATGAGAGAGATGAAGTTGCAAGTTAACTCAGTGGATAACTGTTGGGATTGGCGAAGTAAGTTCATCTCCTATTTCGACTCGGGGACTGTCCCCCAAGATGAAAAAGAAGCAAGGAAGTTGAGGACTCAAGCAGCCTCGTATCAGTTGATCGAGGGCAACTTGTACAAAAGGTTGTACTGCGGCCCGATGGCCAAATGCTTGGGTCCCGAGGAGGCTAGATACGTGATGGCTGAAGTGCACGAAGACGAATGTGGCAACCACTCGGGGGGAAAATCCTTAGTTGTTAAGAGCTGGATATTATTGGCCCACAATAAACGCCTATGTGAAGACCTTCGTGCAAAAATGCGATAAATGCCAATGCCATGGGCGGATGATCCACCAACAGGCCGAGCCTCTTCATTCGGTGGTGTCACCATGGCCCTTTATGAAATGGGGAATGGATGTCGTGGGACCATTACCCAAAGGAAAAGGTGGTGTTCGTTTCATCTTAGTGTTGACCGATTACTTTACAAAATGGGTGGAAGCAGCGGCTCTCACCGAAGTAAAGCAAAAGCAAGTAGTCGACTTCATCAGAAAGAATATCATCTATAGGTTCGGCGACCCAAGAGAAATTGCTTGTGACAATGGTAAACAGTTCATAGGGGCAGCCATCACCGATTTCTTCAAGCAATGGGGAATCAAAAGAATTGCCTCGACTCCCTATCACCCAAGTGCTAATGGCCAAGCCGAGTCTTTAAACAGGATCATAATTGAAAATTTGAAGAAAAGACTTGACGAGAAGAAAGGTCCTTGGCCGGAGGAGTTGCCCGGGGTACTATGGGCCATGCGAACTACGGAGAAGAACAGCACCGGTGAAACTCCTTTCTCGCTAGCCTACGGCATGGACTCTCTCATCCCCGTAGAAGTGGGCGAACCAAGTCTTCGGTATGCTCACACAGTCGAAGACGCTAACCAAGAGGCAATGCGCATTGAGCTAGATTTGCTCGAAGAGAAGAGGGAATTAGCTTTGGTTCGGCTTGTTGCCCAAAAAAGGCAAATCGAAGCTTACCTCAACAGGAAAGCTAAATTTAGAGACTTCAAGGTTGGAGATTATGTGTTGAAAACTGTGAACCAATCAACAAAGGAGGATAACGGGGGAAAGCTTATTGCAAATTGGGAAGGACCCTATAGGGTCAAAGCAATCGTTGGAAAAGGCTCTTACCAAATCGAGTCTCTTCAAGGAGAACCCGAACCCCTGAATTGGAACATCTCCCATCTGAAGCGATACTACTTTTAGCCGAGGTAAATATCTTTCAGTTCTTTTCCAATTAAACAGCCCCGAGCCGAATGACGCTCCCATGGCATTTATAAAAAATGTACTAACTTGCTCCTCGTTCTATCTTTTTGCTTGACCTTTTCAGGAAGCGAACCGAACCGTTTCCAGTGCTCGGATCTTCACCAAGATTCAGAACCGAACACTGGGGGGGGAGAGAGAAGGGTTGATAACGAGGTCGACATCGAGCCTCCCAACCGAAGCTTATCTATCCGACAACCGGGGACTCATGCCAGAGGATTAGATTTAGTACATTGTAATTAGCCCGATAGCGGCGTGCGATCAATTTACTTTTATTGAAAGTTTGTTTTTGTTTTTTCTACCCAAGGTCCGTTTCGACTTGGTTTCATGTAAACAGCCTTTTTCGGGCTCATAAATATCAATAAAATGACTTTGTTTCCACTCATATAAAGTGACTTGGGTTTCATTCATTTTATCTATATAAACCTTGCACACCGAAGCTGCACAATGCATCGAATCGAGGGCGAGACGTCGTCCTAAGTTTGCATCAATCGAATTTAGTCTAAGTCTTGCAAGCATATCATTTATTTCCAAAGTGTTCGGTATATATGAAAAGCCAACACACGAAACTCACAAAGCAAAGATAGTCTTTCATTAAAAGCCCGAAGGCTGGAATTATTTACATCCAACAAATGACCCGAAGGTCCAAAATATAAGCATGAAAGCCCGAAGGCTAATGTCCAAAAAAGGCACGAAGGCCCAAAAATAAAGGAAAAACATCAAAGTATTTGCAAAATACAAAGGCTACGCCCCATCGGCATCTCCACTGCCCTCTTTGGCGCTATCGCCGCCTTCATCATCTGATCCTTCGCTCGAAGGGAGTTCATCCACAATCCTTTGAGCCTCGGCAGCAGCTTCCCTTGCCTTGACAATTTCGTCTTCAAGCACGATCTGCCCGGCCTGAACCTGTTCAAGTGCGCTAAGCCTTGTTTTGACAACGGCCCATGTTTCTTCAAACTTTGCCCTCGTTGCCCTAACCTCGGCTCGCTCATTAAGGTATGCGATTCTGCCTTCGAGCTTGGATACTTTGCCTCGAAGGGCTGGCACTTCATCCACTTGGCTTTGCAGCTCAACGAGTTTGGTGTTATACGCCCCAAGCTTGCTACGATACTTCTCACCTGCTTCAAGCACTTCGGTCTTGGCCCTGAAAAGTTCGGCCTCAAGGCGGGCATTTTCAAGGCTCAACCTCTAGCGCTCAGCAGTAAATTCACTTGTCGCAGCTTGGACACGAGCTTCAGCAGACTCCACAGCCACACGAAGGTTAGCCTCAGCTTTCGCCGAGGCTTCATTGGCGCATTCTAGCTCATTGTTTAGAATTGTGAATCGAGTCTCTAGCTCGGCAACTTGCCCCTTGAGAACCTTCTTCTAATAGTCCCAAGCGGCAGCAGCTGCTTGAAGCTCTTTAGCTCGGTCGCGCTCAAGGTGAACAGCTTGCAGTGCAAGGACCAAACTCTGCGTTTGAAACACGATGTCAGAACCCGCACAATAGTGAGATCAACCATGTAAAGTGCACACTAAAACTTACCCGAAGAGCTGAAGCGGCGGAGACGCCCATCAAACTCATGGGGCTGAGGTTCCGAAGGGCATGAGCTTCGGCAGGGCGAAGTAAGCCATCAAGGGCCATGATATCCTCTTTCGTGGCATCTAGCAAGTTAGCATCGGGATATATCTCCAAAGCCCGAGATGCAATGTTGGTAGGCTTCGGCGAGGCTCGAGAAGCTTTAACCGTGCTTTTGATCAGGCCTTCACCCACTTTAGCCTTGCCTTTTCGCTTTGCAGCCTCTTGGTCAGACTCCTCCACATGTATGACATCGGTCGTCCCACCAACTTCGGGCCTTGCTCTAGGAATGGATTCGGCGGCTAGTTCTGGCCTTTCCTCGGGGATCAAAGGGGGGAGCTCTTCATCGCTGGGTACATCGACAAGCCCCCGGCGCTTTGTGATCAGTGCTTCAGCAGCCGGAGCAACAGCCTCTTCTACCCGAGGTCCTTTCTCTTTGGCCGCCCGCTTCGAAGTGACCCTCTTTCTTTTAGCACCTGGGGAAGGAAGAGAAGCAACTTGTTTAACATAAGTGTGTGTGGTGGTGGAAACGCAAGAAAACCGACCCAAGAAAACCTCTTCACCTTGTGAGGTCCCCGGGCTAGATAAACCCTTGGCTTTTTCATCGATGAGCCGCTTCGCCAGGGTCGCCATTTGGGCAACGCCTTTGGCGATGTTGAGCACTGTCCTCTCTTTTTTCTTCTTCTCCTTCTTGCCTCTTTCCTCTCCTCCCCCCTCGACATCCATCTCTGCTTCTTCTTCCTCATCGGCGTCTCTTATAGCCTTGCTTGGAAGACCTGCATGAACATATCAAACCAAGATAAATTAGAACCCAATGGCTCGAGGCGAGTCTAAGGAACCGAAGTCATCAATGACTCACCATGCCTCTTGCACGCCCATCGGTTCTCTTCCAAACCGGCCAACACCATCCACTACCGCTCGGGGCGCGTCTTCATTTGCATAGCCTCGGTAACCCACTCAAGCAAGTTCCTTGGTGGGTCAACCGGGACCTTTTCAGCTGCAAACCAAAGATGAAAGGATAAGCAACAGTTATGCCAATTCAAAAACCGAGGGAAGAACGGAAGCAGGCACTTACGTTGGGCATTCCATACTTCGGGAAAGCCAGGTTCGGTTGACAACAACCTCGTGGGGATGAGCATGTATCGATCGTTCCAACCTCGATCCCCATGGTCCTCGCTCTTACTCAAAATGGCGTAAGAACCTCGAGGCAGAAGAGCAACTACCCCGGCTTTGTGAAAGTAAGGATAATAGAGTGAAATCAGATGTTGAAAAGTGAAAGGCAGATCGGCTTTGTTACTCAAATACTCGAGGGCTTGGACGACCCTCCAAACCCCGGGCCCAAGTTGGGCTAGACAGAGATTATAAGACCTGCAAAATACATCGATGATAGGATGTACTGGCAAGTTGAACCCTATGGTGAAAGGGTAGGTGAAAACCGAAGAATACCCTTCAACATCCGTAGACACCGCCGAACCAGGCGCGGGAATCCTAATCTCCACCTCGGGCCCCCAACGACAATCAGCCCGAACTGATTCAGGCCTCTCTTCGGTTATGATACTTGGTGTGATGTGGACGGGAATATTCCTCTTTTTCCTCTTTTGGGCATCTGATTGAGCGTGAACCTTTAAATCCTTGTCGTTGTTGAAACTAGAAGGAATCACCAATCGAGGGTCGATCTCGACCTCGAGAGGAATTTTCCTCTTCGATTTTTTTGACGGCCCAGCCTCGGTCTCGCCTCTGGGATCGCTTGTCCCACTCACTTCGGCAACGCCTACCGAGCCGCCCACCTCCTTGGCACTGGTGACGTCATCACCTCCAACGTCACCTTCATCCCCTTCGCGATCGTCATCGCCTATGTCATGTCCTGCATGTAGACTCATTTCAGCCCTATCACGGCCAGCCCTCTCCTTCCGCCTCTTGGGAGCAGGAGCGGCAGATGTGGCCTCACCGCCACCACTCGCTTCAACCACCTGCAATGGTGGCACGGATATTATAGCCTCATCATTCATAGCCATGGCAGCGAAACGCTCTGCCCTTTCACCAGAGTCGCTTGAGCCATGGCCAGAATTAGTAGCGGAGACAGTAGCAGACATGATGATAGTTAAAGAGAGAAAACGTTAGAGACTGAGAGGTTAAATGCAGAAGCAATTGGTGCAATGGCGACTCTGAAGTTTTGTTTTCTTTTTCTGACTGAAAATTTCAAGTAAAGAGAAGGAAGGCAAAATGGCGTATTTATAGTGATCACACACGTGCAAGTGGGAAAAGCTAATGATGACTGAAACGTTGGAGAAAACAAAAAGACGGCGTGACCGTTCGGAGACCTATCAAAAGCCGCCACGTAATGCGGAGCGGCGACCAGATAGATGTGGGACTTTTAAAATTCGTGGATAGGGTTTTGCCACGTCGATTTCCCGCTTAAATTCATTCCACTCCTCGGCGACTTCGACGTCTACCGAGGAGTGGGGGGACTATTGTATTGGGTGAAAATTGTCGCCTTCGGTCAACACCTCGAGATGGTAGACCGAAGAGAAAACAAGCTGATGCTCCGAAGAGAAGTAACCGATCTCGTGATTGAGTCACCGAATTCAGTTTCCAACAGCGTGACCGAAGACAAGTTAGACTTTGGGCTTTGGTGACATGCCATCCTACCCGAACGGTAAGGTCAGACAACCGAAGCCTTGAGAAAAGGCTTCGGTTACCACCTCGGTTCCAGCGGCTTTGCAGCTCACTACTTTGTCCCACTAACTTCTCCATATTGCTGCTCAGATCGTGGGGAATGCACTTGCTGATGGTGGAGAACGTGGGCAAGGCTCTTATGCCTATAAATAGTAGCTCATTTTGTATTATAGGCATCCAGAAATTTGTACTGAAACGCTGCCCAAATTTATAATCACGTTCGTATATTGCAATACAGTTTATTTTCTCGTTTTTACATCTTTTTCACGTGTTATTTCAACTTTGATACGAAGAATTGCTTGTATCCGAATCCAAATTCGATTTGTGTACCTAAACTGATTTAGGCCCATACAAAGCTTAAAAAAAAAAAAAAAAACCCAAATGAGATCCGAAAACTAGATCTTTAAAATTGAGTTTTTCACACTTCCTCTTTAAAATTAATCCACCCCCAGCGGTAGTAAAACAAATGATGTAGTAAGAGAACTTCAAATAAGAAATCATGAATACGGTATGCGAATATAAAACACGGATCCAACAATTTTTGACCAAACTTTTGAACACGGTTAGCGAATTAAAATTCAAGGCAGTGAACTTACACAACCAGCATATATAAATATATATATATATATATATATATATATATATACACACACACGTATGTATATTAGTACTACTCCCTCCGTCCCAAAAAGACTGTCTGGTTTGACTGGGCACAGAGTTTAAGAAAAAAAATGAAATCCTGTGGTGTAAAATGAAAAGTGTGTGTAATATGAGCTAGTGTCTTTAAATCCTGTGGACCTAAACAAATCTTATATTTAAAGAGTTGCCATAAAAGGAAAGAGACACTCATTTTGGGACAAACAAAAAAGAAAAGGTAGACAGTTTTTTTGGGACGGAGGGAGTATTATAGAAGAGCGAAGGAGAGGTGCTTGAGGTCGTGCTGCCTATGGGTTAGCGCCACCGTTTTTGTAAAATAGCCATTTTTTGGTTCACTGCTGAAGCGATAGCCATATTTTACAAACCAATGGATTCACTAAATAGCCACTTTTATAATTACTAATTAAAATATAGCCATTCTTGGCAGCCACTTTTAGTACTATAAAATAAAGCATAGTGAGATTTTGCAAAATCAACTGGCTACTTTTGGGTCGCTTTGAATATTAATACCCACTTTTAAGTAGTTTAACGTGAATTTAAAAAAAATTCTAGAGTTTACACTGTCGTCAGTGAAATTTCGAGATAAAATTTGCACAGGTTGCCAAGCTAAAGAGCCACTTTTACCGCTATTACTTGAACAATATCATCACAATACTTAAGTTATGTAACTCTTATTTATGAGTAATGTCATAGAGTTGGTAAAAAAAATAAAGAAATTAATCAAAATAGTCACTCAAGAAATAACTTAAATAAAAATAACTGGCGTACAATTAAAATGAATCACATCCAAAATAGATAAGAATGAAACTCTATGTTGGACTAGAGCTTGTGCTAGCACATAAAAAGGTGAATTTCACGTACTAAATTAATAGAAAGATTACACACATCATTCGTAACTAACATGAAATTTTAAAATTTAAAAAAATACTTCGTAACAACATTACAGAACAATAAAAAAATTTAATAAATTTACAGCGTGAACTTGGACCCGTACTGGCACGGGGCTAATGTCACTAGTGTGTGTGTATATATATATATATTTTCAATTTTCAGATTATTTTTTAATTTCAGAAAATAATAAGGTAAGGATTAAAAATTGATAGAACAATTCATTTTCCAAAGCTATGATACCAATTCATGTAATATGATACGCGGAAACAAGAAATTAAGCCAGAGTCAAGCAAAAAATAAGATAATAAGGATAGGTGTAGAAATAGAAAGGAGGGGGAATAGATTTGAGAAGAAAGAAGGGATAATCCAAAAATTAAAATACATTAATCATTAGATTTAATCCAAGAGTGAAGAGAATGAACAAATACATCATACTAATATAAAAGAGCCAAACCCAAAAACAAAATATAAAAGACCATTTTACCCCCTACAGCAATAAAAGTAAAAATAGTAAATAGAAGTTAATAAAAAATTACATTGCATTACACATTACACAAAAAATTACTACCCATACATTACACAAAAAATTATTACCCATTACACAAAACATGAGAAAGATACACGCACAGTTCATCACTAATAAATATAGTAAATAGAAGTAAATTCAAAATGACACAAAAAATCAGAAACATACGCGTATAGTTCATCTGCCTAACTCCTGAGTTGCATTAACTTCAGCTGCCTAACTCCTCACTTCACTCCCCAGACACCGGACCTTACAACTTCCGGTGATGCTCTCATCTGCTGCATAATAACAAAGCAATCGTTCAACTTCCAACGATCCTCTAATTGTACATACATCTTCCAATCCTTGCACGTAACCACACAGGCTAGGCGCCTTTTCCGATTACAACAAAAGTATTAACTATGGAGTTACCCCTAATTACTTCAATCTCATCACAAGATGCTTCCCCCAAGTTATCAGATCTGTTTGGCTTCCCTTCGTGGTTATGCCCTCTGTACAGCTCCTTCTATCTGTCTATATCCGACAATTAATGTATGCCTTCTTTCAAATCCTATTAGACATTATATAAATTAGATTTGTTTGGTTTTATTTTGAAATATTAGCAACAGTTGCAACAGCTAGGTAACATAGTTAAATTCCCCAAAAGAACCGCCAATTTTGCTACAATTTGTACAAAGTGTTCTGATATTCAATTTGCTTTTGCAATTTCTCTTGCAGCCGTTTTGCTTTCTCCTTCGGAAATTGGGTACAAATTCAAAATCTTTTCTTTTAGTTCAGTACAAATTTAACTTATACTTGCATAAACTGTCATGTTGCCGTCGAGCTTTCCAGCTAAAGTTGCATCATAGGTTAATCAAACCACTTATTTTTCAATATTCTCTTACGTGTCGTTGATTAGATGACCATCCAGATTTATTATATATTTTAATATTCGCTCAATACCTGCTTTATGTGCAAGTCCTTCCACAATAATTTATGTATATATAGTGCTTAAATCTGGTTCGTAGACAACATATATCCCAATGGCGAGCGATTTAGACGAGGGCAAACAATGCCGACCTATTAGCGAGTTCAGACCATTGCAAAGTGAATGACTTATTAAAGTGTTAGTGCTTCGCCGAGGCCCAATAAGAGACTATAAAACCTCAAATGGCGAGGGTGTTATCAGATTGGTGGTATTCGTCGATGAAGAGGTAAAATCCCTTCAATTTTTTATTCTGCTTACAAAATAGCAATCACCCTGCCAATCTCTGTAATTATGCTGCAAATTTGTCATATGATAGGGGACGAAAATACATGGTATTCTCTTCAACGAACAGATCCAAACATGAGAAGACTACTTCGAACCACTTCAGGCATATTACATCGAAGATAGGAAGATATTGACCCTAAAAGCCAAGTACTTATCTGTGAATGCTGATGTTGAAATTTCGTTCCGCCAGCACACAAAGGTCACAGAATGTTACAGTGATTTTCTAACTCAGAACTTCGCCAATGGCTTCATTTCTTTTGTTGAGGCTGCAAGGATGCCAATGGGGACTTTGTTTGGTAATAAGCAACAACCATTTATACGTATTTTTACCTACATTTTCTGGTACATTTCTTCTACACTAATTTGATATATTTTACAGATGTCATAGACATTTTATTAGAAGTTAAAACACTAATTGGAGAAGGACGCAACACAAGGCATGAAATAGTAATCACTGACGATAGGTTGTAAATTTCATCTTGCCTTCCTGATTATGTTGTTACAGAATACATCCATTTCACTTCAACATAATCTCTTTGCTCCAGTCTGATTAATAGCTTAATTTTTAGCAATATATATATTCCCCACATATTATTTTAATTGTAGATATGACCGCAAAATATTGACATTGTGGGGAGACTGTTGACACCCAATTTTGTCCTTCCCTTTGTCTATAATTGGCCATAATTTAAATTAAAAGGTGCAATTTAACTGTTTGAACAAATGTGTATTAGATTGCATGCATTTACTCGCATTATCCTCTATTTATACATTATATACATAATTGTGGCAATATTACGTAATTTTATATCATTTAGGCTACTTGTGAAATGTGTTTGTTTGTGCAATTTTGTGCATTTATAAAATTTAATAAATATTTGCGGCTATTTATATTTAATTAATTTAACTTGCATCCCAATTTTCTTTATATGTGTATTTTAGTTTCATTTGTCTTATTTTATTCAATGAATATACATCCTTATATCGTTAAATATTTTTTGCACCTATTAATCTAATGTTGGTCTAATACAACACCAATTTTATTTCATATTCAATTCATTTTTGAACTTAGACTTTTAGTCTAACCAAATGCATCCTTTGAGAAAATTCTACAAATCACTTCAAAAATCAAATCCTCCATCTCCTATAATTCCTAAGTCAAGCAAAAAATATCCCCCAATCTACTCCCCAAAGCATCCTAATCACTCTCCAAATCTCCATATAATCACTCCTTAACCCCTAATGACTCCTTTGATCTCTCCCTGATCCCCATAATCATAACCCCAACGGTCCACAACCATCTCCTTCTCTTATCAGTGCTATATATGCAGTAAAAAAACCAAGGGGAATGGGGACTACTCATTGATATTCTTCAATAAATCTACAGCCCATACGCACACATACACTCATCTCTCACCTTCTCCAATACCGATATATACACACAGAAAAACTGAGAAGAACAGATACATTACACACACCCCCTTTTGGGTCTTCCTCTCCATTCTCCACACCCACAACCCGCACACACAATACACATACACAAACAGTAAACAGAGACGCCATACATACACACTTCTATACACACACGCCAAACCAGATCGGGACAAAGAGGTTGGGAGCAGGGAGATCTACCAGAAATACTCATTACCGGCGAGTCCTTGTTTCCTCCTCTGTTCCGTTTACCTGACATTCAAGCTCAAAGAAAACAAAGGGGAAAAAATCAAGCGGGGGTGGGGTGGCAGCGACACCACCGGAGTTCTGTTCCTTGCCGGATATTCGGGTCGGAGTCGCTCCTCCACCCCCACGCGACTGATTTTACGATCCTATCGCTGTCGCCTCGATTTGGGTTTTTGATTACCCATTTATGTCAGGGATTCATTCACGATTCTGGATTTAACTGTTATCTTTTTTTTAAAAGGCATTTTGATTTTTTATTTCTGAGGCTAACACTGTGTTTATGTAGTTGTTTGGTTCAATTTTCTCGACGAATTGCGAGATTGATTCCGATTTATGCGTGTTTCTTCGTTGAGGTTTTGTTTTGGCAGCGCTCTGTGATTCTCTTTGTTGGTCTGCTAAGTTCCTTTGATCAGTTGGTACAGAAGTACAACAATTATAGATACACGTGTACAAACGTTGCTAATCACATTATTATTGGAATGCTTTTGAATGGGCTCTGCTGACTTCTGAAGCCTATGCAAAAATACACATTTTGAGGCCACACAAAGAATTGACGGATATACACAACGAATTGACGAATATTGAATTGACGGATTGATTTGAACATGATACTACACTTGAACGACCCATCCCCGTGTCCCTAAACAAAACAAAAAGGCTATGATGACGTGTATAAGCCGTTATTACAAACGAGCCGGTGATGAAGTGACGAGACCGGTACTTGGCATGGCAACACGACCGGCCGGCGTGTTCGCAGCCGTACTGACGTCCCTAACTTCCACTCAATTCATACACACATGAGCCGACACTTTTAAAAATCCCCTTCCCTTTATTTTAAAACTATTATTGTTATTGTTATTATCATTATTATTGTTGTTTTAAATCATTATTATTATTATTATTATTATTATTATTATTATTATTATTATTATTATTATTATTATTATTGTTTTATTTTATTAATATTATTATTACTCACTAACTTATTTTTTTCATATTTTTTGCGAGGTGAAATTGGATGAAATACGATGAACTATTTTGGAGGAGGACCCTTTTTATTGACTTCATTATTATTTGCTAGTATTATTATTATTATTATTATTATTATTATTATTATTATTATTATTATTATTATTATTATTATTATTATTATTATTATTATTATTATTAATTGTCATACTAATTCATATTTTACAATTTTTTACGAGGAAAAAGCCAATTAGTGAATTTAAACATTTTTATAATATGCATGATTATTCGCCTATTTTTAGTTAGTTATTTATTATTTCATAATTCTTAGAATCCCAATTATAAGTCCGGCCGGTAACCACATTTGTGGAATCTGAGAGGTGCCTAACACCTTCCTCTTGGGTTAATTTAAACCCTTACTCAGAATTCTCGGTTCGTAGATCAAGTATCGGAGTTAATATTAAAATTTGCTAGAAACAAAGCAGGTGCCCTAATACGCGTAGTTAAAAAATATGTTAGGTGGCGACTCCAAGTCTTTACCCGCAAGTCCCAATAAGTCGAGCCCTGTTTCGTACTCTAACCGGGGTTCGGGAAAAAATGGGCGTCGACAGAAAGGCGACTCCGCTGGGGACATCAAGGTTCAAACCATAACAGACTTTAATTGGGATTCTTTACTATATTCTTTTTTCCGTTATTTATCAAAAACTAATATTTTCTTTCTTTTCCTTTTGCAGGTTTGAAGTTTAGTTTTCGATTTCATTTGTGTTTTCTTTTAATTTGTTATCTGTCTCCACTCCTCGAATTCATTTACACTTGCACACATAATAAACGGTTACGTGGATCTCACAGCCGTTTCACTCTCAAAAAACCCTTTAGGACGGACGTTTGGAGTATAGTTGGTCCGTGGTACAACCAACCCCTTCAAACGATCCCCACTCTTTGGTCGTCCGCCAGAGGAACCATATCCTTGTCTAGACTAACCCACTCTTGGTAGGTTCTTACATCACGTCCTCAAATCTTCTATGATTTTTATAAATCTTTTTCTTTTAAAATAATTTCACTTCATATATTTTCTAGTTCATAATATCCTAAACTTCAGTTATTTTCGAATCTTCTAAATTTTTTTCACTTCATAATTCTTTTGCGTTTTTTCGAAATTTTCAACCTATTTTTTAGAATTAAATTGTTTGTTTCTCCCTTTTAAAATTTACTTTTTTAAAAAAAAATTCGATATGTGCACCATTTCCATAAATTTGCCAAATCTTTTTCTTAAAACAGTTTTCACTTCATAATTCTTTTCGCATTTTTGAAAATATATTGCCTAACTCTATTCGCATACTTTTCAAAATTAACTTGTTTGATTTGTCTTTCCCTCTTTTAAAAGTTGGTAAAATATTTCAATATGTGCATCTTTTCTTTTTCGTGATTTTTAATATTATCTAGTTTATATTAATCATATCCTTCGAAACTAACGTGTTTGTTCTTATCCTTCTAAATTTATTTTACGAAATACTTCAATATGTGTGCATTATTTTACAAAACATATGCATTTCTTTCAAAAACTTGTGCATTTCTTTTAAATTTGTGCATGTCATGCATACCTTCCGCCGTTCCTAGCAAGTTTCTAAATCGTGTGGTAGTTACGACCACCTCTTCCCTCACAAAAATCTCCTTTTAAGGGGAACAACTTGGAACCTATTTGGCCCGAGATGTTCCTGCTCCCGAGTTGTTCGCTTGGGAGGATAATAAAACTCAGTCTAGCTAACTCCACTCTTTAGTAGCAGCGTTAGGAATCATGCATCATGACATATCATTAGTCGACTTGTTCTCAAGTCCAATAGGCCAACTGAACGGGTTTTTGGCCTTAAAAAGTGTTAAACATGATTTATTGGCATATACTTAAAAGATTGAACGTGTAAATGTAGACCGTTTATTGGAATTATTCTGCATTCAATGCCACTCAAAGGCACAAATGGTAGCCGAAGAGGCATCAAAACCGAAATTGAATCAGAAACGACTGTTTATTCCTAAGCGGTTGAAATCATTCTGTATTCAATGCTATTCAAATGCAAAAAGGTAACCGAAAAGGCATTAAAGGCCCAATTTGAAGCAGAAATGACCGTTTGATAGACGGGAAGACACATAATGCGCATTTATCCTTTAGGCATTATATAAAAACTTGCCATCCGTGGTTTGTTAAAAGTCCATTAGCATTTTCCTTCTAAAGTGTGTAAAGGGTTCTCAACTCACAACGGCACATCTCCCCATATCATCTGTTGAATTTGTTTTCAAAAGCTTGTGCCACACGTTGATCATTTTTCTCACAGAAAAGCGAATCTTAGTCATTTTTCTTCACCCTTTTCCTATCATCCTCCACCTTTTCCAAAAAGATCATGGCCACTAGAACATTTGACATGGTTGTTGAAATTCCTCAGTTACTCAGAGATTGGTGGGGAAACCTTAGCATAGATCAACAAGACCGAGTTAAAGTGGTGTTGGGGAACTTGATTTCACTAATGGAGCACACGGCAACGAAAGGGATAGTAGAAGCAGCAGTACCCTATTGGGATGCAGACCGATCAGTTTTTCACTTTGGGAGTGTAGAATTGACACCATTACCGGATAAAATAGGCGGGTTAACTCAGTTTCCATTTGAAAGTCAAGAAGTCTTGATGCCTGAGAACACTACACCCGAGGAGTTCTTCGAAATAGTAGGGTTTAAGTCCGAGTTATGCACAGACAGTATAAGGCAGTCAGGAATTTTTCTAACTTCCCTTTACATAAAATTTGGGTATGGAGAAGCATTTCAAGAATCTGAAGACTTTTTCAGTATTAACCGGGCAGATTGGCAGGAGCGGAGGGTACTTGCGTTTGTCACCTGCTTTTTAGGAACTGTCATGTTTCCAGAACACAAGGGACGAGTTGATGTTTGCATGGTATCAACTGCTGATGTCCTACTCAAAGATTTTGACAAGAAATACACTTTGGTACCTATGATCGTTGCAGAACTTTACCGAGCTTTAGAAAGATGCAAGAAGGGCGCTAGTTTTTTCGAAGGTTGCAATTTGCTTTTACAAATTTGGTTGATGGAGCATTTGCACAAGAAGAACAACACAGACAAAGGCTTCCACTCCATACCAAGAGAAAACTATATCTTGACACATATCACCCGCATGAACAGTGCTCTTGAAAAGTGGGGCCGGCCAACAACCACCGAAGGCTGGCACTACAGGCTTTCTCAGTTGGCATCCGAAAATATACAATGGATGTTTGACTACTTTCCCAGCACTACAGTAATCACACGGTCGGAAAGGGACTCATTTCTCATCTTAGTGGGCTTTAGAGGAGTTTACCCATACACTCCTTTAAGGGCACTTAGACAAGCGGGGAGAAAGCAGATTGTACCCCAAATCATAGACATCAGAAGTTTCAAAGCTGATATTTCTGGAGGAGTGATACCATTCAAAGACAAGATATTAGAACTTTGGAAAGCAAGGCATCGAATGGAATTTGAGACTATTGGACGAGACAGATTTGATGCAGGCTATGATGAAGATTATCCAGGCTGGCTAAGGAAAGACATAGCAAAGGCAGTTCAACCAAGAGCAACAAAGAAAAGGAAAAGAAATGCCGATGAATTGGAATCTGAGTGTAAGAGGCTACACAAACAACTGGCAAAGGCACGAGAGAAAATAACGAAGAAGCAAAGTTTGGTCGAAGCAAAGGACAAAGAAAAAGACAAATAGCGCAATAAGGCAGAACTCCTGACAAAACGCATAGAGTCTATCGGTGTATGGGCTAGCAAAGGAATGAACTCTGTGGCTGAAAAAGAAATAGAGGAGAAAGGAAGGAAGGCTTGGGAAATGTTTAAAAACTTTACATTCGACATATCCCGGCTCTTAACTGACGCAGACAACATCATCTTCCAAGGGAATTCATCAGGGACAAGTTCGGTCGAGAAAGACTCACCCGAATAGGAAGAAGATGAATCTTCTGAGGATGGATCAACATGAAGAATGCTCGCTCAGGCCATGATCTGATTTCCTAGCAATGTTTAGTCTTTTCCTTCTCTTGCATTGTTTCAATATCAACCATTGTAATAAAGACCAATGTTTGATAAATGCAAATTCTCTTTTAGACTCCGCATTTTATAGCAAATGAAATGATACATGTGGCACAAAGCACTTTTCAAATCATCGTGCGTAAAACGGTCCTTTATATTATAGAATGCATTTCTTATCTGATATGTGTGCATTACGTGAATTTGCTTGGTTGCTCTAGGTCTCTTTCTACCTAAGTAAATCCCTTCCCAAAATCCAATCTCCTACCAAGGCACCACATCTCCTTACTCTATGCCCAAATCATGATATTAGAAATCTTTTGCATGGCTTGATAATTCCCTATCCCTTATGAACTCAAAACCTATTATCCAAAAGGTTGGCTTAAGTTGAATACCAAGGCAGAAGATTTGGCCAAGCAAAGCGCACTTATCAAGGATTTTTGAAAGCAACAAGAGTTTGTAATAGCAGACACTATACACACAAAGCAGAAATTGATAGGACAAGAGATTTGTTGGTCAAACTCAAAGGCACACATGACTTAGCGAAATACTTCGTTTTGACACAATGTCTGAGGATCATTTTGTCGGTCTAGTTTATATTGTAATACATTTAAGATAATCCAAAATATTTCCAAACTTGCACCTATTCATGGCCAAAAAGACGTTCAAAGTGTTATCACAAGGTAATAAGGAAGTGAGAAATGACCGGAACACGCTTGATGATACAAAGGTTTATGCATAACAACCAAATTAGGAGGTTGATTCAATTTGGAAAAGAATAGAAAGGCGCCGTAACAAAGACTCCACTATATGACGGAGCTAGACGCTCTTGCTGAGTATTGGAAGCATATCCCTACCAACTAGCAAGTGTAGGACGAGCCGATGATCTCAAGATGAAGTTATTTGAGACACTTACAAAATTATGAATTAATTTTATAACAGTCTTTACTGAAGCAGTGATCTAAAGAATATACATGATACACCGAGAATGGACTCTTGGCAACAAAATCTACCTGACAAGCAAAAGCTAAGGCAAAGATTGAATTGCAGCAGTCGGTTGATAAGTATGAGAGACATTGAGTATCTCTCTCAAAGACACATAGGCATCATGACACACAAATTTGCGAGAAAGGATGACAAATGCACTAAGGTCTTGGTGTTCGACATAAGCCAACTTCCTTTTCAGTCATATATATACCCCTTACCCGAAATCCTTGTCAATTTTTTATTGTGATCTAACCAGACCCATCTTCTACTCAAGCGAGCATCAGTCATTTAACAAAAAATCCTTGTCTTCACTGCTACATAAAGCACCCAAGCAATCTTTCAACGTCTATAGAATTTGTCGGTCTCTAAAATTCAAGTGCTAATCTATCATCTGCGGTCTAGGCATCCTCTTAAGCTTATGTGACATTTTTTTTAAAAACTTGCTAATGTGCTAACTCTGTTTTGTGCATGTTGTCACTTTATTACGGTTACTTTGCGCTTGAACACCGAAATTGGTCAAGAATCTGCATTGAGAAAAAACCGAAATGTCAAGCCGAGCTGAAAATATTTACCTTCTGGAACAAAGCCTTTCAAACCGCCAGCATGGGACACCGAGAGAATCCAGACAATCCCAATTCCACTTCCGTACAACTTGTAGTATGAACGAACCAAAATCGGTTGACAATATACTCACACAAGAGTCGCAAGAGAGAAATCTAATCACTTTACCACCGAAACTGGTAAAACTCACAACCTCATACTAAACCCGACTTATACAATTAACAACCTCCCTCTGTCAAGGCTTTCAACAACAACCTTATCAGGCCCGACGCAATTGAGGACAGACGAAAAGATAAAACCTCACACCCTTACTCCTTTAGCTCAAACAAAAGATATTGCGACCAACAAACGAACTACTCCCCAGAGACCTATCCGGGATTTTGATCCAACAAAGATCTTCACCTATCACTCAAACATTCAATACCGTTACGCCGCACAATACCCAGCACAACCCAAGACAAATACAACTTTGGGGGACAACCTCCACATCCAACAAATCGAACCTCAGTCTGAGAATGCAAGTACCCACACAATCAGAGTCATCAATCATCACACTAAAGGACGAATGCAGATTCAAGCCAATACACTGGTATTCAGTGCAATGCAACCACTTTGTTTCGACTAATGAATCTTTCTTTGAGAGCAGATGTTTCAATACAAACACAAGATTCACAGACGATCATAACATACAAGATAACACTTTAGCCACGTCAGGCTTATAATATGACGACCAGTCACGTCAGGCTTAAAATATGACGACCAGCCACGTCAGGTTTAAAATATGACGATCAGCCACGTCAGGCTTATAATATGATGGCTAGCCCAGTCGGGCTTAGAATATGACAATTAGGCTCGTCCGCCTTAGAATTGGACATACTCATACTTTCTGTTTCGCAGGCATTACTATAATCAGCCATGTCCGGCTTTAAAATAGGACAAATTCACATACTTTGTTTTGCAGGCACTACTATAATAGGCTCGTCCGCCTTAGAATTGGACATACACACGTATTTATTGTTTATTTTGCAGGCACTACCATGATATGATGATCTATCAAAAGCAATAAATTGGGGCAGAATTTTTGAGGATCTCCGCAAAAATTCCAAAAGATGCAAGCTGACACTGGGGCAGAAATTTTTGAGGTATCCTAAAAAATTTCAAGAGGGACGAAGTACAAAAACTAGGAGTTCACCGAAGAAAACTTGACCAAACCCCAACATTCATGAAAGCATTATAAAAGCAGAAAAAATGACGACTTTCCTAGCGGCGTTGCAGACATGATAATGACATTTTATTAGCACTTCACTTTACTTTTATTCGCAGGGTATACAGCCCGGCGACAGGCACTTTACTTTTTATTCGCAGGGTACACAGCCCGGCGCGATAAGACAAAGAACTCCTGACAAGAAGGCAAAATAGCTCTTGACGAGCAGGCAAACAGCTCCTGACAAGAAGGAAAAATAGCTCTTGACGAGGAGGAAAAATAGCTCTTGACGAGCAGGCAAACAACTCATGACAAGAAGGAAAAATAGCTCTTGACGAGCAGGCAAAATAGCTCTTGACAAGGAGGCAAAATAGCTCTTGACGAGCAGGCAAACAGCTCCTGACAAGAAGGCAAAATAGCTCTTGACGAGCAGAAAAAATAGCTCTTGACAAGGAGGCTCTTGACGAGTAGGCAAACAGCTCCTGACAAGAAGGAAAAATAGCTCCTGACGAGCAGGCAAAATAGCTCTTGACGAGCAGGCAAAATAAGCTCCCGACGAGCAGGCAAAATAGCTCTTGACGAGAAGGCACTTATGATACACAAATATCTCATAACGAGGGACCACAACACATTGACAATTGACAATCCAATGATAGGAAAGTCCATTTGACATTTACAAATATTTTCTGCAAAAACTCACATTTTATTGCAGGAAACAGCGGGACAGTGTTCCAAGGTATACAACCCGACACGACAAACAATTATCTCCTGACAAGATGCACATAAATGAATATCCCCAGAGGAGAAGCATATATTTCCTAACACCCAAAGCACCTGGAAACAGACTAGACAACTACATGACAAAGGAGAGCTCAACTTTACAGGGAGTTTACTTTATCATCATCTTTTGTTGCGCTTATCCTACTTTGTTGCAGGACACTCTTCGACCCCTTGACAGACCCTTGAGCTAATTCCTATATTTCCATACTTTCCTAGAAAATCACTATCACACATGAATTTGTGCAACCACAAAACCTTGAATGCATACTATGCACCGTTATGGAACCCGTGCTCAATCCTACATATAATATCTTTGCTATACCGCAAACTATCTATTGTTGCCGAGTTCTGAAGCACTCAAATTTATATTTCCGTACTCGTATCAGTAATCTACCTAATCTTTCATCCCTGATTGCATGCCAGTCTGTGTTCTTTCCTATTCAAGCCTATCTGTACTAATCGTGCGTGTTTTCATACCTAATCGTGCCCATCTGTTTGAATCGTGCATACTTATTGTGCTTTACTCTTCAGTATTCCCCAGCTCATTCAAGACAATATTGAAGGCAAGATGACTCATTTATCGAGACGAAGTGAAAATTACGTCTGTGTAAACACCTCTTTATGGGTGTGTCGTGCACCACATTTTCATAACTAGGATGATTGCAAGCCTCTTTTCCCACGCTCGATCTATTGATGTTATCTCATTTTCGATAGTGCCTCTGCTTTATTGCTCATTTATGTCGCCAAAAAGCTGTTACACTCAAATGTAAAGTTTACATACTCCGACAAGTTTACTCCTGACATCTAAAATCGTGCGTCATAAACATCTCATACAGGCAACATGCCATTCCAGAACTACACACGGCCTGATTCTCGTGAAACCCGAGATATGTAGGCAACTCAGAGACCGGGGTTCGGCCGAAAATACCCCAAAACTCTCATTTTCCATTCCCACCATTTTTCTTGCCAGTCGTGACAAAATTGGCTACTCCGTCAACTATCTTTGCCCGAAGATTCTTTTCATCATCCCCAGGCAAAGAGGGGCAGCTGTTGACACCCAATTTTGTCCCTCCCTTTGTCTATAATTGGCCATAATTTAAATTAAAAGGTGCAATTTAACTATTTGAACAAATGTGTATTAGAATGCATGCATTTACTCACATTATCCTCTATTTATACGTTATATACATAATTGTGGCTATATTACGTAATTTTATATTATTTAGGCTTCTTGTGAAACGTGTTTGTTTGTGCAATTTTGTGCATTTATAGAATTTAATAAATATTTGCGACTATTTATATTTAATTAATTTAACTTACATCCCAATTTTCTTTATATGTGTATTTTAGTTTCATTTGTCTTATTTTATTCAATGTATATACATCCTTATATCGTTAATTATTTTTTATACATATTAATCTAATGTTGGTCTAATACAACACCAATTTTATTTCATATTCAATTCATTTTTTAACTTAGACTTTTAGTCTAACCAAATGCATCATTTGTGAAAATTCTACAAATCACTTCAAAAATCAAATCCTCCATCTCCTATAATTCCTAAGTCAAGAAAAAAATATCCCCCAATCTACACCCCAAATCATCCTAATCACTCTCCAAATCTCCATATAATCACTCCTTAACCCCTAATGACTCCTTCAATCTCTCCCTGATCCCCATAATCATAACCCCAACGGTCCACAACCATCTCCTTCTCTTATCAGTGCTATATATGCAGTAAAAAAACCAAGGGGAACGGGGACTACTCATTGATCTTCTTCAATAAATCTACAGCCCATACGCACACATACACTCATCTCTCACCTTCTCCAATACCGATATATACACACAGAAAAACTGAGAAGAACAGATACATTACACACACCCCCTTTTGGGTCTTCCTCTCCATTCTCCACACCCACAACCCGCACACACAATACACATACACAAACAGTAAACAGAGACGCCATACATACACACTTCTATACACACACGCAAAACCAGATCGGGACAGAGAGGTTGGGAGCAGGGAGATCTACCAGAAATACTCATTACCGGTGAGTCCTTGTTTCCTCATCTGTTCCGTTTACCTGACATTCAAGCTCAAAGAAAACAAAGGGGAAAGAATCAAGCGGGGGTGGGGTGGCAGCGACACCACCGGAGTTCCGTTCCTTGCCAGATATTCGGGTCGGAGTTGCTCCTCCACCCCCACGCGACTGTTGTTACGATCCTATCGCTGTCTCCTCGATTTGGGTTATTGATTACCCATTTATGTCAGGGATTCATTCACAATTCTGGATCTAACTGTTATCGTTTTTTTAAAATGCATTTCGATTCTTTATTTTTGAGGCTAACATTGTGTTTATGTAGTTGTTTGGTTCAATTTTCTCGACGAATTGCGAGATTTATTCCGATTTATGCGTGTTTCTTCGTTGAGGTTTTGTTTTGGAAGGGTTCCGTGATTCTCTTTGTTGGTCTGCTAAGTTCCTTTGACCAGTTGGTACAGAAGTACAACAATTATAGATACACGTGTACAAACGTTGCTAATCACATTATTATTGGAATGCTTTTGAATGGGCTCTGGTGACTTCTGAATCCTATGAAAAAATACACATTTTGAGGCCACACAAAGAATTGTTCGATATACACAACGAATTGACGGATATTGAATTGACGGATTGATTTGAACATGATACTACACTTGAACGACCCATCCCCGTGTCCCTAAACAAAACAAAAAGGCTATGATGACGTGTATAAACCGTTATTACAAACGAGCCGGTGATGAAGTGACGAGACCGGTACTTGGCATGGCAACACGACCGGCCGGCGTGTTCGCAACCGTACCGACGTCCCTAACTTCCACCCAATTCATACACACCTGAGCCGACACTTTTAAAAATCCCCTTCCCTTTATTTTAAAACTATTATTGTTATTATTATTATCATTATTATTGTTGTTTTAAATCATTATTATTACTATTATTATTATTATTATTTTATTTTTATTTATATTATTATTACTCGCTAACTTATTTTCTTCGTATTTTTTGCGAGGTGAAATTGGATGAAATACGACGAACTATTTTGGAGGAGGACCCTTTTTATCGACTTCATTATTATTTGCTAGTACTATTATTTTTTATTATTATTATTATTATTATTAATATTATTATTATTATTATTATTATTATTATTATTATTATTATTATTATTATTATTATTAATTTTCATACTAATTCATATTTTACAATTTTTTACGAGGAAAAAGCCAATTAGTGAATTTAAACATTTTTATTATATGCATGATTATTTGTCTATTTTTAGTTAGTTATTTATTATTTTATAATTCTTAGAATCTCAATTATAAGTCCGGCCGGTAACCACATTTGTGGAACCTGAGAGGTGCCTAACATCTTCCTCTTGGGTTAATTTGAACCCTTACTCAGAATTCTCGGTTCGTAGATCAAGTATCGGAGTTAATATTAAAATTGGCTAGAAACAAAGCAGGTGCCCTAATACGCCTAGTTAAAAAATATGTTAGGTGGCGACTCCAAGTCTTTACCCGCAAGTCCCAATAAGTCGAGCCCCATTTCGAACTCTAACCGGGGTTCGGGGAAAAATGGGCGTCGACAGAGACTTGGCTGAAATTGAGGGCGCAAAGTTGGCGAGCTTTCAACATGACAACCCTATTGTTGCCTTTTGTGATATTAGAGGCTCCGTTTACCAAGGTCTAACACTCGCGGCCTACTGTATGATTCTATTACCTGCTAGACAACATAAATGTTACACTTATAACTGTTTTCCTGATGTGTAGGTGAATTTGCACTTTCAACTATTCCAGTAAGCAGTGTGCTCTTGGACCCTACATTTGAAATAGCAGCAGATCTTCATAAGTGGTACGTTCATTAAAATAAAAGCTTACATTTTTAATTCGTATAACTGTACTGTATGACCTGTTTTTGTGCTTAAAAAAACCGTCTCAGGCATACTACCATAAAAGCTTGCAGCGTAGACATAAGGTTCATACCAAGCAGACTAATGCAACAAACAAAGAAAGTCGCACTCATCGATATAATCAAAGGGACATCTCCCAATACGAAGGTATTACACACCCAACCAAAAAATAATTGTCTGGTGTTACTATACTTTTTCCCCTGTCCTAGATTCTTGCATCCTCCATCTTGCAAAAGGTTGCCTACGTTGTGATCTTGAAATGGAGCTTTCTCAAACTGTATTCTCCATTATTCGACATAGTTTCTGCCACAATATTTAGAAGGCACAACAGTAAGCTATTATGAGCAATTTGGTAGCCGCAGGAGGAGATTCGTAGACTGTGCTGCTGATTTATATTTCTGATATTGCTTTTAATGCTCACTCAATCTCTTTTCTCTTTTGAGGGTACATTGCTAATCTGTGTCATGTTTTCCTCACATGCACCTATAAAGGGCCTTCTTTATCTGCAAAGAACTGTATTAGCTCAACAGATATATACATCGACAGCTATAATTACATATGAACATCAACATTTTGCGGTGCTTTCCTTTAATTTAAATCACTCACTGAAGATCTATAGATACATGTCTTAACTCCTAAGGTCCCAAAATTTGGCTTTACATTGAGCCAGCTATAGATTTTTTTAATAAGATATGGTTAACCATATATCTAGGGAAGTTCATGCTGCCATTACAATGTTGGCACTATTATAGAGACCAGAGGTTACTCTACTTGCCACTACAATCTTATTATTTGCATTTGAATTTCTTTGTCTCATGTTTAGTCACTAAAACATGCCTTTCCTTCTATTTTGATAATTTCATTTGTGGATCAACTCTTCCCCATTATTCGACATAGGTTCTGCCAGAAGATTTAGAAGGCACTCCAGTACAAACCTCATAGAACCCTGCACAATGTATCAGTGGTAAGGTATAGAAATCAGAAATTAGATAGCAGTTATCACAACTTAACATAAACTAATCCGCATATGTTCGTTATGACATGACAATAAGTTTACAGTTAGGTGATTGACTTGATCCAAGTCTGATTAGGAAAACAAAACCACATGTCAGTTATTTTGTGATTCTTCTTGGAACTTTGAGGTTATACGTCTGCCATTGTATTTATCTGCTGTAATAACTTGCTGCGCATTTCTAGCTGGTAAGTTAGTTATCAGACTGTATCGTTGCAATCTGTGATTTTTCCAGTTACTCGAAGGAAGAATATACTGCATCTTTGGAAATATTAGAGATGCTTATCCTATTTTTTATCAGGATACCTTGAGAAAGAAACTGAAGTTGTCAAAAATTTATGTTTGGCAGTTACTTTTTCCACTGTAGCCGATTTTGATTCGTATAAAACTCCTGAATTCTTTTTCCATAGGATCAGAACTATAGGTTCAATGCGAACTTAATAGATATTATCAACATGGATGATCTCTAGTGTGCTGCCTGCAAAAAATGCTACAAGAAAGTAACTGTGAAAAAGAGCGGCGCAAATTGCGAATACTGTAAAAAACAAGATATTGATTATGAAAACAGGTCAGCTATATTATTTTTTAAAATGTGAGAAGTTTTCCAATGTAGTCAACTAGGTACTAGATTATTGATTGCACATTTCCTGCAACAGATATAGGATGAAGATTGTTGTTTCTGCTAAGGAAGTTCAAAACACTGTTCTTACACTGTTTGGGGGAGCACGATTCTTTGTTGGTTGCGACGTCGAGGAGTATATTTAGTAAACATATGAAAAGATTAAAACTGTCATAAATTTATGAAATATTTCCCTAATACCTTGCTGGTTTAAGGTTACTAATACTGTACACTAATTAAACTTGTTGATTAACAGTAGATAAAGAAAAATCAGAGCTACAAGAAGATGGAGCAGAGCAAGGGGAAATTATTTAGCTTTCTCATAAAGAATCCGCTAAATGCTCTTGTAGAAGATAAGAACAAGGATCTCATAGTTGAGGAGATGCATGAAGTTGAAAAACTTGGTCCTGAAAATCTGGAAGCAGAGTCTTTATCAACAAAGCAAATACCCAAGAGGGCTATTATAAGTGAAGACACCAAGAAAGATGACCATTCAGCAGTAGATAAGAAGCTTAAAGTGGAAATTAATTAGTTTACCGCTTTCAAACAAAATGTTTTGGCCATATTCTACAAGAACTTCGACTGTGACAAGTTGAACCTATATTAGTTAGTAGTAGTTTGAACTAGAAAGTGTTATTCTTTTGTTTTCCTAAGAGCAACTGCAGCTGCTAAAGATGCTACATTGTCATGTGCATTTCGACAATATTAAATTCAATTTTCTAAATTGTGTTTGTTGTATATTCTGTTACAGCTCACCCACAGTTAATTCTGGAAAATACTTGGCTTGCTTCAAACCAAACCACCAATGCATCCTACCGTATGGGTAATAAATAATTTTATGCTGCTAACACATGATCCAAAACAACTATGCACAAACATATTACAGTCAGATGTACTAATTTGTCATATATATATTACAACACTCCTTCCTAACATTCCATTCAGATACAGGCCGTAACAAAATAAAAAAAATGGCAAAACAAGGTGCGTAATCCTTAAATAAATAGAAGTTACGTCTTCGAAAGACTGTTCCACTTTACTTATACAATTTAACATCTATAAGATCCTCAGTATCTCCTAACAGAAGTTAATTGAAGTGCAAAATCAGCTTCACTACAGTCAATATGCACGCTTATGTAATGACAACCGAAAAGTATGTGAACAAAAATTGTAGTAAAATTACTACCTTCCAGAACGATTGTTACAAATTTAAGAAATATTCTAACCAACCTGATATTTCTATCTAACAAGGTGATTTCAAACAACTATGGGATGTCGCATCAGATGTTAATAATTAGCTATTTTAAGAACTTCACTTTCTCTAACAGTTTAAGAAGCTACAAAAGAAAATCCAAAATTTCAATCATAGTGATTTACAATTTGTTGGTGAGTAAGCAAGCAAAAGGAACTCTTCACCTACTGTACCCAATTACTTCATCATACAATAACTATATAGTTCTTCTCTTAACAGGCCTAATTGTGATCTCATTTCCTTCCAAGCTCATGGCAACAACCACCAAGTACAGACATTTAGCAATAGCGAAAATTAAATTTCTGCAAAAGTTCCATGAAAATGGCATAGAATAGAATTTAAAGTCTTTGGAGCAGAAGCTATATCTAAGTACCAAAAAATATCCCTCGACCCTATATATCATCTCTTTCTTTCACCAATGAGCCCGTGTTTCTGACATTTTTTCTTTCCTACTGCGTACCCATGCTAGCTCCCAATTTTATCTCATCAAATGGGGACATTTAGCAATAGCAAAAATTAAATTTCTGCAAAAGCACCATGAAAATGGCATAGAATATAATTTGAAGTCTTTGAAGCAGAAGCTATATCTAAGTACCAAAAAATATCCCTCGACTCTATATTTCATCTCTTTCTTTCACCAATGAACTTGTGTTTCTGACCTTCTTTTTTGCCTACTGCGTACCCATGCTAGCTCCCAATTTTATCTTATCAAACGGGGTTAACTTTCGACTAACAGAAAGTATGAAACAATATAATCCTATTAGTTACGTTATTGACTTTCTAAACTATCGAATACATAGTTCTACATCGATTAGGCATGTATATTCCCCTTTAGACTACAGAGAAAGTCAGACCAATTCATAGAGTTGGAAACACAGAAGATAACTTTCTCGACTGTCTAACCACACAAAGTGATTACCTTCTCCAATAATTCATCCTGAGGATAATTTTTCAGAGTACATTGCAATATCCACTACTTTTGCGAAAAGGCGAAGCAGGTTGGCATCAAGGAATAAAGAAAGATAAAAAACCACAACAAAGCTTCAACACTGTCGAAAGTGATGTTCCTAATTTCGACTCAGCAGATGCTGTATTTTCCAATGAGGACCAAGGTAACATATATAAACTGCTTTAGTTTTCCAAGTCATCTATGTTTTTGTTCATAATGCTTTACATCAGACAATGAGGCTATAAATTTATTGTAAACACTGTCAAATAGTTTTTTCCTTCGCTGCCTGGCTCCAAATGCCTTATGAATCCTCATTTTCCCTAAATACTAAATCCAAATGCAATCGGCCCGAAGCTGCATTCCTATTCAAACCAACCAGACAAAGTTAATCTCAGTAAACTCATCAATGACTTCCAATTTCTAATTTCCTTAAAGTGATACCATCAGGAGGCTTGAAGGAAATAATATTTCAAACATTTTGTTGTTTTGTAATTCAACCCTGATTGAGAAGATAAATTACGATGATGGTACGCAGTAGGAAAAAATGATTCATTAAAGCAGACTCTTAGGTGAAAAAATGAACTGATATACAGAACCTAGAGGCATGTTTTTGCATACTTATAGGTATAAATAGGCTTTTCATAACTCTGACCTATTATCTTGACATTTCAAATCTGTGCACACATTTTCGATATTCCTGTATCTGTACTATTCAATAATTTTTTAATAATAATAATAATAATACTGTGATTTTATGAACATGTATTTGTAAACTTGGACAGATGTGCAGCGCGAAACAAAATCCACGGTATCTTGCCGAGAATATTATTGTTATAAATTGCAAGTGTGCGATGAAGAAAGGTCTGTATTACTACTGTGTGGGAGGTTGTTACAGCAATTTTTCGTTGACATGTACATCAAACTAGAAACGACAATGCTTGAATTTTACAGAAATGAACAATCAAATTTAAGAAGAGAGGTTTTACAAGGCATAGCTGACAGTATCATGGCCGATAAATACAGAGGAGATAAAATTTGCCACAGAGTTTACCTGCCTGCATCTTTCATTGGTGGACCGAGAGATATGCGCAAAAGATACATGGATGCAATGACTTTAGTCCAGTACTATGGGAAACCCGATCTATTCATAACAGTTACATGCAATCCTGAATGGCCAGAAATCAAAAAAGCGTTAGCTGCGGGTCAGACAGCTCAAGATAGACCAGATTTGGTGACAATAGTTTTTAGAGCAAAATTGCAAGACCTTAAGGACCAAATCTTCAACAAACATATCTTTGGGATTGTTGCAGCTCATGTCTTCGTCGTTGAGTTCCAGAAAAGAGGACTTCCACACATACACCTTTTGCTCATCCTTAAGGAAAGCCACAAGATAAAAACAGCAGATCAGTATGACAAGTTCATTTCTGCAGAGTTACCAAACAAAGCTGATTATCCATTGTTATATGATATCTTTGTTAGGCCCATGATGCATGGTCCTTGTGGTCCGAAACATCCATCAAATACATGTATGAAAGACGGTCAATGCAAGAATCACTATCCCCGACCATTCAGCAATAAATCAACTCAAGCAAAGGACGGATATCCTATTTATAAAAGAAGGAATGGCAATAGGTTTGAGAATGTCCGAGGAACCAAAATGAATAACCAGTGGGTTGTACCATATAACCCATACTTGCTAATAAGATACAATTGTCATATCAATATGGAGGTCTGCTCAGGAGTTAAGGCTATAAAATACCTCTACAAAACATCTACAAAGGCCATGACAGATGTGCGGTGTATATTGAATCAGAAGACGGGGAAAAAGTCATTGATGAAATACAAAATTACCAAGATGCACGATGGGTTGCAGCTCCCGAGGCACTATGGAGAATTTACCAATTCAGCCTAAGTGAGATCCAACCACCTGTTATTAATCTACAATTACATCTGCCGAACAAACAAACAAGTATAATATTATATATCATACGTATCTACAGCTCCTCAAGACTAACTATTTGTCGAACTAACCATATGTTACCAATAGTCTACTATTGGAGCAAGCGCAATTTGCAAAATGTCATTGCAGGAGAAAATATCGGTCGCACAATGCTTACCGAATGTTTCAGCATGTGCTACACCTATGCCGAGGTACGAAAGTACCTGTACAAGGAATTTCCCAAAGCACTATGTTTGGAAACCATAATCCAAGATCTGGATACCACGAAAAAAAGACTGTTATTGTTCGAATTGCAACAGGTATGCGCTGGACTAAATTCTCAAATCATTTACGCCGCTACGCATATTACTACTTCCTTTTCTTTTTATGGAGTATAGTCTTTTACGATTACAAAAATACTACAACTTTAAGTTAAAATTAATCAGCTTTATTTCCATGTCCGCATTTGTACAGCAAATCCAAGAGAAGGAGAAAGATACTATGAGAGACTCTTGCTAAATCATGTCAGAGGGCCTACCTCTTTCCAAGACTTGCTCACTATTAATGGAAGACAGTGTGAGACCTTTAAAGAAGCAGCCAAAGAACGAGGCCTCCTAGAATCAGAGAACAACATTTCTGAATGCTTGAGTGAAGCAGTCCTTTTCAAAATGCCGTCTGTCCAACGAAGCTTATTTGCAACAATATTGGTTCACTGATATCCCACTGATCTAAGGCAACTCTGAGAAACGTACTACTTGGATTTGTCTGAAGACTATAGAAGGATCCATGATTCCTCGTCCAATGTTCCATTGCAGTGTACATTGAACAGTATTAGCTCTTATCTGTAGAGCATGGGCAAAAGAATTGACAAATATGACCTCCCCAAAATTCCAGAACAAACTGAACATGGTCGTCAGTTGGAATGCAGAGAAATACTTGAAGAGATGGCTGTTAAGGTAACCATTGAAGACTTTGACACACAGACAAAGCTCAACCCCGAACAGGAACATGCATTCAAAACAATTCTGGAACGCGTCAACTCTGGTACGCCTAGATTATTCTTTGCCAATGGACCCGGTGGAACTGGTAAAACATTCTTATATGGAGCGTTGCTGGCAAATGTGCATTCCAGGGGTATATGATTGCATTAGCAACTGCAACCAGTGGTGTAGCTGCTTCAATCTTGCCAGGAGGTCGTACTGCTCACTCTAGATTTTACATTCCCCTTCAAACAGATAAAACAACTATAACAAATATGTCAAAACAAAGTGGCGCATCTAAATTAATTAGAAAAGCTCACTTAGTCATATGGGATGAAGCACCTATGGCAAAGCGACAAACCATTGAAACGGTGGACAGAAGCTTTAGGGATATAATGGACAGTAACACTCCATTTGGTGGAAAAGTAATTGTTTTTGGAGGAGATTTCCGCCAGGTCTTACCAGTAGTTCCCAAAGCTACAAGAGCTGAAACAGTAAATGCATGTTTGGTCAAATCATCTCTTTGGCCTTTGATGGAAAAGATTCAATTCAAAACAAACATGCGAGCAATAACAGATCCAACATTCAGTGAATTCTTGCTACGTGTCGGGAATAGAGATGAACCAACAATTGGAGATAATTTGATTCATCTTCCATATGAAGTAGTTGTCAAATACGACAGTGAAGATACTGCCACTGATTCCTTGATAAAAGAAATATTCCCGTCGCTGCATGGAAATGAAGGTTCGGCAAAATATGTAACAGAGCGTGCTATTTTGGCTAGCCGAAACGAACATGTTGATTACCTAAATGAAATATTGGTAGAAAATTTTCCGGGAGAAAGAAAAACTTATGTCAGCTTTGACTCGGCTGAAGATGACACAAACAACTACTACCAGGAAGAATATCTGAATACTTCGACTCCAAACGGACTACCACCCCACAGGTTCGTCAAAATACACAAGTTCTCTGTTAATGTTCCAAAAGTTTCAAATGCTAACAAGTAAACGAGTTCACATTTGTCTCCTGCTTTAACACCTGCTATGTCCAAAAACTCAATTCACTTTCTTATAATGAAACCAGCTTATCAAAACTCTTTCAGTAATGTATTAGCATTCCACATGATGGAGTGCTTAGAACTACAAGGATGAGATCCTTTTGCCTCACAACAGAAATATGTTTCAGGGCTATCTATTTTATTTGAAAATTACAGTCATCAGAATAAGTCATTTTCGGAAACAGGCTGCCTATTACTAGATGTTTTTCTTTTGGTTTGGCTATCGATATTTCGCTGAAATCTACAACAATTGTCTTCAAAATACAGGTTAGTTCTCAAAAAGAATTCACCTATTATGCTGCTAAGGAATCTAGACGCGTCAAATGGCTTATGCAATGGCAGAAGACTGATATGCAGAGGCTTTGACAAGAACGTCATACATGCAGAAATTATGATACGCCATTGTGCAGGCAAGAATGTCTTCCTCCCAAGAATTCAACTATCACCCCCCGGATAACAAGGAATATCCTTTCAAATTCATTCGGAAGCAATTTCCAGTGCGCTTGTGCTTTGAAATGACAATAAACAAAGCACAAGGCCAAACAATTTCAAATGTCGGATTATATTTATCCCAACATGTATTCCCCCATGGAAAACTATACGTCGCACTCTCACGAGGAACGTCTATGTCCTGCACAAGAGTCTTGATCATGACAGAATAGCCCAAACGTCGAAATGGAACATATACCAAAAACATTGTCTACAAGGAAGTACTAGGTGAGATACGACAATACTGCTTTGCTCATTCTCCCCTATTGTTGCGAGCATACTAATTTTCTGCTCTCATTCAACCATTAGCAACAATTAATAAGAATCTAATTTAATCTGGCTTACCATTCACTATTGCATTCAGATTAACAATCATTTCGTTTTACTGTATATGAGTGTTGTCGACACCCATTTTCTCCGAACCCGGTTAGAGTTCGAAATATGGCTCGACTTATTGGGACTCGCGGGTAAGACTTGGAGTCAGCACCTAACATATTTTTTACGAGGCGTATTAGGGCACCTACTTTTTTTCTAGCCAATTTTAATGTTAACTCCGATAACTTGATCTACGAACCGAAAAGTCTGAGCAATGGTTCAAATTAACCCAAGAGGAAGGTGTTAGGCACCTCTCTGATTCCACCAAGTGTGGTTCCCGGTCGCACTAATAATTGGGATTCGAATAAGAAATTAAAGTAAGTCAAACAAGCAATTTCACTAATATACAAATAATTTTTATAAAATATAAATATTCGTCTTTTTTAATGCCTTCGTGCTTCGTAAATTTCGTTCCGAATGTTCCTTGAAAAAGAAAACGAATAGTTAGTGCAAATAAAAGAAAATATTGCATTGTCCACTCCAAATGCGTCGTCTTTTAATAGACGTCATCCAAATGTACCTTGCAAAAAGCATAAAAATGAAGTTAGTATTATAACTAATGAAATAAAGCAACAATAAAAGTAGAATAAAGTAATAATAATAATAATAATAATAATAATAATAATAATAATAATAATAATAAGAAAGTAATCAATAATTATAATCATAATAATTATAAAAAAATAATAGCAATGATAGTAATTAAAAATAAAAATGTTAGTAGTAATAAAAAATAATAGTAAGATAATAATAATAGTAATAAAAGGAAAATAAAAGGGAAAAGGGAATTTTTGAAAGTTTAGGCTCAGATTTGGGTGATGGGAGGCTAAGGATACCGTCACGGCTGCAAGCATGCCGGCCGATCGTGTTGCCATGCCAAGTGCGACTATTGTTGCCTATCCCATTCGGTTTTTTTTTTCAACATTCTATGTATAAATGTTATCGTCATTGCCTTTTTGTTTGTTTTCGGGAAATGTAAGGGACGATAAATACGGGACGGGACTTTGTTTTGGCCTCCAAACGTCATTGGCCGTGTAGTATCTGTTTAAAATCAGTCCGTAAGCCTCAAAATTAATATTTTCATAGGCTATAGACAACGCAGTATCTGCTCAAATTCCACAGTGTAATGTATTAACTCGTCATCTATAAAATTCAGAGGACCAGTCAAACAATAAAGATCAAAAGAGCAAAGGTACGACAGAACTAACGATAAAGGCCAAAGCCCAAATACATCTGTGTATAACCCTTCACGATTTTCCAGGTTTGATATCTCCTAACAAAAACAGACAGCGCTGGCGGCGAAACGACAAAGGAGGAGCGACTGCCGTCTGCTGTTCCGGCGAGGTGAGCAGCGTCTTCGCTGCAACCCCGATGGCATCGCTTCAAACTCCAACGTTCTCCTTTCGATCTCAGTCATAAGACAACAAATTGGGATCTCTGCTCTAATTTTGTTTCTCCAGTGATTCCTCATCGATTATCGATGGTTAACCGGGGTGGGGGAGGCATTTTGCCACTGATTTGAACCGTCAATCCCTTTCCCCAATCCCACTGGTTCGGTACCCCTCCGTCTTTGTTTTGATTTGTGTATGTGTATGATTGTATAAGTTTGGTAGATCTGCCGTGGTGTACGAAAATGGGTATGTATTTTGATGGTGTGTGTGGGTATTCTTCTCCGTTTCTGCTATGTTCTTGGCGTGTTTCTAGACGAAACCAAGAAATCCTAATCGGTGTTCAGAAGGAGGATCAGGGGTTCGTGTATTTTTTAGCTTTTGTGTGTGTGAGAGTGAGATAGAGAGGTGTATTGGTGTAGTTCTTGTTCCCCTGTATATGAAAAGATTTGTATTTTATAAGAGAAGGCATTTAACAGAAAAAAGAAGAGAGGATTGATTAGGAGGGGATTTTGGAGAAATTAGAGGGATTCCTCATAATCTGTAGAAGAGATTCCCTTTTAAATGCTGGATGTATTTTGTATAAAATATTGGAAATAGGGGTGACGTAGCTATTAGAGAGGGGGCCTATTAAAAGGGATGTAGGTTTTGGAATTTTATTTAAAATAATTAAGATTTATGAGGAATGCATTTGGTTGGATATTATGTCCAAGTTCGAGGTGAGGAGGAGTTGAATTTTCAAAAGAAATATGTCAAATTATGAATATATAATTGGACTGAAATTTAACTTAAAGGTGCTAAATAAATGTAAATACATATATCATATATACAAAAGAAAGAAATGCACACATACAAACAAATTGTATCAGATTAAATTAATTACGTATAAATATCCATGAATAATGCTGTAAATGCAGTTAAATTGCACAAATAACCATAGTTTCACAAATAGCCTAAATGATGCGAATTACATAATATAATCGCAATTAAATATATAATGTATAATTAGTGGATAATCATAGGTAAACGCATGTTTCCTAATGCAGACTTTGTTCAAACAGTCAATATTGCAACTTTAAGTTAAATATAGCAAATTATGGAAAAAGGAGGGACAAAATTGGGTGTCAACAGCTGCCCCTCTTTGTCCGGAGATTATGAAAGAGTCTTCGGGCTAAGATAGTTGACGGAGCAGCCAATTTTGTCACGACTGGTGGGCAAAAAGATTAAAAAGGGCAAATGGGAGTTTTGGGGTGTTTTTGGCCGAACCCCGGTCTCTGAGTTGCCACACATCTCGGGTTTCACGAGAATTAGGCCGTGTGCAGTTCTAGAATGACATGTTGCCTGTGTGAGATGTTTACAATGCACGATTTTGGATGTCAGGACTAAACTTATCCACATATGTAAAGTTTAGATTCATGTATGATTTGCCTTTTGACGAGATAAATGAAGAATAAATCAAAGATACTATCAAAGATGCGATAACATCAATAGATCGAGTGTGGGAAAAGAGGCCTATAATCATCCTAGTTATAAAAATGTGGCGCGCTACACACCCATAAAGAGGAGTTTATATGTACATAGTTTCCACTTCACCTCGATAAATTAGTAATCTCACCTTTAATATTTCCTTGACTGAGCTGGAAAACATTTAAGGACCGAGCTTTATAAATGCGCACGACTCAAACAGATTGACACGATTAAGCACGAGAACACGCACGATTGACACAGATAGGCTTGAATAGGAAGGAATACAAACTGACATCCAATCGACAAGGAAATATTAGGTAGATTAATGGTACGAGTATGGAACTGTAGCTTTGAGCGCTTTGGAACTCGACAAAATAGATAGTTTGCAGGTGTAGTAAAGGCGTCGTCTATAGGTTTAGGCTTCTTGAATAGAGTTCTAGAACGGTGCATAACTTGTATTTATGATTTTGCGGTTGCACAATTTCGTGTGTGGCAGTGATTTTCTGGGAAGCAAGTGTAAGGGTATGTGGAATGGATTGGGGGTTTGTCAAGGGGTCTGAGAGCGTCCTACAATAAAATTAGGATAAGTGCAACGAAAGATAATGATAAAGTAAACTCCCCTGTAGAGTTGAGCTCTTCTTTGTCATGTAGTTGTCTAGTCTGTTTCCAGACGCTTTGAGTGTTAGGAAATATATGCTTCTCTTCTGGGTATATTCACTTAGGTGTGTCTTATCAGGAGATAATCATTTGTTGTGTCGGGCTGTATACCTTAGGACACTGTCATTGTTTCCTGCAATAAAGGGTTTTTCCAGATAATATTTGTAAATGTAAAATGGACTTTCCTGTCGTTGGATTGTCAACTGTCATTTGTCGTGGCTTCCTGCTATGATATGTTTGCCTATTTGTCAGGAATCATAAGTGCCTCTCATCAAGAGATATTTGTCTGCTCATCAGGAGCTATTTGCCTGCTCGTCAGGAGCTACTAAGTACCTCTCGTCAGGAGATATTTGTTTGCTCGTCGGGAGCTATTAGGTGCCTCTCGTCAGGATATATTTGTCTGATCGTCAGCAGCTATTTGCCTGCTCGTCAGGAGCTACTAAGTACCTCTCGTCAGGAGATGTTTGTCTGCTCGTCGGGAGCTATTTGTCTGCTCGTCGGGAGCTATTTGACTGCTCATTAGGAGCTAATTGTCTATCGCGCCGGGCTGTGTACCCTGCGAACAAAAAGTAAAGTGCCTGTCACCGGGCTGTGTACCCTGCGAACAAAAGAAAAGTGAAGTGCTAAAAAATAAAATGTCACTATCATGTCTACAACACCATTAGGAAAGTCGTCGTTTTTTCTGATTTTATAATGCTTTCGTGAATATTGGGCCTTGGTCAAGTTTTCTTCGGTGAACTCCAAGTTTCTATACTTCGTCTCTCTTGAAATTTTTGAGGTCCTTTTTGATGGGACCTCAAAAATTTCTGCCCTAGTGTCAGCTTGCGTCTTTTGGAATTTTTGAGGGGATCCTCAAAAATTTTGCCCCAGTTTATTGCCTTTGATATATCATCATATCATGGTAGTGCCTGCAAAATAAAAAAAATACGTGTGTATGTCCAATTCTAAGGCGGACGAGCCTATTATAGTGGTGCCTGCAAAAGAAGTTATGTGAGTTTGTCCTATTTTAAGCCGGACAGGGCTGATTATAGTAGTGCCTGCAAAACAGAAAGAATGAGTATGTCCAATTCTAAGGCGGACGGATTTAATAGTCATATTCTAAGCCCAACAGGGCTAGCCATCATACCATAAGCCTGACGGGGCTAATCATCGTATTCTAAACCTGACGGGGCTCGTCGTCATATTTTAAGCCTAACGTGTCTGATCATCATATTCTAAGCCTGACGTGGGTGATCGTCATATTCTAAGCCTGACGTGGCTGGTCGTCATATTTTAAGCCTGGCGTGGCTAGTCGTCATATTCTAAGCCTGACGAGGCTAGTCGTCATATTCTAAGCCTGACGTGGCTAATCGTCATATTCTAAGCCTGACGTGGTTGGTCGTCATATTTTAAGCCTGTCGTGGCTGGTCGTCATATTTTAAGCCTGACGTGGCTGATCGTCATATTTTAAGCCTGACGTGGCTAATGTGCTATCATGTCCATTGTGATTGCCTATGAATCTTTTGTTTGTGCTAAAAGATCTGTTGTCAAAGAAAGATTCGTTAGTCGAAACAAAAGGGTTGCATTGTACCAAACATCAATGTATTGGCTTGAATCTGCATCCGCCCTTTTTGTGTGACGATTGAGTATCTCAATGACTCTGATTATGTGGATACTTGTATCCTTAGACTGAGGTTAGATTTGTCGGATTTGGAGGCTGTCCAAAATTGTATTTGTCTTGGGTTGTGCTGGGATGTTTTCAAGTTTCGTGCTTTTCTTTTCAAAAAGTCATGGAGCTAACTTCGATAGATAGATGTGTATAGAAAATGTATTTGTGGCTTGAGAGTTGCAAGTCCATTTGTTGGTTCTAATTGTATCGTTGTTTTGCCTTGGTCGATCAGACTCTGAATTTTGCATTTCAGTGCTGGGTATTTTGCGGTGTCATGTTATTGAATGTTTGAGTGATGGGTATAGATCTTTGTTGGAATGAATTTCAGAATGAGTACCTAGGGAATAGTTTGTATATCGGTTGCAATATCTTCTGAGTGAGCTAAAGGAGTAAAGGTGTGAGGTTTTGTCTTTTCATATGTCCTTGATTGTGTTGAGCCTTTGAAAGTCTTGAAAAAGAGGAGATTTTTTATTGTGCAAGTTGGGTACGGTGCGAGGTTGTGAGTTTTGCCAGTTTTGATCGTATAGTTATTAGATTTCTCTCTTGCGACTATTGTGTGAGTATATTGACAACTAATTTTGGTTCGTTCATACTACAAGTTGTACGGAAGTAGAATTGGGATTGTCTGGATTCTCTCGGTGTCCCATGCTGGCAGTTTGAAAGGCTTTGTTCCAGAAGGTAAATATTTTCAGCTCGGCTTGACATTTCGGCTTTTTCTCAATGCAGATTCTTGACTAATTTCGGTGTTCAAGCACAAAGCAACCGTAATAAAGTGACAACATGCACAAAACATAGTTAGCACATTAGCAAGTTTAAAATAAAAATGACACATAAGCTTAAGAGGATGCCTACACCGTGGATGATATTTGGAGATTATGACAAATTATATAGAGATTCTAAAAGATTGCTCGAGTGCTTTATGTAGCAGTCAAGACAAGGATTTTGGTCGAATGACCGATGTTTGTTTAAGCAGGAGATGGGTCTGGTTGGATCTCAATCAAAATTTGACAAAGATTTCGGGTAAGGGGTATATATATGACTGAAAAGGAAGTCCGCTTTTGTCGAACACCAAGACCTCAGTGCATTTGTCACCCTTTCTTGCAAATTTGTGTGTCATGATGCCCATGTGTCTTTGAGAGAGATACTCAATGTCTCTCATACTTGTCAACCGGCTGCTGAAATTCAATCTTTGCCTTAGCTTTTGCTTGTCTGTCTCAAATAGCTTCATCTTGAGATCATTGTCTCGTCCCACACTTGCTAGTTGGTAGGGATATGCTTCCAATACTCGGCAAGAGCTTCTAGCTCCGTCATATAATGGAAATTTTGTCACCGCGCCTTTGCATTTTTTTTCCAAATTGAATCAGCCATCTAATTTTGGTTGTTATGCATAAACTTTTGTATCATCAAGTGGGTTCCAATCATTTCTCACTTCCTTATTGCCTTGTGATAACTCTTTGAACGTTTTTTTAGCCATGAACAGGTGCAAGTTTGGAAATATTTTGGATTGCCTCAGTATGAACTAGACCAACAAAATGATCCTCAGACGTTGTGTCAAAACAAAGTATTTTGGTACGTCATGTGTGCCTTTGAGTTTGACCAACAAATCTCTTCCCCTGTCAATTTTCTACTTTGGTTTGTATAGTGCCTGCTATTACAAACTCTTCTTGCTTTGAAAAATCCTTGATAAGTGCACTTTGCTTAGCCAAATCTTCTGCCTTGGTATTCAAATTAAGCCAACCTTTTTGATAATAGGTTTTGAGTTCATAAGGGATAGGGAATTATCAAGACATGCAAAAGATTTCTGATATCATAATTTGGGCATAGAGTAAGGAGATGTGGTGCCTTGGTAGGAGATTGGATTTTGGGATGGGATTTACTTAGGTAGAAAGAGACCTAGAGCAACCAAGCAAATTCACGCAATGCACACATATCAAATAAGAAATGCATTCTATAATATAAAGGACCGTTTTACGCACGATGATTTGAAAAGTGCTTTGTGCCACATGTATCGCTTCATTTGCTAACAGTGCAGAGAGCCTAAAAGAGAAATATTGCTTTATTGGACATTAGTCTTTATTACATCAGCTGATATTGAAACAATGTCATAGAAGGAAAAGACTAAACATTGTTGGGAGATTAAATCACGGCCAATTGAACATCTTTCATGTTGATCCATCCCAGAAGATTCATCTTCTTCCTCTTCGGATGAATCTTCGCTAGACGAACTTGCCCCTGACGGGTCTCCTTGAAAGATGATATTGTCTGCGTCAGTTAAGAGCCAGGATATGTCGAATGTGAATTTTTTCAACATTTCCCAAGCCTTCCTTCCTTTCTCCTCTATTCCTTTGTCAGCCACAGAGTTCATCCCTTCGCTAGCCCATACACCGATAGACTCTATGCGTTTTGTCAGGAGTTCTGCCTTAGTGTGCCATTTGTATTTTTCTTTGTTCTTTGTTTCGACCAAACTTTACTTTTTCGCTATTTTCTCTCGTGCCTTTGATAGTTGTTTGTGTAGCCTCTTGTACTCAGATTCCAATTCCTCAGCATTTCTTTTTCTTTTTCTTGTTGCTATTGGTTGAACTGCTTTTGCTATGTCTTTCCTTAGCCAGTCTGGATAATCTTCATCATAGGTTGCATCAAACCTGTCTCGTCCAATAGTCTCGAATCCCATTTGTCGCCTTTCTTTCCAAAGTTCTAATATCTTGTCTTTGAACGTTATAACTCCTCCGATGATATCTGCTTTGAAACTTCTGATGTCTGCAATTTAGGGTACAGTCTTCTTTCTCCCTGCTTGTCTAAGTGCTCTTAAAGAAGCATATGGGTAAAATCCTCTAAAGCCTACTAAAATGAGAAATGAATCCCTTTCTGACCATGTGATCACTGTAGTGTTGGGAAAGTAATCAAACATCCATTGTAGTGTTCTCAGGCATCAAGACTTCTTCACTTTCAAATGAAAATTGAGTTAACCCGCCTATTTCCTCCAGTAGTGGTGTCAACTCTACACTCCCGAAATGGAAAACCGCTCGGTCCGCATCCCAATAGTGTACTGCTGCTTCTACTATCCCTTTTACTGCAGTGTGCTCCATTAGTGAAACTAGGTTCCCCAACACTACTTTAACTCAGTTTTGTTGATCTATGCTTAGGTTTCCCCACCAATCTCTGAGCAACTGAGGAATTTCAATAACCATGTCAAATTTTCTAATGGCCATGATCTTTTTGGAAAAGGTGGAGGGTGATAGGAAAAAGGGAAAGAGAGGATGCCTAAATTTTAGTTGTAAGAAAATGATTAATGCGTGGTACGAGCTTTTGAGAACAATGCAGTATGGAATATGAAGAGAAGTGTCGTTCTGAATTGAGAACCCTTTAGACACTTTAGAAGGAAAATGGTAATGGACTTTTAACAAACCACGGATGGCAAGTCTTTATATAATGCTTAAAGGATAAACGCACATTATATGTCGTCCCATCTATCAAACGGTCATTTCTGCTTCAAATTGGGCCTTTAATGCCTTTTCGGTTACCTTTTGCGCGTTTGAATAGCATTAAATACAGAATGATTCCAACCGCTTAGGAATAAACAGTCGTTTCTGATTCAATTTCGGTTTTGATGCCTCTTCGGTTACCATTTGTGCCTTTGAATGGCATTGAATGCAGAATAGTCTCCATAAATGGTCTACATTTGCACGTTCAATCCTTAAAGTATACGCAAAAAACCGTTCGGAGTGTTTTAACATATTGGCCTATTGGACTAGAGAACAAGTCGACTAATGATATGTCATGATGCATGATTCCTAGCATTGCTACTAAAGAATGAAGTTGGCTAGACCGAGTTTTATTATCCTCCCAAGCGGACAACTCAGGAGCGGGAACTTCTCGGGCCAAATAGATTCCAAGTTGTTCCCCTAAAAGGAGATTTTTGTTAGGGAAGAGGTGGTCATAATCACCGCACGATTTAGAAACTTGCCGGGAGCGGCGGAAGGTATGCATGATATGCACAATTTTAAAAAAACGCATAAGTTTTTTGAAAGAAATGCATATGCTTTGTAAAATGATGCACATATATTGAAGTATTTCGTAAAATGATTTTAGAAGGATAAGAACAAAACTAACGCGTTAGTTTCGAAAGATAGGATTAATATAAACTAGACAATATCAAAAATCACGAAAAAGAAAAGATGCACATATTGAAATATTTTACCAACTTTTAAAAGAGAGAAAGACAAATCAAACAAGTTAATTTTGAAAAGTAGGCTAATAGAGTTAGGCGATATATTTTCAAAAATGTGAAAAGAATTATTGGAGTGAAACCCGTTTTAAGAAAAAGATTTGGCAAATTTATGGAAATAGCGCACATATCGAAATATTTTTAAAACTAAATTTTGAAAGGGAGAAACAAACAAATTAATTCTGGAAAATAGGTTGAAATTTTCGAAAAAAGGCAAAAGAATTATGAAGTGAAACTGTTTTAAAGAAAAAGATTTTGAAGATTCGAAAATAACTGAAGCTTAGGACATGTTGTGTTATCCTAAAAGAACCTTCTAAGAGTGGGTTAGTCGAGACAATGTTATGGTTCCTCCGGCAGACAACCAAAGGGTGGGATCGTTTGAAGGGGTTGGTTGTACCACGGATCAACTATACTCCAAACGTCCCTCCTAAAGGGGTTTTTGAGAGTAAAACGGCCGTGGGATCCACGTAACCATTTATGGTGTGTGCAAGTGTAAAAACTTTTCAGGAGTGGAGAAAGTATTAGCAACATAAACTATTACAAAAGAGGATACAACTAAGCAATGTTATCGCACCAAAATTCTAGAATTTAAAAATAACCTTAAACCTGCAAAAAGGAAAGGAAGTAGTATTAAAATTAATGGCAAGAAAATAAAGAAATTAAAGAATCCCAATTTAAAGTCCGTTATGGTTTGAACCTTGATATTCCCAGCGGAGTTGCCATTCTGTCGACACCCACTTTTTCTCGAACCAGGTTAGAGTTCGAAACATGGCTCGACTTATTGGGACTCGCGGGTAAGACTTGGAGTCGCCACCTAATATATTTTTTACTAGGCGTATTAGGGCACCTACTTTGTTTCTAGCCAATTTTAATGTTAACTCCGATAACTTGATCTACGAACCGAAAAGTCTGAGCAAGGGTTCAAATTAACCCAAGAGGAAGGTGTTAGGCACCTCTTTGATTCCACCAAGTATGGTTCCCGACCGGACTAATAATTGGGATTCGAATAAGAAACTAAAGTAAGTCAAACAAGAAATATCACTAATATACAAATAATTTGCATAAAAAATAAATATTCGTCTTTTCTAATGTCTTCGTCCTTCGTAAATTTCGTTGCGAATGTTCCTTGAAAATGAAAATGAATAGTTAATGCAAATAAAAGAAAATAAGGCATTATTCCCTCCAAATGCGTCGTCTTTTAATAGACTTCATCCAAATGTACCTCGCAAAAAGCATAAAAATGAAGTTAGTTGAAACGACCTCGGTTAGTCGTTTCGGAAGATAGGACTCCGATTGGTGTGCCAATAATTTTAAAATATACGTAATGTCCATTAAGACATGTCTGCAAAATTTGAGCTAAATCAGACCTCGTTTGGTAGGCATCAGAAGAAGGTTTCATTTTTTTTTATCGATAAATATTAAAATGAGATTTTTGAGCTCAGTTTTGGCGAACGAACTCCGATTTGAAATCCGAAAGCGCCGTTAGGTTCGTATGATTATTTGTGAGTTTTGTGAACTTTCGAAAGTGAATTTCGATGTCGTTCAGCTAGTTTCCGCTAAAATACCGAAAGTTAAATAATTTGACTTTTTTCTATTTAAATTCGCATATTGGGTTTCGGGAACCCGATTTGAGATCTGCCTTCGCGAGTATGCTACATATATTTTGTTAAACTGGTATGAAAAAGTTGGCATCATTTCGAATATCGGAGGGTTCCGTTTTAATTTTCATCGCGAAAAGAAAAGAAAAGAAAAGAAAAAAATGAAAAAGGGGAAAAAGACAAAACGTAAGAAAGAAAAAGAGTGTGCATGGCGGTGGGCTTATATATATCTGCAGCTTTACTTTGAGCTTCAAAAAAGGAGAAACAGGAAGAAACAGAGAAACAAAATGGAAAACACGCAGAAGAAAAAATGCAAGAAAATGGGAAAAGGGGCCGGAAAAAAGTAGAATTTTTACCCTGAAACATTCAGGTAATGATCCTAATATATTATTTGGGTTTATTACGTGTGTTTAAATATATTTTGATGGTAGAAATTGAGATATTAGACATCGTTCTAATAAGTTCAATTAATAGTTTAAAGGGTCAAACGGACCCCGATAATGGCATTGAAAATATATTCGTACTCAGTGAGTTATGGGCAACATATAAATATAATTTATATGGGGTTTGGTTATGTGACCTTAAACCCTGTATATAGGCATGGCCTGCGTATTGCGTATACGAATAGGGTATCAGGTTCCTAACCGGATTGCCCTAAGATGTGAGGAATAAAGCCTTTAGCCTAATTTGATATGTTTTTCTACTTATTGAATAGAGTGGGATCGTTTGGAAATGAAACCAAAGGACAAGCGGTTATTGAGTGGATGTACTAACTTTGTAACAAGTGTTTATATCCATTTCTTTGGAGGCACCTGGCCTCGTGGATTTTCTACCACGTGTTCCTTACGTGTGTAGCTGCCGATAGGCGTACTCCTTACGCCTTAGCTTTGGATTTACATGGTATATTATATGTTATGTCCTGTTGTTGGTATTGCATTGAGGATCTGAGCATTGTACGCTGGCTGTGAGTTGGCATCTACTTCCCGGCTGTCGATGAGAGTGCCGCGCCGGTGAAGGGTTATTATTGCATCACATTGCATTCATATGCATTATATGTCATTCATATGCATTACATTACATATCATATCATATTGGGTGCAGGAGTATTCCGCCCCAGGAGCAGGAGTATTCCGCTCCATTGTATCATATTGAGGGTAGGAGTATTCCGCCCCAGGAGCAGGAGTATTCCGCTCCATTGTATCATATTGAGGGTAGGAGGATTCCGCCCCAGGAGAGTGCAGGAATATTCCGCCGCAGCTTTTCATTATATCGGGTGCAGGAGTATTCCGCCCCAAGAGAGTGCAGGAGTATTCTGCCTCTGGTTTATATTATATCGTGTGCAGGAGTATTCCGCCCGAGGAGCAGGAGTATTCCGCTCCAGTTGGTTATCAGATTGGGTTCCCCTCGAATGCAGGAGTATACAGCTTCGGGATGGGATGACGGGCACATGTGACCCTTTGCATTAGATTTCATTTCATCTCATTTCATTTCATTTCTTTTCATACCATTGTGTAGACTTGTGGTACATAACTACTGTTCTGCCTATACGTGCATTGCTTATTTGTTAATATGTTTCTGGCTCGTATTCCTGGCTGAGTTTATGGTTTCATACGTATTTTCGGTTATTATCTGGCTCCGCCTTTTTACAATTTAAATAAGAGGAATTTGGTTTATCTGTTTCTTCTCCCTGGCTAGCTATCCGATTCTTTGAGGTGGCTAGTCTGCCCCACTTATTGAGTCCTTTTGACTCACCCTTGTTTGTTTTTTGTTTCTTGTCTATCTATTTCGCTTCAGCAGGTTCTCTCCAGGATTGAGTTCGCCACGTTGTTCAGGAGCGAAGATGACTTCAGCTGTCAGGGTGAGCCAGCTTTTATTCCGGATGGCCACCCGTTTATTGATTATTATTTCCGCTGCATTTTGCTCCCTTCAGGAGGTATCTGTCTTCTTTTGTACTCTTAGATGTCTAGTCTGGATAACCCTAAACCTAATATGTTTGGTAGTCAGCTGTAATTTCTTTTGTACAGCTTAGAGGTATCAGTATGTCTGTGATTTCTTTTAAGTCTTGTCCTTATTTGTGAATTGTTATATTTATTTTCCTAATTTAAAGGGTTCGCCCGACGGGTCTAGGGGAGGATGTCGGGTGCCCGCACGGCCTAACCGGATTCCGGGTCGTGTCAGTTGGTATCAGAGCCCGGCTTAGAGTCTATCTAGACTAAGACAGTGTCTAGTAGAGTCTCGCTGATGGGTACGTAGATGTCCGTACTTATCTACGAGAGGCTATGATGGCATTTAGGAAGTTTCATTTCCTTCATTTCTGATCGTGCATCGGTCTAGGATTCAAAAGTATTTTCGTTAATTCGTTAATTCCTTCGTGGTAATTGTGAACCCTCGTGCGACAAATCAGCAAACGGTATGAGTTCAAGACGAAGCAGTCTATCCTGGGGCTAGCACTGACGAAGCCCCGAGAGTTTTTGATCGTGCTGATGATCCAGTTGCGTAGGCCCCAGCTGTACGAGCTCGCGATGGGCAAGGGAGCAGAGCCTTGTGGTTCCTTTCGCTCTCTACGATGCTTTTACGAGAATCTTGGCGATGTAGATACCACAAGAACCTATTATTCGAAAGGCAGCTTATCAGGTTGCCGCAGATGTAGACGTTCGATCTCAGGGAGCTCCTTTTCTGTTTCTTAATATTGTTGTAGTAAATTTTGTTCTGGAAGTAGCATGTGTTGTGCCTCTAGTTATTCTGGATGGTTAGTTAGCCTGAGTAATGGCTCGGTCCGAGTGTCCGAAGAGGTTGCATTATTTTACGCGGTTGAACCTTCCGATATTCTTAAGCAATGCATCAGATAAACCCTGTGAATTTATTTTTTTTAAAAAAATAATGTCAGGGTATTTGTATCCTTCAGGCTCTTGATTGTATCGAGCGGTATGGTGTTGATTATTCTTCTTTCCGGTTTCAAGGTCCAGCCCTGGATTGGTGGACCGCACTTTTATTAGCTAACTTGGTTCGGTTTTTCTTCTAGATTCGTGGGAAAAGTTCCTTTCGAGTAGCGAACGAGATGAAAAGTGTTGCTAGTTTGAGTGGATTGGACGGGGTAGCCTGTCGGTTAGCCTGTTGGTGCTTCAGAATATGAGATCGAATTCTTTAGGATGGCTGGATATGCACTAGAACTAGTCCCTGAATCTTCCGAGAATGTTAAAGATTTATTGGTGACCTTTCTTTTCCTTGAGATCCCAGATGGCTCGAGAAATTGAGGTTGGAACTTTATTTGATGTCGTTGTTAATATTGCTCAGAGGTACGAGGCATACCATAAGTTAGAGCTGGAGAGAAAGAGATCCCGTGACGCTAGTGAGTAACCATGGTACCTCATTTGGAGGTAAGAGTTCTGATTATTTTGGGAGGTCACCTTCTAGGTTATCTCAGCCTGTGCCACGTGATTCTGAGAGTGCGCCAGTGGCTCGTCAAGATCAGATTCAGTCTTTTCTTTACAGCTATCAACAATCTTTCCAGCTTCCATTTTTAGTCGAAAAGGTGTTATCATTGTCCTGAGTCTGGTTATCCTTTGAGGAGTTTTCCCTTACTCCGGCGAGTAGGCAGTCATCTTTTCTCTCGTCAGGCACCTGCACAGTCGTAGGGGATTTTATTTAGATCTCAATCAGCCAGAGAAATTCCACAATCCAGTAAAGGTTGAGAGCGTGGTGGCAGTTATCAGTGTAGCGGCTTAGTTCAGCCGCAGAGGCAGTTTTATCAACTGCCAGTCTGGCGGGATGCTGAGGCATCCGATGTAGTAGACCCATGTATTTCTTCTTCCCTTATATGTGAGTAAGATTTGATTCTTCCGATCGATCTGGAGATGGTCTGTCTTATCATATTCCATGGTTTCCTTAGATATTGTTTCTATTAAGAATCGGTTGCGGTAGAGGGGCGAGCTTTTGGTATGATTTATTCCTGGAATTTGTAAGACCCTACTAGTTTATCTGGTTTAAATGTGAAAGATTTGGGAGTGAGTGTCGGTATTGTCTGCCTGGCATCTTGTTGTGTCACCTTCTATTATTATGTCAAATTAGTTTACCTCTCCTCGAAATTCAATGTTGGTAGGATAATGGGATCCTAATTCGTCACCATCAGAAACTGTTATTGTTTCTTCCGGTGAAAAGTGATTAGTAAGTAATATTCGATCTACGTATTTCATCTTGGTTCAAAACGCTAGTACAGTCATGTTATTCTATGAGCTTGTCTTAGTTATAAAAGGGTTTTCTGGTAAATTGTCAGAGTTCCCTTCTTATTGGGAGGTCAAATTGGCATGGATGTTGTTCCATAAAGCTCAGTTAATATCTGTTTCTTCAATTGCGATTCTTGGGCTACTTGGACTCATAAGTTGTCTAGCTTTGGTAGCCAAGCAAATAAGAAGATGAGCTTCCTGAAGCTCTAATTATTTCTATCTTCGATCTATTTCCATTTCTTTTTCGTCCGGCACTGGTGAGCTTGGGCGATTGGTAGCCACTTATGATGTTCCCTGTGTTGAGCCAGAGTACGTGTTATTGTAGCTGGGTAAGCATATTATTGTTTTGGATACAAAACTTACCTCTTCCAAAAGATAGCACTGCTAAGAACCACGGTAAAAGATGTCTAAAATAGTAGCACAAAATGGTTCAAAATTTGGAAAATTATTTTTATCTTCGGACAGCTGTTAGTAGTTTGCGCATAACTCCTTGTACAAAGTTGATATTGAGATGCTTTAAGATTTCATGGAACCCTAAGACATATATCTAAAACTTCTATGAAGACTATGAAGTCTATAACTTTGATCTACACTTTGAAAATTAGGTTGAAAATCAGGACAGTAGTGCTGTCCAGACATTCTATCTGCGGATTTGTTATGTCATCCAGTTGACTCATCTTGTTATCCGTTTAACATGTTTATGTTGTCAGTTTATCCGCGTATCCATTCCCATGTATAGTATAGTACTGGTTCTTTTTGTGCAGATCATCCAGTTTCAGGGGAAACTCTGCTGAAATTTTTATATAGAAGTACCATCCATCAGGCGGTGGTGTTTACGACAAAGGTATGGAGTTGTGAACTCGAGAGTTGCATCTGTTTGGCAACTCAAAAGGGTAGTTGGTAGCTTAGGTCTGCCTACGTTCAACCTTTAGCTAAATCTTCTTTAGTCCAGCAGACGGTGGGGGGATGGTTATTCCTATTCAAATAGCTGCATGAGTTTGTGCTTTAAGTGGAGGAGTCTTCCTCCAAATATAGACTCCTCCAAATACTGAATGGTAATACTAAATCTCTAAGGCGTTGATACCACTTTTGTCACTTCCCAACCTAAGGCCACGACAGAAACCTGCAATGAGTGTGGGAGTGTCGATCATTGCTAAATCCACTAATAATATATTAATACTAGAGATAAGCTGGCGACCTGATCATATATACGTACCTATCTGCTGAAAGCATAAAGTCTGGAAAGATGACACGACTTTAACTTGCTGGTAATTAGAACACTGAGCCACAAATTGAGCTATGTCAGACTTCATTCTGTCCCACCAGTAAATTTCCTTAAGATCATGGTACATCTTAGTCGAACTTGGATGAACAGTGTATTTGGAATAATGTGCCTCTATCATAATCTGTCCACGTAAATTTGCAACATCAGGAACACAAAGATTATCTTTATACATGAGAACACCGTTAGTTGTAACCCTGTATGGTGACTCCGGTTTTCCTCTGGCTATCTGTCTGTATTAAACTAGAACTGGATCCTCATATTGACGTTGTTTTACTTCATGAAAATTTAGAGTTAAAGGTTTAGTGCAGCTTATCGTCCATCTATTATTGGCATATCTCCTTCACACCTCAACTCTTTGAGAAGTTACTTTAGCGTTATAAGTGCACATGTTATCAACTTTGTTGCTGGTATTCTGCCTCAGCTCATGGTCCAACTACATGTCTCTTTTATTTTCACTTTTTCAAGTCATAACATTTCAAATTCAAAGACAATACCCTGAAGTAGATGTTCAGTCAGAATATCATTCCTGGTCTGCATCATACTATCCAGTAGTATTTGTATGATTCTTATCCTTATATGATAGACCCTGTTCAGATGAACCTTTGACATACATTAGGATATGAGTAACTACATTCCTAGAAGGAGCTTGCGGAACAACACTAACATCAACTGAGATGTTGCATAGTGCGTTCGTAAAAATAATATAGCTCGCATCAAATCTTCTATAGTGTGTAGTGATAAGGTACTTCAAAAGCTCCCCCTATTGCATCAAGCGTGAGCTAATTCTTAGAACCATCGACTTGTTCTATATCGAAAGGTATATTTAAGAGGTGATTATCGCCTGAATCATGTTAACCTATTCAAAGTTTCGTGTATCTTTATTTCGAAAATGTAGTACTCTCTTCTCGTGATCGAGGAAGGATCAGCTTAGTCAGAATAAAATGTGCAATGGTATTATCATATTATCCAGATATGTTTTATTCCAAGAGTTCGGTGTTCATGTTATAATTCTGATTCTGCAATCATGAGATAATGTCCGCGGAGTAGCTTATGAAGGTCGTGCAAGTTCTCTTGTTATCAGCGTGAATCTTGCTTTAGACTTAGGCTCGTTCGAGGACGAACGAGAGTTTAAGTGGAGGAGAATGAAACGACATCGGTTAGTCGTTTCGGAAGATAGGACTCCGATTGGTGTGCCGATAATTTTAAAATATGTGTAATGTCCATTAAGACCTGTCTGCAAAATTTGAGCTAAATCAGACCTCGTTTTGTAGGCATCGGAAGAAGGTTTCAGTTTTTATTATCGATAAATATTAAAAAGAGATTTTTGAGCTCGGTTTTGGCGAACGAACTCCGATTCGAAATCCGAAAGATTTGTGACTTCTGTGAACTTTCGAAAGTGAATTTCTATGTTATTCAGCTAGTTTCCGCTAAAATGCCGAAAGTTAAATAATTTGATTTTTTTCTATTTAAATTCGCATTTTGGGTTTCGGGAACCCGATTTGAGATCCTCCTTCGTGAGTATGCTACATATATTTTGTATAACTGGTATGCAAAAGTTGGGATCATTTCGAATATCGTAGGGTTCCGTTTTAATTTTCATCGCGAAAAAAAAAAGAAAAGAAAATAAAATAAAAAAATGAAAAACGGGGAAAAAGACAAAACGTAAGAAAGAAAAAGAGTGTGCATGGCGGTGGGCTTATATATATCTGCAGGTTTACTTTAAGCTTCAAAAAAGGAGAAACAGGAAGAAACATAAAAAGAAAATGGAAAACACGCAGAAGAAAAAATGCAAGAAAATGGGAAAAGGGGCCCGAGAAAAGTAGAATTTTTACCCTGAAATATTCAGGTAATGATCCTAATATATTATCTGGGTTTATTACGTGTGTTCAAATATATTTTGACGGTAGAAATTGAGATATTAGACATCGTCCTAATAAGTTCAATTAATAGTTTAAAGGGTCAAATGGACCCCGATAATGGCATTGAATATATATTCGTACTCAGTGAGTTATGGGCAACATATAAATGTAATTTAGTTAGGGTTTGGTTATGTGACTTTAAACCCTGTATATAGGCCTAGCCTACGTATTGCGTATGCGAATAGGGTATCAGGTTCCTAACCGGATTGCCCTAAGATGTGAGGAATAAAGCCTTTAGCCTAATTTGATATATTTTTCTACTTATTGAATAGAGTGGGATCGTTTGGCAACGAAACCAAAGGACAAGCGTTTATTGAGTGGATGTACTAGCTTTGTAACAAGGTAAGTGTTTATATCCATTTCTTTGGAGGCATCTGGCCTCGTGGATTTTCTACCACGTGTTCCATACGTGTGTAGCTGCCGATAGGCGTACTCCTTACGCCTTAGCTTTGAATTTACATGGTATATTATATGTTATGTCCTGTTGTTGGTATTGCATTGAGGATCTGAGCATTGTACTCTGGCTGTGAGTTGGCATCTACTTCCCGGCTGTCGATGAGAGTCCCGCGCCAGTGAAAGGTTATTATTGCATCACATTGCATTCATATGCATTATATGTCATTCATATACATTACATTGCATATCATATTGGGTGCAGGAGTATTCCGCTCCATTGTATCATATTGAGGATAGGAGTATTCTGCCCCAGGAGCAGGAGTATTCCGCTCCATTGTATCATATTGAGGGTAGGAGTATTCCGCCCCAGGAGCAGGAGTATTCCGCTCTATTGTATCATATTAAGGGTAGGAGTATTCTGCCCCAGGAGCATGAGTATTCCGCTCTATTGTATCATATTGAAGGTAGGAGGATTCCGCCCCAGGAGAGTGCAGGAGTATTCCGCCTCAGCTTTACATTATATCGGGTGCAGGAGTATTCCGCCCCTAGAGAGTGCAGGAGTATTCCGCCTCTGGTTTATATTATATCGGGTGCAGCAGTATTCCGTCCCTGGAGCAGGAGTATTTCGCTCCAGTTGGTTATCAAATTGGGTTCCTCTCGAATGCAGGAGTATTCCGCTTCGGGATGGAATGACGGGCACATGTGACCCTTTGCATTAGATTTCATTTCATTTTATTTCATCTCATTTCATTTCATTTCTTTTCATACCATTGTGTAGACTTGTGGTACATAACTACTGTTCTGCCAATACGTGCATTGCTTATTTGTTAATATGCTTCTGGCTCGTATTCCTGGTTGAGTTTATGGTTTCATACGTGGTTTCGGTTATTATCTGGCTCCGCCTTTTTACAATTTAAATAAGAGGAATTTGTTTTATCTGTTTCTTCTCCCTAGCTAGCTATCCGATTCTTTGAGGTGGCTAGTCTGCCCCACTTATTGAGTCCTTTTGACTCACGCTTGTTTGTTGTTTGTTTCTTGTCTATCTATTTTGTTTCGCCAGGTTCGCTCCAGAAATGAGTTCGCCACGTTGTTCAGGAGCGAAGATGACTTCAACTGTCAGGGTGAGCCTGCTTTTATTCCAGATGGCCACCAGTTTATTGGTTATGATTTCCGCTGCATTTTGCTCCCTTCAGGAGGTATCTGTCTTCTTTTGTACTCTTAGATGTCTAGTCTGGATAACCCTAAACCTAGTATGTTGGGTAGTCGGCTGTAATTTCTTTTGTACTTCTTAGAGGTATCAGTATGTCTGTGATTTCTTTTAAGTCTTGTCCTTATTTGTGAATTGTTATATTTATTTTCCTAATTTAATTGGTAAGGGTTCGCCCGACGGGTCTAGGGGAGGATGTCGGGTGCCCGCACGGCCTAACCGGATTCCGGGTCGTGTCATTAGTATTATAACTAATGAAATAAAGCAACAATAAAAGTAGAATAATAATAATAATAATAATAATAATAATAATAATAATAATAATAATAATAATAATAATAATAATAATAATAATAAGAAAGTAATCAATAATTATAATGATAATAATTATAAAAAAATAATAGCAACGATAATAATTATAAATTAAAATGTTAGTAGTAATAAAAATAATAGTAATTATAGTGATAATAATAATAATAGTAATAAAAGGAAAATATAAGGGAAAAGAAAATTTTTGAAAGTTTATGCTCAGATTCGGGTGATGGAAGGCTAAGGATACCCTCACGGCTGCAAGCACGCCGGCCGGTCGTGTTGCCATGCCAAGTGCGAGTCCTGTTGCCTATCCCACTCGTTTTTTTTTTCAACATTGTATATATAAATGTTATCGTCATCGTCTTTTTTTTTTTTTTTTTCGGGACACGTAATTGACGATAAATACGAGACGGGACTTTGTTTTAGCCTCCAAACGTCATTGGCCATGTAGTATCTGTTTCAAATCAGTCCGTAAGCCTCAAAATTAGTATTTTGCATAGGCTATAGGCAACGTAGTATCTGCTCAAATTCCACAGTGTAATGTATTAACTCGTCATCTATAAAATTCAGAGGACCAGTCAAACCAAAAAGATCAAAAGATCAAAGGTACGACAGAACCAACGATAAAGGCCAAAGCCCAAACACATCTGTGTATAACCCTTCACGATTTTCCAAGTTTGATATCTCCTAACAAAAATAGACAGTGCTGGCGGCGAAACGACAAAGGACTGACGTCTGCTGTTCCGGCGAGGTGTGCAGCGGCATCGCTGCGACCCCGATGGCATCGCTTCAAACTCCAACGTTCTCCTTTCGATCTCAATCATAAGTCAACAAATTGGGATCTCTGCTCTGATTTTGTTTCTCCACCGATTCCTCATCGATTATCGATGGTTAATAGGGGTGGGGGTGGCATTTTGCCACTGATTTGAACCGTCAATCCCTTTCCCCGATCCTACTAGTTCGGTACCCCTCCATCTTTGTTTTGATTTGTGTATGTGTATGATTGTATAAGTTTGGTGGATCTGTCGTGGTGTACGAAAACGGGTATGTATTTTGATGGTGTGTGTGGGTCTTCTTCTCCATTTCTGCTATGTTCTTGGCGTGTTTCTAGACTAAACCAAGAAATCCCAATCGGTGTTCAGAGGAAGGATCAGGGGTTCGTGTATCTTTTGGCTTTTGTGGGTGTGTCAGAGAGAGAGAGAGGTGTATTGGTGTAGTTCTTGTTCCCCTGTATATGATGAAGATTTTTATTTTATAAGAGAAGGCATTTAAAAGAAAAAAGAAACGTCGGAGAGGATTGATTAGGAGGGGATTTTGGAGAAATTAGAGGGATTCCTCATAAACTGTAGAAGAGATTCCCTTTTAAATGCTGGAAGTATTTTGTATAAAATATAGGAAATAAAGGTGATGTAGCTGTTAGAGAGGGGGCGTATATTTTGGAATTTCATTTAAAATGATTAAGATTTATGAGGAATGCATTTGGTTGGATATTATGTCCAAGTTCGAAGTGAGGAGGATTTGAATTTTCAAAAGAAATATGTCAATTATGAATATATAATTGGACTGAAATTTATCTTAAAGGTGCTAAATAAATGTAAATACATATATCATATATACAAAGAAAGAAATGCACACATACAAACAAATTGTATCAGATTAAATAAATTACATATAAATATCCATGAATAATTATTAAATGCTGTAAATGCAGTTAAATTGCACAAATAACCATAGTTTCACAGATAGCCTAAATGATGCGAATTACATAATATAATCGTAATTAAATATATAATGTATAATTAGTGGATAATCACAGGTAAACGCATGTTTCCTAATGCAGACTTTGTTCAAACAGTCAATATTTCACCTTTAAGTTAAATATAGCCAACTATGGAAAAAGGAGGGACAAAATTGGGTGTCAACAAAGGTAAATAACACTTCGTGCACATCTGCTTATTCTCAATAATACAGAGGTATTTCATGATCTCACATTATGCAATTATCATCATAGTATATATCTATTGTTCTGTTTTCCGTTACTTTATTTCCCTCTTCAGCTTTTGTATGCTTTCTTTTCCTTTGAAGCTTGAAATAACTTCCTTTTTTTTAAATACTGAAATTATTTCTACATTTATAACAACCATATTTCCTTATTTCCTTTTTTTAAGGTGCATTCGTGTCTTCAACCTATGATAAGAAGAAGGATGAATATGATTTTCTCTATGTTGCCTACAATGGGGAATATGCATTTGACGACCTGAACTTCGTGAAGCTTTCATGCCTGATTATTTGGGTCATTTTCTTAATGTTCTCTTTGTTCATTGTTCAACATCGCTGCTAATATTTTGGTAGCTGCCTCCATCTTATAAAGGTTTTAGTAGTAAGAAAATAATTTATATAGTTCAACACAACAACTGTCAGCATCTTTGGCTATGTAATTTCGATAATAGTTGAATTCAATCTCCTTAAAAATGATATACTGCATCACTCTGTCCGACTCCTACGTACCGTTCTTCAATCCAAGAGTTGCTTTGACATTCTCAAAAGAATTGCTCGGCTGAAGTATTAAATTACATATTAACATTTGCAGATTATAAATTATCTAACAACTTTTTAGATGGAGGAGGTTTGCAATAATTTTACTACTGAATCTTTTGCATATTGAAGAGGAATATAGATCTTAACCAACCATCGACCGTGGCAGGTATGAGAAGGGAGGTGCAGGATGTATCTGGGGCTTAGTAAGGTCATTCGCGAGTATGGTTAAGTGTCAGCGAGTGTGGTTGTCCAGTTTTTGGTCAGGATTGAAAGAAGGGGTTTGTTTGGAGGCTGTTTCAAGTGATGGATATGTTATTATCCAAGTTTATTAGTGTGCAGATTATGTGTTAGTTGGGCCAGACATTAGAAGTGCGAGGGATGCTCATACACAGTGAAGGAAAATCTAATTAGTTCTCAGGTGTTGGTAGAGCTTGTTCCTGGTTGTTGCAGTTAGTGTAAGGGGTCTAGGTAGTGAGCAGGTTGTTTCATGGGGTTTGGAGGATTAGCAGGTCTGTTTTGGTAATAGTTCAGGCTGATGTATATGCGTGTATGCAGTGGGTGTGTGTTCAGCAAAGAGCCCAATAATGTGTGTTCAGGGACTTATAGGGGGTTTGAGATAGTATTTGAAACTCATTTCATTTGTTTCTCTTAAGCTTTAGTCTGTTTGAATTTATTAGCCTCCATGGGGTATCGCAGAACCTGAGTAATCCTGCTTGTGTAATGTAAAAAATGAGACTCATGAACTAATTGTGATTAAGACTCTAGTTTTCTTAGAGTCAACTTTTGTGTGCAATAGCATTAAATTTTCAGATATGTTTTTTGGATCTATCTGCTTACAGATACAATAAGGCAATTTTCACAATAATAACTTTACTGCTAGAGTTCAATAGTCACTTTCTGCACGTTTCTATTAACCCATCTATCCAAACACTCAAAAATTGAATTCATCACATCTTCTTTAAATAGGATATTTTTCGATAATTTGTTTCTACGTGCAGGAACTCTATACTGTTTTGCCATTTTCTCTGCAAAAGATTATACAATTGTTACTCCATGGTCCAAATATTTTCATACCATTTGCAACAAATATTCTTATTCTTCTCTTGCTGAATATACCGGCTTCTACTTAACGATTACGATCCGTGCGCACGTCGCATCATTTCCAAAAAATATTCTTATAATATTTTCTTCTGAGCTGCTTCTATTATGCCTCGACAGTCTTGAACTCATCACTTGCTAAATATACCGGCTTCTACTTAACGATTAGGATCCGCGCGCACCTCGCATCATTTCCAACAAATATTCTTTTAATATTTTCATCTGAGTTGCTTCTATTATGCCCGACAGTCTTGAATTCATCACTTGCTAAATATATCTGCTTCTACATAACGATTAGGATCTATATACAAGCTTTGTTTATTCATGTAAATGGCTATATTTAGATAGAAGTCATTTTATGTAATCAGTTAGCATTAGACAAATACGTAACATTTTCATAATTCATTTTGTCTCTTTTAATAATTTATTATTGAGAGTTGGATGAACTACTTAAAATTTGATAAGTAATATGTGTTGTGCTGTATAACCATCACTCAAACACCTCCATTCGACACTCTCGGATAGTGCTAGAGTAGAATAGTCACTTTCTGCAGGTTTCTATTAACCCATCTATCCAAACACTCAAAAATTGAATTCATCACATCTTCTTTAAACATGATATTTTCCGACAATTTGTTTCTACGCGCAGGAACTCTATAGTTATTTTACTAAACAATCTATTCTACTCTTTTGCCATTTTCTCTGCAGTAAATTATACAATTGTTACTCCTAGTCCAAATATTTTCATATCATTTGCAAAAAATATTTTTATAAAATTTACTTCTAAGCTCCTTCTATAATGCCCCGACATTCTTGAATTTATCTCTTTCTGAATATACCGGCTTCTACTTAACGATTAGGGTCCGCGCGCACCTCGCATCATTTCCAACAAATATTCTTTTAATATTTTCATCTGAGCAACTTCTATTATGCCCCGGCAGTCTTGAATTCATCACTTGCTAAATATACCTGCTTCTACTTAACGATTAGGATCCATGTGCACTGCGCGTTCCCGGTACTAGTAGATACATAATAAGGAGGAATCCAAGTTTGGTTCAATAAGAGATAAAAGGGAACATATCCTACACTCACAAAAGAGCTCCAATTCTGAATTCATCATAAATTAATGAAACAACCGTAGAAAAGATTATTTATACTAGCTACTAAAATAAATTAAAATTTCCTAGAATGTCCTTAAGGTGGCTTAAATAAGAAAATACAATATTTGATCATCTCTTGCCACTTCCTTGACTTGATTCTTGGTTTCCATGCACACTTGAAGCACTCTAAGTTCTTAATATCAATTAAGTGTTTTCCAATGTCACGAGCGCTTTTCCGACCTATATCAATGCTTGATAATATAGTATTTTGTCAGTGCATTTTTTTATTTTTCAGGTAAATGATTGAGTTTACCAATTTTACAATAGGAGATATGTAACTATCTTGTAACAATCATTTTATTTTGGTAATGACTATATATGTTTAAGTGTTATGTAATGGTGTCTATTCAATTATAAGTTACAACTATTACAATAATAACAATGTTGTCTATAAATACATGAAAAATCTTAATTGTTTCTCATCCTATCATCTTATTTGAATATATTCAGATTTTTTAAAGCTTTTTAGTGTAATTTGAAAAGTATCTAAGAGTAGTGTCAATCAACCAACACCAGCACCACCCCCACCACTACCGAATGATCTAAATATGGGTGTTGTAGTTCTGCAGGATTTGATGCGGGATCAAGATTATGTAATATAGCAAATTTGGATTGATATTTGAAATCTACGTTACAAACCAAAGGTGACAACTGCAAAAGATCTGGCGCGCTATCAATGCTATATTAGAAGATATAAATGGAACTTCCACCCGACTCTACCAGGAAATATGTGAAGTTTCTTTGTTATCATTTTTAATTATTATTAGTCTATGATGATTTATATTTTATAGCATAAGCCTTGGATTCCAGTACAAAATACTGGGACTCTCTATTGCAAAGCATTGGATCCCAGTAAAAAATATTGAGACACTCTATGTAATTTCCCTTTTTATCTATTAATGACAATCTATGCTTAAATTTTATATTTGTATTTATTATTTTTTGCCAATAAATTAAAATGTTGACGAATTACTAAATTAATTTTGTACATATCTTTGTTTCATCTTTTGTAAAAAAAATGTCAGGAATATCTAACATACATAGAGAATAGAAACTGAAAAAGTTAAAGTAGTGAATCTTCAGGAATTTCCAAACTACAAAAATGAGGAAATAAATAATTTAGTGCTTTTGTTTTTTTAAAAATAATTTTTTGATCCAGTTAAAAAAATGGGGACTGTCTTTAGTATAATAAAAAGTTCAAGTATACACTAATGGGACTTTATTTAATATATAAATAGACTTCTAAGTCCATTTAATATATTAAACTAAAAGTCTTAGTATAACTAACTGAGATTTTACTTCAATAAAAACCGAATTTCACATTTTTCTATACTGTGACCTCATACTGAAATACTAGACCTTTATTCCTTATAGATGGAAATATAGTAGAAAAATTCCTTCAAACATTATTTGAATTGTAACGTCAAAATAAAAAGAACAAAGAATGAATCAGCTTTATTTTTCAAATGTATAGTCAAATCAGTTCTTAGATTTGTAAACTGCATAATCTAAAAAAGAAAGAATTTTTGGATCATTTTTTTTATTGGAAATGTCAAATAAAAAGAAGAAAGAATCTACCAGCTTGAAACGACCTCGGTCAGTCGTTTCGGAAGTTAGGACTCCGATTGGCGTGCCGATAATTTTAAAATATTTATAATGTCCATTAGAACCTGTCTGTAAAATTTGAGCTAAATCAGACATCGTTTGGTAGGCATCGGAAGAAGGTTTCAGTTTTTATTAGCGATAAATATTAAAAAAAAATTTTCGAGCTCGGTTTTTCCGAATGAGCTCCGATTCGAAATCCGAAAGCGCCGTTGGGTTCGTATGATTATTTATGACCTTTGTGAACTTTCGAAAGTGAATTTCGATGTTGTTCGGCTAGTTTCCGCTAAAATGCCGAAAGTTAAATAATTTGACTTTTTTTCTATTTAAATTCGCATCTTGAGTTTCGGGAATCCGATTTGAGATCCGCCTGCGCGAGTATGTTACATATATTTTTTATAACTCGTATGCAAAAGTTGGGATTATTTCGAATATCGTAGGGTACCGTTTTAATTTTTACCGTCGCAGCGAATTTTAAAGAAAAAAAAAAGAAAAGACAAAAATTAAGTGGAGTCGGTGGATGACGAAATGAGCAGCAAGAACATTTTGAGAAACAGAAACATAGTACATACGTACAGATACAAAAAAAGAGAAAACGCAGTGAAAAAATGCCAGAAAATGAGAAAAGGGACCGGTGAAAAGTAGGATTTTCACCCTGAAACATTCAAGTAATGATCCTAATATATTATTTGAGTTTATTACGTATGTTTGAATATATTTTTACGGTAAAAATTGAGATATTAGCCATCGTTTTAATAAGTTCAATTAATAGTTTAAAGGGTCAAATAGACCCCGATAATGAAATTGATTACATATTTGTACTAAGTGAGTTATGGGTAACATATAAATATAATTGATTTAGGGTTTGGTCATGTGACCATATACCCTGTACATAGGCCTGGCCTGCGTATTGCGTATTTGAATAGGGTATCAGGCTCCTAACCGGATTGCCCGAAGATGTGAGGAATGAAGCCTTTATCCCTATTTGATATATTTTCTGCTCATTGAACACAGTGAGATCGTTTTGCAATGAATCCAAGAGAATAAAGCGGTTGTTGGGCAGCAGTGTTAACTTTGTAACAAGGTAAGTGTTTATATCCATTTCTTTGGAGGCACCTGGCCTCGTGGATTTTCTACCACGTGCTCCTTACGTGTGTAGCTGCCGATAGGCGTACTCATTACGCCTTAGCTTTGAGTTTATATTCTATATTATATATTATGTCCTGTTATTGGTATTGCATTGAGAATCTGAGTATTGTACTTTGGCTGTGAGTTGGTACATACTTTCCAGCTGTCGTTGAGAGTCCCGCGCTGGTGATGGGTTATTATTGCATCACGTTGTATTCGTATTCACATTGCATCATATTGAGGGTAGGAGGATTCCGCCCTCGGAGCAGGAGGATTCCGCTCCGTTGCATCATATTGAGGGTAGGAGGATTCCGCCCTCGGAGCAGGAGGATTCCGCTCCATTGCATCATATTGAGGGTAGGAGGATTCCGCCCCCGGAGAAGGAGGATTCCGCTCCATCTATTTGGCACATGTGACACCATTGCATCATACTGCATTCATCCCATTTCATTGCACCGCGTGCTGACTATTGTGTAACTATTGTGTTGTATTTTATATATGCGGTATGTATACCATGTTGTGAACGTATCTCAGTTTGCCTATATATTTCTGGCTCGTATCCCGAGTTGCACGTCGCAACAATATAAATACATGGATCGGATCGGGTTGCACACCGCAACAGTATAAATATACGGATCGGGTTGCATGCCGCAACAGTATAAATATACGACTCGGGTTGCACGCCGCAACAGTATGAATATATGGATCGGGTTGCACGCCGCAACAGGATGTATTTCTGATTGTCGACATGTTCAGGATATCTATATGTTCAGTCTACCTTATGTCCCTGGTTGTTTATGATTCCATACGTGTTTTCAGTTATTATTTGGCTTTGCATGTTTATAGTTCAAATAAGATGGATTTAGTTTATCTGTTTTTCTTCTCCCTGGCAAGCTATCCTATTCTTTGAGGTGGCTAGTCTGCCCCACTTATTGAGTCCTTTTGACTCACCCTTGTTTGTTATTTGTTTCTTGTCTATCTATTTTATTTCGGCAGGTTCGCTCCAGGATTGAGTTCGCCACGTTGTGAAGGAGCGAAGACGACTTCAGCTGTCAGGGTGAGCCAGCTTTTATTCCGGATGGCCACCAGTTTATTGGTTATTATTTCAGTTGCATTTTGCTCCCTTCAGGAGGTATATGTCTTCTTTTGTATTGTCTAGTCTGGATAGCCCTAAACTTAGTATGTTCGGTAGATAGCTGTAATTTTTTTTTTGTACAGTTTAGAGGTATCAGTATGTTTGTACTTTATTTTTAAAAAGTCTTGTCCTTATTTATGAACTATTATGTTTATTTTCCTAATTTAACTAGTAAGAGTTCGCCCGACGGGTCTAGGGGAGGATGTCGGGTGCCCGCACGGCCTAATCAGATTCCAGGTCGTGTCACAGCTTTAGTTTGGATTTGACGCGATTAAAAATATTGTGACTGTCAAGCACATAATACTGGGACTTTAATATACATAGATAGTAGTCTCAGTTGAAGAAACTGAGATTTTATTTACTATAGGTAGGATCCCCCAGCAAAAAAAAGTGATATCTATCCAATATCTTTTTATTGATCTTTGTACTATCTTTTTGCAGAGAAGAACTGGTGAATCTCCAGCTTTTCCAAACTGTAAAATCTAAAAGAAGGAATCTTTCCAGCAGTTTTTTTGAATTATAATGTCAAATTAAAAGAACAGAGAATTTACCAGCTTTTATATTTTTAAAATTACTAATTGACAGTTCTTTTGTCGTCTATAAATTATACAGGGGTTGTGTTTTTTTTATACAAAATTAATATTATAAAAAATAAGAAATATAATAATAAAAAAAGGCTTTCAACGAAGAAGCAAGAATACAATAGTGGAACAACTTGAAAAATGATGTTAGAAACTTGAAAACTGATCTAAAGTTAGTGAAAAATAAGGTATCTATTGTAAAGCATAATTTGGATGTGATGATTACGTTTTTTTTAGAGTTTAAAGAGAAACACTCTACAGATATAGATCATCTTTTTGATAAGTTTGACGACATTGAGTTGCGGTATTTTACGGACTTAAGCTTTGCTTGTGCTCGTGTTTAATAATAACAGTCGATAGTATTTTTCTCGTGTTTACCGTATTTTTTTTATGTTTTATAGTGTTATATTTTTATGCAACTGCGTGAAGCAAGTGTAATTTATGTTTTATGTTTTTTTCCCTCTAATTTTGTACTTGAGGCTGCTTGTGTGGTGTTTATGACACGACCCGGAATCCGGCTAGGCCGTGCGGGCACCCGACATCCTCCCCTAGACCCGGTGGGCAAACCCTTGCCAATTAAATTAAGAAAATAAACATAATTCAATTCATAAATAGGAACAAGACTTAGAAAAAGAAGCACAGACATACTGATACCTCTAAGCTGTACAAAAAAAATTACAGCTGACTACCCAGCATACTAGGTTTAGGGCTATCCAGACTAGACATCTAAGAGTACAGAAGAAGACAAAGACCTCCTGAAGGGAGCAAAATGCAACTGAAAAATAAACATAAAACTGGTAGCCATCAGGAATAAAAGCTGGCTCACCCTGACAGCTGAAGTCGTCTTCGCTCCTTCACAACGTGGTGAACTCAATCCTGGAGCGAACATGCCGAAACGAAATAGATAGACAGTACAAACAACAAATAAGGGTGAGTCAAAAGGACTCAATAAGTAGGGCAGACTAGCCACTTCAAAGAATAGGATAGCCAGCCAGGGAGAAAAGAAACAGATAAACCAAATTCCTCTTATTTAAATTATGAAAAGGCAAAGCGAAATAATAACTAGAAACACGTATGGAATCACAAACTCATCAACAACCAGGAACGTTAGATAGCCAGAACATATAGGTATCCCGAACACATCAACAATCAAAAATACATCTTGTTGCGGCGTGCCACCCGATCCATATATTCATCATGTTGCAGCGTGCAACCCGATCCATATATTTATACCGCTGCGACGTGCATCCCGGTCCATATATTTATACCGTTGCGGCGTGCAACCCGATCCCCGCAACCCAGAATACGAGCCAGAAATATATAGACAAATAAGCAATGCACGTATAAGCAAAACAATAGTTATGTACCACAAGTCTACACAATGGTATGGTATGAAATAAATAAAATGAAATGAAATAAGATGAAATGAAATATGATGCAAAGCATCACATGTGCCCGTAATCCCATCTCGAAGCGGAATACTCCTGCATTTGAGGGGAATCCAATCTGATAACCAACTGGAGCGAAATACTCCTGCTCATGGGCGGAATACTCCTGCACCCGATATAATATAAACCAGAGGCGGAATACTCCTGCACTCTCCTGGGGTGGAATACTCCTGCACCTGATATAATGTAAAGCTGAGGCGGAATACTCCTGCACTCAATATCTGACATAAGAGCGGAATACTCCTGCTCTTGGGGCAGAATCCTCCTACCCTTAATATGATACAATGGAGCGGAATCCTCCTGCTCCTGGGGCGGAATACTCCTGCACCCAATATGATATGCGATGTAATGCATATGAATACAATGTGATGTAATAATAACCCTTCAGTGGCGCGGGACTCTCATCAACAGCCGGGAAGTAGATGCCAACTCACAGCCAGAGTACAATGCTCAAATCCTCAATGCAATACCAACAACAAGACATAACATATAATATACAATGTAAACCCAAAGCTAAGGCGTAATGAGCATGCCTATCAACAGCTACACACGTAAGGAACACGTGGTAGAAAATCCACGAGGCCAGGAGCCTCCAAAGAAATGGATATAAACACTTACCTCTTCCAATAGTTAGCACTGCTAATCAACAACCGCTTTATCCTTTGGTTTCATTGCCAAATGATCCCACTCTATTCATATGCAGAAAAAATATATCAAATTAGGCTAAAGACTTCATCCCTCACATCTTAGGGCAATCCGGTTAGGAACCTGATACCCTATTCGCATACGCAATATGCAGGCCAGGCCTATGCACAGGGTTTAAGGTCACATAACCAAACCCTAAATAAATTACATTTATATGTTGCTCATAACTCACTGAGTACGAATATATAATCAATTTGATTATCGGGGTCCATTTGACCTTTTAAACTATTAATTGAACTTATTAAAACGATGTCTAATATCCCAATTTTTACCGTGAAAATATATTCAAACACACGTAATAAGCTAAGATAATGAGTTAACATCATTACCTGGATGTTTCGGGGCGAAAATCCTATTTTTCTCCAGCTCCTTTTCCTTTCCTTTTTCAATTTTCTGATATTTTTTTATATTTCTTCTTCTCTGTTTCGTTTTGGATAGGATGATCAGAATCATCCTTAGTTTATATAAGTAAGGGTCCACCGCTCTTAAATTTTCTTTTCTTTCTTTTCCTTTATTTATTTTTTTTATAATTTCTTTTCTTTTCAAAAATTAAAATGGTACCCTGTTATACTCAAAATAATTCCAACTTTTGCATACAAGTTATACGAAATATATGTAACATACTCGCAAAGGCGGATCTCAAATCGGACTCCCAAAACTCAATATGCAAATTAAATGGAAAAAGATCAAATTATTTAACTTTCGGCATTTTAGCGGAAACTAGCCGAACAACATCGAAATTCACTTTTAAAAACTCACAAAAGTCACAAAATAATCATACGAACCTAACGTCGCTTTCGGATTTCGAATCGGAGCTCATTCGCTAAAACTGAGCTCGAAAATCTCTTTTTAATATTTATCGACAATAAAAACTGAAACCTTCTTCCGATGCCTACCAAACGATGTCTGATTTAGCTCAAATTTTACAGATAAGTCTCAATGGTCCTTACGAATATTTTAAAATTATCGGCATGCCAATTGGAGTCCTAACTTCCGAAACGACTAACCGAGGTCGTTTTCAATTTAGAAGTATCTTTTTTCTGTAATGTGCATCTCAATTAATGAAATGCCTTTAACTTTGTTTTGAGTAAATTTTTTTGATAAATTCATAGCAAAATTAGCGAATGAAAATAATAAAAAACTTGATTTATGCTAAATGGGCACTAAACTTAAGCCAGATGGAGTCCCAGGTTTTTATACTGGGGCACTAAACTTAAGCCATATGGAGTCCCAGTACTGGGAAAGCATAATAAAACTGAGATTTTTATACTTATTAAATCTTTTTGGACAACAACCACCTAACACTACAGTTTTTTTCACAAGAGAAGCTGAAATTTACTACGTTGGTGAACAGAAACACTCAGCTTTTTTTACTACATTTATTATGATATGAATGCATTTTTTGACTATACAGATTTTTTTTACTGTAACAGTTGCATGTAGTAGTAACTTGTTACCCTTATAAATAAGCCTTTACAAGGAAACTATAACATATTTTCATTTTATCTATTAATATATCAATTTCTTTACAATAAAAAAATATGATAAAAGAAGATATGGAGCGGGCTGATTATTTCTACAAAAAAATTGACGAGTTCTTACTTTAGGAAAGATGATTTTGTATGTTAAAACTTTTTCATGCTAATTTTTACTTTCATGTAATTTTAGTGTTTTTTTTAGGCGCAAAGTATTATTCACTCAAAAACCCTAAACGCTCTCTAGCCTAGGGAGAGGGGGTGGCCATTTTCATCCTATAGCAGTCGTGGTTGCGCCCACCGACAGGCAGCCTCCTCGTGAGATTGCCATGCCTCTCTTAACAACGTCCTTTGCTTCTAAACTACAACCACAATAAAAAACAGCTCATATGATTAATACACCATTGATATTAAATCCTACTGAAATTACTCATGTCACTCCAACATTAAAATTTTTTTTTGATGAGATTGAAGAATTTAAGAAAGAGGAAGGGTTGAATCAAGCTTTGATGATGAAGTTTTATTATGGACAACCTAAAATGTAAGAGTTACGTAAGCTACTCCCAAAGCATATCGGTGTTCAAGGTTATTGTTTAATTGGGTAGCTTGCTAAAAGACATATTTTGATACGTTTTGATAGTCGGGATGATGATGTCTTAGCCGCATCTAGAATAGTTAGTTTCTTGCAGTGTAATGGTGAAGAATATCAATATAGGATTTTCCCTTATGCTAGAGGGTTTAACCTTAATGAAGAAACTTCTAGGGCGTTTTGTTGGATCTCTTTGCCTAATTTGTTGCCTGAACTTTTTGCTAAGAGATCGTTACTATCTATTGCTTCGGCAGTAGGTAGACCAATTTCTATTGATAAGGCGACACAAGAAAGATCAAGACCTAGTGTGGCAAGGGTGAAGGTTGAACTTGATATTCTTGATAAACTTCCTAATTGTATTAGGCTGGACATTGATGAAAAAGTAGGAAATGTGGTAGAATACTTGCAAAAGAATGAGTATGATAATCTTCCCTCATATTGTACTTTTTGTGAACATCAAAGTCATAAGTTGGATTATTGTCGATTGATTATTGAGAAGCATAATCACACAAATAATGAGGTTGCAGGCGCTGAAGAACATGCTAAATTGAGTATTCAAAAATACCAAGGAGATGCAAGGAAAATTCTTAATGCCAAGAGAGGAGGTACAATTGCAGTAAGGGAGAATGAGCAACGTGATACAGTTTCTAAGGTGTGACGGGGACTACGCTGACTGTGAATTTAAATTCTGAGCAGCATAGTGACGGTCCTTTACAGGTTGAAGCAATGGCAATTAATGATGGTATTAACAAGCAACAGAGCAATTCAGAAGTAATGTTGGTTCCTTGTGTTGCTACCACTTCTTACCATACTGATTCTACACATAGAAGCAAGGAGAAAACAACATGTTGGCAAGCTGTAACTAACAAAAAAGGAGGCAAATTCCGTGGTATCCAACAGCATAAGTCGCAAGAAGAACAAGCAAAAATTATGCAGGCTTTAACTAAACAAATCATCATGCACAAACAATTTGTACAAAAGGAAGACAACGTGTATTCAGTGCAAACAACTAATGGTTTTGAGGTCCTAATGGAGCAACCAATTCAAGGGAAAGAGAGTGTATTTAATGGAGGGCAGGACGTTGAGCAAAGTGATGCAGTTTCAGCCAAAAACCAGCTCGTCCAAGGCCAACCGGTTTTGAAGGTGACGCTCTCATTACAGCTTTTCCAAAACAGTAGAGGTAAAATTGTAGGAGGTGATGACCAGGCATCGCCTGCAATACATCATCAAACTTTGCTAGTTTCAACGGGGAAGGAGGTACATGCTATTGCTTCAATTGTAAATCATGAAACCAAGGTATGCCAAGAAAATAGATCATCACAAACAATTCCCTCGCAAACTCTTAGTGTTGAAAAAAAACTTGAATATGGTATCGGTCATGGTATGAATATGTTGATTCCTACTTCACAACTTGAACTCATGTGCAAAGGTCTTAATGATAATGTTGGGGAATTGGCTAGTGCCAAGCAGCAGATTTTATCAATGAGTTTTTTGACAATAATCTGGAACAAACAGGGAAAACCATAATGCTTTAATTAATGTTGAAGTAGATCCTGCTGACTCAGTTCATGATGTTGATACAAAAATATGTGTCTGATTCTAATGAGTCATGGGGTAAGGAGCAGGAAAGGCCAAGAAGTGCCAGGAATTGGGCAGATATGGTGGAGGAGGATGAAACTACCAGCAGACTACCAGGAACATTCACACTTGCCTCACTGTCTGACACCCTCCCATAAAACTACCTGCTGCATCCACCTACCTCCATACATCTGCAAACAAACAACTTAAACATACACACTGAACTACCACAGCAGACCTTGAAAACCAAAGTCCTAAGACTCCCTGTTCCTACTCCATAACAGATCCTCACTGCCTGCATAACAAAACAAAGAAACTGAAACGCCCTCAACACTTGATCAGGGAACAGACAAACACCCAAAAACCTCAAGAATAGCCCCTGCACCAACTCAATTCATCAAGAAACAGCCTATAAATAGAAACAGACCCTTCACTATGCTCCTGGGACTGAACAGAAAACAAAACCAGGAACACCCTTAAGACTCTCTTTCACACCCTAACTCTCCTACACTTTAACTACAAAACCTAGAAACAACCTAAAACAGCTATAAACCTAAGCTGCAACACTACCGGACTCCAAAAAAAACAAACTGGAACAAACCTACACACACAGGCCTTAACACAAGTTGCAGGACACTCTACATGCCCCTCAGCTCACCAAAAACCACCTGCATACCCTCTTGAACCTCCATAGACTACCAGAAACCAACTTGGAACACCCTTACTACACTCCTTCAACCTGTATATTCCCACAGATTTCTGCAAAAACATTAACAACATCTCCCTCCTACCTATACACTCTCAGGAACCACTGCACATACTTCTATACTTCACACCACCCTGCACCAACTTTTAACCTTTATCAACATTCATCCAAAAACAAAATCATTTAGCTCAAGACTAAATAAATTCAACAAGAAAACTACTAGGAAAGAGAAAGCAAAAATATCTAGAAACAGACCTATAGCTCTCAATCACATCCTTAGTCATAAAGGCAGAAACAATACGGGAATACTAACAGGGAGCTAAAGCATTTTAAGACATATGAACAAGGGAAATAGGGACATAACCAACCAAAATTTTAGCTCAAAGGAGTAGATAACCAACTAATTTCAGAGCACTTTGGAAGATATCAAGATTTAAACTATTAACAAGAAGACAAGATGAAACTCTACTTGAAACTTAAAAGCAAATTTTAGACTCATTCCTTGACAAAAGACTAAATTGGCACCAGACTGAGCAAAACTAAATTTATAACTATTGACTAAATTCTTAATAAGAGCTAAAAGGAAACTGACGACTACTTACACAAATTCAAACTATATTTATACGACAGACGGTATAAAGATTACAACTTTAATGCTAATACTATCAAAACTTTCTTTATCATTATGAATACTAGACAAGAGGATAAAGAAAGGATCAAAGCTTTGGACTACCCTTAGCAGAAATTTCATTCAACAACACCCTGAACATGATGATGCTTTTCTACCAAACACTAGACAATGATAGATCATAGCTCGGAAAAACTTAAAACTTTCATAGAATACTCGCATTGTAATATAAACTCAATATTTATATCCACAAACCTAAGATAGGCAGAAACAAACTTAAACTACACCAAGACGTGATACTTATTCAAATAACAACTAAAATGAAATAACTTTCTTTTAACTTCATAAATGTGGCTTAATCATAATGTATAAGCAAACAACAAAGCGAAAACAATTCGTACTTCAGCACCTAAGTAAAATGGAGACGATGCAAAAGGATGGGATTTTACCTATTTCGGAGCAGTGAACAAGGCTTAAGTCGAAGCGACGCAGCTCGAAGCGACTCGATAACTCGGCTAACAAAGAAATGACTCGAAAAATTGAAGTGATAACATGCGGAAATAGAAATCAAAGAACCAGGAGAAACCAACAACACTATATGAATTTCAAACTGAATACAAAAGAATTTATGTGTATTTTGTATATTATGCCGTTTTCTTTCTACCTCTGCCTCCCATATCCCAGCTGCTCTAAAGCCACAGTTACGTGGGTTTATATAGGATTGATTCTTGGGTTCTTTTTCAAGTGTGCCAAAGGACTAAATCACGCTCTAACGGTACCAAATGGATAAGGTTGATTCAAAATAGCTGGATTAGGACAAGAGTACAGTGTTGGGATGATCCTATTTGTCCACAAAGGTATTGTACGGAAATTGAGAGGGGAATTAAGGGGGCTCGGGAAAACGGAATCGGGTTATCTGATGTTAGGGAAAAGGCTTTGTAATGTTTTTATATAAAATTTGCAGAGATAGGCTGATTTAAAGCGTATGAACGAATTTAGCCCTGTTTTGGATAACTTAAATAAGGGGTTGCATGGGTGGGACATAATTCAGCCTATGTTATGCGATTTTGGCTTTATTTCTTTTAAATTAATCAATTCAACCTTTGATTTTTAAAATTAGCCTTACTTAAATAATTAGACATTAATTCAAACTTTCGGGACAAAATTGGGTGTCAACAACATTCATTCATAAGAGAATGTGTAAAAGTTAAGATAAAGTCGGTCATATATGAACGATTATTGGCACACTTACAAAAATACCCACACAACATAAACTAATTATAAGCCCCTACCCACCACTTTAATATTACCCGACCTACCTAATAAAATATTTACCCATATACCTACTTCAACTCCCGCCATCTCCCAGCCTCCAAAATCTCAGCGAATTTCCCCAAAACTCTCGCTAATCATCCCAAACTCACGCTAATCTCCCCCAAACTCATGCCAAACCCTAATTCTTACCCAAATACGCACTTACACAGATCCGTATACCTTCTTTACCATACAATATTGCACAATTTAGTCCAAATTCCGTATCAATGAAAGTCAAAATTTTAGTTCAATTTGATGGAGAATGGGATTCAAGTAACAGATATTGTAATTTCCAAGTCGATGCTTTTATTATTGAAAATAGCTGTAATTTTAAAGAATTTGAAACAGCGATTGCAATTCTCCTAAATATTGACATTCAAATTTGCTGTAAAAGATGGACATCCTCCCATATCAATATATAATGATATGGGACTGAAGTTATGCGGGGTGAGGACAAGTCGAAGAAGAAGGCAACAAAGGTTTTTGATGCTACAAAATTTAAGGTAATTTATTTATGTAGTGTATACCTTTTTAGTATACGATATACGTCATTGGTATATTCGTTATTTGCATTTATAAGTAACGAAACATGTTTAACTTAATAGAAGCCATGTTTTAACTTTAACTGTATACCTTTTGAGTATACTGTATATGGCATTGATATACCAGTTATCTATGTCTATAAATTACTAGCAACCATGTTTTAGTTTTTATTATATACCTTTTTAGTATACATGTTATTTGTGTTTATAAGTTACCAGGAAACATGTTTTTATTTTATATGGTTTGCAGTATACGGTTTACGATATTGGTTACTGGTTATTTGTTTCTATAAGTCAATAAGAACCATGTTTTGATTATATATCTTTTGGTTACTGGTTGCTTGTTCTGGTACTTAGGAGAGACAAGTCCTGAGTCATAATGAATTTACCACTCCACCTAGTACTTTTAACAAAAGTAACCAAAGTAAGAGTAATGATGTTGCACCAAGTAACATTTTTATTGGTAAGGAAGTAAAATTGAGCGACGACATCAAAAACTCTACGGTACAAAGTAGGAAGTGTGATCCTCAACAAAACAATGTTGGTGCCATGTCAGTATTGCAGAAATTAAGATACTTGTATGTTTATGAATTTTATTTTTGTTAGTTAACACTTCCTAGGTTATTTACTAATTACCTTGCTTCATCAGATAGCAAGTGGGTCTCAATCTATGAAGAAAGAATTGGAGAATTTAAAGCAACAGTTTGCTGCTAAATTATGAGGTGCTTGCAGCCGTTGCTTCATTTTCCAAAGCTAAAGTTGCGTCGTATCCAAAGGTACTTTCTTTTTTTCGTTTATGATCCAAAGTTGTAAACCATTTTAGTATGTTGTATACCTCAATGGTATACAAGCTTAACATTGTATGTCCACCATTGAAAAAGTTATTTTCCTGCTATATACCATTGCAGTACTCTGTATACCATAAAAGTACAGTTGTTTAACTATTTCACGATAATTTGACAAAAATATTTCCCTATTGTATGTGCTTTACTATAGAGTATACCAGATTCTTTTAGCGCACAATACTTAGGTTTGCTGCTTTATTTTTTTAAGGATACTACTAGAGATGATTGCAAGGATAATGACGATAGTAATGGTTGTGCCGATGGTATGAATAGAGATCAAGATTGGTTTTCCCAGTATGACAATAATGACATTAACAAAGAAATTTCCTCACTTGGAGATGATCCATTTGTTTATTCATTCTTGAATTCTGAGTGCATGAATTTAAGTGATTCAATTGATCCCAGTGCTTTGAAGCAATCTTCTGTAGAACCACTATCAAGTTCTGACTATACGAATACAACTGGGCCTCTGACGCAACCAGCCTTTGGTGGTCCGAGAAGTGCTGGTTATGATACTCCTTGTCAAGATTTATTTGAAGACCCCTTGTCGAGTTCTGAGTACATGCATTTAAGTTCGATTGATGTTACTTATTTGGAGCAATCTTCTGTGGATCCACTTTCAAGTTCTGACTATGTGAATACATGTACTCCTACGAGATAACCAGCCTACTACGCGAGTGGCAGTGCTTGTGATGGAGACGCAGATGCTGATGCTTTGGATCTTCTAGTACGTAAAATAGTGAACTATGCAGCATCGAGTAAGGTGTCGTCTGAAACAACTGATATCACTCATTCAAGAATAACAAAAGGTATACCTCTGACACAGTCACCTCACATTTCAGAATGGGAATCTGGTATACGTGTTCGATGAGCAACTAAATGGATTATTGTGTATGGACGGTACCCATTTGAAGAAAGTATTAGTATTGCTTCTATTTACACTATCCTTGCAAAGATGAAAAAGGACCTGCACAGAAAGCGGGAGGAGGACGTGCTCAAGCCAGCATACAACTTTGAGGTTGCTACAAGAGAAGATAAATAGTGGTTTTGGGAGTTAACAAGGATTACTGCTTCCTTTTCCGCTGTGGTATGTCTAGTTTTGTTTAGTATCGTTGTATACCTTTATCATATACAATATCCTCTATAAGTATACTGCTTGGCTGAGTTGAAGATCCATTGATTTCTTGGGTTTCTCCTCCCCCCACTTCCCCCACCTTTTTTTTTTTTTTTTTTTTTTTTTGCAAACTGGAAATTCTCTGGCATTGGACATTCAACAATTTTATTGTGCAATAGGCAATTGGAATATTGATATAATTGAAATGTATTTTTTTACATCGTCATCTATTGTGATTCTTTGGCGGTTGTTACGAGAAGCACAACATTTCTTGCTAGTGCAATTTCTGTGTATTTGGTAATTGTATCCTTCTTTAGTATATAGTATGTCTTACAAGTATACTGGTTTACTGAGTTTATAATGAATTGCCTTCTTGGAGTTTACTGATGAGAATATGAACCATCTTTCAAAGTATGATCATTTTCCTTTGAACATTCCATTCATAATAAAATGAGAAAAACTAAAAAAAGACTATTGTTTCCTTTTTCCGTTGTGGTATGTTTAGTTTTGGTTATTATCAATGTAACATTTCAATTATATTTAGCTGACGTGACATTAGCAAGAATGGTTGAATTAGAAGAAAGCATTTAACAAAATATTTAGCTGCTACAATCATGAAAGTAGATTAGGGGTATTTGTGAACAAGGATTCTGGAGAATTGGATTTGACTATGAAGCTTTGTTTGATAGGAGCTTGTCTGTTTTGGCATATAAAAGTGTAAAAGATTTATAATTTTTGTTAGTACTTCAAATCGGAAGGTTTCTGCTATAATGGCTTTTTTATTTTTTTATCTTGTCTCTTCATAGAGTATCAAGATGTATTTGAGTTGATTTTCCACATAATCCTAATACATAATTCTGTTTGATCTTTCAAGTGACTCTAGTTCATTGTGATATCAACTACTTGTTGGTGCATTGGGAAAACAGTTAAAAACAATGTCCAATAGTTTCACAGACTTGTTGATTGAGACATTATTTGATTTTCAATAATGTGGCATTGTTGATTTGCGTGCTATATGAGACATGAATTGAGAAAACAGGATGAACAAATAAAAGAAAAGCCGAAAGGATGTTTGAATGTGGAAGTTCTGCTAGGTTGACCTAGAGATGGGCATGCTAGAACATTACTTGTATATATTTAGTTGGTGTGGCATGGGGAAAGGTGGAGCTGTCCGACCGTAATGGAGAAGGTTGTTCTAGAGTGCTTTTGGGTGAGCTGGAGAATGATTTTTCTATGCTTTGCAATTATCTAAATACATGTGCTAGCATGTGGCTTATCAAGGAGTGTAATGGGTAAGAGTCTTGATCTAAGCCTTTTTTTTATTAGGTATCCCAATGATTTACACCAAGCAAGCAGCTATGAGGACAACTTGAAGCAGAAATATATACTTATAAGTAACCCATGTAAGAAGAAATCATAGATTTTTTGATTCACTTGACGCCAAAATTCTATTTTTTTATATTTGTATTAAGACATTGAGCATGTGTTTTGTCAGATTTATCAAAGCGAGAGAATAATGGCTTGTAAATGTATATCGAAGTAACTGCATTATATAATAATAGAGCAATGGTGAGAAACAAGCTTCCGATTGAAAAATTAGTTAGTGTAGGTGGAGCGAGAGCCAGGGGCGGAACTACATTGTAAGTTGGGGTCACCGGCAGCTGGAAAAACTAGACCATACACGACTTTCCCAAAGCTACACGGCTTTCTTTTTTGTCAACATATTGTATCTACTAACTAAAAGAATACAATTTTATATTATATACTTTTGTAGTATATAGTTTACCACAATGGTATACAAGTGTTTGTCACAGTATACTTTTGTATTAAGAGAAAACCATGCTTCTATTATATACCTTTTAAGTATATGGTATACAGGAATGGTATACAAAATATAATTTGTTACAATATATTTGTGTATAAACTAAAAGGAAATCATGGTTCTGTTGTATACCTTTCCAGTATACGGTTTATCCCAATAGTATACAACTTTAAAATGTCACAATATATTTGCCAATAAACTTAAAAAAAATCTTGCTTTTACTGTATACCTTTCTAGTATATGATATACTCCAATGGTATACAACTAAAAAAATATATCTCGCTATTTGATACCTTTCTAATATACGATATTACTGCAATGGTATATGACTTTCCAAAAGGTACAAGGCTTTTTTTTTTGTCAACATATTTGTGTCTGCTAACTAAAACAATACCGTTTTCTATTATACACTTTTGTAGTATATGGTTTACCACAATGGTATACGAGTTTGATTTATCAAAATATACTTTTGTATTAAGAGAAAACCATGCTTCTATTGTGTACCTTTCTAGTATATGGTATGTAGGAATGGTATACAAATATAATTTCTTACAATACAAAATCTCACACTTCGATTCAAACACAAAAATGTATATACCAAAAGAATATACAGTATATAAAAGCGTATACTGTATTTAAACAACAAATTCGAAACATTCATTTGTTTCATAGCATATCACACTTCGATCCAAACACAAAGAGTTGTATACTAAAAGAGTATATAGTATACCAAAAAGGTATATTGCATTCTAAATAATAAAGTTCGAACTATCTATTTATTCGATAATAGCTCACACTTTGATCCAAACACAAAAAGGTATATACCAAACACATACAGTATACTAAAAAGGTATATAGTTTTCAAAATAATAAAAAAAAATTGATTTATTAGATAGCAGTCCAGGCTTCGATCCAAACATAAAATGGTGTATACCTAAAGAGTATACAATATTCAGTTGTAGTATACACTTGTAATAAAGTATATATAATAGTAGTATATTATTTCAATAAACTATAACATTACACTATTACAGTATACATTTTAAGTAAACATGTAGTAAACTGTATACTATAGCAGTATATTGTTGCAATTAACAATAGTAGTATACAAAGTGTATGAAAATGGTAGTGTCTGTGCTACCATGTGTTGCATCAACTATTCCACTAAGTACTTACTACTCCCACTAACAAAAATACCAAGTAACTCTGTTCAGGTAGATGGAAGAAGTAATAATAATGATTTCCAGATAACAACATGAAGGGGAAAAAATCACCACCATCTAGAGAAACTAAATATGAACCAGGTTTATGCACAGTCACAAATGACCATATCAATTGACTCGTATATTTAAAGTTGTTCAGTACTATATCACTATATCAGGCTATTATTTGCTACCACCATTTGCACATTTAGTAACAGCACTGTCAACAAACTCAAATGGCATCGTGTTACTTGCAAAGTTGGAAAATGCAATCTAAACCATCCAAACGAGCCACCTTTTCTCCATTGATAATCACCAGGATTAAGGAGCCCTACAATCTTTGCACTCCCTGGAGCCAAGGTTCGTGACGAGAATGCTAGTTCATGCAGCTTAAGTGAATCTTTCGCAAGTACATCAAAAGTTGCACCCTCCACTCTGCTGGGGGTTCCATCGAAACACCGCTCCATCGCTTCTGACGAAAGGCCAACTGCTTCAAAAATCTGAGCTATACAGCTATACAGTATACTAAGAAAGTATCATATGTTTACCAATAAAGTCAAAACATACATATGTTAGATAGCAAACTTCACGCGTCAAAACTAGACACAAAAATGTAAATTAAAATAGTATACATTATACTAAAAATGTATACCGTATTAAAGAAAATATTTATTTAATAGCAACTAATACACTAATATTGTATACTGTATTAGTATACTATTGCCGTAAACTGTATACTATAACAGTATACTGTTATGATAAGACCAAATTAGCATCAACGTTCCAAAGATACTAGATAAAATATTTTACAACATCCAATTCAAATCAAATGATAAATAAAAAATTGAAATTTCATATTCAAGAGCTTAAGCTCTACAATGGTGGGTATTAAAAAATAATCTCACAAACACCTCAAATCCATTCTAAATGCGACAAATTTTGTTATGAACTTCTCCAAGGTACTACAAGTAATATTCTGCAACACTCACTTCGAATAAAAAAAAAATTAAAATTTCATACTCAAAAGCTTCAAGCTCAATAATGGCGGGTATTAAAAAATCATCTCCCAATTCCCAAACACCTCACATCAATTCCAAATACGATAAAACTTTATTATTTTGCAGCACCCACTTCGAATAAAATATTATCATTGTTGATGGTAGAAAAATAATCTTTGAAATGCTTTGGAAGAACATAATTAAGGTGAGAAAAATCACACCAATAGATGAAGTTGATGATTTTGATATTAGTTTATGAATTCGCTGCGAAAATATTTTGGGGTTGTAGTTGAATTTAGAACTAATTTGAATAACAATAGGAATTGGAATATGATTTTGATATTTGAAAGGTACGAACTTTTTTGGGGAGTGGATAGGGAACAGGAAAACGAGATATGGTGGCAAGTGGATAGACGGGTAATTAATTTTGTCTGAATAGGTATTGAGTTTTAGTTTGGGTAGGTCATGTAATTAAATTGAGTTTTGTAGGTATACTGTGTAAAAAATCCATGGTTATTCCATTTAATGCTCTTACTAAGTTGAATGGAAGTTTCTTTTGTTTACTTTTTTTAGAATTTAAGCTATTGTTATTTAATATGTAGAAAATTATCGTTCGATTCGGTTTTCTTTCTTCTTTTCACTCTGATTCATACCATTCAACCAATGTTAAAACATCTCATTTCATTCGATTATTTGTTCTTTTTAATTACATCATTATTTATTTATTGTTCAATTGTAGAGGATAATGAAAAATTGAATCCGAAAGGCGATCACTTCCTTCTTTGTTTTAATAGAGAAAGATAATGAAGTTGTAATTGTTGTAAATAATTTATTTCAGTTAATCAATTAGAAAGGGTAGAAAAAACTGAAGAGTAAAAAAGAAGAAAAAGGCAAGAAGATAACTTATATGGAATTTACTTTGAGAGGAAGAAAAAACAAAGGAGGTCTTGCCTCTTGGATATGGAATAGGAGTAAAAATGAAATAGAAACCCCCCTATCATATCTTTATAGACTGTGTCGTGGCAAAGAAATTTTGGTGGGAAGGTTGTATTATCCATCACATCACTCCTGATAGGCATTGGCTTTCCTGCTTGAGGGATACTTACCATTACCCTAAAAATAGACATTATAATTGGGAGGATCTTCTCTTATTTTCATTATGGAATTTATGGACCAATAGAAACCATAATAATGTTAACAATCTGGATTCTCCCCTAGATTTTAGAGAAGTTCATCATAGGACATTAGAATTTAAGCTACTAACAGCCGATAATTGCAGGAAAGCCATAACTAGGAGCATTAATGTAACTTGGTTTCGCCCGAGCCATAACACAATTAAACTAAATATAGATGGCTCGTTTAAAATCAAGGATAACTATGCTAGTACTGGAGGAGTTTTTAGAAATTTTAAAGGTCAATGGATCCTAGGCTATCATAAGAGAGTGCATGCACATAATCATACTCATGCAGAATTGTTAAGTTTACATGAAGGGCTAACCATTGCCCTTGACAAAAAATATGGCCCTTTAGAAATAGAAACAGACTCTACTGAAACTATCTTGCTTTTGGAAAAACCATCACCTACTTATTATTCTATCGTTCAAAATTGCAGGTTACTAATGCACAAGCTGAAAATGCCAATAATCAGGCATAACTTTCGACAAGGAAATGGAGTTGCTCACCTCCTGGCAAATGGAGCTCCCACCAGGTCCAAATCATTTAGTACCGTTCACTATGCAGTGCCTCCAGATTTTGTTCAATCAGCCTTGATAAAGGATCAAGAAGGCACAAATTTTGTGATAACCACTTCGGATAGTAACTGTTTAATGTTATCCAAATTAGGAAACTTAAGTGCAATGTATGCCATTCCTAATTTTTCTATGAACTCTAATGCACATATGATGGATCCTAGTGGTATCCGTATGGGCATACTATGTAACCCTCCGTGATGTTATATTAATATAAGTCGTGTTTTAACCAAAAAAAAAAGGATATGGAATAGGAGTAGTCTGGGTGATGGATGAAAACTATTTAGGTGATGAACAATCCAGCATATAAAGGACCTGGACTATGGACTATGATGGCGGAGAGCCTGACACCTCTTTTTGGCCAAGAATTCTACTTATTTTTTTATCATTTTTTTTTTGTCTTTTTTCTCTCATTCTTCCAATTATCTTATTTTATAAAGACCATAAAATTCCTAAATACAATTTAATTGTATAATTTATTTTATTTTTTACAACCCACGTTCCTTCACCCCATTAAACCTCATAACTACTGAATTGTAACGTTAATTAGCTGTCTAATTTTATGCACCCATATTTCTTCTTTATAATATGACTTCCACCAAAATAATCACAATTCGTTCTTTCTTCTTTCACTCGATTAATACCATTCAACTAATGTTAAAACATCTCATTTCTTTCGATTATTTGTTCTTTTTAATTACATCATTATTTATTTATTGTGCGATTGTAGAGGGTAATGAAAAATTGAATCCGATAGGCTACCATCTCCTTCTTGTTTTAACAGAGAAAGATAATGAAGTTGTAATTGTTGTGAAGAATTTATTTCAGTTAAGCAATTAGAAAGGGTAGAAAAGACTGAAGAGTAAAAAGTCTGAATAAATTTTTTTTTGTATGGTATAATAGTTAGCTCTAAATTATTGTCATTTGATGTCAATCCTGAGACACCGAATGACTTATCAGTGCAAGAGGAGCTTGAATGCCTGAGCTAAATTATTTTTCTCTTCAAATCTTTATTTTTACTTATAAACAAACTCATTCGTTGATATAAAGATTTTTGGGAGGTACATCACTTTCTTAACAAAATGAACAAAGAATTTATTATTTTTATAGTAAAAGAGCGAATCAGATGAAATAATCCGAATAATACAATTAATCATTTGAATCATTAGAAGAAAGAAAAATGAAATCTATGTAAGTTTTTTCTTTTAATTGGTCTCTTTGTGTGAGCAAAGAATTTTTCCATTGGTTAGGGAAAACAAAGATTTGTTCGGTTGATTGATGAATTATTTTTTAAATAATCCTATCCTCTAGAAAGCATATAGATGAAAATCTTAATTGTATTTTTTTATACTTACAAAGCTTCATTTTATAATTTACTAATTTTTGTGTTAAAGACACCGCACAATGCGCGGACAAATTCGCTAGTTAGGAATACTAAGGTAATGTTGAACGCAGGAACAACAAGCTTAAGAAATCTAATATTATTTATTTCTGCGCTTAAATAAATATCGTTTAAGGACACTGGTTAAGGAGACTAAAACCTTCGTGGTTTTCTACTCCTATTTACCGTTAATTATTCTGTTTGTGGAGACTAAAAACCTTCGTGGTTTTTCTACTCCAACTGTTTAAACAGTTTGTTGACATTGTTTCTGCATGTGTCATTTTGACAGAGATGACAAACGGAGTGGATCCAACTGTCCCTGTTGTGAGTGCTACTGCTACCACAGTTTCTGGTACTGCAGGGCCTAGCCGTGCTGCTGCTGCAATGGTTATGCCACCTGCAGAAAAATCGGGAAAGTTTTCTGGAGTGAACTTTAAAAGATGGTAGCAAAAGATGTTCTTTTATCTGACCACTTTAAGCCTGCAAAGGTTCATTAAGGAGGATGCTCCGGTCCTGACTGATGAAACACCTGAAAACGAACGCTTCCTTTTGATTGAGGCTTGGAAGCATTCTGACTTCCTATGCAAGAATTATATTCTAAGTGGCTTGGAAGATGACTTATACAACGTTTATAGTAATGTTGAAACGTCAAAGAAACTGTGGAATGCATTGGAAAAGAAATATAAGACTGAAGATGCTGGACTGAAGAAATTTGTGGCTGTCAAATTTTCTGGATTATAAAATGGTGGATAACAAATCTGTTGTATCCCAAGTCCAAGAACTTCAAGTCATTATCCATGATCTCCTTGCTGAAGGTTTGATCCTGATTAATACTTATGTTAAAAGTATTAATTGTATTGTTGCTAACAAACTTTTCTTTGAAGGTTTGATGATTAATGAGGCGTTTTAAGTTGCGGCCATGATTGAAAAGTTGCCTCCGTTATGGAAGGACTTTAAAAATTACTTGAAACATAAGCGCAAGGAGATGAGCCTTGAAGATTTGATTGTACGCTTAAGGATTGAAGAAGACAATAAATCTGCTGAAAAGAAGGCTCGTGGAAATGCTACAATAGCGGGAGCAAATATTGTTGAGCATAGTCTAAATCAGAATAATGGAAAGAAACCTTCTGGAGGGAAGACCAACCCTAGCAAGAAAAAGTTCAAGGGAAATTGCTACAACTGTAGCAAAAGTGGGCATAAGTCCGCAAACTGTCGTGTTGCAAAGAAGGACAAGGACAGGAAAAAGGAAAAAGGTCAAGCAAACATGGTTGAAGAGAATAAATTGGCCCAAGGAGTGCAAGACATTGATCTGTGTGCTATGATTTCTATATGCAACTTGGTTGGAAATCCTAAAGAATGGTGGATTGATTCAGGAGCCACCCGCCATGTTTGTGCTGTGAAGGAAGCGTTTGCTTCATATGCTCCCGCTGGACCTGATGAGACACTCTCTATGGGCAACTCTGCAATGGTCAAAATTGAAGGATATGGAAAGATATTCCTCAAGATGACATCTGGCAAGGTTGTGACTCTGAACAATGTTCTTCACGTTCCTGAAATAAGGAAGAACTTGGTGTCTACTGCACTTCTCGTTAAAAACGGGTTTAAGTGTGTTTTTGTTTCTGACAAAGTTGTAATAACTAAGAATGAGCTGTATGTAGGAAAAGGTTACCTGAATGAGGGCCTTTTCAAACTCAATGTAATGGTCGTTGATACTATGAATAAAATTGCAGCTTCTTCTTACTTACTTGAGTCAAATAATTTATGGCATTCTCGTTTGGGACATGTCAATTATAAAACCTTGCGGAAAATGATCAATTTGGAAGTATTCCCTAAATTTGATTGCGAAAAGTCAAAATGTCAAATATGTGTTGAGTCTAAATATACTAAACACCCTTACAAGTCAATTGAAAGGGATTATGAACTATTAGACTTAATTCATACGGACATTTGTGACATGAAGTCAATACCATCTCGCGGTGGAAAGAAGTATTTCATAAATTTTATTGACGATAGCACTCGTTACTGCTATGTTTATTTACTTAGTAGTAAAGATGAGGCAATTGACGCATTCAAGCAATACAAAAATGAAGTTGAAACGCAACTTAACAAAAAGATCAAAATGATAAGAAGTGATAGGGGTGGCGAATATGAATCTCCTTTTGAACAAATATGTTTGGAATATGGCATTATTCATCAAACAACTGCCCCTTACACGCCTCAATCTAATGGGATTGCGGAAAGGAAAAATCGAACATTAAAGGAGATGATGAATGCCTTGTTAATAAGTTTGGGTTTACCTCAGAACTTATGGGGGGAAGCTATATTCACGGCTAATCAAATACTCAACCGAGTTCCCCATAGCAAAATACTTTCCATTCCATATGAGAAGTGGAAAGGAAGGAAGCCCAACTTGAATTATTTCAAAGTGTGGGGGTGTTTGGCGAAAGTGCAAGTCCCAAAACCCAAAAGGGTTAAGATAGGACCGAAAATAGTTGATTGTGTTTTCATTGGATACACTATAAACAGTAAAGCATACCGATTTTTGGTTCATAAATCAGAAAATCCCGACATTCATGTTAATACGGTGATGGAATCTGATAGTAATTCTTTGAGAATATATATCCGTACAAGAAGGAATGTGAGTCAGTTGGTGAAGGATCCAAATGACCTCGGGAAGGAACCAAAGGAAATTCACCAAATGAGGAAGAACCAAGACGGAGCAAGCGTCAAAGGACTTCTACTTCATTTGGAGATGACTTTGTCACTTTTCTTTTGGAAAATGAGCCTCGGATGTTTAAAGAAGTCATGTCTTCTTCAGAATCTCCATTTTGGAAAGAGGCAGTCAATAGTGAAATAGAATCTATTTTGAACAACCATACTTGGGAGTTGGTTGATCTTCCTCCTGGAAACAAACCATTAGGCTCTAAGTGGATTTTGAAAAGGAAAATGAAAGCTGATGGCACTATTGACAAGTACAAGGCAAGGGTTGTTGTCAAAGGCTATAGACAACAAGAAGGTCTTGACTACTTTGACACATACTCGCCGGTAACCAGAATTATATTCATACGTATGTTAATAGCGTTAGCCGCCGTGTATGGTCTTGAAATCCATCAAATGGATGTTAAGACATCGTTCTTAAACGGGGATTTGGAGGAAGAAATTTACATGGAACAACCTGAAGGGTTTGTGGTTCCGGGAAAAGAAGGGATGGTGTGTAAACTTGTTAAGTCGCTTTATGAACTAAAACAAGCACCTAAACAATGGCATGCGAAATTCGATCATACAATGTTGTCAAATGGCTTTAAAATTAACGAGTGTGATAAATGTGTTTACATTAAAAACACTCCTAATTATGTAGTCATTGTTTGCTTATATGTGGATGGCATGTTGATAATGAGTAATGACATTGCCAATATTAATGCTATGAAATGCATGCTAACTAGCAAATTTGATATGAAAGAATTAGGAGTTGCCGACTTAATTCTGGGTGTTAAGATCCATAGGACTCCTCAAGGTCTGGCTTTGTCTCAATCTCATTACATCAATAGTGTGCTTGAAAAGTTTAAATATTTGGATTTTAAACTTTCAGAGACTCCTATTGATGTAAACCTTGCTCTTAAAAAGAACAAAGGTCAAAGCACGTCGCAACGGGATTATGCTCGTGTTTTGGGAAGCTTGATGTACATCATGAATTGTACTCGTCCAGATATAGCTTGTGCTATAAGTAAACTAAGTCGATACACGAGTAATCCCAACCAAACGCATTGGATGGCAATGAAACGTGTTTTGGGATATTTAAAATACACCCAAGACTTTGCATTGCATTATAACAAGTATCCTGCGGTCATTGAAGGATATTGTGATGCAGATTAGATCACCGGCACAACTGATTCTAAGTCCACAAGTGGGTATATTTTCGCACTTGGTGGAGGAGCGGTATCTTGGAAATCGTCCAAGCAAACGTGTATTGCCCGCTCTATAATGGAAGCTAAATTTATAGCTTTAGATAAGGCCGGTGAAGATGCTGAATGGCTTCGGAATTTCTTGGAAGACATCCCGCTCTGGCCTAAGTCGTTGACACCAAGTTGTATACATTGTGATAGTCAATCAGCAATAGGACGAGCTAGGAATGTCATGTATAACGGTAAGAATCGTCATATACGACGAAGGCATAAAAATATTAGGGACCTACTATCTAGAGGAATTATCACCATTGATTACGTGAAGTCAAGGGATAATGTGTCGGATCCCCTTACAAAAGGCCTAACTAGAGAGGCGGTTGAATGTTCATCGAAGGGAATGGGACTATGGTCAAGGACAAGTCATCACGGCGGTAACTCTACCTAGGAGACTGGAGATCCCAAGAACTAGGTTTAAGGAGAATACAAAGTTGTGTATGACGGTCCAACATTGTCAAACTAAATTTTTGGTCCATTCTCATAAGACAATGTTCAAGTAACAAGGATAAAACGCTAGAGGCGATTTTTAATGATTATTTAAGTTTGATATTGTAATTATCAAATAGTGTACATCTATGGGATTGCAGGTTTAGAAATCACCTATGTAAGTGTGAAGTGGAAGCCGCTTCATGGAGAATTCGGTATGGCCAATTCTCTACGTACTTATAAAACCAGGCGGTGTTCATGGCTGAAACGAACACAACAGTGAGAACCAAAGACGGTTAAGGGTTAGTTGTGTGACTTACGTTGTCTAGGTATACACCAAAGCTCAACGGTTCAAAGATATCAAATCTACCGATTGACCGAGTATATCCGATGTATGTTCACTACGGAAAGTTCAAAGGGAAACCAACTTATCCCGATGCAACAAATTCTTTCTTGCAAATAACACAAGTCTGTCATGCATATTTTTATAATATAGTCATTCCCCATTCATGTGGCTTGTTGTTCCTGCGTTCAAATAAATCAGAAAAATACAAAACATATATGTATAATCAGTGTGTATGGGACGATCCCGAGCCCACAAGTTGCTTGTGTCTCCTTAAGAAATCTAACCCCCCTCATAGTTGCCCAAGGTTCACGGGTTAATTTCTCCCAGGATGGAACGGGATAACAGTTCTACGGTAGCGGCACTTCAAACCGTAGAACTGTGCGAACACAAAGGAACGGAGCAAATCACACGACTTACTTTAGTATGCAGAAAGGAGAGGGAATAATCAGATGGTATTTTTGTATGTTCTGTGTATTCTGTATATTCAGTGTCTCTAAATACTGACAAAAGACAAATATATATAGCCATGGGAAAGCAGAATATGAAGAGACACAATCTTTCAGATGTGGCTGTTACAAAAACGACCACTAATGGATGTTTAATACATAACGGAAAAATCATTAAGGTGGAGGAACGAATCAATCTGATTTATTTAATTAAATCATTCAGATTCCCGTTATAATTGACCGAAGCCGAAGCCGAGATGAGCGGGCGACGGCGCGAGGCTTCCCATCTTCTCAACCCTTTTAGGAGTTAAAAGAAGCACTTCTCTATTTAAACTCAATAAAAGCCTTTTCCTCTACCAACGTGGGAGAAAGTGCATTTCCCTAGTAAAAAGAAACTTTCCACCTTTCCACCCATTTCTCATTCACACTCTTCACATTCCAAAAAACCCAATAGGTAAGGCCTAGCCCCCCTTATTTTTATTGTTCTGATTGAGGTGATATTATTTTTAATAAAATTAGTCACTAAGCAGCCTTTGCTAAAAAAAAAAAAAATTAAAAAGTGTTGTTTTTCATTGATTGTCATTTTTTATTGCTTTTATGTTTTCCAAAAAAATGGTATAGGATCCTCCCTAATGGAAACGGGAAGGCAGTTATAATATTTAAACACAAACAATATCATATTTGATTCAAGGTTGGAAAATACAAGAAATTGTGCAACGAATGGAAAACTCTTATTCGTGAGTGGTTTCAAGCAAGGGATACCTTTCGTTTGATTACTTGTATGATAAGAATCAAACGCGGAAAAAAAGTAAAGATAGGAACGAGACGTATCTCGATAACTAATCCCAAGTAGCAACGGAGAACCCGTTCCGTTACACCCCGAGAGAAGGCCAAGAACACCTACGCTAGGCAACTACCCTCGAGCTAACGTGAGCACGCAAGTAGAATGGTCGGGGGGGATTGGAATTCATCTAGATCCACTAGAGGAAGAACAAGTCCCATCAAGGTTTTCATTCAATAGAAGAGTTCAACTCTCAACACAAGTGTTTGTTTAATCATCAAAGTAAGCTAATGAAATAAACTAGCTATCTAGCTATTTATAGGTGTTTTTAGACACCCTTTTAAAGGTCTATAATGCCCACACTTAGGCTTAGGAATAAAGGACCACGTAGGGTCAAAATAGACAAAACACTAAGTAAAATCCCGTTCTTCAGTACTCCGGGCGGAGCGCCCAATGGTGAGGCGGAGCGCCCCAAAAAGTGAGCAGTGGGGGTGGCCTAGGCGGGGCGCCCAGAGTTGGGGCGGAGCGCCTGGGCCAAGGCATCTTCAGGCGGAGCGCCTGGTGTGCTAGGCGGGGCGCCTGGTGCGCTGGGTTGCTCCCCTTGCGCTTTGAGCACTCGGAACGGCTTCCAATCGCTTCCTTCTTCTAGGCCCTTCCTCACCAAGTGTAGGTGTACTCCTTGGATCTCCTTAGCTTGGCTCCGTGTGAAGGGTCTTGTGGGGGTTTGGGTCTTATCATCCTCCCCTTCTTGAGAGGATTTCGTCCTCGAAATTGAAGCATCATTCACGACCTCTTCATCATCATTCACGACCTCTTCATCACCTACATCCAAAGGGACCAAGTCACAAACATTAAATGTATTAGAAACTTGATACTCACTTGGCAAGTCGACCACATAGGCGTTGTTGTTTATCTTGGAAAGCACTTGGAATGGGCCATCTCCACGGGGTACCAACTTCCCTTTCCTAAGGTTTGGAAACCTTTCTTTCCGGAAGTGCACCCACACATAGTCACCCTTCTTGAGTTCCACCTTCTTGCGTCCCTTGTTTTTCTTGGAGGCTACCTTTGCATAAGCTTTCTCCAAATTCTTCTTCGCCTTAGCATGTAGCTCCATCAAAGCCTTGGCTCTAGCTTTACCTTCAAAATTAACAACCATTTCCCTTGGCAAAGGGGTTAGATCAAGGGGAATCAAGGGGTTAAAACCATAAACGCACTCAAAGGGAGTCATGCCAATCATGCTATGCAATGTAAGATTATAGGCAAACTCCATAAGAGGCAAACGATCAATCCAAGTCCCGGCCTTACCTCGGGTCATGGCTCTAAGAAGAGCACCCAAAGTTCGGTTTACCACCTCGGTTTGCCCATATTCACTAAGCCATTGTAGGCGATAAGGTTTTGGATGTTTCAAGGTAGGTAATTTTAATTGGGTAATAAGTGATTGACTCACAACATTAGCACAACTCCCCGAGTCAATGATCATAGAGCATACAACACCCGTGACTCGGCATCTAGCATGAAAAAGGTTTTCCCTTTGTAAGGTCTCTCCATCCTCCACTATCATTGCTCCTAAACTCCTCCTCACAACTAGAAAAGTATGAGGCTCATCATCCTCCACCGCATCATCTTGATCATCATCCTCTACTCCCTCATCTCCCTCTACTCCCTCATCTTCTTCCGGTTCACTCTCTTGCTCATAAGCATCATTACCAACAACAACCATGGTCCTTTTCGTAGGACACTCTTTACCAAAGTGACCATACCCCTTGCATTTGTGGCATTGAATTGAAGAAGAAGTAGGAGCATTCAATTGGGTTTAGAATTACCTCCAACATTGGGTGTGTACTTCTCATACGGCTTCTTCACATCTTTGCTAGCACTTGCACCACTAGTGCCACTTGCATTTGGAAATCTTGCATTGGGAGTAGGATTTTTCCATTCCTTTGGCTTGTTCATGGAAGTGGAAGTGTTACCCTTGTAACGGTTGGACTTTTCATTATCAAGCCATTGCTCGGCTTGAATAGCGGCATCAAGGACTTGTTGAAGTGAAAAATAAGCATGCAATCTCAATTGTGAAGCTATACCATAGCTCAAGCCATTCTTGAAATGGATCACGGCTTGCTCCTCATCTTCGGTGTCCATATCCAAGGTCATTCGAGTCTTTTCAAACTCATCATAATACTCATGCACCGTCTTGACACCTTGCTTCAACTCATAAAGTTTCTTGAGTTGCTCTTGACGATATCTAGGAGTGATGTACTTGATACTCATAATACCCTTCAAGTCATTCCAACCCACATTCACGGGGATTCCCGCTCTTCTCCTTGATCTCTTGAAGGATTCCCACCAAGTAGATGCATAGGACTCAAAGGAAGAAATAGCATAAGTACCTTTCTTGTCATCGGTCATATACATCCTTTCCATGAGTAGTACCCATTCAATGTAGGCTCCCGGATCACAATTCCCATTAAAGATTGGGAGATTAAGCTTCACATTATTGAGGTTGGTGTTGTCAGGTCCCCCACGGAAGGCTCCGGTTGGCCTCCATAGTGATCTTCATTCACACCATATTCCCTCCTCGCATTCCCTCCAACATACCCCATAGGTGGCCCTCGACCTCGACCCCTACCTCTATCCATATTTCGACCCCAATTCATACCTCTCCTCAGTTGAAAGTGATCATCAAACCCATACATATCATCACCATAATCGGCTTCCTCCCCTTCTTGAGCTTCATCGGCTTGCTCAAGAGGTTGCACATTTCGGATGGGTCTTGGTAGTGGAATGTTTCTTGGGGGGTTGTCCAAGATACAGGGAATGCCCGTTCGTTGGGTATTGCCCAACACTTGATCAATTCTCTCTCGATCATCCTTTACCCGTTGTTGATGAAGAAGTAACTCAACAACTTGTTCCGGGGTAAAGGTCGGACTACTTGAGCCTTCAACTTGGACACTCGGGGTCCCTTTCTCAACTTGGACACTCGGGGTCCCTTTCTCCGATTGGACATTGGAAGTCCCTTGCTCAACTAGAGCACTTGAGTTCACCCTCTCAAGGCTTTCAATCCTCAAGTTCATACTATCCAATTTGGCAAGGATAGTAGCAAGGGCACTCTTAGCAAAATCTTCTCCTTCGGTAGACATTGTACCTACACAAGTAACAAACGTTAGCAAAAACAACCTCACTCACTCCCTCACTTGAGTTCACTCGGTTCTCTCGTTTAGTGGTGGTGGATATTTTACTCGACTTGTAGTTCCAAAGCTTCACGTAGATGAGTAGCAATTCTTCAACTCAACCAAACTATTCACGAGTCAAGCACACTCCGGGGTGAGTGGAGTTAATAGGAAATAGGACTCAATGAACGCTAGGCACTTTGAAGTGAGGACTTGAATCAAAAAGAATCTACGAATCTTCTTGGAATTCTACTCTCCAACTAATGCACGAGTTCACCTAAAAGCAATGAAAGATTAGTGCTAATTAAGTAGAAAGAATACTTAGATAGGCACTAATAAGAGGTTAGGCAACAAAGAAACAAGTAAACCTAGAAGAACTACCCAAATGCAACCCTTCAGTGATTCAGGCGGAGCGCCCAAGGGGTGGGGCGGAGCGCCTGGAGCAAGAGCAGTTCAGGCGGGACGCCCAAGGGTCTAGGCGGAGTGCCCGGACGAAGAACACCTGGGTTTTTCTACTCCGTGTTCTTCGATTTCAATCCACTTTCTAGGCCGATTCCAACGTGTTTTGGCCAAATTCAAGGTACCCAAAGTTGTTCCTTGATACAACCTTCAATCCCCAATCAATTTCACACCCAAACAACCAACAAATAAGGTTCAATCAAGATACAAAGTTTTCAAGTTTGGGGTTTCAACATGGGTTTCAAGGTTCAAGGGTGGGTTTTGATTCTCCATAAACAATGTTACCGAACTCCGAATCACACGATTCTTGTTTCAATTTGTTCGATTTTCAATAGAGATCAATCCCCGATAATCAATTCCAAAACCCCACAATCACACAACCCAAAATCAATCAAATTCATCAAGAACAAGGGTTTGGTAGGGTTTATCAATAATTGGGGTTTGAATTTTTCAAACCAATCCAATCCAAACAATTTTGGTACCCAATCGTCAAGTTTTCAACAAGGATTAAGAATCTATAACACCCACTTCAAGAATCGAACATACCAAAAAGTTACAACAAATTTTTAAATTTTTGAGTTTTCAATTTTTTTTGTAATTTTCTTCTTTCAATAACTTCAACAACAAGAAATCTAAAGAAACTAACCTAAGCACGAAGAATCAAGGGTCGGGGGTTCGTATAAACGATACCCGAACCTTGCTCTGATACCAAACTGATAAGAATCAAATGCGGAAAAAAAGTAAAGATAGGAACAAGACGTATCTCGATCACTAATCCCAAGTAGCAACGGAGAACCCGTTCCTTTACACCCCGAGAGAAGGCCAAGAACACCTACGCTAGGCAACTACCCTCGAGCAAACGTGAGCACGCAAGTAGAATGGTCGGGGGGATTGGAATTCATCTAGATCCACTAGAGGAAGAACAAGTCCCATCAAGGTTTTCATTCAATAGAAGAGTTCAACTCTCAACACAAGTGTTTGTTTAATCATCAAAGTAAGCTAATGAAATAAACTAGCTATCTAGCTATTTATAGGTGTTTTTAGACACCCTTTGAAAGGTCTAGAATGCCCACACTTAGGCTTAGGAATAAAGGACCACGTAGGGTCAAAATAGATAAAACACTAAGCAAAATCCCGTTCTTCAGTAATCCGGGCGGAGCGCCCCAAAAAGTGAGTAGTGGTGTGCTAGGCGGGGCGCCTGGTGCACTGGATTGCTCCCCTTGCGCTTTGAGCACTCGGAACGGCTTCCAATCGCTTCCTTCTTCTAGGCCCTTCCTCACCAAGTGTAGGTGTACTCTTTGGATCTCCTTAGCTTTGCTCCGTGTGAAGGGTCTTGTGGGGGTTTGGGTCTTATCATTGTATGTTGAGGATGATGATGGGCATGAGTTTGCTGCTTTTGAAGTTTCTATGAGGAATCATGAGGGTTTTGACAATGATGATGATGATAATGACAGTGATAAGGACGCTCCTGGATCAGCCTAGAAGCCAATTTTAATTGAATAAGCTTAAATATTTTTTTTTTCTAATTAATGTAGTTTATTGTATTTTGTTTTTCTGTTATATGTACAGTTGGAATGTTATGTTTTCTGTTCTTTTCTGAATGAAAGTATGTCTTTGCTCTTTTTCTTACTAATAACTCAAACCATTAGTGGTTCTGTTCACTAAAAAAACTAAAATGAGATAAATTGGAACAAGATTTCATACTAAAGCTAAAAAAATATCAATATTAAAAGGTCACGTCAAAGACAACATAGGAATGAAAATCATCATAAATTTTCTGTATAAAAGAATGGTCATTTTTTCACATCAGAATTGCAGCCACTTAATAAAAATAGCGAAGAATGATTTTCTATCAATTTAGCGATGATGCATTCCTATCTTAAAAAAAATACAAAAATTTTAAAATAGGATCTTTTGTCATGTTTAAATTTCTATTAAATTGTAGTAAAAAAGAGTAGGAAATAAAGCAGACAGAGAGACATACCTATGTTTATTGATAATTATATTTTTTTGAATATGAATGAACTGCTGGAGTGTATGTGCAAGATGTTCTGATGTGTCAACGCCTTCTACATTTCCTGCTGTTGACACCCAATTTTGTCCCTCCTTTTTCTAAAATTGGCTATAATTCAACTTAAGGGTACAATTTGACTATTTGTGCAAAATGTGAATTAAAAAACATGCATTTATGTGTGTTATCCTCTATTTATATATTACATACCTAAATATGGCTATATTACGTAATGTTTCATTATTTAGGTTATTTGTCAAACTGCGACTGTTTGTGCAATCTGGTACATTTACAATATCATATAATTGTATCATTTAGGCTACATGTCAAATTTGTATCGATTTATGATCATTTGTGCAAATTAATAATTATCTTTGTTTATTTTTATTTAAATAATTTTATTTGAGTTTATTTAATAATTATTTGTGCATTTTATACATATGTATATCTATATTTTAGTGTTTGCACTTTTAAGTTAAATATTGACCAATTAAAAAGAAAATGTCCAAATATTTTTTTATTGATTCCTCCATATTTCAAAATTCCTACCAAATTTCTTTATTTATTTATTTATTTATTTTTATTTTAAATTGCATTCTTCTTTGAACCTAGACGCAATATCTAACCAAATACATATTTATTATTTGAATTCTGGCAAGAGCATTTTCTAAAGCTTCTTCTTGATTTTTGCTATCTTTTCTAATCACTCCTAATTCCTAAAATCTCTCCCCAATCCCTCCTTAATCTTTTTCCTAAACTTTCCATAATTCATTCCTAATTTTCTTTTAAAAATCCCTCCAATTGCTCACTCCTTAATCTCCTTCCTAAAATTTGCAAATCCCCCAGCAACTTTTTTTCTTTTCTAAAAGCCTATAAACATCCGTACACACACATACAGATAACTACACCAAGGGCCCCATCTTCTCCATTAGAAAATCAGTACATTTCTTTCATCCCCCATTTTTACACAGATCAAAATACATACACAAAAATACACAGTACACACATATCACCATGCACACCCTCATCCTCTTCATCATCAACCGTACCAAACACACATACATGCCATTAACACACACACATATATGCCATTAACACACACACATAAACAAATCAGAAATAGGGGTCGCACACCCACATACGAACCCACGATACACACAACACCACTCACATACATACTATTCTCCAAACAAAAACCCATTACACACACACCTAAATCTAACGGAAACAGAAACAGGGGAACGTAGGGGAGATCGGAGACGGGGGTTTATAGATCGATAACCAAGGAGAACAACAGTGGTGATTCCGTGGTTCTCGTCTAAGAAGACCACCGGCAGTCGCCCTTTCTCTTTGCCCTTGTTTTAGTGATGTTACCCGTTTCATCGGAAAACCAGTCGCCCTTTTTTTCCTTTCATTTCCCCTCTGGTCTGTTTGTTTGTTACAGGGGTTAAAAGACGAAAGTGTGAAATTGGAGGAGGAGTTGCAGCAGCGCTGCGCCTCATCGGAAAAATTCTAGCAGCGTCGCTCCTCCTTCGTTGCATTGATGCTCCGATCTACACTGGATATTTATTGCTTTATGCTATATTGCTGACATTGATTTATTTAATTCTTGTTTGGTTCTGGTTCCCTTGTTACACCGACTAGGTCTTCAGATGTTTTCCTTGTTTCGTGGACTGAACTATATGCTGTACTTGATCCTTGCTAATTTACACCTATTCTTGGACGTTATCGACTTATGGTGCTACTGATTTTTTTTGAGTTCTGCAGAAGTGTGCATTACCCTGCTGGTCTTATTTGGCACTTACCAGTAAAAACAGGCCTATGAAAATATTTTAATTTGAGGCCTACGCAATAATTTGACGGAAATACAACGAATTGACGGGCCAATTACGGCCAAAGAAAATATTAATTTATTTGAGGCCTATTGACTGATTCGAACACGATACTACATATAAATAGCCCCCATATCCCGCGTCCCTAAAACAAAAAGGATATGATGACGTGTATGAGTTGTAATTGTAAAACAAGCCGGTGATGGAATGGTGGGACCGGTACTTGGCATGGCAACACGATCGGCCGACGTGTTTGCAGTCGTACCGACGTTTCTAACCTCTAGCCGATTCATACAAACATGAGCCTACATTTTTATAAAATCCTTTTCCCCCTTTATTTTGCTATCATTATTGATATTTTATATTATTATTTATTATTATTTTAATACTAACTTATTTTCTTTATATTTTTGCGAGGTAAAATTGGATGAGAGACGACGGTCTAGTTTGAAAAAGAACATTTAGAAGAAAATCCTTTTATTATTTTCATTATTATTATTATTATTATTATTATTATTATTATTATTATTATTATTATTATTTATTGTTATTCTTACTGTTATAATTATTAATTGACGTACTAATTCATATCTTTACATTTTTTACGAGGTACCTTGTGGCGGAATTACGAAAAGTTGACATCTTCGAAAAATGACAAAATATCCAAAATCATTGACTTTATTTAATTTTATTTTATTAATTTCATATGAAATTCTTACTAACTTGTTTATTTATTTTGCAAGGCATGCTTGGACAAAGCTCAGTTATTAAAGGAGATATATATTTATTATTTTATTTAAATTATACACCATAGTTTAATATTCAAAATATTTTATTGCTTAGTTAGTTTAATCACTCACTTTAGAATTCCAATTAATTAGTCCGGTGGGTAAACCACATTTGGTGGAGCTTGAGAGGTGCCTAATTCCTTCCTCTCGAGTTGATTTGAACCCTTATCTAGATTTCTGGTTCGTAGACTATGTTTCGGAGTTAATTGTAAAATTAGCTAGAAACAAAGTAGGTGCCCAAATACGCCTAGTTAAAAAAATATATTAGGTGGCGAATCCAACTCTTTACCCGTGAGTTACCCAATAAGTCGAGCCTTATTTCGAGCCTTAACCGGTTCGGTAAAAAATAGGATGCGACACCTGCATTTCTTCATCTTTAGTCTGTAATATTCTACAGATGATAGATACATTTTTGTCTGTCTCCTCCTTTGCTTGACTTGAAAATATAGAGGTTTTGTTATCTCTTCTTTGGTGCAGTCTGGTACAATCCATCAATCTTCATGTCGAACATTATTGATATCTCTTTCATATTGTTATAACTATGTTTGTCCTTTACCATATTGAGCAGTAATCAGACTGTGTAAGTACACACTGTGTATAGCTGCAAGTGCATGTTCACAAGGTATTTCATTCATTTGGAACTGTAGGCATTGACTTACTTTTGCTTTAAACAAACCTTGAATTCTTTCCCGTGATACGTTATCACAAAGCTTTGAACATCAGTATCTGAAACTTGAAAAATTAAAATCTATGAGAGTGTTAGTCGAGTTTTCATTTACTAAAAGACAACAAAACCCAGCGAAAGCAGTTTTTTATGTGGTTTGTAAGACAAAAGTGAATTGTTTCATATACTTATATTTGTTATGTATGATGTTTTTAACTTTTGCTTCAATTCATCATCTGCCCATGATGATGTTGCAATGTAAGCATCCTGTGCTTTCTTCTGTCTCTCAAAAAATCAGTTTTGTATTTTGTTCATTATGTTGTCCATCATTCTCAATATCGACATTTCTCTAGCTAGTAACAAAACAATTATGCATGAATTCTACTATGTTTGTTGTCATCATGTCATATCTTTGATTTTAAAAACAAAATCTAGCTCATCTCTCTGGTGGTTCTTCTATTAGGTAATCATAAGTTGCCTTGTTAGTTTCTTTGATTTGCTTCATGTAGCATCAAACTCTGCACATGTGTAAACCCAAGCAGCACTTTAGGATAGACTTATCATTGCATTAGTCACCTTTCTTTGGTTAAGGATTTTTTCCAGATGATATACATGTCACGCCCTAAAAATTTACTAAAAAATAAATAAAAGGTAGGTTGACTTAGGTGTTTAAAGGTACACTATTTATTAGAGATTTTCGGAGTCGCCACTTGACAAGTTAAAGGTGTGCCAAGTCACCAAAAAGGTACCTTAGAACACCTATGACTCGTTTAGTGGTCTGCGTCAGAGTTCCGGGTAAGGATCTCGATTGACTCGCGGGAAGGGATTAGGCACCCTCGAGTCCTGTACCAAGTACAGTTGCTTTATTGACGCTCTCCGGGTTTGCGAATTATTGTTTGTTGGTTTAATTGCCACATTATTATTTGTTACGCTTTGATTTGTTTGAAACAAAATCGTGTCAAGTAACCCACAAGGTATACTCGGAACAAATTCATATATATTTTATTTTTACCTAATAAGCAGATCACAAATCATACTTATAATTGCCTAATCGAATTTACTCCTATTAATATACTTATAATTGCCTAATCGAATTTACTCCTATTAATTTGCCTAATCGTGTAAGCCTATCTCACTCCTATTGGCTTGCCTAAGGCGCGTTGACTCCTCGTTAGTTGTTGACATTATTTGTTCGAGACATTTCAAAAAAAGCAGTGTTTTACTTCTGGCTACTGTATTGCTCTTCCGTTTTGCCTTAAGCTTAATGCACATTTACTTATCAATTATGAAAAGGGATCAAATATTGCAAATCACACATCCTTTTACTTCTTAGCAAAATCACGTATCCCTTTAGATGTTTGCGTTAATTGGCCTCTATTTTTCTTTTCAGTTTTGTCTTCTTTCACACAAGTTATATTCACCTAGCTCTCATCTTTTACATATGCCTAATAAACCTTAATATTATCGTAAACTATTATTTCCAAATACGTTGAGTGATAAATTCCCAGCCCCTTCAAACTCCTCTTTCTTTATCATGTTTCATGACAACAGTGAATAGATTGTAAATGGGAAGAAAACATGAACACAAAACAAAAATGATACCACACTTTTCTAACTGGACATAACAAGTTTAAAATGAAATACATGATAGACAAGTGAGCAAAATATCATTGGGCTTAATTTCATACATATTTCATTGAAATATACAAGGCTGACGGAAAAATACCTAGTAAGCAGTGTATCCGCGAGCCAAATCCCAAGACACGAAACAACAATAAGCTTGCCAACCAACAGCAAACGACCAACTTTCAACAGACCCGCAGCCACAATAGCAAGCAAATAGCCAAAACAAAGCCCTTCAGACCAACCTCTCACTCTTGCTAAGGAACTTAGAAGTTATACTACAAAAACTTTCTTTTTCACTCAGACTCCACTCTTTTCACAAGTTTCTTGCTACTAAGACTACTATTTCAGATCTAAAATGTTTCACTTTTTTGAGAAGATGTAGTAGTGAAGTCCTTTTTCAGACCTCTGTTTTTTTACAGATATCCTCTCTTAAGAGAGAGTGAGAGTGCTCTTCTTAAATAGGCCCTCCAAAGAGTCAAAAAGAGTGCCTCTGAACTAGACAACAAAAATATCATAAAGGGACACACTCACATGCCAATGTTTTGCTTTTTCCTCAGTACATTAAATGTTTCTTGGCATGTCTAAACTAGACAACAAAAGTAGATGGCAATAAAGCCTATTTTCCAGCTGTCCCTTTTTACTTTCACTTTTGATTCTTTGACTTTTTCTTTTTTTAAGACAAATAAAGATTTCAGAATTAAACCCGATGCAACAACAAAGACTGAGTCCACAACAAAAAGACATTAACTAGACTCTACTTAGATAATTCTATTTAGACAGTAAGCAACACCAGTTACTCTAGAACAGAACATACAAACCACATACTACTTTACCCAACTTCATACCTTAAACGATGGCTAAACACTGGCCTAAACATCAAACTTCATCTACTCTAGACAAAACTAGGAAAACAAACGATTAACCTAGGCTAAACATACTTGACAACAACCTCGCATTTAGCTTTCACACTTAACAAAACAAACAACAAAACTTAGCACTTAACAAAACGAGATCATGCTAGCAAAATCAGAACTAGAATAATCACTCTCCAACTTAAACACTCATCCTATTCACACACAAAAACTTACACATGCTAAAACATACCAGAACCTTCTCTAAACAAGCTTAACAAGTTCAATAGCAATACAAAGATCGGATCAAACTGTTATACTACTCCTCGCGCTCCAATGAATTTTTACTTATCAAACAATTACACCAAAACTAAAATTTTATCAAAGCAAGAAGATTTTTTTTAACACTTAAACGAGCTGAAAACAAAGAGCATTCAACTTACCCTAACACAAACACCACTAGACGCATCCAGTTCAAACCATTCAAACAACTAAACAGACAGGCGCGCATATGGCAATACTCACATCTTATTAACTAATTAACAAGGATAAACCTTATGCTAGTCGCATAATCCGAATCTATTCATAACCCAAAATCATCATTTGATCAAACAGGACATACAAGAGATTGTCAATTTCATTGTTAACACTAAACATGTATTTAAAACCAAACATGTGAGCATGAAAGACTTACACAAAAATGAAAGAACAAGAAGCAAATTTCTACCTGATGCCACACTAAACAATGCCATCACCGCTACCTCGAGTGCCATCACAAGCCAATCACCATGAACACCAGGGCAAACTGCCTCACTGCCTTGGCGTCATCGAGTCATCGCTGCACCAATGTCTCGGACCACGCTTAATCGCCTCGCCAAAGCTTCACCAAAGCCATAACTAAACAGTCCCCCTCTGTTCTCATCATTCTATCATCATTTTCATCGCCTCGCCATCGACACAAATACCATCATCACAACACAAACCACCTGTTCTCACCTCTTTCCCACAACAAACAACAACACCATCGCAACCGAACGGCCCCTTTTCCCGACTCCATTACAGCCACCAAATCAATCTCATCACAGCCATCATAAAAAAAAAGAAAGGAAAAAATAAGAAGAAAGGAAGAAAGAACAGAAACGGAAGAGAAAAACAAAAAGAAGGAAACGGGGTGCAAGGCGTCGTTCCTGGGAAATGGGGGATGAAACAAGTGAAAGAAAGGAGTAGAGGAAGAGAGGGAAGCGAAACTTACCGGAAAAAATCAAAGGTCGCCGGAGTTAGGGTTTCATCCGCACCTTTAAACGTCGATCTACATCGATTCATTAACAATTTGGAGCAATTGAGCTCAAATTGGGATAGAGGAAGTCGAGACGAGTGAGAAAAGGTCAAACTTTTGGTGATTGATGACGGTCAGCGGCGGTGGGTGGCGGTCAACGGCGGAGTCCGGCGACTGCGAAAAATGGGCATAGTTTGTTGTTCTCTCTGATTTTTTGTGTCAAAAATAAGCCAAAAATAGCAATTTTCCTATTTAAACAATGGGAGTTTGGGCCGGGTTGACTAAATGGATTGGGCTGGCCTTCTTCTTTAATTTCCCTGATTAATCATTTACCCAAATGGCCACTAAACTAGTGCTTGCTAACAAAAATGACCCACTTAAGCTAAATAAACTAGCACAATAAATTAATTAAAATACATACTTGAACAAGAAACACATAAGAAAATATCTAACTAGCACAAAACATCAAGTAGGAATTACTTACACAATACAATATTTTTGATTATTTTTTTTTTCAAAATTAGAGATAAAAATCCAGAAGATAGACAAAGAACACATGATAATTAAGACGACTATTTTACGCAATTTTTTTTGGAATTTGGGTGCCAAAATTAGGTGATTACAGCTGCCCCTCTTTGTTCGGGAACACGAAGAGTTTTCGGACAAAGAAGTAATCGATAACTAATTTTGGCTTTTCGGGTCTAGCCGAGAGAATGCTTTGCAAAATGGTGACCGTACCCTGACTTTTGGTCCTAACCAAGAAAAGGCTACCTACATATCCCCGGACTAAGGAATCAGGTCAGTGTAGTTCCTCACGTGCGATAGCTGGGACTACCGCATTTAGACAGACACTGGACTCTTCTAGACTAACACTAAGCACTCTCTAGACACACACAGACTAACTCTAGACACTTTTAGAACTAACTGGGACTGACTCGACGCTTCTAGACTTACCCGGACTGACACAAGATACTTTGACACACTAGAGTTGTTGCTGCTGGGCACTGTCGCTGGTTGCTGGCTAGCTGACTGGTGGTCACTGCTTTACAAAGGAAAAATGAAAATACAATATTTGAAATGTAAAATTACAATTCCTAAGCTAACTTCTTCATGCTTCCCAAGCTGATGAACTGGTCCGTAACTCCCACTACCCAAGTGGGTTTTGAAAACTTGAAATTACCGCTCGGGCGGGCTTTAACTTGAAACTTGAAATTGCCGCTTTGACGGACTTGACTTGAATGTTGAAATCTCTGAAGCTTGAAATTGCCGCTCAGGCGGGCTTTAACTTGAAGCTGGGGATGGTTGCTATCTTTGAGCGGGACCAAGTTGAAGAGTAAGTGGTTGCTATCTTTGAGCGCAAATGACTTGAACTGAATGTGAGTGCTATCTTCTAGCAAAACTGACGTGAAAAGAAAATGATCGCTATCTTTTAGCAGATCTTGACATGGAAAGGAAATGACGCTATCTTTTAGTGGGATCGACTCGAAAAGGAAATGATCGCTATCTTTGAGCGAAACTGACTCGAAAAAGAAATGATCGCTATCTTTTAGCAGATCTTGACATGGAAAGGAAATGACGCTATCTTTGAGCGAGACTGACTCTAAAAGGAAACGATCGCTATCTTTTAGCAGATCTTGACACGGAATAGAAATGACACTATCTTTGAGCGAAACTGACTCGAAAAGGAAATGATCGCTATCTTTTAGCGGATCTTGACATGAAAAAGAAATGATGCTATCTTTGAGCGAAACTGACTCAACAAGGAAATGATCGCTATCTTTTAGCAGATCTTGACATGAAAACAAATGACGCTATCTTTGAGCGAACTGACTCGAAAAGGAAATGATCGCTATCTTTTAGCGGATCTTGACATGAAAAAGAAATGATGCTATCTTTGAGCGAAACTGACTCAACAAGGAAATGATCACTATCTTTTAGCAGATCTTGACATGAAAACGAATGACGCTATCTTTGAGCGAACTGACTCGAAAAAGGAAACTGACACGATCTTTGAGCGGAACTGACTCGAAAAGGAAACTGACGCTATCTTTGAGCAAAAACTGACTTGAAAAGGAAACTGGCGCTATCTTTGAGCGGAGTATGTTATCGTGGTTGACATCTTCCTGGTGAGTTATGTCCGCTCTGTTCACCCGCTCATGATTAGCTCATATCCGGAAGCTGTACAGTCCACACATTTTTCACATGTGGCTTTGACTTGAATGCTGAAGTTGGCCCGCTTTGATGGGCTCTGACTTGAAAGATAAAAACCAGAACCACCACTCTGGTGGGTCTTGTTCGTGTTGAATTGAAAATCATCACTCCGATGGGTCTTGCTTATGCTGGAAATTAAAAGCTATCACTCTAATTGGTCTTGCTTTTTCTGAAAATTGAAAACCATCACTCTGATGGGTCTTGCTTTTGCTGGAAATTGAAAACCATCACTCTGATGGGTCTAGCTCTTGAAGAGGAATCCCATTATCCCAACGGGTCTTACGTTGAGACTTGAATCCCATCGTCCCAATGGGTCTTGTCTTGAAAGTTGAAAACCACGGCTCCCTGCTCAGATGGTCCCTGATTTCTTTCTTCATTTCTTTTTTTGCTTTTCAAGTTTTGTCCCCGACGAGCAACTGACTTGATGTAGTTGTGCTCTAACACTTCCCAACCCAAATTCTCATATCGGTCTTTGGTCACACCTTGTAGAAATAACAAACCATTTCCTGGTGATCTTCATGGTACAATCCCAGTATTAGGTTCTCATTCCCGACTTTTCTGGTATAACTGAAACTTGTAGACAAGTTTTGCAAACCTTTCTGAATGCCCGAAAATAATGAGAAAGAAATAAATAAAAAGAAAAGTGAAGAAACTCAAAAGGAAACATCGAACGAAAGATGTCCCTGGTAGATAGAAGAAACTTATTTGGAGGTTAAACGACAACCATAGTAAAACATGACATGCGTCTTGGAATCAACACTTGATCCGTTCACACGGGGTATTCTTGAACTTGCTCCCAGTTTGACAATCTTTCTCAACCCGAACTTGATGACGAATTCCACGACCCTCAGTCGACTAGTAGTGCCCCTTGGGGTTTTCACCGACTAGCCTCTCTCATTGTTCTTTTAACTCGCTATTGTCTTGCAGCGCCTTTTCAGGTTTTCACCGACAAGACTTCATTTTTTTCTTTTTTTTTTCTCTTTTTTTTCCTTTTTTTTTTTCATTTCATTTCTTTCATTTTTTTTGCTCTTTCCCAATCGACCTCCCATCTTTCCTTGCTGCTCAACCCCGTCTTTCCTTTCTTTCTTCAATTTTGGCATTTATCTTGATTCCCTGGAGAATTTCTCTTTTAATGACCTTGGTGCTCCCAGCTCCTAAATGCGATTGTCGGCTTATAAGAATGCGACTTTACAGCGTGGAACTTATCTCTTGATACCCTACTCGGCTTGACATTCTCAATGATCGGTCAGAAGGGTCTTTATTTGAACGGTGAAGTGGGCTTTGGTTAGGCTAGAAAGAAAATATTCAACATAAAAAGTTCAGCAACGTCTCATGAGACGACTAGATAAACATTGAAAACTATGAAATCACCGCTTTTTAAAAATAAAACAAACTTATTTCCCCCAGTTTAGGCAAATTGGGGATTATTTCTCTCTTTTTCTTTTTTTTTTTCTTTGAGTTTTTCTCTTTAGTTTGAAAAACGGTATGAAAGCATCTCATGAGATGATTTGGTGAATGATACAACCCTTGGAATCATTTCTTTTAAAATAACAATAAAATGTAACCCTGGTTTAGTGAAACCGAGGAATTATCTTTTGAATTTTCTAATATGAAAACATAGGGAATATTGAGATTATCCCCCGAGGTGAACACAATGAAAGAAAAGGGATGTTTACTTTCTCCTCTTTCTTTTTTCTTTTTTTTTTAAAAAAAATAAAATTAAATAAACTTCTGCCAGTTTAGAGTAAACTTGGGTGCTTTGAGTTTATTCCTTGACTTCGAGACTGATATCTCGTGAAACATATGAATTGATGGTACAAAAAATAGAAGTTTGTTTTTATTTTATATGATACAAAATAAAATAAAAACAAACTTCTGCCCCAGTTTAACATTAAATGGGGAAGCTGAATTTTCTTTTGATGTTGGCCGCGAACTTGGAGGCAAGTTTCGCGTCAATATGTACAAGGGAAAAAATGGTCTTTCCCCTGTTATGACCGCACCCGAATGGTTGCCTACGTATCCTTTTGAGAGGAATCAGGTCAGACGTAGCTCTACCACTGAGGTAGATTTGTTTTTATATTCTGTTTTTTTTTTTTTTTTTTCCATTATTTGCCTCTTCTTTTTTCTTTTCTTTAGTCATATCAAATTGATTCCAAGGGAGGGTAGGCCAAAGAAAAATACGGAACAAGGCTAAAAAAAGGACTGACAAAAGGATATAGTGTTTGGGCAAAAGAAACGAAAGCCGTTCGTCATCCCGACCCGAGAATGCCTCGCACAAATAATGGTTCAATCAATTGACTTGGATTATTCCACATGTGTCCTCGACTTCTACTTCAATGATGGTTCTCAAAACTGGTATTTCAAATTCGCCCGAAGCGACCAAACACGATTTGGACTTCTCACCGATCTCCCTTATCGGATGGCTATTGGTTAATTCCCAACTTATTTCACCCCCTATTTTATCTCTCGTTACAACTCAGATAGCTCACAATGTCAGACCACGTGTTTAGATCAAGATGTAAATTCCGCACACATGTCATGTTACTAAGGCCGACAAAACATAAAACAGAATACTAAAGAAACAAAACCAAGAAAGAAAACAAGAAACATAATGTTGAGACGAGAAAATGATCTCGCTTTTCATTGAATTAAAGATAGAAGGGTTTGAACATCAAAACAAGCAAAATAATGCACTTGGGTTACAACCCTTGAATAACCAAGTACACAGAAAGATTAGCAAAACGAGCTACAACATTTCAAAGTCAAACAGTTGCAAGTCAGGGCCAGTTTCCTGCTTTTCATGCATTGTTGAGCCCTTCACAACGATGCACCATGCTGATACCAAAGGAATTCCCTGAATCTGGCAATTTCTTCTTCTTTTCCTCATTTTCTCCAACTCCCATCAGGTTAGACTTCACTTCTTTGGGATTGATGAATGACCCGGTAAGATATGGAATTGGCTTCTCAAGAGACATGTTCGTCTTCTTCATTTCTTCAACCCTTACTCTGTCTGCCACCCCTGGCACAATTTCAGGAACACAGTTCACTGTCACAAGCATTTGGTTAGCCCAAATTGACACATCACCAACAGGTACTATCGGCATTGCAGATTCAGCTCTCAAATCTTCTCCACATACCATTCCCACCATATACACATCATCATGGACGGGCAATGAGTTCTGGTTGATATCTGGCGCATTTGACCCCTCGACTTGGATCAGACCATTATCTATCAGAGCTTGGATATCCTTCTTGAGAAAATGGCAATCCTCAGTGTCATGCCCCGGTGCACCTGAATGGTAAGCACATTGACGAGAGTCGTCAACCCTATCCCTAGGATGCATTCCTCCATTGATCGGTTTCAGTATGTCCAAAGCTTGCAACTTCTGAAAAAGTTCGGCATAAGATTCCCCAATTGGCGTGAACTCATTCCTTTTTGCTTGATGCACCTTTTTATACTCAACTTTTGGGCGAAAACCTGGAGGACCTCTTGGTCGGTGGAGAAGGTTCGGTGGAGCTTGAAAATGATTATGTGGAGCTTGGTGAATGGGATATATAGGATGTGGGGCTGGAGCGCGCCATTGCGGATAAGATGATATTGGATATGGCTCTGCTGTATGGATTAAGTATTGGGGTGGAGGGACGGAATACTGCGGATTTTGTGGGGTGTAGTAGTGTTGTGTAGGGTGTACTTGTGGAGCTTGGTATGAGTGGGTTTGATTGTATCTTTTCTCGCTCCACTTTTGTGAACCCGAACCCACCATGGCTACATCATCTTGATTCTTCTTCCCCAAGGCTCCTGCCTGAGCTCGCAAAGCTGTTTGGCTGACAATCTTTCCAGTCTTGATTCCTCTATCAATCATTTCACCAATTCTTACTGCTTCACTGAAGTGCTTCCCAATGGCAGAGGCCATCGCTTGGTAGTATGTTTCATCGAGCACTTCGACGAACTCTTCAACTATCTTATCATCTGGGATCAAAGGGCTCACCCGCGCTGCTTGTTCGCGCCACCTGTAGGCATACTCTCTGAAACTTTCACTTGGTTTCTTTGTGATCGTCTTCAAGGAAGAACGATCAGGAGCAGCCTCCATTTTGTAAGCATAATGGTTTAGAAAAGCGCTGGCCATGTCGTCAAAGGTGACCCACTTCGAAACATCTTGTTGTACAAACCATTCTGTTGCCGGTCCTCCCAGGCTGTCAGCAAAGTATGCCATCAATAATTCGTCCTTCTCAATCCCCCTCATTTTGTTAAGGTATATCTTCACATGGATCCTTGGATCACTTTGTCCAGTGTACGGATCGAATTTGGGCACAACAAAGCCTTCAGGCAATGGCACATGAGGGAATAAGCACATGTCTTTGTATGAAATACTTGCTTTACCCCCTTGCCCTTGGATATTTTTCACAGTTTGCTCCAAGCTTTTCAATTTCCGAGCAAAGTCAGCCTCTTCTGTCTTTCCCAGCCTTTCGATATCCGAATGTGATTCTGGGTGGTGTCCCTGATCATACGACTCGGTTTGGCGGCACACATTACCCTGAGCTTGGTCAAATTGTTGATCACGGGCCCTTAACTGTGGGTCACTGTTCGATCTTTGCAAAGTATGTCCTGCAGGAACGGTGAATGCTGTGGCGGGAACTTGGGGTTGGACATGTTGTCCATGATGTGGCAATTGTGCCCCAGGTTGTACAGTAGAGGGTCCGGCTGCATTGCCAGCTGCCGGATGTGGACCAAATCCTAGAAGGTGACGGGGGTCTTCTACCACTGTGGATTACCCTTGCCCTGGTGGCTGGGTATTTTCCATGAAACCAGCAGCACCTGGCAGAACAGAAAGTGCCTGAACTGCTGCCAAGTTACGAGTTAGCAGCGTCATCATTTCTTTCATGGCTGCAAAGTCCTCGGCCATCTTGGCCTGTTGCTCAGCTAAGCGAACCAGCTCAGTGTTCTCAATTTCCTCAGCCATCGTTGTTTGCGTGATTTCCTGAAGAGGAGCTTCAACCACTTCTGGTACAGGCGGTGGTCCCTTGATTCTGGTGGAGTAGGAATGTGGGGCCAGCACGGCAGTTGCTCAAGCTAGTGAACCAAACAGGTTAGCACAAAAGAAACACAGATTGCAGCCTAAGGTTGTTATGCGTCATCCCGAAACGGTTAATAGCGTAAGCCGAGTGTACCGACCGTATCCCCCCAAAGATTGCTTACGTGCCTTGAAAAAAAAATCAGAACAAAACTGTAACTGGCACGTAATTAGAACAAGGACAAACGTGGATGATTTTCTTTTTTGATTTTTTTTTTCTTTCTTCTTTTTCTAGCACAAAAACATAATTTAGATAAACGACACGAGACAGACTCAAAATAAACTGCTTGACAAGATGCACGAGTCAAAGATATATACAAACTGACACATTGGGCGGGTACACTGGATGGTGAAAATAATGAGACTCGACTTTTTAGCGGAGTCAAATTATTCTACCAGGATCAACGCAAAATACAACTTAACTAATTGCAATTTATCGTATGCACCCTGACTTGACCTTAAACAAAATAGATAAAGTGGGACCCTGAAATAAACATTTTTTTTATTATGTTTTTTTTTTTTTTTGAGAATTAAGACTCAACCGGAGATTCGAAATGGAACTTAAGAACAGATTATGAAACAAACTATTTTTCTTATCCGAAAGGTGACTCCAAAATCGGACATTACGACAACACAAAGACGGACACAATTTTTTTTTTTTTGGTTTATTTTTGTTTATTTTTTTTTTGTTTGAAACAAACTCTTTGATCTAATTCGAGAAAGAATCTTTAGAGTATTTACAAAATCTGGCAATTAGGATGACACAAAATATTACACAAATTAGACGCAAAATTGATTTCTAAAATTGGCCATTTTGATGGCGTAAAACCCCGATAAATTAATTTCAAAATATGAACCTGACTTGGACACAAACACAAAAGGGTCCCAAAATTTCGCCATTATACCGGCACAAAATTATGACAAATTATTTTCTAATACTTGAGACCGACACAAAAATTAGACTCTAAGAGTTCTTGAAAAAATTCGCCATTATAACGGCGTAAAATGACAACTAAACAAAAAATATTTCAAAACACGAGACTAAACCCAATTTTCTATCATTTTCCTTTTTTTTTTTTTTTTTTTTTTGATTATTATTATTTTTTTTTTTTGACACTCGCCCCCGGTGATCGGTCAGCATAACAACCTTTCGAACATATGCAACACAGAAAATGCCATAAATGTGTCTTTTTAGGACGTGGGTCTCGTCCTGACACGAAGGAGGTCAGCCTAGACAAGTGCAGTACCGGTGTACCGCACCTCACTAAGTCATCAAATGAACTGCAGACAAATCGGGCCTAAAGGTTCAACTCTAGGTGGCACAACTGACTCAGTGTCTAGACTGGCTGAAAACCCGGTGGACAAACCGGGCGGAAAGCGCATCAGGGCCATCCGGAGACAGTGTGTCCGGCCTAAAACCCCGTCACGCCTTCCTCCTAAATCATGGGCAATTTAGTAAGAAGTCCCAGATGCCACAAGCAACCTGGTATATATATATCAGAGACTCAGAGGGGTTGTGCGAGAGGAGACAGTTTATATATACAGTTCAGATAAATATTAAAGCAGTAACATTCAAAACATGGCAAACAAACAAACAAATATTCACAAGCCTAAAAAGCGACAATGATTGAAGCCTGAGATTCTAATTTTCCCCAGCGGAGTCGCCAAGCTGTCACGCCCTAAAAATTTACTAAAAAATAAATAAAAGGTAGGTTGACTTAGGTGTTTAAAGGTACACTATTTATTAGAGATTTTCGGAGTCGCCACTTGACAAGTTAAAGGTGTGCCAAGTCACCAAAAAGGTACCTTAGAACACCTATGACTCGTTTAGTGGTCTGCGTCAGAGTTCCGGGTAAGGATCTCGATTGACTCGCGGGAAGGGATTAGGCACCCTCGAGTCCTGTACCAAGTACAGTTGCTTTATTGACGCTCTCCGGGTTTGCGAATTATTGTTTGTTGGTTTAATTGCCACATTATTATTTGTTACGCTTTGATTTGTTTGAAACAAAATCGTGTCAAGTAACCCACAAGGTATACTCGGAACAAATTCATATATATTTTATTTTTACCTAATAAGCAGATCACAAATCATACTTATAATTGCCTAATCGAATTTACTCCTATTAATATACTTATAATTGCCTAATCGAATTTACTCCTATTAATTTGCCTAATCGTGTAAGCCTATCTCACTCCTATTGGCTTGCCTAAGGCGCGTTGACTCCTCGTTAGTTGTTGACATTATTTGTTCGAGACATTTCAAAAAAAGTAGTGTTTTACTTCTGGCTACTGTATTGCTCTTCCGTTTTGCCTTAAGCTTAATGCACATTTACTTATCAATTATGAAAAGGGATCAAATATTGCAAATCACACATCCTTTTACTTCTTAGCAAAATCACGTATCCCTTTAGATGTTTGCGTTAATTGGCCTCTATTTTTCTTTTCAGTTTTGTCTTCTTTCACACAAGTTATATTCACCTAGCTCTCATCTTTTACATATGCCTAATAAACCTTAATATTATCGTAAACTATTATTTCCAAATACGTTGAGTGATAAATTCCCAGCCCCTTCAAACTCCTCTTTCTTTATCATGTTTCATGACAACAGTGAATAGATTGTAAATGGGAAGAAAACATGAACACAAAACAAAAATGATACCACACTTTTCTAACTGGACATAACAAGTTTAAAATGAAATACATGATAGACAAGTGAGCAAAATATCATTGGGCTTAATTTCATACATATTTCATTGAAATATACAAGGCTGACGGAAAAATACCTAGTAAGCAGTGTATCCGCGAGCCAAATCCCAAGACACGAAACAACAATAAGCTTGCCAACCAACAGCAAACGACCAACTTTCAACAGACCCGCAGCCACAATAGCAAGCAAATAGCCAAAACAAAGCCCTTCAGACCAACCTCTCACTCTTGCTAAGGAACTTAGAAGTTATACTACAAAAACTTTCTTTTTCACTCAGACTCCACTCTTTTCACAAGTTTCTTGCTACTAAGACTACTATTTCAGATCTAAAATGTTTCACTTTTTTGAGAAGATGTAGTAGTGAAGTCCTTTTTCAGACCTCTGTTTTTTTACAGATATCCTCTCTTAAGAGAGAGTGAGAGTGCTCTTCTTAAATAGGCCCTCCAAAGAGTCAAAAAGAGTGCCTCTGAACTAGACAACAAAAATATCATAAAGGGACACACTCACATGCCAATGTTTTGCTTTTTCCTCAGTACATTAAATGTTTCTTGGCATGTCTAAACTAGACAACAAAAGTAGATGGCAATAAAGCCTATTTTCCAGCTGTCCCTTTTTACTTTCACTTTTGATTCTTTGACTTTTTCTTTTTTTAAGACAAATAAAGATTTCAGAATTAAACCCGATGCAACAACAAAGACTGAGTCCACAACAAAAAGACATTAACTAGACTCTACTTAGATAATTCTATTTAGACAGTAAGCAACACCAGTTACTCTAGAACAGAACATACAAACCACATACTACTTTACCCAACTTCATACCTTAAACGATGGCTAAACACTGGCCTAAACATCAAACTTCATCTACTCTAGACAAAACTAGGAAAACAAACGATTAACCTAGGCTAAACATACTTGACAACAACCTCGCATTTAGCTTTCACACTTAACAAAACAAACAACAAAACTTAGCACTTAACAAAACGAGATCATGCTAGCAAAATCAGAACTAGAATAATCACTCTCCAACTTAAACACTCATCCTATTCACACACAAAAACTTACACATGCTAAAACATACCAGAACCTTCTCTAAACAAGCTTAACAAGTTCAATAGCAATACAAAGATCGGATCAAACTGTTATACTACTCCTCGCGCTCCAATGAATTTTTACTTATCAAACAATTACACCAAAACTAAAATTTTATCAAAGCAAGAAGATTTTTTTTAACACTTAAACGAGCTGAAAACAAAGAGCATTCAACTTACCCTAACACAAACACCACTAGACGCATCCAGTTCAAACCATTCAAACAACTAAACAGACAGGCGCGCATATGGCAATACTCACATCTTATTAACTAATTAACAAGGATAAACCTTATGCTAGTCGCATAATCCGAATCTATTCATAACCCAAAATCATCATTTGATCAAACAGGACATACAAGAGATTGTCAATTTCATTGTTAACACTAAACATGTATTTAAAACCAAACATGTGAGCATGAAAGACTTACACAAAAATGAAAGAACAAGAAGCAAATTTCTACCCGATGCCACACTAAACAATGCCATCACCGCTACCTCGAGTGCCATCACAAGCCAATCACCATGAACACCAGGGCAAACTGCCTCACTGCCTTGGCGTCATCGAGTCATCGCTGCACCAATGTCTCGGACCACGCTTAATCGCCTCGCCAAAGCTTCACCAAAGCCATAACTAAACAGTCCCCCTCTGTTCTCATCATTCTATCATCATTTTCATCGCCTCGCCATCGACACAAATACCATCATCACAACACAAACCACCTGTTCTCACCTCTTTCCCACAACAAACAACAACACCATCGCAGCCGAACGGCCCCTTTTCCCGACTCCATTACAGCCACCAAATCAATCTCATCACAGCCATCATAAAAAAAAAAGAAAGGAAAAAATAAGAAGAAAGGAAGAAAGAACAGAAACGGAAGAGAAAAACAAAAAGAAGGAAACGGGGTGCAAGGCGTCGTTCCTGGGAAATGGGGGATGAAACAAGTGAAAGAAAGGAGTAGAGGAAGAGAGGGAAGCGAAACTTACCGGAAAAAATCAAAGGTCGCCGGAGTTAGGGTTTCATCCGCACCTTTAAACGTCGATCTACATCGATTCATTAACAATTTGGAGCAATTGAGCTCAAATTGGGATAGAGGAAGTCGAGACGAGTGAGAAAAGGTCAAACTTTTGGTGATTGATGACGGTCAGCGGCGGTGGGTGGCGGTCAACGGCGGAGCCCGGCGACTGCGAAAAATGGGCATAGTTTGTTGTTCTCTCTGATTTTTTGTGTCAAAAATGAGCCAAAAATAGCAATTTTCCTATTTAAACAATGGGAGTTTGGGCCGGGTTGACTAAATGGATTGGGCTGGCCTTCTTCTTTAATTTCTCTAATTAATCATTTACCCAAATGGCCACTAAACTAGTGCTTGCTAACAAAAATGACCCACTTAAGCTAAATAAACTAGCACAATAAATTAATTAAAATACATACTTGAACAAGAAACACATAAGAAAATATCTAACTAGCACAAAACATCAAGTAGGAATTACTTACACAATACAATATTTTTGATTATTTTTTTTTTCAAAATTAGAGATAAAAATCCAGAAGATAGACAAAGAACACATGATAATTAAGACGACTATTTTACGCAATTTTTTTTGGAATTTGGGTGCCAAAATTAGGTGATTACAATACATAGATCCTATATGTACATTCCGGATAGACACTTGCAATCCCATTTGTAATTGCAGGATTCCAATAAAAAAGTAATACTAAGTTCTCACGACTTCCAATTGCAATGTGAAACTGTCTAAAGAACCAATTGTAGTACAAATTATATTCTCAGTTTATAACTTCAAAGGCAACATAGAATATCTGGTTATTTGCATCTTTTGCTACTTCAACAAATAGAAAACCTTGATATCTTGCTTTGAGGAATGTTCCATCCAAAGCTATGATCGGTCTACCTTATTTCTAGCCTTTTATAGATGCCCCACAAGCAAAAAAAACGTATATTGGAACATGCAAATACAGTTGCAGCCTTATAGAAAATCCAACAAAATAACTATGGAGTCTCAATTCTTTATGCTGGGTCGCCATCTATATAACTAGGGAGTCCTAGTTCTTTATACTGGGACTCAATCTATATAACTAGGGAGTCCTAATTTTTTATGCTGGGACTATTTCAAAATAACTAGGGAGTCCCAGTTTTTTATGTTGCGACTCCATTCAGAATAACTAGGGAGTACTGAAATTCCATCTAAAATAACTAAGATTCCATCAAAATAACTAGGGAGTCCTATTTTTTTTTTATACTGGGACCCCCACCACAATAACTAGGGGTTCATTTATTTTTCTGTTGTTTACCTGTTCTCATTATCTGCTTTCATAGAAGTGTGTGTGCCTGGATTGATATCTTTCAGCATATGTAAATACGTAGGTAGTCGCTGAAAGTTCACTTCATCTGTCCTTCTAATCAAATCCACACCTTCTTGTGTAGAACGTCGTGCCTTATTATAAGAGATATCAACCCCCAGTTTCCTTATCTTCTCTACCACGACAAAATTAGGTTTAACGGGATAAGTATCATCTCGCAGATTCTCAACAATCTTATCTCGAACAATCTTTGAAGTTGCATATTTTTTATCTCTTTTTTTATCGTCGACTGAGTAACTATGAGTCTTCTCAAATTTCATTATTTTGAAGAGAGGGGATTCTTTAATTTTGGAAAAATGAACAGTCCACCCACATTTTTCGTTTGCGCATAGCACTATATATTTTGTAGTTCTTGATCTATCAACTTTGAATTCAAAATTGACACGACCCGGATTTCTAGCTAGGTCGTGTGGGCACCCGACATCCTCCCCTAGACCCGTCGGGTGAACCCTTCGAATTGAATTCACAAAGTAAATATAAAATCAACTTATAGAAAAGAAATAAGACTTAAAGAGACACTAACATAATTATACATAAGTTGTACAAAAGAAGTTACAAGTGACTACCCAATGTACTAGGTTTAGGGCATCCAGTCTAGACATCTAAGAGTACAAAAGAATGCATACACCTCCTAAAGGGAGAAAAACTAGACTATCTAAACAACACTAGCACTGGTGACCGTTCTGGAGAAGAGTTGTCTCACCCCGACAGCTGATATTGCCTCCGCCTCTCAATCGCGTGAGCTACTCGGTCCTAGAGAAAAACCTACCGAAGTAAATAGACACCACAAGAAAAAAATATGGGTGAGTCGAAAGGACACAATAAGTGGGGTTGGCTAGCCATCTCGAAGCACAGGTAAGCTAGCAAGGGAGAAGAGATAAACAAATACTAACTATAAATATATAAGCAACTAGAAGCATATAAACAACTAGGAATGCAAGATATCTAGGAACGTAGAGATTTCTGAAACATATCCACAACCAGATATACATATTGCATACAAAAAAAAATAACGTAACGGTCACACCATAGTAAGCAACCATTGTAATGAAATGGGATGGATGCAGTATGATGTAATGGGGTCACATGTGCCCGACACTTATCTCCGGAGTGGGACCCTTATCGTCTACCAGGAGATATATGCAATAATAACCCTTCACCGGTGCAAGACCTTCGTCGACTACCAGGAAGTACATAAATCAATATTAACCTGCCCTGGCTCGGGACACTCATCGAGTACAGCGGTATAATATATAGTCTGAGCAGAAATACTCATGCTCCCATGCAAGTGCTCAGCCATGAAGATGTGATATTCAATGCCACGCAATTCAAATCATCTTACAATAAGTAAGCATTGCTACTTTTTAAGGATTCCCAACCTAGCTGGATACTCTATCTCCCAATTCATACTTATAATCATACTCGAACTTCCATTCTAAATTCTATATCAAGCTTACAGTTCAATCAATAGGTATTTTTAACTATAACAGAGCTTCTATCCTCATATAGAATTCACAAGTCATAGCCTAACTATTAAAGTACAGATTACAAACAAGATACCTCTATTCTTGGCTCAACTCTGAGGCCAATATAATACACCTTTAATAAGGCTGCATATCACAAAATAATAAATAATTATTCAATCAACAATCATAGTCCAATCTAACCTGTGCGTTCTATTCCATAGTCTTATGCTTATAGATCCTCAATTAGCATTCATAACAAACATAACTCTTTTATCCTTAACTCGACAATAACTACAGTACATTCACACATGCCAGGCAACCAGGACACGTCACGCTCACAGTCGGAGTATCATACTCTCAAGTACACAATTGACACACAACAACACTTAACAACACAATAAAAAGTTTTTCACGAAGCTCTAGCATAGTAAGTACGCTTCTTCGGTAATTACACACGTAAAAAATACATGCGTAGAACATCAATAAAGGTCGTAGGCCGTCAAAGAAAGGATTAAACCACTTACCTTTTAATATTGGGCCGAATTAACTATTGCATAGACTCCCTCACTTCCCGACGCCTCTTGGAATCACTTCCCTCTAAGTCAAAGAAGATAAATTACATATTTGAGCGCGCAAAAACTAAGCATTTAGCTATTATCCGTATATGGAAGGAAATTACAAAAATACCCCTGGGTCGGGCTTTGTCGAACACCCATAAATTTTATATTCTTGGACTCATCATACTCTCACGAGTCCAAATATGCTATTGGATTGCATTTTTGGGTTCAATTCAACAATTTTCCTCAATTCCATAAGTCTAGGGTTCTAACCCACTTGATTTCCCAACCTAAATCCCCCTATTCATGATCTAAATCAATGAATTAACATATTAGAAGGGATTAGAATCATTACCTAACGATATAGGCTGATTTGTTATCTTAAATTTAGCTTGGAATTCGATTATAATATGTGGAATTGAGATAAAATCAATAACAACCGACGTGGGCCATTTTATACCCCAAAAACAGCTTCGCGCCACCCAGGGCACCGATGCGCCACCACTTCATCGCCTTTGCACTTTGGAGGATGTGATCGAGCTTTGTGGCTGCAAAACGAAGCGTACACGCGCCGCCATGCATGTGATTGGGGAGGCCTGTTTGGGAGGTGTAGAATTATGTAATGGTGTTGCGATTTGGATCAGAACGTGACCCTACGACACTTGGAATGACCTCATATTTTGTACACAAGTTACGTAAGACTTTTGCAACATGCTCGTGAAGAAGGATCTCAAAACAGGTCTTTTAACTCAAGATGTGGGGCCCACGAGAAGAGGTCAATTTCTTGACTTTCGGATTTAGTGAAAACTATTCGAATGGCCTCGGATTTCACTTCTGAAAGTTTCCACGGGTCAAAGATAACCATACAAACGTAAAACAACCTTCCAATTTTAAATCGGAGCTCATTTACTCAAATCGAGCTTGGAAACCTCTTTTAGACTTTACCGACAACCGAAATGGAAACCTTCTCATAAAATAAACTAAATGAGGTCCGAATCAGCTCAAATTTTGTAGACAGGTCCTAATAGACCTTACGGAGCTTTTAAGACTATCAGCATGCAAGTCAAAGTCCTAACTTTTGAAATGACTTACCAAGGCCGTTTAAAAAATGTTTTGGAATTGCTATTGTTTGGAAACATTTAGTGATTGATACGATCCTAAAATCTAAGAATGGAATTAACAAACAAAAAATTTAAAAGGATGGAAGATAGACACCAAATTTAAGAAATTGAAAGCAATGTTGAACGCAAACCAACACCTCTCCTTAGATTTCAAATATTAGAGGCACCTAGTCTAAACAAACCCTCAAGTTGATTGAATACCGCTTGCAAGTTCATGGAAGTTTGGAAGCAACAATGGCCTAGCCATAATCTCTCTCTTAAAGAGTTTTCACAATTCAACATAGGCTAATCTCAAAATGAAGACAACATAAACTATTAGGGCTTGATTAAAACTAACAATTACTTAAATAGCCTTAGAGCTAGTTATGACAAAAAGACTAAAAGTCCACTTCCACTAATTATCAAAGCTGTCTGGAATGCCCTTCTTCGCCAATGCCCTTTTTTACGAGGTACCTTGTGGCGGAATTACGAAAAGTTGACATCTTCGAAAAATGACAAAATATCCAAAATCATTGACTTTATTTAATTTTATTTTATTAATTTCATATGAAATTCTTACTAACTTGTTTATTTATTTTGCAAGGCATGCTTGGACAAAGCTCAGTTATTAAAGGAGATATATATTTATTATTTTATTTAAATTATACACCATAGTTTAATATTCAAAATATTTTATTGCTTAGTTAGTTTAATCACTCACTTTAGAATTCCAATTAATTAGTCCGGTGGGTAAACCACATTTGGTGGAGCCTGAGAGGTGCCTAATTCCTTCCTCTCGAGTTGATTTGAACCCTTATCTAGATTTCTGGTTCGTAGACTATGTTTCGGAGTTAATTGTAAAATTAGCTAGAAACAAAGTAGGTGCCCAAATACGCCTAGTTAAAAAAATATATTAGGTGGCGAATCCAACTCTTTACCCGTGAGTTACCCAATAAGTCGAGCCTTATTTCGAGCCTTAACCGGTTCGGTAAAAAATAGGATGCGACACCTGCATTTCTTCATCTTTAGTCTGTAATATTCTACAGATGATAGATACATTTTTGTCTGTCTCCTCCTTTGCTTGACTTGAAAATATAGAGGTTTTGTTATCTCTTCTTTGGTGCAGTCTGGTACAATCCATCAATCTTCATGTCGAACATTATTGATATCTCTTTCATATTGTTATAACTATGTTTGTCCTTTACCATATTGAGCAGTAATCAGACTGTGTAAGTACACACTGTGTATAGCTGCAAGTGCATGTTCACAAGGTATTTCATTCATTTGGAACTGTAGGCATTGACTTACTTTTGCTTTAAACAAACCTTGAATTCTTTCCCGTGATACGTTATCACAAAGCTTTGAACATCAGTATCTGAAACTTGAAAAATTAAAATCTATGAGAGTGTTAGTCGAGTTTTCATTTACTAAAAGACAACAAAACCCAGCGAAAGCAGTTTTTTATGTGGTTTGTAAGACAAAAGTGAATTGTTTCATATACTTATATTTGTTATGTATGATGTTTTTAACTTTTGCTTCAATTCATCATCTGCCCATGATGATGTTGCAATGTAAGCATCCTGTGCTTTCTTCTGTCTCTCAAAAAATCAGTTTTGTATTTTGTTCATTATGTTGTCCATCATTCTCAATATCGACATTTCTCTAGCTAGTAACAAAACAATTATGCATGAATTCTACTATGTTTGTTGTCATCATGTCATATCTTTGATTTTAAAAACAAAATCTAGCTCATCTCTCTGGTGGTTCTTCTATTAGGTAATCATAAGTTGCCTTGTTAGTTTCTTTGATTTGCTTCATGTAGCATCAAACTCTGCACATGTGTAAACCCAAGCAGCACTTTAGGATAGACTTATCATTGCATTAGTCACCTTTCTTTGGTTAAGGATTTTTTCCAGATGATATACATAGATCCTATATGTACATTCCGGATAGACACTTGCAATCCCATTTGTAATTGCAGGATTCCAATAAAAAAGTAATACTAAGTTCTCACGACTTCCAATTGCAATGTGAAACTGTCTAAAGAACCAATTGTAGTACAAATTATATTCTCAGTTTATAACTTCAAAGGCAACATAGAATATCTGGTTATTTGCATCTTTTGCTACTTCAACAAATAGAAAACCTTGATATCTTGCTTTGAGGAATGTTCCATCCAAAGCTATGATCGGTCTACCTTATTTCTAGCCTTTTATAGATGCCCCACAAGCAAAAAAAAACGTATATTGGAACATGCAAATACAGTTGCAGCCTTATAGAAAATCCAACAAAATAACTATGGAGTCTCAATTCTTTATGCTGGGTCGCCATCTATATAACTAGGGAGTCCTAGTTCTTTATACTGGGACTCAATCTATATAACTAGGGAGTCCTAATTTTTTATGCTGGGACTATTTCAAAATAACTAGGGAGTCCCAGTTTTTTATGTTGCGACTCCATTCAGAATAACTAGGGAGTACTGAAATTCCATCTAAAATAACTAAGATTCCATCAAAATAACTAGGGAGTCCTATTTTTTTTTTATACTGGGACCCCCACCACAATAACTAGGGGTTCATTTATTTTTCTGTTGTTTACCTGTTCTCATTATCTGCTTTCATAGAAGTGTGTGTGCCTGGATTGATATCTTTCAGCATATGTAAATACGTAGGTAGTCGCTGAAAGTTCACTTCATCTGTCCTTCTAATCAAATCCACACCTTCTTGTGTAGAACGTCGTGCCTTATTATAAGAGATATCAACCCCCAGTTTCCTTATCTTCTCTACCACGACAAAATTAGGTTTAACGGGATAAGTATCATCTCGCAGATTCTCAACAATCTTATCTCGAACAATCTTTGAAGTTGCATATTTTTTATCTCTTTTTTTATCGTCGACTGAGTAACTATGAGTCTTCTCAAATTTCATTATTTTGAAGAGAGGGGATTCTTTAATTTTGGAAAAATGAACAGTCCACCCACATTTTTCGTTTGCGCATAGCACTATATATTTTGTAGTTCTTGATCTATCAACTTTGAATTCAAAATTGACACGACCCGGATTTCTAGCTAGGTCGTGTGGGCACCCGACATCCTCCCCTAGACCCGTCGGGTGAACCCTTCGAATTGAATTCACAAAGTAAATATAAAATCAACTTATAGAAAAGAAATAAGACTTAAAGAGACACTAACATAATTATACATAAGTTGTACAAAAGAAGTTACAAGTGACTACCCAATGTACTAGGTTTAGGGCATCCAGTCTAGACATCTAAGAGTACAAAAGAATGCATACACCTCCTAAAGGGAGAAAAACTAGACTATCTAAACAACACTAGCACTGGTGACCGTTCTGGAGAAGAGTTGTCTCACCCCGACAGCTGATATTGCCTCCGCCTCTCAATCGCGTGAGCTACTCGGTCCTAGAGAAAAACCTACCGAAGTAAATAGACACCACAAGAAAAAAATATGGGTGAGTCGAAAGGACACAATAAGTGGGGTTGGCTAGCCATCTCGAAGCACAGGTAAGCTAGCAAGGGAGAAGAGATAAACAAATACTAACTATAAATATATAAGCAACTAGAAGCATATAAACAACTAGGAATGCAAGATATCTAGGAACGTAGAGATTTCTGAAACATATCCACAACCAGATATACATATTGCATACAAAAAAAAATAACGTAACGGTCACACCATAGTAAGCAACCATTGTAATGAAATGGGATGGATGCAGTATGATGTAATGGGGTCACATGTGCCCGACACTTATCTCCGGAGTGGGACCCTTATCGTCTACCAGGAGATATATGCAATAATAACCCTTCACCGGTGCAAGACCTTCGTCGACTACCAGGAAGTACATAAATCAATATTAACCTGCCCTGGCTCGGGACACTCATCGAGTACAGCGGTATAATATATAGTCTGAGCAGAAATACTCATGCTCCCATGCAAGTGCTCAGCCATGAAGATGTGATATTCAATGCCACGCAATTCAAATCATCTTACAATAAGTAAGCATTGCTACTTTTTAAGGATTCCCAACCTAGCTGGATACTCTATCTCCCAATTCATACTTATAATCATACTCGAACTTCCATTCTAAATTCTATATCAAGCTTACAGTTCAATCAATAGGTATTTTTAACTATAACAGAGCTTCTATCCTCATATAGAATTCACAAGTCATAGCCTAACTATTAAAGTACAGATTACAAACAAGATACCTCTATTCTTGGCTCAACTCTGAGGCCAATATAATACACCTTTAATAAGGCTGCATATCACAAAATAATAAATAATTATTCAATCAACAATCATAGTCCAATCTAACCTGTGCGTTCTATTCCATAGTCTTATGCTTATAGATCCTCAATTAGCATTCATAACAAACATAACTCTTTTATCCTTAACTCGACAATAACTACAGTACATTCACACATGCCAGGCAACCAGGACACGTCACGCTCACAGTCGGAGTATCATACTCTCAAGTACACAATTGACACACAACAACACTTAACAACACAATAAAAAGTTTTTCACGAAGCTCTAGCATAGTAAGTACGCTTCTTCGGTAATTACACACGTAAAAAATACATGCGTAGAACATCAATAAAGGTCGTAGGCCGTCAAAGAAAGGATTAAACCACTTACCTTTTAATATTGGGCTGAATTAACTATTGCATAGACTCCCTCACTTCCCGACGCCTCTTGGAATCACTTCCCTCTAAGTCAAAGAAGATAAATTACATATTTGAGCGCGCAAAAACTAAGCATTTAGCTATTATCCGTATATGGAAGGAAATTACAAAAATACCCCTGGGTCGGGCTTTGTCGAACACCCATAAATTTTATATTCTTGGACTCATCATACTCTCACGAGTCCAAATATGCTATTGGATTGCATTTTTGGGTTCAATTCAACAATTTTCCTCAATTCCATAAGTCTAGGGTTCTAACCCACTTGATTTCCCAACCTAAATCCCCCTATTCATGATCTAAATCAATGAATTAACATATTAGAAGGGATTAGAATCATTACCTAACGATATAGGCTGATTTGTTATCTTAAATTTAGCTTGGAATTCGATTATAATATGTGGAATTGAGATAAAATCAATAACAACCGACGTGGGTCATTTTATACCCCAAAAACAGCTTCGCGCCACCCAGGGCACCGATGCGCCACCACTTCATCGCCTTTGCACTTTGGAGGATGTGATCGAGCTTTGTGGCTGCAAAACAAAGCGTACACGTGCCGCCATGCATGTGATTGGGGAGGCCTGTTTGGGAGGTGTAGAATTATGTAATGGTGTTGCGATTTGGATCAGAACGTGACCCTACGACACTTGGAATGACCTCAAATTTTGTACACAAGTTACGTAAGACTTTTGCAACATGCTCGTGAAGAAGGATCTCAAAACAGATCTTTTAACTCAAGATATGGGGCCCACGAGAAGAGGTCAATTTCTTGACTTTCGGATTTAGTGAAAACTATTCGAATGGCCTCGGATTTCACTTCTGAAAGTTTCCACGGGTCAAAGATAACCATACAAACCTAAAACAACCTTCCAATTTTAAATCGGAGCTCATTTACTCAAATCGAGCTTGGAAACCTCTTTTAGACTTTACCGACAACCGAAATGGAAACCTTCTCATAAAATAAACTAAATGAGGTCCGAATCAGCTCAAATTTTGTAGACAGGTCCTAATAGACCTTACGGAGCTTTTAAGACTATCAGCATGCAAGTCAAAGTCCTAACTTTTGAAATGACTTACCAAGGCCGTTTAAAAAATGTTGTGGAATTGCTATTGTTTGGAAACATTTAGTGATTGATACGATCCTAAAATCTAAGAATGGAATTAACAAACAAAAAATTTAAAAGGATGGAAGATAGACACCAAATTTAAGAAATTGAAAGCAATGTTGAACGCAAACCAACACCTCTCCTTAGATTTCAAATATTAGAGGCACCTAGTCTAAACAAACCCTCAAGTGGATTGAATACCGCTTGCAAGTTCATGGAAGTTTGGAAGCAACAATGGCCTAGCCATAATCTCTCTCTTAAAGAGTTTTCACAATTCAACATAGGCTAATCTCAAAATGAAGACAACATAAACTATTAGGGCTTGATTAAAACTAACAATTACTTAAATAGCCTTAGAGCTAGTTATGACAAAAAGACTAAAAGTCCACTTCCACTAATTATCAAAGCTGTCTGGAATGCCCTTCTTCGCCAATGCGCTTGAGATAACGCGATCGCGGAATGTAACTTGAAGATTCATCGCGACCGCGACCTGTGCCCTCGTGATCGCGCAATGTGAAAAGAGGGTTCTGCGTGACTGCGACTGTTGTCTCGCGATTGCGCGGGTACAATTCCAGTAAGGTCCAATCTGCTTATTTTGTCCATTCTTGATTTGATCATTGGCCTCCAAGCCCTCTTGAAGCATTCCAAGATTTTGAGGACAACTCTAAATCCGCTAATGACATGAGCGCCAATCCAGATTGCATCATTCCCTCCTTCTTTAAAGGAATTCGTCCTCGAATTTGTACCTTGCAAAACCATGATGCGAATGAGTAACAACTCAACAATCTTCCAAGCACTACACAACAAAGAGAGTGGAACAAAACTCATATACGCATGCTCAAAGTGCACACACTTATGATATAGCGAAACATCAAAATCATCTAGAACGAACATTTTTTTAATTCCAACATCAAAAACTCGATTAGAAATACAACAATGAGCAAATTCAATCACAAAAGAGTTTTCACTTTCAAGCTCATTCAACTCATGCCAAGCCTCCATTGATAATTTTGCATTCTTTGTACTGGAAGCTTTAGCCAAGTCTATCTCAAATGCATGCTCAAAACTAGGAATATAGCAAGTAATGAAATTGACACTAAAGCTAGTATCTCCCACTTTACCACTACTATCACCAGTGCCTCCCTCCTTCTTTAAGGAACAATCTTCACCTTGAGAGGACTTCCAAACATTAGACAAGCTTTCAACAAACATTTTGGGAGTTAGCTTGCTAACATCCACAAAATTATCATTCTCAAACAAGTCACAAGGGTTATTTTCACAAGTTATGGACTCAAGTATTAACTCACAATTTTCATCAAATACAAACATTTCAAGAACACAAGTGTCAACCCAAGCAACATTATCAATGGTGTCTATACACTCAACCTCACTTTCCAAATTAGAATCTCTATCAAACACAAGGTCAAAACTAGGACAATCCAAAGAGCATTTCACCTTTTTAAGTGTACACTCACTTAACAACTCAAAATATGTTTCATCAATTTCAAATAAAAAGGAAGACAATTTGTTATAATTCACATGTAATTCTTTAATTCCTTCAAGCAAGTGCACACTCCCTAATCCATCATTATTTCCAACTTGACACAAGCAACCACAAATACCAAGAATGCTACCAAGTGATATATCATTAACATCAAGCAATTCATTTTCATACTTATCAAACAAAGGTGGGGTGTCATAATTCAACTTATTTTATTCAAGATCATCCATTTGCACATCACTAGTATGGAACAATTCACACACACAAAATTCATCAATTTTCTTTTCACAAGTGTGCCCAACTAGTGTATGCTCACAACCACTATCATTAATGCAAGATAAAGAATCATTACTTCCACAAAAGGTAAAGCTATCAGCCATACTCAAATCCCTATCAAACTCATCCAAATAATACAAGAGTTAGGATTAGCTTTGTTACCTTGTAGCACACCTAAGGATTCTTCTTTACCTTGGCTTTTTAAATTTAAGCTCACTTGTTCATTGGGAGACTTAACTTTGATCTCCTCTTTTTCTTCAAGGCATGGAACAACTTCCAATAAAGGATTCCCCAATTTAGCTCCTCCAAGAATACCTTCAAAAGGCACAAAACAACTAGAGAAACAAGAAAGGTTAGAATCATAAGAATAAGAAAAATCCTCACCCTCACTCTTTTGTTTTCCCTCTTTTTTTTTCTCTCATTTTATTTTCAAACTCCTCTCTTTTTTCTTGTGACAACTCACACACTTCACTCAACTCAGGCTTTTTTTTTTCTCTCTTGAGTTGTCACTTTTATCTCTCTCACATCCCACAATTTTGTAGTATAATACTTTTGCGTCCTCTCTTAACTCCTCAAATGAGTTTTCACACCCCTCCAAAACAACCAGCAATTTTTGTGTTATCATTTACATCTCATTGTTAGAGTCACCTTCCCAAAGAGACATGGTACCTACAAGTAAAGACTTTAAAACAATAGAATTGGTTAGTGAAAATAGGACCTCACAACTCATTCCCTCACCTGCATCACTCCAAAGATAGCACTCAATAATCTTTCCGCTCGTGTATACACTAAAAGTGAAGTCTTTTATGAGCACACTCTAATGATCTCACCACTCAAGCCTTTTTCCACTCTTTGGCTTTGGCTAAAGTTGCTTTCAAACTAACCCAAGGATACTTGACAAGAGTACCAAACCAATTCGGGGTAGAATAGAATTTACGTTTACACAAGGAAGGACAAAAAACACACTAACGGACTAGGAATCAAAGAAGCACAGAATGAAACTAAAAGGAAAAAAAAGCACGAAAGAAATTGGCACGAAATAAAATATGGACAAAAATAACTAGACAACACTAGTATAAACTAATACTATTGTTAATCTAGCTAGGAATAAACATGAAAAGACTAAGAAAACAAGTAGGAATGACTAAATTAAAAATGGGGCAGCCATGAAATCAATTCAGCAAAAGTGGCTATCGAGTCAAAAAATATCACCCCAGGTGGATGTTTTTAAACTGGGCAGCAATGTTCAATTCCACGAAAATGGCTACCGTGTCAAAATATATCGCTCCAGGTGGCTATCCGTCAAAAGGCCTCTTATGCTATTCAATCCCAGATGTGGACTATATCTACAAAGGTCTAGGACAAAAGGTGACTGGCCAAATTTGGCTATTCTCTGAACTATTGACGAGAATGTGGCTATTCGTCAAAGGGCCAAAATCCTGACTGTGACGCAAAGGTGGAATGGTCGTGCAAAATGTGGAAAATATTAATGTTCTTCTTGTTCTTGCACCTTCATGTATGTTCTTCAAAATTTATGCACTTTGATCTAATACCTTAAATCAAATCTTCACCAAAAATGTTATAAATTCAACCACAAGCTCCCTACAAGATGGTGAATCAACCCCAACAATCAATTTTGTAAAATAATCATGAAATCATCAAGATCCATTTTGAATTTTCTTCAAGTTTAAGCTCAAGGTTCAACAATGGAGGTTTTTGGGTTTTCTTCACATCTTTTCAAGTCCAAATCCCAAACAACAATACCTCAAGCTTCACAAACTCCAATAGATCAAAACCTCACACAATTTTCGGATAAAACAACCCGAAAAATCACAAACCCACTTGATATTTCAAACTTTCAAGAACTCAACAATGGTGTTCTTCAATAAACCAACCTCAAACAAGTCACAAATCAGCCATTAAGCTATAAAAATAATAATGAACAATTTTCAATCTTAAATAGAACCCAAACAACAACCACAAATCAATTTTTCTATTTTTTTTTTTTTTTTTTGTGATTTTCAGATTTAGAAAATCAAAACCTAGACAGTGTTTGTAAAAACAAACACCGATTCGAGTTCTGATACCAAATGATACGATCCTAAAATCTAAGAATGGAAAGAACAAACAAGAAATTTAAAAGGATAGAAGATAGACACCAAATTTGAGCAATTGGAAGTAATGTTTGACTCAAACCAACACCTCTTCTTAGATTTAAAATAAAAGAGGCACCTAGTCTAAACAAACCATCAAGAGGATTGAATACCTCTTGCAAGTTCATGGAAGTTTGGAAGCAACAATGGCCTAGCCATAATCTCTCTAAAGAGTTTTCACAATTCAACATAGTTTAATCCCAAAATGAAGACAACATAAACTATTTATACTAGGGCTTAATTAAAATAACAATTACTTAAATAGCCTGAGAGCTAGTTATGACAAAAATACTAAAAGTCTACTTCCACTAATTATCAAAGCTGTCTGGAACGCCCTTCTTCACGAATGTACTTGAGATAACGTGATCGCGGAATGTAACTTGAAGATTCATCGCGACCGCGACCTATGCCTCGCGATCGCGCAACGTGAAAAGAGGATTCTGCGCGACTACGACTGTTGTCTCGCGATCGTGCGAGTACAATTCCAGTAAGCTTCAATCTGCTCCTTTTGGCCATTCTTGATTTGGTCATTGGCTTCCAAGCCCTCTTGAAGCCTTCCAAGCTTTTGAGGTCAACTCTAAATCCGCTAATGTCATGAGTGCCAATCCAGATTGCATCAGTGATGCACTACTTGTTCTATAAAATAGATCCAACTTTTATGTCATCCAATTTTGCTTCTTCTTTCAGTAATAGATAAGGTTATTATTTTACTTTCTTTTTTGAAGACCTTTGTCTTTTTCTATGTAGCAGTTGATGTCTCAGGGGGTTGAAGAATCATAACTTCTTGTTATGTGTTTTAAGTATTCATTAAATGTTGTATGTCAGTTTTTATTGGTGAGACATGTACAGGTTAACGTGTTAACATAACAACCTCAAATGCATCATTATTGTCAATTTGCATTATCATGTGTCATTCAGACTGCAGAGATCCTTGTGTAATATCAACTATGAAACAGCTACTCTTGCAATTAAAATCGTTCTTCATCTAGTGTAAGCGGCTTATTAACTCATTAGATTTTGTTATAGGGACCCCTTTTCTTGTTCGAAGATTCATATCAAACCATATGACTGCCTCAAACCTTTCTTCATCTAAATCTATGAATTTGTTGAAACGATCTCGATTAGTTATTTCAAGATTTAGGACTCTGATTGATATGTTGACAGTCTTAAAGGCTCCATAAGGTCCATTAGGACATGTCTGCAAAATTTGAGCTGATTCGGACCTTGTTTGGTAAGTTTTCAAAGAAGGTTTTCATTTCGATTGTCGATAAAGCCAAAAAAGAGGTTTCCGAGTTTGATTTGAGTAAATGAGCTCCAATTCAAAATCTGAAGGTTGCATTAGGTTTGTATGGTTATTTTTTACCCGTGTAAACTTTTAGAAGTGAATTCTCAAGTGATTCGGATAGTTTTCACTAATGTCCTGAAAGTAAAAAAAACAACCTCTTCACGGCGACCAACATCTTGAGTTATGGAGATTCGTTTCGAGATCCGTCTTTTCAAGCATATCATACACGTGTTTTATAACTTGTGTTCAAAATTTAAGGTCATTCCAATCCTTGTAAAGTCACATTCGAACCAAAATCGTAACAATAGCAGGTGCTGGTGCAGAATTTTGCATATTCTTGTGCAGCCTGCGAGCGCGTGTGTGAGCGTGCGCGTGATTGGTTTTGCATCCTCGAAGTGCACCGCATCCTTGGGAACATGAAGGCGATGAAAAGGTTGCGTGCCAGCGTCCTGGGTGGCGAGAACGAGCTGTTTCAGGGGTATAAAAAGACCAATGTCGACTGATTTGATTTCTATCTCAATTCCATCAATTCCAAATGGCTCCAAGCTATATTGTTGGTACCAAATCATTTATAATCACTAGGTATCATCCCTATATCTTTTTATTATGTTAATTCAATGATGTGGGCATTGAATTTTATAAAAAATAAATTAGGAAATTGGGGTTAGAACCCTATGTTTATGAAATTAGGGAAATGGATCGAATTGAACCCAAAAATGCAATCTAATAGCATATTCAGACTCATGAGAGTATGAGGAACCTGGAAATATAAATTTTATTGGCATTCGTCGAAGCCTGTCCTAGGGGCATTTTTGTAATTTCTTTCCATCTCCAGCTAATAGCTAGGAATTCAGTTTGTGAGCGCTTCTTTATGCAATATATCTTCGTTGGCTTAGAGGAAAGTGGTTCCAGGAGGCATTGGAAAGGTAAGGAGTTTGATCAATAGTCCATTCGTCCCGAGATTAAAAGGTAAGTGGTTTCATCCTATTCTTTGGCGGCCTTCGGCCCATGGATAATCTACCATGTGATCCATGCGCGCATAGCTGCCGTATGGCGTATTTACTACTCCGGCATTCAATTTGCTTATTATCTTAAGGTGTCATACTGCTATGTGACTTGTTGCTTTGTATCTTTCTATTACGTGCCACTATGATGTGTTGTCACATATTAGGCTCGGTGTTGAGCCAAGAATATGAACTTCCCACTGTGCATATGAATATCGAGTGCTAGACTTGGTGTGTAAATGTCGTACTGAGGGAAAAATTACCATTATCCCTGAGGTATATGTTTATAGGCCTTTAATTTAGCAATTCGTTGTGAGTGAAGGTTAAATTGTGAAACGAACAAGAGTTTAAGTAGAGGAGAATGAAACGACCTCGGTTAGTCGTTTTAGAAGTTAGGACTCCGATTGGCGTGTCGATAATTTTAAAATGTTCGTAATATCCATTGGGACCAATCTGTAAAATTTGAGCTAAATCAGACATCGTTTGGTAAGCATCGGAAGAAGGTTTCAGTTTTTATTGTCAATAAATATTAAAAAGAGATTTTTGAGCTCGGTTTTGGGCGAATGAGCTCCGATTCGAAATCTGAAAGCGCCGTTAGGTTCGTATGATTATTTGTGACTTTTATAAAATTTCAAAAGTGAATTTCGATGTTGTTCGGCTAGTTTTCGCTAAAATGCCGAAAGTTAATAATTTGACTTTTTTTCATTTAAATTCGCATCTTGAGTTTCGAGAGTCCGATTTGAGATCCGTCTTCGTGAGTATGTTACATATATTTTGTATAACTTGTATGAAAAAGTTAGAATTATTTCGAATATCGTAGTGTACCGTTTTAATTTTCGTCGCGAAAATGAAAAGAAAAGAAAATAAAATAAAAGAAAATAAAAAAAAAGGAAAAGGACAAATATAGAAAGGCAGGAGGTGGGCAAGCTTATAAGTGATAGATATAGGAACAGAAAGAGAGGAGAAATGAAGAAGCAAAAATGACGCAGAGGCTGAGAAAAAAATGCCAGAAAATGAGAAAAGGGGCCGGGAAAAAGTAGAATTTTCACTCTGAAACATTCAGGTAATAATCCTAATATATTATTTGAGTTTATTACGTGTGTTTAAATATATTTTGACGGTAGAAATTGAGATATTAGACATCGTCCTAATAAGTTCAATTAATAGTTTAAAGGGTCAAATGGACCCCGATAACGAAATTGATTATATATTCGTACTCAGTGAGTTATGGGCAACATATAAATGTAATTTATTTGGGGCTTGGTTATGTGACCTTAAACCCTGTATATAGGCCTGGCGTGCGTATTGCGTATGCGAATAGAGTATCAGGTTCCTAACAGGATTGCCCTAAGATGTGAGGAATGAAGCCTTTATCCCTATTTGATATATTTTCTGCTCATTGAACACAGTGAGATCGTTTGGCAATGAATCCAAGAGAATAAAGCGGTTGTTGGGCAGCAGTGTTAACTTTGTAATAAGGTAAGTGTTTATATCAATTTCTTTGGAGGCACCTGGCCTCGTGGATTTTCTACCACGTGTTTCTTACGTGTGTAGCTGCCGATAGGCGTACTCATTACGCCTTAGCTTTGGATTTACATTGTATATTATATGTTATGTCCTGTTATTGGTATTGCATTGAGAATCTGAGTATTGTACTTTGGCTTTGAGTTGACATCTACTTCCCGGCTGTCGATGAGAGTCCCGCGCCGGTGAAGGGTTATTATTGCATCACATTGCATTCATATGCATTACATTGCATATCATATTGGGTGCAGGAGTATTCCGCCCTAGGAGCAGGAGGATTCCGCTCCATTGTATCATATTGAGGGTAGGAGGATTCCGCCTCAAGAGCAGGAGTATTCCGCTCTTTTTTCAGATATTGAGTGCCGGAGTATTCCGCCTCAGCTTTACATTATATCGGGTGCAGGAGTATTCCGCCCCAAGAGAGTGCAGGAGTATTCCGCCTCTGGTTTATATTATAACGGGTGCAGGCGTATTCCGCCCCAGGAGCAGGAGTATTCCACTCCAGTTGGTTATCAGATTGGGCTTCCCCTCGAATGCAGGAGTATTCCTCTTCGAGATGGGATGACGGGCACATGTAACCCTTCGCATCATATTTTATTTCATTTCATTTCATCTCACTTCATTTCATTCCATCTCAATTCATACCATTGTGTACACTTACGGTACATAACTACTGTTCTGCTTATATGTGCATTGCATATTTGTTGATATGTTTTTGGCACGCATCCTTAATTGAGTTTATAAGTTTCTTACATCTTTCAGGTTGTTATCTGGCTCTTGCTTTTTATAATTTAGATAAGAGGAATTTTATTTATCTGTTTCTCCTCCCTGGCTAGCTATCCTATTCTTTGAGGTGGCTAGTCTGCCCCATTTATTAAGTCCTTTTGACTCACCCTTTTTTTTTTTGTTTCTTGTCTATCTATTTTGTTTCGAAAGGTTCGCTCCAGGATTTAGTTTGCCACGTTGTGAAGGAGCGAAGACGACTTCAGCTGTCAGGGTGAGCCAACTTTTATTCCGGATGGCCACCAGTTTATTGTTCAGTATTTCAATTGCATTTTGCTCCCTTCAGGAGGTATCTGTCTTCTTTTGTACTCTTAGATGTCTGGTCTGGATAGCCCTAAACCTAGCATGTTGGGTAGTCAGCTGTAATTTCTTTTGTACAACTTAGAGGTATCAGTCTGTCCGTGTTTTTATTTTAAGTCTTGTCCTTATTTGTAAATTGTTATTTTTATTTTCATGATTTAATTGGTAAGGGTTCGCTCGACGGGTCTAGGGGAGGATGTCGGGTGCTCGCACGGCCTAACCGGATTCCGGGTTGTGTCAGTTGGTATCAGAGCCATGTTTAGAGTCTATCCAGACTAAGACAGTGTCTACTAGAGTCTCGCTGATGGGTACGTAGACGTTCGTACTTATCTACGAGAGGCTATGATGGCATTTAGGAAGTTTCACTTCCTTCTTTTCTGATCGTGCGTCGGTCTAGGATTCAAAATTATTTTTGTTAATTTGTTAATTCCTTCGTAGTAATTGTGAACCCTCGTGCAACAAATCAGCAAACGGTATGGGTTCAAGACGAAGCAGTCTGGCCTGGGGTTAGCGCTGACGAAGCCCCGAGAGTTTTTGCTCGTGCTGACGATCTAGTTGCGGAGCTCCCAGTTGTATGAGCTCGTGATGGGCAAGGGAGTTGGGCCTTACGGTTCCCTTTGCTCTCTACGATGCTTTTATGAGAATCTTGGCGATGCAGATACCGTAAGAACTTATTATTTGCTAGGAAGCTTATCAGGTTGTCGCAGATGCAGATGTTCAGTCTCAGGGAGCTTCTATTCCAGTTCTTAATATTGCCGCAATAAAGTATGTTCCGGAGGTAGTATGTGTTGTACCTCTAATTGTGCTGGCTGGTTAGCCAGCCGAGGTATCAGTTCAGTCCGAGTGTCCGAAGAGGTTGCATTATTTTACGCGGTTGAACCTTCCGATATTCTTAAGCCATGCATCAGATAATCCCTGCGTAAATTTTTTAATTAAAATGATGTCAGCGTAGCCTTCAGGCTTTTGATTATATCCAGCGATATGGTGTTGATTATTCTTCTTTCCGATTTTAGAGTCCAACCTTGAATTGGTGGGCCGCTCTTTTATTAGCTAACTTGGTTCGGTTTTTCTTCTAGATTCGTGAAAAAAAAATCCTTTCGAGTACCGAGCGAGATGAAAAGTGTTTCCAGTTTGAGTGGATTGGACAGGGTAGCCTGTCGGTTAACCTGGTGGTGTTTCAGAATATGAGATTTAATTCTATGGAATGGCTGGATATGCATTAGAACTAGTTCATGAGCCTTTCGAAAGATTCAGAGATTTACTGATGACCTTTATTTTTCCTTGAAATCCCCAGATGGCTCGAGAAATTGAGGTCTGGATTTTATTTGATGTTATTGTTAATATTGCCAGAAGGTTCGAGGCATACCATAAGTTAGAGAGGGAAGAGTTAGAGCGGGAAAGTAAGAGATCCCACAGCCCTGGTGGGTAACCATGGTACCTCATTTGGAGGTAAAAGTTTTTATTATTTTGGGAGGTCACCTTCCAGGTTATCTCAGCTTGTGTCACGTGATTCTTAGAGTGTGCGAGTGATTCATCAAGATTAGGCTCAGCTTTCTCTTTGCAGCTATCAACAATCTGTCCAGCTTCCTTTTTCAGCGAAAAGGTGTTATCACTGTCGTGAGTCTTATTATCCTTTGAGGAATTTTCCCTTAATCTGGCAAGTAGGCAGTCGTCCTCTCTCTTGTCATCAGGCACCTGCACAGTCGCAGGGGATTTCATTTAGATCTTAATCAGCCAGAGAAATGCCACCATCCAGTAACGGTTGAGAGCGTGGTGGTAGTAGTTCTTCAGAAGGTAATTATCAGTGTAGCGGCTTAGTTCAGTCGTAGAGGCAGTTTTATGAACTGCCAGCCTGGCAGGATGCTGAGGCATCCGATGTAGTAGACCCATGTGTTTCTTCTTCCCTTATATATGAGTAAGATTTGATTCTTTCGATCGATCTGGAAATGATTGTCTAATCATATTTCCATAGTTTCCTGGGATGGCGTTTCTATTAACAATCTGTTGCGGTAGAGGGGTGAGCTTCTTGGATGATTTATTCCTGGCATTTATGATGACCCTACTAGTTTATCTGATTTAAATGTGAGAGATTTGACGGTGAGTATTGCTATTGCCTGTTTGGCATCCTGTTATGCCATTTGTGTTATTATGTCAAGTCATTTTACCTCTCTCTTTGGAAATCAGTGTTGGTGGGATGATTGGATTCTTATTCGTCACCATCAGGAAGTGTCGTTGTTTCTTCCGGTGTAAAGTGGCTGGTAAATAATGCTCGACCTACGTATCTCCTTTTGGTTCAGAACACTAGTAAAGTCATGTTATCCCATGAGCTTATCTGGATTATAAAAGGGTTTTTCGGTAAATTATCAGAGTTTCCTTCTTATTGGAAGGTTAAATTGATATGGATGTTGCTCCATAGAGCTCATTTAATGTCTATTTCTTCAATTGCGATTCTTTGGTTAGCCTGACTCGGAAGTAGTGTAGCTCTGGGAGCCAAGCAAATAAAAAGATGAGCTTCCTGAAGCTCTAATTATTTCTATCATCAGTCCATTACCATTTCTTCTTCGTCCGGCACTAGTGAGCTTGGGCGATTGGTAGCCGCTTGTGACGTTCCCTGTGTTGAGCCAGAGTACGTGTTATTGTAGCGGGGTAGGCATATTATTGTTTTGGATATCAGTTTATCCGGGTATCCATTCTCATGTATAGTATAGTGTTGGTTCTGTTTTTGTGGATCATCCAGTTTCAGGGGAGGCTCTGCCGAAATTTTTATATAGAAGTACCATCCATCAGGCGGTGGTGTTTACGGCAAAGTATGGAGTTGTGAACTCGGTAGTTGCAGTTGTTTGGCAAATCGAGAGGGTAATTTGGTAACTCAGGTCTGAGCCGCAATCTATTTTTAGCTATGTCTTCTTTAGTCCAATAGACTGTGCAGGGATGGTTATTCCTATTCAAATAGCTGCATGAGTTTGTGCTTTAAGTGGAGGAGTCTTCCTCCAAATACTGAATGGTAATACTAAATCTCTAAGGCGTTGATACCACTTTTGTCACGAGCCAACCTAGGGCCACGACAGAAACTTACAATGAGTGTCGATCATTGCTAAACCTACTAATAATCTATTAATGCCAGAGATAAGCTGGCAACCTGATCATATATATACACGTACCTATCTGCTGAAAGCATAAAGTCTGGAAAGATGACACGACTTTAACTTGCTGGTAATTAGAACATTGAGCCACAAATTCTGCTATGTCACACTTTATTCCGTCCCACCAATAAATCTGCTTAAGATTATGGTACATCTTAGTCGAACCTGGATGAACAATGTATTTGGAATAATGTGCCTTTATCATAAACTAAATCTGCAACATCAGGAACACAAAGTCTATCTTTTTACATGAGAACACCGTCAGTAGTATCCCTGTATGGCTACTCCAGTTTTCTTCTGGCTATCTATCTGTATTCAACTAGAACTGGATCCTCATACTGACGCTGTTTTACTTCATGGAAATTTAGAGTTAAAGGTCTAGTGCAGCTTATCGACAATCCATCATATATCTCTTTCACACCTCAACTCTTTGAGAAGTTACTTTAGCGTTATAAGTGAACATGTAATCAACTTTGCTGCTGGTATTCTGCCTCGGCTCATGGTCGAACTACATCTCTATTTTATTTTCACTTTTTCAAGTCATAATAATTCCAATTCAAAGACAATACCTTGAAATAGATGTTCAGTCTGAAGATCATTCCAGGTCTGCATCATACCATCCAGTAGTATTTGCATGATCCTTATCCTTATATGATAGACCCTGTCCAGATGAACCTTTGACAAACATTGGGATATGAGTAACTACATTCCCACAAGGAGCTTGCGGAACAACACTAACATCAGCTGAGATGTTGCATAGTGCGTTCGTAAAAATATGATATAGCTTGCATCAAATCTTCTATAGTGTATAATAACAAGGTACTTCAAAAGCTTCCCCTATTGCATCAAGCGTGAGCTAATTTTTAGTTCCATCGACCTGTTCTATATCAAAAGGTATATCGAAGGGGTGATTATCGGCTGAATCATGTCAACCCATTCAAGGTTTCACGTATCCTTGTTTCGAAAATGTAGAACTCTCCTCTCGTGATCGAGGAAGGATCATCTTAGTCAGAATAATTCGGGCAATGGTGTTATCATATTATCAAGATATATTTTATTCCAAAAGTTCGATATGCGTGTTATAATTCTGAACCTGTAATCAAGAAATTATACCCGTGGAATAACTTATGAAGGTCGTGCAAGTTCTTTTGCTATCTGTGCGAATTTTTCTTTAGACTTATGCTCGTTCGAGGACGAACGAGAGTTTAAGTGGAGGAGAATGAAACGAACGAGAGTTTAAGTGGAGGAGAATGAAACGACCTCGGTTAGTCGTTTCAGAAGTTAGGACTCTGATTGGCGTGTCGATAATTTTAAAATGTTCATAATATCCATTGGGAATTATCTGTAAAATTTGAGCTAAATCAGACATCGTTTGGTAGGCATCGGAAGAAGGTTTCAGTTTTTATTGTCAATAAATATTAAAAAGAGATTTTTGAGCTCGGTTTTGGGCGAATGAGCTCCGATTCGAAATCCGAAAGCGCCATTAGGTTCGTAAGATTATTTGTGACTTTTATGAACTTTCGAAAGTGAATTTCGATGTTGTTCGGCTAGTTTCCGCTAAAATGCCGAGAGTTAAATAATTTGACTTCTTTTCATTTAAATTCGCATCTTGAGTTTCGAGAGTCCGATTTGAGATCCGTCTTCGTGAGTATGTTACATATATTTTGTATAACTTGTATGAAAAAGTTAGAATTATTTCGAATATCGTAGTGTACCGTTTTAATTTTCGTCGCAAAAATGAAAAGAAAAGAAAATAAAATAAAAGAAAATAAAATAAAATGGAAAAGGACAAATATAGAAAGGCAGGCGGTTGTCAAGCTTATAAGTGATAGATACAGGAACAGAAAGAGAGGAGAAATGAAGAAGCAAAAATGACGCAGAGGCTGAGAAAAAAATGCCAGAAAATGAGAAAAGGGGCCGGGAAAAAGTAGAATTTTCACTCTGAAACATTCAGGTAATAATCCTAATATATTATTTGAGTTTATTACGTGTGTTTAAATATATTTTGACGGTAGAAATTGAGATATTAGACATCGTCCTAATAAGTTCAATTAATAGTTTAAAGGGTCAAATGGACCCCGATAACGAAATTGATTATATATTCGTACTCAGTGAGTTATGGGCAACATATAAATGTAATTTATTTGGGGTTTGGTTATGTGACCTTAAACCCTGTATATAGGCCTGGCATGCGTATTGTGTATGCGAATAGGGTATCAGGTTCATGACAGGTTGCCCTAAGATGTGAGGAATGAAGCCTTTATCCCTATTTGATATATTTTCTGCTCATTGAACACAGTGAGATCGTTTGGCAATGAATCCAAGAGAATAAAGCGGTTGTTGGGCAACAGTGTTAACTTTGTAACAAGGTAAGTGTTTATATCCATTTCTTTGGAGGCACCTGGCCTCGTGGATTTTCTACCACGTATTTCTTACGTGTGTAGCTGCCGATAGGCGTACTCATTACGCCTTAGCTTTGGATTTACATTGTATATTATATGTTATGTCCTGTTATTGGTATTGCATTGAGAATCTGAGTATTGTACTTTGGCTTTGAGTTGGCATCTACTTCCCGGCTGTCGATGAGAGTCCCGCGCCGGTGAAGGGTTATTATTGCATCACATTGCATTCATATGCATTACATTGCATATCATATTGGGTGCAGGAGTATTCCGCCCCAGGAGCAGGAGGATTCCGCTCCATTGTATCATATTGAGGGTAGGAGGATTTCGCCCCAAGAGCAGGAGTATTCCGCTCTTATGTCAGATATTGAGTGCAGGAGTATTCCGCCTCAGCTTTACATTATATCGGGTGCAGGAGTATTCCTCCCCAAGAGAGTGCAGGAGTATTCCGCCTCTGGTTTATATTATAACGGGTGCAGGCGTATTCCGCCTCAGGAGCAGGAGTATTCCGCTCCAGTTGGTTATCAGATTGGACTTCCCCTCAAATGCAGGAGTATTCCTCTTCGAGATGGGATGACGGGCACATGTAACCCTTCGCATCATATTTTATTTCATTTCATTTCATCTCACTTCATTTCATTCCATCTCAATCCATACCATTGTGTAGACTTACGGTACTTGATTACTGTTCTGCTTATATGTGCATTGCATATTTGTTGATATGTTTTATGCACGCATCCTTGGTTGAGTTTGTAAGTTTCTTACGTCTTTCAGGTTGTTATCTGGCTCTGGCTTTTTATAATTTAAATAAGAGGAATTTTATTTATCTGTTTCTCCTCCCTAGCTATCTATCCTGTTCTTTGAGGTGGCTAGTCTGCCCCACTTATTGAGTCCTTTTGACTCACCCTTTTTTTTTGTTGTTTGTTTCTTGTCTATCTATTTCGTTCGACAGGTTCGCTCCAGGATTTAGTTTGCCACGTTGTGAAGGAGCGAAGACGACTTCAGCTGTCAGGGTGAGCCAGCTTTTATTCCGGATGGCCACCAGTTTATTGTTCATTATTTCAGTTGCATTTTGCTCCCTTCAGGAGGTATCTGTCTTCTTTTCTACTCTTAGATGTCTGCTCTTGATAGCCCTAAACCTAGCATGTTGGGTTGTCAGCTGTAATTTCTTTTGTATAGCTTAGAGGTATCAGTATGTCCGTATTTTTATTTTAAGTCTTGTCCTTATTTGTAAATTGTTATTTTTATTTTGCTGATTTAGTTGGTAAAGGTTCACCCGACGGGTCTAGGGGAGGATGTCGGGTGCCCGCACGGCCTAACCGGATTCCGGGTCGTATCAAATTGTGATTATGGACATCAATTGAGGAATAGAGAAACCTTATTAAGTTGTGAATCCTGGAATATCATCTCATTAAGGGATGAAAGACTTGTGGTGGTAATAGTTTTGAATATGTACCGATATTAAAAGGGCTTTGCTATAGTAAAATGGTATTGTGAACTGTTGCTGCGTCGTGGATGCCGCATCACATTATGTAAATCATCGATATGCTTTAGATTTTGTATCACCGTTGCGGTCTGGAGTTCACATCGTAAGTGCACTATAGAGTTCGCACCCCTGATAGTGCGATGGATTTTGCATTAGGTTAAACACCCCCGGAGTGTGAGGAGTCTGCTCTGTGATGGTATTCTGGCACATGTGACCCTGTTGTATTAACTGCATTCATATCATGTTGTGAAAAGGATTTTTTTGTGATATCGGATTCTTATGCCATGTTTATGGAGTACTCGATATGTGAGAATGACTTATTATCTATTATTTACTTCTCGCCTCCCTTTGGTTAGCTAGTTGGTTTTTGGTATGGATATTTTTGCTTGATATCTGAGTCCAGGAGGGGATTGGTGCCGGTGTTGGGTGAATAACTCGAGGTAGTGGTTAGTTGCTAGTATATGTTTATATTTTCAAGATAAGTTAATTTGTATAAATGTTGCATACTATAGTAGTATTATGGTTATTATTTATTGGTTTCTTGTCTTTCCAGCTAGATACCTGTTTCTGCAAGGTAGCTAGCTAGCCCCCATTTACGGAGTCCTTTCAACCCATCCTCTGTTTATTTTTTGTCTATTTATTTCGTTTCGACAAGTATGCTCAAAAATTGAGTTTGCCAACGTGATTGAGGAGCGAAGACAACCTCAGCTGTCAGGGTCTGCCACTTTTGTTCAGGATGGCCACCAGCTTAGGTTCTATTATATCAGTTATATTTTGCTCCATTCGGGAGATGTACATCTTTCCTTATATTCTGAGATGTTTGGTCTGGATAGCCCTAAGCCTAGAGTATTGGGTAGACAGTTGTACCTCTTTCTGAATAGCTTATCTATATATATGTATATATCAGCACGTCTTTTGGATTATTCAATGTCTGCCTCAAGCGAGTTGGCGTCTATTTTATTAATTCAATGATAAGGGTTCATCCGACGAGTCTAGGGGAGGATGTCGGGTGCCCGCATGGCCAAGCCAAAAATTCGGATCGTGTCATTTGTAAATCTGTTTCCTGAAATATTCAAATGTATTGCCTTCACTGTGCAGAAAAATTTTTGTCTCATGATCTACACACCCATAATCTAGCATCCATTTCCCACTGAAAGCAACAACAATGCAAATTTTATCCATCCTGCATTTTTTGTTTGCAAACAATTACGTTATATGAACAGACACAGTAAAATGACCTTGACTTTTTCTCCAATAAAAGGCAAGATTCATACTGTTTATATTGGTCTATTTTTAGTTATCTATATGATTTCCTTAGTTTCATTTGACTACAATAGATAACAACAAGTCACTGTGTAAAGTACTCTAATTTTGCTTCAATAAGGAACTAAGTTCCAACATTTTATAATGTGACTTCCTCTTACACAACTCAAAAAAGTACTGCAGTCAATAAAATACTACATTCATGAACTTTATACATATTTTTTAGATACTCACATGATTTTCTCAATTACAGCTGAAAATAACAAGTCACAGTATAAGATACTAGACTTTTGCTTAAATAAGGAACTAAGTTCCAGTTTTTTATACTAGACTTTCATCTCTTTATATGTGTTTTCTTCCAAATTTTGAATGTTTTCATTAGTTTTAGTTTCAATATTTGACTGAAACTACTGAAATCATTTAAATTTATATAATTCGCAAATCGCAAGAACTAACTCGTCGAATGAATCGCATATTTTCAGTAAAATTTACTGAAATCACAAATCTCCATTGTAACCATTGATTCATTGAACAAAAACGCATATTTACAAAAAAAAAAATTATTGAAATCATTAAAATTCATCGAAAAGTTGAAAAATAGAGATCAAATTGAATATAAGCTGATAGATTTTGAATCAAAATCCATATTAACAAATTAAAATAGCAGAGTCGATACCTTTCACATTCTTTAGAGTTTGAATTTGAGTTTTGAAATATGCGATTTGCAATATTGATTCTAGAAGAAAATTGAGATTTTGATTTGCGAAAGAGCTCTGGTGTTTACCTTTGTTTTAATGGGAGATCGGGCAAGTTTCTGTAGATTTAAATTATAAATATATATATGGGGTAATTTTGTCAATTCAAATGTTTGGGTGTTGTCATGTGAATAGCCTGTAACTGAGTGTGGGTAATTTAGGTATTCCTCGTTTAATTTTGAAATAGTGGATAAAAACTCACTTAGAGCGTTTAAATTGGCTAGTCATCAATTTTTCACTCCAGGTTCCGATAATGGTTCTCAAATTTATTGCAATGGGAACTAAAACGTAAAATATTGTTTTAATGGAGACAATAAAAGTATGAGTGAACAAGGATGTCATTTTTCTATAAATTTCCCTTTGGATAGGGGGTCCTAGGATTAGTTTTATTTTTTTTTTTTTTTTGATGAAAATTTTCATAACTAAACAGCTCCCAAGATTAATTAATACTCATTACCATCTGTATTTGGTACCTAATGCAAAATTATAAGACATATCCAAAAAGTTACAATTACAATAATGAATTTTCCTAAAGATCTCTATCTCGTAGAATTTATTTTATTTATTTTAATCTTTTAATCTTTTTTATTTAGTAAAATTTAATTTAACTTATTTCAAATTAAAGTATCAACAATTTTTAGTAAAAGTACAAGAAATATTAATCTATGTTGCGGCTTTCTTGACGAACTAACTAGAATATATTACTTCAATGTTAATTTAAGTTTATTTTATTATAATAAAGGTAGTACACATTGTTCAAGCATAGAAGAAACGAATGGTATAAACCTATTTCAAATATTATAATAATGATATATGTTTGATGAAATATCTATACTATATAGAAACGGCATGAAGGAGGTGAAGCTGACAGGACTTCGTTGTCATGTCTGCTTGCCTAAGGATTATTCCAGTCATTTTTTAACGCAATATTGAGAAGATTAGCTGTTGTACTGTACTGTGGTTTACGATGCAAAAGGTGTACATTTAACTGGGTCTTTTTGTAAAAAGTGGCTGAAGTGTTTTTTCTCAAATAAAAAATTTCGGCCCCTAGCTCTTCAGCTTATTACGCAATTTATTTCATGTTTTTGGTAAATATGGCCAACATTTGAGGGCTTTTAAAAAAACCCAAAAGAGCATGATGTCACGTACAACTTTTCAGTCCTTTTGCCAACAATGTGTGGGCACGTGGATAAGCTTTTTCCAAGTTTCTTTTGGGACTTGCTTTAAGCACTGTTTGCCTACACCTAGATGTTTAACATTGCCTACATAATTTACAACTAATCAATTTTCAAAGTAAAACAATAGAATTAGAAAAGTACAGTTAGCTGCTAAAATATTTCATTATAATGGATTCAACATTAGGTTTACTAAGCTTTTCTATGGCATCTATAATTAAGCTACTTAATTTATTAGCCAAGCATCAACATTTGATTTAAGAATATGACGAAATATATTACTAATATGTATAACTTTTGAATTTAAAAAAATTATTGGATAATATTGAAATATTGGTGTCAATAAGCATATGTCACAATTTTGGATAACTTTGCATAAACAAACAAAGTCTAACTAGAAGGATAACATTTGCCTAATGGTAAAAGTCATCAGTCTTCTCGAAAAATTATGACATGTGGTGAGCTCTCCATTAGGATGGAACTGAAATTAAATTAATCAGTTGCCACGTTATAAAGCATTGCAATGAATACTTTGGATTTCAACAACATACTTTAGAAAAGCTGCAATCAATAAACAGAGAAAGTCATTTTCTTCATGCAATTGTTTGACTAGAAATTAAAGCTTAATTAATCTTCTTCACCTTATAATATTTTTGTGCAATATAATTACTAAGAAAAATTGTTTTTAATCTCTTTGTTTTATTACATACAATATTATTTTGTTACAATCTCTAGAGTTTAATAAAAAAGAAAGAAAGAAAGAGACTTTTTGAGAAGTAGTGAAATCGTCTTTGAGGGAAAAGAAGAGGGTAAAAATAATATTTGGGTCTCTATTTGCTCAGTTATATAAATTTAGGGTTTTTTTACACTATATACCCATGAAATTCAAAGTATTTACAAGCTCTACATATTAAAAATTAAACTACCCATAAAACTAAAAGTATTTACTCAGTCTACCTATTTATTACTATATACCTTTGTTGTACCTTATGGGTGTATACCTTTAAGGTATACTGCATAAATAATAGTATACAAGTCTAGATATGGGTATATACCTTTAAGATGTACTGCATAAATAATAGTATACAAGTCTAGATGGGTATGACATGTAAATAGTTTATGGGTAGGGCTTGTAAATATGAAACTTATGGGTTGAGATTGATAAATATTTTAATTTTGATGGATATTTTCATAAACCTTCCAAAAATTTAAGCACCTATTCAGAAAAAGGATCTGGATAACTTTTTTTTATAAATAAAAAATACAGTACAAATTTAGGACTATACTGAGTGTATTATTGTTGTAAAAAATATAGTACATATTGTTGGGCCCATACTGGCACGGGTTAAAAAAGCTGCAATCAATAAACAGAGAAAGTCATCTTCTTCATGCAATTGTTTGACTAGAAATTAAAGCTTAATTAATCTTCTTCACCTTGAAATATTTTTGTGCAATATTATAACTAAGAAATATTGTTGTTACTCTCTTCGTTTTATTACATACATAATTATCTTGTTACTATCTCTAGAGTTTAATAAAAAAGAAAGAAACAAAGAGACTTTTTGAGAAATAGTGAAATCGCCTTTGAGGGAAAAGAAGAGGGTAAAAACAATATTTGGGTCTCTATTTGTTCAGTTATATAAATTTAGGGTTTTTTTACACTATATACCCATGAAATTCAAAGTATTTACAAGCTCTACACATTAAAAATTAAACTACCCATGAAACTAAAAGTATTTACTCAACCTACCTATTTATTACTGTATACCTTTGTTATACCTTATGGGTGTATACTTTTAAGGTATACTGCATAAATGGAGTAGTATACAAGTCTAGATATGAGTATATACCTTTAAGGTATACTGCATAAATAATAGTATACAAGTCTAGATGTGTATGAAATGTAAATAGCATATGAGTAGGGGTTGTAAATATGAAACTTATGGGTAGAGATAGATAAATATTTTAATTTTGATGGATATCTTCGTAAACCTTCCAAAAATTTAAACACTTATTTAGAAAAGAATCTGGATAACTCTTTTTTATAAATAAAAAATACGGTACAAATTTAGGACTATACTGAGTGTATTGTTGTTGTAAAAAATATAACACAAATTGTTGGGCCCGTGCTGGCACGGGCAATCCCTACTAGTACGTATATATGTGTGGTCATCGACTATACCTTCTCCTTGTCTTTGTCATGATCTCCTCCACCCATTACGACATTGCCGACTTTGGACTTGTAGCTCCATCTTGAAGTCAATGTTAACGACTTGGCTACCGCTATGGACTCATCCGCGTTGGCTACTTGATGTCTTTTTAACTCCTGTTTTGCCCAATTTTGCAGCCCATCTATGAAGTAGAAGAGGCAATCTTCCTCGGATAATGTAAGAATTTGCAGCATCAAGGTACTAAATTGTGCACGTACTTCCAAATTGTGACCGTCCATCAGAGATCCCTTAGCTTTTGCATAGCCTCATACGCCATATTTATTAGTTAGATTTGCTTCTTCGAATACTTCTTGAACTGCTCCCACGTCTCAATCTTACGTAGCCCTTTCTCCATGTCAGCACATTTAATAATCCACCACAACTTGGCAACCATAGTCTGCGTATTTTAGAAACTACATCATCCTCTTTTACTACCTCAAAGTACTTGTCCATCCTAAAAGGAAATTCGTCCACCTCGTGCACGTCCCGTGTATCAGCAAACTCCTTTGTCTTAGGGACCTTCACCTTCACCATACTCTATTTTCCCTTGTAGGTCAGCAATACTAACCCCGAACATATCCTCCAACTCTCAGACTCACCCCTTTCGATACTCCTCCTCCTTGAATACCTTTATATCACAGTTCATTCAAGTTTATCCAACTCCCCAACGACTTGTTTCTTCAATATAGTAAGGTTGGACTCCATGGCCTCCATGCGTCGGTTCAAGGTGCCAAGACTACCTTCTAAAAGCTTCATCTAATGACTAACATTCTCCACAGATGAAAAATTACCTCCCTCACCATCAAGCATATCTACTATTGCATCGACGATGATCTCAGCTTGCGTATCCCGTACTTTGCTTGATCCCCATATCCTTGATTTCTTCCATGCAGCAGCATCATAACCTTGAGCAGCTTCCTTGTCACACAGCAGCATCATAACCTTTTCTAGAGTGTACCACGAGCGTTGTCTCTATCTAACTTTAGCTGATGTTATCCCATTATCTAGACACTTATACGCATTCTACAGAAGCCCTAAGTCAAGAGCCTTCAAGGTTCTAGAGCCTTCCACACTCCCGACCACTCCTGGCCTCTCTAGAAGCTTCTATTGCCTTATACACATTGTTTGGCTCATGACGGTGGGACGTTACATCACCTTCTCAAGCTCCCAAGTGAAATTAAAACCTTTCGACCTAACCCTGATAAGGCTGTCAAAATAGGGCTTCACAACGGCCTAGCTCTTGTCAATATCGCCCTGAATCTTAACACTCTTGAGTTTCTCTTTTTCCTCTTCATCTTGCCTTTGCCAAAAAGACTTCCTAGTTTCATTAACCTTGGCAAGCTATAAAGCGTGACTAAAATACTATACCTTACATACTTTTACATGCGCTTTTATTGTGTAAAATTTGTGAAATAGGTGCACTTATCATAGTTTAGTTGTGTATTGCAGGTAGATTGAGCTGCGAACGCGATTGGAATAAAGGCAAGTTAAAAAAAAAAGAAAAAAAAAGCCAATTGCATAAGCTACTGAACTGTCTGGAGATCAAGCCATCGTGGCCGCGTGAGCTTGCACATTACCACGAAAAAAAAAGCACAGAATTGCATCACCGCCGCTAAACATCTGACGCGACTACATATATGTAATGAATCCTTTAGCGTGACAACGCGCAATCCTTCGCGACCGCATGGTAGTGCATCTGGGCAGAACAAGGATAAAAGTGGAATTTCATTGTGGCTAAATTGGGGAACGGATAAATAGCACTTGGAACGATATTCAAAGTATCTTTGCATATTCCTTCAAGCTTAGGAGCAAGGGTTCATCAACCAAGTCTAGGGTTTGAAGACTAGGAGCATTGAATGATCAATCATTTTCCCTTTTCTATATTCCTTTGAATTTTAATTCTTAATCTTCACTAGTTAGTGTAATATTGATACAAAAAAGCATGTGTAGTTGATAGATTTGTAGAGTTAAGGTTTGTAATTGACTCTTTATACTTTTGATCTATTGTATTGCTTCTATCATTGATTTGGGTGTTTTGCTATTGAACCTCTACATGCTTTAATTCTTAAGAATTGGTATTTGTAAATACTTGTTCTTTTCCTTTAACACCCAAACCAGATTGAAACAATGGTTTTGGTATTGGATAGTGGCTAACAAGGAACTCAGGGTACGTGTGGTTGTGGTTAGCCTTGATTAACAGGTTTCAACACGGAAAGAGGATAACCTTACTTGGACATAAAGTTGTTTGGACTTAATACAACACACCTAATACCGAAAGAGTTAGCATGTTTTAGGCTAGATATCCACCGAAAGGGGCTAATAGGGTAAATTAGCTTGAGTTTTATTGTGCTCCTAAGGATCAATTGGTTGGGATATTTCACGCGCAACTGAATATTTGGTTGGTTTGCATTCCCTATGCTCTACTACCTTGCATCCCATTGATTGAGTGGTCATTGATCATGTTTACTTGGTTTTCTAGTGTAGTTAAATAGGTCTTAGTATTGTTCTCACATTTTTTTCTTTGTTGGCCTTTGTTCAATATGTTTAGTTCCTTCACTACCTTAAACTCATCACACTATTACTTATAGGTTCAACTCCAGCTCTTGGTTGGATATTATATTTGCTACGACTGTTTTACTACTTTTTAGAGAGGTACTTTGGGTGTTTTCAAAACTTGGCACCGCTATCGGGGAACAATTGGCTATTAGAGTTGTTTGAGGAGTTGAACTAGTTGGCTTTGATCCAAAACTTGTGAATACTTTTCATCCGAATTGTGAATATTTGTTTATGCTGTGTTTTTATTTGTTTTATTTAGTTAGTTAGTTTAGTCTAGTGTAGTAATCTTTAAACGACATCTTCGAGCAAAAATGAGTTGAAATGTGATATAATCTTGGTTGAGGGTGCTTGTCCTATTTTCTTTGGCTCCAACTATTGGAGAATTGTCTAAATGTTTCTGAGAGTGAGCTCAGCAACTTCTCATTATTTTGATTGGGATATATGTCATGAGAGTGGTGGCCTTAATATTTTTGGGATGATTGTCCAAATACTCCACATATATCTTAATGACTTTGATGATCATGTTAATGTGTCTAGAGAGCTTGATAAGTCCAAATAGGTGAATAATGTTGAATTTGAGCAGGAATTGCAAGAAGACATGAAAATTTTCAAGAAGAAATGGGTCTGTCAACTACACAAAAAGACTTTGAGTTTGAAGAAAGCATAATAGAGACAACAAGATTATTGTTAGAAAAATTGGTGGGACTTGTTTGAAGAAACTACGCGAGTCATGCATAAGATGGTGTTTTTATAAGATTAGCTCCTTAAAATATGTTAAGTTCAATAAATCACCAAGATGAAGAAAGTGATTGAGCACCAAGAAGACAAAAGTCTTGAAGATGTGAAATTTTTAGCCAGACTTGGCCGTTTTAGAAGACTCAAAGCTTGGAAAGCTATGCAACAGTTCTTGAGGAGTTTGATATTGTATTGGATAAAATTCACACTGACCATGTAGGCAGCATGACTGTCTACTTGGCATCAGAAGAAAGGAAATTTGAGGATGACATGGGACCAAATATGAGACTTCATTAAAGTCAAAGGAAATCTAGTAGGACCAAAGCAGGCCCCTGACGTAACGGGCATCGGGCACGTGTTAAGGTTAACAGTGAATTCTATAAGTCTGGACACATGAAAGCGAAAATTTTGCCAACTACGTTGGTACAAGGTATATTATCTAATCGTACACTGATATCAATGTCCACAATCCCTCAAAAAGACAAACCTTATCCTAGAGAAGGCACGTGGTTAGACATGTATAGGGAACCTCTATGTTTAAGAAGTAGTATAAATACCCTTATAATCATTCTTGTAACATGATAGTTGACTAAATACAACTTTACATTATACTCTTTGCTAAATATTCTCATTGGAACGGCTGCCTTGGAAAAAGACGCATTTTCATAGCCTTTTGGATCTTTAATAAGATTTTCTCTACTCTTATTTGGCTTGTCTATCGCCTCCATTTACTATCTACTTACGATTGCCACTATTATCTAATCAAATGCAACTTTAGTTCTATTTCCTAGATCTAAGTAACATAAGAAAATAAGGTTAACTTGTTACAACATCTTGCTTTTGACCTACTAAAATATAAAATCAGTTGGTATTGTCTAAATGTGATTTCAGTATATACAATTTGGCATCCACTGTGGGGCCTAAGAAAGATTTGTTTTTCAAAGATCTATCTTAGTTTTTTCTTACGTTTCAAAAGCTTAAGCTCTTTTTGTGTTTTCTTGTGTTTTTGCCATGGCAGATCTGAATGAACAACATATAACACAAAATGAAGTAGTGGTAGAAACAACCCCCAGACTTGTTGGTTGGAGAAATGCTTCCACAGACTCCACCACCACTTCAAAGTTCTACTCCTCATAAGAGAGAAAAATTTATAGCTGAGAGTCTGGAAGATTCATGGAAAAAGACCTTGCAAGAGTTTTTGGTTCAGTAACAGGTTGTGAACAAAGAGGTTAACACCGCACTTGCAGCACTCTTGGACAGCAGAAAAAAAGAACATCACATAACAACAAGAGTACAATGAGTCACGGGGACTCCACACTCAGCCCACGAAAACTCTGGTACAAGGGAACTTGGTCCCTTATTAAGAGTTCCACAACCAATTCCAAAGATGTTCAAAATTCTGTACATAATTCAGTATGATGGCGACATTGATCTCTAGGATCACGTTACCATATTCATTACCTAGTCCAAAGGAAATGACTCTAATAAGGATGAAATCGAGTATGTCTGGAGAAGTTCAAGAAACACTTACCTTAGGAGGTCACTTAGTATTCACTTCTACCTCCGAACTCAATTAGCTCTTTGTTCGAAATAGCTGAGACTTTTGTTAAGAACATACCAGATCTTAAAAGGTTGAAAAGAGAGTTGAAAATATCTTTAATGTCAAACAGAGAGTGATGAATCACTCAAGGAGTTCATGGGCAGGTTATAGAGAGAAAAATGTCACTGCCTAAGGTTCAAGATAACTAGGCAGCTTTAGCCTATGCTAATAACCTAAATGAATGGGATTCAAAAGCAACCTAAAAGTTGAAGGAGAACCTTTGTAAATTCCCAACTTCGACATGGGAAGATTAGCACATCAGGTACAGTTCAAAGATTTTCTTGGAAGAAAGAATAATTGTCTGAGACCACAAATATAATGACTGAATGAAGTATACGAGGCGCCCGGTCTTAGAACGAAGAGAGAAGAAATAGAGGGTTGTGCCATATGGATCCTCTCGGCAATAACCGAATAGGGATTGGATCGAGGAAGAGGCTCAAACCGGAGAGAGGCAGCAAGGCCAACTCAATCTGGTGCCCAAGTATCCGCCAGCCCCGAAACTATTGGAACACAGTCTTAATGTTGATATCGCAGGACTGGTCGCAGCTCTGAGAAGTTTAAGAGCTAAGGTGGTAAGATGGCTAAAGGATATGAGGACAGATCCCAGTATACAAAGCCAATAATTCTGTGGGAATTCAATAGTGACACCAGGCGCAATACTGAAGAGTGCAAAGATCTACGCTTCAAAGTAACACATCTACTAAAAAAAGACTACTAAGAGACTTGATCAATGGTAAAAGCAAATAAATGTACCAGTGTAACCAACAACCCCCTTGACCCCCAACTCTGAGAAGAACAGTTGATGTAATCTGAGGAGGTATGGAGGTAAACAAATTCACACTTACTGCTAAAAGGTACTCCAAAATATCCATTAAGCATGAGAAAGAGGGTGAGTTGATGTCTCCGAAGATGACATTGGTTTCGATGGGAGAGACGCGAGCGAAATCGTGTTTGCACATCATGATGCCCTTGTAATAAAAATCATAATCCATGTTTCAAATGTCAAACATTTTTAATAGATGTAGGTAGCTCGGTGAACAAACTTTCTGAGCAGGTGATAAAGGAGATGCAACTCAGAAAATAAATTACCCCAAAATCGATCGTTCTTATAGGATTCAATAAATCCAGAAGAATGACCACTCACTTTGAAGGAGTGTTGATAGAAACCATTTTCCAAACATTAGTAGCTAATATGGCGTACAATGCCATCCTTGTGAAGCCATAGATCCATGACATGAGAGCAGTGCCTTCAAATTTTCACTTGGTAGTTAAATTTTTGAACTCGTGGAAGTCAGGAGAATCGAAGAGGATCAACGACTGACAGTCCTTATTTCTATTCAACAACTTGAAACAAACTTGAACAAATTGATTCGAGTACTGGAATTAAGAAGAAAAAATGCATATTCTAAGAGATCCACGGATGAAAAATCTCTGAACAAATTCTATGATTACAATGGGGGAAAATCTACTAAGTAGTTACAATCTGAATGAATCAATTCCTTGCCTAATTCCCAGCTTATATGCTAAGCTACACCCTAACTAGCCTAACTGCTTTTCAAATCCTGCGTGTATTTACCAAACTGCCCCTCGCGCCTAACAACCCCCCAACTAACTTTTGAAATCATCCTAACAATCCCAACTGACTTTTGATCTATCTTTTTATTAATTTCTAATATCCCTGAGAAGTGGAGTTGTGCCACGAAGTACAAGTGATAAATAACACAACGGCGTAGGCAAGAAGTTCTCATATATAATCGGTTCTTTAAAATCATTAAATGTTATTATTTTCTCTTCATTGTGTTTAATTATCGCTTCCACTAACATCTCATGAAGGATATGCACAGTTGGGTTGAATAATTACTACAGAAAATAAAACACCATTTGGAACCAATGATAGTTCCCGACCTAGTCTAACACATCTAACATAAAGGCCAAATGTAGTCGTACAATAGCGTTTCTTGTCCCAATACTTCCATTCATTTCAGAAAAATGACCGATGATGCAACTAATGGATGAGGATAACTCCCCCACAGATGCATGACGAAGGAATTGACCTTCTCAATGAAAGCTGAAACTAGTGCCTGAACTTTTGTGTCGCTAAGCTCAAGAACTTGGAGGACTGTACATTGACACACATCATACAAATAAAGTCCTAGTGTATTACCATCAAGCTATACCTTAGTAGAAATAATAAGCAATGTACTAAATAATGTCCGGCAAAGGTCACTACACACCTTTCACATACATGTGTTAGACTAAAGGTAACTCATACAAATGCATCAAACGCCTAATTGTTGATCCTTCCACACCTTCAACATACATGTATTACACCCAAATATCTCTCACACAAATGTATCAACCCGATAGTGGCTCTTTTTATTCGTAATAGGAAACGCCTAAAATTACAGTCTCAAAATATTTTGCTTGAATTCGCCCTGAAAGTAATTACATTTTTTCTTTCAAAACATATCGCACACCCGGCAGTGGGTAGTTATCGTACAGTGTGTCATGTTGATAAAGCAAAAAATACGTATAGAAACATTTTCCAAAAAACTCGTGCACTGCCATCTGAGCCAAATTAATGCTAACATGGAAATGAGATGTCATTTTCTGACCCTCATCCTAAAACTAAGTTGTTCAATTTCTTACTCCTAGAAATTCTTAGCATCACAAAAACATACTGGCAAAATAATAAATGGACTACACTCAAAAGTATACTTCATTTGAAAAAGCCAAAAGCTACATATACAAAATGGTTTAAAGATGATCAATTATCAAAACAAAAAAAGGAGAAAGAGGCAAATAGACGCCTGGCAACTCTTGACTTTAACAAGAGATTAAAGGTCAACGAGATGAAGGGCTAGAGGTAGAATTAGCTTTTAGCTCATCTTCCTCGTCATTAGCTTCTTCGTCTGACTCCTTAGAAAGGCCCACGTCTTCTCTGGATGTATTAAAATCATACCGGGGAAGCAACCTCCTTACCTGGTATATGTGCGAGCAGTTGAATCTTCGGCCTCTTCGATCGAAACTTCAAGGTCTGAAATACCAGCCCTAACCTCTTTAAGCACATTGACTCGAGTGGCCATCATAATCTATGTCCGGGAAAGCTTTAGCTAAAAGTCTTTACGAGTCACTATCCCTTTAAGTTCCCCATTTTCCAGCTCCACGTCAAGCTGTTTTCTCCCAAAGAGTTACTAGAGCAGCTTCAAGCTCATTCACTTGATATTTCCAGAGCTCTTTGGTAATTGAGGAATTTATTGATATTCTCGATCACCGTGCATATTGATCTCTAATTATCTATTAACAGCTCCTTGAGCTTCTCTTTTGCTCCTTAAGACGCGATAATCGGGTATATTTTTCAACATCATCAAGGTTTTCAATCGAATTACCTAAATCATCCTTAAAGGTAGCAATACGATTTCACCTTCTACTTTATGTGCTAAAATTGTATTTAGACAGTAACAGTTGATTTTGTATTTAATTGGGTCAAATACGATAAGTAGAATCAAGTGATACGTGTTATCTTATGTTATATAGATCTAGAAATAGAACTAAGTCCTAGTTTGATTAAACAATAATAGAGATATAAGCAAATAGTAAATTGAAATAATGAATGAGCAAAATAAGATTAAAGAAAATCTTATTGAAGATCTCAAAGGTAAAGAAAAAGCTTTTTTTCCTTTACTAAGGCTGCCATTTACCAAGAGATATTTATCAAAGAGTGTAGTATTTTATACAACTTTCTAATCCTAGGAGTTCCCTATACATGTCTATCCATGTGCCCCCTTCCAAGATAAGGTGTTTTCTCTTAGGAAATATAGATGTTTTCATTAGTGTACGATCAGATAATATTCCTTGTAGAGGTGCAACTAGAATAACTGTCGTCTTCTTGTGCCAGTCTTACGGAATCCAATGTTATGTGTTCTCAGTATCCACTATGTGCAGTGATTATTGTGTGCAGTGCCTACTTTAGTCATGTTAACTTTCTTCTGCTTTTGACGACATTCTCTGAGCCATGTCATCCTCAAACTACCTTTCGTCTAATGCTAGGTGGATTGTTATGTTACGTATATGGCTAGTGTGAATTTTACCCAATACAAATACTCCCCCCTAGTCTCTAGGTACTATTAATTATGACCGGGGAGTGGAAGTGATTTGCAGGCATGGGTAATTGCTACCTTGTCTGGGTGTATTTAATGATGGTTATCTTATCATTTTAATGCTTTATCGTGCATGTGTGGTGGCTCTAGCTGGTTCTGATTGCATTTTCTTATTTATTAAGGTAATGATGGTTCCTTCGGTTAGTGTGCCTTGTCATGCCTTTCTCCCTTTCTCCTTGATATATTAGTCATCTTTCACCCTTCACCCTTTTTTTTTTTTGGTCAGAATCCTCTTATATTAGTCATCTTTATTTCACCTTCATCCTTCTATTCTTCTCTTTTTAACTCCACCCTTCTTTGTTTCATCTTTCTTAAGGAATGTCCTTTGAGCCTATTAATTCTCAACAAGATCTGAATGTCCCTGACACGACCCAGAATCCGGTTAGGTTGTGCGGGCACCCGATATCCTCCCCTAGACCAGTCGGGCGAACCCTTACTAATTTAATTTGGAAAATAAATATAATAATTCATAAATAAGGGCAAGACTTAAAACAAAAACACAGACATACTGATACCTCTAAGCTGTACAAAAGAAATTACAGCTGACTACCCAACATACTAGGTTTAGGGTTATCCATACTAGACATCTAAGAGTACAGAAGAAGACAAAGACCTCCTGAAGGGAGCAATATGCAACTGAAATAATAAACATAAAACTGGTGGCCATCCGGAATAAAAGCTGGCTCACCCTGACAGCTGAAGTCGTCTCCGCTCCATCACAACGTGGAGAATTCAGTCCTGGAGCGAACCTGCCGAAACAAAATAGATAGACAAAAACAAACAACAAACAAGGGTGAGTCAAAAGGACTCAATAAGTGGGGGCAGACTAGCCACCTCAAAGAATAGGATAGCTAGCCAGGGAGAAAAGAAACAGATAAACAAAATTCCTCTTATTTAAATTATGAGAAGGCATAGCCAGATAATAACTAGAAACACGTATGGAATCACAAACTCATTAAAACCAGGAACATAAGATAGCCAGAACATATAGGTATCCCGAACATATCAACAATAAGAAATACATCCTGTTGTGGCGTGCAACCCGATCCATATATTTACACCGTTGCGGCGTGCATACCGATCCGTATATTTATACCGTTGCGGCGTGCAACCCGATCCCCGCAACTCAGAATACGAGCCAGAAATATATAGACAAACTGAAATATGTCCACAATATGGTATACATACCGCATACACAAAACACAACATGATAGTCACACAATAGTCAGCACGCGGTGCAATGAAATGGGATGAATGCAGTATGATGCAATGGTGTCATATGTGCCAAATAGATGGAGCGGAATCCTCCTGCTCCGAGGGCGAAATCCTCCTACCCTCAATATGATGCAATGGAGCGGAATCCTCCTGCTCCGAGGGCGGAATCCTCCTACCCTCAATATGATGCAATGGAGCGGAATCCCCCTGCTCCGAGGGCAGAATCCTCCTACCCTCAATATGATGCAATGGAGCGGAATCCCCCTGCTCCGAGGGCGGAATCCTCCTACCCTCAATATGATGCAATGGAGCGGAATCCTCCTGCTCCGAGGGCGGAATCCTCCTACCCTCAATGTGATGCAATGGAGCGGAATCCTCCTGCTCCGAGGGCGGAATCCTCCTGTGCATACGAATGCAGCATGATGCAATAATAACCCATCACCAGCGTGGGACTCTCATCGACAGCTGGAAAGTATATACCAACTCGCAGCCAAAGTACAATACTCAGATTCTCAATGCAATACTAATAACAGGACATAACATATAATATAGAATATAAATCCAAAGCTAAGGCGTAATGAGTATGCATATCGGCAGCTATACACGTATGGAACACGTGGTAGAAAATCCACGAGGCCAGGTGCCTCCAAAGAAATGGATATAAACACTTACCTCTTCCAAAAGTTGGCATTGTTAATCAACAATCGCTTTATCCTTTGGTTTCATTGCCAAACGATCCCACTATATTCAATAAGCAGAAAAATATATCAAATTAGGCTAAAGATTTCATTCCTCACATCTTAGGGCAATCCAGGTAGGAACCTGATACCCTATTCGCATATGCAATACGCAGGCCAGGCCTATGTATAGGGTTTAAAGTCACATAACCAAACCCTAAATAAATTATATTTATAAGTTTTCCATAACTCACTGAGTACGAATATATAATCAATTCCATTACCGGGGTCCATTTGGCCCTTTAAACTATTAATTGAACTTATTAAAACGATGTCTAATATTCCAAATTTTACCGTTAAAATATATTCAAACACACGTAATAAACTCATATAATATATTATGAATATTACCTGAATGTTTCAGGGTGAAAATTCTACTTTTCTCCGGCTCTTTTTCTCATTTTCTGGCATTTTTTTCCTTTCTCTGCTTTTGTTTTCGTTTATGCTTTTTGGTATCTCACTACTTTGCTCGTCCTTAGCATATGCTAAGGACCACTGCCTATATATATCTCTTGCTTTCCTTTACTATTTTGTCTTTTGTGTTTTGTCTTTTCTCCTTTTTTTCTTTTTTCCTTTAAAATTTGCTGGTACCGTAAAAATTAAAACGGTACCCTACGATATTCGAAATAATTTTAGCTTTTGCATACAAGTTATTCAAAATCTATGTAACATACTCGCGAAGGCGGATCTCAAATTGGACTCCCAAAACTCAATATGCAAATTAAATGGAAAAAGGTCAAATTATTTAACTTTCGGCATTTTAGCGGAAACTAGCCGAACAACATCGAAATTCACTTTCGATAGTTCAAAAAATTCACAAATAATCATACGAACTTAACGGCGCTTTCGGATTTCGAATCGGAGCTCATTCGCCAAAACCGAGCTCGAAAATCTCTTTTTAATATTTATCGACAATAAAAACTGAAACCTTCTTCCGATGCCTACCAAACGAGGTCTGATTTAACTCAAATTTTACAGATAAGTCTCTATGGACCTTACGAATATTTTAAAATTATCAGCGCGCCAATTGGAGTCCTAACTTCCGAAACGACTGACCGAGGTCGTTTCAGTCCCCTTGATTGTTGTGGGCCTAAGTGTTAGTACAGTGGGGCCTATGAAGCTATCGGTAGATATAACGGTCCTCCGTTTCTAACCGTTGATGAGTCTTTGAAGCTTGCTGGCAAGATTATTCCTGTTCGCCACTCTAAAAGACTGGAAACATTGGGATGTGTCGGAGAATGGCTAGGGTGGTAGAGGTGTTACAGTGACGGAGATTTCGTCGCAGATCTATTCCAAGCACATCCCTAAAGTTAAGGAGTGTGCATGGGACCTGAGGTCTCAATCCTGCCAAATGGGGACGGTGGCAGAATTAACGATTATATCCTGGGTGAAACATTTATTTGCACGTACCCGTCTAAAATTAGTTTTCTTTTTCTGATCCATAAAGTAATAATTGGCCTATGTTGAATCTATTGAATCTGTATCGGTCAAGTGGGCCCCATATTTAGAGGTTGGTGGCTTGTCTTAGATAGTTGGTGGCAAAAGACAGACTAGCTTTCAACCTTCCCCACCTTTTGTAACTTTATTCCCCTAATCTTTTCCGCGGGGATATGGTTAGGGGTGTTCATGGTACGGTACGGTACGGTTTTAAGCTTATCGGTAACGGTATATCGGTTAACGGTATGTAATTATGTAAAACCAATACCGTACCGATAAGCTATCGGTTATCGGTTATCGGTAGCTAACGGTTCGGTAGTTAACGGTTCGGTAAGCGGTATATCGAAGCCACAATAACCCAGATTTATGAAAGGAAGTAATCAAAGAAAGCTTGCTGGATTAATAAGAAATCTCACAAAAACACATAAAAAGATTTGCTTTACTCTTAAATGTACAACTTATAAACTTTTGTTACAAGCAGCAGCACAACCTATAGAAAAGAAAATTAGCCAAAAGAAGGTAAATTTCATTCATATCTTCCATAAACAAACATCTATTAATATTACTTATCAACATTAGCAACCTCAATTAAGGGATTATCATTTTACACTAATGTTTCTTCCGCCAACATCTATGTACCTTCTGCAATGTTTTCTCCCCAACATTCTCCATCTTAGAATGTTGTAATGACAAATTCAAAATGGGCCAGGCCTTATATGTTTGTAACGACAAATAGCCACTAGTATCAATAATATCTATACTTTAACATATAAATTAATATACTAATAATAAATAAAATACATAAAATTATAAAAAAATCCTTATCGGTTATCGGTACGGTAACGGTAATGATATATAGAAACCGTTACCATACCGATATCTTATCGGTATTAGAAATTTATACCATTACCGAACCAATAACCGTTATACCGGTACCGTTATGCTTATCGGTAGCGGTAACGATTCGGATATCGGTACCGGTTCGGTTTTGCACACCCCTAGATATGGTTGCTAGTTTTCAAGCTCTTATTTTCAATAATGACGATGTTGATGATGGGTGGTGGTATGAATGATTCGTACACATCCCCATGGGTCAATTGTCACTTCCTAACGGGTTTCCAGATTGATGGATGAAGGACGTAAGTCATCCTTCTGATTTATTTATTTATACTTTTTCGTTTTCCTAGAACTTTGCAGCTCCAGTGAGGCATATTGAGCCTGTGGCTGGGCTTGGAGAGTTGGTGGCCGACATTTTATGGGCTACCAGTCCTTCGAGGAGGAAATGGAAGAACAACTCCCTGGTGGAAAGGTGGAAAGCGAAAAACCATGGTAAGGGTTCTGATGCACCCCTGTATGTTATTTGCGATTTTCTCGCTTTCTTTAGTACTATTTTTTAGGCTTTCTTCAACCGAATCGGGCTCTTCCCAAGTATATTAAGGATGCGGAACAGAACATACATATGGCCCTAAAAAGGAAAGCCAAGGTTTCTAAATCAATGACTACTTGTTCGACCGTCGCTCTTTATGAAAGAACAGAGGTAGTAGATCTCTCTCTTGTTTGTGATGGTTCTGGTCATGAAGCCGAGATCCTGTTGTTGGTAAATAGACTTCTCTAACAGATAATGTCAAGGGAAGACATGTAAAAGTGGGAGGGTTATATCTTACCCTCCCATTGATCGTAGAGGAGTTGCCGAGTATTGTATGTCATTACTTCAGGGAGGACCCATGAATCTAAAAAAAAATCACAATGATAACCTTTGACACAGTGACCAGAGCCTCAAAACTTCGCGCCATCAATCTTCACATGAATCTGTCAAGGAAAATCTGCAAATATCCAACCCACAAGGCACTCTGCTTCTCTTGTAACATAAATATATTTGCACATAAACTGTAAAATTGTTAAAATATTTCAGGCAAAAGGACATACTAATTTAGATAAAAGAGTTTGATATAGACAATAGAGAGTGAGTAACACAAATCCTACCATATGAGCATGTTGCATAAGTACAAAGTTAGTGGCAGTTTATTTCTTAGAAAACATATAAATATGACCGTTCATTTACTCTACAGGTTAATAAGTGCAGACAATAAGTATTTGATAGAAAGTAATCCATAATTAGAATGAATAGACCTAATGGAAGAATGCCCGTCTGCATCGAATTTGTATGAATATGATATATTATCTAATCAATTACAACTCTTGAGATTCTTCGATTTAGGATTATTTAAATAAGACATAAGCTTGGTTAATGTATCCACTTAGCATTTAAGATAACATTTTAGTTTATCAATATCGATTCTTCAAATTCTTGAGTTAATGTACCTGAAATAATTTAAGTGCATATAACAAATTGATTTGATTCTTTTGGCTATGTTAAGGTATCCACTTAGGCATTTAAGAAGGAATCCTTAGTTTATCAATAGCAACTCTTCAAATTCTTGAGTTCATGTACCTAAAATACTTCATGTGCATATGAAAACAAATTGATTTTAGTTTTTTAAGGAAAAAAGGTCTAAAAATATCTAAAAGGTAATAAGATCTTTCACATTTTAACTTTAAGGACTCATGCTTTTATATTAGTATAAATAAATATATAGGAGTTTTATTACTATCATAAAATCAAAGTTAGTCGTTTGTATGACTGAACAGTGATTACTATCGAGGCTTTATAATTTTGTTTCAAGTTTTATTTTATTTGATTTTATATGCTATTACTAATCCTTTTCTTATTCTTGTTTTTGCAGGACCACATTGGTCGAGTTTCGATTAACTCGACATTTCATAAAATCTAAGAGACTTTGATCTTGTCCAAATATCTGATGTCTCTACTCGCATTTAGCACTAGTCTGTAGGAATATTTATGGGTTGATTACACGTATGCACAAAATCAAAGCATCTATTATATAATAATAGCAATATAATTTATATTAAAATATAGCAATATTTTAAATACAAGTAGCTATAAAAAGTAAGGAAGGAAAACCCAATCCTCCATCCTCATTCCTCCCCCTGTTGCCCTTACCGCTGGCCGGCAAAAGCCGCCAAAAAATTTGCTGAACTTTTTCATAATACAAAAGTATAAAAAGATACAAAAAAATAAAGTGGAGATACAAAAAATACATAAAAGATTCAAAAAAATAGAGATACACAAATAAATAAATAAATAAATAAATAAAATACAAAGATACACTAGAAACTGTGTAGATACAAATAGAAACAATGTAAATACAACTAAAAAACAGTGTATGAACCATAGAAACACTAGAAACTATGTAGATACAAGTAGAAATATTATAAAAACAGTATGGATACACGTAGAAACATTGTAAAAATGCTAGAAATAGTGTAGATACAAATAAGAACGATCTAGCAACAACAGAAATGCTAGTATGATATAAGATACAAGTAGAAGCAGTGTAGAAACAACGAAAATACTAGAAATGCATATATACGAGTAGAAACAATATAGAAACACTAGAAAGAAATGCAGATACACTAGAAAGAATGCATATTTAGAGAAAATTCAGTAAATATACAATGTGATACAAAGCAGATACAAAGAATAAAAAGATTAAAAACAACAAATCTGAACGGTAAAACACCAGATCTAACCGAAAATTACAATATTTGACTTGGAAAACATCAAATTTGACCGTAAAATGGCTTAACTGGCCAGTATACATCAAATTTGACTAGAAAACAACATGTTATCCTAAAAAATCAAATATGAACGAAAATCACCAAATCTTCGTCCAAAAATATCAAATCTGAATGGAAAGATCCAAACATGAATGGAACTCACCAAATTCGCAGTAGAATAAGTGCCAAAACTTGAAAAGAGGAATCAGCAATAAAACAATAGTGGAGGAGTCACCGGAAAAAGAAAAGTAGCACGAAGGAGACACGGGAGAAGAAATGGCAACGACGCAACATACTGGTGAATGAGGGGACAATGCTGGAGAAACACTGGTTGCGGTGATGAATTTTAAGAAAGATATGGAGGGACTGGAGAAGGAAAAAGTGGGAGAAAGAAGCTAGGGTTTTGCTATGTTTAATGCCTAGGGTTCTTATTTGTTTGCTATGTTTTCTAATTAAGTCCAAATTTCTTCAATATTTTATAATTAATACAAAATGTCTCCATGTTTTGTTCAAAATGTTCCCAAATTGTACTTTGTATAATTTTTCAATGTTTTTCTTGTTATTGCAGCTTAAGGCCATGTGTGACATTTCTCAACTATTAATTAAGTTCAAATATTATGTTTGTAGTGTTGTATAACAATTATTTTGGTATATATTTATTTACATACTTCTTCATATATTAGTCTGGGTTCGACTTAGACAACTTAACTTAGATTTAATAAATGAGATAGTTTCCGTAGCTTTGGATTACTTTTTAAGTCAAATTAATTTTTTCAAGAATTTCTCTACAATATATAAGAGGGAGTTGAGGGTGTACGAACACAGTAACAACAAGCTGTACAACATGTAACGTGAGTTGTACTCAAATATTAGAGTTTGGAGTCAAAATGGATTCTACAGTGTACGTAGGTCCATTTCTTTAAAGAGCACCTGATTTGACTATCATATATACCCTTTTCCCACTCCTTTTAATTGGAGTAGCACTTTTTTATAGGGGTATATTAATAATTGACGTTTTTCCTCTGGTTCCTCTCTGAACACGTTTACATCACTCCTACGTTTATTTTTCTGAAGTGTCACAATCCAGAGTCATATGCTTTCTTGGTTTGTCAGTCCCCCCTTTTCTCCATTTCATATTTGTAAGTTCTCTTTTCCTGAAATTTTATTTTCATCAGTTTCTTCTCTTATTTCTTTGATTTTCATCTTTAAAAGTGTGATGTTTGTTTTGTGCTTGTGAGTATAACATTTCTATGTTTGAAGTCACCATTTCTTTTTGAATTTTCTATATGCATATCAGCAATCTTTCTAATTTACTCATGCATGTTTGGATTTAGATACCAAGTTGCAATTTTGAGAAAGTACTGCAAAATTTATCTCAGTGTTCCTTTTATAAGTTTAAATTTTCTTTTAGTGTTGTTAAAATTTATGTTGGTTGGATGTCCCGTTTTTCCCTTCTAACAAAGCGCAAGGAGTTTAAATTTCTTGTGATGTAGAATCGTATAATAGTTTCTTTTCCCCCTATTTTGCGGTTCTTCTTTCTGTGAGAATTAGGGATTGCTTGGTCCACATGCTCTATGTTGTTAGTATTTTGTTGTATGATTATCTTTGGGTCAAAGTTTTAGTCTTTTCTATGTGCAGGTGGGCACCAATTTAAGTTGATAGGCAGAAACCTGTGGTTCTTACCTTTTATTATAGTTTACATTTTTCAAAGGCACGTTGGCTTTACTTGGTTTCTCCGCAATGCATTATGAGTAATGATGCTAATGTGCTTGATGGAATGCTGAAGTGACTAACGATTTTATTATAGTTTCCCCAATAATCTTACATTACCTACTGTCACTGGATAGAAAATTATTGAACAAGGGAATATGCATTTTTGGTTAAATAAATATTCGTTTGAAAGTATTCTCTACAATTGTCCATTTAGAAAATTTTGCCACTTTTCTCACTTACATCCACAGGTTCTTTTGGAAGATCTTGGTGAAAGGGACATTTGAAGAATGAACAAATGATTGTGATTCCATAAAGAAAGGATAGGCTTTGGAGTTCCAAATGGATTCTGTAAAGGTAATAATACAAGATCTTTAGTCAAGTGTTATTTTAATGTGACTACAATTCTGAGCCAAGAATATTTATATTCATTTTGTTATTTGATGTTTGAAGGCTTTCACATGCTTTTTTTTCCTCGAGTTTTAAATTAAACAATGTGTGATAATTTAAAGTTATTTTTCTGAAAATGTCATGTAAATCTCATTTTCATGATATAGTGCAATAGTGAATTATCATTGTTTTCTATTCCTTATTCATTGTTCTCTTCGTTTGTCCCTCCTCGAATGAGATTAACACTACAAGAAAATAGGGATACGACGACATTTTATAAATGTCGCAATAAGTGATTTAAATGTCGCAAATTAATTTACCGACATTTAATTTACATTTGGAACAAATGTCGTCGTAGCCAATGTCGGGAATTTTCCGACATTTAGATTAATGTCGGGAAAAAATTACGACATTTATTTACGACATTTGAAAAAAAGTCACTTAAAATTTATGACATTTTTACTAGTGTTGGCAAAAACTTTTGCGACATTTATCTATGACCTTTACAAAATGTCATATAGGAATTCCGACATTTTGATTAATGTCAATAAGAACTTGACGACACTTTTTTACGACCCTTATGAAACGTCATTTCTGTATATAAGTGAACACCAACAAAAATTAGTGACAATTATATGAAACTTTATAAAATGTCGCTTTAATATTTTTGACATTAAAATTAATGTTGGTACTGAATTTTTTAAAATATTAATAACAATAATTTATCTAATTTTCATCATAACACCTAATTTATAATTTTAACATTAACACACAATATAACAAACATGAAATATATGTAAAGTGAATAATGCCTTCTACTATTGTCTCCAAAAGAACAAAGTAGTGATAAAAACAAGCAAGCATACTATCTATAGCTTAGCAACTGTCAAATCCAATTATTTGATCTATTCCAAGTAATGCATAAACCTAACTAAACCATAAAAGATAGAAATTTCAACATGAAATTACATTTAGATAATCCTAAATAGAAGTAATTCTCTAACTTCCATTATAAGCTTTGCAAGAAAGCTATTACATATGAATCCATCTTTCCTTGAGTCTTGCGTTTCATTTCCAATAATTGATTCCACATCCTTCAAAAGTGCTGCAGATGAAGTAAACAACCAATATATGTAAACCAATATAGATAAAACTAAACAGCCAATATACGTAACGATACGGTAAAAAAGGTCTTGTATATTCTTCAATACATACCCACTTCTTTTTCTTTGCGACATCTCCGCTATCCAGGTTGTTCTTGTTTATGTTAACCTGAGAAGAAGTACTTGACTGGTTACTGTGATAGTTTACATAAAAAAAAAATTGCTAATAAAATCCTTCTTAGTTTAGATCATTAAAGTATAAACAATACTGAGACAAATGAAGTCAAATAGATCAATCAACAATCTATTGCAAACGCAGAGGAGGAAAAATACCATAGATAGACTGAAAGCGGGCGATGATTTGATAGAGGAGAAAAAGACTATCAAACAAAAAATTCTAAACTACTATCAGAATCTTTATACCGAAAATGAAGATTGGAGACCAAAATCCAGTTTTGAGGAAGTAGCCACTCTCACATGAGAAGATAGGGAAATGGTAGAAAGAAGTTTGAGGAAGAAGAAGTTCATGCAATTATCCAGTCTTGTGCTCTGGATAAAAGCCCAGGCCAAGACAGTTTTACGATGGCATTTTATCAAAAAACCTGGGAATTCATCAAGCCAGAGGTCATGGGAGCTCTTAGTCATTTTCACAAGCAATGTTACATGGAGTGATCCAGTAATGCATCATTCATAGCATTGGTTCCCAAAAAGAAACTAATTATATTCAAAACCAGAAAGCCTCTGGCGTATACTCTTCTCGAGTTAACAATGTGAAGATTTTCACATTATTTTTCACTGCCATTCTCCTCATACAGGTAGATATATGTATCTTTCTTTAGTTAGTAATGTAATCAATTAGTTGGTTTAAAACCTAATAAAACTAATCATAAACTTATAAGTTTAGGTATTCACAGAGGCTATTTCCATTGAAAATGCTGAAGATTCTGCTGCACAGGTATGTACAAATACAATATTTCTACTAACAATTAGGCATAAGGATGGACCAAGCTCAAGTGCCTCATTTTAGAATTAGGCAGAAGAAAAACATATGGTATTTTTTAATATCATATTTTTGCACAATTCATAAAAATAGATCACGACACACAGTGAAAATATATCACCACACCTTATTTATAAAACTTTAATACCTTATTTGTGCGAGCAATTGAAATGGATGAAAGCCATTGTTGGCAATCTTCATTTGAGTGGTTAGTAACCTACCACAAAAGATTGTTACAATTACAATTAAAAGAAAAACAAATGACATAACTAAATTAAAAAGAATAATTTTCTTGTGAACAGTAGAAATTATTTACCTCCTTATTAGCCAAACTCTCTAGATAAGCATGTATCCCTGCCTGTATCCCTGCATTTACTTTATCGGCTAACTTTGTTTCCATCTCTGCTTTTGCTTCTAACATCCTTTTCTCCATTGCTTCCATTTCTTCTTTTGCTTCAGACATCTTTTTTTTCATAATTTCCATTTCTTGTTTTGCTTCAGACATCTCTTTCTCCATTTCAACTCGCATAGCTGAAGCAGCCTTTTGAACTTCTATCTCAACCTTTGCATCGAAGTCCCTTTGCTCAACCTGGGATCGTTTGTATACTGGACCATAAACATAACTTGGAGCAGCTCCTTTCCCTAGAGTTCTAACAGTCCCATGAGTATCTGGTCCCATAACTTTTGCATACACATCATTCGGAGCACCTCCAGGGACATTTAACTCGGGATATATCTCAGCAATGTCATCCATATCTTTCTTTTGAAAGAAATATAAAACAATGAATAGTTAGCGGAATTTCCTAATGTAATGTGAAAACCTTTATATTTATATAGAGAATAAGGGTATACCATAACTTCACCAGCTATTGTATTGACTGGTTCTTTAACTTCACCAGCTATTGCATTGGCTGGTTCTTTCTTTCTCATATGTGTTTCTTTAAACACCTCAACACGTGTTGGTTTTACACCCTTTTGCTTTGTCAGCTGCTCGAACAGTATAAGAGCATTTAAAAAAATTCTTCAAGAGAGAAGTATGAAAAATATACATTGTATAAATGCTATTATTGATTATATTTCACCTTATCTATAATTTGAGAAAAACTTTGTCTTCCTGATATGTGTGGCATAGTCAACTTCTTTCGGCTTTCTTTGTTCCGTTCGCTCTTTTCCTAAAGAAATAGACACAATTCAATGCAAACAACGAAGAAAGGGTGATTTCCTAATATTGTCATATTGCAGAAGTATTATTTTAAAAAAAAAAACTACTGCAAAATACGACATGCTCTTAGGGGCAACAGGAAAAAAAACCTTAGCATCTTCGGAGCTCCAATAATGAACTAATGAACGCCACTGATCTTCTTCAACCCTATTTGGACGGTGAGCTAAACGATCTATATCGTTATTGTATGGGTCATAACCACGGCTTTTTGCTTCATGCTTCCACTCTTTCCATTTAGATCCAACTGACATCATTATAATACGTCTCATACCATCAGTTGCATCGGTATTTTCCTGCATGTATATCAACATCTAACTCATTTATATAAAAATAATAGATATCATAGTATGCTAACTCTTTTTGTTTATCTAAGCACCTTAATGTGAGCCCATATTCTGTCCTTGTACAGATCAGGTACAAGTCTCCAATCTTTATAATTCAACGGAGCCAAGATACCATTTCGTGCTAGGACGCCTAGATTTGAACTCAGTTTAGCTTTTTCTGGACCAATAGTTTGGCCAATATCATTCACCTCAATATGTAAAATACCACCATCTTTTCCCCATCCCGAGTGCATCAAAGTGGGACCCCTAGGTCGCTTAGATTGTTCTTCAGTCGCACTAGAATCTGCACATAATGAAAGATGAAAAAAAGAACGTAAAAAAAAATTGACATCCCTCCGTCGAAGGAATGGTATCAGTTTTTCACAAAGCGTTCAGAAGAAAGAAGAAAGAACAAGATAGATGAAAGAGGAAATAAGGAGAAGATATGAAATATCATAAGAATTTAGTACCTGAGGAATTTTCTAGATCATGTAAATCATTTCTTGATAAGTCACCAGATTGAGTAGCTTGTTTTCCTTTCCTTGGCCAGTTTTGAGGTGGTTGCGGCATTGCAGCACCTCCCATTTCTTGTTCTTGCTCTAAAGAACTGACCAAAAGTCTTCCTTGACTGGTATTTCTTTGTCTTTTTGCCATATTTCAGCAACTTGCGCAAAACTTTGGTTCCTGCAAAATTAGAAAGCAAACTCTACTATCCAAAAGTAGAAAATAATATTTAACTACTAAGTCAAACAATAAGAAACATAAACCACACAATAGCATTGAAAAAAATACTAAACACATTATTTTTTCAATGACGATCCTTTAAACTAATGACAATCACAGCAAGGATAACTAAGATATCTCATCTTCTTCGTCAGATGTTTCATAAATTTCCAAAGTTCGTGCGTCAATTTCCATTCCTGGAACTCCTTCCCTAACCCATTCAACATCTTCTTCTTGTTCGAACGTAGTATCATCCAACTGTTGCTCGGGCCACAATTCCATGTGGCTTTCCAGCTCATTTACTTGTGTGCTTTCACCTAAATCAAAGAAACCTCTTGGTTTATGTTTAACAACAATCTGCCACTCTGTTTCCATTGGATGATTGACATAAAACACCTATTGAGCTTGAGAAGCAAAGATGAAAGGCTCATTGGAAAGTTGATTCCTTGTATAGAGTAGATGGCTAAAATTGACAAGAGTAAATCCATACTCATCTTCTGTAATAAGCCCCTTGTTATTGTCCACCCATTCACAACTAAATAATACAAACTTCAGCTTCTTGGAATAGTACAATACAATTATGTCTGTGAGGACCCCATAAAAACAGACTTCTGCTAATACGGGATTTTTGTCTCTTGCGCTTGCATAACTCTGAGTGGTAGCCTTTACCATAACTCCACTATTTTGAGTTTTTCGCTTTGCATCACGCGACTGTGTTAAGTATCTAACTCCATTACTTATATATCCTTCCAACCTTTTTGCTTTCTTTATTGGACCAATAGCTAGATTTTGTATTTCTTCAGAAATTTGTTGACCGGCCATATGTATCTTCTCAACCTGTCATTTACAAGTAAAGAAGATATGATTAAAGAAAATGTTACTGTAACTATCCTTAAAAGACTATACCTGAAAATACTTTGGTTGGTTTATAATTACATGTTTTCTAAACCATATGTGAAATCTTTCATTGTGAATCCGATCCACATCATGTCTTGATAGGCGAGGATTGCCCTTCTTAATTTGTTTTATATGCTCTCTGGTAGAAGTTAAACACATAAAAAATTAGTAGAATTATAAACGTTTTCACTTAAATAATTAATTGTAAAGCATCTATTAATATTTAGTACTTACTCACGATATGGAGTAATGGCAGCATAATTAAATAAAACATATCTGTGTGCTTGGGCGTGTTTAGTGTCATCAAGCATAAACCCTTTAGCTCTTGATAGTCGTTGATCCTCTTCATTTGAAGAAGTAACATCAGACAAGCCATAATTTCTCAAAGGTCGATTTAACTTCGTTTCCACATCATGTAGATATCTAGAGCAGAACGTCATGCACTCCTCTATCCAATATCCCTCTGCAATTGAGCCTTCTGCATGACTTCTATTCCTCACATTATTTTTAAAAGTAAGCAAGAGCCTGAAATAGAATCTTGTTAAAGTTCAATAGCAAATTTTATAAGTATACTAAATGAGAACAACAAAATAATACCTTTCAATTGACCACATTGAACGGTATTGTGAAGGTCCACCAATCATTGCTTCTTCAACTAAATGAATGACCAGATGTTCCATCATATCAAAAAAAGACGGAGGAAATATTCTCTCCAAATGACAAAGAGTTATTGCAACTCGATCCTGCAACTTTTCTAACTCACCTATGTTCATAACTGTTGAACAAATGCCCCTAAAAATATTACTTAACTCGATCAATGGTTTAAGGACATTAATTGGCAAGAGCTTTCGCAAGGCAATAGGTAGGAGTTGTTGCATTAAAACATGACAGTCATGACTCTTTAAACCATGCATAGTGCGTAGCTTAAGATCAACACAACTAGAGATATTTGAAGAGTATCCATCAGGAACTCTTATATCTCTTAAAACCTGTAAGAGGATATCTTTTTGCTCATTGCTCAATGTGAAACATGTAGGAGGTAGATAATATTTGCCATTAGCTCTCTTTTGAGGGTGCAAAGCCTTTCGGATCCTTATTTCTTGTAAATCCAGACGAGACTTTATACTGTCTTTACTTCTGCGATCGACATTAAGTAATGTCCAGAATATATTGTCAAATACATTTTTTTCAACATGCATTGTGTCAAGATTATGACGAATCAAATTGTCTTTCCAGTACTCTAAATCAAAGAATATGCTTCTTTTCTTCCATATATTTTGCAGCACAACATCACTATGATCAACATCCTTCCATTTTCTTTTACGAGATTTGGCTAATGGATCTTTCCCAACTTTATTTTTAATACCTTTCAATTGCTCAAGAACCTCATTACCTGACAATCGTTTAGGTGCTACCTCTAACTCCTCAAAGCCATCAAACATAACTTTATCTTTTCGAAACTTGTGCCCTTGGGGTAACCATCGTCTATGTGACATGAAACAATACTTTCGACCATTTCTCAATCTAATAGATTTGGTCTTTGTATTACAACATGGACAACCATATTTAGTTTTCACACCATATCCTGATAAGTTACCTAGTCCTGGAAAATCACTAATTGTCCAAAGTAATGATGCGCGCATTTGGAACATGTGATTTTTTGACGCATCATAAGTATCAACACCAGCCCACAATTCTTTCAACTCGTCAATCAATGGCCGTAGATAGACATCAATATCATTGCCCGGTGCACGAGGGCCATCAATAATAATTGATAATATCATATACGGTTGTTTCATGCATAACCATGGTGGTAAGTTATATGGAATCAACACAACCGGCCATGTGCTATGAGAGGAAGACATAGACTTGAATGGATTAAAGCCATCCGAAGCCAATCCAAGTCTAACATTTCGAGGATCTTGAGCAAAATCTGGATGCAATTCATCAAACTTTTTCCAAGCAATACTGTCAGCAGGATGTCGCATTACTCCATCTCTAGTGCGGCCTTCAGCATGCCACCTCATTTGAGTAGATGTTTTAGATGACATGAACAGTCTTTGAAGCCTTGGTATCAGTGGAAAATATCTAAACACCTTTGCTGGAATCTTTGAGGTTTCAGAAGTGCAGCTAGTTGATTCAGCTGGAAATTTTTTGAATCTTGAAGCTTTGCAAAACTTACAGTCTGTTAACTTTTCAGTCTCGTTCCAATAGATCATACAATCATTCGGACATGCATGTATCTTTTTGTATTCGAGTCCTAGATCCTTAATAAGTGTCTTTGCATCATAAAAAGACTTTGGCAATATTTCACCTTCAGGAAAAGCATCTTTCAACAACTCTAACAGCATGGAAAATGAATTATTACTCCACCCATTGAGACACTTTAGATGTAATAGACGGACAAGGAAAGAAAGAAGCGAATATTTGCTTCCGGGGTATAATTCACGCTCAGCTTCTTTAAGCAGGTTAAAAAATTCTTCTGTCTTCTTATCAAATCCGCTCTGATTATTTGGCCCACCAAATCCATCATCACTAGTGTCCATGTCAACAAAGTTACTTGTAGGAGGAACTCCAAAAGCTTCATGTAGCATATCCTGTATCTCATCACATGTATCTAATTGACTAGCCGACATAGATGAAGATGATGTCTCACCATGGAAAATCCAATTAGTGTAACTAGTTAGAAAACCAGCAAACACAATGTGATTGACAATCTCATTTTTTGGCACAAATAGCATATTACGACACCCACGACATGGACACAAAATTTCAGATTTATGAGGCCTATCTAATGAGGCAAATTGAAGAAACTCTTTGGCTCCTTTCTCATATAAAGGGTCGAGCCTATTCGGTATGTTTATCCAACTTTTATCCATTTAAAGTGTCTAAATAAGTAGCAAGAAAAAACCTAGTTATTTCTTTAAAAACAAAAATTACACCTCATTTAACTCATATTTGCCCTCAATACTATCAAACAAAATAGAAAATAGAAAAGAAGAAGAAAAAGCCTACCCAATAGTTCTGAACCCAATATCAATGTTACTCCACTAGGTTGTCGTTCGTTGTCTTCTTACTGCAATTACACAATAATTTGTCAAGTGATAGAAAAGAGATGTGCTGCTTTTTTAAGAATTTAAGATAGAAACTGTAATTTTTGGGAGTGTAAGGAGGGACTAAAAATTTTACCGCCTTTTTCTTCTAAATCTCCCATATCCCAGCATCTTAGGCATTTTGATCGTTTGGATTTCAGAGTTCTAAGGAAGCACTCATCCTCGTGGTGCCGTATTTGGAGTGGGATTTGCTTCAATTTTTTTTCTTTTTTTGGCGGGTGGTGTGAAGTGTGAACTTGGGACTTTCCAAGTCAGAGCTCTATGTTTAAGCTTTAAATTTTGGTACTTACCAATAAAACAATAAAATAGAACTAAATTATAGAATATACAAGAGGTAATTAAAGGCACATATTAAATAAAACTTAGACAAACAATTTAATAACTAAACTAAGGTTCATGTTCATACTTAAGACCTCTAATTATACATTTACACTACAAGAAAAAGGTAGATCTGTGAGGTTTTTTTTTTATTATTTATTTATTTTTTTATTTTTATGATTTGTGACGGTTTTCGATTTATCATGAAACTTAATATAACTCGATCGATTGAGTAATTTATGTTTTTTCTTAGCTCGATTGCAAAAGAGTCATTTACCCCGATTGATAAAATAGTTCACTTGGCTCGATTTATCATTTAACTTAATTTTAGATCGGTTGATCGTCTAACTTAATACTTTTCTCAAAGATTGATAAAAGAGTTCATTTAACTCAATTGATTAAAGAGTTCATTTTGGTCGATTGAATGTGTAAATTAATATAGTTCCTTTAACTTAACGTAGCTCGATAGATCGGGTAATTTAAGTTTTTTCTTAGCTCGATTGATAAAAGAGTCCATTTAACTCAGTTGATGAAAGAGTTCATTTTGCCGATTGAATGTATAAATTAATATAGTTCCTTTAACTTAACGTAGCTCGATAGATCGGGTAACTTAAGTTTTTTCTTAGCTCGACTGATAAAAGATTCCATTTAACTCGGTTGATGAAAGAGTTCATTTTGGTCGATTGAATGTCTAAATTTAATTTAGTCCATTTAACTTAATGTGGGTAGACATATCGGGTAACTTAAATTTTTCTTAATTCGATCTACCATGTAATAAAGATATAGCTCGATCGATTGAGTAATTTAAGTTTTTCTTAGCTCAATTGCAAAAGAGTCATTTAGCTCGATTGATAAAATAGTTCACTTGGCTCGATTTATCGTGTAACTTAATTTAGTACAATTAACTTAATTTTAGATTGATTTATCGTGTGACTTAATACTCTTCTCAACGATTGATAAAAGAATTCATTTAGTTCGGTTGATGAAATATCTCATTTAGGTCGATTGAACGTGTAAATCATTTTAATTCATTTTGACTTAATATAGCTTGATCGATTGTATAACTTAAATTTTTTATTAGCTCGATCAACAAAAGAGTTACGTTCATTTAGCTCGTGTGATAAAATAGTTCATCTAACTTCATATAGCGTGTAACTAAATTTAGTTCATTTACCTTAATTAGCTCGATTCATCGTGTAACTTAATACTTTTCTCAGCTCGATTGATAAAAGAGTTCATTTAACTCAGTTGATGAAAGAGTTCATTTAGATTGATCGAACGTATCAATTAATTAAGTTAGATCAATTGAACGTGTAACTTTATCTAGTTCATTTAACTTACTTTTGCTTTATTGTTCAGTCAATGAGAATTGGAGTTCCGATTTGCAAACCTGCAGGTCCGGTAATTGGTTTTCGTTATATCAAATATGACTTGATGCAGAATTTGAAATATAATGTCATTCCAAAAACTATCAAACGACCTCCAAATGGCCTCAACCTTTGCAGGAAAGTCATGATAAATGACCTAACAGAGCTTTTGAGGCAGTCGTCACATTAAATATGTTAAACGAAGTACCAGTTCTCAAAATGACCGTTCTGATCATTACACAATGGGAAAAATTTCCAGCATGATCATATTTTTACCTAGACGAGACGAGGCGCAATTAATCCCGATTGGCATATACTCCACAAACCTTAAAATTTTATAATATAAAATAGGAAAACATTACAAAAAGTATTGAATAAAAAATTTTAATTTAGAGTAAAATAAAGTCTTGAAAATGTTAGAAATTACGAATAATTAAAAGTGAAACTCAATGCACAAAGAACGTTTAAAATGAATGTTGCAAGCTCTTTCATTGGATATATAAAGAACAATTTAAAATTAAAAAATTCCAATATTAGTTATAACTGTCATTGTATTTGTAACATTAATTAAAAATGTCGATAAATATTGACTAATAAGACGACATTTGAAGTAAATGTCACAAAAATTTTGACATTTTTTATCAAATGTCGCTATTTTTATGACAGTTGTAATAAATGTCGATAATTACCAACGGATAATATGACATTTGCAATAAATGTCATAATATTAATGACATTTTGCTTCACATGTCGTTATTTTAATAACATTTCGTTATAAATGTCGGAAAAGTATATTTTTTCCGACATTTATTGTAAGTGTCACTAAATAAATGTCGTCGTATCCTCATTTTCTTGTAGTGTAATATGTATGTATATTTGTTGGACTACTAGCTTGCTTAGCTTCAGGACCAAAGCAGAAAGTGTATTTTACATGTTCTAGTTAGCTTAGTATCTTAGCTGCATAGTGGCTATTTATTGTACAACTGTTGTATAGTGTGTTACATGTGTAAAGTGTATTAGTTGGACAACAGACTGGTCTTCGGGCCCATTGTATATATAGATGTGGGCCTACACAGAAGTGGGGCATCGACTCATTTCACACATTTCTCTCTCTCTCTTTTCTCCCAGTTCTCTCTCCGGACAAAACAAACCCTAACACATATTTGCTAATTTCATGTCAAATCCACAGTGTTAACATGGTATCAGAGCAGGGAATCGCATAGATCTGCCTCGTCTCTTTCGATCGATGGTACCCTCGATCCATTTTAAGCAGTTTCTCGATCACCGACATAGTTGACGGTTCATTTTCCGGCGGTTTTCCGGCGTCCCTTTCTCTGCACTTCTGTTTTTGGTACTGATCTTGCGGTTTTACGACGGAACCTTCAGTTCTTACGGTGGATTTTTTTCCTTTACGGCGGAACTCCTTTTTCGGCGACTGGGGATTTAGGGTTTGTTTATATCCAAGGCCGTGACTCCTTCCGGTTGCGAGGGAGATTGGTAACCTGTTCTTACTTCCTTTGCATTCATTTTTTTGCACATATAGTGCATGTATTAGATCAATCCGATCACTATGAGTAATACTGCTTCCACGAGTGGGATTCTGGAGAAGGTCGATTCTTCTAGTCCACTCTTTATTCATTTATCCGACATTCCTGGTATATCCCTCGTCCATGTGCCCTTTTCTGGCGTTGGTTTTGGCGCATGGAAACGAGATGTAATTGTCTCCCTATCAGCCAAAAATAAAATTGCGTTCATTAATGGCTCCTGTACCAAACCTGAGGATGATTCTCCTCTCTTTTCCCAATGGAACAGGTGTAACAATCTTGTAATTTCCTGGCTCACAAGCTCTGTTACACCTGAAATAGCTGACAGCATCAGGTACTCTGACACTGCTGAGAGTATCTGGACTCAGCTGAACACTCGATATGGTACAATTAATGGAGCTAAGATTTTTGAACTAAAAAGGGAACTTGTATCTACAGTGCAAGGATCCCTAGATGTTGCTTCCTACTTTAATAGACTTAAGAAACTGTGGGATCAATTAAGAGATGTGCGTGGTAGTAGAACAAGAGAATGTAATTGTGCTGCTAAAGATGAGATCAGAAAGGAGGAGGAGGAGGACAAGGTATATCAATTCCTCATGGGCCTGAATGAGGGATATCTGGGGGTGAGAGGAAATATTCTCATGATGCAACCTCTTCCATCCCTAGACACTGCCTATAACATCCTTCTCCAGGATGAGAATCAGAGACAAATGAATTCTAGCCCAAATTTCACCTCAGATTCTGCCTCCTTCAATGCTAACACCCACAATAACACTCCTACCCCTCCTCAGAGACAATATAATCAAAGAGTTAATTTTGATCAATCTAGACCTCCCCAAAAAGGTCCTTCCACTCAGAGATCAAACCAAAGAGGCAATTCTGGAAATGTATTTTGCAGATATTGCAAGTCCTCTGGACATTATATTGACCAATGCAACAAGTTGAAACAGATAAATCAGAATTCTAACTCTCAGAACTACAATTCATATCACAATTCTAATTCCAACAGAAACCAAAGGGGAAGAAGGACTGCAACACATGTAACTGCTGATGATCCTAACTGTGCTGCTGATCCTACTTTTGAGCATACTGTGGCTCCTTCTCCAAATATATCTGGCAGCACTTATGGGCCTGGTACTTCCTATGGGAATGGCAATATTCAAGGTGGTCCCATTCCTGGGTTAACTCATCAACAATATGTTCAGCTAATTGGGTTGCTGCAACAATCCCAAGTCTCTGACATTTCTTCTCAGCCCAACCTCATGGCTTCTACCAACTTTGCTGGTATACTACTCCCTACACCTCTGCACTGTCCTACTAGTTCTTGTATGTTATCTCATTCCACTTCAATAACTTGGATAATAGACTCTGGAGCTTCTGATAATATGACTCACAATAAGGACATTCTCACTAACATTACACCTTTGCCCATTCCATTCTTAGTCTCACTTCCTAATGGATATAAAGTCAAAGTAACCTGTACAGGTTCTTTTGCTTTAATTGATTCCATTATACTTCATAATGTCTTATACTTGCCCTCTTTCCAACATAATCTGATTTCAATTTACAAGCTGATTCAACAACTTGGCTGCAATGTTCACTTTACTGGTGACAATTGTTTTGCACAGGGCCCTTCTCTGAAGAAGCCTCTGGTTCTTGGTAAGCTGGACAATGGCTTGTACAAGCTCCAGTGGACCAACCCAGTGGACTCTCAACTTCCTTCCATTCCTGGTACTGTTTCAGATGCTGGCAGCTCTTCTATTGCTGTGCCTCATCATTTCCATGTAAATAGCTCCATTTTCTGTAATAACAAAATTGTTGCTTTTGATGATGTTTCTACTCAATCCATTGCTGATGTAAATAGTTCCATTTCATCATCTTGTAATGAATCTACTATCAATAATATGGACTTTGTATGGCACCAAAGATTAGCACATGTTCCCTTTGCTAGATTGAAATGCATTCCTACTGTGTCATCCTCTCTATCCTCCAGACATAGTTTCCCTTGTAATGTATGCCCAATGGCCAGACAGACAAGAACACCTTTTCCTGACAGTTCTATCCAAAGCACCAGACCTTTCCAACTTATTCATGTTGACACATGGGGTCCTTACCACACCCCTACCCATTCTGGTGCAAGATATTTCCTTACAATAGTGGATGATTTCACTAGGTGCACCTGGACTCATCTCATGAATTCTAAAAGTAATGCATTTTCTCTCCTCAAAGCTTTTACCCTGATGGTGCAGACTCACTTTGGAGTCACTATTCAAACCATCAGGTCAGATAATGCTTTGGAGATTGTTCTGAGTCACTGTGCTAGAGACTTCTTTTCAACTCTTGGCATTGTCCACCAAACCTCTTGTCCACATACACCCCAACAAAATGGTGTTGTGGAAAGGAAACATAGGACTTTGCTTGAGGGTTGTAGGGCTCTCCTTTTCCAGTCTAAGGTTCCTATTAGCTTTTGGGGTGACTGCTTGTTGACAGCCACCTACATTATTAACAGACTCCCATCCAAACTTCTTAAAAACAAGTCACCATTTGAGTTACTTTATGGCAAAGCCCCAACTTACTCCCACATGAGGACCTTTGGTTGCCTTTGTTATGCAACAGTTCCCATACCTTATAGAGATAAACTTAAGCCAAGGGCCATTCCTTGTGTGTTCATTGGGTATCCCTTTGCCCAAAAGGGATACAAACTTTACAATTTACAAACCAAACAGTCATTTGTGTCAAGAGATGTCACCTTCCATGAACTGCACTTCCCTTTTGCCATGCCACCATCCTCTCAACCCCTCACTCCTGCCCATCTCCCCTCAGTGTTTGAGGATACCCCTCCTGAGTTCTCTTTCTTCTCTCCTCCTGCTCCTCACTCTCCCACTGGTGTTCCAGATCCTTCTCCCTTATCAGCTCCTCCATCCTCCTCTTCTCCAGTTCCTGTGCCCAGAAAGTCTTCCAGACCCCACTCTACTCCTCATTATCTTAATGACTATGTCTGCACTCTTCCACAATCTCTTTCCTCTTGCAACTCTACTCAACCAGCAGAATTTGAGCCATCCTCTTACCACCAAGCTGCTCCTCATCCAGCTTGGCAGGATGCCATGAGGAAGGAGTTTGAGGCTTTAGATGCTAACAACACTTGGGATATAGTGCAGCTTCCTAAGGGGAAGAAACCTATTGGGTGTAAGTGGGTTTATAAGATCAAACACAAGGCTGATGGCTCTGTTGAAAGGTATAAAGCTCGCTTAGTGATTAGAGGTGATACTCAGGTAGAGGGGATTGACTTCCATGAGACATTCTCCCCTGTTGTCAAAATGTCTACAACTAAAACTCTCATAGCTGTGGCTGTTAAGAAACAATGGCCTCTATTCCAGTTGGATGTTAATAATGCTTTCCTCCATGGGGATCTGGATGAAGAGGTTTATATGAAACTTCCCCAAGGTCTATCTATTTTAGTTCCTACTGGTTCCCCTCCTTTGGTGTGCAAATTAAAGAAATCTCTCTATGGCTTGAGGCAGGCATCCAGACAATGGTATGCTAGGCTGTCTCAAGCCCTATTCTCCAAGGGTTATCATCATTCCATGAATGATTATTCCTTGTTCATCAAGGGCTCCCCTGGGAATTTGGTCATCCTGGCTGTTTATGTGGATGACATAATTCTCACTGGGATAATCTTCAAGACATAACTGCTCTTAAGCAATTTCTGGATGCTGAATTCAGAATCAAGGATCTGGGGACCCTTCATTTCTTCCTTGGTATTGAAGTGACTAGAGTGGATAATGGTGTTCTGCTGAACCAAAAGAGGTTTGTCCATGATCGGCTGAAGGACTTCAACTGCTTAGAAGTCACTCCTGTCATTAGTCCTTTTAATCTTCTTAATCTGAATGTCAAGCTTAAGGCTGATGAAGGTGATCTCCTTCCTGATCCTGCCAGATATAGATGTCTGATTGGTAAGCTTCTTTTCCTTACCCATACCAGACCAGACCTTTGCTTTGTGGTACAACATTTGAGCCAGTTTCTTCAACATCCCAGAGTCCCTCATATGTCTGCTGCTTTACACATGCTGAGATACATCAAGGGCACTTCTGAGCTTGGTCTTTTCTATTCTGCTGCTCCTGATTTTTCCATCACAGCTTACAGTGACAGTGATTGGGCTGCCTGCCCTGACACCAGAAGATCTGTCACTGGTTTCTGCATTTTTCTGGGCAACAGCCTCATTGGGTGGAAGTCTAAAAAGCAACCTGTTGTGTCTCTCTCTCTTCAACTGAGGCTGAATACAGAGCATTTAGTAAAGTGGTTGCAGAATTGGTTTGGCTCTCTAGACTATTGGTTGACATGTCTGTTCCTGTGGTTCACCCTTTTACTGTTTATTGTGATAGCCAGGCAGCTGTGCACATTGCCAAAAATCCTGTTTTTCATGAGCGGACTAAGCACATAGAGGTGGATTGCCATTTTGTCCGGGAGAAGCTTGGTTTGGGTTTTCTCTGCCTGTATCATGTGTCTACTAGCAATCAGCTGGCTGATATACTTACCAAACCCCTTCCAGGTGTTATGCATCATCCCTTGTTGTCCAAGTTGCAGGTGTTATCCCCCTCCAACTTGAAGGGGGGTGTTGGACTACTAGCTTGCTTAGCTTCAGGACCAAAGCAGAAAGTGTATTTTACATGTTCTAGTTAGCTTAGTATCTTAGCTGCATAGTGGCTATTTATTGTACAACTGTTGTATAGTGTGTTACATGTGTAAAGTGTATTAGTTGGACAACAGACTGGTCTTCGGGCCCATTGTATATATAGATGTGGGCCTACACAGAAGTGGGGCATCGACTCATTTCACACATTTCTCTCTCTCTCTCTCTCTCTCTTTTCTCCCAGTTCTCTCTCCGGACAAAACAAACCCTAACACATATTTGCTAATTTCATGTCAAATCCACAGTGTTAACAATATTTGGATATAAAATTGACAAAAATGTGTTTACTTTCGGTTGAGAAATATGTGCTTTGCATGGTAATTTGTTGTTTGTGCTCTGGGGAAGCTATTATTAGCAGCAACATTAGATAACTCTGTGAAGTTTAATGAATGTGATTGATGTTTGAGGTTGAGGCACATTAATTAATAGATCAACTAATTGATGGTCTATCTCTTCCAGTTGCTTGGGAGTCTAATGATTAGCATAGACAAAAACTTTCTTAACCAAAAAGAAGAAACGAAGAAATTGACAGAATCATGTGCCCTCTAACCCCATTTCCTTTGTTGACGGAAAGTAATAGACTTTTGGTCTTCCGTGCTTAACCTGTTCTGTAAAAAGATTGTTGTACTTTTAACGATAATGTAATTTGTCAACCATGGGTTCTTATATGGCTTACTTCTACTTGATCGGCGTGCGGATTAAATTATAGACAATTTTACTGGTGGAAAACTGAATATGTTTGTATAGAACTTAGTTGAACTAATTGTGGCATAATAAAGTTTGCTATTTTCTTATTTTACATCTGTGTAAAGTTACCTTTTGTAGGTTTATCCAATAAAACTACAGTCTCAAATCAGTTTCTGAATGAGTTGTTATGCTATTAGATTGGCGAAGTTTTTTATTTTTCATTGCTATGAGAATAAACAGCTCTTATGAGGTGGGTAACCTTCTCTGTTTTATTTGTTGGAAGAAATTGTCGCCATATATTAGGTTTCTTTTTCTATTGGGATTCTTATCAAGTGGAAAAGTACGTCTAATATTTACCTCAAAAGTGAAGGATTTTTTTCTCATCCTCTAGGATGTTCAGTTAATTACAAGGGATAATGTAATAGAACCTTAACCATGACTCAAATGCAACAGAAAATTGCTAAATAAAAACCAGTTTCTTGAGTTATTTAGTAATTGAGCTGGTTTATAATACGATATGAATTAACACTTCTTTTTGGGTTGTGAGATAATTTTTTAACTTTAGAACATGGCCAAGAATCAAGATTCCTATGCCTATCAAAGACTTATTCTGTTGTTTGGGTATGATTAAGCTAGAAAGATGATTTGAGAGAGATCCTATTAATATTTTGGATTCTGTTAGAGCTAGATCCTAGAAGTTTATTTTCCTTCATGTGTTAAATATAGGTGACTACGACAGAAATTCTTTTTTTTTTTTTTTAATATTCACAGTTAGTTGCATAAAGCTCTACTACCTCTTTCAAAAAAAAGGAAGTCATGAAACAATGAAAGGGAAACACCTGCTGTCACGTGGTGTGATGCATTTGGATGACTATTTGCATAATTGAGCAGATTAGTTGTCATGGACTATTGTGAGATGTTGGAAGGTTTATTTTACTACAACTTTCTGGCTTGTGGCATTTCGCGTATTGTACAAAGACAGGTAGCTAGATAACTTTCCGTTTTCTTCCTTCTTTTGTCGGCTTCAAACCCTTGACATATAGGTTATAAGGGTACTCCCTCAACTACTATGACAAGATTGATCAGTGGTAGATAGCAAAAAAACATAATTGCATTAGTTGAGACTATGTTGTTTGCGACAGAAATCACTAAAGAAAAACTATTGATTGCTTATATTCCTAAATGTTTTAAACTCTGTAGTATTTTTGGCTAACTAGACGATTTTATTTTTTTAAAAAGTCAATATTTCATTTCATAATGACGAAAGATCACTACCTTCGGGATGTATATAACTTCCTTGTTTAAGAAGTTATCTGAGAAGTGCAAATTCGTTTGGTTTGGCAACTACTCTTTTAATGTGTATGCACATGTGCAGGATGCATTTGGTTCTATGTATTTTTATGAAGCTTCTGATTGAGTTATTTAACAAGAACTAATAGCTTATAATTATTAGATATGTTTTTATAGTTTAACCGATTATTCTGAAATACAATGTCTTATTGTGTCTCCAGGTTTGGACACTCAAAATTTTGACCTGCGAATAGGTGATGACAATCAGCTTAATGTAATGTTTAGGTGGAGGACTTGACGAAGAACTATTGTGAGACGTAAAAAATACCAAAGGACTCCAATCTTTTTCAAAATGAACATTGGCTATTTTTCCTTTGAAATAGATAGGTTTTATCTTACAGTATTGCAATAGATATTTAGCTTATCCAATAGCAATGCTTTATGCAGAATACTAACAGGGAGGATCTTAGTATCTATATCAGTAGATAAGAACATTGTCAAACATGCAATCATCCATACTTTTGAAATGCAGAATATAAATGAGCATGTCAGCTTCATTTACAGAAAACGAAATCTTATGTCAATTTAGTAAAAATTTCGCATATGGGCATGTTTGGCACGCGCTAATTGATTTGTAGCCGTCAAAAATAAATTCGCTGAGAAATAGCCACCTTCGGACAAGTTGAACACGTTATGTTCAAAGTCTAAATATTTTACTATGAGACTTTATATAAAGCTTCAGTAAACTAACTTCTACATGATAGTTCAAAGTCCCATTATTTTGTTATGAGACTTTATATATAAAGCTTCAGTCCCATAACAAAATAATGGGACCTTTGAACATGTTAGTTCAAAGTCTCAGCATAAAATACCGAAACTAATCTGGGGTATTTTCCAATGCTAATGGAGCGTAAGTGTGCGGAAATTTTTTGCTATTTCTCAATTAATTTTGAAACGGTGGATAAAACTCATTGAGCGCGTCTAAAAATTGGCTACTCATCAAAATTTCCCGTCACAGGCTTCTCCTTCTAGTCTATTATGTAAAAATTTCGTGAGGAAGCCACTTGGCACCCGCTATGTGATGCGTAGCCTCTGTTTACAAATTTGTTGAGAATTAGCCACTAGACGCGTTTTTTAAAATAACAGTATCACGACGTCGTTTTGCACATTTTGGAAATTTCGGTTTTACCCTTCCTTATTTTTAACTTATTCAGGGTTTTTGTTTCTGTTTGATACTGAGACTTTTGAATTCCTTCAAAATATACGAACTCTCTTTCGAAATACACCAATTTCTTATTTTTGAGACGTGATTTTGAAACTTTGTGTTTGGGTAAAAATATTGTTTTGCTGTTTCGTATATTAAGGTAACTGTGTTTACTTCGTATTGTTTTTTTTTTCATTTTTGTACATGTATATGGGTTTTTAAGTTTTGATTTTGTTTCGAAAAATGTTTAGATTTTCCATTGGAGTACAGTATAAGTTGTTGATTCCCTTTAAAATGGTGTGGTTTTTTTAAGGGGAATGCTTTTTTCGGTGAAACCCGTTGCCCCAGAACTATATACTGTGACCTTTTATTGGGGATAGGCTGTTGCCCCATGATAAAAACCTGGGACTGCGTGTTTTTAACAGGTACTTGTCCATGTGTAAATGGTGGGTTATTTTTAAAGGGGGCAACGGTTTTTTTTTTTGTGAAACCCTTCGCCCCAGAACTATATACCGTGACTCTGTAGGGGTGATAGATTGTTGCCCCAGCACAAAATACCGGACCCCTTTGTTTAACAAGTGTTTGTGTCCCAGTTCTACAATACTGTCACCATGCACATGAACTACTTGTGCTCCCAGCAACAATATCTGGGTGAGGGGGTGGGCCACCAAGCTCCCCCCCAACACAAACACTGTTGTGTCCCAGTTCTAAAACATGGGACTTTGTATAACAAAGCATCATAGGCCCCAGCACAAAATACTGTGACCCCTTGTTTAACAAGTGCTTGTGTCTCAGTTCTAAAACATGGGACTTTGTATAACAAAGCATCATAGGCCCCAGCACAAAATACTGCGACCCCCTTGTTTAACAAGTGCTTGTGTCCCAGTTCTAAAAACATGGGACTTTGTATAACAAAGCATCATAGGCCCCAGCATAAAATACTGTGACCATGCACATGAACTACTTGTGCTCCCAGCACCCATGTCTGGGGGGAGGGGGTGGGCCACCAAGCTCTCCCCCAGCACAAAACACTGTGACCTTGCACATGAACTACTTGTACCCCCAGCACCAAAAATATTGTGACTTTGCACATGAACTACCTGTGCTCCCACCACCAATGTCTGCTGGTTTTTTAGGTGCAAGCATATAGGTGTTAATTTTTCTTTGTTTTATTTTAATACATGTGCTAATGTTACAGCAATGGAGATTATACCAAGTAATGAGGTTATGGATAATCTGCCAAACGACGATGGTATATTGCTTCCATTTGCGCAGTGGAAAAATCGTGATTGCCAGTGGAAAGGTGACACAGAGTATCGTGGATTACTTGAAGGGTTATTGTCTGCGGATTACCTGGAGAAACTGAAGAAAGGGCCATTCGGCAAGTTTATGCTTTTGGAAGATGCTAAATATTCTGGGAGGCTTATAAATTGTTTTCTGCAGTCTCAAATAGTTTCTTCAGACAACACTAAGCTTAGCTTCAAAGTTTTTGGTGATATAGTAGATTTCACAGTTGATGATTTTCATGTAGTTAGTGGTCTTAATATTTCCAGTATTGTAGATATAAGTATTTTTAAGCTTTCAAAGAGTAGATTAAAGGAGAAATATTTCAAGAATCCTGAAGATGATGTTAATAAAAAGGACAGCAGGTGGACTTTAAAGTTATATGACTTGCTTGATTTGATTGAACATCATTCCAGTTATGTGAGAGTGGCTCCAAAGAGCAAGGGTAATGTGAATAGAGTGTCAGCTGCATGATTGGATGTTCCTTTAGAGCAAGATGATGCTGTTAAACTAGCTGAGGTATATTTGCTTAATTCTGTTTTATTGGGCCGGCCATTACCTAGAGTAGTGGATGATCAACATATGATTATTATTGATAATGAAGAGGTGCATAGTTGTTATCAGTGGGGTACTGAGATATATCGTCAAATGGTACACCATTTGCAATCAATCATAAAGCCAAATTCTACATCTTATTTGTTTCCTGGTAAGCCCTTCCTATTCTGTTGCTGGGTGGCAGAGGTGTTCCCTGTGTTCAGGCAGTATTTTACTGTTCGGCCTAGGATCAAACCTGTGATGCTTCGTTACACATGTACTTTTACCCCTTAATGCAATGTCTTGTATGATGACTACTTTCATAATGAACAGGTGAGTTTTACGAGTACTTACTTTTGTTTGTTATTTCTTTTTTTTACTTTTTTGTTTGTTTTGAAATGTACTTTTTAATAGTTTTGGGAGGATGCCTCAGTGAGACCAATAAGGCATAAATCTAAACATGCTTCAACTTCAAAGTCACCCTCAAAGTCATCTTCAAAGACTAGTTCAACAGCAGAATCTATTGACATGAATGAAGTTGTAAAGGTGAAATTCTTCGTGGGTTTTGTCTTTTAATTTTTTTTTCTTATGTGGTTTTAATGTTTTTTCTTTTATCAGAGATTGACAGGTAATCTCAAAGTAAACTTACCTACTGAGACCAAGATACAATATATGATCAGTTCCTCAGAAAATAGTGTTAAGAAAGATCTTGCTGACATGGAGAAGAGGATTACAGATATGTTGAATGCAAAGTTTGATTCATTACTGCTTCTTGTTGCAAAATCAAAGACAAGTGATCTCGGAGAAAACTGTGGCGTGTCTGTAAGTAAATCAGACACCAGGAGTAGAAATGAGAAGAGTCGTTTTGTTGATAATTTGAATTATTCAGATGGTCGCGATAGTTTTTTCAAAGAAACATATAATCGGCCAGAGCTTGTTGGTAGTGTACAAAGTGATCATGGTATTCCAGCTGCTTTAATAGATAAAAGCAATCAAATGATTGTGGATGTTTTAGAGGATTATAAAGCTGATACCTGTGACCCTATTAATGAAGGTACAGATGGTTTAGAAAAGGCGCCATCAAATTCAGACCATCATCAACAAAATCATGGTAGTCAAATAGAGTATTCTATATAATCGTAATCTTAGTAAAAGGGAATTTTTTGTTTAATGTAATGATTTTTTTATTGTATATGCAGATAAACAGAATCCTTCATCTGATTTATTGGACAAGTGTCCATCTAAAAATGATGATGTATATTTGAATCCAACAGATGGTAAGCTTCGTGATGAAAAAATTTATTCCACACTTAATGGTAAGAAGAAAAAAACTTGTTGGTAGATTTAACCAACATATTATGCACTAATACTGTGTTTTTTTTATGATATGCTAATGTCCCAGATAATAAAATACTGGAACTCTTTGTTTAACAAGTACTTGTGTCCCAGTTCTAAATTATGGGACTTTCTATAACAAAGCACTATAGCCCCAGTACAAATACTGTGACTTTTTCATATTAAGTATTTGTGCCCCAGCACGAATGTCTGGGAAGTTTATAGTAATGGAAATTTATTTTAAATATGTGTACACTTCTGTTTTCTATAGAGAAATGTAATGTATTGTGCTTATTTATTTTTACAGAAGGTAATAATGGTGCATCTGGGCAAAGTGCTGTGGTTGAAGAACAAATTAATGAATTAAAGCATCTTGTTGAAACTGGTATTTGGACACCAGTAGGTATGCAAAAGTAATTTTTATATAATAATTAGTGTTCCTATTTTTGTTGTTGAAAATATGTAACAAATTATCTTATTTAGAAGTCTCTCAGGAAAGTTCTCAAGAAGGTTCTCAACCAATTAAGCTTGCTGATAACCAAATGTTTTTGACTCCTGGTACGCGAAAATATGTTGTATATTTTGCGTGGTCCACACTCCAGCAGAAAATACCCTGTTGGTTGGTCAATGAATAGTGTGTCTTGTTCCATTTACAGAATCAACAAATGTTAAAGCTGATAATGAAGACGTTGTCAATCAACGCAGTCACAGTGCTGAGGTTTGACTTGAAGTTAAGACTGTCAGTGAGCTTTGCATAGCTGGTCTTGTTTTTAAACCAGAAGGTATGTAATCGTCTTTTTTATAGTTATTTTTTGTGTTTTTTATTGTTGGAAAATGTGTGATATTATCTTTATTTATAAAGGTTCTCAAGAAGGTTATAAAGAAGGTCTCAAAAAAGCCGTTGAGGATTCGTCTCCAAAAAAGGTTTTGAAAGCATTTTCCAGCAAGAAAAGAAAGAAATGTGATAATGATGCTTCTCCTGAAATTGCATCTCCCCTCAAAACTAAAATTGGTGAAAATTTGGCTGAAGCAAACAAAAGCATCATGAATATTGGTCACATAGAAGCACCTTCATTTTCACTTGACTTCACACAGCCATCGCAAGAGACTGCAGCAGTGGTCGATAGTGTCAAGACAGATTCTATGGATATCGATCGCTCAGAAAGTAAGGGTGGTACAGAATTGGCATTAATAGAGAAAGATAATTCAAAACTTACGACACTTGCTGATGCGTCTGTTGTAGTACTGGAGCAAGAGTCTGCTTTGGATTCAGCCATGAAAACACCTGAACAGTTAATTTTTGTGGAGAAATGGAAGGTTGCTGGAACAGATGTCTCTGCAAGGAATTTTGCAGATGTGTCTTCATCTAAACAATAGTCAGCTATGCAGTGTTCAGTGAAAAAAGAGGAAGTTATGGATTTAGCTGTTTTTCCAGACAAACCATTAAATGATCCAGAAAGAGGAGAGCTGTTAGGTAGGGGACATAGGGTTCGTAAGATTAGCCGCCACTTATTATCTCCATTCAAGCCTTTTGAGCCAAAGGAAAAGTGTGATGGGAAGCCTTCTTATAAGCGTGTATGCCCTTTTCATACTGTCAATGTCACGTCTAATTGTTTGGCAGTTTTTGATAAATGGTTGAAGGAAGGCTTGAAAGTGACTGATCAAAACAGCATCTCTAAAGTGTAAGTTATTTTATTTTATTTTATTTTATTTAGTTATTATGTATTTTAAGTTACAGGGTGTTGTAGATTATATTAGTAAATTTGTATTGTTTATGTTGTTTGTGTTTAACTTTTTCAGCGGTGATGATCTTTATGATGAGAAAATTGCAGACATCAATTCACAGAATAAAATTAGATTATATAGTGTTTCAGTGAAGAGCAAAATGTGGTTTAGAGAGATTGCAGATAGAAGATATTCACTTACCAATGAGGTTTTCTACAGCTTTTTTTTTTATTATTGGTTCTGTAGTCTTTTATATATACATATTTGTTAACTATTTTTTTTTTTTTTTTTTGTGTTTTGTGATTTTTTTTGTCATGCAGCATGTTGATGTTATACTGTACTATCTGAGGAAGAAACATGTATATCATTTCACAAACTACTCAGCGTTGTACACAACGACAGACTTGAATTTTGATTTTTTTGTAGAGTCGTTGTTCTTTTCAAAGGTTGAATCCTATTTTGAAAATATGGGAAAGGAAGAGAAGACCAGGAGAATAAAATAGAAGAAGGATAGAATGGAAGAAGAGTGGAAGAATAAAGAACGTTTTGAAGAAATGAAGGCCCAACAAAAGAAAGGACCAAAAAGGACTCGTGCTCAACAAAAGAAAAAAAAATATAAACCTCCAGTAGAAGTTGTTTTTGGAATTCATGACTTGACATTGGACGATTTAGAGAAGATTGAGTTTGATTTTGACCTAGCACAGTATGAAGGAACTACACAGAATAACCTACTTGAGTGTGTGAATGGGGCTACTAATCAATGTGGCATAGCATGGAGTCAAGTCGAAAAAGTGTTTATGCCAATTAGGAAGCCTTCAGTTGATCCTGATGATTACATGTCTGGCACTCATTATTGGTTGGGAGTTTATTCTATAAAAGATCATAGAATATATGTCTATGATTCGGTTTTTGATGGGGATGAAGATTTTGTAAAGATGAAGATGGGAATGTATGCAATTGCTATACCTAAGCTACTAAAGAGATGGATTTTGATACAAAATATCCTAATTTTGGTACGACCTACAAGAAACTTCATAATAGGAAAAATATTGTATTAATTAATTTATCTTTTCTTGTACTTTGAGGATACTTCTTTTGTGTTTTTAGAATTATCCTTTTTCTGTAATTTTTGTGTTAATCTTAATTAAAATGCCTGTAAGTTTGCGTTTGTTTTGTGTGAAAAATGTTGCTGGGGCTAGTATTTTAAGGCACATGGGACGCCCCAGATGTTTTTGATGTGGGTAGTAAACTAATGCACATGGATCACACCCCCTCCCAGATGTTTATTCTGGGTCTAGTATTTTAAGGCACATGGACGCCCCAGATATTTTTGCTGTGGGTAGTAAATTAATGGACATGGACATTTGAGTTTTTATTTTTATTTTTCCAATGCTCTTTATACTTGGCCCCAGTTCTGCATCGTAAAGGAAAAGAACAAGCAATGTGCAGCTTTTATATAAAGAAGGAAGAATCTTTACTATCATCCAAAAGCACAAGGACAATACAGTATAATAGAGAAGATTTCTTGTATAATTATTTTAATATAAATAGACTACTTTGTTACTGAATAGAAGAGGCAAATATTTTTGTATTTTTAAGATGGGAACAGTCGTCGAAGCAGTGTTAACTGAATTGGATGCTGAATTAGATCAGTTTGTAAGTTGATCATAGCATTTTTTTAAAGTGTTGTTTTAGTTTGATGTTATTATAAAAGTCTGCATTTCTTCTTTTGTTTTGTTTTGTAGATTTTGTCAGTATGGTTGGCAATTAGGCTTCTCAGACGTGATGTTCCAGCCACTCTTATTTGCCGTGGTATTCATTTCCAGATGAACTACCTAAAAGTGAGAAGACAGAGAAAACTTTGTAATGGATGGAGGGAGTTTGTTTGTACTAACAATCTTGGAGTAGGAAGTACGCTACATTTTAGGGTTCTGGAATCCTTAGATCGTGTGGTTTTAAATGTTAGTATATGGCAGCCTGAACTAGAACCTTTAAGTTCAAGTTCTAGTTCTAGTTCTAGTTCTGGCTCTACTGTTGAAGATGCTTGAATAAGATAGCATATTTGTCTGTTTTAGTTCAATATATGAGTTTTTGGTAAAAATATCTGAGTTTTTGGGGCAGTTATATATGTGTAATGCAACTGTTGTTTTTTGAATTGTGATTGTTCAATAAACAACATCACAAATATAATGTAATGGTGCCTTTTTAATTATAAGTTGCATCTGTTGTCATTTTTAATTATTAGTCTGTAATTTCCAATTAGTTTACAGTCATTAGTATAGGACCCCATACCAAAATGCTGTAATTTTTCAACTGCATAACAATATAGCTCCAGCAAAAGTACTGGGGATTAATGTATGAATAAATATTATTAAATTTTGTGATTCTGGGATTAATTTGATAGCAACCCCCATATCAAAATGCTGTTATTTTTCAACTGCATAATAATATAGCTCCAGCAAAAGGACTGGGGATTAATGTATGAATAAATATTATTTAATTTTATGATTCTGGGATTAATTTGATAGCAGCCCCCATATCAAAATGCTGTTATTTTTCAACTGCATAACAATATAGCTCCAGCAAAAGTACTGGGGATTAGTTTACAATTATGAGTATAGGAGTATAGGACCACAGATCAGAATGCTGTTATTTTCACCTTTATAACAGTATGGCTCCAGCACAAGTACTGGGGGGACTAATTTATGTGAGAGCAGTTTTTTATATATGAATAAATATTTATTAAATTTTGAGATAGTAATTTAAGTTAGACAATATTTGTTGAAATTGATATCGTACAGAAACTGTAAAGTCCATAGAAAATATAATTTCTTTGACTACATTTAATGTATTTTTGACAAAATACATATCGACTAACAGTTACTCACTTTTTTTACTATAAATAACCCTTTGCAGTTAAAGCAAACTACAACGGTTTTTGAGACTTCATCTCCTCTTATAAATTGTAAAGTTTTTTTTGAAAAGAAGATATGGCAGATGAAGAGAATCGTGTGGAGGAACTAGGAAGTTTCGAGAAGAAAATCACATCATCTTATTTTGATAGAGATGATTTTGTATGTTAAAAGAAATGACCAAAGTATTTTTTATTTTTTTCATTTATTTTTTTTAGTGTTTTGTGATTTTTTTTATTAACTGTGAAATATTATTCCTTTTAGATCTTTCCAAAAAGTTGGAAGCAGAGGCTGCCAAATATAAATAGAATGGCATGCATATTGTGTGAAGATGATGATGAGGTATATGAGATGAGCTTCAAAGTTGGGAAGCACGCAAGGTTGTGTAATAGATGGAAGGATATGATTAATAAAAAAGGCTTCAGGATAGGCAATATACTTTGTTTTGATCACCTGTTCCACGAGATATTCAACGGTAATGCATCTGTTGTTTTTGAAGTTTCTGTCATAAACCATCAGGATGGTGAGGAAAGAGGGGGTGATGATGATGAAAGCAGTGATGATGATGATGATGATGGTGGTGGAAGCAGTGATGAAGATGTAGGATCAGCCCAGAAGCCTATTGTGATTGAATAAATTTTAGTAGTTTTTATGTTTTTTCAGTTAATGTGGGATGTTTGTTTCTCTTTTTGTTTCATGTGTGTTTTGATTCTTTTTTCAGTTAATGTGATGATCTTTCGTGAACTGTGTTTCTAAGTACTGTGTTTTTAAGTAATATTAAAATGTTTGTTGTTCAATAAGTATAGGACCCTCCAGATCAACCAAAAAAAAGTAGTCTATAAGTGAGAACAAAATGCTGTTATTTTCAACTGCATAACACCATCGCTCCAGCACAAGTACTGGGATTTAGGTTTACAAATATGAGTATAGGACCCTCCAGATCAAAATGTTGTTGTTTTTCAGCTGCATAACACCATGGCTCCAGCATAAGTACAAGGACTAATGTATGTGATAGCAGTTTTTTTATATATGAATAAATATTATTAATTTATGTAATTATGAAAATGTTGCTCATATTCAAAAAACAAAATCTATTGTGCATTTTAAATATTGTAAAAGAGTTCTTATAGTAATTTAACATACAGAATCTTCTAAGATTTTTTATTGACTTGACTTGTCATGTAAAATGACAAAAGAATCTATCTACTTTTGTTCATGTATTGTCAAAACAATACAGAAATGCTGTGGATTTGCAAAGTTAAAGTAGGGAATATTTTGTGGATTTCAATATATTTTTGGAACAGAAGCATGTTCTAATGTATAGAATCTTTCCAGAATCTGTTTGATTTCTTTTTGTGTTGTCAACTGTGTAATATTGTTACTTTAATACAGTTGAAAATCTCAGTTCAATCTTTCCTATATAGATACGACCTATCAAAAAAAAAAGTGATATCTTTTTTACAGAGAAAGATGCAAGGAATCTTTGCAGCTTTTTTTGAGTTACAATGTCAGCTAAAATAGAACAAATATTCTTTACATGTTTTTTCTGTTTTTGTTTTCTATAAATTAGACAGTGGTCTTGTTTTTTCACTTGTGCAAAATAAAATATTATTCTAAAAAAAAAAAAAGGAAAAATAACAAAGCATAAAATAAAAGATGGCTTGCAATGATGAAGTAAGAAGACAACAATGGCGCCAGTTGAATAACGATGTTAGGAATTTGAAAAGTGATCTTGAGTTTTTGAAAACTGAGGTATCAGTCGTGAAGAATAACTTGGATGTTTTGTTTGAATTTTTTGTAGCTTTCAGAGAGAAAAACAATAGAGATATGGATCGAATTTTTGACAAACTCTTGGACATTGAATTGCAGAACTTTACAGATTCAACCTCTGGTTCTAGCTCTCGCATTCCTTAGTAATCATTAATATTTTACTGTATTTTTTTATGTGTTTCGCAATGTTCTGTTTTTATGCTTCAATGTGAAGCAAGTGTAATTTATCTTTTCTTCTACTTGAGGATACTTCTTTTGTGTTTTTAGAAGTATCCTTTTAATGTAATTTTTATATTACTGTTAATGAAAATGGCTGTAACTTTGTCTTTGTTTGTGTGTAAAATGCTGTTTATTAAATAATGTTTATATACAGTCCTAGCAATATATGCCCCAGCATTATTTACACCAAGCCCAGGATATTGTTATGGGGCTTTGGGTTAATGTAACACCAAGTCCCAGCATTTTATGCTGGGACAACAGGGGTGATTTTGAAGTCCAACTTTATAAACCCCAGTATTTTATACTGGACAACACACAAAGTAATTCAAAATCGTATTAAACAGTGTGACCCATTGTAAACAGTGTGACTTATCAGAACTTATGACAAAATACACATTATACCTTTTCAGAATTTCTAGAAGTGACTCTTACGAACAAATGCCAATGTATATAAATTCCCACCCATAAAACAGATAGACAGAAATCCAATCTGTCATTTTTGTTATTGAAAGAAAAAAAACGAAATTGTTTTAAATAGTATCTGATCAAAAAGTATCTATGGAGAATGGCCACGGACCATCTAATGGCGACATACCATCCAATGGAAGACAGGTTTTGCAAAATGGTCATGCATCATCAACTCAAAGGCATGTTACTAACTTGGCTTCAATACCAAGAGACCTCTGTTGGCGTTTGGAATATCTGAAGAAGGAGGTGGAATCCTTGAACGAATTCAAAAAGAAATGTGAAGATGAGTTGTGGAATTTAAGGTACACGCAGCGACAATATTATGAAAAACTGATGGAATTGCTTAAGGTGATGGCAGATCCCCTGCAATTGCACAATGGAGGGCCAGGGGAGGCCGTGTTTAGGAATTATGGAGAATAAACAATGTTTTAATTTGATTTATTATCTATTGTTGTTCTTTCACATATTAGGAATTTTTTTTACATGTATTTAAAAATGCAAACAGACAGCCTTAACATTTGTGTCAGACAAGTGCAATTTATCTTTTTTTGTACTTGAGGATACTTCTTTTGTGTTTTTAGAAGTATGCTTTTATGTAATTTTTATTAAATTGGCTGTAAGTTTTGCCTTTTGTGTTGTATGTAAAATGTTGAGTCTTAAATAATGTTTATGTCTAGTCCTAGCAATACATGCCTCAGCATTTCTGATTAGAACTTCCTGGCAAAAACCCTTCTCTTCCATACCATACGCGTTTAATTTGCATCGTCCAGACGAATTTTGAGTTCCTCTTTTCTTCCCCCCCCCCCTCCCCCCAATATTTTGTCGGGAGTGGACCATTTCCATTAGTAGGTATTTTAGGTGACAAGTAACAACTCTTGTGTTGATAAATGTAGTATAGCTACAGGATATTGTAATGGGACTTCGCATCAACGTAATACTAAGTCCCAGCATTTTAATGATGGACAACAGGGGGGGTGATTTTGAATAGCTACAGGATATTGTAATGGGACTTTGCTTCAACGTAATGCTAATCCGCAGATTTTTATGCTGGGGCCAGTAGTTTAAGGCACATGGGTGCTCAAGCTTTTTATCCTGAGACGTTATTGTAAATATAGAAGTTGTTCCAGTTTTTAAGAGTGTGTCAGCAAATATCTCGGGTACCAGCATTTTATCAGGATAACATTGGCATACGAGAAGACCTCGAACTGGAAGAAACATAGGGAAGAACATAGAAACACAGCTTTTTTGACTACATTTATAGTGATATTTAATCTATATACATATTCTCTTTGACCATAACAGTTGAACAAAAGTTAGTAACTCCTAGCCTATAAATAAGGCTTTTCAGTTGAAGCAAACAACAAGATTGCAACTAATTTATTTTTTCATCCAAACAATAATATGGAGGACGATCGTTGGGAAGAACTAGGCAGTTTCACTATGGAAATAACAAAATCATACTTCCAAAGAGATGATTTTGTATGTTAAAAAATTACCAAATTATTTTTTATGTTTTTGTTCATCTAATTTTTCAATATTTTTTTTGTATTAACTGTGAAAGTTTATTTTTTCAGATCTTTCCAGAGAGTTGGAAAGAGAAGCTGCCAAAGGTCAAAGGAAGTGCACTTTTACTTTGTGAAAATGATGACACTGATTATGAAATGAAGTTCAAGGCTGGGAAGAGACACTCAAGGTTGTGCAATGGATGGAAGAAGATGCTTCAGCGTAAAGGCTACAGACTGGGTGATATGCTTCGGTTTAATCACATTGTTCATGAGGTTTACAACGGTGTTGCCACTATGGTTTTTGAAATTTCATTAGTAGGCCACCGCAATGATGATGATGATGATGATGATGATGATGATGATGATGATGATGATGATGATGATGATGATGATGATGATGATGATGATGATGATAATGATGATGACGACGATGATAATGATGGCAGCAGTGACGAAGATGTAGGATCAGCCCAGAAGCCTATTGTGATTGAATAAGTTTTAGTAGTTTTTATGTTTTTTCAGTTAATGTGGGGATGTTTGTTTGTGTTTTTATTTCATCTGTATTTATAAGTTTTTGAGCAGTGCATGAATTATGAACAATCCTTTTTCGTATTATGAACTGTGTTTCTAAGTACTGTATTTTTATTATTTAAGTAAGATCAAAATGTTTGTTGTTCAATAAGTAAAAAAACTAGAAAATAGATAAATTAAGTCAACTATTTTGCACAGCAACAAATGAAAAGTGTATTATATATAATAATCCTTGTTAAAGAATACAGAAGAAGTAAAATTTTTTTAAAAAAATAGTTCTCTATAAGTAAATAGTCCTGTTTGACTTCAGATTTGTTGCGACTGGATGAAAATAGAGAAGAATGGTCTTCTATCTATCTAGTGACGACGGGATTCCTAACTGAAAAAAAAAAATAACACAGCAGCTTTGTGTGTTGAATTGCACTAAAATAGAATTAAAAAATAAAATGCAAATAGAGAGACATACCTATTGTTTTTATTGGGAGTTATGTTTATTTGAATATGGTTGAAGTACTGGAGTGTGTCTGCAGGATGTCCTGTTGTGTCCACGCTTTCTACATATCCCACATTGTTTCCCCTTTTGTCTCACATATTTTGCAGTCCAGACAAATCTTTTCTCCTACCTTCTACCTACCTTAAGTTTGAAATCTGGGGGTTTTGTTATCTCTTCTTTAATGCTATCAGGTACAACCCATGATTCTTCATGTCCAACGGTGTTGATTTCCACTTCATACTGTTTTAACCATGTTTCTCTTTTATACCATATAGAGCAATAATCCGACTTGTTTAGGTGCACTCTGTCTATGGCAGCAAGTGCATGTTCACAAGGCATTTCATCTGTAACGACCCTCAAATAGTCGTTACGGGATCCGGGACCTCGATTTGCATGTCGACAGTCCCAAAAGCTTCGTTAGGTCATTTATGACCCTTCTGTGAAATCTGAGTCGAAACGGAGTCCGTTTGATAGGTTTTCGAGAAAAGGATCCGTTTATGAAATTCCGGAAAGGAATTTGGGGTTTCGATAGGTCGTTTTGAGTAAACGAACCCCGATGGAAAATCCGAGTGCACCGTTAGGTCCGTCTCGTCATTTATGATATGTAGCAACCTTCAAAATTGAAAACGGACCTCGTTTGATAGGACTTTTGATAAAGTCCCCGTTTCGAAAGTTTAAAAGAGTTAAAAGAGGTTTCCGAGCTCGATTTGAGTAAATGAGCTCCGATGAGAGATCCGAAAGTTCTGTTAGGTTCGTATAGTCATTTGTGACTTGTAGCAACTTTCGGAATTGGATTCCGAGGTCGTTTGGTTAAATTTTGCTATTTTGGCGAAAGTCGAAAATTGAACCTTTGCCGTGAGACCCACTTTTTGAGTTCTGGATGTCCGAATTGAGTTCCGTCTTGACGAGCATGTCACCCAAGTATTTTATGACTTGTGTGCAAAATTTGGGATCATTCCGAGCTTCGTAGGGTCCCGTTTTTCCCCTAAAACAGTAGAAAATCTAGTGCGACTTTTCTGTTCTGTTTTGGCGCAAACAGCCGGATAAAAGCTGATTTTTTGGCAAATCCGTAAGGAATTAGGAAAAACTCAAAACATGAAAGTTGTAGCCCTTTGAGCTGTGGTTCTAATGGCACTGATTTCAGGTCATTTGAACATTCCTATCAAAAGTTATGATTTTTTCAAAAGAAACTGTCACAGAGGCAAAAAAAAAAAAACTGCTATAAAAAGGCCATTTCGGGCCATTTCGGTTCATAACTTATAAAAATCATTTGGTGAGCTCTTGAGGCGATTTTTGGGTATTTCTTGAAGACCCAATCATACTTACACTTAAGGTAAGCCCTTTCAATCCATCTTTATGTTGATTAACACAAGAATCAAAGGGTTGATTCTTGGAAATGGGTTAGAACCCTAGATTCTTAAGAATTGGGGAAGGACATCGAGCAAGGCTCGCATGTGGAATCTAAGTGTACTTTTGGACTCACGGGAGCGTGGGGAGTCCGGAAAAGTACATTTTGTAAATTTAGGGCTCGGCCTACCCGGGGGCATTTTGGTAATTTTTACCCTAAGATGCCTATAGGCTTAAATAGCTATAATTGAGCACTCATATGTGCTATATCTTGTCTTAATAGACCTAGTGGAGAGTCCTTCGCGGACAAGGCGAGCGGGAAAGGAGATTCTTCCCGGCATTTGAGCCTGAATTTCGAGGTAAGTGAGACTTGACCTCTATTGTGCTTGTGGACTCTTCCTTCATGCTAGTATGCTTCATGTAGGCATATATATACCTAAAAATGGTTAGGATTAATGATGTGAATTACTTGCTATTATTGTTTGTTATAAATAGCGAGATTGTGACTCGACCGAGGTATGTGCCGGTCTAAACGCTACGTCGAGGTAGCTTTAATTTATATCGTAGTAACGCTTGCTACGCCATGCTTAGATAGCAAGAACTTGGGACATGACCGAGGATGTTGCCGGCATGTCATGATAAATGTCTTGCCGAGGATTTTGCCGGCTTTTGTATGATATTGGTACTTGATTTGTTTACGTGCCGGGTTGGGTAGTGCTGTCTATACGTAACCTTGGGTTGGACGACATGGGAGTAGGGATTGTACCCCCAAACTGTGGTCGGGTTAACCTTCGCCTTACGTTCAGCTAGCATAACCAACCTGGGTTACGGTGACTGTGAAATATTATCGTTATTAATATTTCTGTTATTATTTCTGTTATTGTTATTAATGTCGTGGATATTAATACTGTTAGAGGGACACTTGACAGGGGGTGTGGTGTCGCCTATACTATGAGATGTGTCACACTTGACAGGGGGTGTGGTGTGGACACTTGATCTTTGAGATGTGACACACTTGACAGGGGGTGTGGTGTGGTCACTTGATTTATTGAGATACGACGCACTTGACAGGGGGTGTGGTGCGATCGTAGACAGATTTGAGATGAGCCAACGACTACGGGTCGTTGGTCTACTTATTCATGATTGTGATAGTGACTTCGGGTCACGGTATATGGTTGATACTTAGTAGTAGTGTTGCTAGTCCATCGTAGGTCTAGGTTAGTCGGCACGGGAGTAGAGATTGGACCTCCAAACCGCCGCTGAGTTGACCTATGCCTTACGTTGGATGGGCATAATCCTTGAGACTTCTGGTTACTACTTGTGTGTATGGAATGTGTTACATCTATTTGTGATTTCACTACTTTATTGTATGATTACTATAGTATGTTGTTGCTTATGATGCATGTAGCGACTTGTCCGGTAAGGGTACCTTAGCGGGCCTGTCGGTGATCTTACTGGGCTTCGGCTCATAACTTACTCTGCTACGTGCGCAGGTCCTTCATCCAGTCAGCAGCCCGGACGTTAGCGGTTCCCGAGGCTTCTGAGACTTTTGATTGAGGTGAGCCGACCACACAGACCGTGGTGGCATACCGCCGGAGACTCTTAGAGATAGGACTCAGATTTCTTTGATGTATATTCATACTTTATTGAGTCACTCTTAGAATGCTCCAATTCTTTTGTGGATATATTCTTTTGGACTTCACACTTTTATATTTATATATCCATTTATGATCTTTTCACATTATTGTTCTTTTCTGCATCTTGTTTCATTGGTTCGCCTAGGCAAATGTTGTTTATGTGCCATTACGAGCCCTTGGAAATTGGGTCGTGACAGTTTGGTATCAGAGCCCTAGGTTCTAATTCGAGTCCTAGGAGTCTTGGAGCAGTGTCTGAGTAGAGTCTTGCTTATGGGTATGTTGTCGACCATACTTATGAGCGGGAGGCTACAAGGGCATGTTAGGAAATGTTTTCCCTTCGTTTCATCTCTATTCGTGCTGAGTAGCTTATATAGGTGCTGACCCTTTTTCGTGTAATTTATCAGATGGAGAGGACGCGAGCATCCTCAGCCAGGAGGGGTGCATCTTCTACACCCGCGTCTGCGGGAGAGCCATTAGCACCTACGCAGCCGCCAGCTACTAAGAAGACTCGGGCAGGTCGCCCGTCAGCCACTAGGCAGGACACAGCTATCCCTGCGGTGTCCGCAGCGACTCTGTCAGCATCTATTCCCCCTGTGCCTGCTGTTGTGCCAGGCACCGTTGTGATCTCTTCAGAGGAGTATATGAGACTGATGGCCTTGTCTAGCCATCAGGTCCCTGTCAGAGATGATGTTGCAGCTCCTGTTTCGGCTCCTCAGCCGACCACACCTGTTATGAGCACGCCTACTTCTAAGGCTGCTCCTGATCATATTGCCCAGCCTTCTGCTTCTGCTCCTCAGGCAGGTCCTGTTATTTCTACTCCTCCTATGGGCACTGAGGAGGTTGCCAGGAGGATAGAGTCATTCATGAAGCTTCAGCCTCCAGAGTTCGACGGTACCTCAGCTACATGTACTGCCCAGAGGTACATTCAGAAGTGTGAGAAGATTTTGACAGTTCTTGGTACTAGAGACACCTTAGGGGTGCAGTGTGCTTCTTTCAGATTATCGGGAGATGCGGAGACATGGTGGGTCTCCATGATGCGGCAGAGGTCTAGTGACCTCCCTCCTTTGTCTTGGGCTGAGTTCGTGTCTATGTTCATGAGCAGGTTCGTGCCCCAGAGTCAGCACGATGCTTAGAGGCGCGAGTTTGAGAGGTTGAGGCAGGGAAACCTGTCTGTTTCAGAGTATGACACCAGGTTCTTGTGGTTGTCTCAGTTTGCGCCGGCTATGGTGGCTCAGGAGAGGGACAAGGTCCTCCGGTTTGTTGAGGGTCTTCATCCCCGCTTGCAGGTAGCTGTTGCCCCTGATATGGGCAACAAGTCATATTTTGAGATAGTTGATGTGGCGCGGCGGATGGAGGATATCTTCGCCAGGGCTGACGCGGAGAGGGCGGCCAAGAGGTCGCGTCAGTCTGGTGGGTATAGTGGATCCGCTCAGAGGGGTCAGGGTCATCAGGGCCGTTCTCAGTCTAGGCCCCAGGCTGCTGCTTTGCCTGCCCAGGATTTTTCTTCAGAGACCCCGAGGCCTCAGTCATCCTAGAGGCGGTGTGGCTCTTCGCAGTCTGGTCCGCCGCAGTGCGGGAGGTGCCATCAGAGGCATCATGGGAGGTGTTCGTCTGGAGGTGGTCGTGGCAGAGGTGGTAGAGGCGGTAGAGGAGGTAGAGGTGATGGATGTTTTGAGTGTGGGTCTCTAGAGCACTATGTCAGGAGTTGCCCTTATGTTTCATCAGGTCGCCAGGGATCCGCAGCTATGGTACCATCTGGTCCTTAGGCCGCCAGGCCCGTTTCTCAGACTCCTCCTAGACAGCAGTCTCAGAGAGCTCCGGGTTCAGGAGGCTCGGCGCAGGTCTATGCTATGACTCGTCAGGATGCTGAGGCATCCAATGATGTCATCACAGGTATTATTTCTGTCTGTGGCCGCGATGCTTATGCTCTTATTGATCCGGGGTCTACCTATTCGTATGTGTCGCCGGGATTTGCCCCTTGCTTGGGCAGGGATCTGGTCTTCTTAGATGATCCCTTTATGGTTGCCACCCCTGTCGGGTCTTCTATATGTGTAGATAGGGATTATCGGCAGTGTATGATCTCCATCTGTGGTGTAGAGTCCTTAGTGGACCTGATGCTGCTCGATATGTCTGATTTCGACGTCATTATGGGCATGGATTGGCTGGCTTCCTGTCATGCGACTTTGGATTGCCATGCCAAGTCCGTGACGATCGGGGCAGAGGGTGAGTCTCGGGTTGTATGGAGAGGTTCCAGGCCTTCTCCGAAGAGTAGGATCATTTCTTTCTTGGAGGCGCAGAGGATGATATCTAGTGGGTGCGAGGGATATATTGCTTCAGTTCGGGATGTCCGGGCAGAGGAGTTATCCCTTGATAGAGTTCCGGTTGTTTGTGAGTATCCGGATGTGTTTCCTGATGATTTGCCGGGTTTGCCGCCTATGCGGGAAATAGAGTTTTGCATTGATCTATTGCCAGGCACTCAGCCTAAATCTATTCCCCCGTATCGTATGGCTCCTGTTGAGTTAAGGGAGCTGAAGGAGCAGATTCAGGATTTGCTCGATAAGGGCTTCATTAGGCCCAGTGTGTCTCCATGGGGTGCCCCGGTATTATTTGTGAAGAAGAAGGATGGCTCTATGCGGATGTGTATTGATTACCGGCAGCTGAATAAGGTTACTATCAAGAATAGGTATCCTTTGCCGCGTATTGATGATTTGTTTGATCAGCTTCAGGGTGCTACCTTCTTCTCGAAGATTGATTTGAGGTCGGGGTATCATCAGTTGAGGATTCGGTCCGAGGACGTTTGTCCAAGACTGCTTTTCGTACCCGATATGGCCACTATGAGTTTCTGGTGATGTCTTTCGGGCTTACGAATGCCCTAGCTGCTTTCATGGATCTGATGAACCGAGTGTTCAAGGCCTACCTTGACTCCTTCGTCATTGTGTTTATCGATGATATTTTGATTTATTCGAGGAGCAGGGAGGAGCATGAGCAGCATTTGAGAGTTGTTCTTCGGACTCTGAGGGATCAGCAATTGTATGCCAAATTCTCCAAGTGTGAATTTTGGCTCAGTTCTGTATCTTTCCTAGGTCAAGTGGTGACCAAGGATGGGGTGTGTGTTGATCCGAAGAAGATAGAGGCCGTTCAGAGTTGGCCTAGGCCTACTTCTCCTACAAAGATTCGGAGTTTCTTAGGCTTGGCAGGTTATTATCGGCGGTTCGTCGAGGGGTTTTCTTCTATTTCAGCACCTCTGACGAAGTTGACCCAGAAGAATGTTCCTTTCCTATGGTCCGATGCCTGTGAGTCTAGCTTTCAGAAGCTTAAGACTCTGTTGACTTCAGCGCCAGTGTTGGCCTTGCCTAGTGGATCCGGGGGATTCACCGTATATTGTGATGCTTCGGGTGTTGGCCTGGGTAGCGTTCTGATGCAGGAGGGTAAGGTGATAGCTTATGCCTCGAGACAGCTGAAGGTCCATGAGAAGAATTATCCTGTCCATGATTTGGAGCTGTTAGCTGTCGTGTTTGCACTGAAGTTGTGGAGGCACTATCTTTATGGCGAGCCATGTGAGATATTCACCGATCATAAGAGTCTCCAGTACTTGTTCACTCAGAAGGACTTGAACGGGAGACAGCGCCGCTGGTTAGAGCTGCTGAAGGATTATGATCTTTCTATCCGGTATCATCCCGGAAAGGCTAATGTTGTAGCCGATGCCTTGAGTAGGAAGTCCATGGGTAGCCTCGCCTATCTTGATGCTGATATGAGGCCGTTGGCCCGTGAGTTGCAGGCTTTGTCCATTAGTGGGGTTCGGTTTGATGATTCTGTTCCAGGCCGGGTGCTTGCATATGTGGGGTCTCAGTCGTCTTTAGCTTCCCAGATTCGGGAAAGGCAGTTCGAGGATCCTTATCTGAGAGATCTCCGGGACAGGGTCCTGAGTGGGGGAGTGTCCTCGTTCGTGATTGGTGATGATGGTGCTTTGCGGCTTAACGGCCGGGTATGTGTTCCAGCCATTGTGGAGCTGAGGCAGATGATTTTGGCAGAGGCTCACAGTTCGAGATATTCCATTCATCCGGGTACTGCGAAGATGTATCATGATTTTCGAGAGCTGTATTGGTGGAAAGGGATGAAGAGGGATGTTGCTGATTATGTATCTCGGTGTTTGAATTGCCAGCAGGTGAAGTATGAGCACCGGAGGCCAGCCGGGGTGACCCAGTCTATGCCCATTCCCGGGTGGAAGTGGGAGCAGATCACTATGGATTTCGTAGTTGGTTTGCCGCTGACCGTGGGTAAGCATGATTCGGTGTGGGTAGTAGTTGATCGACTGACGAAGTCGGCTCACTTCATTCCAGTGAGGACTACTTATACCTCGGAGCGTCTGGCTCGTATCTTCATTGAGAAGATTGTGAGATTGCATAGTGCTCCTGTTTCTATCATTTCTGACCGAGGTGCTCAGTTCACAGCTCAGTTTTGGAGATCTTTTCAGAGAGAGCTGGGTACTCGGGTCGATCTCAGCACTGCATTTCACCCGCAGACTGATGGCCAGTCTGAGCGGACCATTCAGATCCTCGAGGATATGTTGAGGGCGTGTGCTATTGATTTTGGAGGCCATTGGGATAGCCATTTGCCGCTAGCAGAGTTTGCGTATAATAATAGCTATCAGGCTTCTATCCAGATGGCTCCGTTTGAGGCATTGTATGGTCGGAGATGTCGCTCGCCTATCAGTTGGTTCGAGTCTGGTGAGGTCCAGGTGTTGGGGCCCGATTTGGTGCAGCAGACCTTAGATAAGGTCCGGGTTATTCAGGATCGACTCCGCACGGCTCAGAGCCGGCAGATATCGTATGCAGATCGGAGGCGAAGAGATCTTGAGTTCATGGTTGGGGACCGGGTATTCCTCAGAGTGTCGCCCATGAAGGGTGTTATGAGATTTGGGAAGAAAGGCAAGCTCAATCCTAGGTTCATTGGGCCTTTTGAGATATTGGAGCGCGTTGGCGCCGTTGCTTATAGACTGGCTTTGCCTCCCTCTCTGTCTGTTCATCCGGTGTTCCATGTGTCCATGCTCCGGAAGTATGTTCACGATCTGTCTCATGTGATCGATATGGCTTCCGTGGAGGTAGATGGCGACTTAGCTTATTCGGAGGAGCCTATTGCTATTGTGGCTAGAGAGGTCCGTAAGATGAGATCGAAGGTGATCCCGCTTGTGAGAGTTCAGTGGGGGCATCACTCCATTGCCGAGGCCACTTGGGAGCTTGAGTCCGAGATGCGTGAGAGGCATCCGCGCTTGTTCGATGATTCAGGTATGAAATCCTTGTATTTTCTAAGCCTGAATTTGCATTTTTAAGTTTTATTGATTTCGGGTGGTACCGAGGGGTCCTCGAAATCCATGCTAGCTCCGTGGCTAGTGTGTGGATCCTACCTTAGACTTACGCTAGTCCGAGGACGGCCGAGAGTCTAAGTGGGGGAGAATGTAACGACCCTCAAATAGTCGTTACGGGATCCGGGACCTCGATTTATGTGTCGACAGTCCCAAAAGCTCCGTTAGGTCATTTATGACCCGTCTGTGAAATCTGAGTCGAAACGGAGTCCGTTTGATAGGTTTTCGAGAAAAGGATCCGTTTATGAAATTCCGGAAAGAAATTTGGGGTTTCGATAGGTCGTTTTGAGTAAACGAACCCCGATGGAAAATCCGAGCGCACCGTTAGGTCCGTGTCGTCATTTATGATATGTAGCAACCTTCAAAATTGAAAACGGACCTCGTTTGATAGGACTTTTGATAAAGTCCCCGTTTCGGAAGTTTAAAAGAGGTTTCCGAGCTCGATTTGAGCAAATGAGCTCCGATGAGAGATCCGAAAGTTCCGTTAGGTTTGTATAGTCATTTTTGACTTGTAGCAACTTTCGGAATTGGATTCCGAGGTCGTTTGGTTAAATTTCGCTATTTTGGCGCAAGTCGAAAATTGAACCTTTGCCGTGAGACCCACTTTTTGAGTTCTGGATGTCCGAATTGAGTTCCGTCTTGACGAGCATGTCACCCAAGTATTTTATGACTTGTGTGCAAAATTTGGGATCATTCCGAGCTTCGTAGGGTCCCGTTTTTCCCCTAAAACAGTAGAAAATCTAGTGCGACTTTTCTGTTCTGTTTTGGCGCAAACAGCCGGATAAAAGCTGATTTTTTGGCAAATCCGTAAGGAATTAGGAAAAACTCAAAACATGAAAGTTGTAGCCCTTTGAGCTGTGGTTCTAATGGCACCGATTTCAGGTCATTTGAACATTCCTATCAAAAGTTATGATTTTTTCAAAAGAAACTGTCACAGAGGCAAAAAAAAAAAAAACTGCTATAAAAAGGCCATTTCGGGCCATTTCGGTTCATAACTTATAAAAATCATTTGGTGAGCTCTTGAGGCGATTTTTGGATATTTCTTGAAGACCCAATCATACTTACACTTAAAGGTAAGCCCTTTCAATCCATCTTTATGTTGATTAACACAAGAATCAAAGGGTTGATTTTTGGAAATGGGTTAGAACCCTAGATTCTTAAGAATTGGGGAAAGACATCGAGCAAGGCTCGCATGTGGAATCTAAGTGTACTTTTGGACTCACGGGAGCGTGGGGAGTCCGGAAAAGTACATTTTGTAAATTTAGGGCTCGGCCCTACCCGGGGCATTTTGGTAATTTTTACCCTAGGATGCCTATAGGTTTAAATAGCTATAATTGAGCACTCATATGTGCTATATCTTGTCTTAATAGACCTAGTGGAGAGTCCTTCGCGGACAAGGCGAGCGGGAAAGGAGATTCTTCCCGGCATTTGAGCCCGAATTTCGAGGTAAGTGAGACTTGACCTCTATTGTGCTTGTGGACTCTTCCTTCATGCTAGTATGCTTCATGTACGCATATATATACCTAACAATGGTTAGGATTAATGATGTGAATTACTTGCTATTATTGTTTGTTATAAATAGCGAGATTGTGACTCGACCGAGGTATGTGCCGGTCTAAACGCTACGTCGAGGTAGCTTAAATTTATATCGTAGTAACGCTTGCTACGCCATGCTTAGATAGCAAGAACTTGGGACATGGCCGAGGATGTTGCCGGCATGTCATGATAAATGTCTTGCCGAGGATTTTGCCGGCTTTTGTATGATATTGGTACTTGATTTGTTCACGTGCCGGGTTGGGTAGTGCTGTCTATACGTAACCTTGGGTTGGACGACATGGGAGTAGGGATTGTACCCCCAAACTGTGGTCGGGTTAACCTTCGCCTTACGTTCAGCTAGCATAACCAACCTGGGTTACGGTGACTGTGAAATATTATCGTTATTAATATTTCTGTTATTATTTCTGTTATTGTTATTAATGTCGTGGATATTAATACTGTTAGAGGGACACTTGACAGGGGGTGTGGTGTCGCCTATACTATGAGATGTTTCACACTTGACAGGGGGTGTGGTGTGGACACTTGATCTTTGAGATGTGACACACTTGACAGGGGGTGTGGTGTGGTCACTTGATTTATTGAGATACGACGCACTTGACAGGGGGTGTGGTGCGATCGTAGACAGATTTGAGATGAGCCAACGACTACGGGTCGTTGGTCTACTTATTCATGATTGTGATAGTGACTTCGGGTCACGGTATATGGTTGATACTTAGTAGTAGTGTTGCTAGTCCATCGTAGGTCTAGGTTAGTCGGCACGGGAGTAGAGATTGGACCTCCAAACCGCCGTTGAGTTGACCTATGCCTTACGTTGGATGGGCATAATCCTTGAGACTTCTGGTTACTACTTGTGTGTATGGAATGTGTTACATCTATTTGTGATTTCACTACTTTATTGTATGATTACTATAGTATGTTGTTGCTTATGATGCATGTAGCGACTTGTCCCGCAAGGGTACCTTAGCGGGCCTGTCGGTGATCTTACTGGGCTTCGGCTCATAACTTACTCTGCTACGTGCGCAGGTCCTTCATCCAGTCAGCAGCCCGGACGTTAGCGGTTCCCGAGGCTTCTGAGACTTTTGATTGAGGTGAGCCGACCACACAGACCGTGGTGGCATACCGCCGGAGTCTCTTAGAGATAGGACTCAGATTTCTTTGATGTATATTCATACTTTATTGAGTCACTCTTAGAATGCTCCAATTCTTTTGTGGATATATTCTCTTGGACTTCACACTTTTATATTTATATATCCATTTATGATCTTTTCACATTATTGTTCTTTTCCGCATCTTGTTTCATTGGTTCGCCTAGGCAAATGTTGTTTAGGTGCCATTACGAGCCCTTGGAAATTGGGTCGTGACATCATCCATCTGGAACTTGAGGCATTGACATTCTTTCTTCTTCAAACAAACAATGAATTCTCTCCCTTCATCTGTTACTTTAAAGCTTTGATCCGTAGTCCGGTCAACCTGTAAAAATGTAATGTATAAGACTACTTGACTACTTTTTTATTTAGTAAAAAGAAAAATAAATAAATAACTAGCATAACAAATATAATGCTGCAATTTACTGGATTCCCTGCTTTTGCATACCATGTAGTCCCAGAACAAAACCTGGGACTTCATGAATTATCATTGACATAACACAAATCACATCCAAAAATAACTGTATTAGTTGATATACTCACATTCATTCTATATGCTTTTTTTTTTCAATTCATCATCTGTCCATTTTGATGTTGCAAAGAAAATGTCCTGCGCACTCTTCCATCTCTCATAAAACCAGGTCTGTAGCTTGTTCATTATGTTGTCCACCATTGACAGTATTGATTTTCCCCGAGCATGTAACAGAGCATTATTCATGCCACAATATTTGATGTCATCATGTCATATCTTCAATTTCGACAGCAAGATCTAGTCCATCTCTCTAGTGGTTCTTCCATGAGGTAATCATAGGTTGCCCTATCCGTTTCTTTCATTTGGTTCATGTCTGTTTTAAACTCTGCAATCGTGTAGACTCGACATGCACTATTGAATATACTTATCACTGCAGGACTCACGTTCCTTTTGTTAAGGTTCCTTTCCAGATGATATACACAGATCCCATGTGCACATTCAGGATATACATTTGTAATCCCATTTGCAATTGCAGGATTACGATCTGAAAGGAACAGTAAATTCTCACGGCAACCAAATGCAATGCGCAACTGCCTAAAGAACCAATTGTATGCCAGATTATTTTCTGAGTCCACAACTCCAAAGGCAAGTGGGAAGATTTGGTTATTTGCATCTTTCGTCACTGCAACCAATAGTGTGCCTGAATATCTCCCCTTGAGGAATGTTCCATCGACAACTATCATAGGTCTAAAATATTTCCAGCCTTTGATAGATGCCGCACAAGCAAAAAACATATATTTGAACCTGGATAATAGAATTGCAGTGTTATCAGTGAATTGCATGTTAAAATTTTTGAGTCTCAGGTTCTAGTACTGGAACCCTACTTATACATAATTACCACGTCACAGCATTTTGTGACGGGGACTCCAACAAATAACAGTGCAGTCTCACAGGCTTTTTTTAATCAGCATTTGTGGAATTCTACCCAATAATATATAAGTACACATTATTTATTTTTTTACCTGTTCTCACCATCTCTTTGAAGAGCAACGTGTGAGCCTGGATTGATGTCTCTTAGCACATATAAATATGCTGGTAACTTCTAAAAGTTCTCCTCGGGCGTCCCTCTAATTAAAGACTCTCCTTCTTTTATAGCACGCCATGCCTTATTATAAGAGATTACAACTCCCATTTTCCTTCTAATCTCTGCAACAACAAAATTAGGCTTAACAGGATAATTATCGTCTCTCAGATTCTCAACTATCTGATCTCGAACAATCTTTGACGTAGCATGTTTTTGGTCGCTTTTTCTATCATCCACTGAGCAAGTGTGATTCTTCTCAAACTTCAATATTTTGAACAGTGTGGACTGTTTAATTCTTCAAGATCGAACACTCCACTCACATTTTTCATTCATGCACGCCGGTGAATATCTCGTTGTGCTTGATCTCACAACCTTGAATTCAAAATGGTGTGCAATTGCACTTGTCTGGAAACATTTAGTGACACACTGTTTGTTTAAAAAAATTGATCCAACCTTGACGTCATCCAAATCTGTATTTTCTTTTAGTATTGGACGAGGAGATTCTCTTATTTTGTTCCTTGAATACCTTTTTCTCTTTTTTTCAGCACTTGATGTCTCAGAAAGTTGAAGATTTACAAACTGTTGTTCTGTGTTTTCAGCATGCATTAACTGTTGATCTGCTGCTACAGCTTCGACAGACGGAGGTGTTAAAACTATCACTTCAAAAGCATCATCGTTGTCTATTTGCATTATCATTTGCCCTTCAGCATAATCAACTCTCTCAGACTGTGGAGATCGTTGTGTAATGTCAACTATGAAACGTCTACTCCTATACTCGGAATTGTTCTTCATCAAGTGTAAACAGCTGATTAAATAATCGGTATTTTTTATAAGGACGCCTTTGCTTATTCTAAGTTCCATATCAAACCATATTAATGTCTCAAAATGTTCTTCATCTAAATCTATCTTTTTCCAAAGGTTTTTTCTGAAATCTTCAAATGTATCTGTTTCAGTATGCAGAAAAATCCTTGTCTCATGATCTATGTACTTATAATCTGGTGTCCATTTCCCATTGAATGCAAGAACAATACACTGTTTAGCCATCACCTGTAGTTATAAACACAGTAAAAATACTAAACTAAGTGACAAACAAAGCCACTTGGTAAAATACTCTGTGTGTGTATAATGAAAGCTTAAGAACTGCCAACCTATAAGATAAATATACATTTCCATAGTATAATGGATAATTATACAGGGGAGGGGATTTTTGAAGTGCAGCTTTATATGCTAAAAAATAGCATAGCTACAGGATATTGTAATGGGGCTTTTCTTCAACGTAAGACTAAGCCCCAACATTTAGTGCTGGACAACAGGATATTGTAATGGGAGCTTGCTTCAACGTAACACTAATCCCCAGCATTTAATGATGGAAAACAGGGGGGATATTTTGAAGTGCAGCTCTATATGCTAAAATACATAGCCACAGGATATTGTAATGGGAGCTTGCTTCAACGTAACACTAATCTCCAGCATTTAATGCTGGAAAACAGAGGGGATTTTTTGAAGTGCAGCTCTATATGCTAAAATACATAGCCACAGGATATTGTAATGGGAGCTTGCTTCAACGTAACACTAATCCCCAGCATTTAATGCTGGAAAACAGGAGAGGATATTTTGAAGTGCAGCTCTATATGCTAAAATACATAGCCACAGGATATTGTAATGGGAGCTTGCTTCAACGTAACACTAATCCCCAGCATTTAATGCTGGAAAACAGGGGTGATTTTTTGAAGTGCAGCTCTATATGCTAAAATACATAGCCACAGGATATTGTAATGGGACCTTGCTTCAACGTAACACTAATCTCCAGCATTTAATGCTTGATAACAGGTGATTTTGAAGTGGTAAGCTAAAATATAATCATAGCTACAGGATATTATAACGGGGCTTTGCTTCAATGGAACACAAACCCCCAGCACCTAGTGCTGCATACACTTTTGAATTTAATTCAGATTCATATTAATTATATATAACAGTAAATTCGCGTACAAATGAGATCATAATGACGAATTTTTATTTCAAATCATTGATTTACAGTTACAAACACAAATATATTACCGCAAAATAACTGAAATTCAGCACAGAAACATCACAGAAACTGAGAAAACACAGCTCAAATTACCTTTTATAGTTTGAATTTGAAACTTCCGGAGAGAGACAATGATGATCTGGAGAGTTGAGAGAATGTGTGCTTTGCTCTTTTTTTTTTTTTTTTTACGCGTGATTTGTATTTATTGTTGAGCTGTAGGTTTTTAAGGGTAGTTCAGTAAATTCAATGTATGGGTTGTTTTTAGCGGCAGTAGCCTGTATGTACGTGAGTCATTATTGGCTATTTCTCAACGAATTTTGAAACTGTGGATGGAACTCATTTAACGTGTGTAAAATTGGCTAGTCATCAAATTTTCACGTCTATTATTATATATATATGGAGATTTACAAAAATATACAACCCTAACACCAGATTTACAAAAAATACCGATACTTTACCACTTTACAAAATATACCAATAGTTTTATTTACATAAGATATACAATTTTCAACAAAACAAGATAAATGAAGTTTTCTTCCTCCCCAATCCCACTGCTCCAGATTCAGTGTTTCTGCCGCCGGCCGGCTGCCGGTCGCCGGTGGTCAGTCGCCGGCCGGCGGTGGAAAGTGGCATACAAAGACTATATAAAATAAATTTTTGGATATACAAAGCCTTATTCACATACATATGAAGCACACATACACTTAAATACGACTATATAAAAAAATATACAAATACCAAACCAAAAGTATTCAAAAACATACAAATGAAATACAGAAATACACAAACATACAATAGAAATACAAAAAAAAATTAATTAGACATTTCAAAAGATTTTAAAGTGTTTTATGCGTAAAAATAAACATACACATAAATACAAAAATGTATATACGTATATATATACATAAATACACATCCAAAACAAAAACAAAACAAAAAAAAAAAAGGGGGAGAAGAAGATTGGTGGCAGCAGCTCCGGCCACCACCACCAAACACCAGCAACAACAGATCTGAGATGGGGGAAAGACGGCGGCGCGGGTGATCGCCGGAGATGGAGGGAAAAACGGCGGCGCGGGTGGTTGGGTGGGCGGGTGGAGGGGAAAGAAAGAGAGAGAAATTAGGGTTTTGTGTTAGAGAAGGGAGGGAAATGAAGAAAATAGTATGTATTGTAATATATTTAAAAGTATCGTTATGTATTGTAAATGTTTAAAAGTGTCGTTATTTTTTGTAATTTTGCTAATAGGATTGTCGCGTGTTGTAAATTTTTCATATATTTATTGTTATTATTTCTATTATATATAAGAGACAAACTGTTGTACGACCACAGCTTAAATTTATTGTACTTACTGAATCAGAAATTGTACTACACATTTGTCTGTTTTTCATTGGTCATGTAATTTGTTTGTCTTCTGTTGGAACACGTGGTCATAGCTTTGTTAGTGTGGGACAACTGTATTCCACAACCTTTTCCACTTATATTTTCCATACCTTTTCTTTTTCCCTTTCTTCAAACGTATGACTGATTTACTCTCCATTCTTCATTCTGTTCCACACTCTTTCTTTGATCTGCTACTACAATATCTTCAAAATTGTGGCATTCTCTTTGTTCCAGATTGGTAAGTCTTCCCTTTTTTCAGTTTCTCCGCATGTGGGTTTAGTTCTAGGTTAATATTTTGGTCATTTTGTGTAATCAATCAACCTCTCTCTTTTCATAAGCTACCTGCTAATGAATTTTCCTTTTCTTAGTATTAATTTTAAGCTACTGCATATGTCGCTCAATTTCCATTTTATTGGGTATATATTTGACTTTGGGTATCAATACTTTTCCTGTTTTTCCATAACATTCTCCTGAATTTTTCACTTGCATATCCGTGAATTTGATTCGAATATATGTCTCTTTATGGGTTGATGATTTTAAGTACTTGGATAATGACTTCTGAGGTCTGGTGAGTGAATGTAAATAAATAACTAAGGGTGTAATATTTTAGATGTTCATTAATGCAAAGGTATGGCGTAAAGAAAATACGGCAACTCACTATAAAGGTATGGTATTAAATGTGACAGTTCAACTTGAGGCGAAAAGAAAATGAGGAAGAATGTATTTTCAAGTGCGAACACAGCATAATAGATTCCTTTCATAACTAACTGTTTGGTACACAAGAATTCCAACCTCTGCTTCTTTGATTGCATAAAGCCTATAATTGCGGGTGTATACGCAAGTTCAGTCAAGCGGCTCGAGTCTTCGGTCGGTTCCCGTTCGTCTGATCGTGTTAATGGTTCAACTTGTTCTGTTTTTTTTCCCTGCTTTCATTTGATTTTCAGATTTCAACCGAAAATGACACAACGACTTGGTATACGTGCAATTACACCCGAGACAACTGATTGGACCTGCAAAATTCAAATTGTGGATAAATGTGGACCAAGAATAAGTAAGGACAAAAAGTTAACATATCTGAACATGATCTTCCTGGATGAACAGGCACTTCTACATATTGTCAGTAAACCCGCCATCTCATTACATATGTCTTCATTTATTCATGTTTGTTATGTGTTCTATATCAAATATTTGCAGGAAGTACAAGTAAAAGCATCTATTTATGGTGAAAAGATCCCAAAATTTCTAGAAAAATATAAATTTGAACTATATCACAGCTATCTCATAACGGGAGCACGGGTAAAACCATCAAATATAAAATTTGAAAGAGCATTGCATGAATATGAGTGGGTTATCGATGTAAAGACCATAATTTATCCAATCAAAGAAAAAGATCCTGTTGAAAATGTGTTGTCGCTACCCACAATGCTTACTCTCACATCCTTCGGTGATATCAAGACTATTGACAACAAGAATACAGAAATCGGTACACTTATTTTTATTTTTCTCTATTCACTAAATATGCACTTCCTTTAATACAAATTACCCATTTACTATTTCACAAATTTTTATATTAACTTGAATTGTTGTTGTCACTAGATATACTTGGAATTGTTGTCAATTGTTTTCCACCGAGATATGTTTCAATGAAAAGAAAACTGCAAGAACTCATTGTTATTGATCCTTTGTAAGTGTTTTAGCCAAGCTTCAAGTTATATTATTCTACTGTAAAGAATTCTTTGAAATTACATGTATCCATGTTGTATTAGGAAATAAAAAGGATGCGACTAATATTTAACCATTTTGGTGAAAACAGGAAAGAGGCTTTCACATTCACCATATGGGAGGAAGATATTATTGAAAATGAAGGAGCAAAACTCCTGCGAGATTTCAAGCAATATCCTACCATTCTTGCAAGGCGTATTAGGGTGTCCGACTTTAATGGTACTTCACTTATTTCTCAGAACATCAATATGATTTTACTATCTCTAATATATATTTCGTCGTGTGTAAAGGTAAATCATTTGAAACAAGATTCAACACAACAATACAAATTAATCCACCATATCCACAATATCAGCTATTGCATAAATGGTATTACATTACTTCTGCAACTGTATAATGTAGTTGTTATTCTTATTATTGGTCTTCAGCAGTCCACTCACTTTTATTATGGACAGGGTCATGGAAAACAATGAAATGTTGGCCTCTTTTACTACAAGGAGTACATCTAGATCTAGATCCGGACCTCTGATCTCTGTTCCGGTGGAAGAAAAAATTATTTCACTTGCAAATGCTCAGTCACAACAGGATGTATTTGCAATTTTTATTCAATCATTTTAACATTGGTTATTGTTGTGATAATTATTTACCTCCATCCTCTTAAAATAGGGACACACCTTCTTGATCGAGGCAAAAATATCTATCCCAACCTATCACCAGAATTTCTATATTTTACTGTGTACAAACTGTGGACAAGAAATGAGGATTCATGAGATAAGGGAAGTCGATTGTATGACTTGTAATAAAAAAACACTGCTAACCCCAAGGTAGTTTTTACACTTATTTCACAGTGATGTATATGCCATACTTTTACCAATTTTTCCCTCTATTAAAATATTGTTTTAATTATATACTACCACAGGTGTCGATTTGAAATCAATCTTCAAGATGCATCCGGCTCAGCAATTGGGATAGTTATGGGAACTGATGGAGAGAAAATATTATCCCTTACTACAGCAATGGTTTACGAGATAGTTTCAATAAAGGTACAAAATCTACCTTTAGCTTCAGGTGAAATTTCAACTAACCAACTGTAATTGTTATGTTGTCATCAAAACTAAAATGCTTAATCTACTTGCACTTTCCAGAAAGAATCCCTTCCGATGCAAGATATCCAAAGTCGGCTTACGCACAAACTGTTCAAAATCCAGGCAAAAAAATTATTGTCGCGCACTCCTGCCGCATCTGGAAAATTGTATATTCTCTCATGTGCTGAAACTTCAAACGCTCTCAATCCTAGCCCCGAGCCATCCTTGAATGACATTAGTGAAGCTAGCAAGAGAAAGAAAGAATGTCTTCAGTCATCTGATGAAGATATAGAAATTCCAGCTGAACAGAGTCAATCATTGAAGATGAAAAAGAAAATTGAGACAACAACTCCACTTAAGACAAGATGAAGGTCACTTTTGACTTTTTGGCTTGTATATACATGATGAAGGTAAATAAATATGGTTGGCTTTCACTACATGTTTTGATACTGTATACATGACACATCTGAATATAGGCTGATGAATGGCTAAGCAAAGTAAAAGTTGCTTCCGAGCAAACCACGTGTTACTGCACATATACTCTAGATACATTTTGGATTCTTTGGTACCATAACTTTTTGCTTACTGTTATTATTTCATGATGGATCGAGTTGCTTTATCTTTGTTCTGTACATCTGCTTTCTCTCGAGTTTATTCTGCAACCATTTCTCTCTTTTTTCCGGATTAGGCTTCTATTTCCTCTGTTTCTTCATGGTGACCATGTAAGTGCTTATGATTTTGAATAAGTCTTCCCTCTTTTTCAATTTTTCCGCATGTGGGTTTAGTTCTAGGTTAATATTTTGGTCATTTTGTGTAATCAATCAACCACTCTCTTTTCATAAGTTCCTTTTCTTAGGTATTAATTTTAAGCTACTGCATATGTCGCTCAATTTTCATTTTATTGAGTATATATTTGACTTTGGTTATCAATACTTTTCCTGTTTTTCCATAACATTCTCCTGAATTTTTCACTTGCACGTCCGTGAATTTGGTCCTAATATATGTCTCTTTATGGGTTGATGATTTCTCAATTTTAACAGTGTTGTTCCTTTTCCCTTTTCGGTGTGAGTTTGTCATTTACTTGATATCATTCACTGATCCTTCCATATTTTTCCAACTTATCGAAAACAATCATACAGGTCTTCCTCTCAATTAAAATAGAAGATACCACCCATGAAGCTTTTGTTCCTCAAAATTGAAATCCCTAAATTCAATTTAAAAAGGTACTTTGTCCATGTTTTTGTGTCTAGCTTTAATTTCCAATTAATCTTCATATTTAGAATGTTGCAAATTTAGATTTTCAAGGAGGTGATGAGTTGAGACTATATGTTTGAGTGACTTTTTTTCTTAAATCATTTTGACGTAGTTAACATGTTACATTCAATTGCTAGCTCTCTATTTTGCAAGTTATTTAGTGCAATCTTTATTTGTTTATTTATTTATTGTCTTTGTGGGTAGTCACAAATTTTATTGGCCTTCCCATTTGAAGACATGCGCTCCTTTTATGCTTCACACCAGGTTGTTCTGGTTAGACGATTCCTCAAAATATTTTTCAGCTTCTAGAGTGATGGAAGTTCTGATTTGGCGTAGTTGTACATATCAGTTTAGGCACCTTTGAAATTTATCCTAAGTTGAAAGTTTTCTTGTGGTATATACCAGGTAACCTGATTCCTAACTGCAGTAAGTAACCTGACTACTAATTGTATGAGTCAGCTGTACTGGCTGAAGGAACCTCATAAGATAAATATATTAAAAATTAAGGGAACAATTATAGTTATACTTAGTACTTTAAGTAACAGTATTCTACCAAAGTTTGTTTCCTTTTATTCATGTACTGTTGTTCATCATTTTTGGTAAGTTCGTCCCCTGTATTTTCTCCTTGCACCAGTTTCTGCTCATAACTTCTGCGTTCCTCTGACAGTTTATCCACTTTTTTCTTCAAAATGATTTGATGCAGGGTATATATGAAGTGATCTTTTGCTGCTGGTGATCAGGCAGTTTTGTGGTGCTGATCAGTCAGTAACCATTTGTTATACACTGAAGTTTTTGCCCACTCCAATATCATAAGCTCACTGGTAAACTAACGTGACAAGTTTTACGACTTTTAATCATTTACTACTATATTTGAATTTTGAGCCTGTGACCTGGTAAAAAAGGAGTTCCACATCTATCTTTCCCTTCTTTAAATAAATAGGTTTTCCAAAGGATTACATGTGCCATGTCCAGTATAAGCATATATATTTTCCAAATCATTTGTGTACATACAAAAGAATGCTTACAAGTAGATGGTATACACTACCTAGATACTTAAGGATACAAATTAGTGCGGTTAAAGGTATTTTGCACTGTTGTCTGCTATTTGGTATTTACCTATGCTAACTTAAAGACATTGCTTCGTATGGGAATTGCAGCAACAGTGACGTTTTATTATAAAATAGAGTTATACAGATGTTTATAATCCTTTTGTTACATTTTATTTCTTATCATTTGTAGGTCCTCGATATACATTAGTTGGTCTTCACTATTTAGTTAACTTCTGCATTTGTTTTGTATGGATGTGTCATCTACATATGCTTCTTGCGAGTCCCACTAATTGATGCAGCAGGATTAACTGTGACAAACAAACTTAAGCAACTGACCAAAGTACCACTCCACATAAACCTCGCTCTGTAATGATAGCCATTAACAAAACTATATGAAGAATTGATTCATAAGGACATTAACATATCACCATAGCTGCAGATATTAATAGTAACTTATGTTATTCATTTCATTATATGTTTCTTAGTTTTCACCTTTTCTGCGCACACACTATCTTTCTTCAGTTGATAAAATTTTATGAGTCCCTTAAATAGTAAGATATAACTTATACAACTTATTTGATTTTGCAGGATTTCTACCGTGCTCTTTCCACTTGGCTATTTTTGAAATGACAACAGTTGGCTACCAACTTGTGGATTAGAAGCTGCAGAAGAATTAGGGACGTGGGAGTGCCTGCAATCTACCTAAAGATACTTTACATTTTCAGTATTTTTGCGATATATAACACCAGCATGTTGTACATAAACGCTTATTTTGTTCTCAACCAGATTATTTCCTGCACTTTCTGCATATCTTTTTTTACAATGGTTGTTCTGCACTTCTAATTTTGTACTACCTTTTTAATAATCGTTCTCTATCTTTAGTATTAGCTTATTTCATGGATACACAACCACCCTCTGCTAGTATATCTCTCCTTATATATAAGAAAGAGTTAAGCAGGTCATGGTTGTCATGCCTGCTTACTCTCGGGGATAACATGGGAATTTCTGTTTTACGTTGCTTCAACTGTATGGTACATTCTGGAGCACTTTTGGTACTTTCATGGGTTCAATGGAAAGAAAGTGATACATATCCAAAATTGCCACCGCCCACGCCCCAACTTTATCCATGACAGATATTTTTAACACTTTTGCACTTACTTTTCCAGAATACCCTTATACCAGCTCTTTTACTTCCTCTTGTGTCCCCACGTGGTTTCCCCCACGTGATTCTGATAACGTAGCTGGAGGAACTATTGTTACTGTGGCATGTTATATCTATGGGGCCCACAATTTTAAACCAACTCCATTCCCTTATTATTTCAGACAAAGCATTTTGGATACTAAAAAGTATTTATCCCTCCTTTCTATTAAGCATTATTTGTTGTAATTGAATACTAAGTCTTTAATTACTGAACAATCTACTGCATATTTATATTTTACTAATCAGAAATTTACCTAATGAAGATAATATCCTACATATTATATATGCTGCGCTGACGGTGTCAATAATCAAAGAGCAAAAGAAAGAAGAAAAAAATTCGACCTACCCATTCCTATTATATACAAAACGAATAAGAAGTTGACCCAACCCCACATTATACATAATCTTTCACGTATTAGAATGAACCAGATATAAATATAAAATTGAAGCACAATATTGTAACCACAAGAGATAATAGTGCAACTTAGTTAAACTTGAAGTAAAAGTCTCAAGAATTATTTCTTAAAAGAATGCAGCAAGAAAGGCAAAAAAAAAAGAGAAGACTGAGGGGGGGAATTATCACGGGTCGGTTTGTCTTTATTAACGTGATACTTTGTAAAAAAAGAAATTATGTCAAAAAGATATTAAAGTACAATTTATAGCTATAAAAATTGATATGCTTTGTATTATACCAAAAATTCAAACCTACACAGACAAATAAATATATTAATTTGGATATAAGGAGGCGGAAAGAATAACAATTACTCATATCGCAAAATAAATGGATAAAAGGAAATAATAAAAAAAAATAACCTAAAGAAGCTACTCCTTAAATTTCAGTTTATGTGACATCTTTCGCTTCTCCAAATATAATATTACTAATCTTAAAAATTAAATTATAGTATAAGTTGCAATTTTTGGTTTTTTTAAGAACATTAAAAGAATGAAGCAAAACTTTAGAGAATTTTTATAGATGAATTATAAATAAAATTAAGATTTATTTGTGATCCAAATGGAACCTAATGATATCAAAAAGAGGAAAAGATTGATATCTAGCTAAGCAGCAGTATTAAAAACATAAAGTGATTAGAATTAAATTACGACATTAATGAAATGAATAATTGTCATACCGAAGATACATAAGAAAAGTTAGATAGTTATTAACACTGAAAATTATGACATATTAGTTTGACGGAATATTTGAGTACTTAAGCAATTTACAAAAGTGGAGATTTTAAAAAAGAGATTCTTCAATTAGAGAAAATATTACAGCCTCCATAGCATATAACTATGTTCAAATAACAAACATAAAGCCATGCGGAAAAAAATGAAAGTTCAAAACACCATAAAATGAGTATTCCTTGAAGGAACCTGCTATCTTTTTTAATATTTACTGAACAAACAATTGTAGTTGCAAAAATTATTAATTACGCCTAAATGAATAAACTATACAATGTAAATACTAAATACACATAATTAATCAAAAACATAGGTGAAAAAAAAAGATAACACATTGCATACCTTTGATTTCCTACGTTATCCAAAAGAAACTAATATTCTAGAATTTGGAATTCAACTACAATCTCTTAGAGTTCAAAGCTTCAAGCGAAAACTTATGACCGCGTCAACAATAGTGTCCTTGAGTTAAAAAAAAAAACTACAAGTATACACTCAAATGCAACTGGAGACTCAAGAATTATGATTTACAAATTGATATTAATCTATTCAATTCATAAAAACTAAAGAGTTGTCCCGATAGACGGTATTTCATACAATAATTATTTAATAGCTAAAAAAAAAAATAATCCGGGGCACAAAATATTTAATAGTAATATGTATAATATGCCAAACAACTTTTCAGAAAAAAAATTGAAAAAAACTACTGCTTTATATGGTCAAACGCACTCCAAATCTTTTCAAATATCACTGTAACATTAACAATTCAGCCCGAACCTAATTAATTTCTATAGGGACAAATTCAAAAAATAATTATTTTGTATAATTTATATGTTCATTACACCAAGTAGTTAAATATTTTCAGGAATCTTCGTAAATCTTGGGCCCGGGCTAGCCCGGGCATACTCGCCCCTAGTATTATATATAAGTGAAGTGAACAACTAGGGGACGAACACGGCAATCATCCATTGTACAAAACGTAATATAAGTTATACTGTAAACTTGCATCTATTGATTTCTTTGGCTTTTCCCTGTAAACACGTGTACTACATAAATAAACTACGTGTCTCAGTTTGTGAGTTCCCCCACTGTGCAATACACCTCTTCAAGCCTTCAAAGTTCTGGTGAGTTTCTTATCTTTTTCTTTCTTCTTCACTCTTTCTTCTTATAGTTGTCTTGCATCTTGCATGTCTTTATCGATTTCTTATTTTGTTCACTCTTCCTTGAAGTGTTGCATGTGAATAAATCTTTTGTACGTGCTTCCTGACTGCTCAGTAAGCAATATGCTTGTGATTCTATTTTCTTGGAGATCATTATTATTCTTCTAGCATTCCGTGTTTGTTAATTTTTTATCAAACATAAAAGAATTTTTATGCACATAAGGAGTTTGATGATATGATATGCCTGAACAATTTCTTCTTATTTTCTTTTTCCACAGGTATTCTACGACATGCACATCCAAGTCCTCCGCAATATAAAAGGTACTCCCTCCGTCCCAATTTATGTGGCACTTTTCGCTTTTCGAGAGTCAATTTGACTAAACTTTGAAGTTAAATTGGATTAGATTAACTCAATATTTTAACACTAACATTTATATTTTTGAAAACTACTTGAAACGTACTTTAAGTTACAACTTTTTTCATATTATTTTGGTGAAAAAATACGTCTTGAAATGTTGGTCAAAGTTCATGCAGTTTGAATCTCGAAAAGCGAAAAGTGCCACATAAATTGGGGCAGAGGGAGTACATAATATTGACCTCTTACAAAAATCAATGTACTATGCGTTATGTATCTTCGTTGTTGAAAAAATATTTGTAACCAAAATGGTAAAGAGTGTATATATAATGCGTTATGTATTTTTGTTGGTAAAGAAATGTGTGAAACGCTTTTACGGGAACCAACTTCCTCCATTACATTCAGTTAAATGATGAAATAGAGCTCCATCTTGCACCTTCTCAAGATCACGACATATCCTTTCTTATACAGGTGCTTCGTTTATGGGACCGGAAGGTTCATTGCTTGATTACAGGCTCTATTCTACACAAGTGATTAGTAGTTCAATTGTGTACTTAGTGAAGGTATTGACACCTTGAATGTTGCTACTTGAAAGCTCTTTTAAAATACATCTGCATTTTTGTCATTCATCCTCTACTAACCTTAGGACCTCAACAACAATGTCACTTTATGTGAGTGTAAACTGGCTGGTTATATTGAACTCAATATTTTTCTTATTTTTCCATGTGTTGTTCTGGAGATTGAATGTTTAGATTGTGATTTCCATTAATTTAATAAGTTCTTCATGCACAAATTTCAAGTTAGTATCAATGTAAAATGTAAAGAACGACCAAGGTAACTTTATGTTATTAAAAATGTCATTCTATGTTTTGTATATCTCAAATTAGAGAGAAGATCTCCTTGAGATAAGCATTAGCTATTCTAAACTTTTTGTTTCTTCCAACTTATACATTGATTACATTGTTTTGCAGCTTATCGTTGTTGATGAAATACAATTGATTGATGATCGATATCATAATTTGTTGATAGAAAAAAAAAATTGAAGAAAAGAATGAAGTTTATCTTAAAATTAGCCTGCCCTCTTAAACTAAGAAGACTTTGTACAATGATGTTTGTTAGCTTGCCTTCACCGCTAGGAAGGAGAAAAGGTTAGAGATTGCCGACTATATAGTTGGAGCATCAATCTTCAAACTCATCCGAGCCGTAGAAAGAGGTACGAAGTTTCTTTTGCAGTTTGCTCCATGGATTTTACTTGAATATAGTTTCCTAGAAGTATAGGAGTAAATCAAATTATATGGCTTATGAAGCGTCGGAAAACTCTTAACATTCTGTTTGGTTCAGTAATGAAATTGAGCTACTTTGGTGCTTAGTTTATGTCTCCGTGTACGTTGGTTTATGTCTCATTATTGTTCAAGTCATGGGACAAACAGTAAATGAGATTAATCGATTTTTATTGGAATAGGGATTGGAAGACCATTTTGGATGGTGGATAGGTGTTTTGCCGCAGCAGCTACTAGATTACTTTTAAATGTAAACGGATGACCACATCCCACCTGCTTGTGTCTACTCATGTCAATTGACTTCTGATACTGATTAGAGAAACTTAAGGAATATAAGGAATCCACATGATGTTGCTGGGACAGAATTATGTCAAAAGGAGAACTATAGGTGGTAGAAGAGCCACAGCTATGTGTAGTGCTGTCAAGGAAATAGTTTCCCTGTGAAGAGTGCAAATTGCGCGAATTTAGGATATTTTAGTTTTCTGATCTTTCAACAACCAAAAATGATGCTGGTTATTAGTTTTATATTAGATGCTTCTTTTTTTAATCAATGTATTAATTGTTCTAAATAGTCATGATGTTTCAGGGCAACTGAGGCGAGACTACAACATGTTATAATCATTTTTTAATAACAGAGATATTGGAGGAGTGCAAAAAGAAATACAGTGCAAGTATTGCAATTTGTCAAACGGCAAAGTCCTGGGCACTATTTTATAGATTGTTTAATTTATGTGCTTGGTATTTGTAGATCTGTTTAGTTTTCCAAGATTCAAAACTAGAACATAGTACATAATAAGGTAGTTATCTATATTATATATAAGAGACAAACTGTTGTACGAACACAGCTTAAATTTATTGTACTTACTGAATCAGAAATTGTACTACACTGTATTGGTCGATTTTCGTTCTTCAAACGAAGATGGTGTGTTCGGGTTTGGTTATTGCTTTCGAGGGCATTTGCCGGTTGGTTCGCTTCAACAACTTGATAAGATGACCACGAAAGCGCTGGCTTTAGCGGATAAGCTTTAATGAACTTATCCCACTTTTATCGGAACCGACTTAGCGTATTTGAAGGGACGTGGACAGTTGTGGAGAAAGAGACGTGGGAAAGGAAGAATCCTTCTAGGGTTGGAAAAGGCTCATTGTCAGCCTATAAATACTGTTTCATCTTCTATTTTGGGGACATTCCTCTGGGCAAAATATTACTCTACTCCTCAAACCATTACTCTCTTGTTAAGAAAATATTCAACAGTGTCGTTTACCTTTGTTCATTTGCTACGTCAAAGATCATCATTGTATTTAAAGCTTCGATCGTGATTTGGTTCAAACGTGGAGGGAGATCTGTTCTTTCCATTGAAGCAACATCCATCGACCCATCAAATACAATAAGCCTTTACTGCTTTGATTATTTAATTGTTGCTTGCTTCGTTTAGATCTGCATCTATCTTGATCGCAACATCTTTTAATCTGTGTTTAATTGGGGCAATCTGTTATCGTCATTCATTTGGCGACTATTTGATTTGTTCATCGGATCTGTTGTCGATTACGTTTGTTTATTCGTTATCGTTTCACGTTTATTCATTTCACTTAGTTGTCATCGTGTTGCTGATATTTTCATTGATTCGAGTATCATAATCGTGTTCGGATAATTGCGCATCTTGATAAAACGAAGTCACTTCATCGTATATCACTGTCCATTCATTTAGTTCAAACTTGTTAGACAGCATTTATATCCTTGCCTGACATCGGATTTAATTGACGTCGAATTCACTTGATATCGAATCTACTTGACATCGATTTTAGAATTACTTCTGCATCAAACTCTTGAGGTCGATTAATTCATTCACGTAAACTATCTATCAAACGATCAAATTGAGATATAAAACGGTCGCCTAAGACTCAACTAAATATAAATCTAATTGTAAAACCTGATATATTTTTTGGGAAATACAGTTTGGCGCCCACCGTGGGGCCTAGGCAATCGATTTATTCCGAAATTTGAACCGCTTGATACTACTTACGTTTGCTTTCTTGTCCTGAAATGGCAGATGAACGCAACATTGATGCTTTGAACGGTCAACAGCTACTCAATCCCAATGACGGGGTTCATGTTCCGGCCCGTGTTGAAGCGGTCGATGAATCTACCAACAACGAGCAGGATCCAACTCACGACAACATTCCTGCTGGTTCACAGTTGAACGCGCGCCAAGCGCGGCGTTCAGGCGAAGAGCCTGCAGTCGAAACTGATTCTGGAAGCGCAAACGCGGCACTGTTTGCGTATCTGAAGCGGCATGATGCTCAGTTCGAAATGATACAAGAGCAGTTGAAGGCACTATCTAATTCTATCGGAAGTAAGGTACCTACCCCTCCGATCACACCTCCAGCAAGCATTCCGACTTCGGTTCCTCAGGGCGCCGTAACAGGGGGACTTGCAGCAGGGGTCGGATCAGGGGGATCGGGTACAGCCGCCGAAGCCATGGGAGCTCCGGCATCGGTCACAGCAGAAGTAAGAATGATGGCAACGATGCAGACCATGATGAATGATAACATCGATAAGAAGTTCAACGAAATCAAGTCATTTATGGAGAAATTGCCAGGCGTTCCGAAATTGGCTGACAAAGGCATTACAAAATCAATCTCAAAACGTCCTTTTCCAGCAAGTGCAGCCCCACTACCTATACCAAAGACTTTCAAATTACCAGAAAGCTTGAGATACGATGGAACCACAGATCCAAGGGATCACATTGATATGTTTTCGGTTGCGGTTCAGGCAAATGACTTGACCTCGGAGGAGATCAATTCGGTCAGCCTTAAAAAGTTTTGTGAGACATTGAAGGGGGCAGCGCTGAAATGGTATTTACAGCTGCCCGAAAACGAAATACTAAGTTTCGATGACATGTCAGCGAAATTCATTCGTTCACATACGGGAGCAAAAAAGATAGCACCAAGGGTCGAAGACATCTTGAACGTAAGGCAGCGACCCGGGGAAACTATCAAGCAGTTTCTAAAAAGATTTAACGATGAGAAAATTCTTATACCAAATCTCGAAGAAAGGTGGGCATGTTTGACCTTTGCTAACAACTTGCGCACTGATTCAATTGAGGCATGGAAACTGAAAGATCGTCTTAGGGAAATTGATGCATGGACTTTCGATGTATTGTACCTCGAGTGCGAGACAAGGATCAGGGCTGAAGAGGAAGAATTGCAGCTAGCCCGAAATAATTATCATTATGACCGGCCGGCAAGGAGGGTTGATAATGACAGAAGAGACTACAGGGACCAACGATGGGGGCCCTACAGTTTCCATCGAATGGGGAGCAACAACCACGAAGCTGGTAGCTCCAGAAATCAATCAAAGAAAGCCCAGCCAAATACATCCTCGGTTCCAAAAGATCGACCACTGCCTCCAAAAGTAACGGAATACAATTTTTGCATATCGACACCAAATCTGGTGAATCACTTGAAAGGGATGGGTGACAAAGTTGTGAAATTCCCAGGTCGCATAAAGTCAAGTCCAAATACTAGGGACGAAACTCTGTGGTGTGCATTTCACCATGATTTCGGCCATACAACGGAAGAATGTAAGGCGCTGAGGTATGAAGTGGCCAGCTTGCTGGAAAAGGGTCACTTGGTCGAATTTTTGACTGAGAGAGGACGAAACAATTTCAATAGGAAGAAAGACGATGAACCACCAAAACCTCCTGCTCCCAGGAAAACGGTGAATGTTATTACCGGAGGAGATGGTGTTTGTGGGGTAACCTACACTACGAAGAAATATGCAAAGGTCTCTTTCACACGAGACAAACGAACACGCGATGACATGACCGATGAAATCGTGTTCGGGGATTCCGATTTCGATGGAAGGATTCATCCCCATCATGATGCACTTGTAGTAACAACAAGGATCGATGACGCCGATGTGAAAAGAGTGCTAATCGATGCTGGCAGTTCGGTTAACATCATACATGCAAGGGTGGTTGAACAATTGCAGTTGAGCGATAAGATTGTGCCTCGCTCAACGGTCCTGTCAGGATTCAACAATTCAAGTGAGGTGACCGTTGGGGAGATTACAATCAAAACCTATGCAGAAGGAGTGGAGAGTGAGACGTCGTTTCAGGTGATGAAGGGCGAAATGGCATATAACGTGATTTTGGGTCGACCATGGATCCATGCTATGGGAGCAGTTCCATCGACTTTACATCAAGTTGTGAAGTTCCCTACCCCATGGGGAATTCGCGAAATCAGAGGCGAGCAACAGGCTTCACGAGACTGTTACTCAGTAGCTGTCAAGGAAGGCTTCCGATTGTAGCAATCACAGCTAGTGGATCCTGTGGCCGGAAGCTTCACTTCGGCTCCGTCGTGCGATCAAACGCAGCTACCGGAATCCGAAGTCGAAGGCGACTTCGCACAGGTTTCACCATGTAAGCTAGTGGGACCCGTGAACGAAAGCTTCACTTCGGCTCTGTTGTGCGATCAAACACAGCTACCGGAATCCGAAGTCGAAGGCGACTTCGCACAGGTTCCACCATGTGTGAAAGAACCGCATAGACAAGAAGCTGGAGACTCTACGATAGAAGAACTTGAGGAAGTAACATTGTTCGATGATAATCCTGATCGGAAAGTTTATGTTGGAGCTGAATTGGACATCGACGTAAAAGCAAAAATCGTATCCTTCCTCAAGGACAACTCTGATTGTTTTGCTTGGTCCCATGCAGATATGGTGGGAATCGATCCAAAAGTCGCCACGCACAAGTTAAATGTCGACCCGAAACATCGACCGGTGAAGCAAAAGAAACGACCAAATGGAGGTTTCCGAAGGAAGGTAATCAATGATGAGGTGGAAAGGCTGTTAGCAAATGGGTTCATTAAAGAAGTAAAATATCCAGAATGGCTTGCGAACACGGTCGTAGTACCTAAGAAAAATGGCAAATGGAGGGTATGCGTCGACTATACCGATCTCAACAAAGCTTGCCCAAAAGATTCGTTCCCACTGCCTCACATCGATAGATTGATCGATTCGACGGCGGGCCACGAGATGCTGAGTTTTTTGGATGCCTATTCAGGCTATAGTCAAATATCGATGGACCCATCAGATCAGGAGAAGACATCGTTTATTACAGACATGGGGACTTATTGCTACACGGTCATGCCTTTTGGCCTAAAGAATGCCGGCGCTACTTATCAGCGTCTGGTCACTACTATGTTCAAAAATTTGATCGGGAAAACCATGGAAGTCTATATCGATGACATGTTGGTCAAATCTCTTGAGAAGGGAAATCATCTGAGTCATTTGGAAGAAACTTTTACAATACTAAGACAATTCAACATGAGATTGAATCCAGAGAAATGTGCGTTCGGGGTTGGATCCGGTAAGTTCTTGGGATTCATCGTATCGCAAAGAGGAATCGAAGCAAATCCAGACAAGATCAAGGCGATCGAAAATATCCCTGAGAACCTGACAACGGAGAAAGAAGTTCAACAGCTGACCGGTCGAGTAGCCTATCTCAGCAGGTTCATCTCGAGGTCATCTGAACGGTGTCACAAGTTCTTTTCAGTATTGAGAAAGAGCAAAGGTTTCGAATGGACACCAGAATGCAAAAGAGCTCTTCGGGAACTGAAGCAGTACCTTTCAAATCCACCGCTTCTGTCAAAACCAATTGAAGGAGAAATGCTGCTGGTCTATTTGGCTGTTTCCGATGTCGCTGTAAGTGCTGTCCTCGTTCGCGAAGATGGAGGTAACCAATTTCCTATCTACTATGTTAGTAAAACACTGTTAGATGCCGAAACAAGGTACCCACATCTAGAAAAACTAGCACTTGCACTAGTCACTGCTGCACGCAAATTAAGGCCTTATTTCCAATGTCATTCAATATCTGTAATAACTACGTTCCCATTGCGAAATATTTTACATCGGCCAGATCTCTCTGGTCGATTAATGAAATGGGCGGTCGAGCTGAGTGAGTATGATATCACTTACCAGCCTCGTACCGCCATAAAATCTCAAGTTTTAGCTGATTTTGTAGCGGACTTCAGCGCTAATATTTTACCGGAGGCAAAGAAGGAAGAGTTGATGATGAGAGATCCAGACCCCGGGATCTGGGCAATGTACACCGATGGAGCTTCCAACGTCAAAGGAACTGGCCTCGGAATTCTATTGATTGCGCCTTCGGGTGAAAAGCTCAGGTACGCGATCAAATTACACGCAAAAACTAACAACGAGGCCGAATATGAGGCCCTCGCTGCAGGTTTAAAGATCGCAAAGGATTTGAAAATCGAACGAATAGATATCAAAAGTGATTCCCAACTGGTGGTAAATCAAATCCAAGGCGATTTCTGTGTTCGAGATCCAAGGATGCAACAGCTGCTCGAAAAGGTACAAAATTTTCTAACTTCTTTTCAGGAGTGGAAAATAGCCCAGATACCAAGGGAAGAAAACATCGAAGCAGACGCTTTAGCAAACCTTGCATCGGCAGCAGCCATCGATGAAAAACTCGATGAGACCGTGGTTCACTTGTTCGAATCTCCATTATGTCGGAGCATTAAAGAGGTAAACAATGTTAATCGAACTTGGGATTGGAGAAGCAAATATTTGTCCTACTTGCAGGCAGGTACCGTTCCCGATGACAAGAAGTCTGCCCGATCACTTAAAGCCAAAGCAGCAAGATATTGCCTCCTTGAAAATCAACTCTACAGGAAAATGTTTGGCGGCCCTTTGGCAAAGTGTGTTGGGCCAGATAGAACAAATTATGTGCTGAAAGAAGTTCACGAAGGCGAATGCGGCAATCATTCCGGCAGCAAGTCATTGGTTCGAAAGATCATAAGAGCTGGGTACTATTGGCCAACGATCGCAGATGATGCCAAGGAATTCGTCCGCAAATGTGACAAGTGCCAACGATTTGGAAATCTCATACATCAACAGGCAGAACCACTTCATTCGGTCACGTCACCGTGGCCATTTATGAAGTGGGGAATGGACTTGGTCGGGCCGCTTCCAACAGCGCCCGGTGGGGTAAAGTTTATTTTAATTCTCACAGATTATTTCTCTAAATGGGTGGAAGCTATTGCCTTGGCTAAAATTCGTGAACAGGAAATTATCAAATTCATTCATCAGAATATCATTTGTCGTTTTGGGATCCCGAAAGAGATCACATGCGACAATGGTAAGCAGTTCGTGGGAAGACGAATCACAGCCTTCTTCGAAAAGTGGGGGATCAAGCGAATTGCATCAACACCTTATCACCCCAGCGCAAATGGACAGGCTGAATCTTCCAACAAAACAATACTCGAGTACTTGAAGAAAAGGATGGATGTTTCAAAGGGCAACTGGCCGAACGAACTCCCCGGAGCACTGTGGGCTCATCGGACAACGGTAAAACACAGTACCGGGGAGACACCGTTCTCACTTGTCTACGGAACAGAAGCGCTGATACCGGTGGAAGTGGGGGAGCCCAGCCTTCGGTTCGCCCACTCCACCGAAGAAGCTAACAAAGAAACCATGCTGGTAGATCTGAACCTGGTCGAAGCAAAAAGGGATATGGCATTTGTTCGGATACAAGCACAAAAGCAAAGGGCAGAAAACTACCTCAACAAAAAACTCAGGTATCGATCTTTTAATGTAGGTGATTATGTGCTAAAAATCAAAAGACCAAAGAAGGATGAACCCAACGAAGGGAAGCTAGGAGCAAATTGGGAGGGACCTTTCCGCGTCAAGGCAGTGATCGGAAAAGGTTCATACCAACTCGAAACAATGGACTCCAAACCGGTAGACTTCAATTGGAACGTCACACAACTGAAGAAATACTATTTTTGAGGTTCTGCGGTATCAATCTTCACCCTTTATTTCCACTTCGCAGTTTTTTATTATTCCTCCATCGGAAGATGCTTTTATTATTTGGTACTAACATTTTTAGATGATAGGCATAGTTGGAGTCGAATGATGACAAACATCACCCGCGAACACTCGAGCTCAAAACGCTCCGATCGGGGTCGATAAATCTGACGAACACTCTAACGTGGTCTTCATCTATAACGAGTTTCTTGGTTTTGGTCTCCCAATGATTCTGTTTCAGGTAACGAAGTCGAAGGACCAGTGTTCGCCTACTCATTTTTCGCACCCAAACACTGGGGGGGATGAAGGTAGCATAAGGGTCATCGGCAGATACTGGGGACTCGTTCGAATTCGACAGAAGTTCCAACGTTCACTCGAACTGGGGACTCGTTCAAAATTCGACAAAAGTTCCAACGTTCACTCGAACTGGGGACTCGTTCAAAATTCGACAGAAGTTCCAACGTTCACTCGAACTGGGGACTCGCTCAAACTTCGGCAAAAGCTCCAAGTCATCCGAATTGGCGGCTCGTTTGAAGTCAAGCGTCATCAGTTTCATGTAAACGATCCAAAAGTGATCAATGTCTGTGCCTTACGGCTACATCTTGTAATCGATCGAATCATACGATCCCGAATGTATCAAAGACCCATTAGCGGTCTACTTCAATAATACAACACTGGTTATACGCATTCTTTACATTTGTTCGATTTCAGAGATCGTTCCAAATTTTAATCAGATTTTACATCTAAGTTGTTCACCAAGTGTTAAATTCTTCATTCCGAACTCATGAAAATGTTCGAAGAGTGCATTACGTGAAAATGAGACGTCATTCTTTGCTACGCACTAAAACATTGGGCCCCAATCATTTCATTTGACGAACATCGTTATAAACTTCAAAATTTTCGAACAGATACATCAAACTATCTTCGGAAAGCAATACAACGATAAAAACAACGAACTTTCCATTGATAAGAAATATGTACATGACTTCATTACAATACGTCAAAAACAAAAAGTTGAAAACGAGTTCACTCATCTCCATCTGATCCCTCATCGGAAGAATCTGGAGAGAGGCCAAGTGCCTCACGAGTCATTCTCACAACTTGTATCGCCTCTTCAAGCTCCTTAGCCACATCGACTTCACGCTCAGTCATCTCCCTCAGCAAGTCCCGCCTCGACTCCGCTAAAATGAGCTCCCTCCTGTCTTCGAAGTCACTCTCCATCGAATGCCTTTGAGTAATCAACTCTTTCTGAAGAAGCGAGTTTCTCTCCGACCAAGCATTGTTCTGAGCCGTCAGATCGTCGTAAGAACCTCTTAGAGTACAAAGCTCTTCGTTCAAACGAATTATTTCCGACTCTTTGGTCTTCGACTCAGCTTCCAGTTTGGAACACTTGTCACCCATGCTACTCTCAAGCTGACCGAGCTGGTCGTTCAAAGCTCGAACTTGGGATTCCAGCTCTGACTCTCGAAGAGCATGGGCGGTGGCCTTTTTAGCTGATTCAGCTTCAAGCTCAGAATACTTTACTTTCAAAATCTTCAAGTTGTTATGCCACCCATCACCGGCAGAAGCAAGGAGAGCAACTCTCTCGTTCAGATGAGCTATTTCGGCTTCGAGCTGGCGAATCCGATCGGCTGACTCGATGGCCATGATTGTGTTCTGAAAATAAGAAACAAAACGATCCCATAAGGTAAAAAGTAGAAAAGGTTCAAACTAACAGAAACTAGAAGGAAGCGTTACCCGAAAAGCACTAAAAGCGATTTGGGAGGACAAGCTCACATCGCTGTAACAATTCAATCGAGCCTTTTCCATCGGCCCCATCACATCAAAAAAGTAATTGGCAAGATGCTTTGGGCATCTGAGCAGATCAACTTCTCCGGGGATAGTTATAGCCAGTGATCGGGTGTTAGCCTCCCCCGCAGCCTTGGCTCTTTTGTAAGCTGCAAACGCAGCGGCTTCCTCGTATCGAGGAAGGCGAACGATAGGCTCTTCATGATCCGATGCGTAGAAAGACGAGCCAGAGCTTTCCGTGTGCTTCGACCTCGTTGTTGTCGTGGGACGATCAAGGGGGAGCTTACCCTTCCTGGGATCCCTTTCCCTCGGTATATCGCTCGAAGGGGCACCATCGACGCCCCCGGCAGACAACATCCCAAGTGTTGGGGTAGTGATCATCTCTTTTCCCCCCGAACCAGAAGTGACGTCGATCAAGTCCTCCTCCGCTATCGGATGAAGGATGGGCCGCCCATCACCACTGAAATCGCCTACATTAACCCGGTCGTACTCCTCGGCCGCCTTGAGCTGCTCAGCCACTTCAAGCATTCTCTCTTTCATTGGCCTTTTCGGCCGTTCCAACGGTTGCTCAGACCCAGATTCCTCATCTTCCCCGGAGGGAATCCGAACGAGAGTTCCCCCTTCGGAGGCTTTTGCCGCTTCAACCGCTGAAACGGCCCCCTTAACAATCTGCTCGATTGGCTTGGGATCAGCCGACGAGCCAGCTCCCTGCGGAGCGCTCTTAACAAGCAGCCTTGCCCTAAGGTCTTGGTAAGAGGTTTTCTTCTTCTTTTTTGGAGGAGTTCCACTTACGTTCTCCTCCCTAACCTCTTCCTCCTCCTCGACAATCACGTCTTCAACCGGCCCAGCACCAGCACCAGTGATACCTGTCGATGGCGATCCGTTAAAATATAACAAAAGGCACGGTATGATCAAAGGCAAAACTGAACTTACCATGATTTTTTGCCTTCACTTGTAAAAGAGCCGCGATCGGCTTCCATGCCCTTTGATCGTTGGTGGTCTCCTTCAGAACCTTCTTCAGCCAGTCAACGATGTCGGGAACCAGTTCAAACAAAACTTTGCTGGCTGCACATACAAGAGAGTAAGAGCGTGGAAGAACATAAAACCAATTGAAATTACAAACTTACGTGTTCGGTTCCACCCAACCGGAAGGCGTTCAGCCCCTGGGGCCACAAGCTGCTCCGTGGGGATGTAAACGAAGCGTTGATCCCACGCCCTAAGGTCGTCATCGTTATCGGAAATTAAGGCTCGACTACCTCGCTTTTGCACGGTAATGATGCCCGCCTTGTAAACTCGAGGGGAATACAAGTGAAGGATATGCCTAAGTGTCACCTCCACCCCACCTTCTTGCCAATCCATCGATACATGGCGACCAAGCGCCATACCATCGGAGAAATCTGCGCCAAACACACCTTGTACATGCGACATAATTCCTCGATCATTGGGTCGATCGGCAAAGTAAACCCGATCGTAAAAGGGTATGTCAAAACGGCAGAGTGACCCCCGTAAAAGGTGGTCAGAGTCGATCTCCTTGGAGGGCACACTACGTCGATCTCACCCTCTTTCCAACCACAATCTTCCCTAATCCGTGGTATTGACTCCTCGGTAACGGCACAAAAAACTGAGTCTACTGGAATATTTTTCTTCTTGGCCAGTTGAACGTCGTTTTGAGTACTAACCTTGCAGTCATCATCGTAAGTGAACTTCTTCGGGAGAATATCGGTGTAGAGTTTTTCTGGCCCAAAATCTTTGGGCTTCCTCTCCCTTTTCTTCCCTCTTTTGTCTGTAACTGCCATGGCCTGCGGTGGCGCCATGGCGGGTGCCGTGGCGGCAACGGCGGCGGAGGGAACATTTTCAATATCAGTCATGTTGTGAGAAGACATTAATAAGTTAAAGATGAGTGAACAAAATAGAATGGGTAACCAAGATTGATCAACGCAAGTTACTAAAGATGTTTTGAAGGGTTTGAAGAAAGTGAGAGATTGAGAGTTGCAAGAGACGTAAAAATCGTGAAATCAAAATGGAGCTGGTATTTATAGAGGAAAAGTCATCATGATCTTGGGAATTGGCGAAAACCGCCGTCCGCACGATCTCTGACACGCGCAGTGATTTGAAGTGGAAGCGACAGTTGGCGTTTCAAAATGAAGGGACACGAGCGAGCCACGTGTTTTCCCGCTTTAACTTTCAAGCCACTTGCGAAGTGTTACGATCACAGGACTTCGCAAGTGGGGGGACTATCTGTATTGGTCGATTTTCGTTCTTCAAACGAAGATGGTGTGTTCGGGTTTGGTTATTACTTTCGAGGGCATTTGCCGGTTGGTTCGCTTCAACAACTTGATAAGATGACCACGAAAGCGCTGGCTTTAGCGGATAAGCTTTAATGAACTTATCCCACTTTTATCGGAACCGACTTAGCGTATTTGAAGGGACGTGGACAGTTGTGGAGAAAGAGACGTGGGAAAGGAAGAATCCTTCTAGGGTTGGAAAAGGCTCATTGTCAGCCTATAAATACTGTTTCATCTTCTATTTTGGGGACATTCCTCTGGGCAAAATATTACTCTACTCCTCAAACCATTACTCTCTTGTTAAGAAAATATTCAACAGTGTCGTTTACCTTTGTTCATTTGCTACGTCAAAGATCATCATTGTATTTAAAGCTTCGATCGTGATTTGGTTCAAACGTGGAGGGAGATCTGTTCTTTCCATTGAAGCAACATCCATCGACCCATCAAATACAATAAGCCTTTACTGCTTTGATTATTTAATTGTTGCTTGCTTCGTTTAGATCTGCATCTATCTTGATCGCAACATCTTTTAATCTGTGTTTAATTGGGGCAATCTGTTATCGTCATTCATTTGGCGACTATTTGATTTGTTCATCGGATCTGTTGTCGATTACGTTTGTTTATTCGTTATCGTTTCACGTTTATTCATTTCACTTAGTTGTCATCGTGTTGCTGATATTTTCATTGATTCGAGTATCATAATCGTGTTCGGATAATTGCGCATCTTGATAAAACGAAGTCACTTCATCGTATATCACTGTCCATTCATTTAGTTCAAACTTGTTAGACAGCATTTATATCCTTGCCTGACATCGGATTTAATTGACGTCGAATTCACTTGATATCGAATCTACTTGACATCGATTTTAGAATTACTTCTGCATCAAACTCTTGAGGTCGATTAATTCATTCACGTAAACTATCTATCAAACGATCAAATTGAGATATAAAACGGTCGCCTAAGACTCAACTAAATATAAATCTAATTGTAAAACCTGATATATTTTTTGGGAAATACATACACATTTGTCTGTTTTTCATTGGTCATGTAATTTGTTTGTCTTCTGTTGGAACACGTGGTCATAGCTTTGTTAGTGTGGGACAACTGTATTCCACAACCTTTTCCACTTATATTTTCCATACCTTTTCTTTTTCCCTTTCTTCAAACGTATGACTGATTTACTCTCCATTCTTCATTCTGTTCCTCACTCTTTCTTTGATCTGCTACTACAATATCTTCAAAATTGTGGCATTCTTTTTGTTCCAGATTGGTAAGTCTTCCCTTTTTTCAGTTTCTCCGCATGTGGGTTTAGTTCTAGGTTAATATTTTGGTCATTTTGTGTAATCAATCAACCTCTCTCTTTTCATAAGCTACCTGCTAATGAATTTTCCTTTTCTTAGTATTAATTTTAAGCTACTGCATATGTCGCTCAATTTCTATTTTATTGGGTATATATTTGACTTTGGGTATCAATACTTTTCCTGTTTTTCCATAACATTCTCCTGAATTTTTCACTTGCATGTCCGTGAATTTGATTCGAATATATGTCTCTTTATGGGTTGATGATTTTAAGTACTTGGATAATGACTTCTGAGGTCTGGTGAGTGAATGTAAATAAATAACTAAGGGTGTAATATTTTAGATGTTCATTAATGCAAAGGTATGGCGTAAAGAAAATACGGCAACTCACTATAAAGGTATGGTATTAAATGTGACAGTTTAACTTGAGGCGAAAAGAAAATGAGGAAGAATGTGTTTTCAAGTGCGAACACAGCATAATAGATTCCTTTCATAACTAACTGTTAGATCAAAGGCAGTTCCAAAAAGGAGTTCCCTATTTCCAGCTTGATAAAGTAAAGTCTCAGTGCCAGTTGTAAGGTTAGGAAAGCCAGGTATGATGAAATCCTCTTTTCGAATAGGAATTGATTCGATCTTATTATTATTATATGAAGATGAAACTGAATATACTCTTTTTCAAGAAGGAATCGCCATCACCCGTGGAAGTTGAACCCTTGTTTGATATCTGACTATGAGCCTGTTTGGGTGGGCTTAAAAGTGACTTATAAGCTTATAAGCCTATTAATATATGTTTGGTAACTTAATTTTTTTTAGACTTTTAAGTCATAAGTGACTTAAAAGTCACTTTTTGAGAAGTTAGGAAAAAGTGGCTTTTAAGTCACTTTTTGACTTAAAAGCCACTTAAAAAAAGCTCCTTAAAAGCCCACCCAAACAGGCTCTATATAAGAACTTATCCATACTTGACTAGAGTGGATGCAGATTTTACCAATATTGTTGCGCTTATGTTGGACCCGTGCAATGCACGGCAGAACCTTGCTAGTTTAAGGATCACTTTGTAAGGGAGATTTACAAAAATAGGACACTATCTGGCACCCGTCGGGGAATTGACCCCATAAGAAAAAAGTTTTACAAACATGGCCCTTTCTGGTGATTGCTAGATTCTTTATTAGCAAGGACTTAGATGGTTGCTAGCGTATAGGTTTCCAGTCTTGTCTTTGCTAATACAAAGAACTGGTGATCGCAAGAAAGACTATTTTCGTAAGATATTTCGTAATTGTTTAATATCTGACTATATAAGAACTTATCCATACTTGACTAGAGTGGATGCAGATTTTACCAATATTGTTGCGCTTATGTTGGACCCGTGCAATGCACGGCAGGACCTTGCTAGTTTAAGGATCACTTTGTAAGGGAGATTTACAAAAATAGGACACTATCTGGCACCCGTCGGGGAATTGACCCCATAAGAAAAAAGTTTTACAAACATGGCCCTTTCTGGTGATTGCTAGATTCTTTATTAGCAAGGACTTAGATGGTTGCTAGCGTATAGGTTTCCAGTCTCGTCTTTGCTAATACAAAGAACTGGTGATCGCAAGAAAGACTATTTTCGTAAGATTTTTCTTAACGGGGATCAACATTGTAATAGCGACGCTGAAAGTGTACATCTCACACCAAAAACTTCTATTTGAAATTGAAAATCAACATCACCCAAGCCTGTCTTTATTTGAGTGGACAAATAAAAGCACAAGTTTTATGATTTTTAGAGAAATCATTATATGAGCGAATCACGCCTTGCTTTAATATACGACCACTTTTAAACACCTTTTAATTAGTAGTTATTACTTAATTTAGCCCAGCAGTCTATATTTCCTTCTCCATTTAGGTTTTAGTTAGTAAAGTCTTTCTAATGTAGAAATAGCCTATTTGGGGTCTCTCGCCCTATCCACTCATTAACAGCTCTTTTTACGGCGCAATTCACATTTTCGAATCAGAAATATTATATGAGGTCTGAAGTTCTAGTATCGAGGTTTGAGGTTTTTATGCCTAATTTTAAATCTTCAGGTTTGAAGTTGAAAGTTGCTATACCATATGCCCAAGTGTTTGAAGTTTGAATCTTCTTATTCTTAACTCAACCTTTAGGAAGGCGTGAAGTTCAAGCTGGTGATTAAAAACTAAATAATTTCAAAAAATAATTAAATCGAAATTGCACGCCTAAAATAGGCTATTCGTGCAGTTCCCCTGTGTATTTTGCATAAAGTATTTTCTTTTGGTTAATTACACAAATGAGCAAAAAGGACCATTATCTGAATAAGTTGAGCTACTTTTTAATGGTCTTAAAAAATTGACCACTTTACATTAAATGAATGTGAAAATATAAAAATATCCTTACTAATAGAGCAGTATCCGTAATCATAGAAATGCAATCGCACTATTTTAAAGCTGTAATTACAAAAATGCCACCGCACTTTTTTAAATTCAAAATTTTAAAATATGCAACTGCTTCCTAAAAAAATTAAAAACAATATCAATCCCGTGTTTTCAATGTCCATTGTAAAAATTTGGACTCGTAGCCTGATTGCACCGCGCTAAACTAAAACTAGCCGGCGCTGTAAAACTCTTTGATGACTAGCCAGATCCAGAAAATGTCAGTATTTTACATTGATATTTGTGAACAAAATTTTAAAAAATTTTAACATTTTATACTGGGATCACTTAAATATGAATCTCGATAAAAAATAATGCGATTTTGAACATGTTATGAAACTCTGTTTTTTTTTAAAACTTTGAAACTTTGAGCAAAACTCCAAATTTTTTACTAGAGGTTAGTTCAAAGTCTTAGATGTTTGTACTGTGGCTAGTTTGGATATTGTTTAGAGGCGGTAAGTGTGCCGGTGGAGGGGGTAGTTTGGCTATTTCTCAATTAATTTTGAAATAGTGGTGAAAATTCATTTAGGGCGTCAAAAACTGTCTAGTTATCAAATTCGGCAAAAAAAAAATTTCAACCTATCTGTGTTTCACGTCCATTTGTGAATAAATAAAACCAAATAGTCATAGTCTCGCTCATATACAAAAATCAAAACAAAACATAGCATAAGATAAATATGACATTATTTTTTCCATATAAGAAGCAAAATCATATTCATTTTTTAAATAAATGATGTCATATCTTACTTTATTTATTCACAAAAAAAATATATTCAAGTACTTATATATTAAAAAATATCGACAATCCGACTATGGTATGCATATAATTGTGTCCGTTTTGTAAAGAAATAAGGTCAAATCGGCCTCACTTCATACATCCACAAAAAAGACCTTCAAGTGCTTATATATTTAGAAATAACGAAAATCCAGTTGTGTTTATGCATATGTTGAACAAAAAATTGCGACCGTTTTGCAAACAAATGAGTCCAAATCGTCTTCACTTCGTTCAGCCACAAAAATACATATAATAATACAAAATATATATATATATATATATATATATATATATATATATATATATATATATATATATATATATATATATATAACTATCTCAATATATCATCATTTGTTCATAATGTGAGCCGGATATTAAGTACATTTTGCAAAAAGGAGTCCAAATTGTCTTCACTTCATTCATCCATAAAATACATATGAAAATATCAAATAACGACAATTCAACCGTATTTATTGATAACTAAGCAAAACTACTATGTCTATTTTACAAGCAAATGACACCAAATCGTCATCACTTTGCCCATATACAAAAATTCAAAGTAAAAATAAAATAAGACCAATTCGGCATCATTTACTTACAAGTGAACCAAACTACTATGTCTATTATACAAACAAATGACACAAATCGTCATCATTTTGCTCAAATACAAAAATCTAAAGTAAATATAAAACAAAGCCAGTTCGGCATCATTTATTTACAAAGTGAGCTAAATATTACATACATTTTGTAAAGAATTGAAGACAAATTTTGTCATCACTTTTCATTATTAAGTCACAAACACAAAAAATCGCCATTGTTTTACGAATTTAAAAATTATATCCAAATTAGAATTAAATCCCCGAAAGACTCTTAACTCCAAACTCATCACAGCACCATTGAAATCATAGTACTGGGTATATCATACTGTCACAACCCCATACTCCCTGTTTGTTCCTTAGCTCAGCAGTTATGCATTCTATAAGGAGTAATCTGCTAGGATACCGATACGGTGGAAATAAGAGTAACCATAGTCATTCAATTCTCAAGCCAAGTAAATGACATAGAAGTAATCTGCTAGTGCGCTAAAATTTGAGTATGAGGTTTCAGAAACTTTCAATGTTTGATAATCTTTATAGGTGTTGCAATTGAAAAGTCAATCGGGAATGGAAATAAAGTGTACAAATCTTCTCTCCGATTGTTTTGTTTAGTCATCTTTTTGGTATTCATAATCGAAGTGCATAGGTGAAGGAGGAAGAAAAGCTAAGCACAATCATGTAAAAATCGCAGAAAAAGGATCAAAGAGTCGTCGGAAAAAGTTTTTCCATATTTTTAAAATCAGATCTACACTAATATAGTGTGATTTTTAGAAAATTAATGGTAAAAAAGGAAAGAGGAGGCCAAGATGAACATGGGATGTAATATTTGCAACATTTTGAGCGATAGCCGGTGGTGGTCTTGCGGCTGTCAACGGCAGTCAACGGCGACAGAATGATGGTGCGGGAAAGAGGAAAAGTGGGAGATGTATTTTTTAGAAAGAGTAAGTGTGAAAGAAGATGTCAAATACTCCATCCGTCCCATTTTGTTTGTCGTAGTTTGACTTGACACAAAGTTTAAATAAGAAATGAAGACTTTTAGAACTTATGGTCTAAAATGGGCCATAGATATTTGTGTGAGTATAAATAAGTCAAAAAGTAAGTTTGGAGTTGAATTGTTTCCAAATTTAGAAATATGACAATCTTTTTGGGACAGACTAATAAGAAAAGTATGACAAACAAAGTGGGACAGAGGGAGTAATTGCAAAAAAAATACTTAAGGAGTAGAGATGAAAATATCTTTAAAAGTGCTTAAAAATTCAAAATCAAGAAAAATGTGCTCACCAAATCAAGACCATATTCAAAAGCGTTCAATTCACACAAAAAATGATTTTCTTTTCATCTAAAATTATAACATCATATTTGGGAATTACCCAATAAACACATTAGTAAGACTTATATAATATTCATAAACATGTTTTTGGATTCCTTTCTTTTGCTAGCCATTCAGACTATTTTATTATTTAATTTTTATATTTTATAAATATATTAACCATTATTTATTTATCCCTTAAGTTTAGCAATCATTTAAATGATTACAATTTCAGAGACCCCCCCCCCCCCCCGTTTGCCTTAGTAACACTGAATTTCCTTATGGTTAAAGCTGTCAATATGGGTCAGCCCGACCCAGCCCAGTTCAAGCCTCATGGCCCTTGAAGTTGGACGGGTTGAGGCGGGTCGATCCAACTTTTAGTTGGGCCACCAATTGATGAGCTCAATCCAGCCCTACTAGGGCCACGGGCTGGATCGGGCCGGCCCTACCTTTAAAATTTTTATTTTTATAGTTCTTTTTACAAATAAGATTATAACTAAAAATACAAAGCTATACAAATATTATATAGTAACAAAGTTTCAATTTACAATTAAAGTATTCAACAATATATTTGTAACCTTCTTTGATGTATTATCGCGGGCTGGGACGCGATACTCTACTGTAGTTTCTATTTGTAAGATTCTTTGATGTATCGTCTTTAACTGTTGGGTTGTAGAGTTGTGTCTTGTAGAGTAGTTGTGCAGCTTAAGGAATATTTGTGTATATAGTGGGTTTGGCTTCTCTCATACTTTGTAATTTCTTATTTTTTTTAAATATATATAATTTTGAATTAAATAATTTATTTTAGTTTTAATCATAAAACCTGCGGATCGGCCTAGCCCAGTCTCGGTCTTCATTGGGCTCGAAAAATCATTGTCAATCTTCATTAAATCTAGGGGTAGGTTGGGCCAGCCCGCAGGCCAAAGCCCAAATTTACGGCTTCACTTCTGGTTTACAATATTACGAGCACCTCCTCTATTTCAAAATTTTTGTAACAATTTTCTTTTATGTAAAATAATTATAGTTTGACTAATTTTCCTATGTTTAATATTAAACTCTTCTAATTTAAAAGTATTATGAATATATTCTTTAACAGGTTCTTCAAGAATGAAAAGCCTAATTTACGTTGCTAATTTTATGAAATTCAATGTAGAAATCCAAAGAAGATCCAACTGCAATTTCAGATTCCCTTTCTCCTCAAAAAAATATTTTAGGGTTGTCTACCAATTACTTTAATATGCGGAATAGATATATACATCAGGGAAGCAACTTGTGTATTGATTTGCTTAATTCACGCTGAGTACAAGTAGTCAAGCACATTTCAAATTTCTCGAGAATTACCAATTGGAAGATCAGTTTTATTTTGCTAGCATTGGCCGTAGATTATGGAAACGACGTAGGTGCACCAGTGCACTTTATTGTCGACAAAGGATTTTAGAGTATATTCATGTTATCTTTTCTTAGATAACATTGAATCCTTTAGAAATCAGTGTATGAAATTAGAAAGGGTAGTTTAGTCAACATATTGCTATTTTGCATTAATAATTATAAATTAAAGAGATAATGGTCGAAAATCCCCCTAAACTATCACTTTTTTGTTAATTTCATAATTAAACTATGGGTTGGTTACGTAACCCTCCTGAACTATCAATTTTCATATTCATAACTCCAGCAATGCCAAGTAGCATGGAGAGTGACTTCACTCTCTTTGTTGTGTGTGAAAAAATAAAGTAGACTAATAAAAAGCATCCATATGGTATTTCTCTTCAATTTTTAAAATTCAAATATCCTTTTACTTATTTATATTATTTTTATCTTTTTTCTTTCTTCTTTTCTAATTAATTATTTTCTTTTTCATAACTCTACTTTTATTTTTTGGGCCAATAATAATAAACTAGTTGAGACCCATTAACCTTAGAATAATAAGAGTACTAAAAATAATTTAACCAAATGCGATATAAATTCTGTTGCAATTTACCACCAATTTTTTACAATAATGGTTATTTTAATTAAAAAGACATAACCCTTAACATGCATTGTATTATTTTAATACGCAAGTTCTCAATTGAGTTTATTATGGTTGAGTAAATTCAGTTCTATATTGTTAGTTAATATTTATTATTTTAGAAATATAAGTTTTTAACTAAGGTAAAGATTTTTTATTTTAACGGAAAATTAAAAATAAATTAATAAACTTAAGAAAAGAAAAATATCAAATAAGAAATAAGAACAACTACTTTAAAAAAATAATTGTATGGATGCTCTATAAAGAGAATGAAGTCACCCTCCATGCCACTTGACACTGCAGGGGATTTTGAATATCAAAATTTGATAGTTCAGGAGGGTAACGTGACCAACCCATAGTTTAAGTATAAAACTAACAAAAAAAGATAGTTTGGGGGGGGGGGGGGGGAGGTTGACTATTATCTCTAAATTAAAGGAATTGTTATAAGAAAAATTCAAGTAAAGGAGGTACATGTAATATTATAAACCATAAGGGAACTCAGTGTTGCGACGGCAAATTTGAGGAATTATCTCTGAAATTATCCCTTACATATTTTATCCCTTAATATTGGGGATGCTGATCACCTCTCTCTCTCTCTCTCTCTCTCTCTCTCTCTCTCTCTCTCTCTCTCTCTCTCTCTCTCTCTCTCTCTCTCTCTCTCTCTCTCTCTCTCTCTCTCTCTCTCTCTCTCTCTCTCTCTCTCTAAAATTAATATTTATCGAATAAACAGTACATACAAAATATGTTAAAATATTATGTGAATAAATAGTATATACATATATTTTTAACATTTTATGTATTAAATATGTATTCACTACAACACTGAAACGGATCAATTGTAAAAGCTGGATTTTATTTTATTTCAATATTTTTTATTCATATTTTTTGGCGATATGGCAACTAAAATGTACAAAAAAGAAAAAATATTAGCCTACAATAATGCGTAAAATCGTGTCTGACATATTATTTAGGATTAAATGATATTCATTTCTTTTAGGAAAAAATAAACCCTAATTAATATTAATATTTAATATTTTCTTATTTTTATATTAGTGATGTGTCTATAAAAAGTTAGTGTTAATGGATAGTGAATAAATACGTATGAACTGCTATTTATGTAACAAATCCATAATATTTACCTAAGTTCTTCCTCTCTTTAAATTAAATACACATCCATTTTATTATAAATTAATGTTTGTACTTTAATATAATCCTCTTACCCAAGCTTTTAATATTTCTAGTTTTTGCACTCGTCTTGCGGTGTTTCCCGTACTTAAAAAATAGGCAAAATGACTAAAGTACACTCTGAACTATGCATTTTTTTCCAACTTGACACTTAAATTTTGCGGGAGTCCTAGTACCCCATTAAACCACTTTGAAATATTATTATTAGCCACTTTTCAAATGACCTGGCATAGAGAGTGTAGATTACTCTCTTTGAGAGAGTGAGATACCAAAAAGAATGATAAAATTTTTATTTTTGCTAACTTTCTATTGGTAAATGTATTTTTTATTTTTTCCTTTAATGTTACTTTTTTCTTACCTTTTTCTTTTACTTTACTGTTTTCTCATCCTTCTTTTCCATCAACCCGCCTTATCTTCTCCACCAGACCACCATGTCCGCCGCCTCCACCTCCACCATCCTTACTACTTTATATTTTAAAAAATATTTCAATGAAACTGTTATTACGATGAATATATCAACGATGACTCAATTTCATCTTTGTTAAATGCAAAGAAATAGTAATATTGAATCAAATTATAAATTACCAGCTACCACTGTTGAATTTCACACAAAAATGCATAGAAGGTCCACTATATAAATTAATGAAGAATACGGACCAACCTTTAGATGCATATTTTCCACCACCACAAAAATACAGTAGCTGACTCGGCTCAATTCCATCATTAACACCTCCTCAACTCGAAATTTTCGTCATTACCATTGCTCATAGCCAACAATCTCCACATGAACAAGCAAAAAAGGCAATAATGGGGGGTTGGGGGAGAGATGAAAAAGAAATAAAAGAAATAATGGGTCAGGTGGGAGCTCAAAAAAATTGGAAGAAGCAACTGAAAATGGGGGATGAAGGAATGGGTGGGGTAGGAGTTTAAAATAATTTTGGGAAGAAGAAAATATACTGGGGAAGAAGGAGACCTCCACAAAGTTCAAGTGTAGCTCATCCAAACGGGCTCTAAGCATGCAGCTGGGTGTCAACATGCTTACCGACCAGAGGCTATTTATGGAATTCTAAATATTCGTCCTTATCAATGATGTACTTGGCTTGCATAGAAGTTGATGCAATATAAATTGGCCTAAATGACAACCATCAAGAACCAAGCTTGAGAGTACAAGGAATACAAGTCAAGGGCTCTGGAAGAACCTTAAAAATCATGCATTAGAGCGCCAAGGAAGGAGGACCACTTAGGCGACAAAGGAGAGACTCGAGAGACACATTTTGAGCCGTTTCAAGAACTCTCAGGAAGGGGCGGACCGCCCACTTCACTAGGCGGACTGCCTACATGATGTGCTACTCTCTGGAGTTTAGGGCGCCTGCTTTTGGGGCGGACCGCCTACTCTGCAGGCTTGGGGCGCCTACTCTGCAGGCTTGGGAAACGGGCGGACCGCCTACTATAAGAGGCGGGGCGCCTAGTTGCTTTGTTTTGGACGGGAATGCTATGTGTAATTCCTATTTTGGCCCTACGAGGCATGTATTATTTTTATATCATTTGAGGACTTTTAGTCATTTCACTTAGGAGTGTGGGAAAACTATAAATACCACACTTAGCCATTTCATTTTAAAATTTAGTTAGTTTATGAATCTTGAATAGAGAAGAGAGAACATTGGAGAGGCAGAGCCCGTCGAGTTCGAAGCTTGAAGCTTCGTATATGACTTTACTTGGAACCTATGGAGATTGACACCTAGTTTGAATCCATTGTAAGCTTCAAGTTTTCCTTTCTCCCCTTTGAATTCAATCAACGTATGTGAGTTGAATTCGATTCTTTCTTCTAAATTCTTGCCTTCCTAGTCTTGATTTCTTGTTATCTCATTTTACTTGCTTCCATGTATCGTTTAGTTTACTTCCGCTAGTTTAGATTGCATCAGTTTGTACCAGAGCACGGATAAGTTTTTTTCTTACGAACCCTCGATCGTGACTCTTTATCTTGTTATTATTTGTTCTTGTTGTTCTTGAAAGGAAGAAAACAAAAAAAAAAAAAAAAAAGTGAAAAAAATTAAAAATTACAAAAAAAATTGTTTGTGGTGATTCCTTTGATGTTTTTTTATCAGGGATTGGTTGATATCGTATTTCCGTTGATTGGGTACCCTCAAAACACGTTTTGGAGTTGAGAATCAAAAGTTGAAAAATCAAAAACCCCAAAGTTTGAAAAACCCTTGAATTTGATTGAAATTTCTTGATTTGGATTTGTTATTGATTGGGTGTTGATATAAATCATTGGGGATTGTTTGTAGTTGTTGAAAACACATTGGGGTACCTTTGGATTGGAAAAACACCTTGAAAACATTGGAAATTGGGTGCCAAAACACCAAGAATGCATTTTTTGGACTGTGCTGAAGAACACAGTAGGCGGACTGCCCACTCTGGGAGACGGACTGCCCACTCTGGTGGCAATTCTCTGAAGTCTTCTGGGCGGACCGCCCCTGTACAAAGGCGGGGCGCCCCTTTTGCTGAGAGTTGCTCGGGTAGTTTTTTCGTAGGTTTTCACTTGTTATTCGCCTACGGGCTTCTTGGTTAGTGTTTCTAGGACAATTGGCCTACTCGAAGGACACTAACTTATTAGCGTATGAGGAAACTCATGCGTAGAGGAGATTAGAATTCAAAGAAGAGTCGTAGATTTTTCTTTGGCCTTAAGTGAGCACTTAAAATAGCCATCCATACAACGAGTCTCATTAACTCCATTCCGAACTTTAACTTGGACATACTAGTTGTGATCACCGTGGTTTCTAAGTTGTTGAAGGCCTCGCCCTTGAGTATTCATATATTGAGTAATACACGTAAGAGAGTGATTTCTGTGAGGTTCTTTCTTTAGGGGTTGCAACAATGTCGGATGATGATGGAGGAGATTATGGCTCATGTGGGGATGATGCGAGTTGCTATGGCTCGTATGGTGATGACAGAGACTATGGTTCCTATGATGATGATGATGGCCATTACTATGATGACTCAGGAAATCATGGCTCCTATGAGGATGAAGCGGTTCACTATGATGATCGTGAGGTTGATGAAGACTATGAGGCTTGTGATGATGAATGTGTTGATCCTTGAATTCAAAGATGGTGACGCTTCAAGGTACATTGACCCTACTTACTCTTCTTGTAATGAATATGAACATGTCGATAGTGACATAGAGGGAATTGATGATGAAGTTGATTATACGCATTATTCATTTGCATCTTCTCTTGGTGTTGCTAATGGTGTACAAGGGAGTAGTAGAGGTCCTTCCATTAATATAAGAGGAGGTGGTGGTTGTTTCGTGGGAAAGAATAAGCTTGCATCTTCTAGGTACACTAAGCGACCTAATGCTTCTAATTCCCATGTGGAGGTTGGTATGAGAGATGGTGTTGCTTTTGCTACAAAAAGGTTATATTGTTCTAATGTCGTGAGGGGCTTGGATGGTTGTAGTAGGAGTAGTACTATGGGCTATAGAACTAAGGCGAGAGGCACTTATGGGTTCCATGGCAAGGGTCCTTCCTCGACTTCCAACAACATTTCTAATGTTAGAAGAGTGACGGGAAGTGGAAGTTACCCTAGCAATCTTGCTAGGCGAGGAGGGATAAGGGAGACCCAAGTTATTGGTGTTGATAGTCATGGGCATTCATGTTAACCTTTGGATGCCAATCTACAAAACTTGGGTAGGAGAAGGTTTGTTGTTGAGGTAAATGGTATTGGAGGATACTTGCTCAAGATTGATGATATCGATGCCAATTGCATTAGCACCTCGTTGGTTGATAGTCTAAGGATACAATGCCGTGAGCTAGAGAGTCTTTATGAGTATGAGGGAGTGTGGGTTTCCAAGGAAGCTCGGGTACTTCCATCTCATACGAATTATAGATATTATGTTTGGTGTGATGTGTATCCAATACAACATGCTGACATTTGGCTAGGTGAGCCATGGTTGCATGCCAAGAGGTTGTAATATAGTACTTTGAAGGATGTGATTCTTGTGGACATATGGCAAAGAGTCTTTGACTTTGTACCTTATCGGTCAAGAGGCCAATTGCCTACTAGTACACCTTTTTGGGCTATGCAAAGGAGCAAGGAGCGAGAACTTAATTCCATGGTTGAAAATGTGCAATCAAGGAGTCCTACAAACACAAGAAATGGTGGGACTAGTGCAAGAAAAAATTTGGCAATTGTCGACAAGGTGAACCCAAAACCACAAGTTTCAAAGCCAAGTGGTTCACCAACGAAGAAGAAGGAGACGTCAAGTGATGAGTCTCCAAGTCCTAGATTCCGGGTTGATGTAAAAATTCCACCTACTCTGGCTATGGGTATTCTTGGGCCTCGTTCCAACTCACCTGAATTTGAGAGACAAAAGATAGAGAGGAGTAAGGGAGTGACCAGTGACATTCCTCGAGTGGAAAAAGGAGAGGATGTGTTGAGTAATGTGAGTGGGATGCCACCACCCGAATCTACACCGGACCTTGAAAAGAAAATGAGGGGAAAGAAAGAGGGAAAAAGAAAAATTAAGATTGAGGACACCCTTTATTCTAACATTAACCCTTTATCTTTTATTTCTACTTGTGTGCGTACTTGTGTAGGTATTCTTGGAGGCAAACTGATGGAGCCTCAACCATGTTCCAAGGTGGAAAGAAAAGGTGAAAGTGAGTCCAAATGTGAGCTACAAGGTGGAGAAACTATTCATGGCACTTCAAGTGCATTGAGTGAGCAAGAGGGCTACTCCAAGGTTAGTGTTAGTTCTTCTATCCTTAAGCATGATACTTCCTTGTCTTATGGTATTGTTTGTGAAAAATCTATGCTAGTTATTGATTTTTATGAATACAATGTGTTTGCAACTAGTGTAGAGCCGGTTGGTCAACTTGTGTGTGAATGTGAACCACTAGTTGAGAGTGATGAAAAACCACATCATGATGTGATCTCGGTTTTCATTGAACCTCTCTTTAGTGAATATGTTGTAGTTGACCTTGTTTGTGAACCTTTTTATGACACCCCACCCATATTTGATAAAGGAGAAGATGAATTGCATGAATATCCCATTCTTCCCTTTGATTGTTTACTCGGTAGTGGTGGTCTCTTGTTTCGTAGTGAGGATGATCATGACCTTGAGGAGTCTCTATTGCATGAGATGGATCGAATTGTGTTCGATGACTCCTCAAATGTAGATATTGTCTCTAGTTTGAGAACTTCGCCTTTGCTTGCTAATGAACTTGAGAAGTGTGCCTATACTAATCCTCTGTATGAGGACAACTTCAATGGAAATGGTGAATTGTATCAAACTAGAGTAGAGTGTGAGTTTGAACCTCCATAGATTGGAATGAATAATTCTATAGATAATCCATTGTTTGAGACCTCCCTTGGGAGCTTGTCTAGTGAGGAGGATTGTCTTGGAGATAAATTTGGAGGTGAGGAGGTACCTCTTGGTGTGTGTAAGAATGCTTCTAAGAAGGGGAATAGAGTATTTGATGTTAATTGTCGCTTGAACTATTTTGCGTACTACATTCCATATGTCGATCACACCTTGAGTCTTGAGCATGCCAAAGCCGAAGTGTCACCTTGTGATAAAATTGATTTGAAAGCTTTGTGTGTTGATCATAAGTTTAGGGGTCATAGAGAATTTGATTGCGATGTCTTGCATATTCCATGTCCTAATGATCTCTTTGCTTGTTGTAGTAGTAAGTGCTTATCATTGTTGAGCCAAGAACTTGTTTTTTTTCTTTGGAGACATAAGCTTTTTAATGGGTATTGATGCTTGGCTCTATCAGAAGAGTGTATTTTCCACACCACTTGCACTTATTCTTGTTAAGCTAACCTACTTGTGAAGTAGGAAACTTTGGTTGTACTTGTTTTGAATGTAGGTTTTGATGGTTTGATTTCGAGGACGAAATCCTTTCAAGAAGGGGAGGATGATGCAATATAAATTGGCCTAAACGACAACCATCAACAACCAAGCTTGAGAGCACAAGGAATACAAGTCAAGGGCTCCAAAAGCGACTTGAAGATCATGCATTGGAGCGCCAAGGAAGGAGGACCACTTAGGCGACAAAGGAGAGGCTCGAGAGACACATTTTGAGCCGTTTCAAGAACTTCCAGGAAGGGGCAGACCGCCCACTTCACTAGGCGGGGACCGCCTACTTGATGTGCTGCTCTCTGGAGTTTGGGGCGCCTGCTTTTGGGGAGCACCGCCTACTCTGCAGGCTTGGGGCGCCTACTCTGCACTCTTGGGAAACGGGCGGACCGCCTACTATAAGAGGTGGGGCGCTTAGTTGCTTTGTTTTGGATGGGAATGCTATGTGTAATTCCTATTTTGGCCCTACGAGGCTTGTATTATTTTTATATCATTTGAGGGCTTTTAGTCATTTCACTTAGGAGTATGGGAAAACTATAAATACCATACTTAGCCATTTCATTTCAAAATTTAGCTAGTTTATGAATCTTGAATAGAGAAGAGAGAACATTGAAGAGGCCGAGCCCTTCGAGTTCGAAGCTTGAAGCTTCGTGTACGACTTTACTTGGAACCTATGGAGATTGAAACCTAGTTTGAATCCATTGTAATGTTCAGGTTTTCCTTTCTCCCCTTTAAATTCAATCAACGTATGTGAGTTGAATTCGATTCTTTCTTCTAAATTCATACCTTCCTAGTCTTGATTTCTTGTTATCTCGTTTTATTTGCTTCCGCGTATCGTTTAGTTTGCTTCCGCTAGTTTAGATTGCATCAGAAGTTGTGCTGTTACTTGACTTCACGCAACCTTATGAAGAAACACGCTAAATATTATTGAAAAAAGGTGTTTGAATTATAAAAAAGGAAATATTGAAAATTATGTTATGGCAAAAATCTCAGACTTTTTCGGGCCAGCAATGGCTTATGATTAAATGTTATTTACTTGATAAATATCTTGTTCAAAAAAATAATGGGATATATGCTCAAGTAGACACACCAAAAATGGTTATGTTAACTATGATTGATTAAGTTATAATGCATCCATCTGAATTTTTTCTAGAGGAGGATAATAACAATACTGAAAATGTTGTATCCGTGCATATTCAAGTAACAAAGAGATACTGCAATCAAATCTTACAATGAAACATGAAAAGTTAAAAGGGAAAATAAGGGAAACAAAAAGAAAATGAATGACATTACAATAGCTAAATTATTTAATAAGGCTGAAATAACTATGAAGTGAAAGATAAAAGAGACTTGAAATGGAACCACAAAAAGTTTTTAAATATAGACGGGATTTCTGAAAATTTCTTTCTGTCATTTAATTTATCCAGAAATTTCCACCCATAAACGTAGCCAGGCAAAGTATCGTTTCAGCTGTATATGAAATTGGCAAAACATTCTTTGAGAGTAATAGAAAAAAGAATTCAATTTACCTGATTTGTCACTTGCAGATTGATTTTGTATGTATGGAGAATAATATGCCAAACTAAAAGAATAATATGTTTTAATTTGACTCAGAAAAAAAAGTTTGAGTTGATAATGATTTCGGATAAAGAATAATTGCTTAATTAGTAGTACACCTACTATGCTTGAAATTGAGGTGATCATAAACAACTGATGTAGCACATGTAGAGTTGCTTCAACTTCTCATAAATGATATTATTAGTGCAAAAGCTTGAAAGTTTATGCAGGACTTTTAAAGGTCGATCGAAACTATTATAGCGAATTTTCTCTTACTACATCACATTCATTATTTAATATTTACTTTATAATGACAGTGAAGTTTCCACAAATGTTTATACCGGTTGTTTATTTGGGAGAAGCATGATAAATTATTTAATATATTTATATAATGTACATTTACATTTTGGTATAGATTTTTTATTCTGTAAGGTGATTTTTAATGGCTAATAAGGTCTTTTGACTTTGTAATTTATGTGGTTCTCATTTATATAAATTATTAAAAAGTAGTAATAATAGATAATAGACAGATAATATATTGCTATAAATTAACTCTCTTCTTTTTGTATTATCCTTTAAAATTATCCGATCTTATTTATTTATTTTTTAAATTACAATTTAATTCTTTAGCTATAATTTAATTAGTTAATTTAAGATGCTTATTCTAATACCCTGGCTTATATTTTCTTCATAGATAACCTTTTCTATTCTTAGACTTCATTCATGGACCAAATTGAGTCCGACCCAGAACCTCTCTTTGTGGACTTATGGGTACCTGACACTTTTCCTATAGATAATTAGAACCTTTACTCAGAATCTCATTCGTATTTGCAAATCGAACTGCAGCTATCACATAGTTTTAATTTGGATAGGCTCCTGATATACCTTAAATAGTAGGAGGCGATTCCTTATTATTTTTACTTAGGATTAGTTGTAAACTCTTTTACTTCGTGTAAATTTGGGATCTAACATCAGATATAGTAATGATACATATGAATCAATTACACTTCGAATTCAATTAATATAAACCACTAGTAGTGTCATCAGTTGGGTCCTCTTTGTTAGATTCTTCCAAATATTAACACATACGCCACTACTTTACAACAAGATGGTCCTCCGATTAGGATATTCATATCATATGTGTCCTCCACCCTAACATTTATGGAAAATAACGTTACTTGAACTCTGAGAAGGCTTTGGTTGAGTAAAGCTCACTCCCTCTTTAACCTCGACCTTACTTGTTTATGCCTAAAATTTACCGTATATATTAAACAATTAAATTTGTAATTGGGTCACAAGCAATACGGAAAAAATATGAAGGAAAGTAAATAAAGCTTAGAGAAAAGTAATAAGCAAGAAAGTAAATAAGTATATTCCTTGAGAATAGTTGGATTCTATGTGAATCACCTGATTGTACAATATAATATAAGAAGAGATATTTATAGCTACGATTCACCTAGTCCTAATTAAGGTAAAATACAAAGACTAATAAGGTTGTGAGCTTGTTTACTCAAGATTGTTGTATATACAAATCCTAACTAGGAGACTGTAACCTTAAGGTGGCGGGATGTATGCCTTACCCCCCAGGGCTCGTGCCTATAAAGAGACTGTAGCTTGGGAGCAGGCGTGTATCCTCTGTGCCTGATGACTTGTAGATTAAATATAGTCTTCACTAGCTGGACTCGTATCCTCGTAATCATAGGTGGCGTATTTTTATCCCCACAGTTAGTCCCCCACTTGCTGAGTATTGACGTAAGCAATCAGGAAGTAAAACAGGCATACAAAAGAGAAGTGTGAAAGGATATTTCACTGAATCCTTGAAACTCGCAGTCTCATTGACCGAGACAGACGTCTAAATCCTTCTGGAACCCCACGCGTTTTCACTTGATTTGTTGTTGTCGATTCCATGCACCTTTCCCATAATTTCTTTTTACTGCGCTGGATTGTTTCATATCTCCAGGCCGTAATTACATCGACTGTTTCATGCTCCATCCTTTATCCCATTACGCCTATAAATAGGGGCTTTATGGTAAGTGAAAGTCACACACTTCTTAAGAAAGCACATTATTTCTCTCAAAACATCCGCATAAAATAATAATCCATTTTCTTTAGAAATATTTGCCTTTGATCCTGGTTTGATACTCCCAGAATAACTCCTTCATTCGGAATGGATGGTGCTTAAGAAAATTGTAAATATAGGACCTCTCACAGTCTTCTTTCTCTGTTTATCATCCATGATCGGATGAATGGAGTCCCTCGAGTCATGAGGTTTGATCGGGATCCTAATGACATTCACCAGAATGTCTTCTTAGTGGCATGTGCACAGATTACGGTGAGCTTATTTTCTAACGCAACGGTTGCTGTGATATTCCTCTTGTCATGCTGGGTCAGGAGGCTTAGCCCTTTCAGCTGTCATGAGGCTTCTCTTCTCCGATGCCTTCGGCGTAATGGTGACTTTTTTGACAGTGTCGGGTTGATGCTCCAATTCCTGGTTTCGTTCCTTGGCGGGCAAGGGAATCCAGCCTTACATCATCAGCAGATTAAGGTGTCAGTAAGCTCTAAATATGTTCGTGACTCAAGGTTGTCACCTTGTTCGGCTGGTTCGGCTGAATTGCTATTGCAATGTCTCTTCGGCCGCTGGCTGGGGACTACCCTGGGAGGAACTCCTCTTTTGCGTAGGTTCCCAGCTCAAACCCTCTCCTCTTCAATAAGTTTCTAATTGTGCTTGAAGATCGTTGGGGTTGTATACTCTTGTTTGACCAGTAGAGGTTGAAGCGGATCTTCAAGCTATTTTCTCATTGATGAGAGAAGGGCATGCCCATACCCAGATGCTTCTGAAGTCCTTTGCTTGGGACGAGATGGACGGGCGTTAGTTATATTAGTGACCGTGCACAAAAAATTGCTCAGGTTGACATATCTCCTTATGGGAGTTTCAGTCTTTGCTGAGGTGCTTGAAAATCCTGCCTTGTGGACGCCAGGAAGTACTCTAGGTCGCATGCTGAATAGGAGCTACAATCCAGATAAAGAATCTCTGACCGTGCTAAATTCAGAGGACCTTGCAATCTCTGTTTTTTTGAGACCTTATAGTTTCTTAGGAATGCTTGTAATGAATAGTATTGTATTCGAAAGAACTTAATTGTATATTGTAAACCTACAGGCCTTTGATATTAATGAAAATGAATGTTCATCAATATTTTGTGTGTACTTGCGTAGTTACTTGTAGCGTAGCCAAGCAACATTGTTTAGGTGCCTTTCTAGGTGTTTGTCTTTGATGTAGGCCCAAAGTGGGTCGATCCTTGGGAAAGGGATATGTTTCGGGTTGGACTTTATGGGGGCGTGGACCGAGTTCAATCCAGCACGCGGCCCGTGTTAAGCCGTGTCTGCTGATACCTTAAGAGCGAACTGCAACCATTTCTACCAAAAGCTTAAGCTGATAGTAGTGGCGCAACCCAACTCCTATATAGCCCTCTCTCAGCAAGCCCCCACCAAGGCCAACCCGAAACATATCCCTTTTTTAGGGGTCGACCAACTTTGGGCCTATATCATTCCCTTTTTTTTTTTTTTTTTTTGGAAAGGTTCATCCTCGAATCTGCGCAAGGTGTAAGCGGGATTCGAACCCAGGTCCAGTTCTGATACCAAACCTTAAAGAGCAAACTGCAACCATTTCTACCAAAAGCTTAAGCTGATAGTAAAGGCGCAACCCAACTCCTATATAGACCTCTCTCAGCAGGCACGACTTAACACGGATCGCATGCTGGATTGAACCCGGTCCACGCCTCCACCAAGGCCAACCCGAGACATATCCCTTTCCCAAGGGTAGACCCACTTTGGGCCAACATCAGTCTTATAGACGAGTGGCACTTGTTGGACGCTATTTTATTGCATCAGCATGTGATGGCTTAAGTTTCGACAGTAAAAGATGACTTTAATTAGGGCAAGGCCTGGGCCCACAAGGGTACGTCTTTAGCCCATTATATGTAACAAAGTATTTTTGCGTTCAAGCTAGAATAGTTGTTCTTGTCCACTCGAGTGCTTAAGTCTTTACTGGCACTATGTGAGTGGGTGTCCCCACCGACATGTTGGTACAATTTTTTGAATTGATGATTTCATCGTATGATAATGCCTGGTGGCTTAACTATAAGTTATGTAGCTTTGAGCGAGTAGTTTACTCTACTTTTATAACAAAAAGTGAGTGTTTACTTCAACTTAAGTTGTGTTGGGGCTATGAATAGCAAGTTACACCCCGTATGTCTAACATGATGTATATCATTCTAATGACATGTTAAGAATGATTTAAGTGAGTTTAAAGTCATAATATTACCATATAAGATGTTTATATATTGAATATAAAGTTTGGGAAAAGTCGGATTTAAGTTGCGGAAAAACCGACTAAGGAATTGCCTTGTAACGAAGCTTTTTCAGCAATTAATTTCATGTATTATATGAGGTCTTTTGGGGACATATCATATACCAAATTGAAGGTCTTGGAGTATAGTTTCCAACACTTTTAACGTTTTGTTCATACAACTTATATATAAAAAGATATGAGCGTCAGAAGTCAAGCCAGAAAAAGGGCCATAAGCGCAAAAGAGGACTAAAACTGAAATGTTTGAAGTATAAAAGAGGAAACTCATCATTTTCTCGTCATTTCCAGCAAATTCATGATAGAAACAGTGTGCTGTTGGTTGTTAAAGGTATTTTGATAGTTTTAAAGAAAGAACATTGATCTTAGCTCGAAATTGAAGACAGATTGCGTCAAAACGCTCTACGCGATTAGGGTAACATTATGCTACCTTCAATTTCGTCTATAGTTTGAGTTTTAGAATTACTTCATGGCTAATTAAAGTGAATCAATTCTATTTTATAGTTTTTTTAAGCTTTAGAAGGTGTGGAATTCAAAGGAGACAAGGTTTAGAAGCGAGAAACATCAAAGGTATGTAAGGCTAAACCTTTCTTTTGGCAAGGCATGTATCTTTTAGCTTTTGAAGCTTTTCTTAGTTCTAAACTTAGTATTTCTTCTGAGAAACTTGTATGATACCAAGGAAACCTTGTATATACTTAATTTGGTACTAAAATCCAAGGTGAAAGACATCCAAATCAGTAAGACAAAACGTTTCCAAATCTGAAAAATTATTTTGACCTTTGGACAGTTGTTAGTATATTGATCATACCTCCTTGTACAAAATTGATATTTAGATGCTTTAAGAATCTCCAGAATCCTAAGACATATATCTAAAACGTTCATGAAGACCATGAAGTCTATATCTTTGATCTACACTCTGAAAATTAGGTTGAAAGTCAGGACAGTGGTGCTGTCCAGACATTTATCTACGGATTTGTTATGTCATCCAGTTGTCTCATCTTGTTATCCGTTTAACATGTTTATGTTATCAGTTTATCCGGGTATCCATTCCCGTGTATAGTATTGTACTGGTTCTATTTTTGCGGATCATCCAGTTTCAGGGGAAACTCTGCCGAAATTTTTATAGAAATTCAAAGAGTTGGACAAATTCTAAGTTTCAGGTTGTGTCTATAATTCCATCCAGAGTTTTCTTATCATTCCTTCGAGTCCATATATATTGTTGCCACATGTGTTATGCCTCATACATGCTTATGCTTATATTGTGATCATATTATGTGTGATTTGGAGTCCCCCATAGAGGCTGGACATTGGACACACGGTCCGGTCGCGTGTGATACTACCCGTCTGGGGGATACAGCCCCTCTGGTTCAGGCGGGAGTTGAAACACCTAGTGTGACCAGGTGTGATTCACACACTCTGACCAGAGAGACTAGATATTACTGGCTGGGGGGGATATAGCCCATAACACCCACCAGGTTTGTTATATACGCGTATATAGCCACAGTATGCACTGCATGATTATACATGAGGCTAGTTTAGTTTTCCAGTTACCTGATTTGGAGGGATACAGCCCATAACACCAGACAGGTACTAGTCCAGGTTTTCAGTTACCTGATTTGGGGGGATATAACTCATAACACCAGACATGTACCAGTTCAGATAACAGTTCAGTTTTAGCTCAGTACCAGTTATCAGTTCTCAGTTATCAGCCACCAGTTCTTAGCGTCAGGAGCAATTGACAGTTATCAGTTCTAGTTTCTAGTTAGAAGTTATCAGTCAATTTATAGTTATTTATCAGTACAGTTCAGCTCAGTCTTTAGTTTCAGATTCAGCTAGACTTCAGTTTATATTCAGATCATGTTTAGTCGTTCTTCATATTTCCAGCTATAATGCTATGCACCAGCTGATATTTACATATTTATATTCCAGCCTTACAGTTTCATTCAGCTAAAATATATTATATGCTCATGCCTTACATACTTGGTACATATCGTACTCACCCCCTTTTTCTGGGGCGCTGCGTTTCATGCCGCGCAGGTGCAGATAGATCAATGCTTGGACCATGTTAGTAGGCCATCTATCAGCTATTGGAGTCACTCCGCTTACTCCCGGAGTTACTTATCTTTTGGTATGTGTACAGTCAGCCAGCTTGGGTATGTCTGGGCCTTGTCCCGTCCTTTGTATATTCAGTTGATCACTCTTAGAGGCCTGTAGATATGTCCCTGTGTGGTTCAGTCAGTGTGTTGTGTATGTCGGCTTATGTCAGCCTTGTCAGCTTTTTGCATTGCATAATTCTCATCAGTTAGGTTTATGCTTATTCCGTTTATCAGTTATATTCATAGTTAGCAGATTATCAGCAGGATTAGTGATGATCGACACTTAGTGTTGGTCATCCATCGCGGCCCTAGGTTGGGTCGTGAAAAAAGTGGTATCAGAGCAGTTCAGTCCTAGGGTGTCTACAGGTCGTGTCTAGTAGAGTCTTGTTTAGGAGTATGTTGCGCGCCATACTTTTGAACAGGAGGCTACAAAGCACTTCAGGACAGTTGTATTTCTTTCTTCTCTAGATCGTGCGATAGAGCCATGATTATAGAATTCAGCCCTTTAACAATAGTGTTTTCAGCAAAGCGATGCCGCCGAAGAAACTAACAGCTACCTAGAAGGGCAAGGCTATTGCCGGCCAGGGTACTAGTAGAGTGCCACCTGAGGTGGATGAGAGTGATGAGTCCAGACCTGAGGCTCCATCTGAGGCCTCACAGAACCCTTCAGTTCAGGGCGATATTAGAGGTACTGCAGCTGCCATACCTCCAGTTCCTCAGCCTGATAGCCAGGGACAGGAAGTGAGGGATGCCATCAGATTATTGACCAGTGTTGTAGTTGCTCAGAATAGACAGCATAGTGCAGATGCCCAGGGATATACTGGATCCAGGATTAGGGATTTTATCCGACTAGAGCCTCCAGTCTTTACTGGATCCCGTACAGGAGAGGACCCTCAGGATTTTCTAGTGAGGATAGCCAGAGTGTTGAGGGTTATGCACGTGTAAGACATAGAGTTAGTAGAGTTGGCTGCATTCAGATTTCATGACCTAGCAGCAGGGTGATATCAAGCGCGGGAGCTACCAGAGGGCCAGATTCTACTCCGGCGACTTGATAAGAATTCTTGGATACGTTCCTTCATCAGTATATGCCTATAGAGACACAGAGAGCACGTGCTGATCAGTTCCTGAACTTGAGACAGGGAAGTTTGAGTGTAGAAGAGTATAATTATCGCTTTAATTTCTTAGCAAGGTTTGACCCTACTGTGGTAGTGAGTATGGAGGATAGAATTCATAGGTATGTAGTGTGACTAGGTCCACACCTAGTGAATGAGTGTATGATCGTTGCTATGCAGCCAGGTATTATATCACGCATTCACGCGTTTGCTTTATCACTTGAGGAGAGAAAGTAGAAACAGAGAGCCGACAGGGATAGAGGGTTACATAAGAGGGACAGATCGTTTGGTTTATTCGGAGAGACATCTAGAGCGAGTAGGCAGTAGAGTGTTAGACAGCCACCAGCTAGTATACCTACACAGTCTCGTGGCCTGAGATCTGATAGAACTCCTCAGTCCAGAACTAGTCAGGCATCACAGATTTCAGGATTTCAGCGTCGTGGTACTTCGATACCGGCCAGTCAGACATATCCCAGATGTTCAGATTGTGGTAAACGCCACTTGGGTCCATGTCAGTGAGGAGTTGATACTTGTTATATTTGTCGCGAGGCAGGCCATTTCATGAGAGATTGCCCGACTAGGGGTGGTAGTTGTACAGCCTAGCCAGTTAGATCAGCAGTTGCTTGCTCAGCATCAGCACGCCATCAGGGGCATGTTCTTCAGGATGGAACCTGCATAACTAAAAGAACCTAAAGAGCAACTGAAGGATTTGTTAGATAAAGGCCTCATCAGACCTAGAATTTCCCCGTGAGGAGCCCCAGTATTGTTTGTGGAAAAGGAAGATGGCTCTCTACGCATGTGCATAGATTACAGACAGCCGAATAAAGTGACAATCAAGAATAAATATCCTCTGCCCAGGATTGATGACTTGTTCGACCAACTCCAGGGTGCCAAGTACTTCTCGAAGATAGATTTGCGATCAGGCTACCATCAGGTTAGAGTCAGAGAATTTGATATATCTAAGACTGCATTCGGGACTAGGTATGGCCATTATGAGTTTTTAGTGATGTCGTTTGGACTCACTAATGCCCCTGCAACATTTATGGATCTGATGAACAGCGTATTCAGGCCTTATCTAGATTTATTTGTGATTATATTTATTGATGATATTCTTATCTATTCAAACTCTGAATCAGAGCATGCGGAGCACCTGCGCACAGTATTGGGTACTCTTCGGGACCAACAATTATTTGCTAAGTTCTCAAAGTGTGAATTCTAGTTAGATTCAGTGGCATTTCTTGGCCATATAGTTTCAGCAGAAGGAATTAAAGTAGATGGCCAGAAGATTGAGGCTGTGAAGAATTGGCCCAGACCTACGACGTCAACTGAGGTACGTAGTTTTTTTGGGTTTAGCAGGTTATTACAGAAGGTTCGTAGAGGGTTTTTCCTCCATTACAAATCCACTGACCAAATTGACAAAGAAATCAGCTAAATTTGAGTGGTCTGATTCTTGCAAGCATAGCTTCCAAGAACTAAAGAACAGGTTGATAACAACTCCAATACTTACACTTCCAGAGGGATCTAAGGACTATGTCATTTATTGTGACGCTTCTCGAATTGGTCTTGGTTGTGTTTTGATGCAGCACGGAAGAGTAATTATTTATGCTTCCAGGCAGCTGAAAAAGCACGAGCAGAACTACCCTACCCGTGATCTGGAGCTTGCAGCAGTCATTCATGCATTGAAGATTTGGAGAAATTATTTGTACTGTGTTCATGTTGATATATATGCAGATCACAAGACCCACCAGTACATATTTAATCAGAATGAGCTAAACCTGCGACAAAGGCGATGGCTAGAGTTGCTAAAGGACTATGACATGGAAATTCTTTATCATCCAGGTAAAGCGAATGTTGTAGCTGATGCCCTTAGTCATAAGTCCATGTGTAATTTATCTTACTTACAGCCACAAAAGAGAGAGTTAGCTCATGCACTCCACCAGTTAGCCAGCATAGGAGTCAGATTAATAGATTCAGAGGACGCAGGAGTTACAGTTCAGAATGCAACCACTATTTACCTAGTGACAGAAGTAAAACAGCATCAGTATGAGGATCATGTTCTAGTTGAATACCAACAGATAGCCAAAAGAAAACCGAAATTACCATACAGGTTACTAGTGACGGGGTTCTTACGTATAAAGAACGACTTTGTGTTCTTGATGTTGTAGATTTACGTGGATAGATTATGTCCGAGGCATATTATTCTAGATATATTGTTCATCCAGGTTCGACTAAGATGTACCATGATCTTAAGAAGATTTATTGTTGGGACGGAATGAAGCGTGATATAGCAGAATTTATGGCTCAGTGTCCTAACTGCCAGCAGGTTAAAGTCGAGCATAAAAAAACCTAGTGGCTTGTTACAGGAATAGAGATTTCATCATGAAAATGGGAAAAAGTAAATATGGACTTCATTACAGGCTTGCCCTGTACGCGGAGCAGGTATGACTCTATCTGGGTTATAGTTGACAGGCTTACTAAATCAGCTCATTTCTTGCCTGTTAGAATTACATATACAACAGAGGATTATGCCAGACTTTACATTAGAGAGATAGTGCGCCTACATGGTATTCCAGTATCTATTATTTCAGACAGGGGCGCACAGTTTACAGCTAATTTCTAGCGATCGTTCCAGATATGTTTAGGGACACATGCGAATCCGAGCACAAAATTTCATCCCCAGACAGATGGACAGGCTGAGCAGACCATTCAGATATTAGACGATATGCTTAGAGCTTACGTGTTAGATTTTGGAGGCAGCTGGAGTGATCATCTACTGTTGATAGAGTTTTCATATAATAATAGCTATCATTCAACAGGTAGTTGATAAAGTCAAGTTAATCAGGGAAATATTATTAGCAGCACAGAGTAGGCAGAAGTCCTATGCAGAAAATCGACGTCGAGATTTAGAATTTCAGATTGCCGATTGGGTATTCCTGAAAGTATCACCTATGAAAGACGTTATGATATTTGGAAAGAAGGGAAAGCTTAGCCCTGTATTTATTGGTCCATATCAGGTTATCAGGCGAGTTGGGCATGTAGCCTGCGAGTTAGGCCTTCCAGCAGACCTTCAGGAGGGCCATCCAGTATTTCATGTTTCTATGCTCAGAAAAATATGTCGGAGATCCTATTAGATTTGTACCAGTAGATGATGTACAGATCACAGAGCAATTGACTTATGAAGAGGTGCCAATTACAATTTAGATAGACAGATTCGTCGACTAAGGACGAAAGACATTCCTTTAGTTAAGATGCTATAGCAAAGAAATAATGTAGAAGAAATAACTTGGGAGATGAAAATGACATGAGAGCCAAATATGCACATCTATTCATTACTTCAAGTATGAAACAGATCGTTGCTTAATGCTTCTACATGCTTCATTTAACATTCGAGGACGAATGTTCCAAACGGGGGAAGATTGTTAAACCCAGTATGTCTAACATGACGTATATCATTCTAATGACATGTTAAGAATGATTTAAGTTAGTTTAAAGTCATAATATTACCATATAAGATGTTTATATATTGAATATAAAGTTTGGGAAAAGTCGGATTTAAGTTGCGGAAAAACCGACTAAGGAATTGCGTTGTAACGAAGCTTTTTCAGCAATTAATTTCATGTGTTATATGAGGTCTTTTGGGGACATATCATATACCAAATTGAAGGTCTTGGAGTATAGTTTCCAACACTTTTAACGTTTTGTTCATACAACTTATAGATAAAAAGATATGAGCGTCAGAAGTCAAGCCAGAAAAAGGGCCATAAGCGCAAAAGAGGACTAAAACTGAAATGTTTGAAGTATAAAAGAGGAAACTTATCATTTTCTCGTCATTTCCAGCAAATTCATGATAGAAACAGTTTGCTCTTGGTTGTTAAAGGCATTTTGATGGTTTTGAAGAAAGAACATTGATCTTAGCTCGAAATTGAAGACAGATTGCGTCAAAATGCTCTACGCGATTAGGGTAACATTATGCTACCTTCAATTTCGTCTATAGTTTGAGTTTTAGAATTACTTCATGGCTAAGTAAAGTGCATAAATTCTATTTTATAGCTTGTTTAAGCTTTAGAAGGTGTGGAATTCAAAGGAGACAAGGTTTAGAAGCGAGAAACATCAAAGGTATGTAAGGCTAAACCTTTCTTTTGGCAAGGCATGTATCTTTTAGCTTTTGAAGCTTTTCTTAGTTCTAAACTTAGTATTTCTTCTGAGAAACTTTTATGGTACCAAGGAAACCTTGTATATACTTAATTTGGTACTAAAATCCAAGGTGAAAGACGTCCAAATCAGCAAGACAAAACGTTTCTAAATCTGAAAATTTGTTTTGACCTTTGGACAGTTGTTAGTATATTGATCATACCTCCTTGTACAAAATTGATATTTAGATGCTTTAAGAATCTCCAGAATCCTAAGACATATATCTAAAATTTTCATGAAGACCATGAAGTCTATATCTTTGATCTACACTCTGAAAATTAGGGTGAAAGTCAGGACAGTGGTGCTGTCCAGACATTTATCTGCGGATTTGTTATGTCATCCAGTTGTCTCATCTTGTTATCCGTTTAACATGTTTATGTTATCAGTTTATCCGGGTATCCATTCCCGTGTATAGTATTGTACTGGTTCTGTTTTTGCGGATCATCCAGTTTCAGGGGAAACTCTGCCGAAATTTTTATAGAAATTCAAAGAGTTGGACAAATTCTAAGTTTCAGGTTGTGTCTATAATTCCATCCAGAGTTTTCTTATCATTCCTTCGAGTCCATATATATTGTTGCCACATGTGTTATGCCTCATACATGCTTATGCTTATATTGTGATCATATTATGTGTGATTTGGAGTCCCCCATAGAGGCTTGACATTGGACACACAGTCCGGTCGCGTGTGATACTACCCGTCTGGGGGTACAGCCCCTCTGGTTCAGGCGGGAGTTGAAACACCTAGTGTGACCGGGTGTGATTCACACACTCTGACCAGAGAGACTAGATATTACTGGCTGGGGGGGATATAGCCCATAACACCCACCAGGTTTGTTATATACGCGTATATAGCCATAGTATGCACTGCATGATTTTACATGAGGCTAGTTCAGTTTTTCAGTTACCTGATTTGGAGGGATACAACCCATAACACCAGACAGGTACTAGTTCAGTTTTCCAGTTACCTAATTTGGGGGGATACAGCCCATAATACCAGACAGGTACTAGTTCAGTTTTTCAGTTACCTGATTTGGGGGGATACAGCCCATAACACCAGACAGGTACTAGTCCAGGTTTTCAGTTACCTGATTTTGGGGGATATAGCCCATAACACCAGACATGTACCAGTTCAGATAACAGTTCAGTTTTAGCTCAGTACCAGTTATCAGTTCTCAGTTATCAGCCACCAGTTCTTAGCGTCAGGAGCAATTGACAGTTATCAGTTACAGTTTCTAGTTAGAAATTATCAGTCAATTTATAGTTATTTATCAGTACAGTTCAGCTCAGTCTTCAGTTTCAGATTCAGCTAGACTTCAGTTTATATTCAGATCATGTTTAGTACGTTTTTCAGATTTCCAGCTATACTGCTATGCTCCAGCTGATATTTACATATTTATATTCCAGCCTTACAGTTTCATTCAGCTACAATATATTATATGCTCATGCCTTACATACTTGGTACATATCGTACTCACGCCCTTTTTCTGGGGCGCTGCGTTTCATGCCGCGCAGGTGCAGATAGATCAATACTTGGACCATGTTAGTAGGCCATCTATCAGCTATTGGAGTCACTCCGCTTACTCCCGGAGTTACTTATCTTTTGGTATGTGTACAGTCAGCCAGCTTGTGTATGTCGGGGCCTTGTCCCGTCCTTTGTATATTCAGTTCATCACTCTTAGAGGCCTGTAGATATGTCCCTGTGTGGTTTAGTCAGTATGTCATGTATGTCGGCTTATGTTAGCCTTGTCAGCTTTTTTGCATTGCATAATTCTCATCAGTTAGGTTTATGCTTATTCCGTTTATCAGTTATATTCATGGTTAGCAGATTATCAGCAGGATTAGTGATGATCGACACTTAGTGTTGGTCATCCGTCGCGGCCCTAGGTTGGGTCGTGACATAGCATTATCTGTAATGGGTGGAAGAAACCACATTGGCTGTATGGTTCAGAAAATACTACCGCAACACTTTCATAGCTATTACCACCGCTGCCACGAACAACGAAAGGTGTGCTTCTGCTCTCAAAAGCCCCTTACTAGCATACCGTATGAGAAGTTTCATTCCACCATCTTCTCACGTGATGACTGCATTCGATGCTACTTTTGAGATTTCACTCTTATCAATACTCGGCAGCAGAGTATTTTCCATTTAGGATCTTCATGTTTAAGCAACACTTCAGAGAGTTGATACCATAGCTACGCAGCTCGCGGAACCAAATTACCCATCTCAGAGACCCGCTTTCTAAGCTCCGCTACTGCTATTCTAGCCCTCTGCTCAATGGATGTATCCCATAGTGACTCCCTTTCAACCATATTTAATTTCGCTTTTAACCTCACGTTAGTGTCTGCATCGGGTGATAGACTTCCTTCGGGCAAGGACCGCTCACTTCGTACTTTGCTGCTTCCGAATGGGGTTGGATATCTGAAGACTTGGTGAAGTGTTGAGGGTACTCCTTTTGCTTCGTGTATCCAAGGTCTTCACAGGATCACATCATATGAGAGGTCGCAAGCCATTACCTAAAAAGGTGTTATGCTCATCACGTCCGGGACGGAGACTGACAGAGCTATCTCAGTGATTAGGCTTTTCACAGACGATGTCGAAGCTTGTTACTTAGCAGGGGCTTGGGGTTATTCGGGGCTGTTGGCCCATTTTCGGCACTGTCTCCCATCGAATGATATTGACACCACTCCCTGGATCAATCAGACCTTACTTGATCTGGAAATCAACCACATTGATTGGGATGGTAAGGGCTTCCTTGCGGGTTCCCTCCTTATTCTTTAAACGAAACATGATTGGACTGGTAGATGATTCTGGTAGTGCAGTCTTCCAAGCTTTATCAAATCCAGGTGTAGCGAAGATCGCTTTAACACTCCGTTTGTCCTTTGAATCGGGTGCTCTAGATCGTCTCTCCCCCTATTTGATCAGGTCCTTGGGGTGTCCTTCCTTCAACAAGTGTTCGATCTCGAGCATCAAAGCTTTATAGTCCACCATGGCATGGCCATTACTCCGATGAAAATCACAGTAGGCCATTGAATTTTTTCCAGTCACACTTTTAATGGTGGGTGACTAGTGCACCCTAGAGCCTAGTTTCCAAAAGTGATTAGTGACTAGCTCTAATGCATTCATCCGCATCCCTAAGTCTTTGAAAATGTGATGTATTAAACCTTTCTCATGCAACCCGGTTCCTCGGGAACTATTCTGCCTTTCCAGTACCTCCTCAGAATAAGTATGATACTGAGTCCTCCTTTCATTCTTCTTCCGTTGCCTTCTTCTTTCAAAGATGCGCTACCAGCTCATTTTCTCTATATGTCTTTGTCGGGCTCTAGGGGTGGCTCAGGTTCGAGGCAGAGTTTTTTATTATATCGTTGGTGTAGGGCATTGCATGTTGTCATCGGGTGTTGCGTATGACTCCATTGACTATCGAGTGGCTAGCGAGCCTCTGGAGTTCAGGCTTTTACCGAAGGCTACCACAACAATATTATCAGGAACTGAAAGAAGCTCCATGCTTTTCCTCAGGAATCTTTCCAGGTAATCTTTCAACAACTCGTCATCGTGTTTCCAGATCTCAAAGATATCTTCCATGCGCTTCTCTCACTTGCGAGCCCCGGAATGTGCCTTCTTGAAAAGATCTTGCATCTGAGTGAATGATTCAACTGATCCCAATGGTAGCTAGGTGTACCATGTGAGGGAACCTTTAGTTAAGGTCGAACCAAACCTCTTCACCAGAGAAGATTGAGTCTCTTCTTTAGTAATCTCATTGCTCTTAATGGCAGTATAATAGGCAGGGATGTGCTTATCCATATCGGTGGTTCCATCGTACTTAAAATTGTCCGGTAGGTAGAAGTGATTAGGCACACGTCACCGTGCAGCACTCGCTTTATAGGCATATTTGAAGAACTTCTGCTTATCCATGGCGATAATCTAGGGTGGAGCACCCGGTACGTTACTGATCCGGTCATGGATGACTTTCAGTTTCTTCAAGATGTTGTGAATGATAGGCGTTCCTTCAAGACATTGACTGTTGGCTACTGTAGAGCTTCCAGGAGCGGTCTCCATGTTGAGTCTTCGATAGGTAACAGAAGCTGGTGACTCGTTCATGGGCACGGGCCCTCATAGGGACACTGGCCTTTGGGACGAACCAGCGAAGATCTCTCCCAACTTCTAGGATGCTTTCGACATGGTTGGCCGAGTTTTGCTCTGCCCGTTCCACCTGGGTAGTGAAGTGATTAGCAAGGAAATCTTCAAGTGTGGAGTTGCTTCTGCGCCGGTTGATCATCTTCGCAACACTACCTATAAAGATCGGGTCAATAGGAGTATCTTTTAGCTGTCCGTTAGGGCCGCTAGGATCCTTTGGGGAACTGTCAACTGCATCAGTAGTGTTCTTTGGAACATCGTTCTTGTCCTCCGACATGATTGCGCTTTTCCTTCGTAGAAACCTTCTACTATGTTGGCCCCACGGTAGGCGCCAAACTTTTTATGCCTAAAATTTACCGTATAGGTTAAGCAATTAAATTTATAATTGGGTCACAACCAATACAGGAAAAATACGAGGGGAAGTAAATAAAGCGAAGAGAAAAGTAATAAGCAAGAAAGTAAATAAGTATATTCCTTGAGAATAGCCAGATTCTGTGTGAATCACTTGATTGCACAACACAATGTAAGGAGGGTTATTTATAGCTACGATTCACCAGTCCTAGTTATGGTATAATACAAAGACTAATATGGTCATGGGCCTGTTTACTCAAGGCAGTGGTATATACAAACCCTAACTAGGAGACTGTAAACCCTAAGGCGACGAGATGTATGTGTTACCCCTCAGGACCCGTGCATACTGGGAGGCCGTAGCTTGGGAACAGGCATGTATTCTCTGCGCATAGTGACTTGTAGATTAAGTCTACTCGTATCCCCGTAATCATAGGTGGCGTATTTTCACCCACACATTACTCTTCCTCATTTCAGATACTTTGAATGCCTTAGCTTCAACTTTTATTTTCTTATTCTTTTGAGAACTTCTATCCACTCTATCTCTGTTCGAACTAGTGGATGAAACTTTGATTTAACATTTAATTAAAACTTAAATTGTTCAAATTAAAAAAAAAAATAATTAAATCCCTTGTTTAAAGACTACACTCTGATACCAACTTGCTAATTAAATTCTTAAGATTTTTATATTTCTTACGTAATCTTTTATTCTTCACGTTACATAATTTTTGAATTTTCTAGAATTTCTACGAAATTTTACCCTTTTAATGTGATTTATGTTTTAAAAAAATATATTTATACATATCAATAATATTAACATGTAAAATATTAAATGCAAGAAATGTGTAGGACTTACGCCCGGTGCCTCGGGAGTTACGTCTAGCCCCGCATCAGGTAAATCGCCTCTCCTCGAGCCCACACCTTTTAAAATATTGGAAGTACTCTCCAACACTTTGTTACCTTGGTCCAAGGTATATAATTTATTGATAATCTCTCGGTGATAATGTGAAAGAAAAATCAACTCCTCATGATTCGATTAAGCTCTTTCCAAGTCTCAAGGATCTCTATCCGAGAATCTACAATCAACCTTGGTATTCTCAAACCATAATGAAGTATAACCCTTGAATGTCGTTGCAGCCAAACTCTAAAGATTTGTTCAATCTTTGTCTCCCACACAAAGAAAACATTAGGATCATTCAATTCTTGAAGCATTAACGTAATCTAGAACTCTACGTGAACACCTCAAGAAATTATGTAATTCACAAGTGTATAATTCAGCAGCTGATATGCCCAACATATCCTCTATGTGGCCATAAAAAATTGTGACAAAAGCTCACTACTGTTATCAAATATAGTGACTTTCATTTCAGATCTCATATTTTAGTGCGGAAAATTCAACCGTCCTATACTTCCCAAGACCATTTTGAAGCAGAAGAATTAAGAACAGAGAATTGGATATTGCAAAACTTGTAGAGGAAAATCCAATAAATTTTTGGCACACATAATCTCAACTTCGATCAACATTGTTGTTCACTATGAAAAGAAATTAGAAATCATATATTCACATAAAGGATCATGAAATATGATAATATCAAAGCGGAGATAATTCTAAGGATATCATCTGCCCATATGAGTAGTTGAATAAATCTTTCAACGGAACAGATTTAGTATCCCATAATATCACCTCGTCTAATACTTTATAATTAAACAACTCAAATCTTCTTATATTGTCAAAATATTTTTTACAACTAGAACAAAAGTAATGTATTAAAATAAATGACTAGCATTTTGTTAACTTGAAGAATTCTTATCAGTATAAATAAATATAAGTAATAGCAAAGTTTTTGGGCCCTTATAGTCTGTTTGGGATTGCTGCCAAAAACTGCTTATTTTGAGAAGTACTTTTGACATAAGTAATTTTTAAATAAGTACTTTTAGATAATAAGCAGTTTGTGTTTGGACAACTCCTTGGAGAAGTACTTTTGATAAATAATTTGTGTTTAGTTAATCGTTACGAAAAGTACTTTTCTGTGTTAAATTACGAAAAGGACATCCAAGTTCATTTTACATTTGGATTAATAAAAACAAAAAAATAATTTTGAATATTTATCATAAAAGACTTTAATTAGAAAATTTATTTATTTAAATATAAAACATAACGTAAAAGATATAAATTTAAGCTATTGAACAATATAAAATATAGTTAGATCAAAGTGATAATAGAATTAGGAATTTCTAGTAATCACTTGCTTTTAAAAGATGATTTAAAGAGTAGGACATCCTATATACGGTTGATAGTAATACCTAAAAATAAAAACTAGTCCTAGAGGAAGAAGATTTGTAAAAGTACGTAGTAGAAAAAAATAGGAAAAAGAAAAATATAATTGTATTTTGAGAGAGATATGGTTAATTTATAAGGAATAATAGGGTAAATATGAATTCTTGGTGAGGATATTTCTGACTTGAAAAAATTAATAAAATGCTTCTGCTTCTGCTTCTACTTTTTGGAAGAAGCAGATATTTGTAGCTTCTCCCCAACAGCAGAAAAACTGTTTCTGCTTCTACCTAAAAGTACTTTTTCTTAGTTGCCAAACACCTCAAAATTCTAAAAAAAGTACTTTTATTGAAGAAAAAAAAACACTTTTGGCTTTGGAGAAGCAATGCCAAACAGGCTATTAGACTCCTAAAGGCCTAAAGCAGAAACCTTAGTGACCTCACCATTTAGCCGCCCTGCCAAAACCACTCCTTATTTTTTTTCAATATCATAAGCATCTATATATAATGTCAACAAATTGTTACTTCCATCAATATTAAAGGAAACCATATCTTTTAACATTTTTGATGAAACAATCTTCATTAAAATGATGCAAATAGCTTTTAAGACTAACCTATATATTTTTAATATGTTGCAACTACTAATGTGATAGTAAAGAAATAAGCCAACATGAAATACTAAAGAACTTTGCCCATCAACAAGCTAAATATCGGCACTCTACTCATGAACAAGCCAAAGATAAATACTTTTGTTCACCTCTTCAGCATATTTTTGTAGCCCAAATATGGTAACCAAGGCTAAATCCAGTTTTTGATGTTTAATATCACACTCATTCTTGGAAGCATCAAGTTCACCCTTAGAAGCATCAAATCGCTCTTGTGCTTTATTACAAGTTTTGCTTCTAATGACAAGCTGCTTCATTGCTCCATCAAGAGTGCCTCATGCTGACTTAAGATACCTTTTTAAATGCATGATTAAGGCCAGTCTTTTGCAAATTATCCTGCAGATATAGAACGAGTTTAACATCCCGCTCTATATCAAGTTCAATAGCACGACCAACAGAAGGTCCAACAAGGGCAGTATAAGCATAAGCATTAGGACCTAAAGACACCTGCTCAGGTGTCTTGAGTATACTCTCTAAACATTTAGCATCATAAAGAGAATTATACTTCTGAACAGGTGCCACTCCTCTAACATTAGTAGAAGACTGTCCAACATCAAAGTAACTTCTTAGCATCAAGAAGCACACTAAAAGCCGCTCCTTTAGCATGAGAGGTAGACTGTCCAACATCAACTAGCTGCTTAGCATCAAGGAGCTCACCATAAGTCTGAGACTTATCATGCTACCACTGGGCACAAGAAGATCAACATCATTAAGAGAGGTTTGGCCCTATACATAAACAAGTTGTTTCCTGAAGTTTTCAAAATCAAGCCCATCATCCTGACCTTGTGCGAAAAATGGAACCTAGGTCTTTTTCAAATTTCTCAATTTAAATTTTTGAAGCCTCATTAATTTCCTTGTCGATCAATTTCTTCCTCTCGTTAGCACGAAAGGAAAGTGCAGAATCATGATTACCACTCCTAAGTTTGTGCAGTGTTTGACCGACCCATATGCAACCATCAACGCGATTAAGCTTGTCTAATTTATCTCTGACTTTTTCAATACCGCCTAAGTAAGTGCAAATTGGAAGCAAATCGAGAACTTTGATTCAGGAAAGTAAAAAATTGCAAATACAACCAGTGCATTCAGAGAGCGATGTATGCACAAGTAAATATACATCCAATTTATTACAGAAATAGAAGGGAGCCATGAGACTAAGGATTTTGGGTTTTGAGAGACAACTCCAACTAGGGTTCAAAATTAAATTGCTCCCTTATTAGTTTGAGCTTTTCTTCACTATTTCACATTGCATACAATCTTTAAGATCTCTCTTGGAGATCAAGTGTAAAATGTCACAACAATTATAACCACCTTATTTACTCTCAGCTCTTGCAGGCACAGAGGATGAAGAATATCATTAAAAAGGTAAAAAACGCAAATAATTTCAAAGAATACACTTTTCTGAACTATGATTTAATTTCTTTTTGTTATATATTTACCCTCTATAGAGTGGAAACATTAACAATTAGACTATTTCTAGCTTGATAGTTTCCTTTAGCTTATGTATTTTCCCATGCCAACTCATCTTCTCGACCATATAGCTTGACATGAGCTGCCATTATACACAAAATGGCTGATCACCTGTTATATCCTATTTTTTAAATGTTATCTCTGCTAACAAGCTTCCCATGAGCTGCTATAAGAAGAATTTTAATCCACCTGTTTAGAGCTTTGTTATTGCGAGTTGGTATATTGTTATAATTTTCTCTTCATTCCTAGATACATCTTATTTCTAGAGAAGTTCTCCACGTATTTCAGTTCATTAATCAAATATCTCAACCTCTTCAGTTACTTGCTTGTCCGTCTACATCTTTTGCATCACCCATGATGTTTTCTCACTTGTATTCTCTCATATAGGCATGTTTTTCTAATAATATATGTGAACCCAAGGTACCTAGAGCTTATCTTTCGCTCTACTCAAGCTCCATAGTATTCACATTATTATCTTTATGTTCATTATTTTTTTTATTGTATTTACTTTTTATTGCCTTTTGTATGTTTTTACAAGTCACTAATAAAAAACCACTCCAATTCATCAAGAACCAAAGGAAAAAGAAAAACAAACAATTAAATATTCTATTTGAACTTTTTCTTCTTTCATTGATGTTGAAAATAAACCTATTACATTTATTCATTCTTTGAAATTCATTTCTTCAACAATAGTGAATCAACTTTATTAAACTTAACTTTAAATTTTATACTTACAATATTTATAAGGTAGCAAAATTGACATATTGTGACATTTAGGGACATAGGCGAGTAGGATTTCTCAACGTCCTTGCTTTCCACAATTATGAGAAATTGTGCTTCTACATATTACAACTTGCATTTAAATGCTGATGCAAGCATGGTCTTCAAACACGAATACTTCAACGAAGATGATGTACCTCTTGCTCTTCATGAGGTGGTACAGGGGATGTTGGTGTTAAGGATGAGCTTGTTTCGGAGAATCAGGGATGGCCTACTTCTGTACATAAGCATGAGGATGCTAGGGAGCATGAGAGAGTGTATCTTGCTTCTCAAGAGGAGGATGAAGATGATGAGGAGCTTGAGGAGGGTCAGGCACTCAGTGATATGGCAGAAGCTGGGACAATGATGACATTGGCAATTTTGTGGACTTCGCAGATAGACCAAACAACTTGTAGAAGCTATAGCTTTAGAAATTGGTGGTCCTGAATTTGATGATAATATGCATACTTTTGAGGAGGTGGATGAAGTATCAATCTACTTTAGGGTGGAAACAGAAGATGTAGTTGTACCCTCCAATGAATCCGTGCCATATCTGGTCTTTAAGTTAGTATTAATGTCTATTGACAAGTTACAAGTTATAAAAATGTCTATTGGAAATTGAGCAGAAGAACATTTAGCTTTATACCATAAGTTAGTTATTCCTCTTTTATGCACAGTAAAGCAGAAGTTATTAGGCCTAGAATATAATATGAAATCCCTTTTCACCCATTGTAAATGACATCTGAGTTTTTACTGTTACTCCTATATTCGGATCCATTTTCTTTAAAAATCAATTTGTGGTATTCATTCAAGTTTTCTCATCAAAGAATAAAGATTTCTCGCTCTTTGATTTATCTTGTATCATTTTTTACTTGCTTGTTCGTCACTGTCTTATTGTTTAATCTTTAAGAAAGATATATTTTGATATAGTTGCGTAGCTTGTGGCCTGATATAAAAATTTAATTGCTTAATCTAAATACAAAATTTAGGTTAAACATTAGTTACTGATCAAGACAAGTATCTTGAGTGGAAAGTGCGGTTGGAGGGGATCTTTGAGATTAATGAGATGACGGATGAGAAGAAGACAGCCTATGCCATTGCTTCATTTGAGGCCTATGTATCAACTTGGTGGGAGTCGGAAAAAAGGGTAAGAAGACAACATGGCTTACAAGAGCACCTTACATGGGTTCAATCGAAGAGAGTGATGAATGCTAAGTATGTTATAGTCAAGCACTATCAAGATCATGGCTTGAGAAAATTACTCCAAAACTATATGAGTTGAAGCAAGGTCCTACATCAGTGGAGGAATAGTTTGATGATTTTGAGAAGATTTGCATGGCTCTTGATATGGAAGAAGATGACGAGAACGCTTCATCTGGTTCAAGAATGGGTTGAACCGAGACCTATCATCCCAAATAAGGTTGCGTACCTACTATACACTTGATGAAGCTTTTCATGCAGCCATTGAAGCTGAAAAATAGGCTAAGGATGACAAAGCAAGACGGTTTAGAGGGGAGCACCACTTCTACTGCTTTAAGCCGAGGTAAATAGTGGAAGAGCCCGAGTTCAAGTGGTACTAGTGGAAGCTAAGATGTGAAAAAAAACCTTTGAGAAGGGCACGACCAGAAGTGACTCTAAGGAGTCGGGAGGTAAAACTCAACTTAATACTCCTAGTGCTTCATATATTCAATATCATAAGTGTAGGGGTTATGGACATATGGCCAAGGATTGCCCTACTCGATAGACCATGATCTTACTTGATGATGCCACGGTCCAAGAGCAAGAAAGTGACTCAAAGGGTGAAGATGATAAGGGGGCTGACTGTGTTGAGCATGAGCAAAAGGCGGAGGAGAATGAAATACTCAAAATGTTTCTGGTGGTACGGAGGAATTTGAGTATCATAAGAATAGAGGAACAGGAAGATGTGCAAAGAGAGAACTGTTTTCATGCGAGGTGCAGGGTACGGGGGAAGGTACGCTCATTGATTGAAGATGGGGGCAGTTGTTCTAATATTGCGAGCCAAACTTTGGTGTCACAATTGGAGCTGCCTACATTGAAACATCCTCATCCATATCGGTTACAATGGCTGAACGAGTGTGGTGAGTTGAGGGTGGCGAAGCAAGTATTGATAAAGTTCAAGGTGGGGGCTTATCAAGATGAGTTTCTATTTGATGTAGTGTCCATACAGGCTTGCCATTTGCTATTGGACAGGTCATGGCAATATGATAGAGTTCCATGATGGTCGAGCCAATACTTACATGGCAAAGCTTGAGGGTAAGATTTCCACACTCAAGCCCTTGTCAACCAAGCAAGTCAGCGAGGACTACAAGTGCATGAGGGAGTTGAAAAAATCGGCTAAGTCTAAGTCTTCCATAGGGACTAAACCTAAAGCCATATCCCATTCCATAGCACCTTACATGTCAGGTAACATTTGTGCAATCATGCAACCAGGTGAGTACTTAAGAGGCAATGATAAAAAAAAAACTGATGATTTTCTTAGTACGTATGGGTATTTTTTTTTTTAGCACTAATGATGATGAATTAACTAATGCTAACCCTTTCCTAATGATGTTGGGCATATTTCCTATACTTTTAGCAATTGTATTTAACACTTTTAGATGGTTTTCATAGCAATACATGCCCAACAATGCTAATTTGTGACATGATTCTAACTTGGTGTGTTTGAATGGTTTAGGTACGAATTGGTGGAATTTGGAGCTAAATGGCTATATTGTGTGGAGAAGTTCGAAGTCAAAGATTGAAGTAGAAAAAATGAAGAATTTGAGTGTAAAAATCAGCGGACTAGGAGCTTTGTAAGCTCATTGTATGAGCCTTACAACAGGCGTACATTGTATGAGAAGCTGTGAGACCTGAGAATTGGGGCATACAAGGATTCTTACATTGTATGGGCTGCTGTACGACTGGGACTTTCCTACCCGAGTTTGGACTAGCCTAGGGCGTGTATTACTCCTATTATTCCATATTAAAACGTTGGAAAACACATTATTAGACATTCTATTACGTATTTTTGGAGGCAAGAACCATAGTAGAGGCTAGAGAACCAAGATTCATCAATTGAGTTGTAATTCTTCTTCCCTCTTTATTGTTTCATTCATTCTAGATTATTTTGTGAGAAAGCTAACTTTTCTATGAGTAGCTAAACTCTATTATTCTAGGGTTATGGGTTAACCATGAAAGTTGTACTCTGAAGTTGGTTGAATTATATTAAATTTATCAGATTGAGTTGTTTATTTAATTCTGCTCTGAATTACTTAATTTCCTGGCCAGTTGTTAAGTATTACCCATGAACCTAAGGTTGAACTCGAAAGTGGGAACCGTAGGTTGCAATAGAATTAAATAAAGCGTGTTCTTGAACCCGGGCATCGGGGAATGATTTCGCGGTTAGGATAGAAATATACCTAACAGTCACGCTTAATCTGTTTACAGGAAAAACACATGCATTCTTGTTAATTCTAATTCCATAGACATATAGGCGTTAGGTTGGCTTGAATAGGCGAGCAGGGTATCGAAAGAGCTCTGTGAGTATAATTAACCCTGTGATTAACAACTCAGATAAGTAAAATTAATTCAACTAACGGATGAGTGCAACTGGATTGGTGATAGTCCCATAATCCTGGAATATTTCCTCTCACTGATATCTAGAACTCTTGAATTGTCTTGCATTCCATTTATTCCTCTTACTTTTAGTTAATTAGTTAATTAAACACAACTTGAAATTTGGTTAAACTCTCTTGAACAATACTTGAATTGAAGTTTGTCTAGTTAATAGTTAATCAATAGTCCTCGTGGGAACGATACTTTCTTATCACTTTATTACTTGATCGACCGCGTATACTTGCGTGTGCGTTTGGAGCGACAAGTTTTTGGCGCCGTTGCCGGGGACTAAGATTTTATTAATTTCTAGATTAGCTTTTAATTGTTACTTGTTCAAGATTAATTTTTGGTTTTAGTTGTCTTTGGGTGTTTCAGGTTGTAGCTTGAATGCGAAGGAGCAAGAGTGGTGATAAACTCTACACTTTTGACCCGGAACCTGAAAGACTTTTTCACAGGCTAAGGAAGGAAGCCAGACTCAAAGCAAAGCTAGAGAAAGCTCCTATTTCTGAACCTGCAGAGATGGCTGGAAATCAAAACCGCGCGATACTGGATGTGGCCAGACCTACTCTTGATAACATGGCCAAGGCCATTGTGAGGCCCACCATTACTGGTAAATTTGAGCTGAAGGAGAGTATGATCCGACTATTCCAGTCTAATGGTCAGTTCGCGGGACTGTCAAATGAAGATCCTCAGCAGCACATGCAGAACTTTCTAGAGATCAGCGATACTTACAAATATGTTGATGTGTCGGATGAATACATACGGCTGACGATGTTCCCATTCACCTTGCTGGGTGAAGCAAAGAAGTGGCTCTTGGTTCAACCACCAAACTCCATTAACTCTTGGGACGAATTGGCAAAGAAGTTTCTGATCAAATTCTTTCCATCGGGCAAAACTGCAAAGATCAGAGGTGAGATAGTGTCATTCAGTCAAAATTCATCAGAGGAGATAGGTGAAGCATGGGAGAGATTCAAGGCATTATTGAGAAGCTGCCCACACCATGGTCAATCAAAGGAGGTGTTGGGACATATTTTTGTTGAGGGACTGCAGTCGCATAGTAAAATCTTGTTGGATGCTTATTGTGGCGAACCAAGTCTAGAGAAGCAGTATGATGAGCTTGAGATCATTCTTAACAAAATTTCAGAAGGCAGTCAGCATTATCATGGTGACTCAGGCAGAGGTAAAAATCTCAAGCTAGGTGGAAAGGTGGAAGTGGATGTACTCACAGCTATGAAAGCTGAAATGGCAGCAATGCAGCACTCTGTTAAGCAGCAACTTGATGCAGTACTTGTCCAGGTAAGCAAGCCACATCCACAACCTCAGCAACCGGCCCCACCCCAGGTTCAACAAGTGCAAGCAACTCCATACTGTGAGGTGTGTGGTGGTTCTGATCATCTGAGTAATATTTGCACGGAAAACCCAGAGTCTGCGTTTTACGTGGGTCAGCAGGGCAGGGGTTTTAACCAAAATGCTCAGTATGGCAACACTTACCCGCCTAATTTTCGCAACCACCCTAACTTCTCATGGGGCGGTAATCAAGGCGGACAAGGCAGCAGACAACTCCAAGGTAATACTCAACAGGTGCAGAATCCACCGCAGCAGCAACAGTCTGAAACGTCAAAAATAGAGGCAATGATTCAAAAATTGGCTGTTGATCTTAACCAGAAAATTTCAACTCTCCAGCAAAACCAAGACAGTGCCATTCGCTCTCTAGAAAAACAAATGGGACAGCTTGCTAGTAACCAAAATACAAGACCACTTGGTGCTTTGCCAAGCACTACTGATCCTAATCCCAAGGAACAAGTGCAAGCAGTGTCATTACGAAATGGGAGAGAACTGGAAGAATTGCCAAAGAAGCCAAAGCAGTCTCACCCTGACAAAGGAAAAGAGCCAGAGCCAGTAGTCGAAGTCGAGAAGGAGGCAGAAAAGCAAGAGGCAGTGATTGCTGCTAAACCACCACCTCCCTTTCCTCGAAGGTTGCAAAAGACTCTGCAAGATCCTGCAGTTACAAAGATCTTGGGCATACTCAGTCAGACTAGTATCAATATTCCATTGGTAGATGTTCTAAGGGGAATTCCAAAGTATGCTAAGTATATCAAAGACATAGTGTCATCAAAGAGGAAGCTCAATGAATTTGAAACTGTGGCACTTACTGAAGAGTGCACATCCAGAGTTCAGAACAAACTCCCTCAGAAGTTGAAGGATCCAGGTAGTTTTACCATTCCTATCCGTGTTGGCAACGTAGCAGTTGGTAGAGCCCTATGTGATCTAGGGGCTAGCATAAATCTTATGCCATTGTCTGTGTGCAACCAACTGGGTCTCGGCACTCCAAAGCCAACAACAGTCTCACTTCAGTTAGCTGATCGGTCTACTACTTATCCTGAGGGGGTGATTGAAGATGTACTGGTTCAGATTGGTCAATTTATTTTGCCCGCTGATTTTGTTATCCTGGACTATGAGGCAGACAAGGAAGTCCCCATCATCTTGGGACGGCCTTTCTTAGCTACTAGTGATGCTGTGATTCGTGTCCGAGAGGGAAAGATGACAATGAAGGTGGATGATCAGGAAGCAGTTTTTAATGTGTACAAGGCTCTAAAAATGCCTAACCATCATGAAGAGCTGTCTATGATCGCAGTGAATGACCCAGAGGAGAAGTCGACTGACCCAGCTGATTATGTCAATGATGACTTGCAGCGAGCACTGATGTTGGGAGAAGAAACTAGTGAAGATGCTGACATAGAGGAGATATTGCAGCTCTTAGACTGTTCTTGTGAATTTATTACTGGGTTCCTCAAGTTTGAGCCTTTAGATAGACTGCTCGGGCCACCACCCAAGCCATCTATTGAAGAGGCGCCCAAGCTTGAGCTCAAACCTTTACCTGCGCATCTTCGGTATGCTTATTTGGGACAATCTGACACTTTACCTGTGATTATTTCTTCTCTGTTGTCTGACTTGCAGGTAGAAAAGCTGTTAAGAGTGCTACGAGAGCATAAGAGTGCTATTGGCTGGACTATAGCTGATATCAAGGGAATAAGCCCGGATTTCTGCATGCACAAGATCTTTATGGAGGACGGATACAAGCCAAGTGTGGAGCATCAGCGTCGCCTTAATCCAATCATGAAAGACGTGGTAAAGAAAGAGGTGATTAAATGGTTAGATGCAGGTATAATTTTTCCTATCTCTGACAGCAAGTGGGTAAGTCCAGTACAATGTGTCCCTAAAAAGGGAGGGATGACAGTGGTGCAAAATGAGAATAATGAACTTATCCCCACAAGAACTGTTACGGGGTGGAGGGTGTGCATTGATTATCGAAAATTGAATAAAGCCACCCGAAAGGATCACTTTCCCCTTCCCTTTATTGATCAGATGTTAGATAGGTTAGCTGGCCAAGAGTATTACTGTTTCCTTGATGGTTACTCTGGCTACAACCAAATATGGATTGCTCCCGAAGACCAAGAGAAAACTACTTTTACATGCCCTTACGGTACCTATGCCTATAGGAGGATGTCGTTCGGGCTATGTAATGCACCTGCGACTTTTCAAAGGTGTATGATGGCTATTTTCACTGATATGGTGGAAAAGTTTGTCGAAGTGTTCATGGATGACTTTTCTGTCTTCGGATCTTCTTTTGATGCTTGCCTAACTAACCTTGGTCTAGTGCTTGCTAGATGTGAAGAAACTAACCTTGTTTTAAACTGGGAAAAGTGCCATTTCATGGTTCGTGAAGGTATAGTTTTGGGACACAAGGTGTCCAGTGCTGGAATTGAGGTTGACAAGGCAAAGGTGGAGGCGGTTGAAAAATTACCCCCACCCACGTCTGTGAAGGGAGTCCGGAGTTTTCTCGGACATGCTGGCTTCTATAGGAGGTTTATTAAAGATTTTTCTAAGATTTCTACTCCTTTGTGCAGGTTACTTGAGAAAGAAGCAGCATTTGTTTTCGATGAAGCCTGTCTGAGGGCCTTTAATGAGCTTAAAGAGAAATTGGTCTCTGCGCCAATAATAGTGGCTCCTGATTGGACTGCACCATTTGAATTAATGTGTGATGCTAGCGATGTCGCTATTGGTGCAGTCCTGGGGCAAAGGAAGAACAAGGTGTTTCATTCCATTTACTACGCCAGCAAAACTCTTAATCCTGCGCAATTGAATTACACAGTTACTGAAAAAGAGTTGCTGGCGGTAGTGTACGCCTTTGATAAATTTCGGGCATACTTGGTTGGAACCAAAGTTATTGTCTACACAGACCATGCGGCAATCAGGTACTTAATTGATAAAAAGGATGCTAAGCCTCGACTAATTCGTTGGGTGTTATTGCTGTAGGAATTTGACTTGGAAGTCCGAGACCGTAAGGGAACGGAAAATCAAGTAGCTGACCACCTATCTAGGTTGGAGAACCACAAGCATGTGGATGAGGGAGGGTTGATCAGAGAAACCTTCCCGGATGAGCAACTTTTTGCCATCACCAATCACTCGGACCCATGGTATGCTGATTATGTCAACTATTTGGTAAGTGAGGCAGTGCCACCACATCTGACTGCAGAAGGTAAGCGTCGGTTCTTTCATGATGTGAGATTTTATGTTTGGGATGAGCCGTTTTTGTTTAGAGTGTGTGCAGATCAGCTGGTGAGAAGATGCATTCCTGAGGAAGAGACGGAGGCTGTTCTGCAAGAGTGCCATGCATCTCCTTATGGGGGTCATCATGGTGGTGATAGAACAGCCGCCAAAGTACTTCAGTCTGGTTTCTATTGGCCAACACTGTTCAAAGACGCTCACGCTTTTGTAAAGAAGTGTGATCGGTGTCAAAGAACTGGCACAATCACCAGGAAGCAAGAGATGCCTCTACAAGGCATTCTAGAGGTGGAGATTTTTGATGTGTGGGGGATCGACTTCATGGGTCCTTTCCCCTCGTCGAATGGTCACAAGTATATTTTACTGGCAGTGGACTACGTGTCTAAGTGGGTAGAGGCTGTTGCTCTTCCTACTAATGATGCCAAGGTGGTGGTGAGTTTCGTCAAGAAGAACATTTTCACCAGGTTTGGAACTCCGCGGGCTTTGATTAGCGATGAAGGTACACACTTCTGTAATAGGTTGTTGAACAACCTTCTAGCTAAATACGGGGTCAAGCATAAGGTGGCCACCGCTTATCATCCGCAAACCAGTGGACAGGCTGAGGTATCCAATAGAGAGGTGAAGCAAATTCTTGAGAAAACTGTCAGTGCGAATAGGAAGGATTGGGCTACCAAGCTCGATGATGCACTCTGGGCATATAGGACAGCTTATAAGACTCCAATTGGGACTTCACCATACAAGCTGGTATATGGGAAAGCGTGCCACTTGCCAGTCGAGCTTGAGCACAAGGCCTATTGGGCGATAAAGAAGCTAAATTTTGATATGGGCTTGGCGGGTGAGAAAAGATTGTTGCAGCTCAATGAACTTGATGAGTTTCGGTTGCACGCGTATGAAAACGCCAAGTTATATAAGGAGAAGACTAAGCGGTGACATGATAAGCGGATTCAACATCGTCACTTTGAGCCGGGCCAACAAGTTCTTTTATTTAACTCCAGGTTGAAGCTCTTCCCTGGTAAGCTCAAGTCGAGGTGGTCTGGTCCGTTTGAAATTGTTAAGGTTATGCCTCATGGAGCGATTGTACTGCGAGCCCCGGGCTCGGACAAGTCGTTTCTAGTGAATGGGCAAAGAGTGAAGCGATATTGGGGAGGTGAAGTCGATAGGCTTAAATCCTCCATTTCTTTGGTTGACCCTTGAAAGAGGGGTGTAATCGTCGTGCCGCGACGTTAAATCAAGCGCTTCATGGGAGGCAACCCATGGTTTATCGTTTTTTTGGTAATTACTTAGTTAGTTAGTTGTTTATTTAAAAAAAAAAAAAGGATTTAATTCTTGGAATTACTTGTTTGTTTAAGTGTGTTATGGCAGGGAATGAGCATGGGAATATGGAGAATTAAGCATTGTGGAGTAAGCAAAAATATGCAGAAAAGGAGCAGAGTTCAGGCTCTTACAACAAGTCTTACATTGTAAGACCTGTTGTAAGGCCTATAGCGCAGGGCACTTTAAAAAACCAGTGGAGTGAGGGAATTGTAAGGATATTGTATGAAAAATTCACTCTCCAAGTTCAAGTCCACTCTTCCAAAATCAGTGGACTACAAGCATTGTAAGGATATTGTAAGACATACCTATACACAAAAACACTTCACAACAGGTACTTACTCTATTCACAAAACACGCTGAAGGAAAAAAACAGAGCAACGTAACAATAAAACACGCTGCCTTCTTTTCCATAACGCTGGTTCTCTTGCAAATTCCCAGGTATGATTTCTTCTCCCTCGGCTTTTCTCTCTCCCATAGGGCGTACTACTCGCCCTTAGCACTGCTGTGTGCAGTTTTTCTTCCCCACCCCTGTCTCCTTTAGGCATAGTTTAACTTCAAGTTTCATGATAATGATATGGTGTAAACTGAATAGTTTTTTTGCTTGGTATCTGTTGTGGAGGGTGCGGGGATGCACCATGATGAGTATTACATGAAAGCTCCCGGAGTTGGGAGGCCGAAATACAATCGAATAGCTTGCACACAAGCTGTCCAGTTTTCCGCACATATGGTGTTCGATGAAATTCCCCAATGAAAATTTAAAGCATTCGGCCAAGTCTGAGTAACCGAATCAGTTATGGGGCATAAGTTGAACGTATATTGGTTAGAATTATGGCTTTGGGGCAGCGTTTAAGGCACTTTAACTTGAGCGAGACTCATTGCACGTCACAAGCGCTCGTCGTGCGAGTCGCTGCCCCGTTGTGAAATTAAGGGGCTGCCTTGATTGATTTTCTTAATTGAATATTTCTCTATGTTTTTGTGATGAAGAATAGCATAAGTGTGGGGTGTGGGAACCCCGTTTGCACGCTTTGGCAATTTTTAAACTCGAGAATGATTTCAAACAAAGTGATGCACGTTGAGGGAAGTCTGATTACCTCGCCAATGATATAATGAGTTTACAATGAGCTTAATATTTTTAAAAGTACAGTACACTTGAATTTAAGTGTGGGGTGCACACCAATGTGAAAAATAAAAGTGAAGCAAAGCTTGAACGGACTAGTTTCTAGCTATCTTGATGAACTTGGTTGCATTCCATGGCTGATTTTCATTGTTTTTTCTTTGTGTACAGAACTTTCATTACACAATGGTAATTTCAAACCAAGCATCTAAGAGCGGTGGAGGTGGAAGCGGGGGCCAACCACCAAAGAATCCAACAGAGGGCAAGGATAAACGAGAGCAACGCTCAAAGAGGAAACAGGACAAGCCTGCCCAGGAAGTGGAGGAGGAGAACGATGACCCTGAGGTCGTACCATTAGCAAGAAGGAGGTCGGCTCCAAGTGTTCAAGCCACTTCTTTTCCTCAGGCAGCCCCGGGTAACAGAAAAGGTGCAAGTTTGATAGAAAAACCAGTGGTAATCCGTGAGGGTGGTACTTCTAAACCACCGGCTAAGAAGAGAAGGGTAATTCAAGGAAAAGGGAAGGAATTAATAGTGCAGGACAATGAGGAAGATATCCAGGTTGATTGTGATGCTGAAGAAGAGCACATTACCATTCCCTTGCCTGAAAACCTGCCATCCACAAGTATCCCTATTGAACGGTCTCTTTGGGAGGGCACCTTTGTGAGCGAGGATGCCTACAAGGCATACAACTGGCTATGCACGAAACAACACAAGCCGGAGAGAGCTTTGAACATTCCAGCCTGTGATAGAGATTGTCCTGCTATTGTTCGCAAGTTGAAAGAAAGAAATTGGGAAACATTCATGAAAGGGCCGAAAGGTCCCGCTAATATAACAGCAGTTTGTGAACTTTATGCCAACTGGGACCATAAACAGAGTGATGTAGTCTGGATCAGAGGGAGAGAAGTGGACATATCACCCCGTGCTATAAATAGGTTCTACGGTGCTCCAGATGCTGATATGACAGAGTTCAAGAATTTTGTAGCTGAGCCCGACTTTGATGATATTGTTAAGGTGCTATGTGAAGAATCAAAGATAGCAGAATGGGTCCCCAACAACCGCACACCCTATAGTGCACTACCAAACAGGTTGATGGTCAAGGAAGCGAAGGCTTGGTTGAATTGGATTTATAATAGGATTATGCAAGCTGATCCGCAGACCAATGTGATTCAGGCTAGGGTGTTGCTTGTTTATGCTTTGATGACTGGTATAATTCTTAATTTGGGAGAGCTCATGCGAGAGCAGATGGTTCGGACACGACAGAACATGCAATGGGGGCTCTATTATGCACACACTTTGTCAGCCATCATGCGTAAGCATAAGGTTCCGAGGTACACGGCTGATGTGATGGATACAGATACTCCACCCGTGCAGGATATCACCGCGGTCCATGATCCTAAGGCGGTGAAGGTTGATAAAAGAACATTGCCTGAGCGAATTGAGGCCGAGTTGGCCAAGTTGAGGCAGGGGCAAGAGGCTGCACTGGCCATGTTGAGGGAGGAACAAGAAGCTCGAGATAGATTGTTGCTTCGTCAGATAGAGGCCCGTGATGCAGCACTGATGAGCAGACTTTCAGAGTTCTTTTCCTCCATACAGAGTACCAGAGTGACGCGTTCCATTGGCGTCCAGACTGATGCAGGATCCAGTCCCGAGGTTGTGGATTTGAGTGCTACTGATGGCACTGCTGCAGAGTTTGCTCCGGCTACTGCTACTACTATGGAGGGAGCGCTGATTGATGCGATGGATGCAGCTGGCACGAAATTGTTCGACCCCTCCACTGCTCAGACCGCGGATTCAGACCGGTCTGCAGCACCTCCAGACTCTGCGGTTTGAGGGAGCTTTCTTGATACCCACTCTTGTTATTATTTTTGTACTTGTGCAGTGGGGACCATGCACTATTTTAAGTGTGGGGTGGGGTATCATGATTTGTACTTATATATTTTTACTGCATTTAATTTTTTTAGATTAGTGGCATAATCCTTGGGTTTTCTTCAAGCCACGGTTCTTTCCCGAGGATGCCTTTTGTTTTGAACCGGGTGTTTTTAGATTAAAAAAAAAAAAAAAAAAATAGATATTCAAAATACAAAAAAATTAGGAAATAGGAGTAGCTAAGTGGTAAGGACCTGTGCCTTCTCTGTGAATTGTTTGATACTGACATATTTAGTCCTTTACATGCGAGTTGAACTTCCCTAAAGATTTTTTGCGTGAGTTATATATTGGATTGATAGTCAGTCTTGTTAGTGACTCCTCGGCTCAGGTTTCTGACTCTGAGTGCTGACTGAATAGCATGACTTGTCTCACTTATTTTTGTTAGGTGTTGGAATTGTTTCTCCTTGAGTAGTTCATGTGCCATGAGTGGTGAGGTGCTTTTCTTTATTCTCGTGCTTGCATTATTGGTCTAGAACTTGCCCCGCGTGTGTTCAAAGCGAAATCCTAGGTTTGCTCTAGTCGGGAGATGATACAGGCCTTCTTTGATAAACCCTTTCTTTTGCAGCCTTGATTAGCCTACCCGTTCATATATATCCCTTGTAATCCTTTTTTTTTTTTTTGAGCTTATTAGTTTTTGTTGACACCCACATTACAAGCCTATTCCCTTTGTTCTTAATTACCTTCTTTTTGAACCCGTACTCCTTAGAGCACTTTAATTGAAAATATTGTTGTTAGTGGAGTTGTGGTTGGTGGAAATGGATGGCTTTTGAGTGGAGTCAATAAGAATAAATTGTGATGGTATTTTTGAGGAAAAAGTACATTGGCAAGGTTGAGGAAAAATTGACAAATGTTGAAAAAAAAAAGAGAGAGAAAAAAAAAATCAAAAGTGAAAAAAAAAATAAAAAGAAAGCAAAAGAAGAAAAATTCTCAATCCTTGCTAGTGTTGTGCACATTGAAAGAAAAAATAATACTTAAAGGGAGGGAAGTATTTGAGTTGATGTTCGGATGGTAGCTCGGTTGTTTTTGTGAAGAGTTGAGCTATAAAAGTGGAAGTGATGTATTAAAGTGCTTAGGGAGGTAGTCATTTAACCATTACCCGTCCTTTGGCCTACATTACAACCCTTAAAGTCCTAGTTAATCCCGAATAGGAGCAAGCCTACATTAGTGGAGTCCTACACTACGGGCAAGCCTATGGTACCATTGTGTGGCACTTGAGATTCTCTTTGAGTGTGAGCGTATTCTTCCTATTTTGAAAGTCCCTTATAATTCAGTTGATATATTTTTGTGTGACTGGGACTAGACTTTGATTGGTGAGGGCACATGGATTATGAGAGGTTGGAGCTTTTATTAGGCCCTAATCTTGAGCGAGTGGACATGTCGTGAGTAAGTTGGTGTAAAGAGTCGTTTCTTGAGGCTTGGTTGTTGCTACTTGACTGCTTGATAATCCTTGTTTTCTAAATGTGTGGTGTGCAAATATGGGGAGTTGTGTGCTTGTATGTTTAGTGGCTAATTGTTGGTATCAACCTATTTCATAGGTGCGCCTCCTTAAAGTCCTTGAGTTGGGTAGTTGAAGTCCTTGAGTACAAGTGTGTTGGGTTTATTTGTTCGGGGACGAACAAAAGCTAAGTGTGGGGTGTTGATGTTGGGCATATTTCCTATACTTTTAGCAATTGTATTTAACACTTTTAGATGGTTTTCATAGCAATACATGCCCAACAATGCTAATTTGTGACATGATTCTAACTTGGTGTGTTTGAATGGTTTAGGTACGAATTGGTGGAATTTGGAGCTAAATGGCTATATTGTGTGGAGAAGTTCGAAGTCAAAGATTGAAGTAGAAAAAATGAAGAATTTGAGTGTAAAAATCAGCGGACTAGGAGCTTTGTAAGCTCATTGTATGAGCCTTACAACAGGCGTACATTGTATGAGAAGCTGTGAGACCTGAGAATTGGGGCATACAAGGATTCTTACATTGTATGGGCTGCTGTACGACTGGGACTTTCCTACCCGAGTTTGGACTAGCCTAGGGCGTGTATTACTCCTATTATTCCATATTAAAACGTTGGAAAACACATTATTAGACATTCTATTACGTATTTTTGGAGGCAAGAACCATAGTAGAGGCTAGAGAACCAAGATTCATCAATTGAGTTGTAATTCTTCTTCCCTCTTTATTGTTTCATGAATTCTAGATTATTTTGTGAGAAAGCTAACTTGTCTATGAGTAGCTAAACTCTATTATTCTAGGGTTATGGGTTAACCATGAAAGTTGTACTCTGAAGTTGGTTGAATTATATTAAATTTATCAGATTGAGTTGTTTATTTAATTCTGCTCTGAATTACTTAATTTCCTGGCCAGTTGTTAAGTATTACCCATGAACCTAAGGTTGAACTCGAAAGTGGGAACCGTAGGTTGCAATAGAATTAAATAAAGCGTGTTCTTGAACCCGGGCATCGGGGGATGGTTTCGCGGTTAGGATAGAAATATACCTAACAGTCACGCTTAATCTGTTTACAGGAAAAACACATGCATTCTTGTTAATTCTAATTCCATAGACATATAGGCGTTAGGTTGGCTTGAATAGGCGAGCAGGGTATCAAAAGAGCTCTGTGAGTATAATTAACCCTGTGATTAACAACTCAGATAAGTAAAATTAATTCAACTAACGGATGAGTGCAACTGGATTGGTGATAGTCCCATAATCCTGGAATATTTCCTCTCACTGATATCTAGAACTCTTGAATTGTCTTGCATTCCATTTATTCCTCTTACTTTTAGTTAATTAGTTAATTAAACACAACTTGAAATTTGGTTAAACTCTCTTGAACAATACTTGAATTGAAGTTTGTCTAGTTAATAGTTAATCAATAGTCCTCGTGGGAACGATACTTTCTTATCACTTTATTACTTGATCGACCGCGTATACTTGCGTGTGCGTTTGGAGCGACACCTAATATTATTGAAAGTGTTTTGCAGGACTTTAACGACATGTTTCCCGAGGAGATGCCTAGTGGACTGCCTCCTTTGAGGGGCATTAAGAACCAAATTGACTTCATCTTGGTGTCCTAAATCCCAAACAAACTAGCCTATAGGTGTAACCCAAAGGACACCAAGGAGCTGCAAAGGCAACTTGATGAGTTATTGAGCAAGGGGCTAGTTCATAAATCTTTGAGCCCGTGTGTCGTTCCTGTGAAACCTATGCCAAAAAAGGACGGAACATGGAGGATGTGTGTTGATTGTTGGGCATTCAACAAAATCATAGTAAAGTATCGTCATCCTATTATTAGGTTAGACGACATGCTAGATGAGTTTAGTGGTCCATGTTGTTTTCTAAAAATTGATCTTAGGCCCGGTTGCCATCAAATCCGAATGAAACCAGGAATGAATGAAAAACCACATTCAAGATCAAATTTGGTCTATATGAATGGTTAGTGATGCCTTTTCGACCTCTCTGACACACCTAGTACTTTCATGAAATTGATGAGCCATGTGCTAAAACCGTTCATAAATTAGTTTGTTTTTATGTACTTCGATGATATACTGATTTATAAGAAATCTGTGAACATGTGGAACACCTAAGACAAGTGCTTGATATTTTAAGGGCTGAAAAATTTGTATGCTAATTATAAGAAGTGTGCATGTTGTGTTGAATGTGTTGTATTTTCTTGGTTTGTTGTGAATACTAATGGTGTTAAGTAGATGAGTCAAAAGTAGAAGCTATTAGAGATTGGCCTATCCCTACTAGTGTGTCACATGTTAGGAGCTTTCATAGGTTGACTAGCTATTATAGGCGATTTGTTAAAGACTTTAGCATAGTGGCAGCACCCCTTACTGAGTTAGTTAAGAAGGACCAATTTTTTTGTGTGGGGAGTCTCAAGAGAAGGCTTTCCAAGAGTTGAAGCGTAGGCTTAGGTCTACCCCCATTGTTGCAACTACTCGACTTTAGTAAGGCCTTTGAGATTGAGTGTGATGCATCAGGGGTCGAGATAGGTAGAGTGTTGATGCAAGATAGGAAGCCTATAGCTTATTTTAGTGAGAAGCTTAAGGGTGCAGCCTTGAATTACTCTACGTATGATAAGGATTTGTACGCCTTAGTGAGAGCATTAGCCTATTGGCAACATTACCTATGGCCTAGGGAGTTTGTGATTAGGAGTGATCATGAGTCTTTGAAGCACCCTAGAGGCCAAGAGAAGCTGAATAGGAGACATGCCAAGTGGGTAGAGTTCATGGAGTGTTTTTCTTATGTAATTCATTACAAGAAGGGAAAGGAGAATGTCGTAGCTGATGCACTCTCTAGGAAGTTTGCCTTAGCTACCAATCTAGCTTCCAGGCTTATGGGTTTCGAGAGTATCAAGTTAATGTATGAGCATGGCCCTAAGCTTAAGGGAATTTGTGATGCTATAATGAGTGGGCAGCAGATGGACACGTACCAATGGCATGATGGCTATCTTTTTAAGAATGGGAGAGTGTGTATACCCGAGTCCTCTTGGAGGGAGCTGCTGGTTCATGAGGCTCATTGTGGGGGCTTGATCGGTCACTTTAGGGTGGATAAGACCTAAGGTATTCTAGGTGAGTAGTTCCATTAGCCTAAGATGAGGCGAGATGTGGATCACTTTTGTAGTGCTTACTTAGACTACAAGAGAGCTAAGTCTAGGTATAGTCCCCATGGTTTGTACACACCTTTGCCTATTCCTGCAAGACCGTGGATTGATATATCCATGGATATTATGATGGGATGTCCACGGTCTAAGGGTGGTCATGATAACATGTATATTCTTGTTGACCAGTTTTCTAAGATGGCGCATTTTATCCCGTCTAAGAAGTGTGATGATGCGCATCATGTTGCCACTTTTTTATTACTCATGTGTTGAAATTGCATCGTCTTCCTCGTACTATTGCGAGTGATACGGGTTCAAAGCTCTTGAGTCATTTTTTGGAAGTGTCTGTAGGGTGCACTTGGCACCAAGCTGTTTTTCTCTACGTCTCATCATCCTCAGACCGATAGGCAGACTGAGGTTGTCAACCGTACCTTAGGAACTCTACTTAGGAATGACCAAAGGTAAGGCAGAGATGTGGGCTGATCGATTGCTCATAATGGAGTTTTCTTATAACTATACAGTGCATGGGATGATAGGAATGACTCCTTGTGAGTGTGTGTATGATTTTAACCCTCTGATTCCACTTGATTTAACCCCTTTGCCTCGAGATGTTGTTATTAATGTTGAAGGTACAAGCCGAGAAGTCGCGTTGCCTGAGCTTCATGCCAAACTGAAGAAGAATCTTGAGGAAGCCTATGAGAAGGTGGCGTCCAAGAAGAACAAAGGGCGGAAAAAGCTGGAGTTGAAGATGGGTGATTGGATTTGGGTGCACTTCTAGAAGGAGAGGTTCTCGAGCCAAAGGAAATGAAAGCTCGCCCCAAGAGGGGACAATCCGCTATAATGTGATTATAATGTGTGCAATACTTTTAATATTTCTGACTTGACTCATCATATTTCAGGCGGTGCAGTTGTGGTTGATGATTGTATGATTTTGAGGAAAAAATCTTCTCAAGAAGGGGAGAATGATACAGTCCAGACTGATCAAGACTTGTTCGTGCCGTCAAGACCGTTCACGAAAAGCCAAGCTAAAGAGTTGCATGCTATTCACATTCACTTAGTATGGGAGGGAGAGGACGCATTGGATAATGCTTGGCCAGGTAGCATGTTTGGAGGGTCAACGAGCATCTTGGCCGGCATTTTGGAGGGAGGATCATCGCTTAAGGAAACAGGCAGCAATGTTATTCTCAACGAGCAACTCAACAAGCTAGAAGCTACCTATGGCGTGAAGGAGCATCCATGTGTGTCTCAATGAACAACTCAATGAGCTGCCTAGTACTTGGACGTTTGGGGGTAGATTGTTCTTGTCTTCAACGAGCTCCTTTACACATTAGACTACCTGAAGATTTTGTGACATTTATGGCCCAACGTGGCCTTGCATTTATAGCCAACTTGTGGCTGAATTTTTAAATAATAGACGTATGGTTTAACACCTATTTAAACCACATTTAGTCATTTATTTCTATTAGTTCAGATTTTCAGCAAACAACTTTAATGTTTGCTCTCTAGCAGAACCATTGTATAACTTGTTCCTTTTGGTGGAAATCGAATTGAACAACTTCTTTCTTTGATCATTCGGTTTGCAAGAAACACTGTTTTCTTAAGGATCTTTACATATAGTAGGTGCTCATCGAATTCAAATAAAGAGATAATTAGACTAGTTCCTAGTTATTGCTTGATTCAATACGAATTCTATCTCGTTTCTATCTTTCCTAGTCTTGATTACATCATTAGTACGACTAAGTTGCAAGAAATTAGTGGGAATAATATACTTGCCGATGGAAAAAAGGAATCGGAGGACTTCTATGGTAGGTTTCGCGAACCCCTTGTTGTGAGCAGCATTGCGTTGGTATAACTCTCTTAGGACTAACTCGATTGTTTTACGTCATTATTTGTTTTTACATTTAGGTTTTATCCCTTATCTGTCATTGAATGTTAGCTCTGATTTTATCAATGTTGTGGGAATTGGTATGTTCTAGTTCTTATTAGCTAGTTGAGCAAAGGTATGAGCTTTTAGCTAATTGGTTTCTCATGGCCTCGATGTTAATGAAGATGCATCCGAGTGGTTTTGTTGACGAATGTACTAGGAGTTACGTCATGTTCATTATGACATGAAAACATTGATAGAGATTTTCCGACATATGATACTTCTCAGATTGAGGAAATCTAAATGGAAAGGATGGCTAGAGAATTTTCATTGTGAGGAACATTTAACTCCCTTTAGTGAGCTTACTAGGTGCAAATCCAGTTTAGTAGAGCCTCTGTGTTTCGTATGTTTGATTCCTAAAGGGAAAAACCAGAAATGATAGTTTTATACGCTACTATAGATTATTGACTAGACCAATAACACCTAACCTTATGTCATGTACTTGATAAAACTTTCGAGTTAATAACTATAATCTTATGTCATGTACTTGATAAAAATTTCGAGTCGATAAAAACAGTTATCGAAGTTTGAAAAATTATCAATCAAAATCACTTATGTTTATTATGTATCAATAAAGTCACTCAACTTACACCATTTATCCTACAAAGTCATCATAGCAAGAAATCTTAACGAATAATTTCATATACATCTCCTTAAGTTTAGCTTCACATCACTATTGTCCTTGTGATGTATGACATTATGTGTACCACTCTTGCTTTAATTCTCTTGTAATAATCCTTTTCACATGTTTATCATTAATGTAAAAAATATATGATTTGACTAGTTTGTCCTTTTCGATATATTCTTTTGTTTAATTAATTTTGCAAGAAAGCTTATGTCAAAAATAAATATCTATATGTATTATATAGGAATTTTACTATAAGAATATTACTTAGGAATTTCTTAGGATTTAAATAATCTTTTTGCTTAATTATTTTATCCTGGGATGTTCTTGTAGATAACTTAGAGATTTAATGTTACTTGCAAATAATTCTTGAGGAATTTTTTTTGTAAATCCACAAGAATACTGTTATTATCCATAATTTTTTATGCAAAATTCTTGTGAATTTACTTGGGATCATCACGGGGAATTATTTACAGATTTTTTCCTACGATAATCCATAAGAAAAGTTTTCCTGTACACGATTTTTGCCAAATTATTATTGTGAATTTTTAGTATTCAGCGCAGCAAAATCCGCATGTAAAATTACTCGTGGATAGAAAATCTCTTCGTAACTTACCTGATAAATGGAAAATAATAATAACCTACAGAGGTGCTTTCAACGAAATATGTTTTTCCAGGAAAATTTGCATGTTATTTTCAGATATTCCACAGAAAATCTACATGTAATTCGCACTTTTTTTGTAGTGAAGGTGAGCAATAACATGGCACGGAATTTTTCTAAATAAATATTTTTATAAAATTAATTAAATGCTCGTATATTCTATAAAAGGAAAACTAGTTAAATCATAATTTTTACATTAATCATAAATACGTTAAAAGAACTGTTACAAGACTAACAAAAATAAGGAAGGTAACCATATATCATGAACCACAATAAAAGTTAGTGTTACAAAACTAAACTTGAGAAAAACTCTTTATAATTATCGCTTTAACTTAGAGATTTAATGTTACTTGCAAATAATTCTTGAGGAATTTTCCCATAAATCCACAAGAATACTGTTATTATCCATAATTTTTTATGCAAAATTCTTGTGAATTTACTTGGGATCATCACGGGGAATTATTTACAGATTTTTTCCTACGATAATCCATAAGAAAAGTTTTTCTGTACACAATTTTTGCCAAATTATTATTGTGAATTTTTAGTATTCAGCGCAGCAAAATCCGCATGTAAAATTACTCGTGGATAGAAAATCTCTTCGTAACTTACCTGATAAATGGAAAATAATAATAACCTACAGAGGTGCTTTCAACGAAATATGTTTTTCCAGGAAAATTTGCATGTTATTTTCAGATATTCCACATAAAATCTACATGTAATTCGCACTTTTTTCGTAGTGAAGGTGAGCAATAACATGGCACGGAATTTTTCTAAATAAATATTTTTATAAAATTAATTAAATGCTCGTATATTCTATAAAAGGAAAACTAGTTAAATCATAATTTTTACATTAATCATAAATACGTTAAAAGAACTGTTACAAGACTAACAAAAATAAGGAAGGTAACCATATATCATGAACCACAATAAAAGTTAGTGTTACAAAACTAAACTTGAGAAAAACTCTTTATAATTATCGCTTTAGTTTAATGGTTTTAATGACGCTGTAGGATAAATATTGTATGTTGAGTGGCTCTGTTGATATAAAACAAACATAAGTGATTTTGATGGGTAATATGCCAAACTTGGATGACCATATAAGGTCTAAAATTTTCTCCATCTAATTAATCTTTGGAGTAAATTTCTCAATGATTATTTAACTTTAGAAAATTGTGGACCAAAGTCACTTTGTTTTGCTACATGAAAAGTATAAGTGCTAACTCGATTAAACCACGATTATTTTAAATAATGTTTAGACAATAAGTGTATGTAATTCCGTTTTTATGCCTAATTTTCCCTTGTACTGGGCGATAATGTCTAGGCTTACCCTCAGTTAGAAGTTTGACTCAACAGTGGTCTCGTTGTGATACTTTTGGCTCGAAATAGCCTTAGTCTCTAACGAACAATTATTATATATAGGAAGATGCGTAGATTTGTACTTTTGATTTGTAAATGGTCTAACTTTGTCTGTTGTGGTTTTTGTAAAAGGTCTAGCTGTATCCCTTATAATTTGCAAAAGGTCTAACTCTATCCTCGATGGACTATGCCCATTACACAAAGAATCAACTTATTTCCACTGCACATTCCTTCTTGTTCTTGGCAACATAGTTGGTGACCATGTTAGCACTACCATTAATTAGATGTTAGTGACCATATAATTGTGACGCCGTTTTCAAAATATCCACCACACTCTAATTAGAAAAATAAACACTCAATTTATTTTAGAATTAATGGTCTTTTTGTGCTTATTTCATACATTTTTAGGTTTTATATCTCAAAAGAGGAAGCTCGAGATACGTTTGTTTATCATTTTGTGAAGCTCACAAACTGAATATAATAAAGAATACTGATGCGACCCGATGCCGAGCAAACCATTTACAAGGAGCCAAGCACGGGAGTTGCAGCAGTTGCAGTATATGTTTGCACAGTTGGAGCTGCTGGGGCAAGTGTTGGAAGCTTCAGAGCAATTCTGGTCTACTTTCTGCCTCAAAAGCTGAGAGTGTTCATTGCGATCGCGAGTGCACAAACGCGATCGCGGAAGGCCAAAAAGAAGATAATCTCGATCACGCGCCATCAGATGCGATCGCGCAAGAAGAGAATGCAGAACCGCGCGATTATGTGTCCTCAGACGCGATCACGCAAGAGGCTGGTATTGGTTGAAGACCCACGCCTTCGCGATCGCGAGATCATAGCCGCGATCACAACGCTCTGATTTAATACTCTGCGCCATAGCTCCAGTTCCTGTGCGAACGTGTTGTGACGAGGACCAGAAGCCCATTTTCAGCTAATGACTTTGAAGGCCCAATGTTAAGGGGCAATTAAGGCAAATTGTGTCATTTCTAGAAATACTATATAAGTTCTTATTGTCATTAGTTTTAGACTTAGTTTTTTGATGATTATTAATATTGTGAGGTTATTGGCTAAGCTAGTTTGTTTAAGCATATATGTCCTTGATTTGCAATTAGATTTCATTATCTAATTGAGGATCAATTAGCGTTGGTTCCTTTTGTTGAACGATTAGAGGGGTGTTTAGGTTAATCTTTCCCTAATCTGCTTCTCTAATATTTTCTAATCAAAAGTGGGTCTTCCTTTCTTCTTTCAATTCTTGTCAATTTTATTTCCGTGTTGTTAATTTTTGTATCATTTAGTATCAGAGCTGGATTAGTGTTTGTTCTTACAATCACTAACCCAAATTTGTTCCTCAAATCACCCAAACAAAAAAAATCAAAATCAAAAATCAAAAATCCAAAAAAATAAGTCTTAGGTTTAGATTTCTTTTGGGTGAAATTTTCTTTACCAGCTGAAGATATTGGTTCCTAGAAGCTATTCCAAAGAGGAATTGAACAAACAACAACAATTTGGGTGCTGATTTGAAGATTCAAAAATTAGGGTTCTTCATCAAGAAATTGGGGCTTTTGAAATCGGTTGTTGCTATTGAAGATTCATCTACTGGAGTTTGTTCACGGACCAACAAGGAGTGTATATCTCAAATTTGGAGCAAAAACATGGTGGTTTATGAAGATTCAAGTGGAAAAGAGGGTTTGAAAATCGGTTTCTGCTTTAGGCGCAGAAGCCTACGCGAACACGCGCTATCGCGCAGGCCAAGAATTAAAAGGCCTACGTGACAGTCCTATGCGATCGCACAGATACTCCCAGAATAGCCCTCGCGATCGCGACGTGTCTCACGCGATCGCACTGAATAACAATTTCGTGGAAAAATAGTTTCTTAGACAGATTGCTCGCAACAGCCCCGGAACAGTTTCCAATCAACCGGAATCCAATTTCAGCATCAAGTACAATGAGTTTCTAGATCATAAATAAAATTTCATCTAAATCCGAATCCAATTCGTGTCAATTCGATTCGTGCCTTTCTTCTTTCCTTTCTTTGAATTTTCCTAATTTCTGTCCGTTAGTTTCAATTGTCCGTTTCTTGTCATAACAATTCCTTTCCATCCCGAATTAGTTTGAGTTTGATTGCCAAGTCAGATTTGTGTGTGAAGAACAAACTTGCAATAGCCAAGAGTGGAAAAAGTCAAGTGTGATGAGAGTATTAGAGCGAGTAAAAGCCAATCGTTGAGTGTAAACACGAGTGAATTGAGTGCCATCAATTTGACTGTAAACACTTAGGGAGCGACTCGGTGAGGACTCTTTCTACTAACCTTGTTTGTTTAATTATTTGTAGGTATGATTGCTCAAAAGGAAGTCGAGGCGGACATGGAACTTAAAACTATGATGCAAGCCTTGATGGTGTTAACTCAATGCAAGATGAGTTCAAAGGAATGAAGGAGACTGTGGATGACCTATCCCGAAAAGATAGGCTTCGGAAAATGGGTAAGCAAGTGGTTGAAACACCTCCAACCGTGAGGGTGATGGGCCTAGCCGAATCTCTCGGGCTAATGACCGCTATTCTCACATTGTGGTCCAAGATACCTATTCTCTAAATGACAGTCCACAAACAACGGATCCCACTCATGATCTTCCAAGAAATGACCCACCAAGGGATGACATTCCAAGGCCACATGAAGATGAGTCTTTTCATGCGCATGAGAACTATGACAATGACCTTATTCACTATTTGGGAGATGCACGACAAGGGGGGAGCTAGGGGTCGAGGTGGTCGATTTGGGGGAGGTTACCAAGGGAGAGTGGAGCGTGAAGGGGACTACTATGACTACGGGGGTTATGGTGGACATCGGAGACATCATGATGATGATAGAGGTTGAACCCTATCAAGATCAACCTACCTACCTTCCAAAGAGAAGTGTTCCCGAGGAGTATCTAGAGTGGGTTTTCAAGATGGAGAGAATCTTTCAAACCAACAACGTTCAAGAAGCTACAAAGGTCAAGTATGCTATCACTCAATTTGAGAATTATGCTTCTACTTGGTGGGAGTCCAAATGAAGGCAAAAGGAAAATCAAGGGCTAATTATCTATGGGGGATGGGCGGCTTTGAAAACCATGATGGAAGATCGATTTCTACCTCCAAACTATGAAGATGAATTGATCAAGAAGTTCTACAATTTGAGGCAAGGGAACAAGAGTGTGCCGGAGTACTTTGATGAATTTGAGAAGACAAGGACAAGGGCCAACATTCAAGATAGTGATCGATTCCTCATACCAAAGTTTTGTGGAGGTTTGAATAGGAAAATCTCTTCTCTCATGGAATTGCACCGATATGAAAGCTTGTATGATGCTTTTCAAGCGGCTCTCAAGGTGGAGAAAGGGATTAAATTGGACAAGTCCTACAAGTCCAAAAACATCTCTTCCACTTGGAACAAAGGGAAGGATGATATGAAGGCCTATACCCCATGGGACAAAGCAAAGGAGCCCAAGCGAGAGTTCAAAGGGAAATTTGACAAAGCCAAGCCCAAAGAAGAGCCAAAGGTGGGAGGTAACAAAGTTAAACTTAAAAGCTTGTCTAATATTTAATGCTATAAGTGTAATGACCGTGGCCACATGATGAGAGATTGTCCAAATAGGAGAACTATTGTTGCTTTGGGTGATGGGGGCTATGAAATGGGTGGTAGTGATGAAGAGGAGATAGATAAGGGTATGCCATGTGATGATGATTTTGACGAGGGCTCGTTAGTAGGTGAGCAATTAGAGGAAGACTACCTTACTCTTGTGGTAAGGAGAATAATGGGGGTGCAAGTGAAGGAGGAGTCGAGTCAAAGGGAGAATTTATTCCATGCATATTGTAAAGTTCAAGGGGCTACTTGCTCTCTAATTATCGATAGTGGTAGTTGTGTCAATGTGGTGAGCACCACTTTGATTGAACAACTCAAACTATCCACTAGGAAACATCCACAATCTTACAAGCTATAATTGTTGAATAAGTGTGGTGAGCTAAAGATCACCAAGCAAGCTTTGATTAAATTCAAGATTGGGGACTACCATGATGAGCTTTTATTTGATGTGGTTCCGATGCAAGCTTGTCATATTTTACTTGGTAGGCCTTGGCAATATGACCGCTTGGTGAGGTATGATGGCAAGACTAACAAGTATTCCTTGGAAGTGGAGGTTCAGAAGTTTATTCTCAACCCATTGACCCCAGTGCAAGTGAGTGAGGGTTATAGGAAGATGAAGGAGTTGAATTTGAAAAGAGAGAAAGAAAAGAAAGAGGGAGTTATGGAGGATAAGAGAGTGGGAGTTGTCACACAAAAGAGTGAGGAAACAAAAGAAGGAGTGAACTTATTCTTGTCTAGGAAGGAGTGTATGAAAGATGTGGAGGAAGAAGCACCCATGATTCTCCTCCTACACAAGGACCATGTTTTGCTTACTAATGAACTGACCCCTTCTTTGCCTAGTTCTATTTCTTCTCTTTTGAAAAGGTTATGAAGACATCTTCCCCGAGGAGTTGCCTAGTGGATTGCCACCACTAAGAAGCATTGAGTGTCAAATTGACCTTGTTCCGGGCACCCAATTGCCCAACAAGGCCGCTTATAGAAGCAAACCGGAGGCCACCAAAGAGCTCCAAAAGCAAGTGGAGAAGTTGCTTGAGAGAGGACTTGTGCAAGAAAGCTTGAGCCCATGTGCGGTTCCGGTCATCCTAGTGCCAAAGAAAGATGGGACTTGGCGCATGTGTGTGTACTGTAGAGCCATCAACAAGATCACGGTAAAGTATCGTCATCCTATCCCTAGGTTAGATGATATGCTTGATGAGTTATGTGGATCTTGTGTGTTTTCTAAAATTGATTTGAGGAGTGGATACCACCAAATCCGGATGAAACCGGGTGATGAGTGGAAGATGGCATTTAAGACTAACTTTGGTCTTTATAAGTGGCTTGTCATGCCTTTTGGCTTGTCCAATGCTCCTTCAACCTTCCTGAGGTTGATAAATCATGTGCTCAAATCTTTTATTGGAAAATTTGTTGTAGTTTACTTTGATGACATTCTTATCTATAGCAAATCCATTGATGAGCATGCTAATCATTTGAAACAAGTGTTTGGTGTTTTGAGGAAGAAACAATTGTTTGCTAATTTGAAAAAGTGCTCTTTTTGTGTTGAAAAAGTTGTTTTTCTTGGTTTTGTGATGAGTGTAAATGGTGTGGAAGTAGATGAGGCTAAAGTGGAGGCCATTACGGATTGGCTAACTCCCAAAAGCATTGGTAATGTGAGAAGTTTTTATGGGTTGGCTAGCTTTAATAGGAGGTTTGTGAGGGGATTTAGCACTCTAGCCGCACCATTGAACGAATTGATAAGGAAGGATAAGGCATTTGTATGGGGAAAAGAGCAAGAAGAGGCTTTTGCAAAATTGAAGGAAGTGCTTAGTTCCACACCTCTTCAATTACCAAACTTTGATAAAACCTTTTAATTGAGTATGATGCTAGTGGGGGTAGGAATTGGAGCCGTGTTGATGCAAGATCAAAAACCTATTGCCTATTTTAGTGAGAAACTCAAGAGGGCAACCACTAAATACTCCACTTATAATAAAGAGTTGTATGCTTTGGTGAGGGCATTGGCTCATTAGCAACACTACCTTTGGTCCAAAGAATTTGTCAATAGAACCGACCACCAATCCTTGAAACACCTCAAATCCCAAGAGAAATTGAATGTGAGACATGCCAAGTGGGTGGAGTTCCTTGAAACATTTCCTTATGTCATCCATTACAAAAAGGGGAAAGAAAATGTGGTGGCGGATGCCTTGTCAAGAAAGTTTGTGCTTCAATGAAGAAGGCGATTATTGTTGAATACCTTGGGGTCCAAACTGATGAGTTTTGAAAGTATGAAGGAGATATATGCTAATGATCCGAAGTTTGGAGAACTTTATGCTAATTGTGAATTGGAGGAAAGAGGTAGGAGGATCAATCGAATGTGTGGTGAGGAGGAACCTAGTGGTGATGTGGAAAAAAGAGATTTCACAAGTTCAAAGGATACTTGTTTAGGAATGAGAAGTTGTGTGTGCCTACTTCATCTTGGAGGAAGTTGCTAGTGTGGGAGGCACATAGTGGGGGATTAATGGGGCATTTTGGAGTGGGCAAGACCATGAAGATTCTTAAGGAGCAATTTTATTGGCCTAAGATGAGGGTGGATATTGTGAGGATGTGTGGCAAATGCTTGGAGTGTAGGCAAGCTAAGTCAAAGTTACTTCCACATGGTTTGTACTCACCCCTCCCCATTCCCTTAGGTCCTTGGTTTGATATTTCTATGGATTTTGTGCTTGGGTTGCTTAGGACCAATAGGGCAAAAGATAGCATCTTTGTAGTAGTTGATAGATTTTCCAAAATGGCTCATTTCATTTCATGTCACAAGGTTGATAATGCATCTCATATAGCCAATTTATTTGTTGAACATGTGCTTAAATTGCATGGGGTCCCAAAAACCATTATTAGTGATAGGGATCCCAAGTTCCTTAGTCATTTTTGGAAAGAACTATGGGGGAAGCTTGGCACTAAGTTGTCATTTTCCACTTTTTGCCACCCCCAAATCGATGGCCAAACCGAGGTTATCAATGGAACCTTGGATGCCATGCTTAGAGCTTTGGTTAAGGGAAAACTAGCTTCTTGGGAAGAACATCTACCTTTGATTGAGTTTGCATATAATAGAACCATGCATACTTCTACTTGCATGACGCCTTTTGAGGTTGTGTATGATTTTAACCCCCTTACCCCCCTTGGATCTTACGCCTTTGTCTACTGATGTTGTCTTAACCTTAGATGCCAAGGTGAGAGCTCAAGAGATGAAGCAACTTCATGAGCAAGTAAGGAAACAACTCGAGAAGAAAAGTCAAGAAGTTGCCAAAAGAGCGAATAAGTGAAGGAAGAAGGTTATCTTCTAGCCCAGTGATTGGTTGTGGGTTAATTTCCGAAAGGATAGATTTCCAAACAAGGGGACGAGCAAATTGATGCCTAGAGGCGATGGCCCATTACAAATCCTTGAACGCCTCAATGACAACGCATACAAAGTGGACTTGCCAAGCAATTACCAAGTGCACAACACTTTCAACGTGTGTGACTTGTCTCCCTTCAAAGTCGAACAACAAGCGAATCCATGGACGGATTCTTCTCAAGACGGGGAGAATGATGCTACCCGATGCCCGAGCAAACCATTTACAAGGAGCCAAGCACAGGAGCTGCAGCAGTTGTAGTCCATATTTGCACAGTTGGAGCTGCTGGGGCAAGTGCTGGAAGCTTCAGGACAGTTCTGCCTCAAAAGCTGAGATTTTTCATCGCGATCACAAGTGCACAGACGCGATCGCGGAAGGCCAAAAAGAAGACAATCGCGATCCTGTGCCATCAGACGTGATTGCGCAAGAAGAGAATGCAGAACCGCGCGATCGCGTGTCCTCAGACGCAATCGTGCAATAGGCTGATATTGGTTGAAGAACCACGCCTTCGCAATCGCGAGACCATAGCCGCGATCGCGAGGCTCTGATTTAATACTCTGCGCGATAGCGCCAGTTCCTGCGCGAACGCGCTGAGACGAGGACCAGAAGCTCATTTTCAGCTAATGACTTTGAAGGCCCAATGTTAAGGGGCAATTAAGGCAAATTGTGCCATGTCTAGAAATACTATATAAGTTCTTATTGTCATTAGTTTTAGACTTAGTTTTTGGATGATTATTAACATTGTGAGGTTATTGGCTAAGCTAGTTTGTTTAAGCACATATGACCTTGATTTGCAATTAGATTTCATCTAATTGAGGATCAATTAGCATTGGTTCCTTTTGTTGGATGATTAGAGGGGTGTTAGGTTAATCTTTTCTTAATCTACTTCTCTAATATTTTTTAATCAAAAGTGGGTCTTCCTTTCTTGTTTCAATTCTTGTCAATTTTATTTTCGTGTTGTTATTTTCGTGTGAAATACTCTGTTAGTGTTAGTTAGTGTTTGATAGGTTAGTATTTGAGTAAAGGAAGTTTGTCCCTATAACTTATATATAAGTAAGACAAAGCACTTTTTATCTTACTTAATTGAATTATTTGAGGGAATGTTTTGGAGGGAAAGAGCAACTTTGACTATAATATTAAATAGTTAAAGATGGTCACTTGAGGCACTTGAACCAATAATTAATAGCCCAAATTAATTATTAAGTTCAGCCATTTATTAATTTATTTTAGTTAACATTTTGATATTTATTAATTTATTTAAACGTTTTAATTTTTAAATAAAATGGCTGATGAAAGTACCCTATAAGAATAGGTGTGTCTATTCGGAAAATCTTTTCCTAACAGATATTATATATATTTGTTTTCTCTCCAGAAAAGTTACTCACAATCTTATAGAATTCTATCTCTCTCTCACTTACTATTCTCTACAAATCACAACTATTTTTTGTTCTTGTGAAAATCAAAATTATTGCTGAAATTCAGATTTTGTTGGCTTTGTAAAATCCTGGAGTAATTCTGCAACAATCCCAGCAGCAACAAGTGTGAGACTTAAATTCCTTAAGAACAGTGACTACACTAAAGCCATTTTACTTTCTCGTTCAATAATTTTCTAACAATCTTAAGGAATTTAAATTCATTGCAATGGAGACTATTAGAACCGATTCTCGCGTTAAGAAGATGTTTGAAATGTTTAAATTGGATCATTTTGATGGTACAAATTTTAGCCATTGGAAGGACAAATTGATGTTCATTCTCATAGAACTCGGAATGCGTATATGTTAAGTGTTGATCTTCCTGCAATGCCAGCACCATCTGCTCAGGACACTGACGTTGTCAAGGCAGCATAGAAGAAACATCAAAATGATGAGGTGTGCCATTGAGGTTATATTTTAAACTCATATCTGATCGTTTATATGATTTTTTTTCACCCTATTAATTCACCGCAAGAAATCTGGAGAGCTTAAGAATACAAATACACCACCTTGAAGCAAGGAACAAACAGATTTCTTGGCATGAAATTTTCTAAATTTCAAATGGTTGATGGAAAATCTATCATGGAACAAGTAGATAAATTACCTGTGTTAATTTCTAGACTTAAAGATTTTAAAATTGACGTTTCTGAATATCTTCAATTGGCTGCTATGCTTGCAAAATTACCATCTACTTGGAATGACTATAGGAAAAATTATTACATTCTTATGAAGATTTTAATGTAGATCGGTTGATAAATCATATTTGAATTGAAGAAGAAACACCGAAATGTGAAACAAAATATTCTTTAGAAACTAGTTCAAAGGTGAATTATGTTGAATTGGCGAGACATATAATTCTGAAAAATATGAAAAGAAGTCTGAAAAAAGAGAAAGTTTGATTCTGCACCAAATGGAAATTCTTCTAACAATAAGAAAGGACCATATTATCACGATGGAAAAAAGGGCCATTTTAAGAAAGATTACAGACTTCTTAAGAGATAGAAAAATAAGGGGAATGCTGGACAGAAAAAAAGTGAACAATATTGAACAACAACAGGATTCTTTTTCGGACATTATTGCTATGGTTTCTGCTATGACTTTAACATGGTTACCCAATGCAACATGGCAGCAACTATGAAGTTTGCAGATTGATGGTATGAGTTTGGTCCTTCCATTCACGTGTGCAACAACAAGAGTTTCTTCAAGCACTATGAAGTTGCAGCAAGTGAGGAAAAGGTCTTAATGGGAAATCATGATACTACCAAGGTTCTAGGAAAAGGAACAGTTGAACTGCAATTTACTTCTGGAAATAAATTGATTCTAATAAATGTTCATCATATTCTCAATGTTAGGAAGAATTTAATTTCTACAAATTCATTTTATAAGAAAGGCCTCAAAGCTGTTATAGAGGCAAAAAAGATTACTTTCTCAAAGAATGGTGTATTTGTAGAACAAGGCTACTCTTGTGAAGGCATGTTCAAACTAAGTATTAATAAAATTGATGTTTCTGCTTATATGATTGAGTCATCTACTAATTTGTGACATGTTAGGCTTTCACATGTAAATTTTAGATATCTTGAGTTTATATCTAAAAGTGAATTAATTTCTTGTGCAAAGAAAAATTATAACAAATGTGAAATATGCATACAAGCAAAGATGACTAAGAAATCTTTTCCCAAAAATGAGCGAACAAATGGTTTACTTGATCTTCTGTATTCTGATATATGTAAATTGAATGATCATTGACTAGAGTTGGAAATAGATACTTTATTACTTTTATAGATGCTCATTCTAGATATACACATGTTTACTTAATAAAAATAAAAGATCAAATCTTTGATATGTTTAAGAGTTATAAAGCATGTAGAAAATCAATTGAAAAATAAGATTAAAATCCTACGTAGTGATCGAGAAGGTGAATATTTTTCAATGAATTTTAAGTTTTTTTTGTGAAGAGAATGATTTGATTCACCAAGTTACTGCATCATATACCCCCACAGTAAAATGGTCTTGTTGAACGGAAAAATAGAACGTTGGATATGGTTAATGCCATACTTTTACATGCTAAGTTACCAATGAAATTGTGGAGGGAAGTTTTGTTAAAAAAAACTTGCTTTGTGCACAACTGAGTACCTTTAAAGAAGTCTAAGGTTTCACCATATGAATTATGGAAAGGAAGAAAACTGAACTTAAACTTCATGAGGGTATGGGGCTGTTTAGCCTATTATAGAATTCCTGATCATAAAAGAACTAAGTTAGGGCCTAGAGGAATTAAGAGTATATTCATAGGATATGCGGAGAACTCAAAGACATATAGGCTATTAGACATTGAGTGTAAAGTTACTATGGAGTTGAAAGATGTTGAGTTCTTGGAAACAAAGTTTATTGGCGATTCAAACAACTCACTGGCCACACAGAAAATAATTGTGTAGTAACTCAAGATGGAAATATAGTAACTCTATACAATAGTATAGATCTTAGTTCTTCTTCTAATAGTAAAAGAAAGGCTACTGAGTCTCCTATTGAACAAAGAAAAAGTCAAAGAGTTAGGAAAAAGAAGAACTTAGGTTCTGATTTTATTTCTTCTCAAGCACTAGTTTTCTTAGTTGAAGGAAGTAGAGATAAGTTATTAACTAAAATACCTATTGTTTTGAATGTAGAAGAGGATAATAAAACTTATAATGAAGCAATGGCTTCAAGGGATTCATCTTTTAGAAAGAAGCTATAAATGATGAAATTGATTCTATTATTTCAAATGGAATGTGGGTATTGTCAAATTTACCACCTCATACTAAACCTATTGGGTGTAAATGGGTGTTCATAAGAATGTATAATAATGATAGTTCTCTACAGACCTTTAAGACTAGACTAGTGGCTAAAGGTTTTAGACAAAAGTCAGGAGTAGATTATTTTGACACATATGCTTATGTGGCCAGGATTACCTCAATAAGAGTATTGTTTGCTTTGGCATCAGTATATGATCTAAACGTTCACCAAATGGACGTTAAGACGACTTTCTCAAATGGTGATCTTGATGAAGAAGTGTATGGAGCAACCCGAAGGGTTTGTGCTTCCTGGAAATAAGAAGAAAGTTTGTAAATTGATTAAGTCACTGTATGGGTTGAAACATGCTCCAAAACAATGACATGAAAATTTTGATAGTGTTATACAAATGGTTTCAAACATAATGAAGAGGGTAAATGCATTTATTCCAAGTTCACAAAAGATTATGGAGTGATAGTATGTCTTTATGTTGATGACATGCTAATTATAGGAACAAATATGCAACTAAGAGAAATTAAGAAGTATTTAACTTTTTAATTTAAAATTAAAAATACATGATAGAAGTTGATACTATCTTAGTTATTAAAGTGAAAAAAACATAGTGGGGATTTCTCCCTATGATAGTCTCACTACATTGACAAAGTTCTTACCAAGTTTAATCATTTGGGTATTAAAGAATTTAGTACGTCATTTGATGCTTCAAGTAAGATGGTTAAGAACTATGAAGATCCATTAGTCAATTAGAATATGCTAGTGCAATTGGGAGCTTAATGTATGCTATGCATTGCACTAGGCTAGATATTGGCTTTGCGGTTTGTAAACTGTCAAGATATACTCATAATCATGGAAGTGGATATTGGAGAGGTATAGTGAGGGTACTTGGTTATCTTAAAAGGAAAAATTCCTTTGCATTTTATTATAATATATTTCCTTCAGTTTTAGAAGGATATCAATTGGGAGCTTAATGTATGCTATGCGTTGCACTAGGCCAGATATTGGCTTTGCAGTTTGTAAACTATCAAGATATACTCATAATCATGGGAGCGGACATTGGAGAGATATAGTGAGTTTACTTGGTTATCTTAAAAGGAAAAAGTCCTTTTTCATTGTATTATAATAGATTTCCTTCAGTTTTAGAAGGATATTATGATGCTATATGGATATCTAGTGTTGGTGATACCGAGTCAACCACTGGATGGATTTTCACTCTAGGTGGAGGAGCAATTTCATAGGCTTCTAAGAAACAGACATGTACTACTCATTCTACCATAAAAGCCGAATTTATCGCTTTATGAGTCGTAGGATTAGAGGTAGAATGGCTGAGAACCTTATTACTAGATGTTGAGTTGTGTCCACAACCAATGACAGCTATCCTCATGCAATGCGATAGTGAATCGACCATGTCTAAGGCATTTAGTTAGATATACAATGGAAAATATAAACATATTTCCTTGAGACAAGTTTATAAGATGACTAATTCGAGATGGAATTATCACAGTTGTCCATATCAAGTCTAAGGACAACCTTGCTGACCCATTTACAAAAGGACTCGCGCGAGATATGATAATGAGCACAACAAGTGCTATGGATCTAAGGTAATTAAAATTGTCACTATTAACAGGAACCTTACCTTTCGAATTTGCAAAGCAATATTAAAGGTCTAAAAGGTAATAACAAGTAATATTTGTGAAGATTAGCAGGTACTAAAAATTATAGTACTTAGAAAATTGAGGGTGAGTATAAAAATACTATTAATGAAGAAAGCGGAGTTTTGGTTAAGAACTAAGTAAGTCCATATTAGGGACTTGGTTTTAAAACTTCACCTATATAAACACATGAAGTAGTGCCGCTTCAATCAAAGATTGGGAACAAAACATTGTAAGCGTTTATGAATTCAGGAAGTAGCACAAGACCATATTCGAGTGCTAAAATACACGGTGAACAAGTTGAGAAGTTGGTATGATTTATGTGTATAAAGATTTTTCGTCTTGTCATTAAGAAATTGTAGATTAATAAACTTACACTAACCATCAATTTTGACAAGGACTTAAATCATTTATACAAGTGGTATGTTTAATTCGAAATACACCTACTATATGCATAAATCCTATAAACAGCATCAATCACTAACTAAGTGAAGGATTGTTAGTGCTAGTTAGCGCTGGATGGGTTAGTATTTGAGTAGAGGAAGTTTGTCCCTCATTGAAAAACAGAGAAAGATAGAAGTGTTTAAAAGTACTTTTTTTCTTACTTGATTTAAATATTTGAGAAAAAGTTTTGGAGTGAAAGAGCAACTGTGACTATAATATTAAATAGTCAAAGGTGGGCACTTGGGGCTTGGGCCAATAATTAATAGCCCGAATTAATTATTCAATTCAGCCATTGATTATTTTATTTTAGCTAACGTTTTCATATTTATTAATTTATTTGAATTTTTTAATTTTTAAATAAAATGGCTGATAGAAGTGCCCTATAAGACAAATGTGTGTCTGTTTGGAAAACCTTTTCCTAACATACATTAAAGGGTATTATATATACCTGTTTTCTCTCCAGAAAAGTTGCATACAATCTTACAGAATTCTATCTCTCTCTCAGTTACTATTCTTTACAAATCAAAACTATTTTTCGTTCTTATAGGAAATCTGTATTATTGCTGAAATTCGAATTTTGTTGGCTTTGTAAAATTCTAGTGGAAATCTACCACAATTCCAGCAGCAATGTTTATGCCTAATATTGGACGTCTAGGTTAAACACTTCAATTTATAAATGGGTCATAAGCAATACGTAAAATACGATGAACAAGCAAGTAAATAGAGAGAAAAATAATAGACAAGAAAGTAAAGAGTTTTATTACTTGAGAATAGCCGGATTCAATGGTGAATCGCTTGATGTACAATACAATGTAAGGAGGGGGTATTTACAGTAGTGATTACCCAGTCCTAATTATGGTAAAATACAAAAACTAATGAGACTCATAGGCCTATAAACTCAAGGCAGTGTTATATACGAAAATCTAACTAGGAGACTGTAACCCTAAGGCGGAAAAATGTATGCCTTGCGTCCTAGGCTCGTACCGCCTGGACGGTCATAACTCCTAGAACAAGCGTGTATCCTTTGTGCCCGGTAACTTGTAGGATAAGTCTAGTCTCGCTAGCTGGACTCGTATCACCGTAATAATAGATGGCGTTGTTTTGTCCACACAGTATGTCTCCCAACTTGCTGAGTACTGACGCAAGCAGTCAGGAAGTGAAAGCGATGTGAGAGATATCTTACTGACTCCTTGAAACTCGCAGTCTCTTTGACCAAAAATGATGCTGATTTATTCGAGAACTCCATGTGTCTTCATCTGATTGGTTGATGTCGATTCCATGCACCTTTCCAAGAATGCTTTTTGTTGCACCGAATCGTTTCATATCTCAAGCCATAATTATGCTTGATCATTTCATGTTCCATTTTTATCTCTTCCAGCCTATAAATAGGGGCTTCGTTATAGTGGTAGAATCATAAATCCTCTTCAGAAAAATACTTCATCTTCTTTAAAGTTCCCTATGAAAGAATGGCTCTTCTATCTTAAAATATATTTGCTTTTGATCCTGGTTTGATGTTCTAAAAAAAACTCCTTTATTCTGAATGGATGGCTTATGAGAAAATTGTAGGGAAAAACCCATCTGCGATTTTCTTCTTCTCTTCCTCCATCTGTGATTGGATGAATAGAGTTCCCCAAGTCATGAAGTTTGATCGGGATTTTAACGACGTTCTTCGGAATGTCTTCCTCGTGGCATGCACACTGGTTGTGGTGTGTTCTGGTTGCTGTGATATTCCTCTTGTCACGCGTGGTTTGTCAGCAGAAGAATGCCATCCCAGCGGGGCTCCTACATCTGCTCGTCTTTTGGTTGCCGAGGGCCATGGCCCCGGAAGCACCTCTATTTTCATGAGAAGTGAGTCCCTGGTATATTCTCTCCTTCTTCAAGCGGTTGATACCCAAGAACTTTCTCCATACCCGTAGCGTTCAGCGTGGCTGTATGGCTCTGCCCTATTATGCGGTCTCGGGGATTGCATCTACTTCCAATCTCCCGAAAAGTAGGGGCAACATAGTGTTCCTGCGGTTGCCAAGGATTCCTTATTGGAGTCGCTCCAAGTGAATTTTCGGACCACGTTCTGCTTCCTCTGTCTTTCTACTGAGAGATTTGTCAGTCCATTTCTCAGTTGGACTGACTTTTCCAACTCTCGCAATGCAGTGTCACAAAGATGTTGCTGCTTGGGGTATCAAATTGGAAATTTCGCCTTCCGAGTGCTAAGAGAGACTTCGATGCAAGAGCTACAATCCAGATTAAGAGTCTCTGGCCGTGCAAATTCGGAGGAACTTCAAATTTTAGCCTCCCCTTTCCATTTTTTTTTTTTACAGTTGTTATGAACAATTTTGTATTCAGGAAGAACTAATTGTATATTATGAGCCTACCGGCTGTTTACTATTATGAAAAGAATGTCCATTAATATTTTATACGTACTTGTGTAGTTTAAGCAACATATTTTTGTGCCTTTCTTGGCTAGTGTTTTTAAAAGATGTTGCTTGTGCACTGAAGGGCGCTTCATTTGCATCAGTAGTTGACGGCTTATATTGCGCCTGTAATAGCCGGCTGTTTTGCGCCTACAATGGGACGACTTCAGCCCGTATGGGAACAAGGCATTTTTGCGTTCCGATTCAGAACGTTGTTGCTTGTTTACTCGAGTATTTTAAGACTTTCTGGAACTATGGGGGCAGGCATCCCCATCGACATGTAGGTGTAAATTTGTTGAATTGATGAGTTCAACTTATGAATAATGCCTGGTGGTTGAGCTAGACGTGATCTAGCTCTAACAAAGTAGTTTACCCTACTTTTTGTAACGAAAAGTGGGTGTATTACTTCAACTTAGGTCTGGCCGGGGCTATGAATAGTTGAATCGTAGATGGATCTGAATTGTAACTGTAAAACTAAGTAAAATAGTAGTTTTATTGATAAGTAGGAGCACTGAGCCATATGAAACATAAAGAATGAAGCTAAGGGACCATTGTGAAACAATGACAAGTATTAAAGAAACAAGAGAGGAGAAAATACGTGACTCGAGTATGTGGGCTTTGCCGGCCATTCAAGAATAGTAATTTTTTAGCCATGAGATGTTCCAATTGTTTGGAATGGTTGTTCCTTTCATGTCTTCAAGAAAATACGCACATTTTCCAGCTATGCGTCGGACTCTGTAAGGTACTTCCCAATTCGGAGCTAGCTTTCCTACGCTAGCCTCCTTGGTGCTTTGAGTAACTTTGCGAAGGACGAGATCTCCTATTTTGAAAGAACGTAGGTTAGCCCTCGCACTGTAGTACTGCTCCACCCGTTGCTTTTATGTTGCGAGGCGTATGGCCGCTATACCCCATCGCTCATCCAAGGTGTCAAGGGAAGCCTTCAAAGCCTCGTTGTTCGATCCTTCCTCGGCAAACGACCATCTCAGGCTGGATTCTCCGATCTCTTAAAGAATAATTGCTTCTGTTCCATATGTTAACGAGAATGGAGTTTCCCCCATGCTGGCTTTAGACGTAGTACAGTAGGCCCATAAAACTTCTGGAAGTTCCTCCAACCACTTCCCCTTGGCTTCCTTGAGTCACTTCTTCAGACTATCAATGATTGTATTGTTTGAAGATTCGGCTTGACCATTGGCCTAAGGGTAATAGGGCATTGAAGTTATTCTCTTTATCTCCCATTCCTCTAGGAAAGTGGTAATCTTGTCGCCTATGAACTGAGGTCCATTGTCGCAAGTGATTTCTGCTGGGATTCCGAAGCGGCACAAGATGTTCTTCCATATAAATTGTATCACCTCCTGCTCCCTGAATCGAGCATAGGCCGCATCTTCGACGCATTTGGTGAAACAATCTGTCATAGTAAGCAAAAACTTAACACCACCGGGCGCTTTAGGCATGGGCCCTACGATATCCATTTCTCATTTTATGAAAGGCCAATGGGCTATTACTGAATGTAACAGCTCTGCTGGCTGATGAAGTATATGGGAAAATCACTGACAACTGTCACATACACGGACAAACTTACCCATGTTATCGTCCATTCGGGGCCAAAAATAGTCTACCCTGATTAATTTGCGGGCTAGAGATCGTCCGTCAGAGTGGTTTCCCATTGCCCCTCATGAATCTCCCTCAGCGCATAATCAACTCGAGAAGGTCCTAGACATTTAGCCAAAGGACTGCTAAACATCCAGCAATACAGCTCCCCATTGATCAGGCAATAACAGGCCGCTTGGACTCTCAATTTTCTGCTCTCTTTTTGGTCACCTGGGAGTATTCCCTTGTCGAGATATTTAATGATTAGGTGCTGCCAATCCCATATCGACATCGTGATGTTGACTTCGTGGCACTTGAAGTCCGCATAGGTTAACTCAATAACAGATCCTGAGCTATTCGCACTCATGTCTGCAGTGGCCGCTAGGTTGGCTAGGGAATCAACCTCCGTGTTTTCTTCCCTTGGTATCTGGTTGATCTTCCACTTTTGAAAATTCTTCAAATGCTTCTCCACTCTTGCCAAGTACTCCTGCATGCGGGCGTCTTTGCTGGCGTAGGCTCCAGTTCTTAATTGACGACTAGCTGGGAGTCGCTGTTGAGACTGATCTCCTTGGCCCCCAATATGTAAGCTAATTCCAAAGCTTGAATTACTGCTTCATGTTATGCTTCATTGTTAGTCATCGGCGGGTATCCGGTCGTTCAGCCTTTTTACCTCTACTTCATTCTTCAAAACTTCTGGAATAGTCTCGATTGCTGCAATTTTCAGAGGATTTACTTCTATGCCCCTATTGGAGATAATGAACCCAAGGAACATTCCGTAGGATACGCCAAAGGCACACTTCTCTAAGTTGAGCTTCATACCGAACTTGTCCAAGATGTCAAATGCTATTTGCAGGTGACTGATGTGATCCTTGGCGTACTCTGACTTAATCAACATGTCCTCGATACAAACCTCCATAGTTCTGCCAGTCTGTTCCTTGAACATCAGGTTCACTAACCTATGGTAGGTTGCTCCCGCATTTTTCAAACCAAAAGACATTACCCTATAACAATAAGTCCCCCTGTTTGTGATAAAGGAAATCTTCTCCTGATCATCCGGATTCATCAGGATCTTATTATAGCCCGAGTATGCATCCAGAATACTCAGAGCCTCATGACATGCCATTGAATCGATGAGTTGATCGATGTTAGGCAGTGGGAAGGAATCTCTTGGGCATGATTTATGAAATTTTCTGAAGTTAATGCACATCCTCTACTTCTAGTTCTTCTTTGGTACCACCATAACGTTGGATAACCAATTGGGCTAGTGAATATCGCGAATGGAACTGTTGTTCAACAGCTTCTCCACTTCCTCATGTACTACCAACCCATGTCTGATTGGTTGTTTCTTCTTCTTGACCGGCTTGAAGTTAGGGTCAATTTAAGTTATGTGTAATGACGCTAGTTGATATTTCAGGCATGTCGGTGTGTGTCCAAGCGCACGTGCCCGATCGAGCACGTAGAAAGTTAGCGTATTCTAGTTTGGCTCGGCCGAGAGCTTGGCCCCACGTAAAATTTCTTATTGGGGATATTCTTGTCGAAAATCACGGGATCCAGGTCGTCGACCATGGCCTTGGTGAGATTTTCTTCTTCTTGGAGGTCCAAAGGCGTGATAGCTAATTCTCGGGATCCAACTGCTTCGTGAGTTCCAAAACCAAAGGGTAATGCTGATCACTAGGCAAGGCCCGAGCAGTTTATCCAACTTCTTCTTCTAGTTCTTTGTTTCCTTCTTGACCGCGCATGTCACGGCGGTAATAGCTTCAGGATAGTTTATGTTCCCCCCGAATCACTCTCACTCCCTAGGGAGTCGGGTATTTAAGGTTCTAATAAAGTATAGACGACACTGCGTGTACTTCGTGAATCTAGGGTCTTCTCAAGATAATGTTATACGAGAGATCACATGTCATCACTTAGAAGGACGCTACCCTCGCTGGCCCTGGAAGGTGTGCCTGAAGGAATATCTCTCCCACAGATTTTTCGCTGGAGCTGTTACAGTTGGTTATGGTGTATGGATTGGGATTACCTGGTTCTGCATCTCCATCTGGCAAACGACACTCCAGTGGATGATGTTTAACGCACTACCAGGGTCTACCAGCACGCGTTTGACCTGAGCATCATGCACCTGCAAGGAAAATCTTAGGGCATCATAGTGGGGGTATGGAACCTATCGTGAGTCTTTATTATCGAACTCGATAGCATTGATACGAGGTTTCTTGGTTATCTCCTGATGCGCTTTATAGACCATGACGGTTCTAGTGTTTGTACCGCTAACTCCAGGTCCCCCAAAAATATTGTTAATGGGCTTCTGGGCCCCCTAGACCGCCAGTATTGCTTAGTCTATATCACTATAAAGCGTGGTATCCTGGCTAGATTCCGGCCATGACAATGAATAAAAGGACGTTGATCTTAGACAGCTATTCATAGTTTCAGCCGTATCAGCCGAGTTATGAACCATCTGTTTGGATCTCGATACAGGCACCCTATGTGGCATAGCCGCTGTTGTTTGACATGACTGCGCCTTTTTCTCGTAATATACCTACAATTCTGTAGGCCCCACGGTGGGCGCCAAACTATTTATGCCTAAAATTGGACATCTAGGTTAAACACTTAAATATATGAATGAGTCACAAGCAATATAGTAAAATACGATGGAAAATCAAGTAAATAGAGAGGAAAATAATAGACAAGAAAGTAAAGAGTTTTATTCTTTGAGAATAGCCGGATTCAATGGTGAATCGCTTGATATACAATACAATTTAAGGAGGGGTATTTATAGTAATGATTACCCAGTCCTATTTATGGTAAAATACAAAGACTAATGAGGCTCATGGATCTATAAACTCAAGGTGGTGGTATATCTGAAACCCTAACTAGAAGACTATAACCCTAAGGCGTCAGGATGTATGTCTTGTGTCCTACGCCTGTACACCCTGGACGGTTGTAACTCGTAGAACATGTATGTATTCTTTGTGTCCGGTGACTTGTAGGATAAGTCTAGTCTCGCTATATGGACTCATATCTCCGTAATAATAGGTGTCATATTTTTGTCCACACAAGCAACAGAGTGGAAGGCTTGAATTTCTTAAGGACAGTGACACTATCAAAGCCGCTTTACTTTCTCCTTCTATAATATTTTAACATACTCTTATTCTCACTTACCCTCTATATTGGAATTTGAATATTTTTATTTTGGTGTCTTTTCTTTATGTCCAAGGTGATAAAAACTTATGTTAAGGAAAAATAAATGAAGGTAAAGAATGAATAAAGTATGATTTTCATTTATCAAATTACTATAATCACTACTTTGGATTGTGTTTTGAAGGATGATAAGACTTTATTTTTTTAACCAACATGTCAACGATCTGCAATATGCCTTCAAAATAAGTACTTTTGAAGAATACGCAATTTGTGTTTGGCCAAAACATTTGAAAAATACTTTTTCAAATAAATTATATTTGGATAATCGTTACATAAGTATTTTTGAGTGTCAAATTACTAAAAAGAACAATATTATTATTTATTTCGTGACTAAAATCATCTAGATGTAGAAAAAATTAAGTACTTCTTTATAAAAGACTTAATTTTATTTTTTGTTAGTTTAATTTAGTTAAAATACAAAACATAAAATAAAAATATATATTTATTTTTTTAGTCAAAAAGAATAATGTCAAACCAAAAGAGAGAAGAGGATAACAAAGTTTTATTTATATTTGAATGTATATGGTTAGATAATTAGAAATAATCATGTAAACAAAAAAATCTGATAAGGATTTTTTTACCTTGAAAAATTCATAGATTGCTTCTATTTATGCTTTTGTGAAGAAGTAGAAATTTGTAGCTTTTCCCCAACAATAAAAAGAACTGTTTATGCTTCTTCTTAAAAGGGACTTTCTTGTTTTGGCCAAGCACCTTAAATTTCCACAAAAGTACTTTTAGCTTCTCAAAAGTTTTGCCAAATAATCTATTAGAACTATATTCTTTTCTAATCTAAAGTGTGATGGAAGTCTCTCTACACTTTCATATCAAATATTGGGGAACTTTTTTCTGTTTGGACGATTTGTAGGGCAACAATATTGAAGAAGTTCATAGTGCATTATGGTCTGAAGCAACATAAACAGATAATGTATGACTTACAGTATAATGACAATTCTTAATAATAATAAAAATGAATTAATTTTGATTAAAGCCAATGCAAAATAGAGAAGAACATTGAAAAGCAAATATGCAACTAATTCAGGTACAATGTATTAGTTTAAATTTACAGAGAGAGGAATACATATCAATGGTATTTCCATTCGTACAACTTTGTTTTACAAACCATTTTCCTTATTCTAGTTTTGTATTTATTAATTACTTTAATTTTTTATGTTCATGTAAGTTTACCTCAACTCTTAATGTGGTAGAATAAAATGTTCACATTAACTATGTTGTGCTATCAGCATGAGATTCACAAATGTTACTGTTTATACCTAAAATTTGCTTGATTGGTTAAGCAATTACGTTTATAAGAAAGGCCACAGGCAATAATGAATTATCAAAGTAAGCAAATAAATGAAAGTTGTATTTCTTGAAGAAAGAAAGAAAGAGGATTCTAGTTGAATTCCTGAATGAATCTTAAAATGGGGGTGATTGGAGTATTTATAGGCTAAACTTTACCCATCCTTTTAAAATTCTATTTTTGAGATCCTTGGCCCATTACGTAAGTAGGTTAAGTGATTCCTTCTCTATAAATGAAAAGGATTAGAGGTTGTGCATTTTATGCCCATACAGCTAGTCCCCCTACTTGCTGAGTGTTGTCGTAAGCGCTCGAAAATTGAAAATGTTCTAGCAATTCTTCGGATATTCGGCTAATAAGCAACACGGCCTGTCAGTGACTAAAAATTTTACGCTTTAAGAGCTGTCTCATTAAAAACCTCATATACAAAATCCAATTGGGAGAAAATATTGATAAGGAAAAAAGAGTATAACACATATTTCACTTTCTCGTGCATTATGCTTCCTCTGTGATGCCGTTTTGAACATGCTCATTTATACACGCGTCTTTTACTTCCGTAGCGGTTGACCTAAAGCTTCGGAGTTGTGGGTCAGATCTTCACAGTCAGGAATTGAAGGGTCTCCATGAGCTCAGTGCCTTATGCAGGCTGCCATTGATGGAGTGTGTCTATTGGCTGTGAAGGTGCAATGGATGCGGAAGGAGATGATGCGGAGACCAGAGTCATGTGGGCCTAAGTGGAATGAGTAGGAGACTGACTTGGGCTCGAGTTCACTAATGATTAGGTCATGACGGGCCGTTGAGCAAGATGACCTTCGCTAGGGAGGCCATGATGGTGGAGATCCTCCGAAAAATCTGGTCAAGGAGGAAGGTGGTACACCCGACGGTGTTGTTAAGGAAGGAAGCCCAACTTCTTTAATATGAGTACGGGACTTCTTCGCAAAATATGTGCGCAAATGCTGATTTCCCAGCCTCGAACTTAGTCCCCCAGCTCCGGCTGCTCCAGTAGCCTTTATTAGCCTTAGCCAGTTCTTCTAGTAATCCCTGCACCTCTTGTAATATGTAGCCTTCCGGCTTTTAGTGTGATGAAATAAACAATCTTTTGTCAATATGTTTGATTTTATTTAGGTTTATGTTTTTGCTTGAAGAATTTTTGTCTTATCATCAAGTTCTATGCCAACTATAATGGAATAAGCGTGCACCCACAGAGAATGTCTTTCTTTTCTGCTGAAGACTTGTTTGCAACCATAGAGGACATCTTTTAACTGTCTAAATAAGACACGTGTTGCGCTCGTAGAGGACGTCTTTAAGTGTAATTTTAAAAGATATTATTGCACCCATTGAGGACGTCTTTGCTTGTCCATTTGAGTGTGTAAGTCTTCTGACATTGTGTAAAGAGGTGTCCCTCTTTTATACAGGTACAAGTTGAATTGTCGGTTTCAACATACGGTATAGCCCAGGGACTAGCTAGAGTTGATCTAGCATGGTTGGATTGCCGATTCCAACTTACGATTGTTGAACCCAAAAAAATAACCTCAAAAGGCTAAATTTAGGAATATCAACTGAATGGACTAACTTTTTAGATTTTTTGGAGTCGCCACCCAATTTAAGAAAAAACAGGGAACCAACTAAGCAAATGCGTGCAAAACTCCATTTTTTGAAAAAAAAAAAAACCAGTCTTTCAGAGACTCTAAAGTAAGATGTTTTGTTATTTTCGAAAGAAGGTTTTTAAGGTACTTTCAAAATTCTGTTAACGGTTAATCCGATAGGTTTCCAAAATATTTACAAGTGCGCTTTTTCTTTAATAATAATAATGATAATTGAAATGATGATGATGATAATAATAATAATAATAATAATAATAATAATAATAATAATAATAATGATAATAATGATAATAATAAATCAAAAATAAAACTTATTTATAAAAAATGTTAATTTGCACGCATTCGCTAAAAGTGGCCCCGATTTGCAATAAATAAATAACAACTCCAAAATTAAAGGTAATGAATCATAAAGTAAATCAAATAACTCAAATAATCAAATATTATCTATAAATGAGTTAATAATAAATCATTCTAAAAATTTTACATAAATACCCTAAAGAGGAAAAGGATGATAAGAGATAAAATAGAACCCGGGAGCGAGGCAAACTCTCGGGAGCCTTGAATTTCTAAGTTTTCTAAAGTTTTAAGAACTTGAGCTCGACTCTTGACCCCAATGCAACTCCAAGCTAATAAACCAATATCAATTGATGAGTTAGTCAACTCGTCCCAAAGAGTGTATTATGCAAAGATAAATGGAGATAAGGATAAGTATGCAGTAAAAGAACGTTAAACCATAAAGTAAGCAAACTAAATCTAAGGAGCAGAAAAATTCATTATTAAGAACAAACAGAATGGTGAAATGGGCATAAGCTAAGAAAATTAACAAAGTTGTTCCCACAATTGCTCTTTTAAGTCTTTACTTTCTGACTTTGGATACTTTCGCACAACCAACAAAACATAAATCAAAGCATTGCACGACATGAAGACTAGGGAAAGAATTATCAACCGAACAGAAATGATGGAAAAAATAGTAAGTGAAATAAGTACGGGGAAAATTCTTCAGGAAAGTAGATGAATGCGAAGGATTCTTGCCAAAATTTTAAGAAGCTCTATTTAACAAGAAACTGAAATAAACATTCATTTATTTCCACCATGGCATTTGTATCTACAAAAAATAATTGTGTCGGAAAAGAACTACTTTAACACTGCCAAGATAACATAATTTATATCAGTGTGGCTTAAACAAAAGGCAAAACTTATTCAATCTTACGGATTGCAACAAATATTTGAAAAACTCTTTGGATGTAGTGGTTACCATCACAGTTTTATAAATGTGATTGGACTTCACTACAGATATTAAGTCTCACTTTTAAAAAAAGACCAAAGCTGCTTATAACACGTGCGAAATTCGCATAATGTCAGGTTCAACTTATCAAGATACTTCTAACTCAAGAAGATTTAAACACCATGTCCCTCCTGCTTATAAAGTTAAAGATGGCAGAGTTACTCAAGAAGCTCAAAGCTTAAGAATACACAGTATAGTTACTACTCAGGTGGACTCACCAGACCTCCAAAACAGGCACCACACATATCCTGATCTTCCAGGAACCTCAGCTGCTGTTGCAACCTATAAATCTCACGTCCCATCACCTCTACTAACTACTACAACACCTACAGCTCCATTACTCCCTCTCCAAGGCTCCCTCACAAGAAAACAGGACCTGTAGAGATAAGACCTGAACAACCCCATCCTTAACACTACTAAGTAACAAGAACACCCAAACACCTTCTCAGATAACCTGCAGACTTCATATTAACCCTATGCTTCAGCAAACCAACTAGAACCTAAGCCAACTACCTGCAAACAATAGAATTCCCTCCTACCAACTGCAAACCATTCTCCAAAACACCTATAGCAAATAGGATCAAACCCAAACCCCAGGTACAACTTGATTTCCCACACACTCCTAATTCCTACTACTACTAGAACTGAACTAGATCCAACAAAGAACAAAGCAGGAACAAGAGGAACTCTTAACCACCAGAAGCTGGACAACCAGAAATGAACCCAGAAGAGTGCTAGGAAACTGGGTTTGAAACAGACCTAAGGCCCTAAGATCATTATTGGCTAAATTCTACCTCAAAGAGAGATGCATGATGCAGCAAAGCAAAAAAAAGGAAAGAACCAGAGAATCGGGAAAACCATATGCATGGCCACATTTTATTGTGTTAAAGTAAAAAGCCCTAGAACAGACATGAACAAATTTCAAGGGCACAAGTTCATTTCTCATGAAGAGTATTCAAGGGCATTTAAGGGTTCTGTTCACACGCAGCAAACAAAAAAAGGCACAAATAAAAGCAGTCAGCACTCAAGTTAAATTGCACAAAGAACAGTGATCTTCAATAATTCACATACAACCACTCAAACTATAGAGTATTCGCTAAATGATTTGATAAATAAGTCTCCAAGGAATTCTAATTGAGTGAGTATGCAAGCAGACACAACCAAACTCAAAAGGAACAAGACTATGTTTTCTAAAGAATCATAAATGAATAGATGCATATAAACTGACCAACTTGAATACACACACATAGTCTATTCATTACTTTTTATATACTTCCAGCTAACACACAAGGAGTTAAAGAATGAAACTTTATACTATTAAGGGGGCAATTTAATCAAACAGCTAGACTAGGATTAAAAGGAAACCAGATAGAACATCTATTAACTAGATATGGTTTCAAACTTTTCAAACTAAACTAACAGAACACAAAGATTGAAACTTTATTTTTTAGGCATCATTTGATATATTATAACCAACTTCTTTATGCTCCCATGAGATATTATTTCTAGTGATAAACAATTCCAACCAAAAATAAACACGAAAAATGACAATAAGCTGAACTATCAGACCAATCTAGGCCTATCTAGCCTATCGGGCCTATTCGTCTATTGGGCCTATCTATCCTCTTCCCCCGGTATCCGAGTCTATTGGAAAATGATTCAGATTTCTTGGCTCTAACGGTTAAGGGTATTACTTTTCGAGCCATGCTACATTCCAATTGTTCGAAATGGTAGCACCATCCATGTTTTTGAACGCGTAAGTTCCTTTGTCTAGGGCTCAGGGCTAGCTTGCTTGTACGAAGTTTGTGTTTTGGAACACTTTTCTGAGGACGAGCAAGAACTTTATGCCTCCTGGCGTGATGAGCAATGACTCTAGAATATCCGTTCCTCATTTCATGAAGAGCGAAGGGGCTACTACCTAGTGCAGCCGCTCGTCTGGCTGAAGCAACATGTGCGCAAATTATTGGCACTTGTCACAGCGTTTGATGCATCTTTCTGCATCACTTATTATTTTGGGCCAATAGTAGCCTCCCTCGCTTAGCTTGCGAGCCAATGATCTTTCTCTCGAATGATTTCCCATTGTCCTTCATGGACGGCCCTCATCATATAATCGGGTAGAGATGAGCCTAAACATTTGGCTAGCGATCTACTGAACATTCTTCGATAAAGCTCACCATAGGTTAGGTAGTATCGTGCTACTTGTATCCTCAACCGCATGCTCGCTTTTTTGCTGTTAGAAGGCATCCCTTTTTCCAAATAGTCCACTATCGAATTGCGCCAATCCCAAACAAAAACTGTTATGTTGACTTCTCGATGTCCTAGGGCTGAGTGAGTCAGCTGTATTATTGCATCCAAATTATCATGGCTCGTGTATGTGGCTACTACTAAACTGGCCAGTACATCTGCTTCTGTGTGTCTCTTCTCTGCGTGATTTCCTACTTTGCACGAATATTGGTTCATTTATCTGTTATAATAATGCTCTCTTCGTCGTATAGGCTAACCTATAGTGTTGAAGCTATGGGTCGGGTCTTTGACTTCGGAGAGGAGATGGTGTACCTTCATGAGCAGAATGGCATTCTACGGGCTACAGTTGATAGCTTGCGTCCATTGGCCATGGAGACGATGAGGGCTAAGCGAGCCAATCTTGAGGGTTGATCGCAGCATGGATATCATGAGGGTTGAGTGAGCCGAGCGGATCTGCGAGCTTGATTTGTCCTTTTTAGAGAGGGATGTTATTGAAGAATTGGCTATGGTTTCTAGCGCCCACATGGAGGCACAACTGGAGAGAAGCATAAGGCCTCGCTTATTGAGGAGGGTATAAATGATGTTGAGATAGGGGTAGCTAAGATTCGGCCAGCTAATGAGCGGCTTGAGGGGGTGAACAACTAACTGAGGGTTGAGTATGATCCCTTAAAGGTTGAGCGCAGTCAGCTCTACGTTGCGAGTTTGCCTTCGACTTTGGGAAGCACATCGGTGCTGAAGTCTGTTATGAAATTTAATGATACTTGAGAGATTTTATGGTCGTACACGACTGATAAATGATTTCATGCTAGTTCTGCTTGACCACTCGTTTGGCCAAGTGTCGGGATAGCTCTTACTTATTAGAAATACTGCTTAGTGGGAGGGACGTTACGGCTACTATCGTGTAGTTTTCAAAACACTGTGACACTTTCCATGCGTCCGTGATCACGGCTAACACTAGACTCTCCAATTGCTTGAATCGAGTTTCAGCTTCCTACAAAGATTTGCCAACACGGGAGATTGGTCTCTTTTATCATCTCGTGCGACTACATGCATGTCTTTAGGTCTCAGCATCTCTAAACGAGATTCCCTACTTCTCGATCTAAGGTCATCAGACCTGCCGCCCTTGGTTGGGTCGCGCTTACGTGATTTTCTTTAGCCTCTCTTAGGTGACCTCACCGAATTAGCTTCAGTTATGAGTTTGTAACCCTATCGGTGGTAAACCTAATTCCACATTTTAGGTGGGTGCTTCTATAGAGGATGTGTTAACTATCTGATCTCTTCCCCCAACATCCAGGTCAGTTGGAAAATGACTCGGATGTGTTTTGCCCATATGGCTCCTTTACTTTGGCCATGCTTATAATGGCAGTTGTGTAGCACTCCTTTGAAGGTAGTTGTTCTTTTTGAATTTCCTTTACTCCCTATTTAATAAGGTACTTGACCACCTAATGAAGGGTTGGTGGTATTGCTCCCGTCTTGTGTATCCAAGGTCTCCCTATTATGATGTTATATGGGATGTCACTCATTATTACTTGGAAGGATGTGGGCCCTACTACTCTAGTGGCACAAATGGGTAGGACGATCTCGCCGACTGATCTTTCATTAGAATTGTTGATGTCGGAAAATGTACATGAGTTTGGGACTATCTGATTTGTAATCTTCATAACTTGCACTACTTCTCACCTAATGATATTCACGACTCTTCCAACGTCATGGAGGACATATTTTACTTCTGAATCCCTAATCCTTAACGTGGAGACCAAGGCATCGTGGTATGGAAGAAGGGGATCTTTAGCATCCTTGTCCTCGAAAAAGACCACATTGTTGTGGAACACATTCTTGCCATTTTTATTGGCTGAGCAGATCATCACTTTGCCGACTGTTTGTCTTTGATCTCGTGCCCTCTATTTGTCATATTATTGGACCTTTTGGTCTTCTGCCATTCTGGGGCCTGCTTTACGTCCCTGTTCTTTGTATACGTTTGCTTCGCTTTGTCTGATAACAGCTCTTTGAGAGGTCCCTCACTGAGGAGATGCGCCACATCGCGTATCCGCACCCTACAGTTAGAGGTATTGTGGCCATGGTCTCGGTAGAATTTGCAATAGATCAATGGGTCCCTTCTGCCTAGGCCTGCCCTCAGATTCTTGGGCCATTACATCTATGTTCCTTTTAAGTGGTCTTTCACGAAATTGACTGCATATACGTGAAAGCCAAGATCTTCGAACCTCCTGGGGTCAGATCTCCCCTAGTGCGCAAAGGGTCTATTCGGGCATTGTCGAGCCTATCCATTAACCTTGGTATTTATGAGTGAGAATATCTCATGCTTCTTATTTTCGGTCATCGGACCTACCATCTTCGACCGTGTCGCAATTACAGCCCCTCCTATCATTATTTTCAGTTGATCTGACTGAATCGGCTTTTATCATAAGCTTAGAGCTAAACAGAAGGTACATTTCATTTTATATCATCGTCGGGTGCTCTTGTGGATTCCTCTGCAACTCTCGAGTGGCTGCTGAGCCCCTAGGGTTCAAACTCTTGGCGAAGGCCACAGTCGTTATATTGTATGGTATCAGTGGGAGTGTCTGGTGTTCCTTCTAGAACTTCTCCAAGTAATCCTTTAGCAACTCACCTTCTCTTTACTTGATCTCGAAGATGTCTTCCATCATCTTCTCCGTCTTTTGAGCACCGTAGTGCGCTTTCACAAACTGGTCTTGTATTTGAGCAAACAACTCTATAGACCCTTCGGGTAGTTAGATGTACTAGGTCAAGGGTCCTTTAGTCAAGGTAGCGCCAAATTTCTTCACTAGCACAGGCCAGATTTCCTCCTTCCTTAGGTAATTGCTTTTTACTGTTGTTACGTAAGATGCTACGTGATCACAATGATATGTGGTGTTGTCGTACCTAGGTAGCTCAAGCATGTGGAACTTCTTAGGGACTGATAGCAGCGTGATGCTTAGTTTGTAGGGTTGTTGAGCAAAATTGTCTTCATTGATCTTCTTCGAAACGGGGCCGGGAGAGGGGGGAGGGGAGGAGGGGAGAGGGGGAAGCCCCCGATATTTGGTCCATCTTGTTGCTCTGCTCCTTAAGTTGGTGGAGCATTTCCTCTTCGAAAGAGGTCCTAGGTGTTATTAGGGTGGTAGTACCTAAACCACTTAGCGTCATTTTGAGATTAGTCCTTCGCGCTATAGAATCTGGGGTGTTTCCCATGGGTCTCAACCCTTGTGGTGATTCTGGTGGTGACGGTGCCTTGTTGAGTGCCTCATCGAGGCGTTTAGACATCGTTTCGATTTAGCACTTGGAGGTGTTGCGTCTTGATGAGTTTCTCCAGCGCCTTCTCCAATTCGTCTGTGGATCTTACCTTACCCTTACCTTTTGCATGTTCTCTTTCTAGAGATGGGGACTCTGTATCGTTGTGGCCATCATCTGCCTCCATTTCTACTGCTTAATTTTTTAGATCTATCTCCTTCCCGTTGAGATCTTGAGTCGCCTCTTCTGCTACTAAGGCGGCGTCATGTCTGACTCCGTCATTGTCTTGCAATATGAACGTCGTGCTTCTTCAAAATAACAGTGAATTGCCTGAGCCCCACGATGGGGACCAAATTGTTTGTGCTAAAGCTTGCTTGATTAAGTTTGTAAGAAAGGCCACAGACAATAGTGAAATATCGAAGCAAGCGGATAAATAGCAGTTGTATTCCTTGAAGAAAGAAAGAAAGAAAGAGAAAGGATTATAGTTGAATTCCTGAATGAATCTTACAATGGGGGTGATTGGAGTTTTTATATGCTAAATTTTAGCAAAATCCTAACCCTATTAGAATTCTATTTGTGAGGCCCTTGGCCCATTTCATAAGTAGGCTAAGTGATTCCTACTCTATAAAGGAAAAGGATTAGGGATTGTGCAATTTATGTCCACACAGTTACAACATTTTCCATCACTCTATGCAGATGTTTTGCTAATACATTCTGCTTAACTGAACCAATGCACAGGCTGTTGAAAAAGTTGTTTGATACATTTTTTTTGTGATTTTCGATAGAGTTGTAGATTGATATAATTACTATGTTGCATTTGAGCATATAAATGTAAATTGAAAGTTTGATTAATAACTAGTTAGAATTATGGAGTAGTTAATGAATTGCTTGATATATATACCAAAATTTGATGGTGTGAACCATAATACACATGCTTTATTTTAATCTTTTCTTTTTCTTCTTGGATTTGTTTCTTCATCTGTTATTTTAAATATTAATGGAGTTGTAAATCTTGAGATAAAAAATGTAGGAAGATATGTAAGTTTAAGTAATGAATTGAACTTCATGTGAACTTTGACGCCCCAACTGAATCTTAGTATAAGATTTTCTTTTTGCTCTTGAATTTATTTCTTCTTTATCTTTTTTTTAAATCTTAGACCTCAATTTATGCTCACACTTTTTTCTTTTACTTTATTTGTTCAAACTTTTGACTATTAGTGCGCAGGAATATTTGTGATTTAAGACCCAATAATGAAAATTTATATTTTTGCTACTTAGATATATTCAATTTTAGTTTCTTTTGATATTCTCCGTGCATTCGTGCGGGCATACACTAGTATATATGAAAGGTTTACAATAATATTAAATAATAAAGTGGTTTATAATCACACAAATATTTTTAACTTATTTTATATCACAAGTCTAACAAAATATCCTTTATCTCTTAAATTATTTAAATATTTAAACCTTACTACATAAAATGAAACAGTGCTACAAAATTAATAATTTAAAAGTAAGAAAATAGTAAACACTAACTAAAGTGGCATTTCACGCTATGCAATCACACCTAAAACAAAACTTAGGAGGACCAAATCACATATAGTACCTATTCTCAAATTTTATTTGCAGCAGCATAATTATTGCTTGCCGATTTGGGGACTCAATTGCCGGCAGTTTGCTGTTGACCGGTACAAACTATCTCATTCTGGCCCCCTCCATCAAAATAATTTAGAAGCATATTTTAGGTTCTTTTTGAGTGTTCCATCTTATGCTTGAGAAAGAGGTGAAGGGACCTCTCAAGTCTTTAAAGAATAAAAGGGGACACAAATTTCTTTTCCACTTTCTTTTATTGTCTTGGCATCATTAAGGGGCTGATTAAGAGGGGGAGGGACTGTTTTGCAAATATTAAAAGATTATAACACAAATGTGGGGCAAAAACACCTGGCGGAGAAGTACAATGTGGGTGGCAAACTTGTACACAATATATATATACACTGATACACTCTCTCTCTTCTGCAAATCAATCCCATTTCCCCATTTCATTTCACTTCTCACAAAAGCTCTTCAACTACACCCCATTTCTCTCTCTTTCAATTTCAAAAAACAAACTGTGAATCGTCAAAATTTGTTCGTTTTTTCTTTGATTCCGTCAAATTTGTGGTGGAACTAAACCGATTGTTGCATATTTCCATTCATCAAGTAAAAACAGGTAGTTTTTCAACTTCTTTAAAGAAAAAATTAGAATATATATACACTGATACACTCTCTCTCTTCTGCAAATCAATCCCATTTCTCCATTTCATTTCACTTCTCACAAAAGCTCTTCAACTACACCCCATTTCTCTCTCTTTCAATTTCAAAAAACAAACTGTGAATCGTCAAAATTTGTTCGTTTTTTCTTTGATTCCGTCAAATTTGTGGTGGAACTAAACCGATTGTTGCATATTTCCATTCATCAAGTAAAAACAGGTAGTTTTTCAACTTCTTTAAAGAAAAAATTAGAATATAGTTCGTTTAAAAAATCTTGTTTCGTTTTCTGGTGTCAGTTCATTTTCTGGTGCACATTTCCGTTCATCAAGTTAAAATAGGTACTTTTTCAACTTTTTTAAAGCAAAAACAAGAATATGGTCCGTCTGAAAACCCTTGTTTCATTTTTCTCGTTTGAGTTCATTTTTCTGAGTTTGTGTACAGATTTTCTGGTGCATGTTCGTTTGAAAACCCAGAATACACTGGAAAAAAAAATCGTCTCTTCGGTTCCCACGAAAAAATTATGTGTAAACATCTGAAATATGTGTAAACATATTTGCAAATGTGTACACATCTTTGCAGATGTGTAAACAAAAGATGACTGTATATCTGAAAAAATGGGCATAGATCTGCAAGATCTGTACACATATTCTTGATGTGTACACATATTGTTTTATGTGTACACATATATCCTTATGTGTACACATATTCTTGATGTGTGTACATAAAAGAAGTTAAAAAAAAGGGTTTATTAATTTTACACATATTCTAAATGTGTACACATAAGGTTATATGTGTACACATATAATTTTATGTGTACACATATTCTTGACGTGTGAACACAAGTTAAAAATGCACTACTATTTTTACACATATTCTTGATGTGTACACATATTGTTATATGTGTGCACATATTGTTGTATGTGTACACATATAACAATGTATCTGCACCTTTCCATGTGTAATTCTATTAGATGCTATTTTCATTTAACCTAACTATGTTATTCCTTTTATTTGCTATGTAGATACAATGGTTAGCACACGTCGTGGGGAGGCTAGTGGTATCAGTAGGGGTGGCAAGAGGAAGGCTGATAGAAGAAGCGAGACGTCTGAAAATGCTAGCAAAAGAACTAGAACTGCCAGCGGTAAAGCACGATCAAATGAGGCCCAATCAGAGAGCCAAGCCAGCATAGATATGTGTGCACCTGTAGATGTTAATCAAATCGTTGAAGAAATTAATCAACAAGCGGCACTCATAGATAGTGGATCAAAAAATGAGGGCTCTGCAACTCAGGTAGGTGAAAATAAGGAGGGTGATGTAGAATGCAATAAGGGAGAAAAGAATGCAGTAGAGAAAGAAAGTGATAGAGTTATTGGTGATAGAGAAGAAGAGGCTGGTGATAGAGAAGAAGAGGCTGGTGATAGAGAAGAAGAGGCTGGTGAAAAAGTTATTAGTGAGGTTATTGAAAAAGAAGGTGATGCTAGTGGAAGGGATGGAGTAGAAGAATGAGCTGTTAGTGGAAGGGATGGGGCAGAAGAAGGAGCTGCTAGTGGAAGGGATGGAGTAGAAAAAGATGATGTTGTTGGTGTTAGTGGAAGGGAAGAAGAAGTAGAAGGTGTTGGTAGTGTTAGTGGAAGGGAAGATCAAGTAGAAGGTATTAGTATTAGTGGAAGGGAAGATCAAGTAGAAGGTATTAGTGTTAGTGGAAGGAAACAAGTAGAAGAACAAGAACGTGGAAGACAACAAGAAAGTGGTGAAAGTGGAGAACGTGTTGGTACTGCTTGTGGAGTACAAGAAGAAGGTGGAGAACTTGTTGGTACTGCTGCCGGAGAAAAAGAAAAATTGGCAACACGTGCTGCCTTGAGAAATTGGAGGTCGTTGTTGAGAAAGATAATACAGGATGATGACAATGCTGAGAAGGAGTTGGATAATGCTAAGAAGGATGCTGAGAACTTGGATAACATTGATGATGATGATGAGCAGGCGAATGAAGAAGAAAGTGTTGGTGCAAAATCAGTAGAGGCAGCCCCAGAAGTGGTATGTGTTTATGTGCAAACATATTAATAACGTGTACATACAGATATTTCGTGTACACATAAGATATATGTGTACACATTATTTATACACATAATTTATATGTGTACACATATATCTTATGTGTACACAAAGAAATTATGTTTGAAAAAGACTAACTGATCAGTATCTCTTAATCATTTGCAGGTTGAGGAGGGCACAATGACTTACCATCCTGATATGAATCTCAGGACCTTTATGGAGGAACATGGAGAGTTCACCGTGGCCAAGGTCACACAAAGATCCTCCCTTTCTGGGGATATGAAGAAATTTTGAGAGGCTTTGACTAATCTGGATGTGTTGGATGAGTTTAAAAGTTCAGTGTTTGGGCACTTGTTGGGTTTGAGCGATAAAGCAATTTTTCCTCCAAAACTAGTCCATGGGCTCCGATTGCGGACCATAAAATGCAAGAAGACAAAGGAGGTATGGGTCAAATTTAATAACCTTCCTGCTTGTTTTGGACTGAAGGAATTTGCATTAATGACGGGATTGTCCTGCCATGATTACCCTAGTGATGTTTTTCTGGATGATGTGAAAGCGAAGGGGCAACAGATGTGGGACATGTTAATCGAGGAGAATGGAGGGAAAAAGGCTGTTTCTGGAAGTGAGCTATTGAGAGTGATCAGTGAAGGTGATCTAGATGCCAGGACGAAGTTTCGTCTTTCCCTTGCTTGGTTTGCGCACTCAATCTTATGTTCGAAGGATGCGCGCACAAGTGTTGATCCTTTATTTGTAATGTTGGCTCATAGGCCTACCACATTCTTTGCCAAGTATCCTTGGGGGAGAAAAAGCTTTGAGATGACAATTCAGAGCCTAGTCAAGCCAATGTCTGCTGAAATGAAAGGATACAACTTGTATGGCTTCCCATGGGCATTTGTTGCATGGGCATATGAAGCCATTCCATCCCTTCGGCACCCGGAATTTGATGACAAACCCACAGAACCAAGGATGATAAGATGGATCCCTACCAAGCAGGAGAGGGAATGTGATCACATCCTTCGCCATGTTGATAACCCGATTAGTGATTTTTCAGTTATCTTCCATTTGGTGTTTACACATATACACATAGTTCTTTATGTGTACACACAAGTAAAATGTTAGAATATATTACACACAGGTCTTTATGCGTACACATAACATATATGTGTACACATATATGTTTTATGCGTACACATAAGTTTTATGTGTACACGTATTATATTATTTCCTGATTTTTTTTTTCTTTTCTAATTCAACTTTTTTTTATGGGGTTGGAGGTGGTGAGCCCATTCCTTGTGCCTACTCCAAGGGAGATGAGAAAGGTGTTCATGAAAAATTTGTTCCCGTTTGTGGATGAAGAGGATGAGTTGATCGATCAATTGACCGAAAGACTTAAAGGTGCGCAAAATTTGAGGCTAGGGGATGTTGTTGGTGGTGGCAGAGCACTTGCAATTGTTGATGTTAATGCAGAGGTTGTTCCAAAGCATGTTGATACAAGAATGGATGATGTTCCAGAGCAAAGCGATAGAAGAATAGAGTTTGGTCGAGAGGCAAGTGGTGATGGAGGAGGAGCTGTTGGTGATAATGTTGTTGGAGATATACTTGTTGGCATGAGTGCTGACTTTATCGGTGCGAGAGTTAGAGAGAATGTTGACTGTAGTGGTGGTGGTGGTCGTAGGCTGTTTGAACAATCTGGTGGATATGGAGGTGAGGCTGGTGAGAGCACCTCTAGAAGACAAGGATGTATCAGATGCTCATTATGTGAAGCATGTAAGGAGGAAAAGGAAAATGAAGTGAAATTGTTGAAAGATTTGAAGGAATCTGTGGAATTCCTAAAAAGGTGTGCTGATGAGAAGCCCAAGAGGACTGTGTACCCTTCTAGGGCTCAGATGTCTCCATTCGTAGCATCATTGAAGAAGGTGAGGGCAGCGAAGGCGAGGGCTGCGAAGGCGACAAGGGCTAGGGGAACCAGGGCAAGGGCTGCAGATGTTCAAGAGCAAGAGAGGCTGCCTGTTGATCTTTATAGGCCAGTTGATCCAGCTAAGGAGGCTGTTTTTAATGCATACATGAAGGAGAAAAACAAGGAAAAACGTCCTTTTCTGGGTCACGAGTACAACTACCTCGACTTCCAAGATGTAATCCGCATGAAGAAGTGGATGGAGAGTCAGGTACACTTCTCTCTATCTATGTACATTTTTTAGTGTACACGTATGATTTATGTGTACACATATTATTTATGTGTAGCCATATTCTGGTATTTATACACATCAAGAATATGTGTACACAACAAGAATATGTGTACACAACAAGAATATGTGTACACATAAATAAACAGCTTGTGATTGTTCTTTATTTTAAATACCATCTTACATGCTTATATTCATTTTTGTTTTATTTTTCCATTATCATACAACATGTTGATGAAATTTTAAACTTGATGCGGATAAGGCATAAGGAATTCCACAGACACTACAACAAGACGGATGTCATCTTGGACATGAACTTCTGTACTAAATTGACTGCAGCGCACCAAGCTTTTATAAAGGATGCTGAAGAATTTGGGGTTTCATTTGATGAATGTATGAAGATGAAGAACTGTGAGGAGGGTCTCCTAGATTATGCTATTGGAAAGCTGCCTTACCCTGGAGGACGCAAGTGGGATGGTGCCAAGAGGATATTTACTGTGCTTAACATTGATAAAAGGCATTATCTCACATGTGTCTTCTTACTTGAGCAGGGAAAGATTGAGCTTTATGACTGCAACATGGGAGTTTATAGTGAAGATGCATTAGCTCCATATGTCTTTCCCATTACGATTATGTCCCCAAAGTTCTTGCGTGATTGTGGTAAATTCAAACATTTACCAGAAGCCATCTTGAATGCAGACTTGTGGGCTTATGAACGAGTGAAGAATCTTCCAAGGAACGAAACAGCTACTGCGTGTGGGGGGTATTCGCTTATGTTCATGGAGCATCTCCTGACAGACACCCCAATGACCTTGCTGCATGATAGTTCAATGGAAGATATGAGAAAGAAGTGGGCTGTAGACATATTCTATGAGGAAATGGAGCCGTGAGTGGTGTTGAATGAACTACTTTGAATGGTCTGTACGGATAATCTTAATCTTTTTATTTCTGTTGGTCTGTATGGATAATCTTAATCTTTTATTTCTGTTGGTCTGTATGGATGATGATCTTAATCTTTTTTTTGTTATTTTAGTTTTTGATGTTGTGGATGTGTTGAAAATGACTTGCCTATTTCCTCCTATCTTTCAAACTTATATAATATGTGTACACGTATAACTTATGTGTACACATATGTTATACGTGCAGGAAATTACTTTCTAAATCTGCACAAGTATTTCCTACACATCGAAATTATGTGTACACGTAAAAAAGATGTGTAGGTAATTACTAGTCTAATTTACACGACCATAATACACGTCAAATATATGTGTACACGTAATACATATGTGTAGGTAAGTACTAGTGTGATTTACACAAGTCCATAATACACGTCAAACATTACACAAGTCCATAATACACGTCAAACATATGTGTACACGTAATAAATATGTGTAGGTAAGTACTAGTGTAATTTACACAAGTCCATAATACACGTCAAACATATGTGTACACGTAATAAATATGTGTGGATAATTACTAAGTCAATCATACACGTCAAAAATACGTGTACACGTATAACAATATGTGTAGGTAATTACTTGTGTGCGGACGGTTATCATTGATAAAAAGCGGATAATAAAACTAGAACAGTTATAAAAATAGCCGAATAGTAAAAAATGAACCGTCCAATTTCTCATAAAGATGAAAGGACGCAATTCTTCACATCCTTGCTGTATATACCGTCAAAAATACTATCTCATAATCACACAAGCAAAAACTATTCCAGTCTCTATAGCAAAAACAACAAAGAAATCATGGCAAGACGTCCTATTATAAAGATGGAAGACTTGAAGAAAGATTTTGATGAAATGAAAGAAGCCCTAATTGAAGCAAGAGACCGCCAACTTATGGATATAAGGAGGATTAAAAGGATCTTCGAACTACTCCTAGCACTTTTGGGCAAGTCCTTGAAGGACGTCTACTACACTCCACCCAACTCTCCATAGAATCTATAATGTTAAGTTCCCTTTTTATTGTGAAATCCGAGTTATGTCTTAATTTTAGTATTTGTGAAGTCTATGATTATATGTATTTGAATAAATCTTAAAGTATTTGTATTTGTGAAGTCTATGATTATCATGTTTCTATGTTTATAATGATTGAATGTACTCACACATAACTTTACGTGTACACATGCAGTTTATATGTGTACACATAATGTCATATTGATTCTCAAATATCCCAAATCTTGGTTGTTTGAGTGCCAGCAATGGTGAATCCATGCTCCTACATTACAATGGAAGTTATTTGAGTGTCCACACGAGTTCTCATGCATTCCCTACAATTGGAGCATTAGAATCTAAGGATTTGGCCTTATCATTAGTCAGTAGTTGTCATATTGATTCTCAAATATCCCAAATCTTGGTTGTTTGAGTGCCAACAATGGTGAATCCATGCTCCTACATTACAATGGAAGTTATTTGAGTGTCCACACGAGTTCTCATGCATTCCCTACAATCGGAGCATTAGAATCTAAGGATTTGGCCTTATCATTAGTCAGTAGTTGTCATATTGATTCTCAAATATCCCAAATCTTGGTTGTTTGAGTGCCAACAATGGTGAATCCATGCTCCTACATTATAATGGAAGTTATTTGAGTGTCCACACGAGTTCTCATGCATTCCCTACAATTGGAGCATTAGAATCTAAGGATTTGGCCTTATCATTAGTCAGTAGTTGTCATATTGATTCTCAAATATCCCAAATCTTGGTTGTTTGAGTGCCAACAATGGTGAATCCATGCTCCTACATTATAATGGAAGTTATTTGAGTGTCCACACGAGTTCTCATGCATTCCGTACAATTGGAGCATTAGAATCTAAGGATTTGGCCTTATCATTAGTCAGTAGTTGTCATATTGATTCTCAAATATCCCAAATCTTGGTTGTTTGAGTGCCAACAATGGTGAATCCATGCTCCTACATTACAATGGAAGTTATTTGAGTGTCCACACGAGTTCTCATGCATTCCCTACAATTGGAGCATTAGAATCTAAGGATTTGGCCTTATCATTAGTCAGTAGTTGTCATATTGATTCTCACATATCCCAAATCTTGGTTGTTTGAGTGCCAACAATGGTGAATCCATGCTCCTACATTACAATGGAAGTTATTTGAGTGTCCACACGAGTTCTCATGCATTCCCTACTATACTTTTGGCTGTTGATAATGATTGAATGTACCCACACATAATAATTACGTGTACACATATAATATTATGTGTACACATATTACACATATATAATATGTGTACACATAATATTATATGTGTACACGTAATTATTATGTGTAAAGGACTTATGAATTTTTTGTGTAATCTACCCACACATCGGCAGGATGTGTACACGTCAAACTAGATGTGTACACATATTATGTTATGTGTACACATAAGTTATATGTGCACAGTACATTAATTTGTTTAGTGTTTCTATCTATCATGTTATGATTTTGTTTGTTCATTTTATGTTGAAGGATATAGAAAGTGAAGGTAATGTCTGCACAAAAGACATATTAAACAGAAAATATATAAAAAAACAAATAGGAACTATAGGTTTACAAATGGTTACAAATACAAGAAATGAACATATATGGTTCTATGAAACAACACTGGGACCTCCGGAATCTACAACCCTCCGCTGCGGACATGTTGTTTTCTTATGGCCAAGTCTCTTGCATATGCCACATCTATTCTTCCTACTTGTGAATGCTTCACCCACCGAAGGCATTCGCTTTGTCTTCCTTCTTCCTCGTGTCATTTTCACAAAAGGCGGCTTTATCTTCCTCTCATAAAGCTCTGGTGGTGCATTCCACAACTCCTCTGCAATCATTGGGTAGATTAAGCCGTCATACACAAGAATGTATGCATTTGTAGAATAATACCCCGATGTATATTGGTATATCTCGTTCCCAAACTCAAACGCTCCTCCATATAGACATCTTAAGGCTGCCATAGCATGTGCACAGGGTAGTTCGTCCAAATCAAACCTCCGACAAGAACAAGTCCTTTGAATTAGATCGACACTAACAACCTCATCCCCAGTACCGACATTGTAAACATCATTGCCAACGCAACAAACGTAAAGCTTGTTGCCCTCTGTGACATTTTTCCTTAGTATTTGTTCAATCGAAGGAACACATGGCTTTGAGTGCTGTAAGAACATGGTACGCCTATGATGAAACTTTTCAGAAAAATTCCTCAAAATTCCATTGAACATTGCAACAATGGGATATTCTCTTTCATCCTTTAGCATTGCGTTAATTGACTCAGCGATGTTTGAGGTCATCACTCCAAACCTACACATAAATAACTGATTCTTACAACGTGTACATATGATTCTGCATTTATTTAAATGACTACACATAATTAAGATGTGTACACATAATATTATATGTGCACACATAATTAATATGTGTACACGTATACATTACGTGTACAAAAATGGCTAATGTATTACATGACTACACATATAAATGATGTATACACATATGTTATATGTGTACACATAAGAGCAGTATGTGTATACATATTAAATATGTGTAGAAAGTATTACCTGCGGTGTGGAAAAAAGGCTCTGCTCCAGCGCTCAAACCCAACCTGCTCAAGATATGTGGCAACCCTTGGGCACAATGAACGAATTTGCTGGAAATGTTCCTCGAACTCAGTGGGCGTATATGATTCGGCTGCTTTATAAAAATAGGATACAAATTCACCACAATGAAGCTTTGCACGAATGCTTTCAGCCAAGTGCCACTTGCAAACTCCATAATTAGCTGTGGAAAATACTTCGAAACTGCTTTTGGGATGCTTGTATGCCTATCAGAAACAACACACAACTCATCGGTACTTGGGAGTATACCGACCAAATTTTCAAAGAAGTAATCATAGGAGGCATCACATTCCACGTTTACAACACAAAATGCCACAGGAAAAATATGCGTCTCCGAGTCTTGTGCCATGGCAGACAACAAAACTCCCCCATACTTCCCCGACAAATGAGTTCCGTCTACGGCGATGACTTTCCTCATATGCGCAAAACCCGTTATCCATGCACCAAGAGCTACAAAAAAATACATAAACCTTTGGTTGTCATCAACCTTCAACGCTGTATGTGTACCCTCATTTGTCGTCCTGAGCATATAACGGTACGCATCCAATATCGCATAACTGTGCTCCGGAGTCCCTCTTGTCAAAGCCTTTGCAATAACAGTCCCCATCCGGTACTTCCAATAACTAATGTTACAACCCAAATCCCTACGGACAGCAGCTTTAACATCCTTTATTGATATACCTTTTCCTTTTCCCTCTTCATAACTACTTTTCAAGTATGAACCGATGAGTTCCGCAGAGGCGTGTGGGTGATTACTTGAAAGATGCTCTAACCCGCACGAATGCTTGTTCCTGTACACAGTAATGATGAACCTATCACTGTCTACGTACTTTATGGCCCGGATCCACCACTTGCAGCTCTGATGTACACATCTCACACAAAAAACTTTTTTTGTATTCTTCACTTTCTTGAAACAATAATGCTTCTTCACTGCAGCAAGTTGCAAGGCACGCACTTGTTTTTGAAGGTTAAACCCTTATAAAAATCAGTTTCGTCGTCGTCCCCGTCCCTTTGAACGTTGCAACCTACTTCAGAACCGCCAACCATAACCGTATTGCTCTCAACTACAGGAGCCGGACTGAATATTTCTTTTTCTTGTTGTTGTTGTTGTTGTTGTTGTTGTTCTTCTTCTTCTTCTTCTTCTTCTTCTTCTTCTTCTTCTTCTTCTTCTTCTTCTTCTTCTTCTTCTTCTGCTCCTACTCCTCCACCTCCTTCGTGTGAAGCACAAACATTTTCTTCTTCTTCTCCTTGAGTTAGTGGAATTTCCATATTCAACGGGTCTGGTAGATCCATATCATCCCATCCACTAGCAGAACAATCATCACGCATCCCATCATTACGCACAGGTTGTTCATTAGAAACCTCTACCGACCTTTCAACCAAACATACCCTTAAAGTAGGCCTATTTCCAGATCCGTCGACATCGGCAAGGTAAACAAGGAGATCCTCGTCGTTCTTTATTTTACAAGGATGACTCTTTTGCTTTGAACAGATGCTAATCATGTATGTAATGCAAAGATCATTTGGATCATGACTTCCCCCACATCTAGCAACGATCTTGTTAACCAGCTCAGAATACGTAACATTATTATTCAAAATAACTGGTACCGTCTCCCTTGTCATAGAAATCCACGTGAAACATTCTGGGGTCTCAACCCATTCACCAAGAAAATCAACTGCTAACAGTAGTACAACCATTTATGGTGCAAAAATACCTGGATGCATCAGAAATTGATATGCATTAGAAGCTGAAAACACAATTGACATGTTTTCGCGTATAAAGCAAAAGATGTGTACACATATTTTTTTGACGTGTACACATACTTTGAATGTGAAGTAAGAAAAAGATGCTACGTCGTCTGATGTGTACACGCATATGTTGATGTGTACACATATTTATTATGTGTACACGTCAATATAATATGTGTACACATACACGTATATTTGAAGTGTACGAACAAAAAGGATGCAACGTCAGCTGATGTGTACACATTATATATTATGTGTACACATAAGTGTTATGTGTACACATATATTTGATGTGCAGGGTGCATCTTAATATGAAGTGTACACATATTATATATGTGTACACATAATTTCGCATCTGTACACATCAGCTGCCCAGAATTTGCATTTTTCATAAAATGCAGAAGCGAAACCCATAAATCGCAAAGCAAACTGCATTATACAGTGTACAACACAAAACACTTACCAGAGCTCCTTTCAAGTAAAAAAGTCACAGATCTTCAAGAGGGGTTGAAATCGCGGAAAAGAATATTTGGAAAAAGCTTTTCGATTTGAATTGGAATGGGTTTAAATCGGGTTTGAGATTAAGAAAAACTTAAAATACCCTTCAATGGAGCTGTTGATTTGAAGCGAAATTGAAAAAAAAGGGGGGGGGGGGGGTGGGGGTGGGGGTGGCGGGAACCAGCAGCCGGCTGCTGCAAAAGAAATGGGAAAGGAAGAAGAAGAAGGGAGGAGAGAGAAAGGTAGGTTTTTTGCCTTTTTTGGATATTGAATTTTTATATATATGGAGGGCTCTTTTGCACTTAATGAAACTTTGGGGGCTGTTTTAATGAGAACATATATCTACCTTTAAGTACGGATTAGAGGGGTGTCTCCCTCACCCAATTCTTTAGAACTTTGTCCCCTTTTTTCTTTTGGGGACTTAAAAGTCCCCCTCACCCAAAGGACCCTACTAACTTTGGCTGAAAAATTACACTTTAGGAATAAAGATCTCACTATAAAAGGAAATTTATTCACCTAACTCAAATTCGAAATTTCTGACACAAAATCTAGATATATTTACAACTCCACCACGACATGGGTAACAACTAAAATTGTTAAAATATCAAATAACAACAACAACAATATATTCGGTAATATCCATAAATGGATCTCGAATGTGTGAGATGTACTAGACCTTACCCTATCAGAAAAGATAAACTGTTTTCGATAGACTTTGAATTAAGAAAAAATATGTTTTGAAAGGAGAAAACAATTTGAAAATTATCGTAACTAAAGACAAAAAGTAAAGATAATCGAGGCTGACATAAAATATCAATACCAATAAAAGCAAAGTTACAGTATAAAACAATGACAAAAATCTCTAAAAGTAATAATTAAAAAAAAAATAGTAAAAGGACAAAATAAAAAACAAACAAACAAAAAAGACAAAAAAATCTTTGGAGAGAGAAACAAGAGAGAGAAAAAAAACTTTTTTTCCTCCAATTTTCCATTTTTTCCTTCTTGTTCCTCCTCAAGAGAGGTTCCTGTTTTGAGATCATCCTGTAAAAGGCAGTAAAAAGAAAATCATAATTTTAAAAAATAACAAAAGATCTTTTTCTTGTTTAATTCTTTAAATCTTTGTTATTTCAACATATATCTGAACAACAAAAAACATTTTTTTTTCTAAATTTTGCTGCCTTTTGTAGTCTCAAAACAATTTTGCAAATTTTGTTCACCACCTGCATTTTCCAATAGCAGTTAATTGAAAAAATAATTATTTCAAGAAATGTGACAAATTTGGCAATTGTACCTCTGCAACAAAAAAGCAGAAAAAGATTTCACATTGATTGCCCTTTTGTCTCCCACTTTCTTGTAAGATATGTTACATTTTGGATTATTGTATTTGTTTTGTTTGTTTTTTAAATTGATTGCCCTTTTCTTGAGCCGAGGGGTATATCGGAATTAACCTCTCTACCCCGCTCAAGGTAGGATAAGGTCTGCATACATTCCACCCTCGACTCCACTTGGTGGAATTACGCCGAGTATGTTGTTAAATTGATTTCTCTTTGAGGGTCTATCGGAAATAGTCTCTCTACCTCGCACAAGGTAGGGGTAAGGCCTATGTACATCCGATGCTCCTAGACCCTACTTGGTGGGATTACAGTGTGTATATTGTTGTTAAATTGATTGCTTGCAACTATAGTTATTCTCTGATCATCTTTTTACTTTTTGCAACTTTATGGTTTAGCTTGTGACATACTCCTAGTTTTTTTGCCAATCCCTTTTCATTTACTAATTATTTGTTATGTCTGCTTATGCATTTTCCAGCTAAAAGTTGAATCTTGGAGATTGATCAACAATTGTGTGGTGAAAAAGGAGGTGTTGTGATAGCCTGAATATTAGAAACTTAGACAAAATGAGAGACCCAAATTTTGTTAATTGTTGTACTAATAGGGTGAATAGATATATTATTTAATTTGTAATATAGTTTCTGTATAGTGAAGAAGTTGGTGTAGATAAGCAAATATAGTGGTGTATTTTGTTCTTGTTTTTGACATTGCTCGAAGAGTTAATTTTGTACACGAAAGCTGGCGATTTTGTATAGACTCCGGGCTGTTGGCAGATATAGTTGCTGCCTCAACCATTGATACACATGGTTCTGCAAGCCATGGGGGCTACATGGAACACTTATGGAATCAAGTTATTGTATCTTGCACTTTTGATTATCCTTTTTGACGTTCACGGTTGTTGTTCACTTAATTATGAAGGTATTGTTATACTTGTTTTGTGTTTCTGTCTTGGCTAGTTTTTAACTGTTTGATATGCTTTATTATTTGCTGACTATAGTTTGTTTGAGAAACAGGATTGGCGTTATTGAGATTCCGTGTGAAAGTAGATTTTGATCCGTATGGCATTCTTGAAAACTGGAATCCAGATCACTGTGACCCGTGCATGTGGTCCGGTGTCCAGTGTGTGGACGGTAAAGTGAGAATGCTGTAAGTCACTTGTTACGTATGCCAAATTCCCTAATATTTATAATCTACTGTTATCTATGAGTTAATGTTTGTCGCTTTGCTATTGATAAGTTATTTCTATTCTCTTTAGGGACCTTCATGGATATTCATTGAAAGGAAAACTCGTACCAGAACTTGGAAATCTCACTCGCTTAAAATCACTGTAAGCTTTAGCTATACTTAAATTCTTCTCCTTGGTTTTCTAGCTCATATTATTGACCTGAAGTATCTGAAAAGAAATTGTTCCAAACATTTATGGACTTGTATTCATGAAATGGTTTCATGACTCTGGTTTTAGTTTGGGAACAACATCTACTGTGCTGTGTCATGAAACTAATACTTCCTAATCATGGCTGACACTATCTTATCCCTATAGTTATACAACTTGACCATGCACTAAATTCACATGTCTGGTTAGCAGAATTTTCCACATTTTCGTTTGCATTATTTACTTTATGTGGAAGTCCACTTAGATCACTGTATCCATTTGACACAAAATGTATGAAATTCCAGTCCTGCAGCTTGAGTGTTATGTTGGCAGTACATGTTAGGTTGGTTGCTTGGTTGCTGAAGGAGATTCCTCTATAGACCTTTCGATTCTGTCAGCACAGCTGCTACAAATTCCTTTTTTCTTCTATCTCCTCCTGTTGAACATTATAGGACGGGTAACTAGTCCTTCAAGCTAACCACAACATTTCCTAAGAATCTGAAAGTTTTTCTGGGTTATAATGTATGACTGGGACATGGCCCTTCACTGCATTTGGAGCTATTTGTCAAAGGAAAGGAGAGCATCGTCTCTTGCTTTCAGCTGAAAATTGGTTTCTCATTTCATTATTTCCCTGAAATTTTTGATAAGCGCCCGTCTGGATCCACCGTTTGAGCTTGTTCTAGATTGAGGAAG